>CM051234.1:270650827-272136297 GCA_027917425.1 Gastrophryne carolinensis
ATTTTAAAAAATGGTCTGTCTGGGCTGAACTGGCCCTTTAAATGGGTAGACAATGTAGAATTTTAACTTTTACATGTTAGATTTCTGCAATATCATGGAATAGGAAACATTTTTTTAAACCAGACAGTAATGTAATGGACACTCCAATGACATTGTGATGTATTGTATCTTGTTATCTAACCATTCACTAACTAGTGATTAATGGCAATAGGACAGATTTTGAAACAGGCTTCTATTTCATAGGTATATGCCCCTCTCCCTCACCAAA
Source organism: Gastrophryne carolinensis (assembly GCA_027917425.1). Lineage (NCBI taxonomy): Eukaryota > Metazoa > Chordata > Amphibia > Anura > Microhylidae > Gastrophryne > Gastrophryne carolinensis. Next base: position 270,651,096 of record CM051234.1, read on the forward strand.
CAGCGTCCCCTCTCTTCCCTACCTTAAACATTGTTTCCCTCTCTTCATCCCCCCCCCCCTTCACCTCAGACATGATCTCCTCTTCCCACATGTATGGTCCTCTTCCTTTCTTGGCCCGTGACATGGTCCTCTCCATTCAAGATCCCCTCTCCCCCCTGGAAATGAACCCCTTGTTCACAAGGATTACCTTGCATGTTATCATGTTATCATGAACCAGTAATGCACATAGCACTCAGTTGTAATAATTCCTTTAGCCAAGATTTTGTTAAATGGATCATGTAAGCGCACGGTCTTTAGTGTCTAATACTGGCCTGTTTGCACTCATACCGTCCTCCAGCATAGAATGTTGATGATTCCCTGCCTATTGCCTATTTATTGCCTATTTATTCAGTCTTTTATGAGTAGAAAGATAGCTTATTGGGTTAAAACATTTTTTGATTGTATCTTGCAGCTGACAATGTGATTGGAGAACCGTTACCCAGGTGAAAGTATTTTGCAAAACTACACGGTCACCTTAAGGCTACATAAAAGCAAGTTCAAATTAACAAATGTCCAGTGTATATCGTATATCTTAAAGTGGACCAACACCCACGGGTGATCGGCCCGGGAATCTATAAGATTCCCGGGCCGATCACCTCCCTCCCCGTGGGACATCCGAGATCGGGATGTCCCGCGGGGTGAAACCCCCCCAAACTCCTTACCTTATCTTCGAATGGCCGGCGCGGGCGGGCGCGCGCGCGTCAAGAGAGACGCGCGGGAGGCAGCGGCGGAGGAGCCGCTTGTCCGCGGCTTGTCCGTCGGCGCTGGGAGCGGGGAGAGGTGAGTTTTTCGGGGGTTCGGGGGGGTTTCACACAGCGGGGCACCCCGATCGGGGGTGCCCCACCGAAGTGGACCAAGACCCAGGATAGTCAAAATCCTGGGTGTTGGTCCACTTTAATTTAATAAACCAGTGATGCTGGAAACCTATTTCAGTTCTAAAATTCTTAGCCCAGTTCTAAATTATATGCGTGGAAGCGGTCATTTGGCTGCTTTCTTCCCCGACCCAGTATCTATTGCAGTGTACTTACTTCTATCCAATCAATGAAACTTGCAACATCTTGTCCTACCAATTGGGTATATCCAGCAGAGACTGGATAGTGCTGCTGGGCTCGAGAAAGCCAGTCTACAACAATTACATTGGAGTTGGGCTCTCTTCTGTATAGTGCATCTACCAGCTTGGGGACCCATGTCTCATACATGCCAGTTACCTAAAACAAATACATGAAAATATTAATTGCCATTTATTGTGACTTTTCTTGTTTAAAACCACAAGCTGTGTATCAATACTAGTGCAAGAACAACTGAAGCAATAACTGAACAGGTACTATAAGCTGACACATTTATTATTTCACTGAACCACAGATACATTTTAATCATCATGACAACAACTTTGTGAAACTTAGACTATTGTTATGCCTCGTGGTTAAAAATTAGTAGGCTTGCCCCTCTGCCAAAGAGGGTGGCACGTTAGTTAAAGCCCAAGTAAAGCCAAAACAGGCTTTAAGGAATTCCATAATGCTGGTTTAGAAGGGGTGGTGGATTTGCCACCACCCTCTAAGGGTTATTTTAACAGACTACCTGTATCTAGGGGGTGGTGCTTGTCGGTTAGGGTAGTCAGGTCCCGCCCCTCAGTATGGAATGGCAGCTGGGCTAAAAAATGGATGGCCCAGCCAGTGCTGGGTTAGTCCCGTGGCAGCAGAAATAAGAGGTAACAAAGATCTTAATGTTGAAATATAACTGAAATATACATGCATACCCATAGTTCTATGCTTAAAAAAAGCAAGAAAATTAAGGAAAATCTTTTCATCTCTAGCTTTAAACTAAAAAAAGGAAAAACAATATACTGTACACACTTAAATATGCGTAGCAAATACAAAATAAACAGAATTATATGGATACTCCTTATACTGTATAAATATTGGCATCCATGAAGGAGTGACTTTCATTTTAGTTAGTTTACAGCTGTACTTAAAAAGTGGACCAAAACCTGCCCTGGAGTCTTTCTCCCCCCGGGGCATCCTAAAACCACTATGTGAAACCCCCCAGGGTGCCCGATATTTTTACCTCTCCTCCCTTCTCGTCTGTGCTCGGCCCCGCCCACCAACACTGAATGGCTGTGCAGGGCCATGCACAGCCAACGGAGGGGAGGTGGTGCCATGAAACACTCGCAAGTACAGCTAGTCAGGTCGTGGTGCTCGTGTAAAGGTGTGTGGATTTGGTGTTCTTGGGTGGTTTCACACAGCGAGGCATCCAAAACTGGAGTGCTCCTGGGAGAAGGATCAAAACCTGTGATATGAAAATCACGTTTTTTGGTCCACTTTAGATTCTGGTCCACTTTGAGCACGCTTTTGATTTTCTAATCTGAGAAATTTGTACTGCTACTCCTAGGGGTTGATTCAGAGCCAGGTGAGAATTCTCACTCCTTCCATTCACTTTCATTGTCTACCGAGTGTAAATCCTCACCTGGCTCTGATCAGCCCCAAGGTAGACAATGAAGGTGAATGGCAATTTCCTCTCCCAAAAAAGGGAGAATTCTCACGTGGCTCTGAATCGACCCCATAGTGTTAACGCTTGCTTATTTCTCTATGAGCGAAGAAAAGGGCTTAGTAGAAGGGATAGCTTATTTTGCCTGTTAATCACTTGGTGTTCTGATCTCCACTTGCATCTGTTTACAAAGTCTTTATATGTGTTGCAATTCTGCCAGAGTGAGACCTGGAAGTATTCCTGATGGGCCATACTCCTGTTGGGCTGGTTGGGTTGCTGTCTCCAACACACCAATTCAATCCCTGCCTCCATAGTCTTACCCACTGTAGCCCCCCACACTACCCTTTAACCTCAGTTCATGTTTTGCACCTGGAATGCTTCAACATCAGCATCATGGATGTGTGGGGGCATACCAACCCCTGCTCATTATCTGCTCCCACAATAGCAAATATTTAGTACCATTCCTTAAAGACTGAAAATATCAACATATACAGTGCCGGTGTCTGCAATGTAAGTCAGGAGTAATTTCATGCAGCATACTAGGTACCAATACACTGATTAGGACCCAGGGTGCTAATTTACATCCCTGCAACATTGATTTTCCTTCCTACATACCTTACAGGTGCTCATAAGGATATTTATGAACACATGCATTTAGGTTTTGTTAGTATAATCGGTGAAAAGATAAGAGTTGGTACAGAAAGCAATAAGTGGTTAGAGAATTGAAAATATTCTTTTTTTACTTTAGACATATTACTGTTTTACACTATTCTGTAGTTTTAGAGTTTTGTGAATTGTGTATTTGTGCCATCTGCACAAGATGACTCATACCCACTGGCACAATAAACTGCTGTGAAAAACATGTTCTGCACAAGCGATGACATATCATAATGGAAATCTATTGACAGAACCTGCAGCCAAAATCATTTCCTTCCTAGGCTCACAACACCTACATATGTTTTGAATTCATATTAGCTTTTTTTACCTCCATAACTAGATGTGCCATGGTTGAAAAAAAAAAAATCTCTGAGGAGACCATCATAAGCTAGTTATACCATTTTTATTAGTACAAGTACACAGTAGACAGCGGAGCACAATATAAATAAAAGCCCTTTGACACTTAAGCTAAACTGCATCTTACAAATGTGGCTCACCTCTGCAGATCTGCTAGCCCTTGGCCATGACAGATTTTTTGCAAGTCAAGCATTTCATTTCTGAATTACAGAGCAAACTGTAATTTTGGTGCAGATCTGTGCTTCATTATGGGAAATAAAATATCTAAATACTAAACTAAACCTTATTTTCAAAACAAAAACAAAAGTGAGGGACAAGACACTATACAATGTTAAATTTGCCCTGGCATGTTGATGAACACTCGGCACTTTTGTATAAAAGAATGCTTGCCAAGTAGAAGAGAGGTTAGACAAGCTAAGTGCAAGAAATCATGCTTTTAATCATGCTAACTAGCTGTTATCTTGATTATATTATACAGATGCTGCCAATGAAAATGTGAAATCTGATCAGCTGATTAGGGTTAAACCAAATCCCTATAAAATAAACATGATTAAAAGAAAACAGTTAACAGGTTAAGAGGAGAAAATTGAGATTGTCGATAATGAATCAATGTAGAATGTGTACCAAATGCCTATACATTTACATGACATGGTTAGAAACTAAAAAAACATTTAAAAAACCTACAGAAAATTCTTTCTTACCGTCCATCCATGGATTACAACAAAAGTTTTACTTGTTTGGTTAAAATTGCATTCATTAATAGTGCCCTCTTGTCCGGGGACAATGTAGCAAGTATCTTCATCAGTCACCTCTGGTGTGCGGAGTGCAAATTTGCTTTCAATATCCTTGTAATCAGTTTTCTTCCAAACAGGAGTTGCTGCAATCAAAAGAAATGCGGTGGTAACTAACCATTCGAAAGATACATTATATATTCATCTCTGTTGAACAACAACGCTAACAATGCACACATTCACTTCTAAAACTCTCCATCCATGTGTGGTCTAAAAATTCAGTCCCAACCCCAGCATAACTTATCATTGGAGAATGTTTTTGGCAGATCATATCTCATACAGGCTATAGGGTCGATTGAGTGCTACTGTTTAGGAGATAAAACTGCAATTCACCAATAAAGTCAATAAAGTCTACCTTGGGTAAAATAAAGTCTACAATAAATAAATAAATAATAATAATAAAGTCTACAATAATGTCTGCCTTGGGGTGAAAAAAATGTTGCTGTATTACCCCAAGGTAGACAATGAACGTTTATGGCAGTTTTCTCTTCTAAAAAGTAGTGAACTCTTTTATCTGGTGGTAAATTGACCCGTATATGTCAGACTTCAAAGACTGGGTGCATCACTATTGTTTTTTAGCGGTTATCAGTTGGAGAAATTCTTGTTAATCACATCTATCAACATGCAGAGCTGGTGTTACTTGTTGGGTGCCATCTACTAGGAACTTGTTGTGTTTAGTAAACTATGGGCCTTATTTATGATGTGCACCATCTTTCTGGTGTCTATAGTGCAGTCTCAGAGTGCTGTCAGTTTTGTCTTATCTGGCGCGTCGCTGTGCTGCAGACTGTCAGCAGAAAGCTAATGTAAAGCAATTCACTAACACCATTGAAAACAGAGGACATTATGTACAATGGCTGCAAAGTCCTGCTGAAATGTGGAAGAACTGCTTTTCACAATGGCTTACCAGGATATGTTTAGTAAGCAGCTTTTTGTCTTAAAGTTAATAGTTTACTAAACCAGTCATTTGCTTGAAATTACTACACTTCAAATAGAATAGATATGTGGCAATAAAATGTGAGAGAAAGTGGAAATTGCTTCTGTCTGTTTCAAGCTTGCATTCCAAATCTTTGATTCTTTTGGAATTAAAACAGTTCTCTGTTATTGCCATGAATATTTCACTAACATTTAATACAGATCTAGCCTCTTAAGTACTATATGCCTTAAAAATGACAACCCGATTATTATGCTATATACGTGCAAGGGACTTTTCAGCTCAAAGGTTTCTTGTTTGCCCTCCATGTTTACAGTTCCATTATTACAATACCACTGGCGCATACACAGTAGCTCTTTAGGTGTAGCCACATACAGTATTCAGGCAGATTTCCAGTACAGGTAAAGATCCTATTTATCCATATTTATTTTGGAGATGCTCCAATATTTTTATTTATGATATGGCTTTTGTATTAGACATAAATAGTTTGTATATAGAGTGAATCTTTAGACAGTAGGGACCTCTAGCAGCCCTCGGTGTTAGCATGCTGCTTCGCTTTCCGGTTTACACATACTAATCTTTGCACTGTTTCCATTGGTGCACAGACGGCCTATCAAATACAGCGGATGCGGAGGCTCGACTTTTAGGTTACTCGGGGGAGAGGGACCAGCCCTCGCACTGTCTTTGCCACCACTCGGGCGCCGCAGTGACGTCACATACAAGCGACGGTTGGTGTTCCACCTCAGTCGCCCTGCATATTTCTCCATCTGTGACGTCATCTGCGGGCCATGGACGGTGCGCTCATCGGGCGGGACAGGTGAGTGAATGGTTTTCCCCTTTATAAGCTGTTTTGCTTCACATATATTTTGTATGAGTAAGGGCTCAGTAGAGCTTGAAACGCGTCACGGTTTTTGGTGATTCTATGGGGTGAAGACTATGGATTGTGTCACTCTGCGTGGATTTTATCTGTTGGATCATTTTTAAGGATATATCTATTAAATGCTACGTTTTACCTACCAGCTGGATACTTTTGCTGCTTTGCTGTATTGGAAATATTGTCAGGGGTTTTCCCTAATCCGTGCTGGAGGAACTGGTCTTCAGGGGTGAGCTGGTTATTTGTAAATATACAAAGATCCTATTTAAGCCAAAAGACTGATCAACAAAGAACACTTAACGCTATGCAAAACATGCAAGTCAGGAGACATAGGTTTCAACAGCCACGCCCCTCATCCTGGCAAAATAGATAAAGCCGCCAAATAAGCAAGCATCCCCCAAAAATAAAATAGGTGAACATTAAAATTCAAAAAATCAGAATAAAGCAAATATTCCATGACAATTAATAGATACCAACTCAATCCCAAATTTCTTATTTTGCATATAACCAGTAGGGATTAAGCCTCATGTCTTTTCTTTAACCCATGTAGCCATGGTCTGCAAAGGGCAAAGTCGTAACTGGAATCCCTCCCTCAGGCTCTGTCACAGTGTGTTACAGATGGAGTTAACAGTCCATTTAACTGAGTTAAGAAAACAATGCTACTGTATCTTGAAATCTTCAATGGCATTTGTGTCCTTAGCTAGAGATATTTCAGGACCTTTAACGTCTGTCCCATCTATAATCGCCTATTTCCACTGAACGATCAGCAACTGATAATCGCTAAAACGAACGTATTAAAATGATAATAGATCTATGGAAATTTCCACTGAAATCAAGCGATCAATGAGAATTTGCTCATCGGTCAAGCATTGTGTTATCGTTGACATGTGGAAACAGAAATTGGCTATAAACAGGACTATGCAGTACTTCAGATGCAATCTTTTGGAATTTATCTTAAGGAATTAATCTTAATTACGATTGCTTTAATGAACATTTTCCGATAAATCTTCTACATGCGGATGCAGGTAATCTGATCATTCATGACTCACATACACAATCTATTTAGCGAATTTTCATTTACAAATGTACCATAAGCATTTGGCTTACAAACTGCTCTACTATCACAAGAACTGGCCTCTGTTTTTCTTTCATGCATCCCCGCTTGCAAAACCCTTTACCTTGGTGGAAGGGGTTCACTTGACCATAGCTCTGCTTTTAGCTAGGCTTTGCAATTTGGCCACCAGTCATTTGACTAGAAGTTGGTTCTTTAAACAAACAATGAAATTTAGGAAGAGGCTTGGCTGTGGAGAGTTTTGTAGGTTATGACTAAGATTCTCAACTGAATTCTTTCAGATATTGGTAGCCAGTGTAGGGGCTTTACTTATAGATTGAATTTTAAGGTCATATGAACTCTATGAACTATCATACAACTAAACTAATTTTTTCTATGTGTCATAGAGGAAAGCTATTCTTATCTCCTAACCCTATTAACTTCCACAAGCTGATTCAGCAGCATATTTGCAGAGCATGACCTGAGCGCATGGTATGCTGTGTACCTATATGACGCTGAATCAGCAGTGACAACCAAGCTCATCCTAAGCAGAGATTGGATTAGACTAAACATCAGATGGAAACGTGAGATACGGCAACACTTTTGCTCTTTACTGCACTTCAATCTTACAATTCTTCAGACAGGTTGCATCATGTTATATGCTGCAAGCGTGGCTAAATCAATCAGACTTTCCAAAATGTCTATTTAATTGTGCATTGTATTTACCTGTTTAACTATTTATTTGGATTAGTGTACAAACGTTTTTTTTTTTTCAGGTTTATTGTATTTATACTTAAACACATATTTGAATAAGTAGCAAACAATCTCAATTCAGTCAATAATTTGCAAGGTAGCAGCCTTTTTTATATGCATCTGTATTGCCTTTTCCCAATATAAATAATACATAAATTAAAAAAATCCTTCACAAAATAAATTTGACTAAACACATTACAGAACATAATTTATTGAATGTCCCAGAGACATTTCAAAAATTAAATGTGATTACCTTTGATATACTACTTTATTTGATTAGTTGGTTAGACCAATGCAGCCTTTTGGGTAGGTTATTTGGCTGCCCGTAGTACACAGGCAAATACATGGTCATTATAGATTAATTCTGTGCAGTAATATGTGATTCATATGTGTTACTAACCTAATCACATTCAAGTTTTTTATTATTTCTTTTAATTTTAGATTAGATCATACTATAGCCTGCTTAATAAACTAAAGACCATCTGTGGAAAACAATAACACTCCCCCCACACACTGTGTGTATCCTTAAAAATGGCTTCCTGCAGGTGCCTCTCAGCTTTTGTAAAACATTCCTGCGTGTCTGTTATCTTGGGATTTTGCACATACTTGTACAGCAAAATGACTGTGGCAGATAAAGTAGCCGAGATCATCTGACTTGGCAGACCTATTTCCCAGGAGGCTGACTTTCCAAGAACTGCCCGTCGCTCTGAAATGCCTAATTCCATTGATCAAATACTGTTGACATAAAAAACTGCCAAGTTGAGCACATAAAAAATAAAAAAGCTACAATAGCTAAAGACCCTTTCCTGTCTAGTAGTACAATTTGTAACAGAAAAATATCACAGGAATTGGTTGGAGGGATAACTGGTATGTGCTTGGAAAAAAGAAAATGTGTCATAAAGCTGTTAGCAGAGCTTTCCAACCTATGTTCAGTTTGTTATTTTACTAATCTACCCTTCCATGAATGGAGTGCATTTACTATTAAAGTGGACCAAAACACTTTTTGACTATCCTGGGTTTTGGTCCTTGTACCGGGGCACCCAGATCAGGAGTGCTCCGCTGTGTGAAACCTCCCATGTTACCTCTTCCCCGTTCTACGGAGCATGCACGGACACTTGTCCAATAAGCGCGCTCTGAGCCACTCTAGCCCCTTCGCCCAGTAGCTCATCTAATGCGACGGCCACATTCCCCGCCACCCTCTAACAGAGAGCGTGCCCACGACGACCATGCACAAACCGACCTGGGGGGCTTCACACAGCGGGACACCCACGATCGGAGTGCCCCGAGAGAGCGAGTATGCCTGCCCTGGTCTCATAGACTCCAGGGTGGGTTTTGGACACACAAACAGAGCTGGGTGAAATGGCATTGAAAAAGGGCTGAAACCCAGCAACTACACCCCTGTGAGAGAGCAAAACTGTAGATCAAGTGATCAGCAGGGTCGGCAGTGACTAGTGACAATATAATATTTGTACTTTCACAAAACTTATAGGACGTATAGCGCTATAGACAAATTTAGCGCAGGAAGTGCAGGCAGTAGCATCCCTTCTGAGCGTGCTCTGGGGCACGGAAAGCAGAGTGGCACACTGTGCTCTTCCTGTGCCGAACTGGTTGGGTTAGGTGAGTTTATGGCAGCGGGTGATTTTGGCTGACTGTGGGGCATGAAAAAAATTGGGATGCCCAATAGGAATTTTACTAACTGAACCAAAGTTCTGTTCTGTTTTGGGCTGGGTGAAAAGCAGTGCCCAGTCGCTACTGTTCCAATAACGCTTTACCCTTGATTTGCAGAGATGTGCTGTCCAAAGAATTTAGTATAAGTGGGGTTACTAAAGGGCTTAGATTTGTGGCCAACACTATTAACCCGTATTTACTTTAATTTGCCCGTTTCACTTTTTTTTTTAAGTACACAGACATGCTGACCTGGCATGCATTTTCCATCACTGAGCAAACCTTGTCTTACATCAAGTGTACACTGGAAACGGCCATGTGGTTATGGAAACATTTGTTCAATAAGTTTTGTTTGCCTGGGCTTATGCAGCTGTCATTGGACCAGCAAGACATTTCATTAACAATGGGACCAGCAGTCATTCCTCCAACAGTTGGATGGCACATCTATCAACTTACCATTTAATCTCACACTCAGGTTTCAGCCTTACATTTTAGCTGTAGATGTATTGCATAGTAGCTTAGGAATCTTGCTCTGTGATGGGTGCTGAAAGCACATAACTGATACAATATCATTGTATCTGATGTGGTCCATGGCAATGAGAGCCAGGACAGGCAATAATATAATATATAAGAAAATCAATGCCTTAAAGCGGAACAAAACCCAGGATTTTGGAGAGGTAAGTACAACTTACCTTTATCCCTGTTTAATGGCGCATGCAGGCGTCATTAGGGAGTGGGAGCGACTGCATAGGCACGTGTGATCTGAATGGTTGGGGCAGGAATGCACACACAGCTTGAAGATGCAGCTGCGCCTGCTCCACATTTTAAACAATCAGAACCATTTGCCGAATTACTTACAGTAGACAAAACAAATGGCTCCGATTGGACTGAAGCCTGTGCATACGCTGTTGGACCATATGCCCCGGGGGAAGATTCCAGGGCTGGCCTCCCTGGGTTTTGTTCCGCTTTATAGAGAAACAAACACTGAGCTGAAGTGTATAAGACACTAGGGCCAGTGGTCTCCCTTTTTTGTGGGGCATCTCATTTTGGGATGTTCTTTCCTAGGATCCATATTCAGCAGGAACATATTTTGTGAGCTACATAATGGACAATAAGGGGCCCCAACACTAATACTCTAATATAGAATCTTTAATTTCTGTTGTATACATTAAAAATACATATATACTCATGTATTTAACCGCCTAACAGTCCAATTGAAATAGAAAAAGATCTCCTATGTGACTCTATTGGCAGTGGTTGCTCCAGACAAATAAAGTGTGGGGTCCTGTAAGTAAGGGTCAGCAGTCTTCTGCTGCATGGAATCATGGGATAGGAATGTAAAATGATCTCCTTACAAGGCACTGGTGTGCCCTCATCTGGACTGTACATCCAGTTCTGGGCACCAGTTCACAAAAAGGATGTCCTGATTTTGCAAAGGGCACAGAGGAGAGCTGCCAAATAAGGGAAATGAAAGATTGCTGGAATAGTAAATGTGAATAGTTTTGGACAAACCCCTCAAGGATGGGGTTTGCCAAGTTCGGATGAACTTTCAAATTAATGGGGACACAAATTTCAGGGGCTGATTCTTCCTCTGGCAGTGCTGGCACTAGGAGCGTGCTCACTCATTGGAGTAGTGGCCATCGTTCTGTGGCTCCCAGCTGTAGTCCATTTGACAGGAACACTGACTGCTTACCAGGGCCCGATCGGGGCTCAGATGAGTTACAGCAGCACTTCCTGCTGCACACTCTGCATAGGTAAGCAGCCCATCAACCAGATTTTCTGTGTTTGAGCCGAACTAGAACACAGACTTCTTGCTGAAGTTCATCCTTGGGTTCACTCAATACTAGTTATGAAGAATGATTAAATGGGTGTTGTTCTGATATGAAGATCAGCTATTTTTTGACTTAGTTTGCCCATGGACTTCCTACAATTTACATGTGACCATATCAATGCCACCCATTGCTTATGTGAGCAACCACTACCAAAAGGAAACAGCAGGGTGGCCACCTTCTGATGCACAATGGACAAACTGTATTGGATTTGGGATTCCATGGTCTTATACCTGGACACAGTGGCTGACAGGTCTGGATGGGCCGCGGTGACCCTGCTGAAGTCCTCCCCGCAATGCACTTCCTGGTTGGTTACCAAGAATGTTATTTCCAGCAGTGGATATGGTCACACCTGAACCAGTAAATCATAACTGATGCCCCCCCCCCCCTACAGACATAATTCTGGGACTATAGTATTATAGCATTAGGAGATGGGTTCCTTAGCTTATGGATACAGTATGTGTCGCTACTGGGGAGCTGAATGGGAGACTAAGGACACAGGGATTGGATGTGGATGTTAGCAACAGCAACCCAACAGGCCCCAAAGGACTGCGCCCCACCAGGATTTCTCTCAAGTCTCCCTATGGCCAGTCCATCCCTGCCTGGACATTAGGAATAAAAGATGAGCAATCAATATTCAGTGCAATGGAAAATGATGCACATCATTGTGGAGGGCAAAACCCATCAACAGATCCGCCTAGTATAGTTACAATTTACTATATAATGATTGTTCACAGGTTGTATAATACAGCGATTAGTCTCAGACTAACCTTCTACATGTTAAACTGTGTAACTACACTACTGCGGCTCACCTTGGACTGACATTATCGCTTTGTGGGATCATATTCATTCCCACAGATAGTATGTACAGCCTGATAGCTAGAGGCAGTATAAAAAACTCTTTAATCATACTTGTATTGTGAGAAAATATTTTTTATGGTGTGGCATAAAACTTTCTATCACAAAAGGTTTCAAATAAAATATTTGCAAATGTATGACACCTAGCCCTAGATGTGGGTTATAAAAGCACGGGACAGCCAAGGAAATAAACATTGCTGAGCTGTAGAGTAAGGCGAGGCGCAGCACATGTGACACTCCTTGCAGCCAGAGCACTGAGAGATTGCTGGGCAAGCCCTCTCATGCTGCGCTCTGGCAGCCAATCAGCCACTAAGAAAAGGGGGTGTGAGGCCAGGCGGGGTCATGGCGACCTTCCTTAGGTTAGACGTTTTTCAAGCTCTTTCGAGGTAACCATCGGTCACATTATTTCACTTGTCATTCAAACCAGCTGTACCTCCCACTACCCTACTGTGTTATTATGCTGCAGTTATAAGAGGGATTACCATTGGCAGAAGTTCAGGTTCCTTGGAAAACAGAAAGATTTGCAGCTTATTTCTTTCAATTAACTGATGCCAAAATAGTTTAATTGTAAATTCATACAGTAGCTGCAGCAAGGATGAAAATACAAATAACAGAGAATGAGGTAAATCGGTCAGTCTGGTGCCACCAGCTTTATTCTCATTATTGTAATATACAAAGGGGACTTGTTAGGCACGGGACTTTTATTCATCACATAAATCACAAGGAAATGCTCAAATGACTTTAATAAAAAGCTTCTGCCAACACAACATGCAGGCAGGGAATTGTGTTTGACAACATAAGATGGTTTATTCTGCAGGCAGAGTAAACAAATGGATTTGTGCCCTACACCACAAAGAATGTTATAATCAGACCTTTATAGCATAAGATGGCATAATAACTATTTTTGAATTGGTTATTTACCCAGATAAGCAGGTCTTTCTTTATATTTAGGAACTACAATTAGCAGCATGGCCAACTTGCCAGGTTATGTATATACCAATAGGAAAGGTTTGCAGGGCATTCTGCTAGCTGTTGTTCCTTGACGGCTAGGGACACAGATTAAGAGGCCGATTCATCAATAGCGCCAGGTAGCGACAGATGAGCGACTGTAGCGTGATTTTTTCAGCGCCAGCCAGTATTCGCTGTGCTTGGCCGGCGTTAGCTTGATGACAGCGACTCAGTCGGTGTGCGGTAATGTTGAATACGGGCTGGGGGGTCGCTGTTTCACAGGTCCAGCGTTGTATGTGAGCGCCTGACAACGAATGGCCAGAGCGAACGGCTAGCTTCATATTCATCAAAAAATCACGCTCCGAATGTGCTGTCGCTGTCCATTCCTTGTTTAAACCCCAGAGCGCTGGCGGCGATCTGTATTAACTAGTTTTTAACCCCTAAACAACCATATTTTTTGAATGTAACATTATACATGTTTTTAGAATCATTTTGTTATATGAATACATTAATCTCAGACCTGTTAGATCAATTCTGCACATATTTTTTTATTTTTTTTTTTTGACTTAAAAATAAATCCTAACATTGCAGAAGTGTTCTCCGATTTTTTGACATTAAAAAAAAAAAAATAAAAAAATAATACCAATTAATTATGATTAATTATAGCTTGCTCCATTGAAATGCATTGGACATCGCCAGGGAGCGACAGCTCATACCTGGCGCTGTGAGGGAATTTGCAGCGGCGCTGTTCGGTCCAGGCGGCTTCATGATGAATGCCGCGCTAGCCGTCGCTCTCGCCGGCGCTAGCCTCATTTTGCTTGATAAATGCGTCATTGTGACCGCCGCGGGCGTACTTGAGTCGGTAGTCGCCGTTAGCTGCCGCTACCTGGCGCTCGTCAGACACTACCTGGCGCTATCGCTTGATGAATAAGGGCATAAGAAAAGCAGCTCTAATCAACGAAAAAAGCAGGGCTACAATTGCAATACCATCTACAACAGTGCAAGTGCGGGCGCACAGCCAATGAGAGTAATTTGCCTGTTTTGGCAAATTGTTCTCATAGACCTAATAGGAAGCACACCCTGCCGCATCCCCCGTATCCCTGGCCTTGTGCACTCTCATGCCCCAGGCTATCTGAATACTCCCCATTCAAAACAATGAGAATTACGTAGTCATAGCAGATGGCTCTTATTGGACGAGAGTCCACACATGCGCCATTAGATCAGGGAAAGGTGAGAGATTTCAGGGGGTTTCACACAGTGGGACATCCCGATTTGGGATGCCCTGGGAAAAAGGCAGCAGTCTTTTAGATTCCAGACAGCCCTGGTTGGTTTTGTTCCGCTTTAAGCCTAGAAGATATTGATTTATGTAACAGTTAAATTTCTTTGTGGCAAACTGTGGTTTTGCACAGTGTATTGTGTATTAATCTCCTTTTTCACGTGTTCCAGGTAAGAGGCTTAAAGTGGAACATGACCCCAAATCACTGCTCCAGGCTCCACTGGCGCATGCACGGGCTCTCGTCCAGTGAGAGTTGCCTGTTGTGACTACATAATTAGGCAGACAGATTGGAACAAAACCCGGGAAAGGGGGGTTGGTTCCACTTTAAAATGGAGCAACCACCAGCCTACAGTCCATCTAGGGCTGGTGGTCTTCTTTTTGTGAGCATCTAGAGTTAGGAATTCCTCCAGGATCACCAGGTACAATCACCTTGCCGGCTTTCCCAACTCACCTAGATCTGGGGCACGTACTCACACCAGGCACTTCTGTGTAGCTGACGCGTATACACAGACAAGCACAGGTCACCAGAAAGGTGAGTTTTCGAGCACTCTAAGGGGAATTTCACACAGCTGGCCATCCTAAATCAGGATGCCCTGGGAACTAGGAACATAAGCCGTGAAAATCCTGGGTTTTGTTCCTCTTTAATAAACGGAACTTATAATGCAGCACAGGTCTATCATCTGGCCCACCTGCTTAGTGAGCAGCCATTTCAACAAGTGTTCTGATTAGGAGTTTCTGTTAATCACTAGCAATCAGCATTGCAGCCCATCACCAGTTGCAGCTTCTGCTTACCTTGATTACATGTGGACTTTATGTCCTAGGCTATACTTTTGCATAATTAAAGGAACAGGATCATTGAGTGAGATATAATCAATACAACTGAACACTCTTACACAGCCACAGAGCGCTCTACAGCTCAAAACTGTGTGCTAAAGCACATGTCTCATATGCCCCTTAAACCACCTTTGGCTGGCATAAATAGATCAGTGAATTGTAGCCAATCTCAGGTAAGTATTTGTCATGGCATCATTGCACATATCAATTCCATTCAGTTGTAGCACTAAGGCTACTTACCAATGAAATCACTAGCAAAATGCTTTTTCACAGCAATTGCACTCAATGGTGTGCTATCACAAGCACTACCGCTGCAAAATCACAGCATGCAGAAAATCTGTGGGGCGATTGCACCATAATCGCCAAACATCTAAGTTTCCCCCCATTCTGTGCGTGATCACTGTCCCCATTCAAGTTAGTGGGCCAGTGGGCACGTGCACAGATCGAATGTTTGCAGGGACCAGGTATGGTATTTTATTTTGTTACCCCCCCCCCATGTCCTGCCTCAGTACGGGGTAGGGGGGCTTAAATTGAGACTGGACTTCCACTTTAAAGTGGTCATACACCCTAATGTAAAGCCTGTGCCTACCGCACAGGAATCACCTCTGATCCCCCTCCTCAGGATACCTTCCTTCACCATTTGCTCAGCATTAGAAACTGTGGCAAAATATTGGTCGGAAACTTGTGGGGTTGTTAGAAAGTGGCTACCACTAAAGGTGAGTCAATCAGGGCACAGTGGCCTGGGGGGGGGCTGGAGGTGAAGCATGTTTAAAAAGACACAAGCTTTGTGTTGGTCCTGTTTAAGGCTGACATATCTAAATTTCAATAAGCTTTTTGTTGAGAGCTCACTGTCTTAACCAAGGTAGACCATAAAAAATTGTGTGTATCAAGTCCATGACCAGAATCAAATCAATGGCTTACATTGATGTGTATATTGTACATGGATTGCAGAATGCATTAATACTATGCTTGAGACATTTACAATACTTTTTAAAAACGACAAAACATGTTTGCCCCTAAGCTAATGTATCCAGACATGAACTCTTGCATGGCTTACTAACTGTATACTACATTACTTATAGATTATAACAGTTTTCCTTTCTATATTCTTATGTAATTTGAATCTAAAAATGTTCAGTTTCCAGCGGTTACTGCAGGCCACTCAACTTTGTACTATTGTTCATTATATACATGTATAATTCACAGCAATCCCCCATGTGTAACAATATCTGGACACGCTGTCCACAGCGCTGGAGCTCAGCCCTTCTGTACGCTTCTCACTAAAACGCATATGCTGGCAGCGGTGAGCCAAGAATTCAAATAGATTCCATGATTTATAAAAGCATGCTCTGCTTATGATAAAACTAAACCAGCTTGTTAGCTGGATACCACTGCCATTATACAAATTAGGGAATGGCATGCAGATACACAACTGCCCCTTTATTCCTCTTTAACTAATGAGGCAGAGAAAGTTTACAGAACTCATGCAGCAAGGTAGAATAGCTCAGCGTGAGCACATGGTTGAAACTCAAGCCCTGATAGAGTAAAAGAGGACACTCCTGTTAAGCAGAACATTAACGTAAGGTATGCAGCAGAACAAGAATGAAAGAAAGAATTATACTTACTCGTAGTAGGCAAATCTGTAGTAGCTAGAACTGTGTAGCCATCCAATAGAAAGTGCATCCATACAAACAGTGCAATAACGCCTCCTCTTCTCATGGTTTTTGAAATATTTGCTAGAAATAATAATACCCGTACTATTTCAATTCTTTCTTATCCTGCTGAACAACTATAGAACTTTACAAGCTTAATAGATGTTCAGCAGCAGCTGCTACAGTGCATTGAATGGAAAGATCTTTCACTAGCAGGAGGAGTCGAGAGCTGCTATTGGCAGCCTGGAGTCTCCTTATGTTATGAAAAATATGCAAATCATCACCATCCCACCCGAAGGAGGTTCCTGGGGCTAAATAGTATGTTTAAATAGCACTGATGTGAGCTACCGCTCGAAACGTCACTTTAATAACTAACATATTAAGGCACCCTGAATAAAACAAAGTATCCCTTTAAGCTTTTTCGATAATATATGTTTTAAAACAAGAAATACTTATTCATTTACTGATTTTGTTTGCTTGCACTAATACACTGTATACAGTTTTGTCTTGCAGCACTAGGACCTTCATTGGCATAGTGTGCTTCTGCTTCTTCCAACAAAGTACTTACCTCATTACTTTCCAGCTGCAGTATCTGTTAAACAGAAAATGCTCCAATCTGATATTGATTCCAGCAGCTTCATTAATGGAATTCCACCCCTTTAGAGGGAGAACATGCCAGTGTGGGTCTGTAGCATTAGCTTAGCCAGATCTAGAAGATTAGAGCCTTAGTAGCCTCAGCGCCACACAACACCACTTTTTTGACCTCAGCGGCGTAGGATTTAAGAAAGTTAAGAAGGAAAAAAAGTGGCAGCGCCGTTGCGGCTTCTTCTTATTTAACACGAGCGCTGAAGTGATGCTCCGGTCGCCCTGGTTGAACCAGATGAAACCTGGTGCTGTAGCTCAAGATCCTATAAAGCACAATAAGATTGAAAATGCAAGATTTCAAAGCTGTTCAAGCTTCAAGTGTCTAACACACATTTATACAGAAAGCTCCAAAGGAGCCAATTGTTTCTCTACTGACACATATGAAAAATAGCAAAGCCGTAAAATCGTACGCTGTGAGCTAAGAATAAGGGGGATTATGACAATTAATGGTGGGCTGTTAAGAATAAGAGGGGGAGAGAGTGTGTGTGGATTTTTTATTGCTCTCGCACCAGCCCAGACAGTCTGTTTAATATCAGACCTTGTATGAGTCCAGTCTATTCAATCCATGTCATAATGTCACATAAAATTATTATCCCTGTTTAGCCCACAGTCCATCGATTTAAAGATTTGGATGCAGTTACATTCCCATGCCAATCTCTCCTTTTGGGAGCGGAAACCTCCCTTGAGCACCGTGAGTTTGAGGTCACATAGGCCATGGCCTGGTCTGCAGAAATGGGCTGCAATAGGCACATCAGTTATATTATTTTTAATTGTGAACCTGTGCAGATTTAGTCGCTTTCTTAGCTCTTGTCCTGTCTGCCCAATGTAAAATGCTGAGGGGCACTGCACATACATGATCAGGTATACTACATGAGGGGATTTGCATGTGAAATTACCCTGTGTTTTGTAATCATGTTGCATACCTGGTGTCTTTATTCTGTCGGTGGTTTAGATGTGTGTGCAGGTTTCACATTTCTGCAGGCAAGGCCATATCCCATTTTGTGCTGGGTCACTAAGGGAGCTCCTCACAATGCGTTTTCTGAGGTTGGGAGGTTGTCTGTATGCCAACAGAGGAGGATCTGGGAAAATCTCAGAAAGTCTCTTATTCATGTGTAGAAGGGCTTGGAGCTCCTTCGCAATTTTCCTTAGAACCTCCAGACGTGGATGGTATGTGACAACCAGCGGAACACGGTTCTTCTTTTGGGGTTCTTTTTTACTGCAAGAGTCTGTCTCTGGGGATGTGGAGTGACTTTTGTAACTGGGCCTCTGTTTCTAATGGTTTGTAGCCCTGCTTAAGGAAGCCCCTTTTTAGATTGTCCATATTTCCGTTTCTGTCCATGGTATCAGACCAGATTCTGTTGTATCTGATCCCCTGCTGCTACGGTGGACCTCTTGATGTGGTTTGAGTGGAAGCTGTTATGGTTAAGGTTTGTAGGTTGGTCTGTGGATTACCGGTAGATGGATGTTTGTCGGTCCTTCCCCTTAACACATATGATGGTGTCAAGGAAATTGATTTCTGTTGGTGAATGGATGAATTTCAAACGTATTGTGGATGAAAGTCATTAAAATTCATGCGGAAATCAATAAAGTCTTCTTGGCCGGCAGACCAGATGATTAGGATATCATCAATGTAGCGAAAATAGGCCATTGGTCTAGTGGCACATTGTCATAGGAACTTCCAGTTTTGCCATAAAAAAATGTGAGTATTGTGGTGCAAATCTTGAGCACATTGCCACACCCATCTGCTGCAGGTATAGGTCTGGGCCAAAACAGAAGTGGTTGAGGGTCAGGATGAAATGTATTATTTTGGTGATCTCATCCCGCTGCAGGACTGCGGTTGTCACCCTTTACCTATAGGTGTTTATATACTTGTCCAGGGTAGAGTTTTTTTCCAGGTCTGGGGGTCCAGGTAGATCTTTTGGTGGAGTTAATTTACTCTGGCTCAGTTTGAGTAGTGTCCAAGCTCTCCTTGTCATATAAGTGTTCCATTTTTCTGAAGAAATCCTACATGTCACTGCAGAGCTGAATTTTGTCTGTTTTGCTGGGCAGAATGACAGTCCCTTTGAAAGTACCGAAATTTCAGCTTTATTGGGTTTGTATGCAGATAGGTTAAGGATAAAGCTTTCCTGGTCTTTCTATGTTGTAGATACAAGTCCAACTTTCAGTCTGAGTCTCTGTAGTTTTTTCCGTTTGTTTTTAAACTTCCAAGGAACCTACATTAAACTACAGGGTACACATGGGTTGATTACAAATTCATTACATTTACATTGTTAAGTGGACAAACAGCCTTGCACATTTAGAAAAAAAAACCTCCCCATAACTCACTTTCCCTATCTGCATGCATGATACTGATTTGTTGTCAGCACTTACATTTGCTCCTGCATCCAGTCAAAGCTGAAATTCTGCCTCACATATTTTCTTCCAGTAGCAGCCATTTTGGAGCTTTCTTTCCCAGCATCTCAGTCATGCTGCTGCCTGATTTTAAGTGACATAATCCCACAATGTACAGTAGTAGGCTGCAGACAGCCTGCAGCTCCATGAGAAGCTATTTTGTTTTTAAAATTTACTATAGCAGGAGTTACAAAAGGGTAAAAATTTTTACATGCAGCAAACTAAATTTCACTGGTGAGGGATACATATGAGCACTGTATCATGTAAGGGCGTTGGTCCAGTTTAAAGTGCAAGTCCAGTCTCTAGGAAACCTTGGGTTGTGGGCATAGTCAACCACGCCAATGCAGCAGTTTGACTGCACTGGTCATTCACTGAAGTCCAACTGCCACTCAGGCCCATGGCTGCCATTCAGAGAGGGTGAGGAGTTTTACTATTTTAATGCCCAAATTGGGCTTGGCAGAGGGGAAGAGTGGGTGGCTGCAGGGTTACAAAAAGCTTAAAGTTCCTGTTTAGGTACCTGAACTTAAACCAGACCAACCCCCTTGCACAATTGGAAAAGACAGGTAGTGGCTATTCTGGAGCTTCCTCTCCCAGCATGTCAGCCATGCTGCTGCCTGGATTCAACTGACATAACTGACAATGCACAGCAACAGGAAGCCCAGCAGCACTTCCTGTTTTCAGGTGGCCTGCAAATGCATAAGCCACCATTTTGTTTCTAAAATACTACAGCAGGAGTTAGTAAAGGTAAATACATTTTTTATGTGCAGCAAATGAAATTGCCCTGAGGAGGGATGCATATGAGCACTGTATGTTGTGTTGGTCTGGTTTAAGTCTATTTTGACTGCTGGTCCACTTTAAGGTGCTTACTATTGGCATTCCAACATGGACTCCTATAGTAATTGTATGTATTGCTAACACATCTGTAATATTGCTTTTATATTCCACTGTGATGCTGAAATGTAACAAGAGTATAAGTGTTATACACTGCATTATGATGCATGAAGTAAATGCTAATGAATGATTGCTGTTTATTCACATATGCAATGACTATCTAATATAAAAAAACATGTGACCACCATACTTTATAACAAAAAACATTCTCATCTGTATGTTTTTAATATCCATCCAATGTTGTGGTTTACTATTACCAGAGTAACCTGTGCTGAACAGTCTGGACTGGCAGCCCTTCAGTGTGGCCCTGCATACAAGCCCTTGTCTCCCGCAAGTAAGAGTTGGATGACTATCAGAGAAGGTATTAGGATGCCTCATTGGCTGCTTAGGTAATAGTGTAGTAGGGAAAAATAGCATTACATAAAGCCCACACACATTTCTGGGGTTGCATATAATGATGGCAGTATAAGACCACAAATGAAAAGAGAATTCAATTCAGACTCCTAGAATCCTGCGGTAGGATTCCCCTTTAGGATATTGTCAGATCAGATCGGGCCCATTAGGAGGAGAAGATAAATTTGGAGAACAACAGGAAACTGTTGACGTTGGTTAGAGGAAAACTGTAGACAACATTGTATTATACAGAGTAAGGGGAAAGAGGATCATACAGGGGGATTAGGGTTGATTCAGAGCCTTCTACGTTACTTTTCATTTTTGTGTCTACGTGCGTACATTACACATAGCTTCCGTTAAGTATACGTGCGTTTGCATGATTCAGAGCCTAATGAGCCCAGAGCCCATTTGTACTGTTTCCGTAGTTGTGTAAGCCGTAAAGAACACTGTGAGTATGGCTTAGCCATTAAGGCTAAGAAGAACAGAGGGAAGACTAGGGAAAAACATATCTGCCCCCCAACAACCCCCTCTCCCACTGGAGGACAGCAGGACAGCTCCAATATGAAGAGCCACCTCTCCCCATCACCGTCCACTCCTTTATCATCATGGGCCACCCCGGACCACACACCCAGCCCCCCCAGCAAGCCCTATGCTGTCTATAGTTACTCAACAATCCATCCACTCAGAATAATCCACAACACCTCTAGGCCAAATGTCCCCCATTCCACCAAGCACCCAGGGAGATGATGGCCAAACACATGCGGCGGGGCACTCACTGAGTGGGATATTTAATGATGCACAATGTATGGCTTTGGAAACTGCTGTGTCGGACCATTTTGATGAGCTATATGGTCGCAGTTTGAGAGCTACCCTAAAATCAGTCAAGTACC
Source organism: Gastrophryne carolinensis (assembly GCA_027917425.1). NCBI lineage: Eukaryota > Metazoa > Chordata > Amphibia > Anura > Microhylidae > Gastrophryne > Gastrophryne carolinensis. The sequence continues at coordinate 270,673,305 of CM051234.1, forward strand.
ACCTCTGGGAGGCCATCACCCATCAGGTGAATAGTGCAGGGCTGGAGCAAAAGGATGTCAATCAAGTCCAATGTAAATTTGCTGACATGATTCAAAGACACAAGACTCATTTTAAGTGGATGAGTCACTGCATCAGCCTCGACCACAAACAGCAGCATCAACACCCCCTTGCTCCCAGCACCCTCACACACAGCAGCTGCCACTGCGGCACCAGCTACCACTGCAGATGTCCCTGCAGCATTCATCAACAGATGCCACTACAGCATCAACCAGGGCCAGCTCTAGGGTTTTGTGGGCCCTTGGGTGACAGGGTGCTCCTGTGACTGCCGCACAGAGGGGCTTCCCCTGCTCTTTGTGCATGCTAGCCCACCTATTCAAGTGTATAGGTAGGTGGGGCCATGCACAGAATGGGGGAAGCCACTTTGTGCATCAGAACCAAGATGACTGAACCCAGAGCCAGAATCACCAGGTGAACAGTGCAGGATCCTGTCAGAGGTAAGGGGATGGCAGGGTGGGGGGGAGTTACCTTGTCACTGGACTTCCACTTTAATGCTCTGCATATAGAATGGATTGCATTCCTGGTTACCTGATGCACTTCCACACCTAAACCACCACAGCTAAAAACATCTTGGCTGTTGAAACAAGGAAGTGGTGAGTGAATAGCAGCTTTTTGTGGGGCATCCTGGTTTGGGATGCCTTGGGGAAAAGCAAGCGACCCTGAAATCCTGAAAAGCCAGCGGCTGGCCTCTAAATCTTTTAGATTCCATACCCGCCTCTGCTGGGTTTTGTTCCTCTTTAATTGGGGTTCCGTCATCCTAACCATAGCCAATGTGGTCAGTGGTTAAGTAAATGGTAAAAACATATAAAGTCTAACAGAGAGAGAGAGAGAGAGAGAGAGAGAGACTCACACACATAGATGGATAGACAAAGAGACTCACAGAGAGAGAGATACAGAGAAACACACGCTTACACGCAAGAACTCAAACACAAACAGACTCACATGTTAGTAGTATATGAAGCTTAGCAGTACTGCAGACTTCCTCCTCTCTCCTCACAGCCCGGGAGCCGCAGGCAGCAGAGTGATGATGCGTCTGGTGGGGCGGAGCCTGCTCAATCAGGAAGACGCACTGCTCTCTGCCTGTGCACCCCCAGCTACTGCACAAACAGCCTGGCTTGCCCTTCATACTGCCCTGCTATCTAACTGGTGCCCCGGTACAATGCATGCTATGCCCCTGTGCTCAGGAACATTGTATCTCACCTCCTGCCAGCATCGGCCTGCCAGTAGGTCCCCCCTCCTCCTTTGAGCAGATGATTGACCTTGCTGGGTTCTAGCGCCGGCCCTGGTATCAACATATGCCCAAGCAGCAGCAGCAACATATGCCCCTGCAGCAGCAGCTACATCAACATATGCCACTGCAGCAGCAGCTCCCACCACTCCCTCAGCAGCAGCTGGATCCACAGCTTCAGCATGAACAGCAGGTAGAGCATGAGGAGCAGCTGCATCCATCACCTCCATGGAGTAGCTCTGTTGCAGAGGATTTAGATTCACCCACAACAAGCAATACCCTTGTGGATAGGCCAAGTACTACTCCATCTGAAAGTGCCCCTACCTGGGGAAGAGGACAACGGGCTCAAGCACATCGCCATCTCCCCCTGGTAAGGTAGAGGCAGACTGGAGAGCTGATAGCCAAGCCTTCAGGCAAAACAGTGCTCGGTTCCACCAAACCATAGAGAATAATTTAAGTCAGATCCACCATGAGCTCCATTCTGCAGGAGGGCAAAATTGTGAAGTACCATGCATGCCACAATTATTTTTATCACTTTCTCAGGCTGGTCCTGGAGGACTCCCCTGTGTGATCCAAATAATGGAACCGTCACAGCTCCTGCATGAACAGCAGGTGGAGCATGAGGAGCAACACAAAAAACACAAGAAGCTTGAAAATGGCCCAAAAATGTGAGAAAATTTTGAGAAAATGTTTCATGTGTAAATGCACTTAAAAGAGGCTGTGAATCGACCTTAAAGTCCATAGTCCTGCTAAGGGTAAGACTGGAGTAGCCTGATTTTCTGTGTAAGATGGCTGGTGGGGTTACTACAGAGAGGCCCGGGTGTAGTTGGAGTGAGTGAGAAGACGTGACTGTGGAGTTGAGCTAAGGTGCAGGGAGGTCTATGCAGAGAAAAGAGGGTCCTGTTGGGAAGGAAACCCAGGGGGGCCATGGCATTTAAGTGACAGCTGAGGTGTCCCTTAGAAGTAAAAGGATCCTATGGGACCATGAGGCCGCAATGTAGTGCCACAGTGCCTGAACTCTGATAAGGTGTGGCTTCCCATGTCTAGGGTCCCTGCCCTGCAGTAACTGTTGTGTGAGGGATAAAAAGCCCTCATGTTAGGAATGGTAGGGCTCATCTGCTTGATAAAGGGGGATTCCCTATATTTTCTTGCTGGCAGCCAGACCACGACTCCGCTTTCGCCAGGCAATCCTGTGTCCCAGTCTGGAATACCCCCTAGACCCCCAACCCTCTGGTCGAGAGCCACCAACATGTCATGTTTTGTGGATCTCCATATAGCCAGCCCTATATCTCTGCAGCTGCACTAATTAATCCATATGTGCATCTTGGTGAAGATCTGTACAACATGGCCAGTTGGTGGCTCTTGAGGAAAGGGTTGTAGAACACTGCCCTAGACCAGTGGTTCTCAACTGTTCAAAGCCAAGTACCCCCTACCACCAAGAAACATCAACCAAGCACCTCCTAGCTACAAGAAACTCCAACCACACACCCTAGCTGCAAAGAAATTCCAACCAAGTACCACCAAGTATGGGATAAACGTTACCAAGATAAGTAGGCCACAGGCATTATAACTAAAATCTATTATAACTCTATTAATTATTTCTAGCATCTCCCTCTTGTGCCAGCTGCCGTTTTTTATTTGAAGAAGCTAGTCGAAGAGACATCTATGAAGTTGGCTGATTCATGCAGAGCACAATTCCAGTTTTAAAATCAGTCCCATACAAAGAGAATTGTTTCGGAGGACCTCTAATGGTGACAGTTCCAGAAACCATAGCGGCTATCTATGACATGATTCTGGAAAACCAGTGCATTTTGGGCTTGAACATAGCTGGTTCTGTAAAAATTATCCAAGTGCTGGGTCCTTAATTAACAATCATCTGGACATGAGGAAGGTATCTGCCAAGCGGGCCCTGAAATGTTTGTCACATATAAAGGGCTGATTCAGCACAGTGAGAATTTTTTTCTCAATTTTATTGTGAGAATTTTTTTTCTCACTTTTTTGCGAGATTTGTTTTCTCTAAAGGTTGATTTGAGTGATCCAAATCTACCAGAAACCTGGAAACAGAAACTGACCCAGCAGTTATCAAGTATACCTTCACAGATGATATGGATGTTGGCTACGCTAAGAGTGCTCGGCACACCTTCCGTCTAATTGATGCTGCACTGTTTGAGAATAGTCCCCAAAGGATAGCCCCAAAAGACTTTGATGAATTAAGACAGACCCTACACCAGATGAAAGATCAAGGGATTATTGTGGACAGTAAGAGCCCCTATGCTTCGTCTATTGTGGAAAAGGTGTGAATCGATTTGTTTATGTGTAGACTATCGAACTTTGAATAGGAGGATCATACCTGATCAGTATACCTTGGCCAGGGTATACTGAGGCTCTGAAGGCTTTGAATGGAAACTGTTCACTGTGTTGGATCTGTGGGTTCCCATGGCACTTGAAGATCAGGAGATTACACCCTTTACACCCTTGGGTTTCTTTCAGTTCACTTGCATGTCACAAAGCATCAGAGGTGCCAGACAACATTCCAAAGATTAATGGAGCGATTATTGGGCGATCTAGTGCCCAGGAAATGTCTTGTGTACCTTGATGACATTATTGTATTTGGGGCGACTAAATAATAGCATGAGGAGCTGCTCATGAGAGTAGTAATCGCCTGCGAGAAGAAGGCCTGAAGCTGTCAGCAGAAAAGTGCAAGTTTTGCGGGTCATCAGTTACCAAAATCGTTTCTGCTGAAGGAGTGACCACTGACCCAGCCAAACTTGAAGTAGTGGTAAGCTGGCCCCAACTTCAGAATATTACAGAGCTATGTTCTTTCCTTGGATTTTGTGGATACTGCCTCTGGCTATATATTCCAGAATAGCTTAAGCTAAGCAAAAGAAGTCTTCCAAAATTGCTTTTGGGGACAGTTGGACTCCTGCGTGTCAAGAGGCTTCCATTCATTTGAAGAATAAGGTAACAGAAACTCGTGCTAGCGTATGCTGATGCCCAGAAGCCATATGTGCTCCGTGTGAATGCAAGCTTTGAAGGTTTTCGGGGAGTGTTGCACCAGTAGTATCCATCAAGCCTTCGACCTGTCGCTTTCATCAGGCAAAGCCTGCAGCAAGCGCAACTATCTAATTCACAAGTTGGAGTTTCTAGTGCTCAAATAGGCTGTAGTTGATAAGCTGCATGATTACCTGTATGGGGTTACTTCGAAATAAAAACAGACAACAACGCAAGAAGGGGATGAAGCAGAAATACCACAACTTTAAGACCAAAGATCTTGGAAACAATTACCTCGGTATTCAGATTGAGAGAGAGGAAGATGGCAGCTTTCTTCTGAACCTAAAGCACAAAATACAAGACATAATTGAAACATTTGGAATGGAAGATGCCAAACCAGTAAAATCTCTTATGGAAACCAGCTACCTGAAAGAGTTAAACAGCCAAAATACACCACTACCAACAAGTCACTCAGTACAGGAAAGCAATACGGAAATTGCTGTACATTACCACTGCTACAAAGTCTGAGATTGCAGCAGCTATTGGAATCATATGCAGAAAGGTTTCAATGCCAAGTCAGATGGACTGGGATGCTGTAACGTGAGTCAGTCAATATCTTAAAGGGACTTTACATTACAAGCTAAAGTTACCAGCAAGTGATGAAAGCATCCTTAAAGGGTGCCCACTGGGCCGGAGTAGCACCCCTGTTCATGGTAAGAGGATTGTTCAGGCTTGTTTTGTTTTGCCGACTGGGCCAGAGATACCAGTTATAGAAAATCTACCAGTGGTTACTTGTTTTTGTATCTGCTAGGTTGGACTAGCAGGAAGCAGCTCTCTGTTACATGTTTATCTACTGAAGCAGGGTATGTTGCAGCAGCACAAGCCAAGAAATTATATGGCTAAGAGTTGTAATCAACACGAATCTTTGATGAAAATCAAGGATGTGTGCAGATAGAGAGAGCTCAAGAACCAAGCACATTGATGTTTAGTTCCACTTTCTGAGGGATCTTCAAGAGCAGGAACTTCTTGAGTTGTTTTACGGCCCTACTGAGGATATGACAGCAGATTTCTTTACTTAACCTCTGACCACCAAAATACACTAGAGGCTTACAAAAAGGGTTTAAAAGACTATGGCCCTTATTCATCAAGCGATAGCGCCAGGTAGTGTCCGATGAGCGCCAGGTAGCGGCAGCTAACGGCGACTACCGACTCAAGTACGCCCGGCGGCGGTCACAATGACGCATTTATCAAGCAAAATGAGGCTAGCGCCGGCGAGAGCGACGGCTAGCGCGGCATTCATCATGAAGCCGCCTGGACCGAACAGCGCCGCTGCAAATTCCCTCACAGCGCCAGGTATGAGCTGTCGCTCCCTGGCGATGTCCAATGCATTTCAATGGAGCAATCTATAATAATTCATGATTAATTGGTAATAATTTTTTTTTTAATTTTTTAAATGTCAAAAAATCGGAGACCACTTCTGCAATGTTAGGATTTATTTTTAAGTAAAAAAGAGAGATTAATGTATTCATATAACAAAATGAATCTAAAAACATGTATAATGTTACATTCACAAAATATGGTTGTTTAGGGGTTAAAAACTAGTTAATACACATCGCCGCCAGCGCTCTGGGGTTTAAACAAGGAATGGACAGCGACAGCACATTCGGAGCGTGATTTTTTGATGAATATGAAGCTAGCCGTTCGCTCTGGCCATTCGTTGTCAGGCGCTCACATACAACGCTGGACCTGTGAAACAGCGACCCCCCAGCCCGTATTCAACATTACCGCACACCGACTGAGTCGCTGTCATCAAGCTAATGCCGGCCAAGCGCAGCGAATACTGGCTGGCGCTGAAAAAATCACGCTACAGTCGCTCATCTGTCGCTACCTGGCGCTATTGATGAATCGGCCTCCCCGTCTCAGCTGTCAATAAAGGGTGTTGGAAATACAATACCTTGCAGAAGCGTCCACTTGTCTCTGAATGTGATTTTGAGACTTTTGCCAGATTACCTGCAGTTTACAGTTATGACAGTAGATGGCACTATTACCAATGCTTAACTGTAGTCTTTATGTGCATCTTTCTGATGTGTTATGTTTCCTGTATATTCAGCTGCACTCAATTATTTCTTTTTCCAGTCTGTGTTAGCCACCATGTTAGATGGCATTCTCATACTGCCTGCAGGTTCCAGTAAAGCCAGTTCCTGTTACACCACAAATGTCTATCTGGATTTGACTCTGCTGCACCGAGCACCCACACTCCGCAACACATTAAAAACTTTACTCATGTAGACCAAATGATAAAACAACTCTCTATACCCCGAGGATACTCAGATAAGTAAACATTCAGCCCCCCCCCCATAAGTCCATAAACAACCTTACTAGTGTATACAATAAATTCCCCCAAAAGTGCAAAGGACTACATACCTATTTGTTGTGTGCCGAAACACCACTCCCAATTATCATCACCTTGAGGAAAAACAAATGTGCCAATACCTGGACCCAAAGGTACACTGTATCAATATAAACAACAACGGTCCCAGTAAACCGCAAAATGGGTGCCCCGGGAGGCACCAAATGTTCATCAATAATCAATCCTCCAAAGTCACATCAATACAACCATTTTTAATACATTAGTATGTTAAAAAAGACTAAAAACATATACATAACCTCACAAACATATACATAAACTCATAAAAAACATTTATACACAAACCCGGCCACAGCAGGGAAACCTCATAACAATTTCCAAAGTTCATACCATATATACATATACAAATAGTTTTATTGCTACCAATAGATATCCTGTGTCTAATCTAAAGTGCTGGTGCAAAAAAGTGCAGTAATGCAGAGCAAAGTTAAATATTACATGTGCAAAACGTATCTACTTAATATCAAATGAACATGCCAAAACCATCTGGGACAAACACCCCTATAGTGCAAAATCACCCTTGCTGGACCAGGTACAAAATCTCACCACCCACGCGTTCCATAGAGCAAAGTCCACTTTCTCAAGGTGCTAAACATCATTGTACTCCATCACCCTCCTTTTATAAACTGAGGTAAGCAGTGAGGCCTTGCAGCCCCCCCCCCCCCAGACGCAGCATGACCCCGGCTGGCAGTCACACACACGCTGGAAGCAGACAGGAGCAAAGCCCCCCCCTTCCCCTCTCCTCCCCCTCTCCTCCCCCCCTTCCCCTCTCCTCCCCCCCTTCCCCTCTCCTCCCCCCTTCCCCTCTCCTCCCCTCCTTCCCCTCTCCTCCCCCCTTCCCTTCTCCTCCCCCCCTTCCCCTCTCCTCCCCCCCTTCCCCTCTCCTCACCTGATGCAGCTGAATAGCAAGACAGACGGTAATCTGCCCGTACCTGCCCCCCAAACCACCGTCGCACCCTCCCCAAGCAGCAATGCGGCGTGCTGTCATGGAAACGAGCACCCGGACGGAGGGGGCAGGAACGGCCGGAGCTGCGTGAGTCTGCCCAGGCAGATATGAGGGGGACATTATTGCCAGGCCAATGATCAATAACAATGATGTATTTATAATCCTACCATGCAACAACATATAAGACAATACATATATACCAATTCCACTACTATACTAAATTCATAATAACAAATAAATTATATAAGCAACAAATGCCACACTGTCAAATTGGTTACAGTAAATACATTAAATCCAATCCTTCGCCTATATCCTATTACATGGCTACTCACATTATTTACATCTATTTACATATTGTATGCACAATTTCACGAGGAGAACAGGTAACAATTGATTACATTAAGTTTAAGATTTAAAATATACAAGATTTCATAAGAGGGACATCTGATATTGAAAACTCACACAATCTGTTCTAAATAACTTACATATTTCATTTTATATTACTGTTACTATTATTACCATTATTCACCATACTAATTTGCCCATCGATCTTGAATAATTAAAACAACCAGTTTTTACAAGAAGGGAAACCTGATCTAATGACATCAGAGTCTGATCTCTGTGGCCCAAAAACCATCTTCATACTCAAAAACCCCCTCATATATAAATCCCTCACTTTTAAATTTCATAAGAGGGACAACTAATGCATATCAAATCAAATATTATTTTCATACTACTATATTCTACTCTATGATGTTACTATATGATGTTGATACAGTTAAATATCTCATAAGAGCCCATGACTCATGTAATAATATCATCAGAGGGACAATACAAAACAATACAAAACAATTTTTAGTAGGCCTACTCGGGCCCACACAACCTCCCAAACATTTAGGCTAAACTGGATATGCCTCATAATTGATTACTAAAGTTTAAGATTCAAAACATACAAAATTTCATAAGAGGGACATCTGGTGTTGATCACTCGCAAGATCTATTGTGAATAACATATTTAATTTCATATTACCATTACTATTAATGCCATAATTCACCATACTAATTCACCCATCGATCTCAACTAATTACATAAACCAGATATCATAAGAGGGACAATACGAAACAATATTCAGTGGACCTACTCAGGCCAACAAACCCTCCCAAACATTTGGGCTAGACTAGATGTACTCCTTGCTACAGGCCCACATCATATCTGCTCATGACCATTCAAAAGAGGGACAATTCCCAAAATACTATATTTTTCGAACTTTTTCACTACATTTTTTCATTATTTTTTTCTCTGGGATTCAAATCCCTCATATCAGACAACATGTACAAAAACCAGGAAAAAGAAAAAGAAAAAAAAAATTTGTGTGGATGAGCCAAACTACTCCCACCCAAACCGTGAATAACACAAGTAATCAAAAACTTAAAATATTACACAATAGTTAAACAAACAAACTGCTTTTTATCCATTTGAAGAAAGTCAATGCGGTAGAAATATGTGTCCATGTCGATATCCAGACACCTCATCTCGGTTCCCCATGTTCCTCTGCTTCTCGTACATAATCACAAAATCTTGACCAGAAGACGTCCCCAATATGTGAAAATCGAAAAATACCAAACAAACCGTGTGAAAAAAACCACAACCACCATTGGACCGCTTTTAAAAATATATATATACATAAGTTGTCCATCTGACAAAGCATGGTGATACATGGGCTAAAGAGAGTCACCTGCCCAGAAAGGGCTGGAAAGAGGCATCTTCATTCAGTCCCAGGGGGGCTATTGTATGGAGATTGTGCATCCATGTAAGCTCCCTCTGGAGCAACCTCCTCTTAATATTGCCTCCCCTGATTCCCAATAACTCCCAAGGTGGTAACCTGCCCACCATGTAAAAAGTGATCAGCTACTGGTGTTATGAGCTTATTGGGCCTGATGCAGAGCCTCCTCTGAACTGCCCTTAAAACCTTCCGATTGTCCGGGGCTCCCGTTTGAATCGTGGCTCAAATGTGATGCAGAGCCTCCGTCGGAATGGCTCCCTAACTGATCCGTCAATTTCACTTTACTCGGAAAGCTTTTTTTGCTTTCTCGGGTGCCTTCAATTTGATCGGGGCTCCCGTTCATGTTCACACGGGCGGCCCGTTTTTCCCTGATTTTTCCTGCCTTTTTGAACGTACCTGCTTGGTTTCCGTCGTATTTGACCTTCCATTTTGGTGGTTTTAGCAAGTATACTTACATCTCCATGGCTCTTCAGTTGCCAATCTGGCTACACGCAAGCGCACATCCCTCAAACTCCATTGGAATATACATATGGCAACCACTGCCAATTTGACACATATTTTTTTGGAAACAATAAATTTGGGTTGTTCCTTTTTCCTTGCCATTAATGCATACCTTAATCTCCTTTGTGTTCCTTTTTCCTTGCCATTAATGCATACCTTAATTCTTTCTGATTGTTTTGGATTTTTTTGTACCATATCTAAACTTTTTGTGTCATGGAAATGTGTGATGATGTTGTGTGATTGTACTTTTGCAGGAAACACAACTTTCATTTTTTTATTTTTTTTTATTTTATTCCAGCGTTTGAAATTGAATTTTTTAACCAAAGTGTTTTAAAAATAATTGAATCTAAATGTTTTAACAAATAAACTATTTTCATTTTAAGCCAAATTAAAATTCTTTAGGCCTCGGTGTCTTGTGCCTGTGATTTTCTTGTATCTGTGAATGAAAAACAACATTAGTTTAGCATTGTTTATTTGGTTTGGTTGTGCGTGTTTTTTTGGGGGCTTTTTTAAACCGGACCTTCTGCGTTATTTACTGAAAAGCCCAAACTCTTAACAAAAGATTCCGCAGCATCTCAAAATAATAGATAGTAATTTTTTAGTCAATCAATAATTATTCTTTCCACCACTGGGCTGCAACTCAGTTCTGGAATTTAGTATATGGCCACCGCCATCTTGACTCAGAAGCATCACACTTTCTGAGGAGAGGAGAGTGGGATAAGGTACAGGGGGTGGGTTATAGCTGTGCTTTGCTCACACAGAGCAGAGACCTCTTGAAAAGGTCAGCAATCCCAGAATGCAGAGCAGCACAGTTAGAAGGCACTTCCTGTTTGCAGGCTGCCTGATAAGATGGCGGCTTCCATAATCCGCCATCTTGGATGTTGAAAGCCTCATAACATGCACTAGGTGCAGGTAGGATGATTTTGAAGGTGGGCAAACTTTATGTACAGGGTGTGGGAAACATATAAGATAGACTCTTATTCTGAGTGAAGGTCCGCTTTAAGGGCTTTTTAGAAGTCTTTGGTTGTTTTTTTTGGTTTTTACATTTTGTGGCCAATGGAATTGTTGGTTCATTTACTTTGGTAACCAAAAACGCCACTTACCATGTTTTAGGCGCATATTGCGTCAGGGGCGGAGTCTCCATTCTTGCTCCCTTGGTTGCTGCTGTGAATCTGTTTGCATGACAAAGACACTGATATTAGAGACTGTTGTTGTCTCATGTACACAAAAAGCATTAACAAGTTTGCTGGCCTAACTAAAGTCACTTTTTGAACCTCTTGCTGCCTCACATTGCCCTAGTTCTGCTATCTGCATGTAGCCTAGTTTTGAGCTGCGGACATGTGTTAAACTAAGGTGGGCTTGTATGTAACGTGAAAAACTAAGTTGTTTCAGACTATTCTGGTGCTTTGTTTTTTTTTTATTACAAGGAATGTGTGCGCGCACATAAACGCACGCGCGCATACTCACATCCATGATGATGTCGTCCTGCTCCGGGCTAAAGATTGCGGCCGACAGCTTTTCTGGGTTTGCAAGGTATAGCTCTGACGTTCCCCCGCGGAGACGTAGGTGCGTGCGTGCGCGCAGGCACGCACCCGCTGTTGACCACGGCCACACGGAAAACATATTTAAAGCACAAGGCACTCAGCTCTGTGTTGGATACCATATCAATATGGGCAGACCTAAAGGGAGCAAAAAGAGCCAACCAAGGGCCGAGGCACATAGCAGCCGCACACATGCCTCATCCTCCACAAGACAGAAGAGCAGGCACCAGACACATGCCGAACATGCCCCCACTAAAACGGTGGATACTCCACACAAACAGGCACATTCAAAAAAACGCAGGACCAAGGGTACATTAACCCATTCACCACCACCTGCAAAAAAACCACGCACACACAAGGGTGCCCCATCTAGTCAGACCATGCAGCATCCTCCACCTCCACACACCAAGCATACCCACAAATCCAAACACATAAGCAAGGGTAAGCGCATTGCAAAAACCACCACCCCACCCAGGTCACCCACCCCTCCACCTCCACCCTCTGGTTCCCCCAATTCCAGTACCTCAGATTCCACATGCAGCTCCACATCTGATAGCTCAACAGGAACCCAGACATTAAACCAGAGAAGCACACACACAACATCCCCCTCCCCCATAAGCCAAAGAAGCACACACGACTCCCCAGATACCCAACCATCAATTTCCTCAGAGGCAGGGGAGACCACACACCCATGTGGCAGACAACTACGGCGTGGCTCACTAACTGCCCGATTTTGCGATGCTCAAAGCATGGCGGTGGCAAATGCAGTTTGCGAGCATTATGATGCCCTATTTGGCCGCACCTCCAAAACAACCAATAAGCAGGCTAAGATGGAGATCTGGACTAATATTTGCAGGCAGGTCAATAGTGTGGGATCAGTCCGGAGAGATATTCAGCAAATAAAAAGGAAATTTGGGGACCTGAAATACTACAGCAAAAAAAAAATGGACATGCGCCGTCAGCAGAGGTAATGGACAATTTTTAGTCACATTGTTAAAAGGATGTAACACTTATTAGGTGTAATTTAATCTTCCCCAGCCAACAGACAGGGGGTGGAGCAGAAGTAAAGGAAAAAGTAAAATGAATTTTTAGTCACATTGTTAAAAGGATGTAACACTTATTAGGTGTGATTTAATCTTCCCCAGCCAACAGACAGGGGGTGGCTTACCCACTAAAATTATCCTTACGCCCGCCGAGGAACATGTATATACATTCATACACCCGGCCAGCATCCAGGGACTGGCAGAGGCACAAGACACAGACCGGAATGTAAGGTCCCAAGGTGAGTCTGATTTTGCCATGACCTAGTACAAAAAGTTCAAGAAGGCAGTGTTATGCTAGCCAACACACTGTACTTGGCCATTTACCTAATCTTCCTATCTACATTCTAAGGACCAAGTCAACAGGACACACTAGGCCCCCAAACCCCTGCGTTAGCACCGAGGCCAAGGGCACACCAGGCTTCTACACCACAAACCCAAATTGTGGATTGCGATGAGGTAAGTCAATGGGCCTTGATGTGTACTTTTAACATTGATATTTGCGAGCTTTTGTGGACATAAATAAACTAAAAGGATGCTATATTTCTTTACAGACCACAGGAAGCCCACCCATCATCGACCATATACGAGATTTGGAGGAGGACACCCCACATATGTCACTAACCACTACTGCACCAGTGGCAGCAACGCAGGCAACCCCGGCACAGCCACCACATCCACAACCACCTTCGGAACCAGAACCAACCACCCGTCCCACTGCTCCTACCCAGTCTAGACGCCATATTTCCCAAAGAAGGCAACTTCAAATTTTGGAGGAAACATGGAGGCAGGAAAATATTGCCTTTGCTGCGACAACACAGCAATTCAATGAGACTGTGTGCACCCAACTCACAAACCTCAACGCCCAAGTAGAGGTATTAAACAGAAATATCTCTGCCCTAACCAGCCATATGGGTGAGATTAATCAAAGCCTGGCCCACATTGCAGCCAATTTGCAGGCACAACATCATTCCTCGTCACCATGCAACCCAACATACCACTAATTTGTGGGGAATACATTTTCTGTGCCCACGTGTAATTTTTCATTTGGGCCCAAAAAAACAAATGACAAAACAAAATTTGTTTGAAAAAAAAAAAAAAAAAAATTGTGGTCTCTGAAAAAACACTAAACACTAGTTGTGCACATATGGTTTGCGCGGTGCCACTTTGGGTGCAAGAAAAAGGAGGGGTGGGGAGGGCTGAAACTAAAGGTGGTGGAGTAGCCCACAAGCCATGATTAGGTTTAGGACCGTTGCAGGCGTCTATTGTAGTGCCCCCCCCAGTCTCATCAAGACAACGGAACCTCATCTTCAAGAGAACAAAGCCTGGCTCCAACACAGAGCGAGTCCTCCTGGGGGCAGTATTGTAGCGCTCCTCTGCCTGTGAAGATCGGTGCAGGATGGGGGTCTTCATCCAGGGGACCAAAGGATAGGCAGAGTCTCCTGCCCTAAAACCCCCCAAAGGCAATAGGGTACAATCACTTAACCCATTTAATTTGTAGATCAATAATTGGGCTCCAAATATACTACGAAAAAAGTTACCAAATAGTGTGTTACGGGAACAAACACAGTCAGAGAGGGTGGGCAACCAATACAAGTTTCAGACACATACCCAGTAGCCAGCCACCAAATAGATTGGCTGATTTGAATCGCTCATGTAGGCAGGAATTCCTAGGCAGGGAAAGCCAGAAAAACGACTCCCAAAAACCAAATCAGGGCCAGCCAGTGCCTGCACATTTATCCTATGTCCCATCTTCAAATGCCTGCACACAAACAATAAAATAAAAATTATGGAGACCCTGTAAAAAGAATCCCCCCCAAAAAACCATAAAAAATATCAAATACTCATGCCATCGATGTCCAAAGGCGTGCGGTGCAGCCTGGTTTCTGCCATACTCAGCAGGACAAGACCGCGGAGCTGGCGCCGCTGATGTGCTCCAACAGAGGACTGCATATTATTGCCCGAGTGCAAATACGGCTGCTCTGACCTGCCGTAAGTGAAGGCTCGGCGGCCCCGTTTTATTAGGGTGTTTTCAATCGGAAATCAAGGCTCTGCATCACTGAAAAAAACGGACCAATGAACGAGGCGTCCGTTTTCCCGGGAAACAGCCTCGTGCGAGCCGACAATCGGAAAGGCGGCTGAGCGCACACCTGAGCGCATAAACGCACACTGAAATCAACGTAGCACCCTTTCCTGACCCGATCCAAGCCCAAAACCAACGGGAAAACGCACGGGGGAGCTGAACGGGGAGGCTCTGCATCAAGCCAATTGAGCTTCTTGTCCCTATCCGCCAATTTAATATTTGAAATGTGAGCCTGTATTGTAGTCTTTAGACTATTCTTCATCTCGCCCACATACTAATAAATCTACTTCATTTTTGGCTTTACAGTTAAGGAAATCCCATATTTTGAACCTCTCTTTTGTATACCTATTTGTCACTACTGGCCTGACGATACCATTCTGATTACAGCTGATATAGAGTCTCTTTATACCAATATCACTCATAATCATGCCCACAGAGCGGTGAAATACTTTTGGAATATGGAGGCTGGGACACTTAAAGATCGACAGGACTTCATCTTGGAATTGTTGGACTTTATCTTGGCTCATAACCACTTTGTATTCGATGGTTCCCACTATCGCCAGGTGAGGGGGGTGGCCATGGGGGCGCGTCGTGCGCCCTCGAACCTCTTCCTGGGGTGGTTGTGGTTTTTTCACGCGGTTTGTTCGTTTTTTTTCGATTTTCACATATTGGGGACGTCTTCTGGTCGAGATTTTGTGATTATGTACGAGAAGCAGAGGAACATGGGGAACCGAGAAGAGGTGTCTGGATATCGACATGGACACATATTTCTACCGCATTGACTTTCTTCAAATGGATAAAAGCAGTTTGTTTGTTTAACTATTGTGTAATATTTTAAGTTTTTGATTACTTGTGTTATTCACGGTTTGGGTGGGAGTAGTTTGGCTCATCCACACAAAATTGTTTTTTTCTTTTTCTTTTTCCTGGTTTTTGTACATGTTGTCTGATATGAGGGATTTGAATCCCAGAGATAAAATGAATGAAAAAATTTAGTGAAAAAGTTCGAAAAATATAGTATTTTGGGAATTGTCCCTCTTTTGAATGGTCATGAGCAGATATGATGTGGGCCTGTAGCATCTAGTCTAGCCCAAATGTTTGGGAGGGTTTGTTGGCCTGAGTAGGTCCACTGAATATTGTTTCGTATTGTCCCTCTTATGAAATCATACTACATGTTATTACTACATGATTAATGGGCTCTTATCAGATCATGAATTGACTCAACATCATATAGTAACATTACAGAGTAGAATATAGTAGCATGAAAATAATATCGGATATGATATGCATTAATTGTCCCTCTTAAGAATTCTAAAAAGCGAGGGACTTATATATGATGAGGGGGATTTGAGTATGAAGATAGTCTTTGGGTCACAGAGGTCAGACTCTGTGGCTGTTATATCACTCTGATGCTATTAGATCAGGTCATCCCTCTTATGAAATCTGGTTTATGTAATTAGTTGAGATCGATGGGTGAATTAGTATGGTGAATTATGGTATTAATAGTAATGGTAATATGAAATTAAATATGTGAGTTATTCACAATAGATCTTGTGAGTGATCAACACCAGATGTTTTAAATCTTAAACTTTAGTAATCAATTATGAGGCATATCCAGTTTAGCCTAAATGTTTGGGAGGTTGTGTGGGCCCGAGTAGGCCTACTAAAAATTGTTTTGTATTGTCCCTCTGATGATATTATTACATGACTCATGGGCTCTTATGAGATAATTAACTGTATTAACATCATAGAGTAACATCATAGAGTAGAATATAGTAGTATGAAAATAATATTTGGTTTGATATGCATTAATTGTCCCTCTTATGAAATTTAAAAGTGAGGGATTTATATATGAGGGGGTTTTTGAGTATGAAGATGGTTTTTGGGCCACAGAGATCAGACTCTGATGTCATTATATCAGGTTTTCCTTCTTGTGAAAACTGGTTTATTTAATTATTCAAGATCGATGGGCAAATTAGTATGGTGAATAATGGCATTACTAGTAACAGTAATATAAAATGAAATATGTAAGTTTTTTACAACAGATTGTGTGAGTTTTCAATATCAGATGTCCCTCTTATGAAATCTTGTATATTTTGAATCTTAAACTTAATGCAATCAATTGTTACCTGTTCTCCTCATGAAATTGTGCATACAATATGTAAATACATGTAAATAATGTGAGTATCCATGTAATAGGATATATTTAAAGGATTGGATTTAATGTATTTACTGTAACCAATTTGACAGTGTGGCGTTTGTTGCTTATAATTTATTTGTTATTATGAATTTTTGTATTGTAGTGGCATTGGTATATATGTATTGTCTTATATGTTGTTGCATGGTAGGATTATAAATACATCATTGTTATTGATCATTGGCCTGGCGATCATGTCCCCCTCATATCTGCCTGGGCAGACTCACGCCGTTCCTGCCCCCTCCGGCCGGGTGCTCGTTTCCATGACAGCACGCCGCATTGCTGCTTGGGGAGGGTGCGATGGTGGTTTGGTGGGCAGGTACGGGCAGATTACCGGCTGTCTTGCTATTCAGCTGCATCAGGTGAGGAGAGGGGAAGGGGGGTAGGGGTGGGCTTTGCTCCTGTCAGCTTCCAGCATGTGTGTGACTGCCGGCCGGGGTCATGCTGCTTCTGGGGGGGCGTGGCTGCAAGGTCTCACTGCTTCCCTCAGTTTATAAAAGGAGGGTGATGGAGTACAATGATGTTTAGCACCTTGAGAAAGTGGACTTTGCTCTATGAAACGCGTGGGTGGTGAGATTTTGTACCTGGCCCAGCAGGGGTGATTTTGCACTATAGGGGTGTTTGTCCCAGATGGTTTTGGCATGTTCATTTGATATTAAGTAGATACGTTTTGCACATGTAATATTTATAACTTTGCTCTGCATTACTGCACTTTTTTGCACCAGCACTTTAGATTAGACACAGGATATCTATTGGTAGCAATAAAACTATTTGTTTATGTATATATGGTATGAACTTTGGAAATTGTTATGAGGTTTCCCTGCTGTGGCCGGGTTTGTGTATAAATGTTTTTTAAGATTGTGATTGTACTGAGTTTATGTATATGTTTGTGAGGTTGTGTATATGTTTGTAGTCTTTTTTAACATACTAATGTATTAAAAATGGTTGTATTGATGTGACTTTGGAGGATTGATTATTGAGGAACATTTGGTGCCTCCCGGGGCATGCCATTTTGCGGTTTACTGGGACCGTTGTTGTTTATATTGATATTTGTTGTGTGCCAGTAATAAAGCATAAAATAAAGTCCCACACATTCTATTACAATAGTGTTGCTTCACCTCCTACCGGCTGTTATATCTGGTTAATTAAAAGTGTTTATAAAGGCAAAGGCAATTGTTACAGCATTGCGTGGGGCTATGTTTTGTGCTGTCCTAAACCGTTTTCAGTTTTTAAATTGAAGAAGAAACGGCCAAGATATTGAAGGTTCACCTCATGATTTTTACTTGAAAGAAGTGGGGGTGGCCTGTGGAACTGTGATGCTGCATAATAATCAGCATAATAGGTGGGGTCTGTAAGAGCTCCAGATACTCTACCCTGGCTGTGCTCTCTCCTTCTATCACTTTTGCTTGGTAACATTGGATCCCTAGACCCACGCTCCCAAACACATGCACGCACCCTCGCACTCAAACACATGCAAGCACTCCCAAACACATTCCCACACTCTTAATGCATAATTCACATAAGGTGTTTTGAAATTTGGACTTTAAGGATTATAAAGTTATGTACCCTGCTTGGTACACTCTTATCTATACATGTACTGAAGTTGGAGACAACAGACCAGTGGAAGGAGTGTACTGAGCGACAATAGGTTGAGCGGCAGCATTTATTCCAAAGATGAAACTGCAAAAGCTCCCAAAGTTATAGTGTGTAAAAGACATGGATATTGGAACCCAGGGGATACATTAATGTTGTTGTGCAAATCACTGGTAAGGCAGATTAAGTATGGTGGAAAAATACAATTCTGTGAAGTACTCACCTGTAGAATTGGTATTATACGTATACAGTACGTCCTGCTCCAGATATAATACTTACACTTGGGTTATCCTCCGCCAGAGGGCGCTGTGGCACTGCAGACATGCAAAAACAGGCTCCTCCCGGCCCTTCATATACCCAAGGACCTCCCACAAATCCCCAGCATTGAAAAGCAGTGAACCAGAAGTCGGGAGAAACCAACCACCTAAACAACTGGTAATGATAACAATAACAACAATCACCATACAGGGGATCCAGAATAATGCAAAAACCAGGGTGGGGTGCAGCAGGACGTACTGTATACGTATAATACCAATTCTACAGGTGAGTACTTCACAGAATTGTATTATTCTAAGTATACAGTACATCCTGCTCCAGATATAATACTTACACTTGGGACATCCAATAGCAGTGTCCATAACAGTAGGGTGGGATCCCCAACAAAAAAGGCAACGGCACGTAGCTTAAACTACAACCGCCTGCAAAACCTTGCAGCCAAAAGCAGCATCAGCTGAGGCCCAAATATCAACCTCGTAAAACTTTGAAAAGGTGTGAACAGAAGACCAATTAGCGGCCTTGCAAACTTGTTCAACAGAGGCCTGGTGCTGAAAAGACCAAGAGGCACCAATAGCACGAGTGGAATGAGCAGTAAGACGGAAAGGAGGACTCTTCCCCTTAGCAGAATAGGCTTGTACCACAGCCTGACGGATCCACTTGCTGATAGTAGACTTGGCAGGAGCCAAGCCCTTCCTAGGCCCAGAAGGCACAACGAAGAGAGCATCAGTCTTCCTGAAAGCCGCAGTGACAACCAGGTAGTACTTCAAGCACCTGACCACATCCAAGGAGTGCAGAACCCTTTCCTTGTCATTACTAGGATTGGGGCACAAGGAAGGAAGAACAATGTCCTGATTCAAATGAAAGGCAGAAAATCCGGCTTAAAGCGGAACACCACCTTGTCCTGGTGTCTCTCATAGTATGGAGACTGAATGGATAGAGCAGCCAGCTCAGACACACGCCACCAAAAAGACAACCTTGAGAGTAAGAACAACCAGAGCAGCATCTTGAATAGGCTCAAAGGGAGCACCCTGCAAGGCAGATAAAACCAAGTTTAAATCCCAAACGGGAACCACAGGTTTACGAGGGGGGCGCGCATGAGTGACCCCCTGAAAGAAGGTCTTAACCAAATGATGATGAGCAAAGGTCTTCTGAAAGAAGACGGACAGGGCAGAAACCTGACCCTTCAGAGTACTGAGTTTTAGACCTAAATCCAAACCATGCTGTAAGTACTCCAGAACCGTGGGGACAGAGAACTCCCTACAGGGAAGAGACCTAGACTCACACCAGTCAATGTAGGTACGCCATACTTTATAATAGATAACAGCAGAAGTGTTCTTCCTAGCCTGCACCATAGTGCCCACCACAGAGGCAGACAAACCCTTCTCCATCAAGATGGAGGTCTCAGCAGCCAGGCCGTCAAAGCCAGCGTTTGTAAATTGGGATGGCGTAGGGAGCCCTGAGTTAGCAGGTCTGGCAGCCCTGGCAGATCGTACTGGTCTACTGCCATTTGAACCACGTCTGCGAACCACACTCTTCTTGGCCACTGGGGGGCCACTAGAATCACAGGCACCCCTTCCAGAGCAATCTTGCGCAGAACCCTGCTCAGCAGGGGGAATGGTGGAAACACATACAGGAGCCGAAACTCCTTCCATGACATGGACAGGGCATCCGTGGCCAAGGCCAGACTGGAACACCCTGTTGCAGAGGGACCACTCTCCCTGACGGGACGTCCCCCTGCTCAGAGCATCTGCAAGCAGATTCTCCGCCCCCGGAATGTAAACAGCCGAAATGCATTGTACATTGGCCTCCGCCCATGTCAGAATCTGAGACACCTCCCGGAGGGCACTCTTGCTCCGAGTCCCTCCCTGATGGTTGATGTATGCAACCGCCGTCTTGTTGTCTGAGCGTACCTGGACCGACAGTCCCCTCAGGTTTTGGGTCAACTGCTCCAGTACCAACCGAACTGCCCGCAGTTCCAGAATGTTGATGGGTAAGTGGGCCTCCCGAGGACCCCACGTACCCTGGAAGCGCAGGGACTTCCAGAATCCCCCCCCAACCTGACAGACTGGCATCCGTTGTGACCGTCTCCCAGGAAGGGGCCAGAAAGGACCTGCCCTCTGTCAAGTTCTCGAGGTCCAACGCAAGGGACCGTCTGACCGAGGGGGGAAGCACACAGACCCCGTCCAAGGATGCTGAGTTCCTGTCCCATACTGACAGAAGGTGAAGCTGCAGAGGTCTCACATGGAACTGAGCAAAGGGCACCGCCTCGAAGCTCGCCACCGTCAGGCCCACCAGCTGCATTCACTGCCTGATGGAGGGCTGTGGGCACAAGAGCAGGAACCTGGCCTGCGCAGTCAGAGCTTCCACCTTCTGTTCAGGAAGGAATATCCGTGACTGAACCGTATCCAGAATCATTCCCAGGAAAGGGGTCACCGAGGATGGGGACAGAGAGGACTTGGGGTAATTGATCACCCAACCGAAGGACTCCAGGGTGGACACTACCAGTTGGGTAGTGATGAGGATGTCGTCCAGGTAAGGCAGCACGCGTATGCCCCTTAGCCTTATCAGTGACATCACCCCTGCCAGCACCTTGGTGAACACCCTGGGAGCCGATGTGAGGCCGAATGGCAGAGCCACAAATTGGTAATGCTGATCTTTTAGTGCAAATCTGAGAAACCATTGGTGTCCTGCAAACACCGGAACGTGAAGGTAAGCATCCTTGATGTCTACTGACGTCATGAAGTCCCCTGGGCGCAATGAGCCAATGGCCGAGCGCAGAGTTTCCATGCGGAAATGCCTGTTCTTGACAAATTTGTTTAGGATTATTAAATCCAGAATGGGCCTGACTGACCCATCCTTCTTGGGTACTGTGAAGAGATTGGAGTAGAACCCCATGCCCCTGTCTCCAAAGGGGACCTTGCAAATGACTCCTAGATCCAGGAGACCCTGTACGGCCAGCAGCAAGACCTGGGCTGAGGCGGGGTCCTGAAGGATTCGGGACCCAATGAATCTGGTGGGGGGCCGTACAGCAAATTCTATCTTGTATCCGGAGGACACTACCTACTGAATCCACCGGTCTGAGACGTGGCGCCGCCAGACGTGCTCAAAGTGCTGTAGACGTCCCCCCACCCTGACGGGTGAGGGCGCCCCCTCATGCCTGAGGGGTCTTGGGAGGGGCTTTGGGCTTGGGCCCCCAGGAGGAACCGGGTCGGCGTCCTCTATTCCTGTGCCAGGAATCTGCGCGGGGCCCCGCGAAGGACACCCCTTTTCCCTGTTTAGCCCCGGGGTAGGGGATTGAAGGGGTGCCCTGGCCTCGAAAAGGCCGAAACTGCCGCCAGCGCTGGGGCAACTTGCCTCCTTGGCGAAGAGGTCTAGACGGTCTCCAAACAGACGTAGCCCTTTAAATGGAAGCCCAGTAAGGGCTTTCTTAGCGGCGTTATCAGCCGTCCACTGTCGCCACCAAACCGTACGGCGAATAGCTACCGCCAAGGCAGAAGATCTGGCAAACATCTTTATAGCATCGTCCGATGCAGACAGGATAAAGTTTATGAACACGTCACAGTTAGACAGATTATTGACAGTATCAGCGGGCAACTCATCTGTGCCATCGAGTGCATTCCTAACCATGGCCCTGAGCGCTACTGCCATAATGGCTAAGGCGCAAACCGGGCGCAAGGTTGCTCCCCCAAATGCAAAGGCATGGCATGCCAATTGATCAAGACGCCGGTCCTCAGAGTCCTGTAGCATAGTAGTGTCAGGGGAGTGCATAATAGAGGTGTTAGACAACCCTAGAATAGGAGCATAGACCTCGGGAGGCGATGACCAGCACTTAACCAAGTCAGCCGGGAAGGGATACTTTCTATCCACACTCTTAGGGATCCCAGGCAGTCTGCTGGGTTGTTCCCATTCCTTAAGTACGAGGCTATTGAAATGAGTCTGCTCGGGAAATTCAAGACGAGCCTTAGCAGTATGAAAGAGCTCGCCCCTTTGTCTGGGAGCAGCAACAGGGGGAGAGATGGACAAAACTTCAAATATCTGAGCCAACAGTCTGTCAATATCATCTGAGGACCAGTGCTCGGAAACAGATTCGTCATGACCCCTGGACTCCTCGTCATATGACCCAGAGTCAGAGAACAGCTCCCCTTCGTCTGAGGGGGGTTGGCCGTAAGGCTGCAACAAGTCATCAGATTCCATAGGGAAAGGGGCAGAGTCAGGGGTTAAATGCCGCCTCTTGGCGGTGGCCTTACACGCTAGTGAGCTAGCAAGCAATTTTTCAACACTGGCCAGTCTAGTAGCCACATCAGGATGAGAATCCTCACTGGTATTGGGGGTTAGACTCAAGCTTGGGGGAGTAGGTGAAGTGAGGCGAGGTGCAGGCCCAGCCACGGAAGAGGCGGGAAGAGCCGATAGCGCCTGCTGCGCACAAGGAACACAGACCCGTGCATTGTCACCGCTGCTAGGTAAGACCCCACAAGCTACACACAGTCGGGCTTGTCCCGAAGGAACCCCGTTCACAATATCCTGAGACGCCTCCATATGGTGATTGTATCGGCACGATAAGCCCTTAGGGATTGACGCTATAAGCTACCCTGGATGTCCCAATAACCCGCTGGGAAGTGGGAGTAATTTTTAATAGTCTCAACCGGGGGATACACTGGGCCGGGAGAAGCCACTGGAATCCACGGTCTGAAAGACATAAGAGGGACAGGAATGTCAGAGCCAAGCGCAAGGAGTAACTAGGTAAGATATATTATAAGGATAAATATGGTCGCCCGCGAGGGCACTTACAGGCAGCAGGGGGAGGGCGATCTTCACCACGCGTGTGCGCGAAAAGTAATGGCGCCAAACGATCCTCGAAGGGCGGCCAGAGCTGAAGGTGACGCGGAGCGCGCCAAATCGTGACGCGGGGCGTATCAAGTCAGGACCCCCCCCGGAGAGCGCAAAGCTCCGAAAGCGCGATGCAAATAGAGAAGAAGGGAACAGGGCAGTGACGAAGTCAAGACAAGCCCCTGAAGGATGATCGGTGTTACCGCAGCGGAGCCACTATGGATTAGGAAAAAAAGGCGCCGCAGCATCAACAAAACCACCGCCGTCCGTGCAATAGAGAAAGGGCGCGGCGGCTACCAATAAGTAAAATACATAACGTGGCTCTGACCATTCCCAGTCAAACACGACACTGAGGCCATAAGCGTGTAATAGGGTACACTGAGGCCGCCATACTCACAACCTCTCCCCCCCCTTTCTTTTCCCCCTAGCTAGGGGGAAACGAGGGAGGATGGCGACCCTGTACACAGGGTCCACCGCTACACGGGCGTGGGACAATTAAGTGGGAGGGGCATCCCCAAAGGCTCACCATCAGCCTAAACCGCCTACCCTATGGTGGGGGACTGCGGTGGAGCATGGCTCCGTCAAGCACGCATGGTGCTGCCTACCTTCACCCGACCAGCGCAGCCCAGGCTGGGAGGCACATCACAAGAAGGACGGGTGGTAATAGTCCCACAGGGCCGCAGGCTGTAATAGCCCCGCTCACCTGCGAGAGAGTGATACTTCATGTCTTCGCAGTCAGCACTGCAGAGAAATTTGGGGATTTGTGGGAGGTCCCTGGGTATATGAAGGGCCGGGAGGAGCCTGTTTTTGCATGTCTGCAGTGCCACAGCGCCCTCTGGCGGAGGATAACCCAAGTGTAAGTATTATATCTGGAGCAGGACGTACTGTATACTTAGATTAGAGAGCCCCTAGATCATCTAATGGGGAGAGAATCACTTACAATGGAAGTTTAGAGAAACTGAGTGTGTAATGCTACATCCTCTGACATTGATCCATCAGTTTTATCTGATGTCATTGGTTTAAGTTAGTTGCTACTAGTAGACTTGTGTTTGCCCATTTGAAAGCTCCAACCACTCCCTAATTCAGAAAAAGCTATCTGATGAATCCATCTAGAATAAGTACCATTGTTGTGATCCACAGTCAGAGCTACCTGATCATTTGATCATTTTGATTAATGTCTATTTATTTAAATTGAGTCAATCAGTTTTATAGATTTGCATTGTATATGCTGCCATCTAGTAACGGTTTACCAAATTGCAGCCTTATTCAGGTAATTTAGACTGTATACTCAATCCATGGAACTGTTATTAGTTATTGATTGTTACAGTCTTATTGGCTTTAGCTAGAGCCTGATTACCCAGTTTCCATTGCGTACTCCAGCCCTTCTTCTCAACAGCAGCCCTCTTAGCTGCAGAAGCAGACCATGCTTGCTGTAGCCTATCTACTGCTGTTCCTACTCTCAGCTGAGCTGGCAAGTCTATACTATTGCCCACTAGTTAGAGTGCATTTGTGGCTGCACATAGTTTCTCAATATCTCGTAAGTTGTCTGTATGAAGAAATGTGATGTATTGCAAGCATATTAAATGATGTTATTTGTTTTGCTCCATGTTTTACCCTACCCATTAAACAAGGTTAAACGACGCAGCATCAATCTACTGAATTTGAGGGGAATTCTAGTTCTAGTTGCATGCATTCTGTTCTAGTTATTAAATGTTTTGCTGCCAGTCAGAATAGTAAAGGACAATAAAAACTGCCAGAGACTAAACTGAATGACAGTCTACCTTGACAATTGATATACCAGCCTAATGAATCAATCAGAAGTCAGCATTGAAGTTTATAGGAAATTATCAGCGTTTATATCATCAATTGCAGCTCAGAGCTTCAGCTCCAGATTCTTTTAGCAATGTAAGAGGATTTATAGCAGCAATTTACAGACCACCTTTTTTATGTGCCATCATGTATGGCAAGAGTCATGTACAGTCTGTTCAAGGTTAACTGTATCTAAAAACAGAACTGGGTAACAGCAGAGATCTTAGTCAATAGCTCAGGAAAGTCGCATGTCCTGTAATGTGCACTTGGAAGGTCATCGACAATGATCAGATCAGAAGACACAAATTGTCACCTACCTCAGGACACTCTGGGAGGAGTTATTCATATACTGTATGTCCATTATTGCTTATTACATGTCACCACTAGTAGGAGCTCATACTATTTAAAATAAATTAACATAAATATAAGGATATTTTACCATGAATCTTTAGAAAATGTTCAAAACTTTTCGCATTTCACAGGGGAAAGGGAAAAGTTAGGTACTGAAAAGTAGAACAGACACTGAAATTAAAATTCACCATTTACATAAGGCTTCATCACACATCAGGAGATGCTGCAATTTGATTTTGAAATAGCTCAAGAGGTTATTAAGACCTGTGTACAATCAATGACAATCACTCTACAAGCCAACTTTGCTCAAAAGAAAGTAGATATGGAAACAGAAGTAGCTTTTCAACAAGAGAAATTGAGAGCCAATATAGAAAGAAACGGCAGACAGGGAAGCTACGGCAGCTAAAAAGGCAGAAATAAAAGCCAACGTGACACCTTTACCATTTGCAATGCTGCCTCCAGCAGGGTTCCGAGAGACAACATAAACATGTGAAGTGTATTAAAGATGGTTTTATAAGCCACAACATATAGTTAAACACCGATAGTTTAATATCCTCTGGACTGTGTAGACTTTGCACAGTAGATCAAAGTAGATAGACCTCCCTTCAATACCGAACTTCCAAGGTCAGAAAAACTGCAGTGCCCACCTATTAATAAATAGTAATTAATAAATGAATTAATAGTAATAAATTCTCAAAAAATTCTCATCTCAAAAATGTCTTTACTAAGCCGTTTGCTGATGTCCAATTTCACTCACTTTTCATACATTGCATCTGACATTACCTACTATGAGTGCATCTGTTTTGCTAATGATTAGAGATGGGCAAACACGAACCACAAAGTTCAGGTTCGTACTGAACTTTGCAAGTTTAGGTTCCGAAACCCGAACGTGGACTTCGGGCAAAAGTCCGTGCTTGAATTTGTGTTTGAGCAGTCCATTAACCATCTTCACCTAAGGTTGCAGCAGCGGGAAGCTGCTGTAACTCACCTCTCCCCGCAATCCTCTTCTGTCAGTGAAGGAGCAGTGGCAGCAGTAGCACTTGAAACTGGCCGCACCCGGGGCTACAAAAAGATGACCGCTGGCTCCCATGAGTGAGGAAGAAATGTCCTCGCTCATGGGAGCTGGCGGACATCTCTTTGTAGCCCCAGCTGGGGCCAGTTTCAAATGCTGCTGCCACTCTATCGTGCTGCCAGGCGAGGATTGTGGGCAGAGGTGAGTTACAGCAGAGCTTCTCTGCTGCACACACCGCACTCTTGGCTAAATCTCAGCTTCAACAGCTTTATTCAGCAGAACAGCAGCATGATTTTTTTGCATGACAGGTAAGGAATGCCTGCTTTGATTTTATACTTAGCCTGCAAAATTCCTTTAACTGGATGTGACAACTACCAAAACTTGTTTCCATATCGGTTACAACCCAGCTCTCTCTACCTGAATTCCTCCTTCGGTGACAAAGAAAGACAGGGAGAATTTATATTTCATCAAACAGAAATGTTTACCACAATATGTACAAAAATATGCCAAAAAGTTTCAGAGAAATTGAATGCTCTTGAGTTTGGAACTTTTCAATCTGTTCAGCTTTAAATGGGATGCTTACCTTCCACACTTAGGTACTGGTAGAAGCATTACAAAGGTTCCTGGAAGAAGAACCAGCAAGCATAGTAGCCTCCCAATCACATTCTGGAGGTATCCTTCTGTACACTTGTCGAATAGAACAAAAAACTAACCCTAGGGGATGGAATGAGCTTGCAGCCCGAACATGCGAGGATGCAGCCACCAGATGCGGCATCTTGGGGATTCTGAAAAACCGTCCGCCTTGGGTTTTTTTCTGCTTAAAACAAATATAGAGCACTAGCATGAAAAAGGAATCTTTTTAATTTTCACCCAAACTTCACGTGGTTCACGGCAGAACACGGAAGACGAACCTGGCAGGATTTCACCAGCACCACCCCACAAGTCATGGCCAGCCAAGGAGAAGCAGATAGACAGGGTCAAATGGTCGCAGCTTAAGAGGTCAGAGTATCTGGGCGCTATTGCAGGAGATCATGTGATACGCCATCTATCCACCATTATTGAGCTAGCTGCTGCAGAGAGAGCATTGCTCTTAGATCACGGACAGTTTAGGGCATTTTGAACCACAGCATAGGAGAAAAAAAGGGATAGAAAAGGAAGTGGGCACAGTGGGATGCTGGGGGGGGGTTTCTGCACCAAAAAACTGGTGCTGGCCCCTGTCACTGTGTTGGGGAACTTGGGGTACACTGTGTTTATTCCAGTTTTTTAAAAAATCAATCTATTTCACCTGCCAATAAATTTTTTTTGGGGGGGCAGCTCTGTTTTAGCTGTGCAGCCCCGTCTCTTTCTAAGTTGGGGTCCATAGTGCCTCTTTGTTAGATATAGTTTTAAAAAGGGCAGAGTTTTAAGTGTTTACGCACCGTCTCTCTCTAAGTTGGGGTTCACGGTGCCTCTTTGTTAAATACAGTTTAAAAAAAAAGGGGTCAGCTCTGTTTTAGGTGTGCAGGCGCTGTCTCTCTCTGAGTTGGGTCCACAGTGCCTTTTTGTTGAATTCAGTTTGAAAAAAAGCAATCTTTTTCACCTGCCAATGAATATCTTCCTAACTTCTATCTGTATTAGGAAATACTAATTAAAATGTCTGGGAAAGGAAAGGGGTAGGAAAGGATGGGGTAGAGGAAAAGACACTCCTGCAATTCCTTTTGCCACTAAGGATAAGGATGTTGGTGCCAGTACCAGCACTGTGGTCAGCAGCCATTTGCCCATGCCCAGCCATAGTAGTGGCGGCATCCATTTGCCCAGGCCTGCCACTGTGAGTAGTAGCAGCAGCAGCAATGTATGCAGTAGTAGTAGAAGCATCAGCAAGCCAGAGTTGTCCATTTCCTCCAGTGGGCATGTTATTTCAGAAACGCATCTATTGTGGTTTGGTTGACTCGCTCTCGCTCATCTCAGGAGGAGGAAGACTCTGATGCAATGACTTTGAGCCAGGGTTCAGTGGATTCTTCCTCCACTACAGCTACATGTCACAGTAAAAGAAGCCTCCCTCTTCCATCATCTGTCTCTTTACTGGCGCCTCCTAGTGGGGCTCCAGCTTTTCTCATTAGCCTGGTTGCTATGCATAGTGATGAGGAGAATTTGTTTGAGGACAGTCAGCCTTTGGAGTGTGTTGCGGAGGTGGTGGAGCTGGAAGCGGTGTCTGAGATGCATAGCTGTGGCAGTGGGGGTGGTGGTAGACATGGACATACTGGCAAGTTATGAAGGTGGTTGTGGTATGGGGAGGCAGGTAGAAACATCAGAACAGGGAAGTGACGGGGATCAGGAAGAGGAGTATGAACCAGGCAACAAGGAAATGACATTGTCAAGGCAGGAGGGTACTTCTGGCACTAGCAGCAACAAAGAGCTGAGCCAAGGTAGGTTTTTGCAGACTGCAGAAAAAAGCCTGCCAGAGGAGGAGCATAGTCTGACAGAGGTTATGGTGTTGGAAAGACTAGCTCTGGATGGTACTCTGTTGTGTGTCAATTCTTTTGTACCTTCCCAAAGGAACAAAACCTGGCACAGTGCCGGATCAGCACGCAGAAAGTTAGCAGTGGCCAAGGCACAAATCTAGGAACTACGGCTCTATGTAAGCACTTGGAGCAGCATCACAAGGCTGTCTGGACAATCAAAATGCTTCGCAAATACTGCTGCTGCTGTGGCTACTATAACCTGTCATCTGTCTAGTAGTCAGGTCTCATCCACAGGCAGTACAGTCTGTCTTCGTCCTCTAGTGCCTCTCCTTCACCTCCAATTATCCAAAATAGAATCTATATTCACCAGACAACAATATGCATCCAGTCATCAGGTTTTCATGCGGCTGCACTTGCACCTGGCAAAGTTGTTGATGGTGCAATCGCTGCCATGCCACCTGATTGAGTCCGCCATCTTTAGGAAACTAATGGGGTGCGCCAAGCCCAGGTGGCATGTTTCTTCTCCAAAAATGCCATCCCCACCTTGGAAGAGAAAGTGGGGATAGCTATGCAACTGTCGGGGTGCAGCACAATGCATGCAACAGTAGATACTTAGAGCAGTAGCTACAAGAGCAGTACACGGGTGTCACGGCCCACTGGGTCAACCTTGTGCAGCATGATACTCTGACACAACAAGGTCAGGCATTAGTAACACAGTAGAGTAGGAGACAGTAGGGAAGCTTACCCTTCTCCTCCATCCTTTCATCGGTGCAAGGCGCAGGACTACCATACAGTACTACACATGTTGAGCCTGGGTAAGAAAAGCCATACTGCCAAGGAGTTGCTGCCGTGAAAGCATGAGGAAATCTTCTGCTGGCTGTCTACATGTCAACATAGATTGGGCAATGTAGTTGCAGATAACAGGACGAACGTTGTGGCTCCTCTGCATCTAGGTTGCATGCCCCATGCCTGGCACACGTGATCAATCTGGTCGTCAAACGTTTCTTAGAAACATATGTTGGTCTGGCGTATGCTCTGGCCATATCCAACAGGGTATGTGTTCGCTATAACTGATTCTATGCCTTCGAACACAATGATGATCATGAGGTCCATCGTGAAGTGGTGATGATGATGAACAAACATGGCAATATGGAGTGGAGGTGGAACCTGCCGAGAGGAAGGCAAAAATGGGTTATTACCGAGAGACATGCAACCAGTTAGCCATGGCTTTCAAAGCGCAGACACCTGCCGCAAGCATGTCTGACTGGGTGTCCACGCTCCCCACCGAGTCAATGCAATACCAGCCCAACAAGCGGCAGCAGCAGCATGCAACTCATTCTTGAGAATATGATGTATGCGTTTTTACATTCCCATAAGCCCACCTGACACACATCGTCATGTATAAAGATGAATCAGGCGTGGATAGGTGATGATTTTAAAACCTCTGATGTTGCTTGATGCCACAGATTAGCATACCACTACTACCACCAACAGCACCTCCACTGCCAGCCTGCCACCCTCTGCTACTGCCAGGCCAACATAACCGCCATTTAACCCCTTGATTTCCACATTTTTCAATGTTTCTAAAAAGGCATTGCTTCTTCTTCTGCTAAATTTTAAGGGTGCCAATCCCACTGCTAACCCCCCCCCCCCCCCCGTTATAAGTTGGACAATTTTTCTGAGAGCTTGCCAGATACTGCCAGGCCTACATAACCACCACAAGTTTCCTGTTCTACAGCTTAGTCTTTCATTATCAGCTGCAGCCTCTGCTAATGCTGCTACTACTACTATCAACAGCACCTCCGCTGCCAACCTGCCGCCCTCTGCCACTGCCAGGCTAACACAACCACAGTTTAACACTGTGATGCACATTTTTCAGCACTGGTAAAAAGCTATTACTTTTTTTCACCTTGCAGGAACGCCAACCCTGTTGCTTCTTCCCATTTTTTATGTGTCGCCAATTCAAATGCTAATGAGTCCACTAAAACATGTTTTTTCAGCCTTGAGTGACATCAAAGTGTCATAAAGGACTTTTAGGGCTATCAGGCATTGCTTTCCATACGTTTTTGACAAAAGTTAGTCCCGAACTAATTTGGACCAAACCAAACTTTTTCGGAAAAGTTTGGTGAACTTTTGAAAAGTTCGCTAATCTTTTCTAATCAGGTTTGAACCAGAGTGAGACTTTCAATACACATTAGTATTCCCCCTAACAGGCAGGGCACTTTATGATAATATGTGTGGAGAAATATGGCAGTTATGACTAAATGAGTGAGAGAATCTTATACAGCATTATAAGACATTTCATATAATATTAAACATGATATATATATATATATATATATATATATATATATATATATATATTGGCGAGAGACTGATAATCTGCATATTATCAGAATCTGGAAGACATATAGCCAGTGTTTGTTGTCAGTTAAAGCAGAACAAAACCCGGACAAGTCAAAATCCGTTCCCGGGAGCATCCCGATTTGGGATGCCTTGCTATGTGAAACTCCCCAGTTCGCCCTACATGCACCTATTGCACCTATTTCTTTAACCCTTTAACATCCAAGATAGTGGCACATGGAGTCCCAGGCTGCCTGCAGACAGAAAGTGTCTTCTGATTATGTCGCTCTGCATTCTGAGATTGCTCTCCTTTTCCCGACCCCAGCTCTGCTCTGTCTGTGCAAAGCACAACTATAACCCCTGTACTTTCACCCCTCCTCTCAATATTATGTGATGCTTCTGAGGCAAGACAGAGGTGCCAGTATCCTGAAGTCGTAAACAGTTGAGTTGAAACCCGGCAGGGGAAAGAAAAATAGGCAAGTGACTAAAAACTATATATTAATTTTAGATGCTGGGTAATAGTTTTTAAAGGTTTTGGGGTTTTCATTAACTGATGTTGAAGGTCCGGTTTAAGGTAACCACCACTTACTGTAACCTCACCTCGTGTTTTATCTTTTTAAAACATTCAGCAATTACAAGCCCATCCGAAGAAGGTGCATTATGGTATAATGCATAATAGAAAGGGCACCCAAAGTGTAGATACAGCTGGCCTTTTGATAGCAGCTAACAGGTGATTAAAACCGAGTGTGCTATTAATATATATTCATACTTCAGTGTCAGATGAAGCGGTGAAAGCAAACTTGGAAAGAGTCTCTCATACAGACACGTAACAGTGTAGATGCATGGGTAATGTTGCTGCTTATAATCAGCACAATCCCTTCAGTAGTCAGTGATGCTTAAATCGGACCAACACCCATTAGCTGGTGTTGGTCCTTCTCTCTCTCTGCTAACAAGAACCTCGGAGGGGGGGGGGGGAATCCAGAATGCCGGAGCCCGGCATAGATCACTGAGGACGGCATAGAGGACATGACTACGGCCCACGTGACGGCCCGGGGACCAACACCTGTTAAAGTAATAACGGGTGTTGGTCCAGGTTAAAGGACTCGTGAAATGAAATAATCCTTCCTGTCCACCCGCCTCTCTCACTGGAATGCTACTATTTCAGAGTGCAATCATATATTGTGTCCCTGCACAGCTTCTGTACCTTGTCTCTTTAGATCTTCTTGGCTGTCAGCTCTCAGTTCCTGGCAATTCATTAATCACACAAAAGGATATACACAGCCTTCTGGTTAATGAATGGTGCAGGCCTTGGGGAAAAATTGCACTACTATTCCCTTTCACTCAGCAGTGGGACTCTAGAGCTGGCCCACTGCAATTCCCACGCAACTGGCCGCACACAGAGTATTCCCAATTTAATCATGTTTATTTAATGCAAATATACATACAATGCGTGAGCCATATACAAGACAAAAACTGACATATAAAACAATGTTAAAAAACAAAAAAGCTTAGTGGGGAGGAGAACTGGGGCTAATTGATAAGCAATTATAAATCAATTAATCATTGCAAAATAGACCATGGTGTTAAGTACATGTTGTGCGGCCAGGCGTAAAATGAAAGTGCTAGTGCTTGTAATAAATGATTAATATATTAATATATAAGAGCCAAGCTTGTGCCAGAGCAGTAGCAGAAAATAGTACTAGGGAGAAAAAGCAGCAATGTGCGCCAATAGCGTTGTGCAGTAATTAAAGTGCAGAGTGCCATGTGCAGAGAAAGAAATCATTTATATGCCCAAAAATGTGCTGAGTGGACGTCTGCCAGTACAAATTGCATTACACAACCAGAGTATACATTTAGTTATAAGGTCCCCTACCTCCCCACTTACCTCACTGACACGTTGCGTGGTCCACTAGCCACTTCACTACTGATCTGGCACAAGCTGTATTCTTGGCTCTTATATATTAATATATTAATCATTTATTACAAGCACTAGCACTTTCATGTTACGCCTGGCCGTACAACATGTACTTGGTCTATTTTGCAATGATTAATTGATTTATAATTGCTTATCAATTAGCCCCGGTTCTCCTCCCCACTAAGGTTTTTTGTTTTTTAACATTGTCTTATATGTTAGTTTTGTCTTGTACATGTCTCATGCATTGTATGTATATTTGCATTAAATAAACTTGATTAAATTGGGAATACTCTGTGTGCGACCAGTTGCGTGGAAATCGCAGTGGGCTAGCTCTAGATTCCCACTGTTGAGTGAACTCCGCTGATCTCCTCAGCACATTTCACTCCCTTTTATCACCTGCTTTTCTGCTGCACCATTCCCCTCCACCAAGCTGTCTCCCCCTGTTGCCCAAGAAACAGCTGGCAACACCCAAAGCACTTGCAATTAACAAGTAATAACTAATACTAAAAACTTGTGACGGCTGATCTACTCTACTACATGTATTCATTGTTAATAACCATACTGACATTTAAGATTTTTAAGTATAGCTCAAGTTTGTAACAAAGAGATGGGGGTGGTATTCAGAATATCTTATCGGAGCTAAAACAGTAGAATTTGGGAAATAAAAAAGAAAAATAAAAATAACCACAGAGGAAGGGGGGGGGGGGGGATTGGGAAAAGGAGGGAGGGTATGTATCCTGGTTACCTGAATTAACAGTGCTGTCAAGCGACATTGATCGATGGAGGGGTGAGTATGCTTTAACCATGGGTCCAAGATTTTCAAGAATTTAGAATAGAAATTATTTAGGATAGCTGTCAATTTTTCATAAAAAAATGCTAGAAATTTAGAGGTATTGCTAAAGATTTTTTTCCAAGCTGCAGCTATTAATTGTTGGGCTGCCAAGATAATAAAGATTGCCAACTGTTGCTGATTATGGGTGAGGTCATCAAAATCCTGAAGCATACGAAAACAAATGCGAGAGATATCACAAGCTCCTTTTAAGTTCTACAGAAGAATCAAGGATCTCCAGAAACTGAAATGAGGGCATGGCAGGGAAGATCCTATGTATATTGTATGCGCAGATGTCCACGCATTGCATACGAAAGTTGGTGTGTGCAACTTTTCCCAGCAGTTAGAGCACGCACACTTTGCACACACCTAGCACATAAGTTAGAATATGCACACTGTGCACAGAAGTTAGTGCAAGTGCACTGTTTACAACAGCTCCATGAAAAGAAGGAAGGAACAGAGGATGAAGTGGGGAATCAGAAGAGGCGGTCGAGGGTGCACATTTTTTATTCCATCCATGACAAACTCCAGCCATTGTTTGAGTGTGCGAGCGATTCTATTCATGCATTGCTAACCTTCAGTAAAGTTTCCGTCCGATCGTACCACTTCCCGGTTAGGTTCTTCTTCCATTTTCGGCCCCTAAAACTTACCCAAACCACTTCCCGGTTAGGTTCTTCTTCCATTTTCGGCCCCTAAAACTCACCCAAACCACTTCCCGGTTAG
Organism: Gastrophryne carolinensis; assembly: GCA_027917425.1. Lineage (NCBI taxonomy): Eukaryota > Metazoa > Chordata > Amphibia > Anura > Microhylidae > Gastrophryne > Gastrophryne carolinensis. The sequence goes on from CM051234.1 coordinate 270,708,218, forward strand.
GTTCTTCTTCCATTTTCGGCCCCTAAAACTTACCCAAACCACTTCCCGGTTAGGTTCTTTTTCCATTTTCGGCCCCGAAAACTTACCAAAACCACTTCCCGGTTAGGTTCTTCTTCCATTTTCGGCCCCTAAAACTTACCCAAACCACTTCCCGGTTAGGTTCATCTTCCATTTTCGGCCCCTAAAACTTACCCAAACCATTTCCCGGTTAGGTTCTTCTTCCATTTTCGGCCCCTAAAACTTACCCAAACCACTTCCCGGTTAGGTTCTTCTTCCATTTTCGGCCCCTAAAACTTACTTAAACCACTTCCCGTTCATCTGAATCTATTTATTTCACCCTTCGTTTGTTGTTAATGTATTTGTGCAAAAAAATGACACTGAAACTTTTATTTATTTATTTTTTATATTTGAAGGCCATTTTTGGTGGATTTTACATTTTTTTTTTTTTTTTATAAATATAACTTTTTTTTTTTTAAAAACATTAAAAAATTTTAAAACTTTAAAAGGTAAAACATATTTACAAAGCACAAAAACAGTGACAGGACCCAGGACACTACTCTTCTTCTGTTGTCCCCAACGAGTCACGCAGCAGCTGCATATCGGCCACCAACTCAAGGACGCTTCGATTCATTTCTTCCACTCTAGCCCGTGTGGTCCCTGTATCAAATTTTGGAAAAAACAAATACATGTTTCTCACCTGTGGATGGAATGTTTGTTAGTTGACAAATTAAATCATGACGACATATGTCATTCTGCTAAGTGATTAATCTAAGGAAGTGGGCAGAGGTCATTCTGCTAAGTGATTAATCTAAGGAAGTGGCCAGAGGTCATTCTGCTAAGTCATTAATCTAAGGAAGTGGCCAGAGGTCATTCTGCTAATGCCATTGACTATGGCATGATGTATCTGGGTGATCATGTCAATTACCACATACTGCAAATAATGACATTACAACTTACTTGGTTGATAGCCGACGGATGCCTCGTTGGGGACAACCCTACGTCCTAGGCCCTGCCACTGCTGTGAAGTAGAGGCTGTAGAGACATGGCAAATAGAGTCACTTACAATGTCTTAGTCAACAGTAAGTAAATGTCTATTTCAATGTGTGTGTCACATCACTGACCTTCTCCCTGTGCCTTTGTAGTAAATAGCATGTATATGTGTGTGCGGTTACATGAAGAGTCACATACCAGAGGCTCCCGCCTGCGTCGCTGGGTACGACTCCCTGCCCACGCCGTGCCACCCCTCCTCTGTGGAAAGGTCCAGGGACTGGTCGGAGGACCCAACAGAGGAGGGGTAGGACCGTCGTCCTGGAGTTCTACCACCTTCACTTCCAGCTGCAGATTCATGCAGCACTGGTCGGCCTGTGCGCCTCCGTGTGCGGCGGATTCGGTAATCCATTTCCAACACTAGAAAAGAACAGCAATTATAAATAAATGCCTACCTTCTGCATGAGTTACATCTGGCATGCAATCGCTATGTACTTACTAGGGAAATGGATTCCGAAAAAACGCCGCACCCGGGGCATGTGCAGCCGTTTCAGGTCCATCCAATGCTGCATGATCTGCGTGTGGGTGAAGGTGGTGTCCATCTGATGGTGGATTCTGGAAACTATCTCCAGGGCGACGGTCCGCTTCTCAAAAGAGTTGGGCAGGTAGTCGTACCCTGCGCTCCAGCATCGTCTAAAAAACACAAAATAAACATTGGATTTAGATCAAAGTGCATACAAATATCTCTCACAAATCGATAATTTGACTAAATGACATTAACAGACACATTTCTAGCCTAATACTATCCTTGTAGCTGGCATAAGTGTGGCTTCGCACATGTGGGCCCTAACTTCGGTTTGGCACAGAGTTTTAGACACTTTTTTAAAACAAACCGCTTCTTCATGCGCTTCCTTAAGGCCTAAGCATGCATTTGGATGGCAAATCAAAGGCATTAAAAGACACTTACAAGCATGATAATCTCTTCTTGTTGGTGGGTGAAGATTGTGGGCGCCATCTTTCCTCTTGTCTGCAGCAGATAAGTTATGCTCCAGCGGTTTCCGGGTTCCGCACGCCCGCTGTGGCCAACCCACAGTGCTCAGCTAAAGCAAACAAAAACAACCAGCCACAAAAAGGAGCCAGCGGGCAAGAGGAAGCCACAGGCCAGCAAGGCAACACCAGCGGCCAGCAAAAAAGGTACCAAGAGGGTGCGAAGCCCCAGCTCCCCCAGGTCCCCATCACCCCACCCATGTGTCTCCAAAGCCAAGGCTAAAAAGAGAACCCACCGTGAAAGAAGCTCCAGCAGCTCTAGCTCGCCATCACCACCACCCGCACGTGTGGATAAATATGGCAAGAGTCAAAGGCACAGGCAAAGAAGCCCAAGAAGCACCAGCAGCCCGAGCTCGCCATCACCACCACCCGCACGTGCCCACAAATCACATGGCAAGAGGGCAAGGCACCGCCAAAGAAGCCCAAGGTCGCCATCCCCACCCACACGGGTCTCTAAATCCTCTGCAAAGAGGGCAAGGCACCGGCAAAGAAGCCAAACCTCTGGCTCACCCCAGGACCGGCCTACTACCTCCAAGGGGCATGCTACTTAGAAGGGCCCACAGAGGCTTCTTCAAGCACACCCTCTCCTCCTCGGCCACATTCTCCACCGACACACGTGGCAAGGCACTCACCATATGCCACATCTACACCTGCTACTTCAGTGGCCACCCAGCCACAAACACCCAGTCCCTTTCCTAGTCCTGTTCTATCTCCAGCCAGCGAGCAGTCATTAATTTCACCCCAACACAGCCAGGCCAGAATGTCCCCCGATTTGCCTGCAAACAATAAGGGATCCACACCGCAAGCAACAGGGCGCACATTGCGCAGAGGCCACTTGAGTGGCAGGTTTGGGGAGGCCCAAACTCTGGCATTGGCTAGTGGGCTCACCTTGCATTATGATGAGCTATATGGGCGCAGGTCAAAAGCTACCAGCAAACAGCGCAAAGCGGAAATTTTGGAGGAGCTCACTAGGCAGGCCAATGCAGCGGGGGAAGAGCTAAAAGATGTTGAGCAGATTCAAAGGAAAATATCGGAACTCAAGTATGCAGCACGGAAGAAAGAAGATAAACGGCGTACAGGTACATATATACTTTGTGGATTTGTCTTCTTAACATAGAAACATAGAAGGTTGACGGCAGAAGGAGACCATACGGTCCATCTAGTCTGCCCTTATGTGTATACTGTATGTACTCTTTATCTTAGGATAGATGTGTGCTTATCCCAGGCATGTTTAAATTCAGTGACTGTTGATTTTTCAACTACTTCTGCTGGAAGTTTGTTCCAAGCATCTACTACTCTTTCTGTAAAATAATATTTTCTAACATTGCTCCTGATCTTCCCCCCGACTAGCTTCAGGTTGTGCCCCCTTGTTCTATCATTAAGCTTCTTCTTAAAAACACTTTCCTCCTGAACCTTATTCAATCCTTTCACATATTTAAAGGTCTCAATCATGTCCCCCCTCTCCCTTCTTTCCTCCAGACTGTACAAATTAAGTTCTTTAAGTCTCTCCTGATTGTTTTAAGTTTAAGTCCTTCCACCATTTTCGTTGCCCGCCTTTGGACACGTTCTATTTGAATAGTGTCTTTTTGCAGGTAAGGTCTCCAGAACTGCACACAGTATTCTAGCTGTGGCCTTACCAGGGCTCTATACAGCGGCATCACAACCTCCCTCTTCCTACTGGTGATGCCTCGAGCTATGCAGCCGAGCATCCTGCTTGCTTTTCCCACTGCCTGGCTACACTGTCCACTCATCTTGCAGCTATCAGTAATCATTACCCCTAAATCTCTCTCCTCCGAGGTCCTGGCTAACACAGTGCTGCCCATACGGTACTCAGAACAGGGATTCCTTCTACCCAAGTGCATGATTTTACATTTAGAGACATTAAACTCTAGTTTCCACAGTTTTGACCATCTATCCAGTAAAGCTAAATCATTTTCCATGTTGCAGACACCTCCAGGAATATCCACCCTATTAATAACCTTTGTATCATCAGCAAACAGACAAACTTTTCCTACCAAGCCTTCTCCTATGTCACTTACAAATATATTAAAAAGAATGGGGCCCAGGACAGAGCCTTGCGGCACACCACTTGTAACTCGCCTTTGTACTGATTGCACACCATTTACAACAACGCTCTGATACCGATCCGTCAGCCAACTGGAAATCCACTGAACTATCCAAGGATTGAGTCCTACCTTCAATAACTTATCTATGAGCTCCTTATGTGGTACAGTGTTAAAGGCTTTGCTAAAATCCAGATAGGTGATATCCACAGCACCACCTTCATCTAACACTTTAGTGACATTGTCAAAGAAATCAATAAGATTGGTCTGACATGATCTGCCCTCAGTAAAGCCGTGCTGATTTGGGTCCAATAGGTCATTAATTTTTAGATGGGAAATTATCTGTTTTTTTAAGAGTGTTTCCATTAATTTGACCACTATAGATGTTAAACTAACTGGCCTGTAATTACTGGCTTCTTCTCTACTCCCCTTTTTATGGATTGGTACGACATTGGCCATTCTCCAATCATCTGGAACCTCACCAGTTGAAAGGGAATGGTAAATCAGTCAGAGGGGCTGCAATCACAAACCTAAGTTCCCTTAGAACTCTGGGGTGGATTCCATCTGGACCCATCGCCTTACTTACCTTTAGATGTGCCAGCTCGGATAGGACATCAGCCTCCAGAAACTCCGGAGCTGTGCCCTCCCAGCGGGATGCTGTGCTATGGCCATGCCTGCTACTATCTGAAAATACCGAACAAAAGTAGCTATTCCGATGGTCAGCCACAGCCTTATCTCCGTCAATATATTTATTTTCCCTATTTCTAATTTTTGAGACTGCATTGTTTTTCTTCTTTCTGTCTCCAATATATCGGAAAAAGGTTTTATCTCCCCTCTTCATAGATTTGGCCATTTCTTCCTCCTTTTGCCCTTTAGCAGTCCTTATAATCAGTTTTGCTTCCCTCTGTTTAATTTTATACGCCTCTCTGTCAGCTACACTTCCACTTACTTTATACTTCTTATAGGCAGACTTCTTATCTTTTATGATAGTGCTGACTTCCCTAGTAAACCATAATGGTTTCTTCTTCCTTTTATTCTTGCTAGTTTGTTTCACATATTGCTTAGTTGCCTTTAAGATGGCCATTTTTAATAGTGACCACTGGGCACTCACTTCTGCTACTCTGTTCCACTCACCTAATTTTCTTTCTACATACTCCGCCATTTCCTTGAAGTTTGTCTTCCTAAAGTCTAGCACTTTGGTTCTGGTGTGTGATTGCACAATTTCTGTTTTTATTCTGAACCATAAGCATTGATGGTCACTGGAACCCAGATTTTCTTCAACCCTGACCTCGGACACCAGATCCCCATTGGTCAGAACTAAGTCCAGATTGTTATCTCCTCTAGTTGGCAATGTCACATGTTGTTTTAGAGACACTCCATTAAGTGCCTCTAATATAGTCCTGCTCTTGCATGTCGATGCACTTGGAATATTCCAGTCCACATCAGGCATGTTGAAGTCACCTGTAATTACAATGTCCCCCTTCTCTGCCATTCCACTGATTTCTTCTTGTATTGTCACCATTTTACTAAATGTGTCAAACTATCTTTTTCAGCTTACAAACTGGCGGAGGCTTCCCCACTAAACTGCAATTTACCCAGGCTGAGGAGATGGTGCTGGGCCTGCTACATCCCGTGGCCTTAGATGGACACTCGGGGTGACATCCCAACGATTCCTGCAGGTTAGTAATGTTAGTGTGTATGTGAAATGTGAGCTACGTGTAAAATGAGGCTCCAAGGCATATATTAACACATGCCCCTAGGGTGTGCCTTGTAGTGGAGGTAACAATTTGACCAGGGTGTGTCATGTCTGTGGACTGATCATTTGCTAATTTGCTTGTCCATACATGACCTTTGAGAGTCTTTAGGAACAGTATTAAAGTATTGAGATTAGCAAAGGACTGCCTGTTATGTATTTCTAGTCAATCACATCTAACACTTACATCTTTATCTGTTGCCCACTTGGGTTGGAGCTGTGCTTTGGTCTGAATGACTTGATCTGGGGTGCTTGAAAGGTTTACCTAGAAAGAATGGCAACCAGCATAATCTTAGGGCAAATGCTATTTGCAAGCTGAGTGTTATCCCCTAATGGGCTTTTAGGGATGTGTGAAGCCTCAGAACAGCCAGTACATGCATGTTTTGGCTTAAGGTGACCAATGTTTATGTACTTGTTGACTAATACATCTAACAGATAATGGCATTCATAGTGAAGGTCAACTTGGATCGTTGGGGGAGTTGCCATTCATGCTTGTCCACGTGTTTTAGTGAAGCATATGTATTATTACACATCACCAATGCATAGTTGTGTGTTTACATGGCTTTTTTTTAACAATGCAGCCCAGCATCCTCCCTCAGCTAGTGGGGAAGCCTCAGCCAGTTTGTCCATGGCGTTAACTTCCGTGCTGCCACTGACCCAGGATCCGATATATACGGTAAGTGTCTTTTGCAGATTTTGCTTATGCATGTGACTTGCCATGTTTCTTTTTGTGGAATTACATATGTAGTGCCCAAACTGAACCTTTTTTTTACATGTCCCAACAGACCCACACACTGATGGAGGAAATCCAGGAGCTGGAGGAGGATGGAACCTTCATGGGACCTTCTGTACAGCCCCCCTGGGACAGAATCTGCAACTGTCTCAACATGTTTCTCCACCAAATCCTCAGCAGGAGAGTGAAGTTGGCTGCATGTTGCCAGCCCATCGTGGGCAGCATGCAGAGACTGAGCCTACAGTCCCCAGTGTTAGCTCTGCTGCTGAGGATTTGCCAAGCAGACCTGTGGCTGTTGGTGGACCTAGAGGCCCATCATCTGCACGCCCCACAACCCGAGGAATTGGGAGGCGTAGTCAGCTACGTCGCCCAGTTTCCCAGGGGAGGGGCGCGCCGATGATGGAGTCAGCATGGCACCATGAGAGGCATTTATTTAGCCTACAAAATCAAAGAAACAACGAAAAGCATCATGCCCAATTAGAGACATTAAATAATACATTAACCAGCCTGCTGACAGAATTTAGGTCGATCAACAGCCACATGGCCACCTTATCAAATAATTTCAGTGCCATGCTTGAGGAAGTTCGAAATAGCAACAGCCACATGGCCACCTTATCAAATAATTTCAGTGACGTGCTGGCTGAATTTCGAACTACCAATAGAAACATGTTGGAACAGTTGCAGATTATAAATGCCACACATGCCCAGGTGATGGGCCACCTCCAAGGCCCACCACCAGGGTTTTATGGGCATCCCCCATTTTAAGGCCTATTTGTACTGTATATGCTCAACATCTTTGCTCTACATCCCCACTGTATTTTGACCTGTCTGGTGAGCCCTACAAAGATCCCCTTAGGGTATGGCTTTGCTTGTATGCTTTGCATTGGCGCCCATATAGTTCATCATAATGCCAGGTGAGCCCACTAGCCAATGGCAGAGTTTTTGCCTCCCCAAACCTGCCACTCAAGTGGCCTCGGCACAATGTGCGCCCTGTTGCTTGCTGTTCTGGCTCCTCAGTGTTTGCAGGCAAATCGGGTGACATTCTGCCCTGGCTGTGTTGGGGTGAAATGTATGATGGCTGGCTGGAGATTGAACTGGACTTGGATTGGGACTGGGGCTATTTATTTGGGTGGACCACTGACTTACAGGCGTAGATGTGGCATATGTATGGCTGCTTTCCACCTGTGCCTGTGGCAAATGTGGCCAAGCAGGAGAGGGTGTGTATGTGCCCCTATTTCTTTGCTCTAAAATATTGTCATGCCAATGCTTGTCCCATATGTGTGTGTATTTTAGATTTGTTTGAAACTTCGGACTGGAGTGCATTACTTTAAAACTACTGCCTGTGGGCAATTGCTATGTGCCATGATTTGTCAATAATGACATTTGTTCACATGAACTATGGGAGTGACCATCAACTCCAATTTAAAGTTCCCAAATTTAATAAAAACGAATGTGACTTGACATGTGGTTGACTGAGGCCCTTATTTTCAAGGGATAGGGCCAGGTAGTGTCTCACTAGTGCCAGGTAGTGCCAGGTATCGGCGGCTACCGACTCCAGAACGCCAGGCTGCGAACACAATCACGCATTTATCACGCTAAATGAGGCTAGCGCCGGCGAGAGCTTCAGCTAGCGCGGGATTCATCATGTTGCAGACCTCAGCGAACAGCGCCGCTGCTAATCCCATCACAGCGCCAGGTATGACCTCTCGCTACCTGGCGCTCTTCAATGCATTTCAATGGAGCAATCTTTAAATATTCATAATTAATTGATATTAATGTTTTGGGTTTTTTTTAAATGTCAAAAATTCGGTGACCACTTCTGCAATGTTATTTTTTTTTAAGGTAAAAAAAAAACAAAAAACATTTGTGCAGAATTGATATTACAGGTCTGATATTAACCCTTTAAGTGCCAGCCTGGAGTTTTTGTCACACTCTGTTGCCAGACCATTTTGCACTATTTTGCACTCCCCATGTTCAAATGTGATTTTTGAAGGGATTTCCAGGGATTTCCCAGGAAAATGATATATTGTTTTTTTCAGCAGAGTCTGAGCTTTAACATGAAATGTCTTGTTTGTCATTTTTAAGGTGTATTCTCAATATTTTTTGGCGAAATATGTGCAAAAAAAAAATCAATTTTTTACAATTTGTAGTTTTTTTTGTAATAAAAAATGTAAGTTTGTCAATAAAATCTTATTGCGTGTGAGACCCCAATTTCTCACAGTTACAGCGGTACCACATATGTATAGGTAGACACCTTTTCCTGCCCAGGAGACTCCCCCAAACTGAAACAGAGCTTTAGGGGATTTTCAGAAAAAATACAACTGTGATATGCGCTATGCGCACCTTGCAGTTTTTCCAGAAAAACAACCCTTTACATTTGAAATACCCCCCCACAAACTATATATTCTCTGGAAGTACACACCTCAGGCTTTCAATTTGTACCAGGCTTGTTGATGTGGCCACAGTTTTCTAGAAGTAATCCCTCAATGTATTCTTTGGTTGCAAAGAGTTTCCCTAAAAAAGGATAAAAAAGCAGAATCAAAGCCACATTTTCCTAAAAAAACTATATAAAAACAAGAAAAAACAAGTATAATCTGAAAAAGCAACACCCCCCGAACAGAACGATACCCAACATGCATAGGTTCTGTCAAGGGAAGAGTTGCCAAATACCCCAAAGTAAAGCATGAGCATAACGGTAATTTTTCTTGAAAATTTCAGCTCTGCAGACAAATTGCGCACCTTGCGATTTTTCAACCAAAACAACCCTTTACATTTGGAATATCCCCCATAAACCATATATTCCCTGAAAGTACACATGTTAAGCTTTCTAAGCGTACCCAGCTTGTTGTAGTGGGCTCATCTTTCTGGAATTAATCCCTCAAAGAACTCTTTGGTTGCGCAGAGTTTCCCTAAAAAATGTATAAAAAAGCAGAATAAAAAACACCTTTTCCTAAAATATAAATATGCAAACAAGAAAAAACAAGCTACGTCTGAAAGCGCAAGGTCCCCCGAACAGAACAATACCCAACATGCAGAGGTACTATTAACCCTTTTAATTGCCAGCCTACTTGAGATTTTGTCACCCTCTGTTGACTGGTCATTTTTCCCCATTTTGCACCATGTTTTGCGCCATGTTTTGCTGGAATTTTCAGGAAAATTATATATATTTTTTTTGCAGCAGAGTTTAGGCTTTAACATGAAATGTCTTGTTTGTAAATTTTATTTATTTTTAATTTTATTTATTATTAAGTAAAAAATAAATAAATAAATAAAAAAATTTTTTGGAAAATTGCCTCCTTTATTTTAAACAAAAAATGTATTTGATTAGGGAAAACCATATTGCATGTGAAAGCCCCATTTCTACCGATTAGAACGGTACCACATATTTATCGGTAGTCCCCTGTTCCTGCCCAGGAGACCCACCTAACTGAAACAAGTAATTTTTAACATTTACAAATAAAATACAACTACCATCCACACTACAAAGGGTTAAATCGAGAAAAAAAATTGACATAGGGTCCCCCCTCCCAGGAGGGGGGGGGGGGGGCATTTTTTGGGGGGATTTTTAAGGGTTAAAAACCCTTAAAAAAATTAAAAAAAAAAATGACATGGGCCCCCCCTTACCCAAAGTAACCAGCCCGGGACCAGCTATGCAGGGTTTGGAGGAACAGGGCGCAGGGGCCAGCTTTTGTGGCCCCTGGCCCTGCAGGCTACAAGCCCGCATAGCCAGTGGGCCCGGGCTCTTCTGCCCCCCCCTGGGCTTTGGGGAGGCAGATAATGGGGGTGCCGGGGGTTAATGGCAAGTCACCGGCTAGCGCAGGTGACTTGCCACCTCCCCCAGCCTTGTGAACTGGTATAGGGGTCATGGACCCCTTACCAGTTCACAAGGAGTTAAATGTAAAAAAAAAACACAGACACACAGAGAGAAAAAATATTTTATTTTATTTTTTTTTTTTAATACTTACCTCCCATCCATAGTGGAGCACTCTTTCAGCCTTTTATAGCTGCTGGATGACAGAACACAAAAGGGTTAATTAAAAAAAAAAATGACATAGGGTTCCCCCTCCTAGGGGGGGGGGACCCCATTTTTTTTAGAATTTTAAGGGTTAAAAACCCTTAAAAATCCCCCCAAAAAATGATGTAGGGTCCCCCCTACCAAGCATTACCGACCCGGGCCAGCTATGGGGGCTTGTAGAACAGGGCGCAGGGGCCAGCGTTGGTGGCCCCTGGCCCTGCAGGCTACTAGCCCACATAGCCACTAAGTGGCCCGGGCCCTTCTGCATCCCCCTGGCCGTTGGGGAGGCAGGTAATGGGGGGCTGGGGGTTATGGCAAGTCACCCGCTTGCCGCAGGTGACCTGCCATACCCAGAGCCTTGTGAACTGGTATAAGGGGTCTCATGGACACCTTACCAGTTCACAAAGGGTTAACTGAAAAAAAAACACCACACAATCAAAGTATTTTATTAAAAAAAAAAAAAAAAATTTTTACTGTACTTACCTCCGATTGTAAGCTCCTTTGTCCCGCGCCGCTTTGATGACAGATGCCGGTGATCGGCATCCAGAGAAGGGGGAGGCAGGAGATCAGAGGATCTCCTGCCACCTCCTTCACCGGCACCGATCACCGGCATCTGACAGCTGAAAGAGCTGAAGCCGGTGATCGGCACCCAAAAGGGGCGGGGCTTGGCGTGGAGACGGGTCGGGATGACGTCATAGCCTTAGCGGCAAGATGGCGGCCGCCATCGAGGAGGAGAGAGCCTCCTCGGTAAGTCCTGGGGGGGGATCGGAGGCCCCCCAGGTGAAGAGGAGGGACAGCGGGAGCCAGCGCACACACAGGTAAGTGAATGTCATTTTTATTTATTTTTTTTTTTTACAGTTAGCAGCTGCTGCTGCAGAAGCAGGGGGGCGGCCTATTCTGGGGGCTCTCCTGGAGCCATCCGACCCCCCACAGGGGATCGGATGGCACCAAATTAAAGAGGAGACCCGGCCGGATCCAACAAGGGGTCAGGTGAGTATTTTTTATTTTTATTTTTTAAACCAGCAGCAGGGAAATTCAAGCACGTAACACCTACGGGCTTGGCACTTAAGGCCCAGCCAAGCCAGCACGTAGGTGTTACGTGCTTGGCAACAAAAGGGTTAATGTATTCATATTACAAAATGTTTATAAAAATTTGTTTATTATTTTTTTACAAAAATAAGGTTGTTTGGGGGTTAAAAAACTACTTTTAACACATCGCCGCCAGCGCTCAGGGGTTTAAACATGCATTTTACAGCGCAAGAATTTTTTGAGCGTGATTTGTTAATGAATATGCTGGGGGCCATTCGTTGTCATGCGCTCCCATACAGCGCGGAACCTGTCAAACAGCGACTCCTAACCCCATATTCAACATTACCGCACACCGACTGAGTCGCTGTCAACAACCGAACAACGGCCAAGTACAGCGAATACTAGCCGGCGCTGTGAAATTCACACTACTGTCACTCATCTGTCGCTACCTGGCGCTATTAATAAATCGGCCTCTAAGTTGATGCCTTTAGCTAACAAATTGGGCACCAAAAAAAGCCATGAGTCTCAAATCGGGTACAAAAGTCTTAAAGGGGCCACAGCACTCAAACCAGTTAGCTTGCTGACCACCCTACAATCTGTCTCTAAACTAGGTTAAAAACAGGGGGCTCGGTCACACACATCTGCAGAAGTATGCTTAAGCTGCACCACCGGCGCCAAGGTGCCCCTGTGAGGTGCAGTCCTAACTCTAGTACTAATTCTAGTCTCTAAGAGCCCCATTTGGGACATACAATGCAATAGATAAATTGGGAGCAGGCTTACCTGAGGTTGCCCTAAACCTCAAGTGCAAACCATGGGGTGGAAGGGTCAAAGACCTTGCAATACAGCCTAGACCCCACACACCATGTGCTTGCACAAATTCAAAACAAACAAAAGAGGGGTGGCAGCCGCTCAGACCATTTTATAACTAACCAGGGAGGTGCACATTAGCAGGGCATATAGAATACAAAAGTCTTAAAGGGGCCACAGCACTCAAACCAGTTAGCTTGCTGACCAACCTACAATCTGTCTCTAAACTAGGTTAAAAACAGGGGGCTCGGTCACACACATCTGCAGAAGTATGCTTAAGCTGCACCACCACCTCTTTTGTTTGTCTCAAATCGGGTGTCAATTTTTTAGTAATTACATCATTACTATTTTGGACAGTACCAAACAAAAATACAAAAAGTAAGCAAAATTAACTAAAACAACAATCAATACAGGGACAAAACAAACAGAGACACGACAAATTAAGAAAAATGTGTGGAAATCAATATTAGCACGCACTGCTTGCCCAGAGGCACTAGTTGGGCCACGATATACTTCATCGGGGTCGGGGCTGGGTGGAGAGGAGGGCAGATCCACATACCGGGGGACACGCTGCTAGATGGCATAATTATGTAATACAGCACACGCCAGAATGATATTGATGACCTTCTTGGGGTCATACTGTAGTGCCCCCCCCCCCCCCCCAGTATGGTCCAAGCAACGAAAGCGGGTTTTTAATAGGCCAAACGCTCTCTCTACCATGGCCCTGGTCTTCCGGTGTGCCCAATTATAGGCATACTGGGCGGCATTCTGGGGCTGGAGGACTGGTGTCAGCAGCCAGGGAAGGAGTGGATAGCCTGAATCACCTTCAAAAATTTAAAAAGAATATCATAAATTACACATTCCTCCCTAAATTGAATCCAAAAAACGGTCCATCAACAAGACTAAGAGGCTATGTAACATTTGAGCAACATCCTGAGCATACAGATTGCGCAGCCAAAAAAAAAAACAGCTCTAACCCGGCACCTGCACTTTATCCCGCTGTCCTCTACTCAGTAAGTGTAATGCATGTAAGCAAAGATGGCGCAGACCCTATCATATAGTCAAGAACATGATTGCAGCCGAGTGTGGGGAAGAATAGCAAATAATTTACTCTAAAGTAGAAATTTCTTTATTGTAAATGCTGGACAAACATCTGACAAGGGTTTGTGGTTTGCTAAATCTAATGGTTAAGGTCGTGTTTCACATGTAGTGAAGGGGGAAAAATAGGCATAGTTTCATACATGGGTCCAAAACTATATTCATAGGCATACATTGAAAAGTCAATGACGTTATTGGCGTCAACTTACCAAGGAGCCATCCACCTGAGAATTCTCCAGACTCAAACCGACCGTACAATCCAGATCTTCTCAGAATGTAGGCGTCATGGGATGAGCCTGAAAACCCGGCGAGCACACTAAGGAACCGCATGTCCGGGGACACCACTGCTTGAACATTCACGGAGTGGCCCATTTTGCGGTTCCTGGGATAAAAGAAAAAAAAAAATATTAGCCAGGCAAGGTAAACTAGTGAAACACTAACTAATAACTCCCTACCAAAAACCTGTGGGCCAATATAAATAACACTAACCAAGTACATGAGTATTTTTTTGTTCCCAAAAAAGGATATGTATGTTGGATCAAGTAAAGATTAAATTTAAAGTGCCTATTTAAGGTCCACATTAAAATGTTTCCCTTTGGCCAACATGAACAACATTTGAGAAGCTAAATACGGTCCATTGTTACACAGGGACTATTTCCAAGGAGGGATTTTACAAGGAGGGATTAACAAATATACAATGTCAACTATTTCACAGGTACTATTTCCAAGGAGGGATTTTACAAGGAGGGATTAACAAATATACAATGTCAACTATTTCACAGGGACTATTTCTAAGGAGGGATTTTGAAAATTGCAAAAGGACATTTAGGTAAACTATATAAAAAAAATGACAGATTGGACTTGCCTGTAGATGTACTCGGCGGCTGCCGGGGGCACCAGGGCAACGTGGGTGCAGTCAATGGCACCCATGACATTGGGCATGTCGGTGATGTTATAAAATGCCAGCTTAATCGCGTTCCTGGCTACCATGCCGTCGGGAAAACAAATATATTTCTGACTAATGGTAGCCATGCCTTCCAAAAACTTGGATAGCATGCGGCTCAGCATAGGCTGGGAGATCCAACGGAGAGGGCACCCAGCCTCTGGAATGAGCCATTCGCCAAAAATTGCAGGCAGCCAAGCATCTTGGTCATACCTGAAATTGCTTGCCCCTTCCTTGTGGTGCGGGCTAACCATGGCCACAGCTCATTATACAACTTTTGGAGGGAAGCGCGATTAAGTCTGGTGAGCTCGAACAGCTCAACGTCATGCATGCCATCAATGTGCATGCGTCGCCGGTGCAATCTGGTCTCAGCCCTACGGACAATTTCAATGCCCATGAGCTGCAAATCCTCATGCTCCTCAAATGCACTAGCGTCGTCCATAGCTGCTAGTCTCGAGGTCAAAATGGTCCCGTAAGGGGATCGCAAAGGAAACGGGTTTATAGGGTGGTGGTCCATCGGCAATTGGCTCTCTGAATGAGACGCAAGCCCATACCAATAACGTAAGTTATCTGAATGAATGAAAAATATCAGATTTTGATGGGAAAATGATCCGAACTAACGCAAATGATCCGATTTGCTTTCGTTAATCGAAAGCGCATATACGGATTAGCCCGAACGTTCGTACGAATAGAAAATGAACGAAAAAAACAAAAAAAATGACTAACACACACAAAAACTTTCACAGACAGCTACGGAAGTCCAGACGAATGTGCCTCTAAATTGAGCCTACTGTGCGTAAGACAGACATGCTGCCATTGTATTGTCAGAGATTGTATGCAGTGCCACTAGAGGAGTTTTCACAGCCTGTCTACAGCCAATGTGGATTGCATAACCTTTCTAAAAAACAATGATGCTTGGATATCAAGTGACTTTCACACCCACTTGAAGATTCCCTTGAATAGATGTAGAAAAACACAAATACGGATAAATAATATCAATCATTGTGCCCTCTGATTGCTGCTACAATTGACTTGACAATTTATTGTCAAGTCTATATGAACCTCTTGTGGGTATCGTGCTGGCTGCAGTGGTTCTCTGGATGTTCTATGGTAGGCTGACTCATTTTTGGACTTGCACACTCTGCAGCAATACACGCAAAGTCTCAGACCAATCTCTAAATTATTAGAGATGAGCGAGTAGTATTCGACCGAGCCGGTATTCGATCGAATACTACGCTGTTCGTCATACTCGATTTCGATCGAGTACAGCGGCGATGGCGCACTCACAATTCGTTTCCCCTCCCACCTTCCCTGGAGCGTTTTTTACACCAATCACCATGCAGGGGGGGTGGGACAGGTCCTGGGAGGACGCTGGCATCGCGAGAACGGCATCTACACGCATTGGCTGGAAAAACCATGTGACCTCGAATATACAAAACTCAGCACTTCCTCTTCGTCAGCATTAGCAGCTTGAACTTAGTGAGGCACAGACGCTCACAGCAGGGAAAGACAGGCTGTCGCTGGCAGGGCCCCAGAAGCTCGGAATATCGCATTTACCACCATATATACCAGCTACCAGAAGACAAGAGAGTCATTAAGAGCCCTTATTAGGGCTACTACGCTGAACGGTATATGGCTCATATGTAGGCAGGCAGGGCCCCAGAAGCTCAGAATATCGCTTTTACCACCATATATACCAGCTACCAGAAGACAAGAGAGTCATTAAGAGCCCTTATTAGGGCTACTACGCTGAACAGTATATAGCTCATATCCTATGTAGGCAGGCAGGGCCCCAGAAGCTCAGAATATCGCTTTTACCACCATATATACCAGCTACCAGAAGACAAGAGAGTCATTAAGAGCCCTTATTAGGGCTACTATGCTGAACAGTATATAGCTCATATGTAGGCAGGCAGGGCCCCAGAAGCTCAGAATATCGCTTTTACCACCATATATACCAGCTACCAGAAGACAAGAGAGTCATTAAGAGCCCTTATTAGGGCTACTACGCTGAACGGTATATGGCTCATATGTAGGCAGGCAGGGCCCTAGAAGCTCAGAATCTCGCATTTACCACCATATATACCAGCTACCAGAAGACAAGAGAGTCATTAAGAGCCCTTATTAGGGCTACTACGCTGAACAGTATATAGCTCATATCCTATGTAGGCAGGCAGGGCCCCAGAAGCTCAGAATATCGTTTTTACCACCATCTATACCAGCTACCAGAAGACAAGAGAGTCATTAAGAGCCCTTATTAGGGCTACTATGCTGAACAGTATATAGCTCATATGTAGGCAGGCAGGGCCCCAGAAGCTCAGAATATCGCTTTTACCACCATATATACCAGCTACCAGAAGACAAGAGAGTCATTAAGAGCCCTTATTAGGGCTACTACGCTGAACAGTATATAGCTCATATCCTATGTAGGCAGGCAGGGCCCCAGAAGCTCAGAATATCGCTTTTACCACCATCTATACCAGCTACCAGAAGACAAGAGAGTCATTAAGAGCCCTTATTAGTGCTGCTACGCTGAACAGTATATAGCTCATATCCTATGTAGTCAGGCAGGGCCCCAGAAGCTCAGAATATCGCTTTTACCACCATATATACCAGCTACCAGAAGACAAGAGAGTCCTTAATCCCTTATTAGTGCTGCTATGTTGAACAGTATATAGCTCATATCCTATGTAGGCAGGCAGGGCCCCAGAAGCTCAGAATATCGCTTTTACCACCATATATACCAGCTACCAGAAGACAAGAGAGTCATTAAGAGCCCTTATTAGGGCTACTACGCTGAACAGTATATAGCTCATATCCTATGTAGGCAGGCAGGGCCCCAGAAGCTCAGAATATCGCTTTTACCACCATCTATACCAGCTACCAGAAGACAAGAGAGTCATTAAGAGCCCTTATTAGTGCTGCTACGCTGAACAGTATATAGCTCATATCCTATGTAGTCAGGCAGGGCCCCAGAAGCTCAGAATATCGCTTTTACCACCATATATACCAGCTACCAGAAGACAAGAGAGTCCTTAATCCCATATTAGTGCTGTTATGTTGAACAGTATATAGCTCATATCCTATGTAGGCAGGCAGGGCCCCAGAAGCTCAGAATATCGCTTTTACCACCATATATACCAGCTACCAGAAGACAAGAGAGTCCTTAATCCCTTATTAGTGCTGCTATGTTGAACAGTATATAGCTCATATCCTATGTAGGCAGGCAGGGCCCCAGAAGCTCAGAATATCGCTTTTACCACCATATATACCAGCTACCAGAAGACAAGAGAGTCCTTAATCCCTTATTAGTGCTGCTATGTTGAACAGTATATAGCTCATATCCTATGTAGGCAGGCAGGGCCCCAGAAGCTCAGAATATCGCTTTTACCACCATATATACAAGCTACCAGAAGACAAGAGAGTCATTAAGAGCCCTTATTAGGGCTACTACGCTGAACAGTATATAGCTCATATCCTATGTAGTCAGGCAGGGCCCCAGAAGCTCAGAATATCGCTTTTACCACCATATATACCAGCTACCAGAAGATAAGAGAGTCCTTAATCCCTTATTAGTGCTGCTATGCTGAACAGTATATAGCTCATATCCTATGTAGGCAGGCAGGGCCCCAGAAGCTCAGAATATCGCTTTTACCACCATATATACCAGCTACCAGAAGACAAGAGAGTCATTAAGAGCCCTTATTAGGGCTACTACGCTGAACAGTATATACCCTGTTTCCCCGAAAATAAGACCTACTCCGAAAATAAGACCTACTGTGATTTTAGCATGAAGGCTAAATATAAGACCTCCCCCGAAAATAAGACCTCCCCCCGCAGCAAGAGTCCTCAGTCAGCTGCGGCCGGCTCTCTGATGACGAGTGACGCCCCTGACGTTGCACATAGGGGGACGTCACTCATCATCAAAGCGGCCGCCACCAAAGTGCTGTCTGCTGCTCGCTCTCTGACAGTAAGTTAGTGAGTAGTGGCAGCAGACTGTGAAGAAGAAAAAAAAAAGAATTTCTATGGGGGAAATGCCAGGTGAGGTGAGGGGAGGGGGGGATGGAAACTAGAGAATTCCCTGGATTCTCTAGACTCTACCCCCACCTCCCCCACCTTCACCCACTGATGATGAGGAGGGGGGGGTTGTATGTTTTGGATTCCCCACATATGCCACTACCGGTAGTACAGGAGAAGGGGGGTAAATTGGGACAGGAGGATCAGGGAGGGGAGGTAACATGAAATTTTGACAGGAGTCACATTTTGTCTGGTTATGCTGGTTTGTGATGGCAACTACTACTGTTTAACAGTTAATAAATTTCCTTTTTTTGTGAATGCATGTGAATTCTTCTTCATGGAAAAATGTAAGACATCCCCTGAAAATAAGACCTAGCGCATCTTTGGGAGCAAAAATTAATATAAGACACTGTCTTATTTTCGGGGAAACACGGTAGCTCATATCCTATGTAGGCAGGCAGGGCCCCAGAAGCTCAGAATATCGCTTTTACCACCATATATACCAGCTACCAGAAGACAAGAGAGTCATTAAGAGCCCTTATTAGGGCTACTACGCTGAACAGTATATAGCTCATATCCTATGTAGGCAGGCAGGGCCCCAGAAGCTCAGAATATCGCTTTTACCACCATATATACCAGCTACCAGAAGACAAGAGAGTCATTAAGAGCCCTTATTAGGGCTACTACGCTGAACAGTATATAGCTCATATCCTATGTAGGCAGGCAGGGCCCCAGAAGCTCAGAATATCGCTTTTACCACCATATATACAAGCTACCAGAAGACAAGAGAGTCATTAAGAGCCCTTATTAGGGCTACTATGCTGAACAGTATATAGCTCATATGTAGGCAGGCAGGGCCCCAGAAGCTCAGAATATCGCTTTTACCACCATATATACCAGCTACCAGAAGACAAGAGAGTCATTGAGAGCCCATATTAGGGCTGCTATGTTGAACAGTATATAGCCCATATGTAGGCAGGCAGGGCCCCAGAAGCTCAGAATATCGCATTTACCACCATATATACCAGCTACCAGAAGACAAGAGAGTCATTGAGAGCCCTTATTAGGGCTACTATGCTGAACAGTATATAGCTCATATGTAGGCAGGCAGGGCCCCAGAAGCTCAGAATATCGCTTTTACCACCATATATACCAGCTACCAGAAGACAAGAGAGTCATTGAGAGCCCTTATTAGGGCTGCTATGTTGAACAGTATATAGCCCATATGTAGGCAGGCAGGGCCCCAGAAGCTCAGAATATCGCATTTACCACCATATATACCAGCTACCAGAAGACAAGAGAGTCATTGAGAGCCCTTATTAGGGCTACTATGCTGAACAGTATATAGCTCAGAATATCGCTTTTACCACCATATATACCAGCTACCAGAAGACAAGAGAGTCACTGAGAGCCCTTATTAGGGCTGCTATGTTTTAAAAATTGTGTGGAGGCCCAAGAGCTGAGACCTTTTAAAAATTGTGTGGAGGCCAAAGAGCTGAGACCGTTTAAAAATTGTGTGGAGGCCCAAGAGCTGAGACCTTTTAAAAATTGTGTGGAGGCCCAAGAGCTGAGACCTTTTAAAAATTGTGTGGAGGCCCAAGAGCTGAGACCTCTTAAAAATTGTGTGGAGGCCCAAGAGCTGAGACCTCTTAAAAATTGTGTGGAGGCCCAAGAGCTGAGACCTTTTAAAAATTGTGTGGAGGCCCAAGAGCTGAGACCTTTTAAAAATTGTGTGGAGGCCCAAGAGTTGAGACTTCTTAAAAATTGATTGTATTAAGCCCAAGAGGTGAGCCATAATTTTTTTCATTAATACAGCAATTCTACGGCGGTTAAGGAGGAGGAGGAGGAGGAGGAGGAGGAGGAAATGGCACTTCATACAGATGGCACTTCACTCTTGGCTGCTTTCCACTGTTGTACAAGCAAAGTCCGGGTCAATCCACTTGCTGTTCATTTTGATTAGCGTCAGCCTGTCGGCACTGTCGGTTGACAGGCGGCTGCGCTTATCGGTTATAATGCCCCCGGCTGCGCTGAACACCCTTTCTGATAGCACGCTGGCGGCAGGGCAGGCAAGCACCTCCAAGGCGTACAGGGACAGTTCCAGCCATGTGTCCAACTTGGAGACCCAGTAAGTGTAGGTCGCCGAGGGATCGGGGAGGACAGGGGTGTGGTCTGCCAGGTAGTCCCGCAACATCCGCCGATACTTGTCCCTCCTGCTGATAGCGGGCCCCGCAGTGATGGAAGTTGCACGAGGGGGTGACATGAACGTGTCCCACACCTTGGAGAGTGTTCCCCTGGTGGCTGTGGGCCTGATCGATGTTGTCAGACTCTGGGAGACACTCTCCTCTCTGCCGCCAGCGATGCTGGGTGGGAAAATCTGCATCATGTTCTGCAAGAGTTCCCTCTGGTATTCCAGTAATCGATTCGTCCTCTCCTCTACCGGAATAAAAGAGGAGAAGTTATCTTTATACCGGGGGTCCAGGAGTGCGAAGACCCAGTATAGTTTGTTCTCCAATATCCGGACAACACGTATGTCCCGGGAAAAGCAGCCCAGCATGAAGTCAGCCATGTGTGCCAGACTCTGAGTAGGCATGACCTCACTGCCCCCACCAGAAGGATCATTTTCCATTTCCTCCTCTTCCACCTCCTCTCCGCCCCATCCGCGCTGAACCAATGGGACGCACACAGCCTGACTGCTACCCTCGCCGCCAGCATCCTCTTCCACAGCCACCTCCACGTTGTCCTCCTCCTCCTCATCCTCCTCCTCCTGCAACTGCCACCGAGCAGCAGACAAAAGTGTGGTCTGACTGTCTACCTGCGTTGCGTCTCCTCCTACCCCCGTCTCCTCTGTGTGCAATGCGTTCTCCCTTATTGCGATGAGCGATTCTTTAAGGACGCCTAGGAGCGGGATGGTTACGCTCACTATAGCGTCCTCGCTGCTGACCTTCTTAGTGGACTCCTCAAAGATACGCAATACATCGCATATGTCTGCCATCCATGGCCACTCGTGGTTGGCAAACTGAGGGAGCTGAGTTGGAGGCACGCGTGGATGCATCATCTGGTACTCCATCAATGCTTTCTGCTGCTCACACACCCTGGCCAACATGCAATAGGTGGAATTCCAGCGAGTGGGCAGGTCGCACAACAGCCGATGTTGAGGCAAATGGAGGCGTTGCTGGATTTTTTTTAAGCTAGCAGCAGCTACAGTTGACTTCCGAAAGTGAGCGCACAAGCGCCGCACTTTGACCAGTAGCTCTGCCAGGTTGGGGTAAGTCTTTAGAAACTTTTGTACTACCAAATTAAAAACGTGGGCCAGGCATGGTACGTGATTGAGTTCTGCAAGCTCCAGAGCCGCCACCAGGTTACGGCCGTTATCGCACACGACCATGCCTGGTCCTAGCTGCAGCGGCGACAGCCACATCTCTGTCTGCTGCAATATGGCGTGCCTCACCTCTGCGGCGCTGTGCTTCCTGTCGCCCAAGCTGATGAGCTTAAGCACCGCCTGCTGACGTCTCCCCGTGCCAGTGCTGCAACGCTTCCAGCTAGGGGCTGAGGGCGATGTTAAGGCAGAGGAGGAGGAGGAGGAGGAGGAGGAAGAGGAGGGGGGTCTATCAGAACCCGTGCTGGCAATCTTGGGCGGGGGTGGTATGTAGGCCATCCCTGTTTGCGACCCCGTCCCCGCTTCCACAACATTCACCCAGTGTGCCGTCAAAGAGATGTAGCGTCCTTGGCCGCAAGCGCTTGTCCACGAGTCGGTGGTCAAGTGGACCTTTGCGCTGACTGCGTACCTCAGGGTCCGCCTGATGTTACGCGACACGTGCTGGTGCAGGGCGGGGACGCCACACCGGGAAAAATAGTGGCGGCTAGGGACGGAATAGCGAGGTGCGGCAGCCGCCATCAGGTCGCGGAAGGCCTGCGTCTCCACAAGCCAAAACGGCAACATCTCCAGGGCCAGCAGTTTGGAGATGAGGCAGGTTAAGTCTTGGGCTTGGGGGTGACTGGAGGCGTACTTCCGCCTGCGGTTGAACGCCTGCGAGATGGACAGTTGATGGGACGAGGAGATGGAAGGTGCAGACGAAGATGCGGGGGAAGGGGGGGCTGAAGGAGAAGGCCCCAAAGTAGCCGAGGCAGAGGCAGATGTGGAGGTGTCCTGGCTGGAGGTCTGGACCGCAGTGGCAGCACACAACAAAGGGGAAGAGGCAGTGGCAGCAAGACGGGGCGCAGGTTGTATTGCGTTTGCTCTCTCCCACTCAGCCCAGTGCTTGAATTCCAAGTGACGGCGCATGCCTGAGGTGGTCAGATTGCTCTTCTCAGAGCCCCTACTCAGTTTTGAGTGGCAGATTGCGCAAACCGCGCTCAGTTTGTCATCCGCGCAAACATTAAAAAATCTCCACACCACAGAAGTACGAGGCCTCGATGGGGGAGCTTCACGCGACTGCCTGCTGCCGGGAAGAGCTTCGGCCCTGCTGGCTGTGGCCTGCCTTCTCTGTCTGGACTGTCCTCTGCCTCTGGACTGTCCTCTGCCTCTTGCTGCCTTATTCGGTGATGCGCAGACCGCATCTCCACTGCTTTCCCCGCTGGACATCACCCCTGTCCAAGTGGGGTCGGTCATTTCGTCGTCCACCACCTCCTATTCCACTTCCTCTCTCTGCTCCTCCTCCTGCCCACTGGACATTCCAACAGCCTCCCTTGATGGCAACTGCGTCTCATCATCATCGCTCATGATAGCAGATGCTGGTTCCGGGTCCACATCACTAGCAGATGGCGGATACTCAAGTGTTTGGGCATCACTACAAACAAATTCCTCTGCTAGCTCCTGAGATTCTTGCAGCACATCTGGAAAAGGACCCGAAAAGAGGTCCTGGGAGGGGTCAAGGGTGGGCTGACTCTGTTGGCCAGGTTGGGAGGAAGGAGGGTCAGAGTGAGACTGTGTGGATGACTGGGTGGTGGACAAGTGACTGGAAGCGTTATCGGCCATCCATTGCACCACCTGTTCACGCTGCTCAGGCTTTAACAGAGGTGTACCCCGCCCCCCGCATAACTGTCCCATAAAGGCAGGGAAGCTGGATGAGCGTAATGCTGGCTGCCCCTCATCAGCACGCATTGTATCCCCACTGGCTTCAACGCGGTTTGTGCCCCCACCAGCATTTCCGCTCCCTCGTCCTCGTCCACGTCCCTTTGCGCTAGCCCTCCGCATTTCAGACGTTTTACTTTTTTGGCCACGCGTTATGCCAAATATAAAAATATTTTTAAGAAGAACACCTGGCTATACAGCCGTATACTGCCAGAAGGTGAAATGGTGCCTATACGCACCGGGTATATAACAAGGTTTTGTTGGTAAAGAGGACACAAAACAGTAGTGCCAAATATAAAAATATTTTTAAGAAAAACACCTGGCTATACAGCCGTATACTGCCAGAAGGTGAAATGGTGCCTATACGCACCGTGTATAAAACAGTGTTTTGTTGGCACAGAGGACACAAAACAGTAGTGCAAAATATAGTTTTGTATATAGGTGCTAATACACCACTGAAGTCTTTCTGTCCCTATTCCAGCATCAGCAGCTACCCCTCACTAAAGAAGCCGTTTTGAGCAGAGTGTATATAGTTTTGTATATAGGTGGTAATACACCACTGAAGTCTTTCTGTCCCTATTTCAGCAGCAGCAGCTACCCCTCACTAAAGCAGCCGTAGCTGCAGCACTAATAAGTGCTCAGCTCTTGGGCCTCCACACAATTTTTAAAAGGTCTCAGCTCTTGGGCCTCCACACAATTTTTAAGAGGTCTCAGCTCTTGGGACTCCACACAATGTTTGAGAGGTCTCCGCTCTTGGGCCTCTACACAATTTTTAAAAGGTCTCAGCTCTTGGGCCTCCACACAATTTTTAAGAGGTCTCAGCTCTTGGGCCTCCACACAATTTTTAAGAGGTCTCAGCTCGTGGGACTCCACACAATGTTTGAGAGGTCTCAGCTCTTGGGCCTCCACACAATTTTTAAAAGGTCTCAGCTCTTGGGACTCCACACAATGTTTGAGAGGTCTCAGCTCTTGGGCCTCCACACAATTTTTAAAAGGTCTCAGCTCTTGGGCCTCCACACAATTTTTAAAAGGTCTCAGCTCTTGGGCCTCCACACAATTTTTAAGAGGTCTCAGCTCGTGGGACTCCACACAATGTTTGAGAGGTCTCAGCTCTTGGGCCTCCACACAATTTTTAAAAGGTCTCAGCTCTTGGGCCTCCACACAATTTTTAAAAGGTCTCAGCTCTTGGGCCTCCACACAATTTTTAAGAGGTCTCAGCTCTTGGGCCTCCACACAATTTTTAAGAGGTCTCAGATCTTGGGCCTCCACACAATTTTTAAGAGGTCTCAGCTCTAAGCTTCCCTTACTGCTCGGGTGACACACTGTAACAAACCTCCTCCTGTAAGCTTCCCTGACTGCTGGGGTGAGACACTGTAACAAACCTCCTCCTGTAAGCTTCCCTTACTGCTGGGGTGACACACTGTAACAAACCTCCTCCTTTAAGCTTCCCTTACTGCTGGGGTGACACAATGACACAAGAGGACATGTCTGACCACATCTCACACACACACACACACACACACACACACAATGACAATTAGGGGTGGGGTCTATTTATTTTCCCCCTTGCCTATGCCATCTGTGGTTGTCATTAGGCAACGTGATTTTAAGGGGTGCAGAATTTTGTTCTTTTTTGTACAGTTTGGCTTGGGGTCCATGGCAATGTAGAGGAAAGAAGGTTTCCTTGTCTTGTCTCACTTTACGTAGAAGTTATATTGTGTTTGGAGTGTATTGTTGAGTGGCTGTGATAGTGGCGTAATAGTGCGACTTGGGCGCGTTATATGCACCCAGACATGCTTCCCCTGCTGTCCCAGTTGCATTCCAGCAGTGTTGGCATCATTTTCTGATGTTTCAGGGTGGACTTGGTGACCTCCAAGTGGTCGAATTGAGATTTCCAAGTGTCGAGCATTTTTTTCCCATAGACTATAATGGGATTCGATATTCGGTCGAGTAGTCGAGTAACGCGGTCTATTCGAATCGAAATTCGAAATTTCGAATATTTCACTACTCGCTCATCTCTATAAATTATCCAATTACCAAAATAAAAAATTAAAGCAGCTATATAGGTGACAGTGGCCTCTGCTTTAGTCGGTGCCAATTTAGTCTATACTGATATTGTTGGGCACATTTGTGTTAAAACAATGTAATTAAACTTTAAATGTTGTAAGCTCTTGTGAGCACAGTGGACGCAATACACTGAGGTGCTGGTGTTCTTTGGAAAACAATTTTTATGCATCCAATAACATCAGTATAGGGTGAAGAGTCTTTGGCAACAGGCAGTTTATTTGCTCTGCTATTTTATTACTATGTTGTCTATCTACAGTATGCTACAATAGCAATAGCATAATTCTAGCTGAGTGAGGTGAGAGTAAGCTATTGAGCAGGTAAATGTAAGCTTCTGAGGTGAGAGAAACTAACCTGGGAAGTGAACATAAGCAGAAAAATTAAAATAAAAAAAAAAGAGTGGGATTTTTGGCAACGGAACGTGTGGCTCTGAATGTTGGCAGGTGGTGGGGAGATCCTATTGGTTTGACATTTTGATATTATGGATATTGATTTATTTGCATATATCAGTTGCCATGTTAATTCATATAGTGATTTGATCGGATGATAGTGCTTTGATACTACTGTTTCTGTCTGAGGGACAGCCTTTGTACTGTTGTGGTTTCTGATTTTGAGAGCGGCTATATGAGATCTGGTTTATATTATTGGCACTATTGCACTTTAAATAGATATCATTATAGTATTCTTGCACATTTTTGCACTCTATCTTGCACCTTGCACTTTTTGCACAAATAGTTATTAAATTCATTTAGTATCTGGATTTCATGCTTGCTGTATTATGATTGATTATGATGAGGCATCATTTTTCTCCCCACCGCTTACACATCCTGTATGTTTGTATGTCCTGTGTGATATTGTCTTATGTTTTTTAATGTGTTTTAAATATGTCCATTGGATAGGTTGTGGTTGTAAACATTTAATAGTTTGATATTAATTTTTGATTCTGAGTTGGAGTACCTCCCCTGTTGTGTTTTTGGGGAAATTAAAATACACACATCTAAATAAAGTCACGGCACTTAATCATGTTAGCTAGCAACCAATCCTATAATTTGTCTCTAAAATCTGGTTAAACACAGAGGTCTCGGTTGATTAAAGGCAAGAGCGCCTTAAACGTGTCAACGACCCTGGATGGTGAGCTGGCATGTCTTATGCTTTTAAATATTATTTTTAAAAAAGTGAGATTTTAATTATGGATTTTCCTGTTGCTGGCATTTGAACTGACTGAGAGGTCTTGGTTGCAAACACATACAGTATGTAGAGGTATGTTGAAGCACCAGTAGTGATAGTGATAGCTATAGGAATGAGTGGATTGGCATCATGTTAAAGTTTTGGTAAAGCAAGTTTTACTTTGGGTATGCTTTTGTATATGAACTAAAACTTACACTGAGCCTTCTAACTTTAACGAACAAAAATACAATAGGAGATACAGGTTGCTATTCACACCCAAAAGCACATCAAAAGTTGAACATTCTTCACCAAACAATTAGCATGACCACATTATGAGAACTATGTTTGAACACTCCCAGCTCCTCTAAACATTGTTCCTTGAAGGTGCTGTAGTTAGACAGCATAATGCTTTTAAGTTACTGGTGTGTCAGGTTCAAAAATCAATGAGGATTATGCTAATTATTAAGTATAACTTACATCTGACTGACTTTTTTTACTTAAAGCAGAGCTTCAGTCAACTATGACCCCCCTCACTCTGCCACCCTACCCTGGTGCTGAGGCAGGATGGGGGTTTCAAAGAAAAAAAACCTTACCTTATCCAGGGGCATACACCATCCTCCTGGTCTCCCGCAGCCGACGCAAAAAAGACACAAAGCTGCATCCCGACGGGAGTGCACATGGAGCCGGCAGATGTGGCTCTGTGTGCGTTTTTTATTCAATATGGAGGTGCCCAGGATCCCCTGGGTAAGGTAAGAGTTTTTATTTATTTGTAACTCCCCCCCCCCCCCCCATCCCGCCAGGGTAGGGTGGCTGGGTGGGGAGGTCATATTTTAACTTAAGTTTTGCTTTAAGCTCACAAAAACGTGCAGATTTTTTCAACAAGCATATATACTTTAAAGTGTGGAAACAATACTATGCTATGGGGTATGCATAAAAAAACCCCAGACCAGATCACCCACCTGGAATGGTGGCTCCAAGGACCTATGTCGGTCGGCAAAGATCTGGTGCCTGTTAATAGCAACTTTAAGATTCTCCTGGACCTTGGACCAAATGGTCACTTTTTCTCAAAGCCATTCCTCCAAGGCCAGCAAATTGGAGGAAGGGCCAGAGAGAGACAATGCCTTAATATTCTTCCTGTAATTTCAGAAAAACAGCAAAAATTTAGTTGACTCACTGGGCCCATTATTAAAGGCAAATTCAGCAAATTTGATACATTTAAACCATTGATCCTGGCAATCAGACACAAAGCAGCACAAGCATTGCTCCAGAGACTGGTTCGCCCTCTCTCTGACTCACCCTCTCTCTGACTGTTGGACTGCGGGTGATAGGCAGACAATAAAGACACTTTAATTCTCAATCGCACACAAAACTCCCTCCAAAAATGAGAAATAAATTGGAACCCCAGATTGGAGACAATAGACTCGATTCAGAGAGACAAAAAAAAACTTCCATTTTAGTGCTGTCATTTTAGTCTGTTTTTTTTGTGAAATTTTTCCGTTCTCGCATTAGCGAGCGATTCTATGCATGCATTGAAAACCTTCTGTAAAGTTTCCGTCCGTTCGTACGGCAGATTACGCATACGAGGATGTCATTTTCCATCCAGACTTTTCCGTTTCATTTCCACGTTACAACATAGGCTTTCGTTTTTGCCCTTTTCCCATCGTATCCTCCAACGAATCCTTTCCGTTTCCTGCTCTATTCAGTTTCCCTTTTTCAATAATTATTCGTCCAGACGGAAATCCTTAGGATCTTGCACCTGCTCATTAAAGTGCTCGCCTACATATTTGCCACTCTCACTTCTACTACAATGTTTAGCTAAATCACTTAGCACTATCCTCCATCTTCCCTTTTGGAACCTTAAAGCTCACCCAAACCACTTAGCACTATCCTCCATCTTCCCTTTTGGAACTTTAAAGCTCACCCAAATCACTTCTCGGTCATGTGAATATTCATCTTTAAATATTTATGGGCCCATTAGTTTTGTGTTAATGTATTTTGTAAATGAAATGACACTGTAACATTTTTTTTTTTGGATTCCATCATAAAATATAAAATTTATAAAAATATTGAAAATTTCAAATTTTTACAACTATAAAAAACAAAATACATAGCAATGGCAGGCCACAGAACATTATTCTTCATCTGTGGTCCCCAACGAGTTGTTCTCCCACCAACTGAAGAACCCTGACAGTTGTGCCACTCTGGCATGTGTGGTCCCTGTTAAAAAACTTAAATTAAAATATTGGTATAACCTTGTTGGGGTCATACTGCAGTGTCCCCCCCCCCCCCCCCGTATGGTCCAAACACCTAAATCTGGACTTCAAAAGCCAGAGGGCCCTCGCCACCACGACCCGGGTTTTGCATAGTGCCCGATTAGAGAACCCCTGGCCCGCATTTGCAGGCAAAGAACGGGCATCAGGAGCAAGGGCAGGAGTGGATATCCAGAACCCCCTGAAAGAATTTAAAAATACTAACATAAAATACACTTTCTAAGCTACAATATTGTTTAACATGTCATCAAGGGCAAAAAACAGCAATAGGTTAAGTCATGAGTCATCAACTATATTCATTGCCATACAGTGAAAATGGATTGATGGAATGTGAGTAAACTTACCCTGGAGCCATCCACCAGATGATTCTCCTGACTCAAACTGACGAAATAAGCCGGAGCTCCGCAATATATAAGCATCATGGGACGACCCTGGATGCCCTGCAAGAACACTGAGGAATCGCATAGCTGGACCAATCACTGCTTTTATGTTGTGTGAGTGGCACATCTTGCGGTTCCTGCAACCAAATATAAAATAATTACACAAAGCAAAGGTAACCGACTAAAACAATAACTCCTACAACAAATTAAGATTCAAGTTCAACAATCCAAATATAATTCACCAAGGACATAAGTCTTAAATAAATATAGCAATTATATGGATGTGTGGGAAAATAAAAGTTTACATGCTAAGGACTAATTAAGGTCAGCATTAAAATGCATCTATAAGGCATACATGAAATGTATTGATTCAGGTATGCATTGCTATACAATTTATGGGCTCGGCCATGCTGATACATGCAATGCCTTGGTGCTAAAGGCGCGCAGACTCCTCCACGTAGCCGCAAAACATGTTCAACAATAGCAATCCGAGCCCGCAAAGGTCTCGTAAATGGAACGGAAATGAAACGGATTTATAGGGTGGTGGTCCGTCGGAAATCAGCTCTCTGAATCAGACAGAAACCCATCCCAACAACCAAAGTTTTCTGAACGAACGGAAAATTTCCGATTTTGTTTGGAAAATGATCCAAACTAATGGAAATGTTCCGATTTGCTTCCGTTCATCGAAAGCGCATTCCCGAACGTTCGTACGAATGAAAAATGAATGAAAAAAAGCAAAAAAATAACCCACCAAAACTTTCACAGACAGCTACGGAAGTCCGGACGAATGTGTCTTTGAATCGAGGCTAATATTTTGAAGTATGCCGTGAATACGAAAAACATGTTTTATGAACAGTTGGGCCTGTTCAGGAGCCGACAAGAGTTTCACCAGAGGAACAAAATGGGTCATTTTACTGAATTGGTTGACCACCACCCAAATGAGTCCATGGATCACAAGGAACCTCTAAAAGTACCAGTAACCCCTTGGGGGGTCTATGGCTTCCTTTGTTACGGGCGCATACAGAACAGGCTTTGTCAAAGGCAGTGACATCATACCATAGCCACCATACACGGCGCTTGGCGAGAGCCAGGGTTTTACGGTTACCTAAGTGACCCGAGGTCTTAGCATCATAAAATTCCTGTAGTACAGAGAGGCAAATGCGCTGGAACATATAGGCAACCTGGAGGCTTGTCCAGAGGGAAGTCTGTCTGAAATGGTGCTAGGGAATTAGATAAATTAGATAAATCAGGCAGCAGGACACTAACCACACAACCATAGGGCAAAATGGTTTTTTTCTCGTCGAACCTACCCTTACATTCCTACAAGTTGGGTGATAAAGCATGTGCTTTGGTGTTCTTTTACAATATTTGTATTGCCAGTCAAGAAAAAGAACATATCACATATAGGTGTTACAGTTAGGTTCCATCTTAAAAACCGCTTTAGTGTTCTTTGCTCCCGGTTTGAAGAACGAAATTGAATCGGGAGAAAAAGAGCGCCCAGCGAGCCTGGCGTGAGTTGAGCCTTTTGGCGATTTCAATGTATTTGAGATCTTCATATTTAGTGTATACCATACTAGGATGCAAGGAACTTTCTAACCAATCCCTAGCAGTTCATGATTCCCCACATCGTAATTTTGCGCGAAAATAAGGCATAGGGATGTAGTCTTTCTGGGAAACCTGATTATTGCGAGAGGACAGAAGCATCCACCTCAAAAGAAAATGGGCAGTTTACATCTGGGTGGATTAGCACTGCAGCTGGGGTGAAGGTCTCCTTTAAGTTCTAGGAAGGCCTTCACTGCCGTAGGGGATCAAACATCCAAAAAAGGTACCTTTCCAGGTTACGTCTGTAAGGGGAGCCACAATAGAAGAGAATCCCTTAATGAAACAAAATGTTCAAAACCTAGGAACCTCTGTAGGGATTTCAGGGTTTAAGTTGTTCCCACTCCAAGACTGCATACACTTTGGAGGGATCCATAACCAGACCCTGATTGGAGACTAGATATCCCAGAAAAAGGACTTTGTGACCTCAAACACACATTTGGACAGTTTGGTGTACAGACTGTTTTCCCTCAATTTTTGCATCACATTCTCATCCACTGACCAGGAGAAAATGAGAACGTCATGTAAATCTCATCTCACATGTTCCAGCGATCTCTCGCTGCTGGCCGACTGCCACAGCCACCAGGAGGCCAGAAGATTAAGTAGCGGCAGGTAGGCAGGGTAACTGAACCCTGCCCGCTGTCCCCGCCGTCTCCCCGCTGCTTCTTCTTCTGGGGCTCGGGCACATGCAAACACCCGGCCCCGTGTAGTGGGTGGGTGGGGCGTGCGCTGAGCATATATTCAATATATGCTGGAGCCAGCCACGTCCAAACGCTGCACGGAGCTGGGTGTTTGTGTGGGCCCCAGAAGAAGAAGCCGTGGGGACAGCTTGCAGGGCTCAGTTAGCCTTCTCGTCCACCGCTGATTGATCTCCTGGTCTCCCGGTAGCTGTGGCAGCCGGCCAACATCGCAGGAGCAATAGGACATGTGAGTATACTTTTTTTTTCTACATTCGGCCCATAAACCGCTAACCCCCCCCCCCCCCCCACACACACACACACACACACACACACACACACACACACACACACACCTTTTGGGGAATTAAAGTGAGTCTTAGGGGATGAAAGAAATACAGTAGCTAACATTTTCGGATTCTACTGTATTCCTGAAATTTCAGGAATTTCAGACCAAATGGATTGGGTAAGTTTCATTGGAAACAAGGATCCTTCCTTGGAAAAAGTTACCAGTTGCCAGGGAGGATTTACTTTCACAAAAATACATACAAGATGACACACATACAGCTCAAAGTTTTGTACTGTTACGAAGAAGAATTTGAAGAAGAATTATCTAAATCGGACCAACACCCTTAGGAGAAACAGAGCCCATATGCTTCCCTTCCAAGGGCAATTTAGATTGCTGCACATAAAAATTAACTTGCCTATTTGTAAGTTCTGCTGAGGTCAGTTTTACAACCAAAATGGGGTCCCATCTAGCTGCTGGCCACTTACAAAGAGAAGAGCTGTGGATGTTCCTGCAACCATGCATTTTGGGTTATGTCAGTTAAATCCATGCAGCAGTACAGCTGGGATGCTGGGAAAGAAGCTCTAAAATGGCCACTACAAAGAAAAAATAATTGGCAAGGCAGCATTTCAGCTTTGACTGGATGCAGGAGCAAATGTAAGCGCTGACAATGATTCAGTATCCTTCATGCAAAAAAATTATTTACTTATCAATTGTGTTTTTCTCTGGGCCCCCAGGCCCCCAATACCAATTCAATCAAAGGGTAAGGGGGTCGGCAAGCCACCTGCCTGGCATGTGGTGGGAGGTTTGCTAATACCCTTGTCCAATTACCCATATCACCTACTGAGCAGGGTGCAAAAAGAGAATGGTGTCTAATAGCATGCACCATTTTTTCCTCCAAGGCCATCAGATCTCCCAGCGCTCAGGATACCAGCTTCTATGCCTGGTGTAATGGCTGGTAACCTCAGGTAGAGGGGGCAAATTTCTATTAAAAAAAAGAGAAAAATGCTGAAGCAAATTTCCAAACCCCCCTACTTTAGACTTTAATGGACTCTAGCTTCAGGAATACCTGCATAGTAGGCATATTTATCCCAGAGTTCTGTTCAGCTTGTCACTAACCAGCATTAGAATCAGGGTCGTAACTTGAGGTGGTGTAGGGGGTTCGACCGCACAGGTGCCCATAAAGTTAGGTGGGCCCAATCATTGTTGCTCCTCTACCTTATTTATCATATTTGTGCTCACTTGGCACCATTTAGAAAATTGAAGCAGCATCTCAGTTTCGGTAATTAGTTGTCTAGCTGAATCCAACTGAGTTTAACTCTAGTGTTGGAAAATGAACCCATTTCCTAAGTGCCTAAGTGATTTATGTTTGGCATTTCTATGCAATCCGCTACTACTGTGGGATGGGAGAGCTGGCTTCGCCTTTGTAGCTGACTGCGAGCCCTATCTCACACTAGGAGTGGAGTGGAGAGTTAGGCGCGCCTTTTGGCCTAAGTGCATCTACGCTTTCAATCTGCTACTACTGTGGTATACGAGAGCTGGATTAGGTAGCATTGGCATACAATAGCATATACAATGCTTGGGTGCTTGCACTGTCCCAGAAAATTACTTAAAGGGGCAGGGGCATGCACGTGGAGCTAAAGGAGACCAAAACAGAGGACATACCTTAACAATGCACATCTGTTTGTTCTTTGCAGACTTTCATGGATCATAGGTACAACGTCAAGCCCAACCTCAAATGGCAAAATTGGCCCTGGGTGTGTAGGTTCTACAGGCAGAACTTCCCAAATAAGTGGATGTACAACAGAAAAGGTGAGCTATCAGGGTTATGAGTTACATGTTTTACTAAATTATATTTTCTTTTGTAGCTGGGGAGCTCTGGTTGAGGATCAAGCCCACCCAGAGACGAGGGGTTCGACCAGTGGGTCGAGTGTGGGTGTAATGTGGTGGCCCCGAACCCTGCCAATGTCCTCTTCCTACTCAGCACCACCACCAGCCATGGAACAAAAGAGGAGGGTGTGTTGGGCTTGGAGTAGGCCCATACTCACAAAAAATACCGTTTTGTGAGTACTCACCTGTAAAACGGGTATTATGAGAGTGCCATACACTCCACTTCGAACTTCATGACATGTGGGTAATCTCCAGTAGAGGGCGAACTTGTGCAGAGATGAATATGCAAAAAAAGAAAGCCCCTCTCGGTCCATATATACCTGGGACCTCCCACCAATTTCCCAGTGTAAAAAAGCAGTAAGGGGACCAGGAAGAACCAATTATAACCTTAACAATCAAAACCAATGGTTCACCATATAAAAGCTCCAGAATACCCGAAAAAAAGGGGTGGGGCGAAGTGGAGTGTATGGCACACTCATAATACCCGTTTTACAGGTGAGTACTCACAAAACGGTATTATTCTAAGTGTGCCATACACTTCACTTCGATCTTCATGACATGTGGGACATCCAATAGCAGTGTCCGTCATGGGTGGGAACCAGAAACAGTAAAGAATGTACCAACTCAAACCACTGCAGCTTGCAGAACCTTGCGACCAAAAACAGCATCCGCTGAAGCCCGCACATCAACCTTGTAAAACTTGGGAAAAGTATGAACGAAAGCCCAAGTAGCAGCCTTACAAACTTGTTCAACAGAAGCCTGGTGCTGAAAAGCCCAGGATGCACCAACAGCACGAGTAGAGTGCGCAGTGACCCTAAAAGGGGGGATCCTCCCCTTAGCAGAATAGGCCCCAACAATGGCCTGACGAATCCATTTGCTAATCGTAGACTTAGCAGGCGCCAAACCTTTCCTGGGCCCGCAGGGCACCACGAAAAAAGCGTCTGTCTTGCGGAAGGAAGAAGTAGTCACCAAATAGTACTTCACACAGCGAACAACATCCAAATTGTGCAGAACCCTCTCCTTGTCATTGTTAGGCTTAGGGCACAAGGAAGGGAGAACACTATTCTGATTGAGGTGGAAAGCAGACACCACCTTAGGAAGGAAATCTGGCTTAAAACGAAAAACCACCTTATCCTGGTGTCTCTCAAAGTAAGGGGCCTGAATCGACAGAGCCGCCAACTCAGAGACACGCCGAACAGAAGTAATAGCCACCAAGAAAGCAACCTTCTGAGTGAGAACCGAAAGAGCAATATCCTGTAGCGGCTCAAAAGGAGGACCCCGGAGAGCCGAAAGAACCAAATTCAAATCCCAAACAGGAACCACAGCCTTCCGAGGGGGCCGCACATGCGTGACCCCTTGGAAAAAGGTCTTAACCAGCGGGTGTAAGGCAAAAGATCTCTGGAAGAAAACCGACAGAGCAGAAACCTGTCCTTTCAAAGTACTAAGCTGGAACCCAAGATCCAGATTATGCTGAAGAAACTCCAAAATCCTAGGAATCAAAAACACCCTACAAGACAAGGCCCTAGCCTCACACCAATCAATATAGGACCTCCAAGTCCTATAGTAAATGCCAGAAGAGGACCGCTTCCTAACTCTAATCAAGGCCTGAACAACGGCCGCAGACATACCTTCCTCCTTCAGAATGAAGGTTTCAGCAGCCAAGCCGTCAAAGCCAGCGTTTGTAAATTGGGGTAAAGTAGTAGACCCTGAGATAACAGATCCGGCAACATGGGAAGCCGGTACTGATCTACGGCCAGCCTTACAACGTCTGCGTACCAAACCCTTCTTGGCCACCTTGGAGCCACAAGAATTGCTGGCGCCCCTTCTAGAACCAATTTGCGAACTACCTTGCCCAGCATGGAGACGGGCGGAAACAGGTAAAGAAAACCCAGATCCTTCCAAGCAAGGGACAAGGCATCCACTGCCAGAGATAGAGGATCCTGAGAAAGAGACACAAAGGCCAGAAGTTTGTGATTGTGCCTCGAGGCAAAGAGATCCCCCACGTGCGGCAAAGATCCAGAAAAACCTCGGGGTTGAGAGACCACTCTCCTTGGCGAGAGGATCCCCTGCTCAGGGAATCCGCCTCCGTGTTCTCCACTCCCGGAATGTAGACTGCCGAAATGCAAGGAACATTGCTCTCCGCCCAGTGCAGGATCAGAGAGACTTCCCTGAGGGAACTCCTGCTGCGAGTCCCTCCTTGGTGATTGATGTAAGCTACCGCCGTTTGGTTGTCTAAACGGACCTGGGTGGGAACCAGAAACAGTAAAGAATGTACCAACTCAAACCACTGCAGCTTGCAGAACCTTGCGGCCAAAAACAGCATCCGCTGAAGCCCGCACATCAACCTTGTAAAACTTGGGAAAAGTATGAACGAAAGACCAAGTAGCAGCCTTACAAACTTGTTCAACAGAAGCCTGGTGCTGAAAAGGCCAGGATGCACCAACAGCACGAGTAGAGTGCGCAGTGACCCTAAAAGGGGGGATCCTCCCCTTAGCAGAATAGGCCCCAACAATGGCCTGACAAATCCATTTGCTAATCGTAGACTTAGCAGGCGCCAAACCTTTCCTGGGCCCGCAGGGCACCACGAAAAAAGCGTCCGTCTTGCAGAAGGAAGAAGTAGTCACCAAATAGTACTTCACACAGCGAACAACATCCAAATTGTGCAGAACCCTCTCCTTGTCATTGTTAGGCTTAGGGCACAAGGAAGGGAGAACAATATCCTGATTGAGGTGGAAAGCAGACACCACCTTAGGAAGGAAATCTGGCTTAAAACGAAAAACCACCTTATCCTGGTGTCTCTCAACGTAAGGGGCCTGAATCGACAGAGCCGCCAACTCAGAGACACGCCGAACAGAGGTAATAGCCACCAAGAAAGCAACCTTCTGAGTGAGAACCGAAAGAGCAATATCCTGTAGCGGCTCAAAAGGAGGACCCTGGAGAGCCGAAAGAACCAAATTCAAATCCCAAACAGGAACCACAGCCTTCCGAGGGGGCCGCACATGCGTGACCCCTTGGAAAAAGGTCTTAACCAGCGGGTGTAAGGCAAAAGATCTCTGGAAGAAAACCGACAGAGCAGAAACCTGTCCTTTCAAAGTACTAAGCTGGAACCCAAGATCCAGATTATGCTGAAGAAACTCCAAAATCCTAGGAATCAAAAACACCCTACAAGACAAGGCCCTAGCCTCACACCAATCAATATAGGACCTCCAAGTCCTATAGTAAATGCCAGAAGAGGACCGCTTCCTAGCTCTAATCAAGGCCTGAACAACGGCCGCAGACATACCTTCCTCCTTCAGAATGAAGGTTTCAGCAGCCAAGCCGTCAAAGCCAGCGTTTGTAAATTGGGGTAAGGTAGTAGACCCTGAGATAACAGATCCGGCAACATGGGAAGCCGGTACTGATCTACGGCCAGCCTTACAACGTCTGCGTACCAAACCCTTCTTGGCCACCTTGGAGCCACAAGAATTGCTGGCGCCCCTTCTAGAACCAATTTGCGAACTACCTTGCCCAGCATGGAGACGGGCGGAAACAGGTAAAGAAAACCCAGATCCTTCCAAGCAAGGAACAAGGCATCCACTGCCAGAGATAGAGGATCCTGAGAAAGAGACACAAAGGCCGGAAGTTTGTGATTGTGCCTCGAGGCAAAGAGATCCCCCACTTGCGGCAAAGATGCAGAAAAACCTCGGGGTTGAGAGACCACTCTCCTTGGCGAGAGGATCCCCTGCTCAGGGAATCCACCTCCGTGTTCTCCACTCCCGGAATGTAGACTGCCGAAATGCAAGGAACATTGCTCTCCGCCCAGTGCAGGATCAGAGAGACTTCCCTGAGGGCACTCCTGCTGCGAGTCCCTCCTTGGTGATTGATGTAAGCTACCGCCGTTTGGTTGTCTAAACAAACCTGAAACGGTAGACCCTGTAAATGTGAGGTCAGCCGTGCCAGAACCAGTCGGATGGCTCTGAGCTCCAAGACATTGATGGGGGTGTGAGCCTCCTGAGGACCCCACACCCCACTGAACTGATGACTTTTCCAATAACCTCCCCAGCCCAACAGGCTGGCATCCGTGGTAATC
Organism: Gastrophryne carolinensis; assembly: GCA_027917425.1. Lineage (NCBI taxonomy): Eukaryota > Metazoa > Chordata > Amphibia > Anura > Microhylidae > Gastrophryne > Gastrophryne carolinensis. The sequence goes on from CM051234.1 coordinate 270,746,183, forward strand.
GTCTCCCAACAAGGGACCAGAAAGGATCTGCCCTTCAACAGGTTGCTCGACTCCAGCCACCACCAAAAGGACTGCCGAACCCTGGGAGACATCCTGAAAGGTTGATCCAATGACTGCGGACACCTGTCCCAATGCATCAATAGGTGAAGTTGAAGAGATCTCATGTGAAACTGTGCAAACAGTACCGCCTCGAAGGAGGACACCATCAAGCCCACCAGTTTCATCCCCTGTCGGATAGAGGGACAAGGACTGGCCCAAAGAAGGCTGATCAGATCCTGAATCCCCCGCACCTTGGTCTGAGGCAAAAACACTCTGGCCTGAATAGTATCCAGATTCATGAACAGAAATGAAATCACTCGTGACGGAGAGAGAGAAGACTTGGGGCGGTTGATCACCCACCCGAACCTCTCCAGGATCGACACCACCTGGTGGGTGTCCAGCTCCGCCTGACGGAGGGAAGAAGCTGAGATCAACAGGTCGTCCAGATAAGGCACAATGCGAATGCCCTGAGCTCAGAGCCATTATTCCCACCAAGACCTTGGTGAAGACCCTCAGCGCCGAGGTCAGTCCGAAGGGAAGGGCTACAAACTGAAAATGTTGATCCTCCACCGCAAACCAGAGGAATCTCTGATGTGCCGGAAAAATCGGAACATGCCAATACGCATCCTTGATGTCTATGGATGTCATAAAATCCCCTTGGCGAAGGGAATTGATAGCCGAGCACAGAGTCTCCATGCAGAACTTTTTGGCTCTGATAAATCTGTTGAGAACCTTGAGATCTAGAAAGGGTCTCACCGAACCCTCCTTTTTTTGGAACCGTGAAAAGGTTGGAGTAGTAACCCCTGCCTCTCTCCAACTGAGGCACCGGGCAAATAACTCCCATGTCCAGAAGGTTTTTTACTGCTAACAGGAGCCCCTGTGCAGCCTGAGGGTCTGAGGGCACCCGAGACCTTAAGAATCTTGGAGGCGGGCCCCTGCCACCCGAGAAGGCCAAACCTCTAGCCGCTCTGGCCCCTCAAAAGGAAGGAGTGAAAGAGCCAGCCCCCCGAAAGGGACGGCGCTGTTTCTTCCGCTGAGGTAACTTACCTCCCTTAGCAACAGCATCCAATTTATCTCCAAACAGCCGCGCACCCAGGAAGGGAAGAGCTGTAAGCGACTTCTTGGCCCCAAAATCCGCCATAGCCACCAATAGGGCTAAAGTCCTGCTATACATGACAATAGAATCTTCCATAGCAGCCAAGACAAAACCCATGAACAATTCACATCTCTTAAGGGTAGCGAACTTATCGCTAGCCGGATCAAACTGAGCGTCATTCAACCAGTCCCTGATAAGAGACCTGGTAGCAAGCGACACTAGGGCAGATGCACAAACAGGCCGCAGGGCCGAGCCCACGCTGGTAAATGCGTGACACGCCATCTGATCAAGGCGCTTGTCCTCGCCATCCTTAAGGGAAGTGGCATCAGGGGTGTTAAGCACAGAAGAGTTAGTCAAACCCAAAACTGGCGCATCGACCTCGGGAGGAGAAGACCATCGCTTAACTACCTCCACCGGGAAAGGATACTTCTTATCCCATCCCTGAGGTGCACCAGGAAGCCGACTGGGCCTTTCCCATTCTTTCAGGATCAGAGCATCAAAATGACCCTGGGTAGGGAATTCCAGACGGGGCTTGCGGGTCCCCAAAAATTCCCGCTTCTTGAGAGGAGGCGCCTCAGGTGGGTCAATATCCAACACCTCCAATAGATGTGACAAAACAGTGGGCGTATCAACGGCATCCCCCAGCGCCTGCCCGACATCAGCATCACCAGACTGTACATAGTCAATCTCTGTTTCCTTATACAATTCCCCCTCCTGTAGAGGGGAATAATCCGACAAATCAATGGAATCATCGTCAACATCCCACAAGGGCTGAGCCGACGACAAATGTCTCTTTTTAGCCTGGGCCTTCTTGCCCACCGTGCTAACAATAAATTTCTCAATGCTGCCAACCTAGCACAAACATCAGAGTGCGACTCCCCGCTGGCACAAATGACACTTGGGGTACGGATAAGGCGGGGAGGGGAAGGCGATGAAGCTGGAGGAGCCGACCCAGAAGGCTGGGTACCGGACTGCCACGTTATGGCCTTTTGTGCACATGGTATACAAATCAGCACATTCTCCCCCGTAAGGGATACCCCACACCCCACACATGGCCCGGATTGTCCCAGAGGGAGCCCGAGCCCAGTATCCTGCGGAGCCTCCATAAGGTGATTTTTGTGGTCAATCGCAAGACCGCAGGGAATTATGCCTAAGCAACCCGGGATGCCCCTTAAAAGTCCCGGTGGGAGGATTTAAGGTGATCAATTTAACACTAGGGACCCCAGGACCCGGAGGAACCCCTTAATATGCACTATTATGAAGCAATATGCAACACACAATAAGGCATATCAGTTACTATACAGCGTAACAACATCATTCAAAATATATATATATATATACATATATATATATATATATATATATATATATATACAAATACCAAAATGACAAAAAAAGCATAAGCTTGTACCATAGGGGTCCCCCCACCAGAGAGGGACCCCCAAATAAAAAAAAAAGTGGCCACCAGGCCCTTACCGTCCCCCAGAAACGACAGCAGCAGAAATGCAGCAAGATGGGCCCCGTCTCTGAGGTGATCAGGAAGAAGCAGGAAGAGAAGGGGGCGGGCCAGCGCCGAAGGCGTGCTTTTCCAGGCCCCACCCCCCTCCCAGCAGCGCGGATCTGGCCAGCGCCCGGCCCCGCCCCCTTATCTAACCACAGCCTGAGGGAGAGAAGCTCCCCAGGCTGACAGGAGAAACCACAGCAGGCTAGGCCAAGCAACAGCACCAATTCATCAAGGAATAACTTCCAGGTGATCCACACCAACTCACACACACACACAACTTACAGTGGTAACACCAACACACATACACATATATACATATATATAAAGTAAAAGGGAGAGGCCGAGGATGACGGCCTGCCAGCCCCCCCCCCCCCCCCCCAGAGGGAAGTAATGGACCCGGAAGGGGGGGGGGGGAACCCGGCCCGAATAGGGCCACAGGCATGTAGGAACGGGGGCATCCCACACCAGGATCACCAAAACCTGGGTAACCGCCTACCCCATAATGAGGTCTCACGGTGGAGCAATGCTCCTTCCGCACCCATAGGGTGTTCCTACCCTCACCAGGACCCGCAGCCTAAGCTGGGAGGCTCAGATAGGGACAATTTAGAAAGGGTCCTGGCAGCAATAGGGACAATAAACGGCCAGGCGCGGGCCCGGCTTACCTGCAAGTAAAAGAAGTCTTCATCTTCTGTCTTGTCGCCTTCCCTGCAGAGAAGGAACTGAGAAATTGGTGGGAGGTCCCAGGTATATAGGGACCGGGAGGGGCTTTCTTTTTTTTGCATATTCATCTCTGCACAAGTTCGCCCTCTACTGGAGATTACCCACATGTCATGAAGATCGAATTGGAGTGTATGGCACACTTAGAATAAACACAGGTTGTGCTGCATGTAGTCTAATAACATGTTTGCTAATTGCTGGTGTGTTGTGCTTCTCTGTCCCTACAGATTCATCAGAGGGTGAGTACGATGGGACCACCCAATTCAAGCCAGTGAAGTAGAATAATACCCAAGCATTACACAAACAACACATGCCCATACATTCTAACTCAGGTTCTTTCCCTCTACAGACCCTAAAGAAGGGTTGGTGTTGCAGTGTACAGACAAGTGGTGGACAGACAAGTGGTAATGTACATTTTTGTCTCTTTGCAGGTGCAATGGTCCCAAAATTGCAATATAATTTAAACAAAATTATAGTTGTTATGAAGTTAAAAAATATTTTTAGACAAATTAGTAAAACAAATAATAAAAAAGTTATATAGCAAACAGACAGGCTTCTTTTAAACAAAGGTTTAAATCAACTTTTAACTGTTCGAGACACATACCACTGAAGAATACATGATCGGAAGGAATTATGTTTGGCTGGACCTTGGTTCACTTCTATATTTTACAAGAATCTAACAAAACAGGCCATAAAATGAAACTCTTCTTTGTTTTACTCCCTATGTGTTTCAGGCAATGAAACATCTCTCTATCCTCTCGCTATATGCTAAGCCTATATATTTTGTCATTGTTAATGTAAAGGTGGTGAAAATTAACGTTTGGGAGCTCTGTGTAGCATGTGTCACCACATACCCCATAGCAGACACTGCAATCCAACCTTACTGTGGTGATTAAGGCTGGGCAGACTGCCAAGCTGGGGAGGAAAAAGGAGAAGGGTGTGATGCTAAGTTCTATGTTCTGATTGGGTAAATGTGTAGTGTGCTGATCAGGTGTAGAGCACATGAACTCAAGTTATTTCTGTTCCAAAAGAAGTTTAGTGTAGGGTTATGTAAATACTGGAGAGCTACAGACGGTTAAATATACATCAGCTTTTTAACAGCTAGTGATTGGTATCTTATCTGTACTTTAGGTGGACAGTGTGTCTGTGCAAACAAGACAGCAGAATATAGTGCAATATCATAGACAGATTTCATATATTTAGTAAAGTATTGCACAAAATAAATAACGTATAATATATTGTAAAATACATTTGTAAAACAAAACCGGCCTGTCTAACCAAAAATCCTCAAAATAACAAAGTGGTCTAATATCTAGAGAATAATGTAATTTTATTTTAGTCTTTTGTCTTTAAAGCCTTTGGACTTGATTCAGCAAACATAGAAAAAAATTATATGAACAAACCTTTGGATCCCAAATGATCCAAAAAGCCTAATCCCGCGCTCAGTAATCTACTAAACAGTTTCTTAAAATTACATGAAACAAATAATAATCTACTTAATATATTATAAAAAAGTCCGTAATAAAACATTCTTCCTACCTTCCTTGTGCATCTGAATTTTCACTACAAATCACACAACTTTTCAGCACCATGGTCTTTGGCCAAAGTTTAGCACTTTTCCTGGGGTGTCGGTTTTAATATATTATGAAAATGTAATTAAAAAATAGAAAATTAACTAATAAAGACATGTATTGAGTAATAGATCAAGGATACCGGATTTGCTGTTTTCTTTTGCTCCACATGTTTTGTTATTTATCCCACTGGATGTATGTGTGAATTCAACATTGCCTATTGGGAAAGGTGGCTGGATGACTTGTAAAAACTTTTGCCCAGGTTTGGTGCTCTGCCTGGGGTGTCAGCAGTTTTAAATCAGTCATAAAAAATATAAAGTTAATTCTGCATGTATTTTACACTGATAAGAAAAAACATTCTGGCAGTTGCTAACCTGGCTTTTTTGGGTAAAAAAAAAAAATAAGAGAATGTGCTGAGAATTTTTTACACCTGGTCAGGGCAAAAGAAAAGTAAAAACTAGAGTCATAACATTGCTTACCTATCTAACTGCCTATATACCTACCTCTCCCAGTTTCTGGGTGGCAAGTTGTCGTACATACAAGACCTGTATAGTTTTAAAAGTTAACCCACAGGGCCAGTAACTTATACTGAGGTCAGGGTATTTAACTGGGCACACTTACAAATCTACCTACTTCTCATCATCTCTGGGGTGGCAAGTAGTCATTTACACAAGACCTAAACAAAAAAAGCATTCAAAATGCACTCAAAACACTCAAAATGCGAAACCATAAAGGGGTCTGACCATATGTCTACTGGGAGTGGTAGTGGCAGAACTTCCAGCCCAAGGGGGAAAAGCAGTGCCAGAAGGGCTGGTGGTGTCAGCAGCAGTCGCGGCAACAGGGTGGGGCTCCCTCATATGTTAACCAACCTTGGACTGGTTGATACAGGCCTCTGACTCCACAGTCTCCAGAAGCCAATCACACATCTAGGCATTGGGTGGTTCCTTAGACACCACTAAGGCCAAGGGCAGCCACATTCCTCTGAGCCTTCTCCAGTCCTAAAAGTCCCTCTCTTCTACACGCCACCCTTCTCTATCATCTGCATTTTAGGGTTGTACGCTGACTCTGAACCACTCCACTGTTCAGCGATGATGAAGAGAGCAGCATTGATACTAAGGAGACTGGTAGGCCTCGAAGCACTAGTCCTGAGAGTGAGGGAGGAGCAAATTTAGGTGGAGCCAGGGGAACAGTGTGCCAGGCAGTTGGGGCAGACAGTAGTGGCAGTGAAACCTGTATAACTGGTTGTCACAGGCCTTTAGGGACTCTGAAAACTGTTGGTGCTCCTGCTACCCACCTCCACTGGATTTCACAGGCCTTAGCCATTTAGAGAGACTGCTGATGTCCCTGTTGCCCAACTCCACTGGCTTTCACATGCCTTTAGGCATTTAGAGAGACTGCTGATGCCCCAACTACCTACATTCACTAGCTTTCACAGGCCTTAGGTATTTATAGAGACCTTTGAAGCCCCTGGTACCCCCGTCCACTGGCTTTCACAAGCCTTAGGCACTTAGAGAGACTGCTGATGCCCCTGTTATCCACATCCACTGGCTTTCAAAGGCCTTAGGCTCTCAGAGAGACGCAGCTGCTGTTATCCACCCTCTGCTGACTTTCACAGGTCTTTAGACAGTCGGAGAGACTGCTGATGCACCGGGTCCCCACTTCCACTTCCACTGGCTTTCACAGGCCTTAGGCACTCAGAGAGACTGTTGGTGCCCCTGCTACCCACTTCCACTAGCTTTCACAAGCCTTAGGCAATCAGAGGGACTGCTTATGCCACTCGGTTCTCTGGCCACCCTCCACTGGCTTTCACAAGCCTTAGGCAATCAGTGAGACTGCTGGTGCCCCTGCTACCCACCTCCTCTGGCTTTCACAGACCTTAGACATTTAGGGAGACCGCTGATGCCCCTGCCACTTCCACTAGCTTTCATAAGCCTTAGGCACTTACAGAGACTGTTGCTGCTTTTACCCACCGTTCACTGGCTTTCACAGGTCTTAGGCTCTCAGAGAGACTGCTACTGTTTTTACCCACTTCCACTGACTTTCACAATCCTTAGGCATTCAGAGAGACTGCTAATGTCCCTGTTACCCACTTTCATTGCCTTTCACAGGTCTTAGGCTCTCAGAGACACTGCTGCTGCTGATTTTACCCACCCTCCACAGGCTTTTAGAGGTCTTGGGCTCACAGAGAGACTGCTGCTGCTGTTACCCACTTTCACTGCCTTTCACAGGTCTTAGGCTCTCAGAGAGACTGCTGCTGCTGCTGATTTTACCCACCCTCCACAGGCTTTTAGAGGTCTTGGGCTCACATAGAGACTGCTGCTGCTGTTAGCCATCCTCCACTGGCTTTCACAAGCTTTAGGAACTCAGAGAGACTGCTGATGTCCCTGCTACTCACCTCCACTGGCTTTCACAAGTCTTAGGCACTCAGAGAGACTGCTGATGTCCCTGCTACTTACCTCCACTGGCTTTCACATGCCTTAGGGACTTAGAAGAGATTGCTGATGCCCACGTTACCATTACCCAATTTTACAGGCTGTCACAGGTCTTAGGCTCTTAGAGAGATTGCTGCTGCTGTTACCCACCCTGCACTGGTGTTTGCAAGGCTCTCGGAGAGACTGCTACTGCTGTTATCCATGCTCCACTAGCTTTCAAGCCTAAGGCACTCTGAGAAGTTGCTGATGCCCCTGCTACCCACTTACACTGGCTTTCATTTTCTGAAAAACTGTATAGATTTGGCTGTAATTTTGTTAGCGGTTCGGTTCAAATCAAACTGTCCAAACCAAATATTTAAAAGTTCCCTCATCTCTAGTAAAAACCTACATGAATGTTTCATCCATTGAAAACCCTGGTGATTACTCATCAATGGGAGCAGGGTACATTGCTGCCTTGCTCATCGGACTATGGATTTATAAACACTAAAACAAGGGTCAATTATGGAAGGCCTCCTAGACATATTCATATAAAACTAGAATACACACCCAAACAGAAAAAAGGGTTTCTTGTGAGTTGCTTTACTGACAAAAGTACAGCATTTGCATTTTAGGAGTAGGCATTTTGAAATGCCTACTTGTCTACATGTCTACATGCTGCTGAGCCTTGAGAATACCACTCATAGCGGCAACTTTAAAACCTTTTGATGAATATTGGGTGGCCACCTTCCCAATTTATGCTATAAGTCCATAATGGCAGAACTCCTTCCAGCGAGAAGTGACATGCCAGACAAGGAGGAAGCAGTAGCATCTACACCAGTAACAAGAGAGGTGTTTAATGTGTTTTCTGGATGCAGTGTCAAGGCCCAGTGTCAGCTAGCAACATGTAACCATCTTCCCAGGGGCTCCTGGGGTTGCTCTGAAAAAAACACTGAGCTTATGCTGATGAGCACCTTAGCACTTATGACATCACAAAAGGGAGGGGTCTTCTCCTGTGCCACCCCCTCTAGACCCCTTCCCTTTTGTGACATCATATGCAACACTGGGGAGATTCCAGAGATATAAAAACCACTCCTCAGCGGCTCATCATGGAGTGAACAGGAACCTGTGTTCTCCTGCTTTCTAAATGCCGCTGGAGTGTTCTTAGATGCTCCGGCAACATACATTTAAAGGAGCCTGTGCGGCAACCCGAAAATAGAAGGTAAGTATAAGTTAATTAAGATTAATAAAATATGCAAGATTTGTGTATGTTTTTTTTACTACACTTTAACTTTGAACTCCCAATCTCCCAGTCCCATGGAACCCCATACCAGTTCATAATCCATTAACTGCACCACCAATGGCCTGGGTGGTGCGGATGAGCCCAGAAACCCATAGCTTGGGCTGGGGCTGGACACAGAACTTGTGCTATAGGCCATATGGGCTTGTAATGTTCAGGGTCAGGGGCCAGGTGGGCGGCACTTGAGGCCTGGAATTAGAAAACTCCTATGCTTGGTTTGCCGGGTTAGTAATGCTTAGAGGGGGGGGTGCATTTTTTATAACATTTTTGGTGGTAAAATTATTTCACATGTAACCCCATCCCCAACATATTTAAAACACTTTTTTTTTTTAATGTGTGGCCCCCCTCTAATTATGGGATGCCTTACCAGTTAAATTAAGTGAAAATGTAGTAAAATAAAACCACACAACCTTTCCATAAAATACTTCTCTAATCTTAATTATTGTAAACCTTCTCCATTTGGGCTCCTGGCCAGGCTTCTTTAACCCTTTAACTGCCAACAACTGTGTAACAGGCTTGTTGAAGTGGGTGCAGTTTTCTGGAAGTAATCCCTCAATTAGTCATTTGGTTGCAAAGGGTTTCCCTAAAAAAAAGAATAAAAAAGCAGAATCAAAGCCACATTTTCCTAAAAAAACGATACGCAAACAAGAACATCCCCCAAACAAAACAATACCCAACATGCATAGGTACTATCAAGGGAAGAGTTGCCAAACGCCCCAAAGTAAAGGATGTGAGTAATGATAATTTTACTTGAAAATGTGTGCTTTTTAAACCACAACAACCCATTACATTTGGAATACCCCCCACAAACCATACATTTCCTGAAAGTACGCATGTTAAGCTTTCATCAATCTCTGTTGACAGGTCATTTTTCAACAGTTTGAGCTAGGTTTAACTGCGATATTTGCAGGAAAATTATATTTTGTTTTTGCAGCCTAGGCTGTAACATGAAATGTCTTGTTTGTAATTGTTCCACTTTTTAAAAAATATTTTTCAGTAAAGAAAACTAAAAAAACATTAAAAAATTATATAAAAAATTGTCTTATTTATTTTAAATAAAACATTTATTTTATTAAAGAAAACCATATTCCATATGAATGCCCCATTTCTGATTACAATGGTGTCACATATGTATTGGTAGCCCCCCGTTCCTGCCCAGGAGATCGCGCAAACTGAAAAAAGCACTCCATAACATTTACAAATAAAATACAACTACTATCCACACAATAAAGGGTTAAATCAACAGAAAAAAAAGTGTAGGTCCCCCTTCCTGGGGAATGTTAAAAACACCCCCCAAAAATTTGGGAGGTCCCCCCTACCCAGCATAACCAGCCCAGGGACCACTTATGGGAGCTTGTAGAACAGGGCACAGGGGCCAGCTTCGGTGGCTCCCCACCCTGTAAGCTGTAAGCTCACACAGGATAAATGGCCCCTGGACCCTTTTGCCCCCTCTGGGCTTTGGGGAGGCATGTAATGGGGGCTTGGGTTTAATGACAAGTCACCTGCTAGCTGCGGGGACTTGCCAGCCCCCTAAGCCTTGTGAACTGGTATTGGGGTCTCAAAGATTCCTTATCAGTTCACAAAGGGTTAAATGTAAAAAGAAAAACACACAGAGACATTTTTTCTTCATTTTCAGCTAGCTATGGGGGCTTGTAGAACAGGGCTCAGGGGCCAGCTTTAGTCAGGCTACAAACCCGCACAGCCGAATGGCTTGGGCTTTTCTGCCCCCCCGGCTTTGGGGAGGCAGGGAATGGGGAGCTCAGGGTTAACGGCAAGTCACACGCTAGCCGTAGGTGACTTGCCAGACCCAGAGCCTTGTGAACTGGTATAGGGGTCTCATGGATCCCTTACCAGTTCACAAAGGGTTAAATGTAAAAAAAAACACACATAGTGTTAAATACTTTATTGATAAAAAAAAATATTTCTTTACTTAACTCTGATCGTCAGCTCCTGTGTTCCTCGCCGATCTCAATAGCAGATGCACTGATTGCTTGAGGGGAGGAGCAGGGGATCACAGGATCCCATGCCCCTCCACCCCTCTGGCCGACGATCATTGCATCTGACAACTGTCAGGCGGGGAGCAGAGTGATGTCATCTGCCCCGCCCCCAAAGATGGCAGCGCCTCCATTGTGGAAGCAGGGGGAGAGGGGCCTAGACTAACTAAAAATGTTAGTTTAGCTGTCTAGGTAGTAACTAGGTCTACTTTAAATGTGGCTTTTAGTGGAAGAGCTGTTTTAGTGTTACTATTAGGTAGAGCCCTATTAGGTAGAAAGTACAACCTGTAAGAAAATATGTACACTATATACATGAAATGGCAGGAAAAGCTGTAATACTCCCGAATTTAAACAACTAGATTCATTTTATCCCCCATCCTGTTTTCTGTTTAAACCAGCAATGGCTCTTTAACCGCAGAGACAAAATATGCTGATAACACCATGATCATTAGCCTTATTAAAAATGGAGATGAACTTGCTTACAGACACAGTCAAAAAAATCAGTACCGGTACTTAGAAAATAGTCTGGTGATTCATAGTACAAAAACAGTGGAGATCAAAACAGCACCCCCCCCCCCCCCAATTCCATATCAATGGTGAGGAAGTAAAGTGTGTCAAGGAAAACATCGTTCTGTGCATCACTGTGGCAAACAATATTAAGTGGCAATGTCGGAAGGTTCATGCTTTGATTTTTCTACTACCTGTGTTAAATGCATACTGGTGGGAACCCTTGTTGCTTTTCAATAGAAACATATTAAATAAAAAAAGTAAGTCAAGATTATGGATATTATGACTAGAGGCTTCCTTTTTTAGACTTTTGATACTTCAAGGGACTGAAGTACCATTTTAGTCTAGCTGGTCCCTGTACTGGGTTGAGGAGGTTGTGGCTGCTATAATGGGTAATATAAAAGCAGTACCTATTGCCCTAACAGTCAGCAAATGCAAAACAACTTGTTCTATAAGAGTTTGAAAATATTATTCTATATAAAAGATGTATTATTTCAGAAAATCAAAGACGTTTAAAAGGTAAATTTAATAGTGGACAATGTAATATAAAATAGAGGTAATGTACATATGTAGCAAAGTTAACCTAAGCTTATCTTATCTAGAAAATTAAACAAATCTGACAGACAATGGCCTTCAATAATAGCTTATTTTAACATAGAGTAGACAGACAAATATTCTGGTTTCTCAATTCATTGATGATGAAAATCTCTACTACAGACAGAATGCCTATAGCATCAAGGCCACTGGAAAATATGATGCCTTTCATCTCTTAGCATAGGCTTAAAATTATCTATATAAAGTCCAACTTTAGCCAACATTTTACAAGGTTTTTTAAGGGCTGAAATGTGAAGACATCGCAAAATATGTTGCTGCTGTGCCAGTAAGGTACCATATTGCTCACTCCATAAGATGCACTCCACAAAATTGGAGGGAGAATATCAGTGTGTCTTATGGAGCATATGGTTGTTAGAGGAGGAAGGACCGGCAAACAGGAAGCAGTTAAACTTACACTTGCTGCCTGACAGTCCTCCAATGTCCAGCACCACACACACAGACGTACTCTGCCATACAGTACCTTACAGTTCTCCTGTGCCACTGATCAGGTTCCTAGCTCTGGCCTATGCATGACTGGTGTCCATTGATGAGTGCCGGCTTTAAATAGGCCATGCCTACCCGTGGGAAGCAGGAACGCGTACAGTGGCACAGGAGTGCTGTAAGGTATGGTGGTGTGTGTCTGCATATGTTGTGTTGGGTGTGTGGCACTGGGCATTGGACGCCTTCATAGGCCACCCCCCTAGCTCCATGTTACACAACCTAAATTGCATCTCATCACAGCAGAGAGGGAAGCCAAAATGCATCACCATGAGAACACGCTTTTAACCCTTTAAACACTGTAGCCAGAATAGATTACCCCCACAACAGTTTATTTAGTTAAAAGGGATTTATTAGGGGGACAGTAATGGATAAGGAAGGGGTAAATGATAGCACAGGGTTAACAGGTTTCACTGGCATCTTCTTTTCTTGGAGTGGGAAGACTGGAGGGAAACATGTGCCTGTCAAGGGTAATTAAAGAGATTTAGTTACTGGGAATAAGTTCTAGTGTCCCACCCAGGTGACCCAATCTAAAATGTACTATTTACTTACCAGGTGGGTGTTGGAAGGGAGACATGGGCCCATACAGGTAAGCTATATATCCCGCTCGTGGGTGGTCCTGGAACAACATATATCCCTTGCCATCCTGGGGTTCCCCGCGACATCCCAGGGCGTTCCTGATCGCATATGCGCTGTTAACTGTTAACTGCCAGCTACATGAATTTCAAAAATCCACTCACCACAGTGCAGGATTCCAGCACTTGGATTTTTCTTTTCCCCCCAGGGGGCATCTGATCCTCCACCCAAGGGGTTTCAGAGGCGAGGAGAATGCTCCACTCACTTCTGACAGCTTGGCAGGCCAGAAGGGCCCTTTATAGGAGGAGCAACATCATCAAGATAACATCATCTTACTCATCCTGGTATAAAAGGCCGCTTCCGGTGGCGATCAGCGAACAGAAGCCGGTAGTGATGGGGGGAAGGTGGGTACATGAGCATGAGACTCCGATCCCCTGCCCCTGCACCTGGCTTTTGCCAATCAATGCTGTCTGTGACCTTTTTATAAATGACATTTCGCTGGTGTCTTAGTGTTTTTTTTCTTTTACTTTAATCCTTTGTGAACTGGTAAGGAGCCAATGAGACCCCTATACCAGTTCACAGGGCAGAAGAGGCTGGCAAGTCACCTGCCAACCAGTGGGGGACTTGACATGAACCCACAGCCCCATTACCTGCCTCCCCAAAGGGGGGAGAAGAGCCCACGGCCCATTAGGGCTATACAGGCTGGTACCCCCCCAGAGCCGGGGGTCTACCAGCCCACATAGCTGGTCCCCGGGCTGGTTATACTGTGAAGGGGGAAACCCATGCCTTTTTTTTATTTAACCCTTGATAGGCCGGCCACTGCAGAGAAGGGCCATTTATAGGAAGAGAAAGATGATGACATCATCTTACTCCCCCTGGTATAAAAAGCTGCTTCTGGTGGCAGACAGAAGCTGGTAGTGATCGGTGAAGGGTGGGTACAGGAGAAGGGGACGCCGATCCCCTGCCCCCACACCTGGCTTTTGCCAATTACAAGTCATTATCCCTAGGACCCATAACCTGCCTCCCCAAATCCCAGGGGTGGTAGGGCAGAAAAGCCTGCGGCCCATGAGGGCTATGTGGGCTGGTACCCCCCAGGGCCAGGGGTCTACCAGCCCACATAGCTGGCCCAGGGCTGGTTTTACTGAGAAGGGGTGCACACATGCCTTTTTTATTTAACCCTTGATAGTCCGGATTGTATTTTATTTGAAAATGTAAACATGCACCGAACCTAATCTCTCCAGGAAGGCGAATTAGCATTAGTTGAGCCAAGCTCACAATCACATACTCCCTGATGATTCTTTGACACCTCTGGGCTGAGAAGGTCCCACTGAGTCTGAAACACTGGTGATCCCTGGAGATAGCTCCCTCTTTTCAAATATCAGTGCCTCAGACATCCAGCACCGACACAAATTGGACAGTTGCTGGGCCGCTGTGTGTCCCAGCTTCAAGCCATATACTGAACCAGAACAGGCCCACAAAACAGCACGCAGACATACCTTTCAGGCACTGGAACCCAAATAAATGGAGATCTCAGGTTCTGACCCATTTTTCTAGGGACATCTTTCTTGGTGTGCCATCCAACACAATCATTTGGTGCCATATCCAGAGCCATATGACACCCTTGCCCAAAGTAATAACTCCTAACAGTTTTAGGTATTAGAGAAGTTTCCACAAGGGAAGGAGGAAACAGTCCGCCCAACAGACGGGAGGGGGCAAGAGGGTCCTGAGGCATAAAGGGGGGTGACCCTGGGCCAGCCCTTGTCACTCTATGGGGTAGGCCATGTTACATGCGTGCTGGAGGATTTCCATAAGCTGCCCACACACTTCCATGTGGGAGCTCATCATCACAACTCTGCATCTGTATTTTAAGGTAACTCTGACTGTTGTATGTCTGATTGTAACTCAATGAACCTGTAACTGTATCCCACTACTCAGAATGGCATCTGTATTAATTCCATCACAGTCAAATGTTTGTAATAACTACCTAGTGTGTTTACTGCATTAAAACCTATATTTAATTTTTATCTCTTTGCCTTAGCCAAAAATCTGTGTGTCCTTGGCATTGCTGGGCCTTGTAGTCCAGATAGGTGGACAACGGACAGTGCTTTGGGAAAGCAGGCTGCTTGATCATAGGTACTGGATTGTTAGTTTGATCACATGACCCCCCTTTCCCTGACAGGCCATAACAGCTCCTATCTTTGGAGGAGGGGGCTTAAACAGTTAGCTTAGAACAATGGTATTCTGTCAGAAACCAATGGCATAGAGATGGCATATCTGGGGAAAACGAAAATCGATATAACAGGAATACCAAGCAGAAATGAGGGCAGAAAACATCCAAATGGTAATATACCTAGGGTGGGGTAGCAAGAGAGAGTTGTTTTGGGGGGTTTGGGTCCACTTTAATATCTAGGTAGGCTGGCAGCTTAAGCTACTGGCAAGGTAAGGTACTATTATTTTTTTTTATTTATTATTTTTAGCACCTACTGTAAATCCAGTGTTCCAAGTAGTAGAGATTGAAGAGCAGCTGCATGTTTTAAATGTAAATGGTGCCATCTAGTGTCTGAACGTTTCCCACAATATCTAAAGTATAAAGTACACAGAATTGTACAAAGCACAATAGGCTCGATTCAGAGAGACAAAAAAAGACTTTCGTTTTTGTGCCGATCTGTTTTTTTTTTTTTAATTTCCCGCTCTTGTATGAGTGTGCGAGCGATTCTATGCATGCATTGCAATCCTTCTGTACAGTTTCCGTCCATTCGTACGGCAAAGTACGAATACGAAGATGTCATTTTCCAGCGTGACTTTTCCGTTTAATTTTCTCATGTTACAACGTAGGCTTTAATTTTTGCCCTTTTCCCATCGTCTCCTCCCACGAATCCTTTACGTTTCCCGATAGATTCTGTTTCCCTTTTTCAATAAATAATCATCCAGACGGAAATCCTTACGATCTTGCGCCTGCGCACTACAAACTTAACTCATTAAAGTGCTCGCCTACATATTTGCCACCCTCACTTCTACTATAATGTTTAGCTAAATCACTTAGCACTATCCTCCATCTTCCCTTATGGACCCTTAAAGCTCACCCAAACCACTTCACGGTTAGGTTCTTCTTCCATTTTAGCCCCCTAAAACGTACCCAAATCACTTCTCGGTCATGTGAATATTCATCTTTAAATATTTCTGGGCCCATTAGTTTTGTGTTAATGTATTTTGTAAATGAAATGACACTGAAACTTTTATTTTTTTTTTCCATCATAAAATATAAAATATTAAAATATTTTGAAAATTAAAAAAAAACTAAATACATAGCAATGGCAGGCCACAGAACATTATTCTTCATCTGTGGTCCCCAACGAGTCGCACAGCTCCTGCATCTCGCCCACCAACTGAAGGACCCTGACACTCAGTTGTGCCACTCTGGCACGTGTGGTCCCTGTTGAAAAACGTAAATTAAATTATTGGTATAACCTTGTTGGGGTCATACTGCAGTGCCCCCCCCCCCCCCCTGTCTGGTCCAAACACCTAAATCTGGACTTCAAAAGCCAGAAGGCCCTCGCCACCACGGCCCGGGTTTTGCATAGGGCCCGATTAGAGAACTCCTGGCCTGCATTCTGCAGGCAAAGAACGGGCATCAGGAGCAAGGGCAGGAGTGGATATCCAGAATCCCCTGAAATAATTAAAAAATACTAACATAAAATACACATTCTAAGCTACAATATTGTTTAACATGTCATCAAGGGCTAAAAACATCCATAGGTTAAGACATAAGTCATCAACTATGGATTGATGGAATGTGAGCAAACTTACCCAGGAGCCATCCAACAGATAATTCTCCTGACTCAAACTGACTAAATAAGCTGGAGCTCTGCAATATATAAGCATTATGGGACGACCCTGGATGCCCTGCAAGAACACTGAGGAATCGCATAGCTGGACCAAACACTGCTTGTATGTTGTGCGAGTGGCACATCTTGCGGTTCCTGCAACCAAATATAAAATAATTACACAAAGCAAAGGTAACCAACTAAAACAATAACTCCTACAACAAATTAAGATTCAAGTTCAATAATCCAAATATTATCCACAAAGGACATAAGTTTACATGCTAAGAACTAATTAAGGTCAGCATTAAAATGCTTCTATAAAGCATACATGAAATGTATTGATTTAGGTATGCATTGCTATACAATTTATGGCCTCGGCCATGCTGATACATGCAATGCCTTGGAGCTAAAGGCGCGCAGACTCCTCCACATAGCCGCAAAACATGTTCAACAATAGCAATCCGAGGCCTCAAAGGTCCCGTACGTGGATCGCAAATGAAACAGGTTTATAGGGTGGTGGTCCCTCGGCAATCAGCTCTCTGAATCAGACGCAAGCCCATCCCAACAACGTAAGTTATCTGAACGAACGAAAAATATCAGATTTTGTTTTGAAAATGATCCGAACTAACGCAAATGATCCGATTTGCTTTCGTTCATCGAAAGCGCATATACGCATTTGCCCGAATGTTCGTACGAATGAAAAATGAACGAAAAAAAGCAAAAAAATGACAAACACCCACTAAAACTTTCACAGACAGCTATGGAAGTCCAGACGAATGTGCCTCTGAATCGAGCCTAAAATCCCAAAGCAAAGAGCCTTTCCTCTCCTTTCTCTTTAGTTGTCTGAAATAATATGGAATGGTGTCGGGGCTCAGAATGTGAAGATTAGCACTAGGGCTTAAGCATGATCAGACCTTTAATCATGTGCTGTCTGTGTATCCCACCTCTCCCATCAACAATGAGGGCCAATTTGGTGGCGTGAGGTGGTGTGAGGCAGTAATCTAGTGAGAAGTGGGAGGCAGGGTATTCTGACTCACCAAATGGCAGCAAATGGAATCTCCACAGCTCCACGTTCCTTGTGTGTGTCTGTGCTGGATGATTTCTTTACTCCATAGGGCTCAGCGGATAGCTCACTCAATTGTTGATTAGATCAGTGATAGGTTGTCAAAAGCTTTATTTCGGTACAGAATCTTGCTACAGCAGACTTGTACTTTCAATGCAGCTGGAAAACTTGTGGTGAATCTATACAGCAACATGAGGTGAAAGAACTATAGCTGAAGACGGCGGCAGCAGCTGTGCACTCCTTGGATGTCAGGGTAAGAATGGCCACCAGGGAGAGGAAGAGGGAAGGAGTTACTAACATCAGAGCAAGACTAAGGGAGCCTGGAGGGAACAAGGGGAATTAAAGGCACACTGCTCAGCCTATGTAAATAAACATATATAAATGGTTACCCTAGGTAAATAAAATGTACATGCGGCAACTTGTGAATAGGACACTGGCAGTTAGGTTTTTCAATCTTGACCCCATGATTCTCCTTGTCAGGAGCCGGTGAGGGTGATGGAAGAATGTTGGTCTTTTTCACTGACACTGGACCCCTGCAGGTTCTGTGGTTGGGGTAGAAGCTGTCAAATGCAGGAGGGGGTGGACCAGGTCCACTAAGTTCACCAAAGGAAAAGCTTGGATCATTCTTAGTTTCTGCTATGTCCCTGATGAACTCGCAGAAATAGGAGAACGGAGGAAAAGAGACTTGATATTCACCTTTATATCTTGACCCAAGTGTAGCCCACCTTTCTTGCAGATGGTATGGCAGTTTGGAAACGATTGGGTTTACCCCATGAGCAGTGTCCAAGTAACTTAGTCCAAGTAAGTGAGGGTCTGCCTTGGCAAGTTGGAGCTCTGACAGCAAGTCACTAAGCTCTAAGAATTTCTGGTTGTCCTTACCAGATAACTTTGGAAAGGTCTGTAGTCTTTTGAAAAGTGCGTTCTCAATAGCCGCTGGACTGCCAAAGCTTTGCTCAAGTCTTTTCCAAGTAGCAATAAGTCCTGCTCCTGGGTTGTCAGTATGAACAGATCTGAGTCTCTTAATACGTTCAGTGGATTGTGGGCCTAGCCACTTTACAAGTAAATCAAGCTCCTCAGCTGCCATAATGCCAAGGTCACTGACTGTTGCTTTAAATGCACATTTCCAAGCCCTATAGTTCTCAGGTTGGTCATCAAACCTTGTGAGGCTGGTCTTTGTGAGTTCATGGCGGACCATGTATCTGGTGAACTCTGACATGTCCGATTTCTCTGTCTTTAGGCAGGGAACCGCTGGCTGAGAAGTGACAGATGTGGGCAAGTAAGGAGCTGCATGAGCATTTAAACCAGGAACTGTCTTAAAGTTCTTAGGTTCGGTTCCGTGTACAATTGGAGCTGTGTAGCGGTGAGGTGGTTGGTGTCGTGTTGGAGCATTGGCTTGAACATGAGTGTCTTTGAAATGTACTCGTTGAGGTATAGGGGCCTGGAGTGCAGGAACATGTGAGGAAAGCTCAGGTTGATAAGTGAGTGATGCATTGTACTGACCTTGAAAGCTGGGTGCTGCCGCTGTGGGGAAATGTCTCTACTATCAGAAACATCTGTAGCATTCAGGGGCGCACTATTTTGGCTTAGCACATATTCCCTTGTGCGCTCAAAAGGATCTTCTGATGACACTTCACTTAAACTGACACTGTCTCTTTCACTACTGCTGAGGGCTTGTTCTAAAACCTGCAGTCTTGCCATAGCTGTGGCATGCTCACATTGTTTCTCCAGAGCCTCAATTTCCACTTTCTTCAGTATCGCCTCTACTTCCTTACGACCTGCCTCTGCCTCTGTTTTTGCCTGCTGTAGAGCTGCCTCGGCCTCTGCCCGTTGTTGAGCTGCCTCGGCCTCTGCCCGCTGTAGAGCAGCCTCGGCCTCTGCCTGCTGTAGAGCTGCCTCGGCCTCTGCCTGCTGTAGAGCTGCCTCGGCCCCTCCGCTGTTGAGCTGCCTCGGTCTCTACCCGCTGTTGAGCTGCCTCTACTTCTGCCCGCTGTAGAGCTGCCTCGGCCTCTGCCCGCTATCGAGCTGCCTCTGCTTCTGCCCGCTGCAGAGCTGCCTCTGTCTCCATGTCCGCCTTCCTTTGTGCAAACCTTGCTTGGATTTTAGCAGCTGCCACATCTGAGCGAGCTTGTATAAGTTGTTGGCTGATCGTTGAATACTTAGGCGATTGTGATTTGGATGATCGTTTTGAACATTTAGAACGACTAGTGGCCTTAGAAATGTGCGAAGCAGTTTCCTGGAGTTGAGCAATTTTTGCTTGAGCATTGGTTTTAATCTCACTAATTAAACAGTCTCTTTCAGAGTTAAGTTGCTGGAAGCTTTGCATTTTTTTTAATGAATGGTCTGAATTAATTCTCTCTAAAGTGTCAATATATTTCTGACTTAACTGCATATACTTATACTCATAAAGTGTGGAAAGTTGTCTTAGAGCAGCCTCTAATAATGACACATCATTAGCAGTCTGAGTAAAAGTAACTCAATGGGTTAAAATGGTCTCCCATTGCTGGGTGATTTTGGAAAGCAGCACTTGAGTCCTATTTTCAAGACTTTCCTTTACTTTGAATGTGGGCTTAACCGAGCATTTTATTCTATAACTGGGCTGTAGATCTGTATTTTGTGATGACAGCATAAATCTCTGGGCTGCAGAGATGTTTGCAGAAAAAAGTAACAACTTGTGAGTTGGCAGGCTGCCCAGAAGCCAGGTGCGATGTATGTAACAATTCTGCTAGAAACTCGGGCTGGGTAGAATCAATTGAAATTGATACATTTGGGAGCTGGCTGGTGGAAGGCTGAAATGAATAACTTTTCTTGCTTCTAGAAACAACGTTGAACTGAGCAAAGTCTAAATCACATATCCATAAATGCACTTCAATAATCTTTCACAGGCACACAGATGAATATAGGTTACTTGATATTAGCTCCTATTATACAGTTAGCTGTGCTGTGGTTTATCAAGCTGTAATAAACTCAGGCTGGTAAATGAAGACACTTTTCTGTGATGGCTTCAGTCACACATACATATGATGCTCTGTATAGCTCTGTAGCTAAGCTGCACATGAGCTGCTGAACAATCTAAACAGATGAAATACTGTTCTTTCACTATTCTGACTCACCAGATGGCAGCAAATGGAATCCTGTAGACAGCTCCACGTTCCTTGTGTGTGTCTGTGCTGGATGTTTTCTTCGCTCCATAGGGCTCGGCAGATAGCTCACTCAATTGTTGATTAGACCAGTGATAGGTTTTCAAAAGCTTTATTTCGGTACAGAATCTTGGTACAGCAGACATGTACTTTCAATGCAGCTGGAAAACTTGTGGTGAATCTATACAGCAACAACAGGTGAAAGAACTATAGCTGAAGACGGTGGCAGCAGCTGTGCACTCCTTGGATGTCAGGGTAAGAATGGCCACCATGGAGAGGAAGAGGGGATGAGTTACTTACATCAGAGCAAGACTAAGGGAGCCTGGAGGGAACAAGGGGAATTAAAGGCACACTGCTCAGCCTATGTAAATAAACATATATAAATGGTTACCCTAGGTAAATAAAATGTACATCGTGGGACATGACACAAGGGTCTTCAATCCTGTTGGTGAGGCCCACAAAAGTCCCCAGGGGAGCCGTCAATGTAATACAATGAGCAGAAAGTGGCAGCTGACTACTTGCAGTACCACAGAGTAGCAACAAGGCAGAAAGGGGGAATGTGGTGCAGAGAAGAAAAACACAGTGGTGTAGGACAGAGAAGATGGGGGAGAAGGGCAGAGAAGATGGGGGAGAAGGGCAGAGAAGATAGGGATGCAGCAGAGTGCAGGGTAAAGGAGACAGTGAGCAGGGCAGAGAAGACAGGAGTGCAGTGGAGAGCAGGGCAGAGAACATGGGGTGCAGCGAAGTGCATGTCAGAGAAAATAGGTGTGTAGGACGGAGAAGGTGGGGTGCAGTAGGCTGCAAGGCATAGAAGATGGGTGGTGCAGTAGGGTGCATGGAAGAGAAGATGGGGCTTCAGGGCAGAGAAGATGTGGATGCAGTAGGGTGCAGGGCAGAGAATATAGGGATGCAGCAGGGTGCGGGACAGAGAAGATAGGGATGCAGCAGGGTGCAGGGCAGAGAAGATAGGGGTGCAGCAGGGTGCAATGGGGAGAAGGAACGAGACTCTCACATTCATGTTGCCTTTATGTTTGTACTACAACCTGGCCTATAGCCCCATTAATTCTTGCTGCAACCTGGCCCACATTGGTGCCATAACTATCCTGCAACAAGATTCACTCATGTCATAAACAGCCTCTGGACTATTTCTCTGTACAATAGAACTCTACAACCACCTCTAAAATCTTATCGATTGGTTTGGCTTGATCTGTATACCTAAGGCTGAACAAAAAATAGGATTTTGATCATTGCCCCGGGAGCATTACAATTTCGGATGTCCCACTAAGTGAAAACACCCAGATTACCCATAAAAAAACCTTTCATACCTTTCCCTGGTCCTCTGGCGCATTTGCAAGCTCTTGTCCAATCAGCATTGTATGTTGTGCATATTAATGATCAGCATACAGCTCTATGCACATGCAAAACTCAACAATAGAAAGCAGGAGCACCTGCATCCCCAGTTTCTCTTTAGCTTCTGCACCCAGTCTGTCTGATGTTTACATCACTGTGGGAGCCAGGGCAAAGGTGAGTTTTGCGGTGACCAGGGGAGGGGTCACGCAGCAGGGCCTCTTGTTTTGGGATGTTTTTAAACTCCCTAAAAAGGGAATATTGGCAGGGGATGTGGCCAGATTTATATCACAAGCTCGTGGGTGTTGGTCCAGTTTAACATGACCACTGGTTCATTTCATTTCAAAGGAGGGGGCCAGTGAAGGTCAGACTTTCACCTTTTATTGCAGAGAGGTGAGCGGGCAATGCTGGTCATGCTGACTAATGCAGGGAGGCGCCTGGTTGTCCAGGAAGTCCAGAGTGAGTGGGGACACCATGTAACTCAATCTCAGGGAAAAAAAATGTAACCCCTGACTAGCATGGAAGAGCTGCATGAAACAAAGGTGAGTACATTTTTGTCCATGTCAGTTCCCAGAGAAATGTTTTTCTCAGCAAGCATGACCTTCCCCTTAGGGACAGGTGTTATTTTTTCATTTAAACCAGCTCAGGTCATCAATTGATTAATTTGAGTCAATAGATATCAGCCAGAGCTGTAGCTGAAAGCAGAACAAAACCCGGATTTTGACTGGGTATTGTTTCTTGCCCTGATTTGGGTTTCCCTGCTGTGTGAGACCCCCCCAGATTGCCATATAAACTCGCCTTTCTTCGGTCGTATGACTATGGCTTTCGTCCAGTCAGAGCCATTAGCTGTGATGTTTATTGCAATCGGGAGTGAGAGACACTGCATCTCCAGTTGTTTGCACGCTCCCGTCCTATCTGAATGGCTTGGTGTGGGAGAGCACCTCAGCCTGGAATTGTTGAGGATACAGCTACTCTTGCTCCTGATTGTTTACATCACAGAGGAAGCCGCCAAAAGAGGTGAGATTTGCGCCACCCAGGGTTGTTGTTTAACTAAATGAGCAACCGCCATTATCTGGTATATCAGATAATGGTTCTATAATCTTGATCAACATTAAAAATGTCTCCACCACTTAAAGGTTAAGTTTACTTTCTATGGAATTTTTTAAAGTGTATATTTTCTATTGCCCATTATTATTTTCTTGAAGAACAAAAATAAAATCTTTTCATGAAAAGACAGGTGTCCAAAATGTTGTCTACAGCCTAAGGATTCATACGCACCATAGTAAAAGGGGTGCAGAGCGGCATAGCCTCAATACATTCTCTAATAAGTTAACAAAGGCCAAAAGTATTTCAGTATTAGCCATTGTTATTAATGTTTAGCAGCCAAATGATTAAATGAAATAAAGTCGTTTGTTTTTTTGACCCAAGATAGATCCAAAGTTTAACTAGCATCAGGGCCCTTGTGCTTTAGTTATTCCTCCCATTCCCCCAGGTGAGTAGTAGAATTCAAAGGTAGTTTAATGGTCTGCAAATCCATACATTTTAATTGAGTAGAAAATAATTTAATCTAATCGGGATCTTAAAGGGATTGACTGGTCAATGTACAACAAGAAGCAAAATGGATAACCCTACTAAAAGCCACAAAGTATCCTGGACTTAACAACCAACTCAGTTTAATCCCCTATCTCTGACTAACCAAGCTTTCTGTATGAAATAGAACTACCCAAAATGCTTTAAATTACCCAGGTCCCACATTGTTCAGACAAACCATTAAAGTGGACTAACACCCAGGATTTTCACTATTCCGCAGGACACCTCGATCGGTGCGTGAAACCCCCCAGATCGCCCTAAAAAACTCACCTCACCCCGCTCCTACGCGAGCGCTTGTCCAATCAGAGTGCTCAGAGCTGCTGTGGTATGTACAGACAAGCGACGGACGACCACATCGGCTCTGAGCACGCTGGAGGCCGCATCTCGCGCTTCCCTCTAACAGGGAGCGCGCCCGCGACGGCCATTCACACAGCGGGGCATCCCGATTTTGGATGCCCCGTGGGGAGGGATCTGATCGGCCTGGGAATCTTATAGATTACCGGGCTGATCACCCCTGGGTGTTGGTCCACTTTAAGGCTATGAGAGGTTCACATCAAGAGGTTTTTTTTACTCATTTTCTCTCCTATTTTGTACCTTTTAGTATATATTATTTACACATCACTTACAGTGGACCAAAACCCACCCTGAAGTCTATGAGACTCCAGAACAGGCATACTCACTCCCCCCAGGGCCAGATTCGGGATGCCCTGCTGTGTGAAACCGCCCAAGTCCCAGCTCATGCATATGATCTTTATCATATTATCTTTCTATCACCAAATACAAACACCACTACTACTCTATTATCCCAACCAGTCACTGTATCTACACATTCTGATTGCTAGTGCTATTTGCGCCCAACCCCCAACCAAGACAGCTGACATCAACCATTAACGCCAGCTCTCCTCTGCATAATTAACAGTGTGCTGCCCCAATCATCTACCAGTAGTGCAAGCACAGCATGTCCCATACCAATAGCGCAAGCACAGCATGTTCCATACCAATAGTGCAAGCGCAGCATGTTCCATACCAATAGTGCAAACGCAGCACGTTCCATACCAATAGTGCAAGCGCAGCATGTTCCATACCAATAGTACAAGCACAGCATGTTCCATACCAATAGCGCAAGCACAGCATGTTATATACCAATAGTGCAAGCGCAGCATGTTCCATACCAATAGTGCAAGCACAGCACGTTCCATACCAATAGTGCAAGCGCACCATGTTCCATACCAATAGTACAAGCACAGCATGTTCCATACCAATAGTGCAGGCACAGCATGTTCCATACCAATAGTGCAAGCACAGCATGTTCCATACCAATAGCGCCAGCACAGTATGTTCCATACCAATAGTGCAAGCGCAGCATGTTCCATACCAATAGTGCAAGCACAGCATGTTCCATACCAAAAGTGCAAGCACAGCATGTTCCATACCAAAAGTGCAAGCACAGCATGTTCCATACCAATAGCGCAAGCACAGCATATTCCATACCAATAGCGCAAGCACAGCATGTTCCATACCAATA
Organism: Gastrophryne carolinensis; assembly: GCA_027917425.1. Classification (NCBI taxonomy): domain Eukaryota; kingdom Metazoa; phylum Chordata; class Amphibia; order Anura; family Microhylidae; genus Gastrophryne; species Gastrophryne carolinensis. The sequence goes on from CM051234.1 coordinate 270,771,473, forward strand.
GTGTAAGCACAGCATGTTACATACCAATAGTGCAAGCGCAGCATGTTCCATACCAATAGTGCAAGCACAGCATGTTACATACCAATAGCGAAAGTGCAGCATGTTCCATACCAATAGTGCAAGCGCAGCATGTTCCATACCAATAGCGGAAGTGCAGCATGTTCCATACCAATAGTGCAAGCACAGCATGTTCCATACCAATAGTGCAAGCATAGCATGTTACATACCAATAGTGCAAGCACAGCTTGTTCCATACCAATAGTGCAAGCACAGCTTGTTCCATACCAATAGTGCAAGCACAGCATGTTCCATACCAATAGCGCAAGCACAGCATGTTCCATACCAATAGTGCAAGCATAGCATGTTACATACCAATAGTGCAAGCACAGCTTGTTCCATACCAATAGTGCAAGCACAGCTTGTTCCATACCAATAGTGCAAGCACAGCATGTTCCATACCAATAGCGCAAGTGCAGCATGTTCCATACCAATAGTGCAAGCGCAGCATGTTCCATACTAATAGCGCAAGCACAGCATGTTCCATACCAATAGCGCAAGCACAGCATGTTCCATACCAATAGTGCAAGCACAGCATGTTCTATACCAATAGCGCAAGCACAGCATGTTCCATACCAATAACACAAGCACAAGATGTTCCATACCAATAGTGCAAGCGCAGCATGTTCCATACCAATAACACAAGCAGAACATGTTCCATACCAATAGCGCAAGCGCAGCATGTTCCATACCAATATTGCAAGCACAGCATGTTCCATACCAATAGCGGAAGCGCAGCATGCTCCATACCAATAGTGCAAGCACAGCATGTTCCATACCAATAGTGCAAGCGCAGCATGTTCCATACCAAAAGTGCAAGTGCAGCATGTTCCATACCAAAAGTGCAAGCACAGCATTTTCCATACCAATAGTGCAAGCACAGCATGTTCCATGGCAATAGCGCAAGCGCAGCATGTTCCATAACAATAGTGCAAGCGCAGCATTTTCCATACCAATAGTGCAAAAACAGCATGTTCCATACCAATAGTGCAAGCACATCATGTTCCATACCAAAAGCGCAAGCACAGCATGTTCCATACCAATAGTGCAAGCACAGCATGTTCCATACCAATAGTGCAAGCACATCATGTTCCATACCAAAAGCGCAAGCACATCATGTTCCATACCAAAAGCGCAAGCACAGCATGTTCCATACCAATAGTGCAAGCACATCATGTTCCATACCAAAAGCGCAAGCACATCATGTTCCATACCAATAGTGCAAGCACAGCATGTTCCATACCAATAGTCCAAGCACAGCATTTTCCATACCAATAGTGCAAAAACAGCATGTTCCATACCAATAGTGCAAGCACAGCATGTTCCATACCAATTACACAAGCACAACATATTCCATACCAATAGTGCAAGCGCAGCATGTTCCATACCAATAGCGCAAGCACAGCATGTTCCATACCAATAGTGCAAGCTCAGCATGTTCCATGCCAATTGCACAAGCACAGCATGCTCCATACCAATAGTGCAAGCACAGCATGTTTCATACCAATAGTGCAAGCACAGCATGTTACATACCAATAGCGGAAGTGCAGCATGTTCCATACCAATAGTGCAAGCACAGCATGTACCATACCAATAGCACAAGCACAGCATGTTCCATACCAATAGTGCAAGCGCAGCATTTTCCATACCAATAGTGCAAGCACAGCTTGTTCCATACCAACAGTGCAAGCACAGCATGTTCCATACCAATTGCACAAGCACAGCATGCTCCATACCAATAATGCAAGCACAGTATGTTCCATACCAATAGCGCAAGCACAGCATGTTCCATACCAATAGTGCAAGCACAGCATGTTCCATACCAATAACACAAGCACAACATATTCCATACCAATAGTGCAAGCGCAGCATGTTCCATACCAATTGCACAAGCACAGCATGCTCCATACCAATAATGCAAGCACAGTATGTTCCATACCAATAGCGCAAGCACAGCATGTTCCATACCAATAGTGCAAGCACAGCATGTTCCATACCAATAACACAAGCACAACATGTTCCATACCAATAGTGCAAGCGCAGCATGTTCCATACCAATAGCGCAGGCACAGCATGTTCCATACCAATAGTGCAAGCACAGCTTGTTCCATACCAATAGTGCAAGCACAGCTTGTTCCATACCAACAGTGCAAGCACAGCATGTTTCATACCAATAGTGCAAGCACAGCATGTTCCATACCAATAGTGCAAACACAGCGTGTTCCATACCAATAGTGCAAGCACAGCTTGTTCCATACCAACAGTGCAAGCACAGCATGTTTCATACCAATAGTGCAAGCACAGCATGTTCCATACCAATAGTGCAAGCGCAGCATGTTCCATACCAATAGTGCAAGCACAGCATGTTCCATACCAATAGTGCAAGCACAGCATGTTCCATACCAATAGTGCAAGCACAGCATGTTCCATACCAATAGTGCAAGCACAGCATGTTACATACCAATAGCGAAAGTGCAGCATGTTCCATACCAATAGTGCAAGCACAGCATGTTCCATACCAATAGAGCAAGCACAGCATGTTCCATACCAGTAGTGCAAGCGCAGCATTTTCCATACCAATAGTGCAAGCGCAGCTTGTTCCATACCAATAGTGCAAGCACAGCATGTTCCATACCAATAGTGCAAGCACAGCATGTTCCATACCAATAGTGCAAGCACAGCATGTTCCATACCAATAGTGCAAGCACAGCATGTTCCATACCAATAGTGCAAGCACAGTATGTTCCATACCAATAGCGCAAGCGCAGCATGTTCCATACCAATACCACAAGCGCAACATGTTTCATACCAATAGTAGAAGCGCAGCATGTTCCATACCAATAGTGCAAGCGCAGCATGTTCCATACCAATAGTGCAAGCACAGTATGTTCCATACCAATAGCGCAAGCGCAGCATGTTCCATACCAATACCACAAGCGCAACATGTTTCATACCAATAGTAGAAGCGCAGCATGTTCCATACCAATAGTGCAAGCACAGCATGTACCATACCAATAGCACAAGCACAGCATGTTCCATACCAATAGTGCAAGCGCAGCATTTTCCATACCAATAGTGCAAGCACAGCTTGTTCCATACCAACAGTGCAAGCACAGCATGTTCCATACCAATTGCACAAGCACAGCATGCTCCATACCAATAATGCAAGCACAGTATGTTCCATACCAATAGCGCAAGCACAGCATGTTCCATACCAATAGTGCAAGCACAGCATGTTCCATACCAATAACACAAGCACAACATGTTCCATACCAATAGTGCAAGCGCAGCATGTTCCATACCAATTGCACAAGCACAGCATGCTCCATACCAATAATGCAAGCACAGTATGTTCCATACCAATAGCGCAAGCACAGCATGTTCCATACCAATAGTGCAAGCACAGCATGTTCCATACCAATAACACAAGCACAACATGTTCCATACCAATAGTGCAAGCGCAGCATGTTCCATACCAATAGCGCAGGCACAGCATGTTCCATACCAATAGTGCAAGCACAGCTTGTTCCATACCAATAGTGCAAGCACAGCTTGTTCCATACCAACAGTGCAAGCACAGCATGTTTCATACCAATAGTGCAAGCACAGCATGTTCCATACCAATAGTGCAAACACAGCGTGTTCCATACCAATAGTGCAAGCACAGCTTGTTCCATACCAACAGTGCAAGCACAGCATGTTTCATACCAATAGTGCAAGCACAGCATGTTCCATACCAATAGTGCAAGCGCAGCATGTTCCATACCAATAGTGCAAGCACAGCATGTTCCATACCAATAGTGCAAGCACAGCATGTTCCATACCAATAGTGCAAGCACAGCATGTTCCATACCAATAGTGCAAGCACAGCATGTTACATACCAATAGCGAAAGTGCAGCATGTTCCATACCAATAGTGCAAGCACAGCATGTTCCATACCAATAGAGCAAGCACAGCATGTTCCATACCAATAGTGCAAGCGCAGCATTTTCCATACCAATAGTGCAAGCGCAGCTTGTTCCATACCAATAGTGCAAGCACAGCATGTTCCATACCAATAGTGCAAGCACAGCATGTTCCATACCAATAGTGCAAGCACAGCATGTTCCATACCAATAGTGCAAGCACAGCATGTTCCATACCAATAGTGCAAGCACAGTATGTTCCATACCAATAGCGCAAGCGCAGCATGTTCCATACCAATACCACAAGCGCAACATGTTTCATACCAATAGTAGAAGCGCAGCATGTTCCATACCAATAGTGCAAGCGCAGCATGTTCCATACCAATAGTGCAAGCACAGCATGTTCCATACCAATAGTGCAAGCACAGCATGTTCCATACCAATAGTGTAAGCGCAGCATGTTCCATACCAATAGTGCAAGCACAGCATGCCCCATACCAATAGTGCAAGCACAGCATGTTCCATACCAATAGTGCAAGCACAGCATGTTCCATACCAATAGTGCAAGCACAGCATGTTCCATACCAATAGCGCAAGCACAGCATGTCCATACCAATAGTGCAAGCACAGTATGTTCCATACCAATAGTGCAAGCGCAGCATGTTCCATACCAATAACACAAGCACATGTTCCATACCAATAGTGCAAGCGCAGCATGTTCCATACCAATAGTGCAAGCACAGCATGTTCCATACCAATAGTGCAAGCACAGCGTGTTCCATACCAATAGTGCAAGCACAGCGTGTTCCATACCAATAGTGCAAGCACAGCGTGTTCCATACCAATAGTGCAAGCGCAGCATGTTCCATACCAATAGTGCAAGCGCAGCATGTTCCATACCAATAGTGCAAGCACAGCATGGTTCATACCAATAGTGCAAGCACAGCATGTTCCATACCAATAGTGCAAGCACAGCATGTTCCATACCAATAGTACAAGCGCAGCATGTGCCATACCAATAGTGCAAGCACAGCATGTTCCATACCAATAACACAAGCACAACATGTTCCATACCAATAGTGCAAGCACAGCATGTTCCATACCAATAGTGCAGGCACAGCATGTTCCATACCAATAGTGCAGGCACAGCATGATCCATACTAATAGTACAAGCACAGCATGTTCCATACCAATAGTGCAAGCACAGCATGTTCCATACCAATAGTGCAGGCACAGCATGATCCATACCAATAGTACAAGCACAGCATGTTCCATACCAATAGTGCAAGCACAGCATGTTCCATTCCAATAGTGCAAGCACAGCATGTTCCATACCAATAGTGCAAGCACAGCATGCCCCATACCAATAGTGCAAGCACAGCATGTTCCATACCAATAGTGCAAGCACAGCATGTTCCATACCAATAGTGCAAGCACAGCATGTTCCATACCAATAGTGCAAGCACAGCATGTTCCATACCAATAGCGCAAGCACAGCATGCTCCATACCAATAGTGCAAGCACAGTATGTTCCATACCAATAGTGCAAGCGCAGCATGTTCCATACCAATAGCGCAAGCACAGTATGTTCCATACCAATAGTGCAAGCGCAGCATGTTCCATACCAATAACACAAGCACATGTTCCATACCAATAGTGCAAGCGCAGCATGTTCCATACCAATAGCGCAAGCACAGTATGTTCCATACCAATAGTGCAAGCGCAGCATGTTCCATACCAATAACACAAGCACATGTTCCATACCAATAGTGCAAGCGCAGCATGTTCCATACCAATAGTGTAAGCACAGCATGTTCCATACCAATAGTGCAAGCACAGCGTGTTCCATACCAATAGTGCAAGCACCGCGTGTTCCATACCAATAGTGCAAGCGCAGCATGTTCCATACCAATAGTGCAAGCGCAGCATGTTCCATACCAATAGTGCAAGCACAGCATGGTTCATACCAATAGTGCAAGCACAGCATGTTCCATACCAATAGTGCAAGCACAGCATGTTCCATACCAATAGTACAAGCGCAGCATGTGCCATACCAATAGTGCAAGCACAGCATCTTCCATACCAATAACACAAGCACAACATGTTCCATACCAATAGTGCAAGCGCAGCATGTTCCATACCAATAGTGCAGGCACAGCATGATCCATACCAATAGTACAAGCACAGCATGTTCCATACCAATAGTGCAGGCACAGCATATTCCATACCAATAGTGCAGGCACAGCATGTTCCATACCGATAGTACAAGCACAGCATGTTCCATACCAATAGTGCAAGCACAGTATGTTCCATACCAATAGTGCAGGCACAGCATGATCCATGCCAATAGTACAAGCACAGCATGTTCCATACCAATAGTGCAAGCACAGCATGTTCCATTCCAATAGTGCAAGCACAGCATGTTCCATAACAATAGTTCAAGCACAGCATGTTCCATATTGCATCTGCACACCAGATCCTAAGCTCCCACATAACGCGTGCGCTGCACTGAACAAACGACGCGTGCGCACTGACACTCATCTCAGGCACTGTTTGACTGAACTAAGGCTCACGACTTCTACTATCAGTAAACCGTGCAGCCTGAACTACCCATTATTTGGTGCCTGAGCACCAAAGGCACCATCAACAGTCTCTTAAGTGTCCCAAACAAATAGAGCATGTAAAATGTCGTAGACACCCACTTACACACCCCAACACCTATTGGCTGAAACCAAAAATGTCACACCCCAATGCTTTGCCGGGTATAGCGGCGATGTACTCCCATTGGACTATAACTGGTATTCACAGGGAAATGTACACACATTCCCCTCCCTCCCCTTCATGATTGGCTGACAGACAGCAGTCACATCTCACCCGAAAAGCTCTGGCATGCAGACATGCACCATCTGCCTAGCTAAACAGATCGCCATACCTCACTCAGCCCAGTAAGACAGTATACATTTACAAGTGATACCATGAAAAAGGTAATTCTTGCTCCATCCAAATACAGTAATTACTTTTACATTTTGCTATCTCTAATGAAGCCACTCTTATAAGGATTGCCTTTACAAGTTTCTCTCACCAAGCCTATGTAATGATCTGATACATGTACTGCCCGTCTGCTACTCTTCAATACCAGGATGCTGATCAATAAAATATCTATACCAATAGGGACTTTTTCATATATATTATATATATAATCACCCAGGTAATCACAAAGTTCCAACATCACACTTGTGAGTCCTGAACATGGCTCCACTAGCCGTCCTAACTATCTACTAGATGACACACACATGGCGATACAATTTACTGGCCTTAAAGCTACTAACCGCCATGACTCCGGTTGCCTGCAGCACTGACCAATAACCAAAAATCATTGCCCACAAACTAATTTGAGTAAATCTCTTTATGTTTAAACTATGTGAATGCCTATCCATTGTAATATACCCAACAGTTTTTCCTGAAGAAGCCACCATCTGCTCATGGCGAAATGCACAAGGATAACAGTACCCACAATTCAAAATCCGGGGTTTGTGCAAGGTTGATACCTCTTCTCTTGGTAGGTTAGCGGTAGGCTAGAATGGAGCCCTCCACACTGTCACTTAAGAACTCTGCAATATTTAGCTATACGCAATGGAAATACTTTTGAGTGTGCCTGGATAATGACGTTAAATGTAGCTTAGCTTGGAACAAAACATGTGAATTGGTTTAGTAGCTCATCATAATGCCCAGTAAAACTCACCTCTCCTTGGTCCAACTGTGCATGCGAAGGCTCTTGTCAAATCAGAGCCTCTTGCCTTGACTGTGTCATTTGGCAAAGGGCTCTGGTTAAATTAAATGGGGAGTGCATGCTGCTGCATTCCCTGAAACCCTATCCAAATGGCTGAGGCAGGGGCGCTTGCCCACCACCAGGGATGCAGAGGATGCAGCAGCATGTGCTCCCCATTGCTGAAAGGCATGCGCCACTGGACCATAGAAAGGTGAATTATTACTGGGGCCCTGGGGGGCTTTATACAGCAGGCATCCCAGTGCGGGATGCGCCGAGGGAAAGCCAGCGGCCAGCCCTTTTTCTGTTCCTCTTTAACAAAAACATATCCTTTTAACAAAAACATATCTTGTTAGTCGTAAAGACAAAACAATCCTGAGCCAAAAAACAAAAAACAATCTAGTATAGACTAAAAGGCAAATACTGTCTACTTTGTAGCATGCACCTTTTTCTAATTAGAAGGTGCAATTTTTCATGAACACTACTTAAAAGCGTAGGAATGCAGAGATTACATTTGCATGCTGCTAACTCCAATTAGGCAGGACATTTTTCACCTTAGAAGTAAAAAAAAATGATCCTGTGCAAAACAGCAATATAGCTTTCCCGGTCGATAACACTTTGATAGATAGCTTGCCTAGACTCTTCCAGATCCATTTATTTAACTATTAGATTTTCTGCTTGCGTGTTGCTTAATGAAATAAGAGTCATTTGCAAATTTGAGCCCATGTTAATCCTGCTCCAGAAACTGCAGCCTCAGTATCAATCCATTTAAAAATAAGCCATTTAATTTATTCCTTGACAATGAAAGAACTTTAGCAATCTAAAATTGAATGCTGTGGTAACTAACATCAAATCAAGTACAAGGGTGTAAGATCCCTTTCACACGGGGAGGCCGATTCATTAATAGCGGCAGGTAGCGACAGTTGAGCGACTGTAGCAGTATTTTCACAGCGCCCGCTAGTAGTCGCTGTGCTTGGCCATTGTTCGGTTGTTGATAGCGACTGAGTCGGTGTGCAGTAATGTTGAATACGGGGTGACGAGTCGCTGTTTGACAGGTTCCGTGATGTATGGGTGCGCATGACAGCGACTGGTCAGAGCGACTGGCTTCCACCATATTCATCAAAAAATCACGCTCAAAAAATTCTCGCGCTGTGAAATGCATGTTTAAACCCCAGAGCGCTGGCGGCGATGTGTTAAAAGTAGTTTTTTAACCCCCAAACCACCATATTTTTGGAAACCAAAAAAAAAAAAAATTTATAAAGAATTTAAATATGAATACAATCAATAATATCAGACCTGTAATATCAATTCTGCACAAATTCAACATGGCAGAAGTGGTCACAGAATTTTTCACATTTAAAAAAAAAAAAAACATTAATAACAATTAATTATGAATATTTAAAGATTGTTTCATTGAAATGCATTGGAGACCGCCAGGTAGCGAGAGGTCCTACCTGTCGCTGTTCAAGGTCGGACGCTGGCGCTGTGGGCTGAGGCTGGAATAATGATGAATGAGTGGCTATCTGGCGCTATCTCAGTCGCTAAGCAGGATCGGCTTGATAAATGTGTGACTGTGGTGGGGAGCCGGCGTTCTCGTGGCGGTGCCCGTCATTACCGGTCGCTCACCAGTCGCTACCTGTCGCTATTCCTTCATAAATAAGGGCCTGTGTTTGTGTGTGTGCAGTGGAAATGCACTACTACAGCACAGTATCATACATGGTTATTGTGCCTATGTAGAATCACTACAGTAGTGGCCCCATGAGTCACTCTGCAATGGCTGTGCCTGGTGGCATGGAGATGCAGATCAAAGAAGGAGGCAACAGCATCTGATGGAGGAAGGAACCAGGGCATGGAAGTGGCAGGAGGACTTAGCAGAAGAAGGTGGTGAAATGAAAACCTGGAGGGATCAGAAAGCATAGAGGACAGCATGGACTTGAGATGGTAACACACTGATGTGGTGATAAAGTGTCAGATGGCAGTGAGTACTGAACTGCCCCACAAAGCGCAGCACAGCCATCTATAGACTGCGTATGCTGTGAGTAAAAGGGCAAAACACTGCATGCTGCATTTTCCAAATTGTGAAGCGATTTTGTGAAGGAGTTGTCTGCTGCTACCTAAGCAGTAAACCTCAAAGATTCTTAGAAACTTTAATGGTCAAGGAAACTGTGCCACCTCCCTGGAGATGTACACTACAACAACTCTGGAGGGCCATGAGGCTGAGGTGAATAAGCTCCATGAAAAATCAAACCCTTTAAAAGTACACATGAAGGCTATAAAACAGGATGGGACTGAGCACAAGTTATTGAGCAGGCTGATTCTTAAGGACCAAGATCCTTAAGGACTGTTTAACTTTGATTGATTTTTGCAGGAATTTCCAGGGAAATTGTATATTATTTTAGCAACATTCATCTTGTCTTAAATAAAAAATGTACTCTATTCAAGAAAACTGTATTACATGTGAAAGCCCAATTTCTCCCAATTACAACAGCCCCCCCCCCCCCGATTTTTTACCCTTTTTTACCCCCCAAAACTGCACTTTATAACATTTGCAAATAAAATACTACTATCCACACTATAAAGGGTTAAATTATTAAAAAAATGGCATACAGCCCCACCCCTCCCACAGAGAGGGGAACCCCACGCTTTTTAAAATAATTTTTAAGGGCACCAGTTATGTGGGGCTTGTAGAACAGAATACAGAGGCCAGCCTTGGCGGCATATCTATATGGATTTTTATAATTGGCCCATTTTTCATGATGGACTTTTTAAAACAAGATGGAACTACCCCTTCAGCGACGGATATCCTGAAGATGTCAGCAAGCATCGGAGCAAGTTGCTCTGCACAGGACTTAAGGCATGAGGTCAAAATACCATCACGCCCAGATGCTTTCCGGGTGTTAAGCCTCCCTAGCAGTTTATTAACTTGCAAGACCTCTATTGACAATTCTTTGGTTGGTGCAATTGAGAAGATGGATGGAGGGTTGGAACTGGAAATTGGGGAGACAGATGGTGAGTTGGTGTCCTTGACTATGGCAGGTGATGATGAGCGGATGTATGGAGGAATGAAAGTTTAACCCTTCTAGTGCCAGCTACGTGACTCTCACGTAGCTGCCTCTCCAACCGTTAAGTGCCAGCTACGTGAGAGTCACGTAGCTGACTTTAGAGGCCCATAAAACAAAAAGTAAAAAACATACAGACTTACCTTCCTCATTTGAAAGGGCCAGCGATTCTGTACAAGAATCCGCTGTTAGATTTCCGCCCCCGGGCCTCTGATCTTCAGGAGGGGGGCCCGTAATAGCCCCCCCCCCCCCCCGCCGGCGCCGACATCTGAAAAAAAAAAAAACAGTAAATGACATTTACTCACCTGGCAGCGCGATGGCTCTCCCCGGGTCTTCCCCCCCCCCCCCCTGGGCTTTCCATGCTGCTTGTGAGGGCCCAGAAACGGGCCATCACCATCCTCTTTGGCCGGCGCTGGCCCCGCCCCTAACTCCGCCCGCTTGATGACGTCATCCCGCTCCTCGGGTTACTGGCACCCGGGCTCCGATCTGTCAGTTGTCAGCAGCGATCGGAGCAGGGAGGGTGGCAGGCAGGGTGGCTCTGATCTCCCTGCCTGCCACCCTCCCTGCTCTGATCACTACCGACAACTGTCATCTGCAGCAGCGTGGGACACTGGATGGGAGGTAAGTATAAGTGAAAATAGAATAATAAAGAACTTGTCTGGTGTCTTTTTTTTAACTTAACGCTTTGTGAACTGGTAAGGGGTCCATGAGACCCCTTATACCAATTCACAAGGCTCTGGGTATGGCAGGTCACCTGCGGCAAGCGGGTGACTTGCCATAACCCCCAGCCCCCCATTACCTGCCTCCCCAATGGCCAGGGGGGGGACAGAAGGGCCCGGGCCACGTGGCTATGTGGGCTAATAGCCTGCAGGGCCAGGGGCCACCAACGCTGGCCCCTGCGCCCTGTTCTACAAGCCCCCATAGCTGGTCCGGGTCAGTAATGCTGGGTAAGGGGGACCCTATGTCATTTTTTGGGGGGGATTTTAAGGGTTTTTAACCCTTAGAATTCCAAAAAAGAAATGAGCCCCCCCCCCCCCCCCTGGGAGGGGGAACCCTATGTCATTTTTTTTTTTATTAACCCCTTACAACTATGCAATCATATTGCATAGTTGTATCCTATCTGGAATCTCCTAAACTGCTGTTTCAGGAAAGGGGGTATACCTATACATATGTGGTACCATTGTAACCGGGAGAAATAGGGCTTTCACACGCAATATTTTATTAACAAACTTACATTTTTTATTACAAAAAAAACACTACAAATTGTAAAAAATAGGTTTTTTTCATTTTTTTGCACATATTTCACCCAAAAGTATTGAGAATACACTAAAAAAAGGCCAAACAAGACATTTCATGTTGAAGCCCAGACTCTGATGAAAAAAACAATATATAATTTTCATCGAAATCCCTGGAAATCCCTTCAAAAATCAAGGTTGCACACGTGTAGCGCAAAAACGTGAAAAGTCGTCTGGCAACAGATTGTGACAAAAAATCTCGGTAGGCTGGCACTCAAAGGGTTAAGGTGATGAGAAATGAGTTGATAAGAGTGGAGGAAGTGTTTGTTCCAGTGTCCGCCATATCAAATCTACAATAAAAGTCATTAAACCCCTCCACAAGAGATCTGGTGCAGGTGATCTTTTTCGGGCCCATCTACATTTCTCTGGCCTCTCCGGAAGAGAAATCTTGCATACGATCGTTTGGCTACTTTTATCTTTTGTTCTATAAGTTCTGAAGGCTCTTAATTAGTGAGCCTCTTCCACCCATCTCCAGATGTTCCTTATTTTGCTATTGAACCAGGGCTTATCATTTCCATAGATGTAGGATGTTTCTGTTGGAATAATCATGTCCTCACAAAAACTTATGTATGATGTAACCACATCTGACCATTCCTCTAGATGTGGGGATTCTTCTTTGAAGATGTCCTAGTCTGTCAATTCAAAGAAAGCCATAAGATTTTCCTTGTTTGTATCTGACCACTTTTAATAGCTTTCAACTTTTGTTTGTAGATTGGTATTATATGAATCAAAAAGTGGCCAGAGGCACATATTGCTGCTCTTGGTGTAGACCGGTAAGCTTCTTTCATAGCTGTATAGCAGTGATCCAAGATGTTAGGGCCAAAATTGGAACATGTAACGTGGTTGTGGAATTTGGGACGCCCAAGATCAAAGTAAGCTTTATTAATGTCACCAAGAAAGAAATTAATTTGGATGCCTACTTTCCCACATGGCTATGGCCAAGGACCTTAGTGCCACCGTAACCACTGCATCTGGGGGAATGTAAATACCTACCAAGATAATGGATACAAACTTTCTTGGGGAGTAAAATGGTCTACAGTTTAAGGTTTGAATTGAAGATGACCCAGGATTGAAGTGTTTTGGCATCAGTTGCTGATGATGTAAAGGCAGATAGGGATAGGGATCATGGTTAGCTGGGGAAATGGTGAACGCTGGTAGATCTATTCTGCTGTCAGCAACTAGTTTGTTCCCAAAGCTCCTTCCACACAGTATTTGTAATTCATGAATCTTAATTGGTAAAGAGCATAGATTAGCTAAGTAAATATTAGAAAGGGAAGATCTAAAACCCCCTCCTTTGTGGTTCACTAATGCTCCCACTCTCCTGCCTCTCCTTCTGAAGTGCGAGCCAGATGACGCTCAGACAAGAGCATAAGTTGCGTCCATTACCGATCATAAATTAGGACATTTTTCTAGAGGGTGTTGGAAAGTGTGATAGGAGGAGGGCACATGCTAGCAGCAAGGCAACAATGTGCAGCATCTACCCTACATTGTCAATAACTACGATAGATATCCAATTTAAGGTGAGCATGCATTGTATGAAGGTCGTTTGTCAAGCTAGCAGCAAAGGGTAGCAATTGCCAGGGGCGTAACTTGAGTGGGTGCAGGGGTGCGACCGCATCGGGTCCCAGAACCTTATTTATCATATATGTGATCACTTGGCATCATTTAGAGAAAGAAAGCACTATTCACCTCTGCTTTTTCAGTCATCAGTTGTCTAGCTGCATCCAACTGAGAAAAAAGAGTAAAAAAGTTTAAAAGAGTAAAAAGTTTATAGCATGAGCTGTAAAAGGGCCCCATTAAATTATTTCACCAGGGCCCCGTCACATTTAGTTATGCCACTGGCAATTGCAACTACAGGCTCCTAGTCTGTTTGTGGGGGGGGGGGGGGGGTCTGTGCATGTGCATAATGGTGCTGCAGCAGGCTGTCCAGGATGTCTGGTAGTGGTTGGTGGCCGCAAATATAAAAAAGTTGTCACGGAAGCAAGTAGTAGTTGGCAGTGACAGTGTAACTTGAGGAAAGCAAAACTGTCAAATTCAAAGGCACTCTGCCCCAGCTCACACCAGCACAGAGTTCATCTGGCTTTTGCTTGGATTCGGTCCAGTGCCACTTGGGTAACCCCGTAGCTGCATAACTTCTGTAGCCGCGGTGCCCTTCCATCTCTCAGTCAACAAGCTCACATCACACTGTTCCACCGTAGTCCTCCAGCTAGCAGGGACACCCACAAAGCTTCTCACTCTGATCCTCCAGTGGCCAGCCAGCAGCTAACAGGAACTCTGGTGCCACATCTATCCTGATGCCCCTTCCCTCCAATTCTCCAGCCGTCAGGGACAACCGCTGCTTCTCTTTCTGATGCCTCTATGCCTCCCGCTCTTCCAACAACCAAGGACACAGGCACCACATTTCACCCCATGCCCCTCAATCGAGAGACACCCACTGGGACTCCCTCCAATTCTCCAATGCCTCTACACCTTCATAGGGATAACCATGCAGCATCTCCTGCTGCTTTATTACACACCATGGCTATTGTTCTTGCAAGAGCCAACAGGAGTTTCACAACAGATATTGGATACTTACCAACACTTGACGCCATTTCGACTCCAAGTGGGTCACAGCAAGCGATCATTCTCCGATGTCTTCAGGAAGTCACAAACTGGACAGAACTCTTGGTATGAATGGGATTTCAGGGCACAAGAAAAATAAACAAAAGAATCAACACAAAAGTAAGCTGAAGAAAATGATACCCTAGTGGGGAGCCTCCAGCCTAGGCTGCGGCTATAGGCGCCACCTTGATATCACTCCTTTTAAATTGGACAAAATCCATACTAGAGTCTGAAAGGGGGGGGTTCGAATTTGAAATGGAAAGGGCATTCCAATTTGAGATGCCCCACAGTGTGAAACTTACTGTTTCTCCTGTATTCTCACCTGAATACTCAAACCCATAGCATATGACTGTTGGACATATTTTCCTATGAAAACCATTAAAAGCTGTTCCCTCTTATCTCAGAGATGGGTTTTTAACTTTAATTAATCAAATCTGGTCCAAGGCGTCTTTTTCTTAACTTATGGTTGAGAGGGGATGTTTGTTTAATTTTGGTCTAGTCTGAAGAGTTGTTTTTTAACGCAGTAAGCTGGGGGAGTTATTCAATTAAAATGGACCAACTATTTAACGCTGTTGCATTCTGCCCCACCTCCAGCATAACATGTTCAGTCCATGACAGCCCTTTAGGAGGCCAGGCAGACAACTCACAGTGTCATTACGCCAGTGCTGCTTATGCATCCCACATGACCACCAGCAGATATCATGCCTTATTAGTCATGGGGGAAGCAGTGGATGCAGGTGAGGCAGCCATGACTGTGACAATGTGATTGGGTGATAGGAAGGTTTAGGATCCCTGAGGTTAATGTAGGTGAGAAGTGGGTCCTGAGAATAGTTTCCTCTTGTTTTCCCAAGACACTGTTGTCAAATTCTGGCTGAGCCAGACACATAAATATGATGAAGGGTTGTGTAAGCCACATGCTTACACACAGAGCCAGGCGGTATGGTTCCAGTCATGGTTCTGTTCTTATTCAGCTGTGTCCCTGAGAGCAGAGGGGCTACTAGACTACTCTAAGTAAACTGGGGGTCCAGTTGTATAAAGAAACATTTTCTGCATTATGATAATATGCTTTTTCAGTTGTTTGTATTGATTATTTTGCATTATTTTTTCTTTTAAAATTGTCACAATTGCCAACTTCTTAAAAATTATTTTATTTTTATCCATAAAAGATTGCATGTCATGTCAGCACAAAATACAATTTCTGCATTTGAGTCAGTTATATTTATAATAGCAATAAAAATAACAACAATAATAATTATGATGATGATGATGATTATATATAACTTCAGATATTAAATCTTCCCCTGCCCTGGATGCGACTTTTACCTGCACAGAAATCTTCTTTACAATAATGACATCTTTTAAAAGAACAGAATTGCTTGAAATTATCAACAGGCTACAGTGGTAAAAAACAGCTCTGGTCTCCATGACGACAAAGTGCCAAGTTGAATTTTGTAATTGCTGTAGAAAACATGTTCAAAGGTCATATAGGCTTACCGTTCAAGAGTTAAATTGATGAGGCCCAATACAATATGTAATCTGGGGATAACTATCAGTATCACATTTTCAGATCTGCCAGGTTACTTCAGATATGCAGAGTGCATATGTTAAGAATGGAGTGAGGAAAGGTTAGTGTCAATGATCTAAGCCTCAGCTGCTGCTGTGTGGAGTAACGGGAGAGCTGGGCAATGATCTCCGACAATCGACGCACCCCTCTACTGCAAGACTGATGGTGGGGTGCCCCAAAATCATGGAGGCTGCACCTAGTGTCATAAAAGAAAGTGGCAATGGCATAGGCATAAGATCAGCAGACAAGGTGAGTTACGAAACGTCAAACAATGAGCGATCAGCTGGGGCAAAGGTGAGTATACTTTTATTTTTTTAATTTAGGTGGTCACTTTACTTTTTCATTAGGGTGCATGTATATAAATATACGCTTACACTAACAAATTAATATAAGGTAAACTGTCCACAAAACTTATATAAATACAAGCATTTCCTTATCACTGTCCTGTTTTTTTTTTTTGCTGGTTCTGCATTTAGCACCAACAGTTATACTGATCGCACCTGGAACAGTGCAGGACTAGGGAAAGAAAACCCAGTGTCCAGGCCCAGATTATGGACATTCACGGTATGGAGCAGTTCTTCCATGGGGGGTCATCACACCCTCCATTGCAATGCCCCCAACTGTCTTAGCCCACAACCAAAGACAAAAACAACAAAAAAGGAAGAATATGGTGGCATAAAGGAAAGAGATGAGTGATATAGAGATAAAGAAGATGGTAGGGGGGAATAGAAGGTTATGAAGAAGAGAAAGGGTAAATATAGACAGATAAAGAAGAGAAAGAGGGGAATATGGAGAGAAGGAAAATAAAAAGGGGGGATATGGTGAGAAGAAAAAGAGAAAGGGAGGATAAGCAGCTAAGCAGGAGATAAAGAGGGAATATGGAGAAACTTAGGAAATAAAGGAGTAATATGAGGAGACAGGAGAGAAGGGGAATATGGAGAGAAAAGGGTGGTATGAGAACAAGGGGGATAGAGACGGGGAATATGGAGATGTGCAGGAGAGCAAGGAGGAATATGAAGAAAAGGAGGAGAGAAAGAGGGAATATAGAAAGAAGAGGTATAGAAAGAGGGAATATAGAGAGAAGGATGAGAGAAAGAGGGACATGGAGATAAAGGTGGATACAGGGAGAAGGGAGAGAGAAAGGGGAAATATGGAGATATACAGGCGAGAAAGGGGGAACATGGAAAGAAAAAGTAAGATAAAAGGGGAATATGGAGAGAATGAGGAGAAATTGGGAAAATGGAGAGAAGGAGGAAAGAGAGGGAATATGGAGAGAAGGAGGAGAGAAAGATGGAATATAGAGAAAAGGGGTAGAGAAAGAGGGAATATGGAGAGAAGAGGGAGAGAAAGGAAATATAGAGAGAAGCAACACGCTTATTTCACTGTTGTGTCTGTGTCGCCGATTGGTCTCATGCAGCCCTGGATTGTAAAAGCGGGAGAAACGCTTCCTGGTCCCAGCTGTCAAGTGGCATGGCCTGTGTACAGCCTGGTTTCCATTGAAAATAATAGACTGGTAAGCTCAGGAGCAGTGGTGATATTAGCAGGTTGCTTTGTGCCCACTCTCTCTAGCTTGCCTGAGGTCTGTGGAACAAAAGTGGACTTTTCCATTCAAAACAGCCAACGATGTTAATGGTCCCCCAGTGAAATAGAATGTTGTGTTAGGCTGCCGCAGTCATGCAGTCGCAGGCTTCTTCCGCGTATCTGGCCACCAGCAACCACATGACTATGATGGCCAATCGCTTTGCTCGATTTAATCAGGGACCTAGGAGAAAGGAAAGATTTTTCGGGTTTGTCAGGGTACCTCTCAGGCATCCCCATTTGGAATATTGGCATCCCCACTGTGTGAACCTCCCAGGGATCGCTCTGCAAACACTCACCTTTCTGGGGCACCCACACCATGCTTTGCAGGCCGCCTCCATGAAGCTAAGGTGTGCTCCCCTGCCCAGCCATTCAGACAGACTGGGACAGCAGCGTGTCACAGGCCGCAGGACCTCCAGTTTCACTATGCCGGCACTCTATCCAAACAGAGATGTATATCAAGCCTTAATATACACAGCATACAGCGCTGATTGGAAGTGACTGCACATGCACCATGGGACTAGTTGAAAGGTACATTTTTAGGGCACCCCGGGGGTTCACACTGTGAAGCATCCCATAATGCAGCTTACAGTCTTGCAGTTAGACTTATCTAGTAAAGGTATGGTCTCTAGAATGGGGGACTGGACAATTTTTTTGCAGGGACTAAGCCTGGACTAGAGAGGGGTATATACAAGTGTAGTTTGGCTGTAGTTTGGAGGATGATCACCCCTCTCCTCCATGTTGCTGCATGTGGCTCAGCAGCCAGTGACCCTGCTGAAAGCTAGAGCCTCATACAGGGAGGCTTATCTGTATTGCCAGTGCCAGTGCCAGAGTGGCCACAGAAATTCTTCTCCTCGCTTCTCTAAAAACCCAGCACTGGGTTAGATCAGACCAGACTATGCTGACGTTGGTTTCTTAGCTGAAGTTGGTTTCTTACTTGTCTAGTTTCTTATTCAGGCTGAAGCATTGTATAAACCAGCAGAAAGACCCAGCCAACTGCTCACCTGTCAGAGGAGATCCAGGGAAGCTCCTTGCATCAGGTGGTGCTGCAAGAGAGCAGCCATGTTTCAGAGGAGCGCTGAGGCAGGTCGCTATTCAAACACAAGATTCTGGATTCCCTGCACTTCCTATGCTTACCACAGAGGAGAGAAGTTAGAGCAGCAGCAGACAAGACAACAGCGACCCCTGCTGGCTGGAGGATTGAGCTGTAGGGCTTTTACAATGGCTGCCGACCTGTAGAATTGATCAGCTCCTCTCAGCAGCACTTGCTGTGCGGGTGAGGATTAGAGATGAGTGGCCTCAGAACTGTGGGTGTGTGACCATCCAGGTGAGCACCTTAAGGGGAACACTGGTTAAGGTCGCTGTAAACCTCTATGTACCCCACAGTTAACTCTGCCACACCTTTGTCCTGCAGTACAACTATTACACCCTATAGGCCCTCCCCCACAGCCTGCCTGAAACAGTAATTGATCTAATGCTGTCCTTTCCCTCATGCCAAAAACACAACCTCTCCACATATAACCACTACTTAAAGTGGACCAAAACCCACACTTTTAACTAGCATCCCCCAAATTGCTCCCCCCACTAATAGCTTATTTTGCCAATTCTCACTGCTCCTGCTAGAAATGGAAATTTTTGCTTTTCAAGTCGCTATGGAACACTATTTTTTTCCATCCATCTCTGTAAGGTGACAAGTGATCAGTCATTGCTTAGGTGTGGCAACGGCATCATTTCCACACACAACAGTGGATGAATGGAGGAGGCGGCGCTTTACAGCTAAAACGGACACCATTATCTGAGATCAGAGTGAAGCAGAAGCAGTCAGAATTGGCAAAAGCTTTCAGGCAAAACAGTGCCCGGTTCCACCAAACCATGGGGAGAAACATAATGCAGCTCCACCATGACCTTCAAGCAATAGTGGGGGAGCAACATAACAGCAACCGGCACATGGAGGCACTGATATCACTGTTGCTGCTGAATGACAACCTGGTATGCTTGGTGGCACTCAGAGAAGCCAGAGAACCACCCTACCACTAATGAAAAACACTTTTTGTATTTTTTTTTTTGTTTAGAAATCTCAGTAGCCTAAGACTATAGGCCCATAGTGTTCTAAATAAAGTAGTATGTCAGAGTTTTGTGACAACAGTAAACAAAACAAGCATAAGTGATTGTGTAATTCAGTTTAATCTCACGGAATACATTAAAAGAGGGATTGAATTTTACAGAACAAACAAACCTTAAAAGGCAAGGCTTGCCTCAAATCCAAATATACATATAGACATATTTACAGAGACATGCCACAAAAATTACACTGGGAAACCAAAAAAAGACAAAAGTGAACTAAAATGAGACAAGAGAAGGTGGTTCCGCACAGACTGCCCTGAAGTACTATGTGTGCTCCGATACAGCTCTGGAGAACAATCCATCATAGCTGCAGAGGGGAACACATCTATACAATGAGGAACGTGCACATAGTTGTGCAGAACCATACAGGCCACAATATTTATGACCTTCTGGGGCTGGTACTGGAGGGCACCCCCAGTATGGTCTAGGCACCTAAACCATGTCTTACGCAAACCAAAGGCCATCACATACATCAATAACACATTATCACTTGTAAAAAATGTACTACATCAAATATTTAAAATGGAATGTGAGAGACAGGGGGTGGATCCTCAGACACACAAGTTCTACATGAAAATACTGCATCAGCAATAAAGGAGAAATAATGACAACACTTACCAAGTAGCCACCCACCAGTTGGGTTACCCGACCCAAAAAGTCCAAAGAGGCTCGAAATACGAAGAATAAACGCATCATAGGTGGAGCCTGAAAATCCAGCCAGAATGATAAGGAACCGAAGATCAAGACCCACATCACATTGTACATTGATAGTATGCCCCATCTTATGGTTCCTTCACAAAATACACAAAGCACAAAGGTCAATAGCTAAGCAGCATTAAAGCACACCTACACTTACAGAACAGATGCTAAGCAGAAATGGACAAAAACTGGTAAGACTGCTTTCTGGGAGACTAAGAAAGAGAGACTTGACAGATAGTGTTAGGTGGGAGGCCATAACTTGTGTGAGCAGAAGGAAAATTAACACTAACATTCTCTTACTTTTAGAGTGAAGCAGCTACAGGGAACAAGGGGCAACTAGTTGAGAGGGGAGATTGGGGTCCACTTTACATGAGGCAATACAATGCAAGGGACAACCCACACTAAATATTGGGGAAGCTAGACTAAAACAAAATATGACTACATAGCATGGAATGAAGAAGGCAAAGAGAAAACAAAGACATACGTGTAGAGAGCTTTCTTAAGGACCATGAGAGTTGGTCCTAAATGGCGACCGCAAAAACCCCTATATCTTTCTTGAATATATGGGCTGGTTCATAGTACAGACCTTCTTTCAGACCAATACTTTACCCAAGGCTAGGTCCCCTTGGGACATTCTAGGGCTTAGAACTATGACCACACCTTCTAATGCTATAAAAATATATACTTTTATTAAATATGTTTAGAATATTCATTACATTGAGATAATATCATTTACATCCATATGTTTAAACACTCTTGTCATATCACGTCTGTATTCCTTGCTGAACCTTTCATGCATCTATATTCCAACATTTCCTCTGTGGGCATGCATCTACATTCCAATATTCCCTCTATGGGCATGGGCAGACATGTAACATGTTTCGCCTAGTTTGGCTTCCTCAATGCCCTATACATATGACAAACGTTTCATATTAGTAAATTAGTATGTTAGTTTACAGCAATATATTGTAGATGATGAGGTAAGATTAAATACCTTGTTATGATATTTCATCCTGTGGCCTTTCATTCATGTACATCATCATGCAATTTTCCCTAGGAGAATTGGTGGTGCGCCAGTGAGACTCACGTAGCTGGCACTAGAAGGGTTAAACATATGAATGTAAATGATGTTATCTCAATGTAATGAATATTTTAAACATATTTAATAAAAGTATATATTTTTATAGCATTAGAAGGCGTGGTCATAGTTCTAAGCCCTAGAATGTCCCAATGGGACCTAGCCCTGGGTGAAGTATTGATACGTGTAGAGATACTTATCAGCAACCAGAGGTACCAAGGCAAAGTGCGCGCAGTTGATCACACCTATGACATGGGGCATATCAGCCAGATCATAAAAGCCCAACTTAACCGCATTCCAGCCTACCATGTTGTCAGGGAAATAGATATACTTGTTCCCCAAGGTAGCCATGCTATCCAGAAATTGATTGTGGGTGAAGCTGAACGTAGGCTGGGACATGCTCAAAATTGAAGGCAGACAACCAATTTAATCATACCCGCATTTGCATGCCCCTTTATTGTGGTGGGGGCCAACCATGGACGCAACTTATTATATTGTTTCTCGAGGGAAACACAGTTAAGTCGGTTTAGCTCTAATAGCTCAATAGGGTTGATTCATCATTTTTATGGAGGTCTTGCTACCAAACGAAAAATCATGCAAAAATGAAAACATTTCACACTAAAGTTCTCGCAGAAAAAAGCCTTTGCTGAATCAGACGAGGGGAAAAAATGAACGAGAATGGAAATATTCTAGCAAAAAAAAGGTGAGAAAGGGACTTTGGATCAACCTTAATGCCATGCTCCATCACACTTCCCTGCACAGCACACCACTACACTCCCACCAGGAAATAGAGCCTGAATGTGGA
Organism: Gastrophryne carolinensis; assembly: GCA_027917425.1. Classification (NCBI taxonomy): domain Eukaryota; kingdom Metazoa; phylum Chordata; class Amphibia; order Anura; family Microhylidae; genus Gastrophryne; species Gastrophryne carolinensis. The sequence goes on from CM051234.1 coordinate 270,794,005, forward strand.
GCATGAAAAAAACTGTTTTATAGGCCAGTCCTAAAGGGGAATCATGCCTAATCAAGGCTTTGAATTATGCAGAAGCCAATACTAATCACATATACGCTTAAACATGAAAACCACACAAAGAAGAAACGCCATAGACACAATAAAGAAAAGGCTTAACAGACATTTACACAAACACTAATACATCCACAAAATCACACACCAGAAGCTCAAAAATGGAACAAAAACGAAACACCATTTCATACATAAGTGCGTTTAAGAAAGGCCGTGAATCGACCTTAATGTTGCTCAGGCTAAATATGAAGTGAAGACACTGTTAGTTTATTTGGCCAGTGTTGAGAGAAATAATTGATTACTCTGACTTTTAGCCACTAAGCAAACTACATGTACATGTGGCGTCCCTATATGTTATAAACATGTTGCATTCTGTGAAGGAGCAACCTGTTATTAAAGGTGTTAATTAAACTGAATACTGGGTAATTTCGATTTTTAAAAATCCTAATTTAGGTTTTTAAAAATCTATGGTACATACACCATGGAGCTGCGTTGATTGCTACAGTAAGACATAAACGCATGACCTTCGTGAATTAAATATTGTAAGCACATGTAAAAGTTTGTAAGACCTTTAATTATTTAGGAATTAAATTATAATTATTTGGAAATGGTTTTTAAAGGAAGCCCAAATTTTTAACTCATGTTAGTAACTAAAGATAGTTAGCGAGAGAAGGCTGCTGGGGTGAGGGGCAGTGAGGAAGCGACAAACTGCCCTTTTGAAGACAGCTAGTTAAGGAGAGTCCTAGGTGGTGGTTGGAGGAAAGCTAGAGAGGTTAGTAAAGCATATCTGCTTGTTGTCCTCATTGTACTCCGAGGATGAACAGCTGCTGGAGTAAATTTAATCCCACATCTGGGAATTTAATACAACTCACCTCTGCCCACCTGCATTGTACATATTGGGTGTTTGATAAAAGTACTCACTCGCATGGTGGATCACAATCTGTTGATGTGTCTACTGAGAGATGGCTCCTCACCCTTTCTGGGTCGCTAAATTGGACACATGGCCAGAGCTTGCACTCTATGCCTTAGAGGTGCTGGCCTGGTGTTCCCAATGATTTGCAGCCCTCTAGCCCTTACTACCCCCATTTTACAGCCATTTTTGTGGTCAAGTCCAGGTCCCTATTGACTTTAATGGGGTTCAGGTTGAGTCAGGGGACTGGGCCGAACCAAACTTCAGCAGCAAATTCGTCCAAACTTTCAGAACCCGAACTTCTACGACATCTATCCACAATCCAGTATGAGGAAGGTTCAATAAGCAGAGATATTTCTATACCTTATGCCCGTTTTCTAAACTGCACATGGAGGAAATAGAAATAAAAGGTTCAGCTTTCAAAGGATTTATTATTATGTTTTATTTATATAGCGCCATCTTATTCTGTAATGCTGTACAAGGTATAATTACAGACAAGGTAAAACATACTGTACAGGGACCATTACAAACTAGATGCTACAAAGATCAAACCAAATATTGTGAGGGCCCCCCAGACTACGGCTTTGTTATAGACAAGTAAGATGATGAAACAACAGCCTTGTTAAATGTGAAAGTCACAGGCAAGCTGAAGAATATGGTATAACCAGTGTTGTAGCAAATCACCACCTATTTGTCAGTAACCATAAAAACATTTTAAATAATAATAATTTATAGAAAGGACCTTATCCGCCATGTATGACAATGTGCAGATAATATAAATATTCCAAAAGAAATGTATTAAAAAATGCTTTATCCAATAACTGCTCACCCTGCCTGTCCTGCTAGTCCTCAATGTACTCATATCAATATTTACTCAAACCCTTTAACATATGCATAACTATGTCAGTGCTACCAAATCGATATTGCACAATATAGACATACAGTATCACTATATACATATACTATATTACATAACAAATGACACAGACAGTACCAAAAGTAAGAACAAATGGAAAAGTCTGCACAATATTCCTTTGCCCTTTAACAGTATGCACCCTATAGATAACCAGGAGGGTTACTGGTTTGAGTGCAAATTCATCTATCATGACATATTTATATCCCCCAACTTGACTCATCAGCTTACCTCATCATATCTCCCTTCTCCCTTCTTGTAAACTGGCAGCAGCACCAAACTTGGCACTGATGTTTGGCACCAGGGCCGGCTCCAGGGCTTCGTGGACCCCTGGGTGACAGTGTCTCAGTAGGCCCCTTGTGTCACATCACATGCCCTCTCTGTGATACTCCCTGGGATTGACAGTATTCACATGTGGCCAAAAACCCGGAACTTTGACTCTCCTGGGATTTGGATCTTGCGCCGCTGGCCATCCCACTTTGAGATGCCACACTATTTGAAACCACCTTGTTCTCCTGTAAACCCTGGTTCTCCTGTCATCCATTGTGCTTCGCCTAGGGAGGTTGAGAGGTCTTATTGGCTAAAGACCGCATCTCTGCTAGACTTGAGTGGGTGGCTGCCCACGCTGGCCATTACCAAAATGCCTGCCATGGGTACGAGCCTGGCTAAAGATATAGCAGAGGGTGGCCACGGCCCGTGCATGTGCCATTGGATCGGCAGTGAGGTAAGTTTTACCAGTAATCCAGCGGCTTTCACACAGCGGGGCATCCCAAAGGAGAGGGAGTCGGATCGCACTAAAGTCTTATTGACTTCAAGGCCACTTTTGATCCACTATAATTTGTCCACATAGCCCAGCATAGAGAGTGGGGAGTGGACAGCATTCCCGATTTTCCTCCCGCTGACGTGTGTGCTTCCGCACCCGACCTTTACACAGTTAATGCCTGAGGGTTTTAACACAGCTTGATTCCCTGGGAATAGGAAATAGGAAATGGGCTGGCATTGGAGTTTTTTAGATTCCATTGGCTTCTGTACCCAGCCTTAAAGTCCTAATAGCCAGGTAAAACAGGTTTTGGTCCTCTTTAAAGTGGACCAATCACCAGGATTTGAAATCCCGATTTGGGGTGCCCACTGTGTGAAACCTCCCCAGATCACCCACTCCAGTCCAATCAGTACTTTATTAGTATCAAATAAATGAATATACACATCAAATAAGAAACAATATAAGAAAGTGTTAAGTGCAACTGTGCTACTGAAAGAATGCCTAAAATAAAATGTGCAAGGGGCACTGTTGCCCTTAATCACAACACCATACAGAGAAAATGTAAATGCCACTAAACAAAGAAATGTATAAATCAATCACTCCAAAATTATCTGCACCGTATGTACAGAAAATACTAGAACCAATTATCCAATATTATGGAAGTGCTTCATACCAAAATAATCATAATAAGCATAAAAAAGATGATACAAACAGTAGACAATGATAATAGAAATTATACTGCCCTGTAATAATCGAAGATGATACACAGTGTAGCACATACAATAGGGTCAATTTATAGTTAGTGCACTGGTGAGTTTGCACGCACTATTTGAAGCGTCAAGTCACACACGGGCATCCGTCTGATCCAGTCAGGATGCGTTTTCATTTTAGTGTCAATTTGTGCACTAGTGTTTGTCATTGTGCCAATTTGCGGCTGAAATTTTCTGTTCCGTGCGTCCTTTTGGCACACAGAAAACTGTCTCCGATGCCTTATTTATGGTATGTTTAGAGGGCACCAAAGCGTGCGCAAATGTGTCAATTTGAAGAGAGAATTTCCTCCAGCAAATAGGTAGAAGAAACTGACGATTTCAATGAGTAACAGCCTTATTTCATTTCAAAAACACATGCTGGTAGTGTCATGCCCGTTAAAATGGGATGCGTTTTCGTTTTAGCATCAGTTTGCGCACTAGCATTTGTCATTGTGCCAATTTGTACCAAAATTTTCAGTTAGCGTCCTTTTTGCACACACAAAACTGTCTCCGGCACCTTATTTATGATATTTTTAGAGGGCAGAAAAGTGAGCGAGTGATTTGAGTGGTTTGAAGAGTGAATTTCCTCCAGCAAATAGATAGATGTTGCATTAATATGCAAACCAAACAGGGAGGGTTAAAGAGAACATATGGGACAAAACATCGGGCAAAAAAGTTTAGGGTTACTGGAATCAGAATATCCCCCCCCCAAAAAACACAAAAAATGGAGAACACAGGTTCTCCACAGAATACACCGCCAAATGGAGAATAGATCTTTGCTGAAAACACAGAAGCTGGAGAGATCAAATTGCTATGGAGAAACAATAAAGGAAAGGAGAGAAACATGAGGGACCATCTGGAGCAGTTAGGCGCCTAGCGGGCCAAATGCGCATGGGGCAGTGGCATTGGCGCAAATTGCGCTTCTCCCATGCACTTGCCATTTGGTGCACTTCGCAGCTATGGATCATTTGCCTAGGCGCATGCAGAATCGCTTGCTCTTCGTCTGAGCATTTTTGCGCAAACAGCCATGACTGTCTTACTAGCAGCTCTAATCTTGCTATGGGCCACAACAGACAGGTGGTGTTGTTGATGGGGCCCAGCACTGGAAAAAAAAAATGGTGTCAAGGGGTTGATCAACGAGTACAGGAGGGTGTAGCATTACTACTACAGAGTAGTGCTAGTCTTACTTTACTAGTGATCCTGTCTGCAAGACTAGGCTCTAGACCCCGCCCCAGTGTGACATGAGGTCCCATGCCTAGAAAAGAGCAAAGAGCGAGGGACTCCTCTTTATAGTGGTGCCAATGTGTTCAATAGCAAAGTAAGACCAGTACAATTCTGCAGTACTAATGCCAATCTTTCTAAGCCCTGGGCCAACTTCACAGACTCTCATAATGGAAGTTACCAAAATAAACAAATCCTATCACCTTGACCCCAACACCCCTGATTCCCTCCTTTTGCACACATGCTTTACACATTAGCCCTTTTTATACGCTGTAGGGCACCGTGAATTATGGTAAGCTTTGGCCAGGCCCTAGAGCCTCCTCAGACTCTAGGGCCAGGCTACACTGGCTGCAGTCTGCTTTAAGCAGATTCCCCCAGACCCAAAAGTGAAAAGTCAAAGTGCAAATTACCCCAGACCCCACACATCACACATCCCGTAGGCAGAGTGAGGCTTATCCCTCAAACTCAAAATTAATATGCAGAGTTTGAAAGGGATGTTTGGGGTCCCCTGCAGGGTATTTGGGAAGGGGGATGGGTGGCCACGCCTGGACAGCTGAAGGGGTGCAGGAGAATGCCATGCATTGCAGCCCTGTCAGGGTACTTAGGGGGTACAGGACTTACATGTGGGGGGTCTGCCAGGGTACTTGAGGATGCAAGAGTCTTCAGGGGCATTTGGGGTGCAGGGGGGTTTTGACAAAGTACTTGGTAGTTCAGAGGGTACCTTGCTTGGGAGAGTGTCAAGATGCCAGGGACCAGGAATTTCCAATATTTCTATATTTCTCAGTAGCAAACTTGTATGGGTTACAGCAGTACTGGCACAATACAAGGGTTCACACTGTCAGCATAGAAGAATTCATTATTTTTTTTCTTCACTGCAGTCATTTTGAGAATCAATGAACCTTTACTGCCATCTAACGTTCCTAACAAAAATTTAGCAGATCAAAATGTATTTTATCTATGAACCAATCATTATTTATCTAAAAGAAAATGACTGTCAGTACCCCCAATGCATGCAAATAAAGATATAAATACACTTGGTAAAATAATAGGGTTGAACTACATACAGTGTACTGTATAAAGGATCACAATTATTTTTAATAATTCCTTACTTTAAAGGAAAAAACAGTCACCCAAAACCAAATACATATATGAATTAAATATTGTTATATTGTGTTTGTAATACACAAAGGCAAGTGTGCTATTTTAGGATTAGATTCCTACAAAATCATTATACATAAACTGTCAAGACGGTCTCAGATGGATCATGAATGCATTCACTTTACGTTAGACAACAATAATTTACAAGGATACTGCACGGTACACAGAAAGATCAGTAGGTATTCAGATATAAAATATGTCCATGTGGAGATAACCTTCATCCCTGATGATGGAACCAGACTGTCACATACAGCGTAATTTATTATTATGTTTTGGGGGCGCTAGGTGAGCGTTTTCACAAGTTTCCAGTGCTGGGTAACACAAAAATGCATACAAAAGCGATTCCACACAGCCCAGGTATCCCGTGGCACATGCACCAGCACAAAAAATAAAAAAGGCAAGGGTGAGCGTCTGGTCTTATCTGGCGCTGTAGTGAACTCATCCCATCGTTGGCACTGATGATAGATGGGACTAGCATTCATGGAGGCGTCCTGGATTTTTGACTTGATAACTACACCTTTTGCACTGGGACCTGACACTCACCTGGCACTACGTGGCCATAGTGTTTCTTAAATAAACCCCTTTATCAGACACAGAAATGTATTTGCTTATGTATTTTGCATTCAGTTAATAAATAGTAATATAATAGTAATATATTGATTGGCGCCACTGGGAGACAAAACATAATGTGCAAGAGATGACATATACTTTAATGACTGTGCAAAAAAAAACAGAAAATGCAATACTCTAGTTCAGGGTCCCCAATCTTATTTCATCAAGTACTATGTTTAATTATATAAATAACTTGAAGAAAAATCCTTATGTCAGTTTTTTGGTGTTTTGCCTTATTGTTTTCCTCTTTTGGAATGAAAAATAAAGGTTTGTGTTAGGATGGTTCCTCCAGACCCGTGGTTTACTAAATCATCATGTTGGTCCCAAGTTTTCTTTATGTCTGTGGTTCTATGTTTCTATTCCTGACCTTGAATAAAACTGCCAGTAACCATTCAGCTGATGGAACACAAGCGGGTGATCCCTTTATATGAAGGGGGTGAATTAAAGAGAAGGGGGTTAAACCTATTGTCCCTGCCTCAGCCAATCAGATGATTATGATACCAGAGTCAGGAAGTCTCTGTTCTATACACCAAACACACCACTTTTACATTGCTAACATAAACATATTGTTGTTAGGGAAAATTATTTTCATTTGTAACAGATTTGTAAACACAAAAAGGAAAAACCCTGAGGACATCACTTTGTGTAGTCCTATTGGAATACATTTGATTGTGTATGGACAATGAAGGTCTCTGCAAAGAGAAATAGATTGATCTGCATATGCTGAAAGTAAAAGGACATTATATTAAGGTAGCCCTAACCAAAGCAATATGATTTTTATTCTTTAGGTTTGTAATAAAAATATGTTTTCTTTATAGCAGATGGATGAATACCTAGTCATTCGCAGCCTATTAGGTTTTTGTCATGTGAGTTGAGCAATGCTGTCCCACCTTAGATTATAGTGTAGAGCATAGAAAAGTAGTACATTAGTTAATGTAGGGAGAAGCACCATATGAATCTTGGAAAAATAAGGGAATGGAGTGATTACCTTATTGTAAGGATGCTGACCCACGTGTATGGGATTCCTTGGTTAGTGATATCTGTTTCAGGGAAGCTGGTTTATAGCAAGGAAGAGGAGTATGGTGGTGTATCACCGTGTTGTGACAGCTACTGCCCAGCCAAGAAATGGAGGTGGCTTCTTTAGCTAGGCAGACAAATAGTGATGTGGACAGTGTCGTGGGTGTTGTGAGCGTTCCAGCTCCTGCGCCCGACACTGTTGACGAATCCACGAACATCAGTGACGTACAGCCACAACTCGGTGATAATGATGATGACGATGAAGCCGATCGCACTTGGGAGCCGGGTGATGAAGGGGCTTCATCGTCATCATCAGGAGAAGAGGGGCGCAGGTTGCCCCGGAGTCAGCAGCTCAGGCAGCAAGGTGTTAGCAGCATGGTTGGCAGTCAGCATGGGGGCACAATTGTAAAACCTGGAGCCAAACGGGGTCGGGGCCGGGGTAGAGCACCTGCTGCACGACAGGCTACCTTATCGGGAGGTAGTGGGGCAGGGGTTCCTGGAGTTGGCGACAATGGCAGCGAATCAGTGAGGCCTGTTGGTGGGCAAAGTAGCTACTCGGCAGTGTGGCAGTTTCTCCTGAAGCATCCGCAGGAGGGTAACATGGCCACATGCAAGATATGTAGGCAGAAGGTGAAGCGTGGCCAGGGCCCAAATGTTGGCACCACGGCCCTGCGTCAACATATGATGCGTCACCATGAAGCGACCTGGGAGAACCGAGGCTCCCAAGGGGTGGTCCAGTCTGTTTCCTCACCAAGTGGCACGCCGCTCTCAATTTCTGCCAGCCAAGGCTCCAGCACCTCAGCTGAAGGCAGCTGTGCATCATACCCATCCTCTGTCGCTCCTGCTCCTCCTCCTCCTCCTCCTCCAAGTCATGCATCCCGCCAGCAATCCATCAGCGAAGCCATGTCCAAGAGACAGCAGTATGCGCCCACTCATCCTACGGCGCAGAAGCTGAATGTGCTCCTGTCCAAGTTGCTGGTGCTGCAGTCGCTCCCTTTTCAGGTGGTGGACTCTGCACCTTTCAGAGAACTGATGGCTTGTGCCGAGCCGAGGTGGAGAGTCCCAAGCCGTCATTTCTTTGCCAAGAAGGCAGTACCAGCGCTGCACACTTTTGTTGAACAGAAGGTGGGCCAGTCCTTGAGCCTGTCGGTGTGTAGCAAAGTGCATGGCAGCGCCGACGTCTGGAGCTGTAACTACGGTCAGGGACAGTACATGTCGTTTACGGCCCACTGGGTGAATGTGGTCCCTTTGCAGCAGCAGCAGCAACTTGGACAGGTCACGCCGCTTCGGCCTCCGCGCTCCCTGCCCGTTGGGCCTGTGACGACTCGGCCTCCTCATCCTCCGCCATCTCCTCACCCTCCACTGTAGGCTCAAGTCTCAGTGCCCCTCCAGTCTACCATGTGTGCAGGGCACGGAGGTGTCACGCAGTGCTTCACATGGTTTGTCTTGGCGAAAGGAGTCACACAGGGGAGGAACTGCTAAAATTTATTCATCAGGATATCCAAACATGGCTTACTCCAAGAAAACTTAGAATGAGAATCATGGTTACCGACAATGGGAAGAACATTTTGTCTGCGCTGCGCCAAGGAAGCCTGACCCATGCCCCCTGCATGGCTCACGTCTTCAATCTGGTTGTCAAGCAGTTTCTGAAGTGTTCCCCCCATCTGCAAGACATCCTAACAACTTCACAGGAAACTTTGCATGCACTTCAGCCACTCATACACCGCCAAACACACCCTTCTTGAGCTAGAGCGTCAGAACGGTATCCCCCAACATAGTCTGATTTGCGATGTTTCCACCCGTTGGAATTCCACCCTTCACATGTTGGACCGATTACATGAACAGAGAAAAGCCATCACGGATTTCCTGATGATCCAAGCGGATAGGGGGACTCCCTTGTGTAACTTCAATGTAAACCAGTGGCAGCTCATACGTGACACCTGCCGTTTGCTCAGGCCCTTTGAGGAAGCCACTCGGCAGGATTACGGGATGAAAGACGTGATTCCACTGCTTCATGTACTACAGCACATGTTGGAAACCATGGCTGGTCAGGGCACTGGAGACATGGCGTCTACATCTTACGGCCACATGAACCCCGTTGGAGCTGAACTGGAGGAGGAGGAGGAAGAGGAGGAGGAGTTGCCCAGCGAAACACAGTTTAGGCTTGGCGAAATGGCTGGTTTATCTAGTTAGCGGACAGGAGAGGAGGAGCAGGAGCAGCCAGAGGAGCTAGAGGTTTTTGAGGAAGGCGAGACAGAGGACCCGGACACACCGTGGCAGTATGCAGTGGAGATGGAGACAGGTAGTCCATCCGAGTCACTTGCGCAAATGGCAGGAAGCATGCTCACGTGCTTGTGTAGTGACCCCAGAATTGTTTCCATTTGTCGGCGGGATGACTTCTGGCTGTCCACCTTATTGGACCCTCGCTTCCGGCACAAAATGGGGGCATTTTTTAAACCCACCGAGAGGGAGGACAAACTGAACTACTACAAAGACATTCTACGTAGGCAGTTGGCCGATGCCTATCTGCGCCATGGTCCATACTCTCGCAGGTCTGACTCGAGGGGACCTCTGCGCTCACCTTCCACTGCCATGGCTGCTGGGGGGGTTGGCAGGAGCAGCAGCAGCAGCTCCATCAGCAGCAGCCTCAGTCTTCAGTCGCTAATGAGTAGCTTTCTACACCCGCATAGTGAGGCTACTCATGAGCAGCAGGAAGACCTGGAGCAGGACCTGAACCAGCAGGTCATTTCATACTTTGACATGACCATGCCAACACACCTTGAGGATCCGCTGGACTTCTGGGCAGCCAAACTTGATTTGTGGCCGCAACTAGCAGAGTTTGCCCTGGAAAAGCTGTCCTGCCCGGCAAGTAGCGTGCCATCTGAGCGGGTGTTTAGTGCGGCGGTGGCCATAGTTACGGCGAGGAGAACTCGTCTGTCAACTAAAAATGTGGAGAGACTCACCTTTGTCAAAATGAATGTCACGCTCCGGGTACCGCGATTAACCACTTAGACAACTCCAGCTCTCTTGGTAAGGACCTCAACCCCCAATCTCCGCAGCCAGCTTCACCTATAGGAGCCCCCGCTTGCCGAGACGCAGAACACGCCTGCTCGGGATCGGTTGCCCCCAGGACTTTATGGCTCAAAGGATGAAGCCTTACGGTACAGAGGACTGGAGAGCCCGCGGCTGGAAGTGGAATCGGGTAGCCCGTAACTGAGCGTAAGGAGGAAGTCCAAGGACAGGCTGGAGGTTGGTAACAGGAGACCTGAGGAGGCCGCAGGACAATAGCAATGGACAGATCGTGGTCTAGGTTTGAGGCAAGGGTCGGCAGCAGGAGTGGAGATCGAGGATGGTCAGAGGCAAGCAAAGGTCGGCAACAGGAGTGGAGATCGAGGATGGTCAAACTGGCAAGGGTCGGCAACAGGAACGGAGATCAAGGATGGTCAAACTGGCAAGGGTCGGCAACAGGAACAGAGATCGAGGATGGTCAAACTGGCAAGGGTCGGCAACAGGAACGGAGATCAAAATCGAGGATAAACAGCTACAAGGGTCTAGGCGCTATAACAGGCAATGACAGACTGACTGGGTTGAGGTTAAATAGGGAACAGGCATCATTGGCCCTGGGGAATCGGTGTGGTGATTGGTGCAACTCAAGAACCTCACAGGGATTGGTAACACAGGGCGTGCAGCCCAGAACTCAGGGGCAGCTGATTGGCCCAGTCCCAGTGGGGCACTCCCACTGGTGCAGCTGGGCCTTTAATTGCTTTACTTAATCTTCCTCCGGCGGCCGCGCTGAGAGCAGCGCCGCCGGAGGGTATAAACAAAACGTGCTCGCGCACGCGCGCGAGCACGAGAGCTGACGCTGGGGCCGTCAGCTGAGGAGGCAGGCGCGTGCGCGCCATCCGAGACAGAGACCGCCGCCCGCCGCGGCCGCCGGACAGGTGGCTGCGCAGCGGGAGCGGGCGGCTGAGGACCCGTGACGCCGCTGGAACGGGGAATCGGTAAGTGGGTGATGACATTACCCCCCCCCTCACGTTGGGCCTCCGGACCCTCACCCGGTTTCCCCGGATTGTCACGGTGAAATTTCCGTACAAGAGCCCTGGCATGGACATCACAAGAAGAAACCCAGCACCTTTCCTCAGGACCGTAACCAACCCAATCAATTAAATACTGTAACGTATTGCGAACCCTACGTGAATCCAAAATCTTGTTCACTTCATATTCTTGCACATTATCCACTAAAACAGGAGGAGGACCAGCAGGAGAAGAGTTTTTAGCAGGTTTCAATAGAGATACATGAAACGAGTTGGAAATTCTCATAGTAGGAGGGAGCTGAACTTTGAAGGTCACATTATTAAGTTTCCTGATAATGGGGTAAGGACCAATAAATTTAGGACCCAATTTATAAGAAGGCTGCCGGAGAGCAATGTTCTTCGTGGAAACCCAGACAAGGTCCCCACACTGAAGGATAGGTTCCTGAGACCTACGATGATCAGCAAACTTTTTATATTTAACGCGCATAGTTTCTAAATTTTTCTTGACACATGCCCAAACCTCTTTCCGCAAAGTCAATAAATTCCGACCACTGCTCCTGAGTGTCAGAGATGTAACATCTTAAATATTGTTCTAAGCTCTGATTCGTTCTTTCGGTCTGCCCATTAGACTGGGGATGATACGCGGAGGATAAAGAAACCTGAATCCCCAAACGTGAACAAAAATTTTTCCAAAATCGTGATATAAATTGCACACCCCGATCGGAAACAATATTTACTGGAATACCATGAAGACGAAAAATATGCGAGATGAACAGGCGCGAAAGTTCAGGAGCCGAGGGTAGCTTGGGTAAAGCAAAAAAATGAGCCATCTTACTAAATCTATCAACGACTACCCAAATCACAGTGTTCCCATGCGAGAGAGGTAAATCAACAATAAAATCCATCGAGATGTGAGACCATGGTTCTTTAGGGATCTCAAGCGGAATCAGATACCCACTAGGGGCCTTGTGTACCCCTTTACTTCGTGCACAAACAGGACATGCGTCGATAAGGGTAGTGATATCACGTTTCATAGAAGGCCACCATACATGACGTTGAGCTAAGATAAAAGTTTTACGAATTCCCAGATGCCCGGCAGTTTTGGCGTCGTGGAATTCACGGATTACGTCGGAACGCAAATGCGGTGGCACAAATTGACGTCCTGCTGGTACATTTACGGGTGAATCACCTTGGAATGGCGCCAAAACATTAGAAAGATCGGGGAGTAGGGCCCCGACCACACAACCTGCAGGTAAAATAGGTTCACCAGAATCTCCTCGATCTTTACACTCCCCGAACATACGCGATAGAGCATCGGCTTTAGTATTCTTTACGCCCGGCTTAAAAGTAATAATAAAATTGAAACGTGAAAAAAATAATGCCCAACGGGCCTGTCGAGAATTCAACCTCTTGGCGGAGCCTATATACTCAAGATTTTTATGATCGGTATACACAGTGATAGGATGCAGAGAGCCCTCTAACCAGTGACGCCATTCATCAAATGCCAGTTTAATAGCTAATAGTTCCCTATTGCCAACGTCATAATTTTGTTCCACGGTATTAAATTTCCGAGAGAAATAGGCACATGGATGCATACGTTCAGGAGATCCAGAGAATTGCGATAAAACAGCCCCCACACCCAATTCAGACGCATCAACCTCAACAATAAAAGGTCTGTTGACATCAGGGTGCACTAAGACTGGCGCCGAAGTAAAAGCCTGTTTCAAGACACCAAAAGCTTCAGTAGCTGATGGTGACCAGTTAACAGTGAACGCGGCTTTACGGGTGAGATTGGTGAGAGGAGCAACGATACTAGAAAAACCCTTGATAAAACGTCGATAGAAATTAGCAAACCCAAGAAAACGTTGTAATTCTTTTAAAGATTTGGGTTGTACCCAATCCCGCACCGCTGAAACCTTTCCCGCATCCATCTCCAACCCCTGACTAGAAATAATATACCCTAAGAAGGGAACGGAGGCAACTTCAAACATACATTTAGAGATTTTAGCGTATAGATTATTTTCCCTCAATTTCTGAAGGACCAGTTTTACATGTTGCCTGTGTTCAGAAAGGTTCTTGGAGAAAATGAGGATGTCATCCAAATAAACCACTACGAAGATACCCAAATAGTCACGAAACACGTCATTAACAAAGTCTTGAAAGACCGCAGGAGCATTGCAAAGGCCGAAAGGCATGACTAAATATTCATAATGACCATCTTTAACATTGAAAGCCGTCTTCCATTCATCCCCTTGTCGTATACGGATTAGATTGTAGGCCCCCTTTAGATCTAGTTTAGAAAAAATCCGAGCCCCCACCACCTGATTGAATAAATCACCTATTAAGGGAAGAGGATAACGATTTTTAACGGTGATCTTATTCAATGCTCTATAATCTATGCAAGGCCTTAAACCCCCATCCTTCTTCTCAACAAAAAAGAAGCCGGCACTCGCCGGTGATGTTGATGGGCGGATAAAGCCTTTACTCAGATTTTCTGAAATATATTCCTTCATAGCCTGCTCTTCTGCCCGATTCAGATTATAAATTTTCCCCCTAGGGGGAATAGTTCCCGGAAGTAAGTCGATGGGACAATCATAGGATCTGTGTGGGGGAAGTTTATCAGCGGATCGCTCAGAAAAGACATCTGCCCAATCAGAATAAGGCAGAGGTAATTCCTGGGGCAAAATCTGAACACTCCTAAGGACAGTGGAGAAGCAATGTGCCTTGCAGTAATTACTCCATTTCACCAGGTCACCAGAGTGCCAATTAAATATGGGGTTATGGAGCTTTAGCCATGGGTATCCCAAAACTACAGGTGTTTCTGGACAATCAAACACCAGAAATTCTATAAGTTCAGAATGAGATGAGCCCACCACTAATTTGAGAGGAGGGGTCTTGTGACTGACCGGTCCTCCCTGGATAGCCTTCCCATTTATTGCCAACACCTGGAGAGACTTTTCAAGAGGTACCAGTGGAACCCCCAGGATGGAGACTATGTTCCGATCCAGGAAGTTACCTGCAGCTCCACTATCGACAAAAGCAGATACTGCCTGTTTGGAAAGACCCCAGAAAAGCTCTGTAGGGATTAACATCTTATCATGGTGAGAGTAATGCTTCCATCCACCTAGGTCAGCACCCTCTTCCTGACCTAGGCGAGAAAGTTTCCCGCTGGATATCCCTTATTAGGGCAAGACCTGGCAAAATGCCCCGGGGACCCACAATAGAGACAAAGACCCAAAGACCGTCTTCGTTGTTTCTCGTCCTGAGAAAGACGGGCTCTGCCAACCTGCATTGGCTCCTCTTGAGAGGGGGAGGAGGAGTTTACCCCACCAGGAGTTGAAGGGCTGGGAGTTTGTGAAGGTCTAAAGGGAGTAGTAACCCTAACCCTTTCCCTGGCTCTCTCCCTAAGACGCCTATCGATCCTGATGGAGACCTGCATAAGCTGGTCCAAATCTTTAGGAGTGGGAAAGTTGACCAGGGCATCTTTAATATTTTCGGATAGCCCCATGCGGAATTGGCTACATAGGGCTGGATCGTTCCAGGTAGATTCTACTGCCCAGCGCCGGAACTCAGCGCTGTAGTCCTCGGCGGAATTCCGACCCTGCTTCAGGGCCCGAAGCCTGTTTTCCGCCGTGGACTGACGATCTGGATCCGCATACAACACTCCCATAGCTGAGAAAAAGGATGTCACGGAGTGTAAGGCAGGATCTTCAGGGAGCAAGCTGAAAGCCCATGACTGGGGATCTCCTTGTAGCAAAGAGATAATTAAACCCACCCGTTGGGTTTCTGTGCCAGAAGATAAAAGCCGCAGCCTAAAGTAGAGTTCACACGAATTCTTGAAATTCGAAAAGCCGGCCCGGTCTCCAAAGAACTTTTCAGGTAAAGGAACCTTAGGCTCAGGAATATGAGGTGATACAGCGGGTGTTGAAGTCTGGCGGGTTTCTTGATTGGCCACCCTCTGGGCAAGTTGATTGATAGCAGTGGCCATCGCCTGAACTTGCTGTACCAGGTCTTCCATATTAATATTTTTGGGCCTGTTATAATGTCACGCTCCGGGTACCGCGATTAACCACTTAGACAACTCCAGCTCTCTTGGTAAGGACCTCAACCCCCAATCTCCGCAGCCAGCTTCACCTATAGGAGCCCCCGCTTGCCGAGACGCAGAACACGCCTGCTCGGGATCGGTTGCCCCCAGGACTTTATGGCTCAAAGGATGAAGCCTTACGGTACAGAGGACTGGAGAGCCCGCGGCTGGAAGTGGAATCGGGTAGCCCGTAACTGAGCGTAAGGAGGAAGTCCAAGGACAGGCTGGAGGTTGGTAACAGGAGACCTGAGGAGGCCGCAGGACAATAGCAATGGACAGATCGTGGTCTAGGTTTGAGGCAAGGGTCGGCAGCAGGAGTGGAGATCGAGGATGGTCAGAGGCAAGCAAAGGTCGGCAACAGGAGTGGAGATCGAGGATGGTCAAACTGGCAAGGGTCGGCAACAGGAACGGAGATCAAGGATGGTCAAACTGGCAAGGGTCGGCAACAGGAACAGAGATCAAGGATGGTCAAACTGGCAAGGGTCGGCAACAGGAACGGAGATCAAAATCGAGGATAAACAGCTACAAGGGTCTAGGCGCTATAACAGGCAATGACAGACTGACTGGGTTGAGGTTAAATAGGGAACAGGCATCATTGGCCCTGGGGAATCGGTGTGGTGATTGGTGCAACTCAAGAACCTCACAGGGATTGGTAACACAGGGCGTGCAGCCCAGAACTCAGGGGCAGCTGATTGGCCCAGTCCCAGTGGGGCACTCCCACTGGTGCAGCTGGGCCTTTAATTGCTTTACTTAATCTTCCTCCGGCGGCCGCGCTGAGAGCAGCGCCGCCGGAGGGTATAAACAAAACGAGAGCTGACGCTGGGGCCGTCAGCTGAGGAGGCAGGCGCGTGCGCGCCATCCGAGACAGAGACCGCCGCCCGCCGCGGCCGCCGGACAGGTGGCTGCGCAGCGGGAGCGGGCGGCTGAGGACCCGTGACGCCGCTGGAACGGGGAATCGGTAAGTGGGTGATGACAATGAATCAGGGATGGATCAGCCAGGATTTCCACCCACCAATGCCTGATGCATGCGACTAGATTCAGCATGGTGCCACGTTTTACACTTTCCAAATGGTGCAAAACATATTTATGTCTTTAGGCCAATTTTTGGGCTCCTGCTGATGCCAACTTCAGGGTGTGCCTTCCTACCAATTTTTGGCCTCCTGCTAATGCCAACTTCAGGGTGTGCCTTTCAGCCAATGTTTGGCCTCCTGCTGCTGCTTGCAACTCCAGGGTGTGATTCATCCAATTTTTGGGCTCCTGAAGCCAACTCCAGTGTCTCTTTAAAGTAATGTTCGGGCTCCTGCTGCTGCTTGCAACTCCAGGGTGTGATTCATCCAATTTTGGGGCTCCTGCTGCCAACTCCAGTGTCTCTTTAAAGTAATGTTTGGGCTGCTGCTGCTGCTTGCAACTCCAGGGTGTGATTCATCCAATTTTTGGGCTCCTGAAGCCAACCCCAGTGTCTCTTTAAAGTAATGTTTGGGCTCCTGATGCTGCTTGCAACTCCAGGGTGTGATTCATCCAATTTTTGGGCTCCTGCTGCCAACTCCAGTGTCTCTTTAAAGTAATGTTTGGGCTCCTGCTGCTGCTGCTGCCAACTCCAGGGTGTGTCAGTCAATTTTTGGGCTCCTGCTGCCAACTCCAGTGTCTCTTTAAAGTAATGTTCGGGCTTCTGCTGCTGCTTGCAACTCCAGGGTGTGATTCATCCAATTTTTGGGCTCCTGCTGCCAACTCCAGTGTCTCTTTAAAGTAATGTTTGGGCTACTGCTGCTGCTGCTTGCAACTCCAGGGTGTGATTCATCCAATTTTTGGGCTCCTGCTGCCAACTCCAGTGTGTCTTTCAAGCTATGTTTGGGCTCCTGCTGCTGCTGCTTGCAACTCCAGGGTGTGATTCATCCAATTTTGGGCTCCTGCTGCCAACTCCAGTGTCTCTTTCAGCCAATGTTTGGGCTGCTGCTGCTTGCAACTCCAGGGTGTGATTCATCCAATTTTTGGGCTCCTGAAGCCAACCCCAGTGTCTCTTTAGAGTAATGTTTGGGCTCCTGCTGCTGCTTGCAACACCAGGGTGTGATTCATCCAATTTTTGGGCTCCTGCTGCCAACTCCAGTGTCTCTTTAAAGTAATGTTTGGGCTCCTGCTGCTGCTGCCAACTCCAGGGTGTGTCAGTCAATTTTTGGGCTCCTGCTGCCAACTCCAGTGTCTCTTTAAAGCAATGTTTGTGCTCCTGCTGCTGCTTGCAACTCCAGGGTGTGATTCATCCAATTTTTGGGCTCCTGCGGCCAACTCCAGTGTCTCTTCAAAGCAATGTTTGTGCTCCTGCTGCTGCTTGCAACTCCAGGGTGTGATTCATCCAATTTTTGGGCTCCTGCAGCCAACTCCAGTGTCTCTTTAAAGCAATGTTTGTGCTCCTGCTGCTGCTTGCAACTCCAGGGTGTGATTCATCCAATTTTTGGGCTCCTGCAGCCAACTCCAGTGTCTCTTTCAGCCAATGTTTGGGCTGCTGCTGCTTGCAACTCCAGGGTGTGATTCATCCAATCTTTGGGCTCCTGCAGCCAACTCCAGTGTCTCTTTCAAGCTATGTTTGGGCTCCTGCTGCTGCTGCTACTTGCAACTCCAGGGTGTGATTCATCCAATTTTTGGCCTCCTGCAGCCAACTCCAGTGTCTCTTTAAAGCAATGTTTGGGCTCCTGCCCCACATAGTGATGCCACTTCAACTATCTGCAATTGTGCCGCTCTGCGATTCTATTAGCGATGCCTCTGATCTGAATGTGATATTTGTTTACAGTATTATTTCAGTAACCCAGCACGCATCCTATGCGTGTTACAGCAAGGCAGAATGGTTTACAACCCTATTGAGGCTCTAGGAGGCTCAGAAATAGCCGTTTTTAATATCGATTCGTCGCAAATAAATTCGGACCGAAACTAATTTTGTCGGAAAATTCGGCGAATCAGCCGAATCGAATTTTTCAAAAGTTCGCTCATCTCTAATGTCAAGTCCTTCTACCATTTTTGTTGCCCTCCTTTGGACTCCTTTCTATTTGGATAATTTATTTTTGCAGGTAAGGTCTCTAGAACTGCACACAGTATTCTAGCTTTGGCCTCGCCAGGGCTCTATACAGCGGCATCACAACCTCCCACTTCCTACTGGTTTCACAAATCTAAGTTCTCTTAGAACTTTGAGATGGATACCATCTGAATCTATTGCCTTACTTACCTTTAGATGTACCAGCGCAGCTAAAACATCAGCCTCCAAATACTCCGGAGCTGGGCACTCCCAGTTGAATGCTATTCTATGGCCACACCTGCTATTGGTTTGAAAGCCATTATCTGAAAATAGCTATTCAGATGGTCAGCCATAGCCTTATATCCATCAATATAATTATTCTCCCTATTTTAAATTTTTGAAACTGCTCTGTTGCCAATATATCAGAAAATGTTTTTATTTAGTATTGCCTCTCTCTGGTAAATTGTATACGCATGTCTGTCAGCTACACTTCTGGCTTTAAGCCCCACCCCCCGCTTCGGCTGCCACTGACAGCTGTAAAAAAAATGACATTTACGCATCTTAAGCCGCTATCCCTCCGATTGCCCCCCAAGCTCTTCTGTGGTGAGGAGAGGGCATAATAGGCCCTCTCTAGCACCTCTGCAATGGCCCAGCCGCTAGACCCAACTTTTCCCTTGCCTCCTTGCCTCCGCTTGCCCCCTCCACAGATCACCCGGCAGCAGTTATCGGAGCTTCGTGGGACATGGTCGCGGGGGGGGCAGCGGATTGGAGGTGAGTAGAGAAAAGAATAATACATTTGTTTTCTGTGCGTGTGTTTATTTTTACACTTAAACACTTTGTGAACTAGTAAGGGATCCATCCCAGATCATGGGATGCTGTTATTAAACTGATCTCATAGGTAAACTGTGTACTTGGCATGTAAAACTGTCCCCTCAGAATTACAGATCATTTTTGGGGAACAAGTTTGAAAAAATAGGAAAAAGTTTTCAAGATGCAGGTTGCAATCTACACCGCAATGCACAGGACAAGTCACACTAGCTTCACCAAATAATTAGCATGACCCCCTTGGAGTCAGGCGATTACCTTATGACAGGAGATATCTGGTGCCTGAGAAATGTTTATATCTGCGTAATGTTGATTGGCTGGACCCTTCTGTATAAATAAGATTGAAGGTGCTGCAATTAAACAATGCAATTCTTAGATCATTAGCATAATTGGGTCATTCATGGTCGTGCACAAACAAATTTAAGCATGTTTTTGGGACGGCCAAGTTGGGCTTGAGCTTTCGCCTGAATTATGGTTGTCAGAATGGGATGCGCATTTTTTTGCACCAATTTGCGTCTGAAATTTTCCGTTAGCACCGATTGCGCACCGAATTGTCTCCGGCACCTGATTTGTGGTATGTAGGGCACCAAAGCGTGCGCAAATGTGGCAATTTGAAGAGTGAATAGAGCACATAGATGGAGGAAACTGCTGATTCAAATTAGTAACAGGCTTAATTCAATTCGAAAACACATGCCACCGACGTCCGTAATACAGCATGTATTGGGCCCCAAAGTTAAGCAATAAAAAAATTATAGTTACATTATTAAGCATTAATATGCAAAACAAACAGGGGAAGGAGGGTTAAAGAGAACATCTGGAACAAAATATTGTGTAAAAATATTGTGTAAAAAAAACTGGAATCAGAATTTCCCCCAAATAATCCACCCCCTGAAAGAATGGAGAACACAGGTTCTCCAGAGAATACACGGAATGACGAATAGACGAGAATAGAGAGAACAAAATGCTATGGAGAAACAGGAAAGGAAAGGGGAGAAACATGGGGGGCCAAATTTGCATTTCAAAACAGCAGATTTTCCTTGCAGAAGGCGCAAATTAGCACAAGAATAGGCAATTTGCGCTTGTCCTGTTCACTTGCCATTTGGTAAGATCTGCATGTGTTCTGCTCTGAAGGTGCATGCAGAGTCAGTGCTCCATCTGAGCATTTTTGTGCACCGACCATGAATCTACCCCAACCAACCCTTGCAGCAGACAGTAGTTGGGCATCTTTATCTGGGAACCCCTGAAACATTGTTGTGGACTTCCTGAACTAGAGTGCACTACGCCGTTAAAAGGTATTTTTATGCTTCTTGGCTGCACCCTGTTATATATCCTAGTAGCTTAATTAACTAAAGAGACAAAACATAATCTATATCTGAGAATGACTGGATAAGCCAAGTTCCTTCACCACAGACCTGCAACACCCAGCAACAGCTGCTACTCCAATAACTGAATAATAAAACCAATATCAACATGCGGCCCCCATCAGACCAACAACAACCTTCTCCAAATCAGTTACTAAACTTCAACACCCCTGCTGTCTGCACCTGCATCTTTCAATATGTGTCCTCAAACCCAAAAATGGATACAAAACACGGTGTAAGTAGATTCCATCTACTATACTGAAATTTAATATTACACCAACAAATGAATAGGCAAAGAACAAGCAGGACTCTTTTGCCCTGCAGCAGCCTGAGTGGTCTCCACTGAGTTGAAAATTATCAGAAGCAGATGAACTGGTCCAGTTGTGTCTGGCGATTCCTCAGGAGCATGTCCACAATTTGCAGTAGAAGCCCAGTGACATGCTTCAGCATTCAAATACAAAATTGCAGCCCAACGTGGCCTCCAGTGACCAGTAAGGTTCACTTGCACAGTGCTGTGGGTCCCCCTAGATAACTCCATGGGTTTCTAGTGGTAAAGTTACATGACTGGCCCAGGGAAAGAAACAGTCCTGGCTACTGTATACTCACCTAGACCGAGCAAGGTCTCCATGAAATAGGGAAATGATGACCACAGCACATGGCACCCCATGCAGCTGCATACATTCCATGCTTCTAAAATGCCCCTTGCTTTCTTCTTACTCCGATAGACCTCAAATTGCACTACAGATGTTTATGGCATTTTATGGCCTCCAAAGCAACTACATTATGTTCAGCTGTAATGGTTTTGTCCCCTCTCAGCCACGGGGAGTGAATCAATCTTTGTCTTTCTACCCTTCCAGGGGTGTAACCCAACCAAGATGAGCTGGCTGCCCTATAGCACAACCTGATGACACTCTTTGTCTTGCTTTTTGTCCGGCTCTAATTTTTTATCTCTTTTTCTCTTTTTATCACACAGCCAGCCGGGGTCTATTTATAGGCCTGGGTAAACAATAAGTCAGCCCTAACTGGAATTTCCCTCCAATTTTTTAGCTACATTTCTTCGGATAATCAGAGGGCTCCAAGACTGTCACGCTGGGAGACCCGGTCCTACTCACATGTGCTGGCAGGTGCGTGCTCATCCCCGCAAGTTTGCTGAAGTTGCTTGCACCCCTCGAGTGTCTCAGTTCGTGCTGTGAATGTCGGGGTGCCTGGGTGCCTAAGGCCCTCTAAATGGGGGCTTGCAGCACTAGGCGGTTGCCTGCAGATCTTCTTGGAGTGACACTTGCCTCTGTTCCTGTGTGACTTCCTGGTTCGACTTTTGGCTCTGACTTCTGGCTTTGGATCACGACCAGCTCTGGCTCTGACCCTATGGCTCTTGGATTACCACAACACTCTGGCTTTGACCCCCTTGCTTTGGACACCGACCTCTTTCTGGCTCCCAACCCCCTGATTGGATGATTACCTGTTTTGGCTCTCTGAATTCCGGCACTGAATTGTAGCTTTCCCTGGCTCTGGACTCCCTGGCTTCCCTGCACCAGCTTCCCTGAAGACCCGGACTGGACTTTTTCTATATTTGGGCTCACTGGAGACTTTTCTGCAGCACAGTCTGACCTTCCGTGCAGAAGACTCCAGGGAAAACTAGATTTGTCGGCAAACTCCCCATGCTGAAACCAGTGCATGGTGTAGCATTCTACCAATTACTCCCCGCTGGCTCCACTCTGTTACAGTCAGCTTTACTTCACTATTGCTTTCCAGATCTCCCTCAGTTCCTGATTCTGCATCATCTTCACATGTGTTACTCCGGCCTTCCCCTCCCGGCTGAACTTCCCCAGTCTCCCCTCTCTGGCTGCAGGTGGTATTGCTGGCAGCTGTCTGTATTTACATCGATCTGGTCTCCAGAAAGGTATGCAACAATGTCTCACTTGCAATCCTATTTCCTGTTTTTTTTTTTTTTTTTAGAATATTTCATCTCCTATGCTGCTATCAAGTAAAAACCAAGTAACTACACTGCATTTACCTAAGATCTATGGAAATTTTTCTAACTTTAAAGCAAACCTAAACTCATGCTAACTATTTTAACATAGTTGATGGCTATCCCATCACTCTGTTACACAGCTTGCATTCATGATTGTGGCTATAGTTTTTAAAGATTGTCAGGTAACTATAAATTGCTTATTATGTATTATTTACCATTGTAACATATGGTATCTCTGGTCATGATAATTCAAGAAAATTCTTCAGTAGGAGAAAGTCAGATTATTATTGTCATTGAAAATCAAAGCTATAAAATACTACCAACAGTTGTGTTGGCTGAAGCATAAATATTATTGTAAAGCGAATAAACCAAGTTCACTATTAGCTAAGAAATTAAAAGCTCCACCACAAAGTTACTGCCCGATTAGATTACAGGATGAGAGACGGGTTGTCACAAGTAATCCAACTAAAGTAGTAAAATTGTTCAAACAACCTTCACCGCCAAGCTTGGAGACATTGGAGAGATTTTTTAGGGAAATCGACCTACCCAGCCTACCCAAAATCTGAACGAAATTTTAGATGACGAAATTCAGCAAAGGGAAGTTCAACAGATAGTGAAGAATTTTAAACTTAATAAGAGACAGGCTTCTCAGCCTGTTATTATAAAAAGTTTAGTGAAGTGTTAACTCCTAAGCTGACTGCAATGTTTAATAATAGCAGAAATGGGGGTACTTTTACAGGAGAGTCACTCAGGGCTTCTATCAGTATGATCCCAAAACCAGATACAGACCACTCTCTTTGGTCTAACTTTAGACCCATTTCCCTACTTAATTTGTACATCAAAATCCTAGCTAAGGTGTGTCATGTCCCGTGGGACACCCGCCTTCTAGGTAAGTCCACAACCCCCAATCTCCACTGCTAGCTTCACCTATAGACAAGCCCCTTTATACACCTCACCGGGCACGGTTGCCCCCAGGACTTTGTAGCACAAAGGATGCAGACTTACGGGGAGGAAGGTGGATGAACCCGGAACAAGACAGGTCGGGAAAGCAGGGGGTCATACACGGGAGATCAGTCCAAACAAGCGCTGCACCAAAAGAGTAGTCAAAGTCGAGCCAGGGGTCAAGCCGGGAGGTCACAGTTACGCAGTACAAGGGAGCAGGCAAAATCGTAGTCAGAAACAGGCAATGGTCGGTTCAGGCTGCAATCACACGATGGTCAATACACAGCAAGATCAATAACGGGAAAGTTCAGATTCAGACAAACACACCCAGCAGCACGCCATTACGGCAAGGAACAACTGTGGGGAACCAAGCTTTATTAGAAGGGAACTGATGGGATTGGTTGGGGAGAAGTATAGTGATTGGTGCAAACTGGAACCTTGGGCTGATTGCCCAGTTTAACTCTAAAGGGCGTTTTTGGCCCAGGACCCTCTGGCCTCATTGGTCCACTTAAACTCAGGGCTCATTAGCCCTTTAAACCAAGCGCGAGCACGGGCTGTCAGGGAGGACGAGCTGTGATGTCAGGAGGAGGCGGCACTCTCTGCCGAACTCGCTCCGACGCTGCTTGACGGAGATGCGGCTGCCGGGCGGGGAGAGCCCAACAGCCGCCGAAGCCCGCGCCGCTTGCAGGCGCCACGAGACCGGCAAGAAGGTGAGTTGTCCATGACACTACCCCCCCCCTTCACGAGAGGCCTCAGGACCCTTACTTGATTCATCAGGATTGTCTCTATGGAACTTCTTAATCAAGACGTTGGCATGTACATCCCTAGCTGGAATCCAACATCTCTAATCAGGACCAAAACCCTTCCAATCGATTAAATATTGTAAAGAATTCCGCACAAATCGAGAGACGAGAATTCTGTTAACCTCATACCCAGGTTCATCTTCCACCACGACCGGATGAGGAGATGACACCTGAACATTCCCAGCGGATTTTAACAATGATACGTGAAATGTACTCGGAATTTTCATAGACGGGGGAAGCTTGACTTTAAAGGTAACATTGTTCAGTCTTTGAGTGATCGGAAAGGGACCAATATACTTAGCACCCAACTTCGGCGAGGGTTGTCGAAGCGCAATATTTTTAGTGGATATCCAGACCAAATCTCCCACCTGAAATGGTGGTTCTTGTGATCTATGTCGATCGGCAAAAACTTTATACCTATCAGAAGCTTTCTTAAGGTTTCCTTGTACCTCAGACCAAACTTAATTCTTTCCCGTAACCATTCCTCCAAGGCCGACAAATTGGAGGAAGGGCCTGAGAGAGAAGAGGCCTCAGGATTCTTGCTGTAATTACAGAAAAAGGGCGAAAACTTAGTCGATTCGCTAGGCGCGTTATTTAAGGCGAATTCCACAAACTCAATAAATTCTGACCACTGTTTTTGGCGATCTGACACAAAGCAGCACAGGTATTGCTCCAAACACTGATTCACCCTCTCAGTCTGCCCGTTAGACTGGGGATGGTAGGCTGAGGAAAGAGACACTTTAATACCCAACCGTGCACAAAACTCTCTCCAGAAGCGGGATACAAATTGAAGCCCGAGATCCGAAACTATATCTTGGGGTGTGCCATGGAGATGGAAGACGTGTTTAATAACTAGTTGCACCAGCTCCGATGCTGAAGGAAGCTTTGGCAGGGGAATAAAATGTGCCATTTTACTGAAGCGATCGATCACCACCCAGATTACAGTATTACCCTGAGACCGTTGCAGGTCAACAATGAAATCCATGGATATGTGGGTCCAAGGTTCTCCAGGAATCTCCAGTGGTACTAACAACCCTGCTGGAGATCCATGGATTCCCTTATCACGGCCGCACACAGAACATGCTTCGACAAAGTCATGTCGCGTCTGATGGTTGGCCACCATACATGGCGCTTGGAGAGAGCCAGTGTTTTCCGATATCCTAAATGACTGGCGGTCTTGGCGTCATGAAATTCCTGCAGGACGGAGAGATGCAGATGAGGTGGAACGAGCTGGCATCCAAGGCCTTTCCCTGGAGGAGCATCAACCTGATATGGAATTAAAGAACTAGACAAATCAGGGAGAAGGGCACCAACTACACAACCTGAGAGTAAAATAGGATCTCTGGGACCAAAATTGCGTGATAAGGCATCCTCTTTGGTATTCTTTGCTCCCGGCTTGAAAGTGATAATGAAATTAAAACGGGAGAAAAAGAGCGCCCTGCGAGCCTGACGAGAGTTGAGCCTTTTGGCTGACTCTAAGTTTTTATGGTCGGTATACACAGTAATGGGATGTAGGGAGCCTTCCAGCCAATGTCGCCATTTTAATACCCAACAGTTCCCGATTCCCAACATCATAATTTTGTTCAGCAGGACAGAATTTTCGTGAAAAGAAGGCACAGGGATGTAATCTCTCAGGGTCACCTGAATACTGAAAGAGGACAGCACCCACACCAAGTTCTGAGGCATCTACTTCCAAAAGGAATGGGGGATTGATATTGGGGTGGATCAATACTGGAGCCAATGTAAAAGTCTCTTTTAAAGTCTGAAAGGCACTTACTGCTGAAGGTGGCCAAATCTCCACAAACGCACCCTTCCAGGTTAGATCCGTTAAAGGGGCCACTATAGAAGAGAACCCCTTTATGAACCTCCTATAGAAGTTGGCGAATCCTAGAAACCTCTGAAGCGCTTTTAGGGTTTTGGTTGCTCCCACTCCAATACTGCGGACACCTTGGAGGGATAAATAACCAACCCATGCTTAGAGATCAGATACCCCAAAAACGGAATTTCAGAAACCTCAAATATACACTTTGAAATTTTGGCATATAGTCTGTTCTCCCGTAACCTTTGTAACACTGCCTTTACATGCTGGCGGTGTTCCAGCACTGAACGGGAGACTACCATAAATCGCCTAAATAATCGCAAAATATATACAAAATCTTGGAAGACCGCGGGAACATTGCACAGACCAAAAGGCATAACCAAGTACTCGTAGTGCCCATCTTTTACATTACAGGCTGTCTTCCATTCATCTCCTTGGCGTATGCGAACGAGGTTATATGCCCCTCTAAGATCAAGTTTTGAAAAAATCTGGGCCCAAGATACTTGGTTAAAGAGGTTGTCAATTAAAGGTAATGGGTATCTATTCTTAACCATGATCTTATTTAGTCCCCAATAATCGATACAGGGACGTAATCCACCGTCCTTCTTTTCGACAAAGAAGAACCCAGCGCCAGCTGGGGAGGTAGAGGGACGGATAAATCCTTTCTTAAGATTTTCCGCAATATATTCTTTCATGGCTGTCTCTTCTGAATGGGTGAGATTGTATATCTTTCCCCTAGGGGTCATGGTACCTGGTAGCAGATTAATGGGACAATCATAGGCCCTATGTGGGGGAAGAGAGTCAGCGGATTTTTCGGAGAAAACATCCGCCCAATCTGCATAGGCTGGAGGTAACACCTCAAGAGAGACATGAGTCGATCTTAGGGCGGTACAAAAACAATGGTCTAAACAAAATGGGCTCCATTTAACCAAGTCCTCAGATACCCAATTAACAACCGGGTTGGGGATTTTTAACCATGGAAATCCAAGTACTATGGGAGAAACAGGACTCTCCAAGATCAAAAATTCTAGTTTCTCGGAATGGGAGGAACACACAACGAGATTCAAAAAAGGGGTTTATAGGAAACCAATCCCCCCAAGAGGTGAGTCACGCCAAGTTGCATGGGCACCGCGGGTGCCAATGAAGATGAGGCAGCGGGACCCCTAGGACTGAATTCTTGACGAGGAGGACCCCACGGCTGGTCCTTAACTTTTTCCACATGTCTCTCCCTGAGCCGTCTATCCACTCTGATGGCTAGCTGCATGTATTCATCAAGGCTCTTTGGCTGAGGAAATTTAACTAAAGTATCCTTAATACTTTCTGAAAGACCGATTCTGAAATGACTGCACAGGGCTGGATCATTCCACTGGGAGTCGATGGGCCATCGACGGAACTCAGTGCTGTATTTTTTTGAACTTGTATGTTTTAAACTCTGCAACTTAGAGTCTGCCGTAGAATACCGGACAGGATACAGGACCTCCATGGCGGAAAAGAAGGCAGAGACCGATTGCAAGGCCTCATCGGTAGGTGCCAGTCCAAAGGCCCAGGTCTGTGGGTCACCTTAAAGGAGAGAAATGACTAGGCCCACTCTTTGTGTCTCAGACCCAGAGGAGTTGGGCCGCAGGCGGAAGTAGAGTTCACAAAAATTCTTGAAGTTAGACAATTTCGAATGTCCTCCCAAAAATTTTTCGGGAACCTTTGGCTCGACAGAGGAAACAGGTGCCTGTGGTGCAGATAGTTGGTGATTTTCTTGCGTAGCGACTCGTTGGGCTAGTTGATTGATGGCGGTGGCTAGGGATGAGCGAATCGATCCGGACGAACCCAGATTCGATCTGAATTTCATGAAAAATTCGATTCGGATCGAATCCGAATTTCCCCGTGCTTCGATCGCTCGAAGTTTTCCTTTAACATCCATTCATTTACATTACAGGCATTCTAAGATGGCGGACGGGACATGTCCAGACATCTACCCCACTCCAGTGCATGCTGGGGCAGTCACATGCAGCCTGTCAGCAGCCAGCAAGCCCGGTGACGTCACAGCGCTATTTAAGGCGGCGGACATCTTGCTTTTCCTCATTTCTCTATTGCATTCGTGAGAGACAGGACGCTGCTGTAGTCAGGGAGAGACAGTTAGACAGACAGGGACAGACAGGAGACAGGCAGGAGACAGGCAGGAAGTCAGCGAGAAGCAGGGAAAGTAAGGAAAAATCGGAGGCAGTCACAGGGAGATTTTTTTTTTTCATCCAGCCTGAGTGTTACTGGCTGGCTGAATGGCTTTGTTAGCGTTTTCAGGCTGCTTATACACTTTTACTGTGTGCATATATACTGAACTGATCTCAAGTCTGCTGTGGGAACATTACCATTTTGTAAAATCTCATTAGCCTCTGTATCTCCTCTAAGCTGCACAGTTATTTAAAGTAATTTGGACTGTTTTAGCCAGCTAAGACACTGTTGCTGTGCATATATACTGATCTCAAGTCTGCTGTGGGCATCCCATTCTGTAACATACCATTAGCCTCTGCATTTACTGTAAGCTGCACAGTTAATTAAAGTAATTTGGGCTGTATGAGCCTGCTTACACACTGTTGCTGTGTGCATATATACTGATCTCAAGTCAGCTTTGGGGCATCCCATTCTGTAACATACCATTAGCCTCTGCATTCACTGTAAGCTGCACAGTTATTTAAAGTAATTTGGCCTGTTTCAGCCTGCTTACACACTGCTGCTGTGTGCATATATACTCATCTCAAGTCTGCTGTGGGCATCCCATTCTGTAACATACCATTAGCCTCTGCATTTACTGTAAGCTGCACAGTTATTTAAAGTAATTTGGCCTGTTTCAGCCTGCTTACACACTGTTGCTGTGTGCATATATACTGATCTCAAGTCAGCTTTGGGGCATCCCATTCTGTGACATACCATTAGCCTCAGCATTCACTGTAAGCTGCACAGTTATTTAAAGTAATTTGGGCTGTTTCAGCCTGCTTACACACTGTTGCTGTGTGCATATATACTGATCTCAAGTCTGCTGTGGGCATCCCATTCTGTAACATACCATTAGCCTCTGCATTTACTGTAAGCTGCACAGTTATTTAAAGTAATTTGGCATGTTTCAGCCTGCTTACACACTGTTGCTGTGTGCATATATACTGATCTCAAGTTTGCTGTGGGCATCCCATTCTGTAACATACCATTAGCCTCTGCATTCACTGTAAGCTGCACAGTTATTTAAAGTAATTTGGCCTGTTTCAGCCTGCTTACACACTGTTGCTGTGTGCATATATACTGATCTCAAGTCTGCTGTGGGCATCCCATTCTGTAACATACCATTAACCTCTGCATTTACTGTAAGCTGCACAGTTATTTAAAGTAATTTGGCATGTTTCAGCCTGCTTACACACTGTTGCTGTGTGCATATATACTGATCTCAAGTCTGCTGTGGGCATCCCATTCTGTAACATACCATTAGCCTCTGCATTTACTGTAAGCTGCACAGTTATTTAAAGTAATTTGGCCTGTATGAGCCTGCTTACACACTGTTGCTGTGTGCATATATACTGATCTCAGGTCTGCTGTGCGGGCATCCCATTCTGTAACATACCATTAGCCTCTGCATTCACTGTAAGCTGCACAGTTATTTAAAGTAATTTGGCCTGTTTCAGCCTGCTTACACACTGTTGCTGTTTGCATATATACTGATCTCAAGTCTGCTGTGGGCATCCCATTCTGTAACATACCATTAGCCTCTGCATTTACTGTAAGCTGCACAGTTATTTAAAGTAATTTGGCCGGTTTCAGCCTGCTTACACACTGTTGCTGTGTGCATATATACTGATCTCAAGTCTGCTGTGGGCATCCCATTCTGTAACATACCATTAGCCTCTGCATTTACTGTAAGCTGCACAGTTATTTAAAGTAATTTGGCCTGTTTCAGCCTGCTTACACACTGTTGCTGTGTGCATATATACTGATCTCAAGTCTGCTGTGGGCATCCCATTCTGTAACATACCATTAGCCTCTGCATTTACTGTAAGCTGCACAGTTATTTAAAGTAATTTGGCCTGTTTCAGCCTGCTTACACACTGTTGCTGTGTGCATATATACTGATCTCAGGTCTGCTGTGGGCATCCCATTCTGTAACATACCATTAGCCTCTGCATTTACTGTAAGCTGCACAGTTATTTAAAGTAATTTGGCATGTTTCAGCCTGCTTACACACTGTTGCTGTGTGCATATATACTGATCTCAAGTCTGCTGTGGGCATCCCATTCTGTAACATACCATTAGCCTCTGCATTTACTGTAAGCTGCACAGTTATTTAAAGTAATTTGACCTGTATGAGCCTGCTTACACACTGTTGCTGTGTGCATATATACTGATCTCAGGTCTGCTGTGCGGGCATCCCATTCTGTAACATACCATTAGCCTCTGCATTCACTGTAAGCTGCACAGTTATTTAAAGTAATTTGGCCTGTTTCAGCCTGCTTACACACTGTTGCTGTTTGCATATATACTGATCTCAAGTCTGCTGTGGGCATCCCATTCTGTAACATACCATTAGCCTCTGCATTTACTGTAAGCTGCACAGTTAATTAAAGTAATTTGGCCGGTTTCAGCCTGCTTACACACTGTTGCTGTGTGCATATATACTGATCTCAAGTCAGCTTTGGGGCATCCCATTCTGTAACATACCATTAGCCTCTGCATTCACTGTAAGCTGCACAGTTATTTAAAGTAATTTGGGCTGTTTCAGCCTGCTTACACACTGTTGCTGTGTGCATATATACTGATCTCAAGTCTGCTGTGGGCATCCCATTCTGTAACATACCATTAGCCTCTGCATTTACTGTAAGCTGCACAGTTATTTAAAGTAATTTGTCCTGTTTCAGCCTGCTTACACTCTGTTGCTGTGTGCATATATACTGATCTCAAGTCTGCTGTGGGCATCCCATTCTGTAACATACCATTAGCCTCTGCATTTACTGTAAGCTGCACAGTTATTTAAAGTAATTTGGCCTGTTTCAGCCTGCTTACACACTGTTGCTGTGTGCATATATACTGATCTCAGGTCTGCTGTGCGGGCATCCCATTCTGTAACATACCATTAGCCTCTGCATTCACTGTAAGCTGCACAGTTATTTAAAGTAATTTGGCCTGTTTCAGCCTGCTTACACACTGTTGCTGTGTGCATATATACTGATCTCAAGTCTGCTGTGGGCATCCCATTCTGTAACATACCATTAGCCTCTGCATTTACTGTAAGCTGCACAGTTATTTAAAGGAATTTGGCCTGTTTCAGCCTGCTTACACACTGTTGCTGTGTGCATATATACTGATCTCAAGTCTGCTGTGGGCATCCCATTCTGTAACATACCATTAGCCTCTGCATTTACTGTAAGCTGCACAGTTATTTAAAGTAATTTGGCCTGTTTCAGCCTGCTTACACACTGTTGCTGTGTGCATATATACTGATCTCAAGTCTGCTGTGGGCATCCCATTCTGTAACATACCATTAGCCTCTGCATTTACTGTAAGCTGCACAGTTATTTAAAGGAATTTGGCCTGTTTCAGCCTGCTTACACACTGTTGCTGTGTGCATATATACTGATCTCAGGTCTGCTGTACGGGCATCCCATTCTGTAACATACCATTAGCCTCTGCATTCACTGTAAGCTGCACAGTTATTTAAAGTAATTTGGGCTGTTTCAGCCTGCTTACACACTGTTGCTGTGTGCATATATACTGATCTCGAGTCTGCTGTGGGCATCCCATTCTGTAACATACCATTAGCCTCTGCATTTACTGTAAGCTGCACAGTTATTTAAAGGAATTTGGCCTGTTTCAGCCTGCTTACACACTGTTGCTGTGTGCATATATACTGATCTCAAGTCAGCTTTGGGGCATCCCATTCTGTGACATACCATTAGCCTCTGCATTCACTGTAAGCTGCACAGTCATTTAAAGTAATTTGGGCTGTTTCAGCCTGCTTACACACTGTTGCTGTGCATATATACTGATCTCAGGTCTGCTGTGGAGGCATCCCATTTGTTTTTGACTGCTTTTAATAAACCAGGCCGCAGGGCACCGCAAAACTGCACATTGAACCCTATCTGTTTATACTAAATAAGGAAATACATAAAAATGTCAGGCAGACAAGTGCCAGGATGTTCAAAGAGGAGTGGCAGAGGCCAAGATTCAGCAGGCAGAGGTCGCAGCAGACTAGGGGCGAGTGGCAACAGGAGTCACGGTGAGAGACCTGGTCTGCCAGTATCTGCTAGCGGTCGTGTCTCCACCAGTAACGCATCTGCCGTGGTAGATTGGTTAACGCGCTCATCAACAACATCATCACAACTTACGTCTGAGACCCCCAGTCTAGGGTCGGTAGGTTCCTCTGACACAACCCGGAGTTGGCATGCCCAGAGAGCAGTCCCTGTCCTCCCATTGCCTCTGTCCTACGCCGTTCCCTCCCCCAACGACGTATCCTATGCTTTGGGTTCAGCTCCACTCTTTAGTGAGGAGGACGATCAGATAGAGGACAGTCAGCAGCTACTGCCCAGCCAAGAAATGGAGGTGGCTTCTTTAGCTAGGCAGACAAATAGTGATGTGGACAGTGTCGTGGGTGCTGCAAGCGTTCTAGCTCCTGCGCCAGACACTGTTGACGAATCCACGAACATCAGTGACGTACAGCCACAACTCAGTGATAATGATGATGACGATGAAGCCGATCGCACTTGGGAGCCGGGTGATGAAGGGGCTTCATCGTCATCATCAGGAGAAGAGGGGCGCAGGTTGCCCCGGAGTCAGCAGCTCAGGCAGCAAGGTGTTAGCAGCATGGTTGGCAGGCAGCATGGGGGCACAATTGTAAAGCCTGGAGCCAAACGGGGCCGGGGCCGGGGTAGAGTACCTGCTGCGTGGCAGGCTACCTTATTGGGAGGTAGTGGGGCAGGGGTTCCTGGAGTTGGCGATAATAGCAGCGAATCAGTGAGGCCTGTTGGTGGGAAAAGTAGCTACTCGGCAGTGTGGCAGTTTTTCCTGAAGCATCCGCAGGAGGGTAACATGGCCACATGCAAGATATGTAGGCAGAAGGTGAAGCGTGGCCAGGGCCCAAATGTTGGCACCACGGCCCTGCGTCAACATATGCAGCGTCACCATAAAGCGGCCTGGGAGAACCGAGGCTCCCAAGGGGTGGTCCAGTCTGTTTCCTCACCAAGTGGGAGAACCTAGGCTCCGGAGAGGTGGGCCAGACTGCTTCCTCACCGAGGGGCACGCCGCTCCCAATTTCTGCCAGCCAAGGCTCCAGCACCTCAGCCGAAGGCAGCTGTGCGTCATACCCATCCTCTGTCGCTCCTGCTCCTCCTCCTCCTCCTCCAAGTCATGCATCTCACCAACAATCCATCAGCGAAGCCATGTCCAAGAGACAGCAGTATGCGCCCACTCATCCTACGGCGCAGAAGCTGAATGTGCTCCTGTCCAAGTTGCTGGTGCTGCAGTCGCTCCCTTTTCAGGTGGTGGACACCTTTCAGAGAACTGATGGCTTGTGCCGAGCCGAGGTGAAGAGTCCCAAGCCGTCATTTCTTTGCCAAGAAGGCAGTACCAGCGCTGCACACTTTTGTTGAACAGAAGGTGGGCCAGTCCTTGAGCCTGTCGGTGTGTAGCAAAGTGCATGGCAGCGCCGACGTCTGGAGCTGTAACTACGGTCAGGTACAGTACATATCGTTTACGGCCCACTGGGTGAATGTGGTCCCTTTGCAGCAGCAACTTGGACAGGTCACGCCGCTTCGGCCTCCGCGCTCCCTGCCCGTTGGGCCTGTGACACTGTGTGACTTGGCCTCCTCATCCTCCGCCATCTCCTCACCCTCCACTGTAGGCTCAAGTCTCAGTGCCCCTCCAGTCTACCATGTGTGCAGGGCACGGAGGTGTCACGCAGTGCTTCACATGGTTTGTCTTGGCGAAAGGAGTCACACAGGGGAGGAACTGCTTAAATGTATTCATCAGGAAATCCAAACATGGCTTACTCCAAGAAAACTTAGAATGGGAATCATGGTTACCGACAATGGGAAGAACATTTTGTCTGCGCTGCGCCAAGGAAGCCTGACCCATGCCCCCTGCATGGCTCACGTCTTCAATCTGGTTGTCAAGCGGTTTCTGAAGTGTTCCCCCCATCTGCAAGACATCCTAACAACTTCAAGGAAACTTTGCATGCACTTCAGCCACTCATACACCGCCAAACACACCCTGCTTGAGCTACAGCGTCAGAACGGTATCCCCCAACATAGTCTGATTTGCGATGTTTCCACCCGTTGGAATTCCACCCTTCACATGTTGGACCGATTATATGAACAGGTGTTTAGTGCGGCGGGGGCCATAGTTACGGCGAGGAGAACTCGTCTGTCAACTAAAAATGTGGAGAGACTCACCTTTGTCAAAATGAATCAGGGATGGATCAGCCAGGATTTCCACCCACCAATGCCTGATGCATGCGACTAGATTCAGCATGGTGCCACGTTTTACACTTTCCAAATGGTGCAAAACATATTTATGTCTTTAGGCCAATTTTTGGGCTCCTGCTGATGCCAACTTCAGGGTGTGCCTTCCAACCAATTTTTGGCCTCCTGCTGATGCCAACTTCAGGGTGTGCCTTTCAGCCAATGTTTGGCCTCCTGCTGCTGCTGCTGCCAACTCCAGGGTGTGATTCATCCAATTTTTGGGCTCCTGAAGCCAACCCCAGTGTCTCTTTAAAGTAATGTTTGGGCTCCTGCTGCTGCTGCTGCCAACTCCAGGGTGTGATTCATCCAATTTTTGGGCTCCTGCTGCCAACTCCAGTGTCTCTTTAAAGTAATATTTGGGCTCCTGCTGCTGCTGCTGCCAACTCCAGGGTGTGATTCATCCAATTTTTGGGCTCCTGCTGCCAACCCCAGTGTCTCTTTAAAGTAATGTTTGGGCTCCTGCTGCTGCTGCCAACTCCAGGGTGTGATTCATCCAATTTTTGGGCTCCTGCTGCCAACTCCAGTGTCTCTTTAAAGTAATATTTGGGCTCCTGCTGCTGCCAACTCCAGGGTGTGATTCATCCAATATTTGGGCTCCTGAAGCCAACTCCAGTGTCTCTTTAAAGTAATATTTGGGCTCCTGCTGCTGCCAACTCCAGGGTGTGATTCATCCAATTTTTGGGCTCCTGAAGCCAACTCCAGTGTCTCTTTAAAGTAATGTTTGGGCTCCTGCTGCTGCCAAATCCAGGGTGTGATTCATCCAATTTTTGGGCTCCTGCTGCCAACTCCAGTGTCTCTTTAAAGTAATATTTGGGCTCCTGCTGCTGCTGCCAACTCCAGGGTGTGATTTATCCGATTTTTGGGCTCCTGAAGCCAGCCCCAGTGTCTCTTTAAAGTAATGTTTGGGCTGCTGCTGCTGCCAACTCCAGGGTGTGATTCATCCAATTTTTAGGCTCCTGCTGCCAACTCCAGTGTCTCTTTAAAGTAATATTTGGGCTCCTGCTGCTGCTGCTGCTGCTGCTGCCAACTCCAGGGTGTGATTCATCCAATTTTTGGGCTCCTGAAGCCAATCCCAGTGTCTCTTTAAAGTAATATTTGGGCTCCTGCTGCTGCTGCTGCCAACTCCAGGGTGTGTTTCACCCAATTTTTGGGCTCCTGAAGCCAACCCCAGTGTCTCTTTAAAGTAATGTTTGGGCTCCTGCTGCTGCAGCTGCTGCTGCCAACTCCAGGGTGTGTTTCATCCAATTTTCGGGCTCCTGCTGCCAACTCCAGTGTCTCTTTAAAGTAATATTTGGGCTCCTGCTGCTGCTGCTGCCAACTCCAGGGTGTGATTCATCCAATTTTTGGGCTCCTGAAGCCAACCCCAGCGTCTCTTTAAAGTAATGTTTGGGCTCCTGCTGCTGCTGCTGCCAACTCCAGGGTGTGATTCATCCAATTTTTGGGCTCCTGCTGCCAACTCCAGTGTCTCTTTAAAGTAATATTTGGGCTCCTGCTGCTGCTGCTGCTGCTGCCAACTCCAGGGTGTGATTCATCCAATTTATGGGCTCCTGCTTCCAACTCCAGTGTCTCTTTAAAGTAATGTTTGGGCTCCTGCTGCTGCTGCTGCCAACCCCAGGGTGTGATTCATCCAATTTTTGGGCTCCTGAAGCCAACCCCAGTGTCTCTTTCAAGTAATGTTTGGGCTCCTGCTGCTGCTGCTGCTAACTCCAGCGTGTGATTCATCCAATTTTTGGGCTCCTGCTGCCAACTCCAGTGTCTCTTTAAAGTAATATTTGGGCTCCTGCTGCTGCTGCTGCCAACTCCAGGGTGTGATTCATCCAATTTTTGGGCTCCTGAAGCCAACCCCAGTGTCTCTTTAAAGTAATGTTTGGGCTCCTGCTGCTGCTGCTGCTGCTGCCAACCCCAGGGTGTGATTTATCCAATTTTTGGGCTCCTGCTGCCAACTCCAGTGTCTCTTTAAAGTAATATTTGGGCTCCTGCTGCTGCCAACTGCAGGGTGTGATTCACCCAATTTTTGGGCTCCTGAAGCCAACCCCAGTGTCTCTTTAAAGTAATGTTTGGGCTTCTGCTGCTGCTGCTGCTGCCGACTCCAGGGTGTGATTCATCCAATTTTTGGGCTCCTGCTGCCAACTCCAGTGTCTCTTTAAAGTTATGTTTGGGCTCCTGCTGCTGCTGCTTGCAACTCCAGGGTGTGATTCATCCAATTTTTGGGCTCCTGAAGCCAACCCCAGTGTCTCTTTAAAGTAATGTTTGGGCTCCTGCTGCTGCTGCTGCCAACTCCAGGGTGTGATTCATCCAATTTTTGGGCTCCTGAAGCCAACCCCAGTGTCTCTTTAAAGTAATGTTTGGGCTCCTGCTGCTGCTGCCAACTCCAGGGTGTGATTCAACCAATTTTTGGGCTCCTGCTGCCAACCCCAGTGTCTCTTTAAAGTAATATTTGGGCTCCTGCTGCTGCTGCTGCTGCCAACTCCAGGGTGTGATTCATCCAATTTTTGGGCTCCTGAAGCCAACCCCAGTGTCTCTTTAAAGTAATGTTTGGGCTCCTGCTGCTGCTGCTGCCAACTCCAGGGTTTGATTCATCCAATTTTTGGGCTCCTGCTGCCAACCCCAGTGTCTCTTTAAAGTAATATTTGGGCTCCTGCAGCTGCTGCTGCTGCCAACTCCAGGGTGTGATTCATCCAATTTTTGGGCTCCTGAAGCCAACCCCAGTGTCTCTTTAAAGTAATGTTTGGGCTCCTGCTGCTGCTGCTGCTGCTGCTGCCAACTCCAGGGTGTGATGCTTCCAATTTTTGGGCTCCTGCTGCCAACTCCAGTGTCTCTTTAAAGTAATATTTGGGCTCCTGCTGCTGCTGCCAACTTCAGGGTGTGATTCATCCAATTTTTGGGCTCCTGAAGCCAACCCCTTTGTCTCTTTAAAGTAATATTTGGGCTCCTGCTGCTGCTGCCAACTCCAGGGTGTGATTCATGGGATGGTTGGGGAGAAGTATAGTGATTGGTGCAAACTGGAACCTTGGGCTGATTGCCCAGTTTAACTCTAAATGGCGTTTTTAACCCAGGACCCTCTGGCCTCATTGGCCCACTTAAACTCAGGGCTCATTGGCCCTTTAAACCAAGCGCGAGCACGGGCTGTCAGGGAGGACGAGCTGTGACGTCGGGAGGAGGCGGGCCCGCCCGGCCCCGCTCACTCCAACGCTGCTTGACGGAGATGCGACTGCCAGACGGGGAGAGAGCCGACAGACGTCGAAGCCCGCGCCGCCTGCAGACGCCGCGGGACCGGCGAGAAGGTGTGTTGTCCATGACAAGGTGCTAGCGGACTGGCTCTGGGGATTCTTACCAAAACTGATAAATAATGACCAGGTGGGCTTTATACCGGGGGGACAGGCAGAAGACAATAGTAGAAGGATTGTACAATTGTCCCATATAGCAAGAGAGCGACAGATTCCAGCTATGCTATTGTCCCTAGACATTAAGAAAACATTTGATTCAGTCTCCTGGCAGTTTTTCCTTTTGGAGAGATGGGGGTTCGGACCAGTATTAATTAATGTCTTAAGGACTCTCTACTCGTCCCCTTTATCGTATGTAAAGTATAGCGGGTATAAGTCTGAACCCTTTAAACTTTCTAGAGGGACAAGGCAGGGATGCCCTCTTTCTCCCCTCTTGTTCACCCTGGTTGTGGAACCTCTGGGCCAATTGATTAGAAAATTGGAGAACATATTGGGTCTGGAAGTAGCGGGTAAGCACCACAAATTGTGTCTTTTTGCGGATGATGTCCTTTTATTTATTACAAACCCAATGCTCTCTCTCCCTAATCTACTCCAAATTATGGGTAAGTTCGCGACTGTATCTGGGCTTCAGGTGAACACAGCAAAATCCAAAGCGCTG
Source organism: Gastrophryne carolinensis (assembly GCA_027917425.1). Classification (NCBI taxonomy): domain Eukaryota; kingdom Metazoa; phylum Chordata; class Amphibia; order Anura; family Microhylidae; genus Gastrophryne; species Gastrophryne carolinensis. The sequence continues at coordinate 270,832,605 of CM051234.1, forward strand.
AATATCACGATACCTAGGGAGTCCTGGACTCTAATTAAGACATCATTTGATTTTAGTTGGGAGGAAAAAAACATCAAATATCTTGGGATATATTTAACTGGCTCATATGACTCCCTGGCTTTGGCAAATAACACACCCCTCTTTCAGAAACTCTATAAGTTGTTAGAGCAATGGAAAGACTACAATGTGTCATGGCTGGTGAGGATTGCGGCAGTTAAAATTACGTTGTTGCCTAAGTTTCTGTATGTCACCAGAGTCCTTCCAACTAGAGTCCCCCACATCAGCTAAAAACATTACAAAGCAAGGACATGTCCTTTGTCTGGGGTGGACAAGAGACCTAGGGTCCCCAAGGGGGTCATGTTTAGATCTAGGAAGGAGGGCGGGCTGGGGGTGCCAAATTTTGCAAAGTATTACCAAGCAGCTTAGATTTCACAACTACTTGCCCTCCATTCCACTTCAGATGTGCCAAGCTGGGTGCAGACTGAATCAGAAGTATGCGAGCCAATTTCGGTGAATAACCTTTTGTGGATTACGCCTAAATTTTGACGATTATTACGAAACCCCATCGTTAGACATTCACTTCAAGTGTGGGAATGATGTTAAATACTCAGGCAGACTGGTGCCCCTTTACCTCCCTCTCCTTTCTTTGTGGAACAATCCAATGTTTCCCCCAGGGGCAGAGGTCCCTGGTTGATTTAATACATGGAAGAAGGCGGGCATACGACGAGTTTCAGATTGTCTGCAATCGTCAGAAGTCAGTACATTCCAACAGATGAGTGATAAATTTCACCTGCCATCTAATGAGCTTTTTCGCTTTCTGCAAGTTTGCCATTTTGTGATATCCACGGTGGGGAATTGGCAGGAGTTTGAAAAACAAATTTTTTTGAGACGCGCTGCTGTAGGGATCCCAGAGGCAGCAGAGCAATCTCAGAGATATATCATAACTCGGCCTCAAGGGGTACGGATTCATGCCCATCCTATACCAAAAATTGGCACCATGAACTGGGTAGGGAGATGGATCAAGAAAAATGGCGGAGGATGTGGAATGCTTTCTTTGGTTGCTATATGCTGTATATGGTCCCAGAGAGGATGAAACACTTTTCCACTGAGTTTCAGGGGAACTGCTTCCGGGTGTGCCTCTCACCGGGGTCGTACCGGCATGTGTGGTGGGACTGCCCAGTAGTTAGGGGATTTTGGTCAAGAATCTTTAGAGTTCTCAGCAAGGTATGTTGTAGACTGAAAAAGCGGTTGATGTATTATATCCTATCAGGGGAAAAGCTGGTGATAGCTGGGGCTTGGAGGTCCACCACCTTGAGCTTCAACGCCTTTATCAACAAGGTTAACTGCATTATGGCTTGGAAAAAGTGTCCACCATTCACAATGGGACTTTGGAGCTGTTCATGGAGGTGTGGAAACCTTGGGTTCGGAATTTTCTCCCTACAGATTTTGATGTAAACCTAATGAGCATCTGATCCTTCCTCGACCCCTTCCTTTACTCCCTCCCTTACCTCCTTTCCCCCACCCATAGGGGTTGTTATTATTTTTTTTTATTTATTTGAATTGAACTTTTTTAGTAACTCTTGAATCGATTTTCTTGTATGCAGTGAATAAGCTTCTGATTGTGACTTAAGTTGTCTGTAATTTTTAAATTCTGTGTATGAACAGTATTATGCTAATAGAATAATGTTCAGAATATACACAACAAAAAGATTGATAAAGAAAATACTACCAACAGATAATAATCATTACCGACCCCAAGTATTATACACACTAGATGATTGCAATGTGGCTTGGACTCTCCGAGCAGCTTATCACTAGCATGACAGGTATAATGTTCTGTTAATGGCCCATTACTAATGACTAATTTCTGCCCATTGGGCAAGGGCAAAAGGTGTGGGCAGCACCGGTCAAGATTAATATAGGTGCACTGCTCTGTGGGGTTAATGCCCAAGACAACACAGTATTCCATACAGGGTGACCCTTAAACACACCCTTAGATTACCCCTAACCAGAGACTTACCCTTGCACTCAAAAGTTTCAATAAATCACTTCATTTTATTGTATACAAATTTAAAAACCATGTTAAAACCAACAAATCCCAGCCATATGCATATATAGCCACTAGGGGGCACACTGCCTGCTATTTAATAAATGTGTGTATAATCAACAGTGTTTTGATCCACTTTTACAGTACAAAATATGTGCAAACATTAATCAGAAAAACTATGACAAAACTATCCTAACCTATCATTATATAAAGTGCCAGTGCTTCCATGTCAAGTAAAACCTTGTGAAAACATTATTAAACAGCATTCAATATAGGAGAGCAGAGCCAGACAACACAAAACAGACAAGTGCTTACTACAAAGTGATCAGCAGGCAGACCTCCCAGGCTAAACCAACGCGTTTCGAGTTCAAAGTGAACTCTTGCTCACGGCCAGTATGATCCTCTTTTCCAAGGCTGGGGGCATGATGCACCCTCCAGAACGCGCATGCGCGATAGCGCCTCACTCCGGAGCGCACATCGCATCACGCTCTGGACCCGCCCCCTGCTTCTCGACGAATCAGGGATGTAATCAATGCAGAGGACGCGTGCGGGCCAGGCGTCGTTTGCGTCAGACAAGCACGTACCTTCCCAGCCACAATTAACCCTTAACTATCTTGCTACAACATCTATTTACATATTAACATTATTATATACAGTAATGAAACAATATCACATTCCGGCAATAAGTATCTACATACTGAAGACGATTGATTTTATGCACGTACATTGGCTCATGTTCATGTTGTGGTGTCAAAAAGCTAATGTATTATCCTGTTTCTTAGTGGTGAAGATCTCTATGGCGATAGCCCATAACGGGATGTATGGGAGAAATTGTATCAATATATAGGTCCAACAAGTGTACCTGACTGGCATGAAAGGACACTGGATGAAGATCAAGATGGAGGAGTTGGTGGTTGATTCTGAAAAATCATAGTATGGAAAGAACCTACACACAAGGAAGAAAGAAAGGAGGGAACAAGGGGAAAGGGGATTGGCTCAAAAGATTGGATCTAGGGGCATTGCTATAATTCGGTGTGTGGTATGCACAAGTAGTGCGGAGGGTTAGGACCCCATACAACATCCAATGGATGTGCAATATTCCCCCAAGCTTCCATGAATGTGTGATGCCCATCCTGTCCCTTCCCAGTATCCCCTGGCCCACTTCTCTTCCCCCTCTCCTCCCCCCCCCTTCTCCCCCTCTCTCCCCCCCTTCCCCACCCTTTACGGTGTGCCCTCTCCCCTAGTATAACTTGTAGGGGTTCCCTTACATGGCCCTAATCTAATCTGATCCAAATGTGTATTTGAATTATTGGTACATGGGAGAAAAACCCATTAGGCCTGCCATGATGATCATCTTGTTCCATTAGGGACCACGGCTTTAATTCTGAAGCTTTGTAATAGGGAATGAAGTGTCCCGTATATGGATTATAGCGGGCCCCAGATGGATAGTCATACCCTTCAGTATGTAGATACTTATTGCCGGAATGTGATATTGTTTCATTACTGTATATAATAATGTTAATATGTAAATAGATGTTGTAGCAAAATAGTTAAGGGTTAATTGTGGCTGGGAAGGTACGTGCTTGTCTGACGCAAACGACGTTGGCCCGCCCGCGCCCTCTGCATTGATTACATCCCTGATTCGTCGGGAAGCAGGGGGCGGGTCCAGAGCGTGATGCGATGTGCGCTCCGGAGTGAGGCGCTATCGCGCATGCGCGTTCTGGAGGGCGGGTGCGCGCACTTCCGGCCGGAGTGCGCGGCCCCGCTCATTGACTGTGGCCGGGCGCGGGAGCGGTCGGGCAGGTATGTATTTAAGAGGGCATGTGGGCATCATGCCCCCAGCCTTGGAAAAGAGGATCGTACTGGCCGTGAGCAAGAGTTCACTTTGAACTCGAAACGCGGTGGTTTAGCCTGGGAGGTCTGCCTGCTGATCACTTTGTAGTAAGCACTTGTCTGTTTTGTGTTGTCTGGCTCTGCTCTCCTATATTGAATGCTGTTTAATAATGTTTGCACAAGGTTTTACTTGACATGGAAGCACTGGCACTTTATATAATGATAGGTTAGGATAGTTTTGTCATAGTTTTTCTGATTAATGTTTGCACATATTTTGTACTGTAAAAGTGGATCAAAACACTGTTGATTATACACACATTTATTAAATAGCAGGCAGTGTGCCCCCTAGTGGCTATATATGCATATGGCTGGGATTTGTTGGTTTTAACATGGTTTTTAAATTTGTATACAATAAAATGAAGTGATTTATTGAAACTTTTGAGTGCAAGAGTAAGTCTCTGGTTAGGGGTAATCTAAGGGTGTGTTTCGGGGTCACCCTGTATGGAATACTGTTAATGGCCCAGGTATATCTGAACAGATGTGGTATGAAATTACCATTTGTCCTTTTGTTTTAATATTTTACTTTCAGAATAACAGGCTGATAATGCATTTAAGCATGGAGAAACAGGTGCTGCTGACAGGAGAGGAGACGCCAGGGTGGTGTGAGACTACAGCAATAAAGCTAAAATAACACGGGAGATAATGCTAAGAACATGGTAGATAAAATTGACCTTCAAACCTCATATACTGTAACCAGCTCCCAGAATGACCTAGACCAAAGGGCCAGATGCAGAGGTGCAGAGACTTGTTTACACCAGCAAAGTAGCACCTATGTATGATTCAGCAACAGATTGATGATTTAGACAATAGGCTTGATTCAGAGGCACATTCGTCTGGACTTCCGTAGCTGTCTGTGAAAGTTTTTGTGTGTGTTTGTAAATTTTTTTGTTTTTTTCGTTCATTTTTCATTCGTACGAACGTTTGGGCAAATGCGTATATGCGCTTTAGATGAACGAAAGCAAATCAGATCCTTTGCGTTAGTTCGGATCATTTTCCCATCCAAATCTGATATTTTTCGTTCGTTCAGATAACTTACGTTATTGGTATGGGCTTGCGTCTCATTCAGAGAGCTGATTGCCGATGGACCACCACCCTATAAACCCGTTTCCTTTGCAATCCCCTTACGGGACCATTTTGACCTCGAGACTAGCAGCTATGGATGACTCTAGTGTATTTGAGGAGCATGAGGATCTGCAGCTCATGGGCATTGAAATTGACCGGAGGGCTGAGACCAGATTGCACCAGCGACGCATGCACATCGATGGCATGCATGACGTTGAGCTGTTCAAGCTCACTAGACTGTATACCATAAGTTGTATAGTGAGCTGCGGCCATGGTTAGCCCACACCACAAGGAAGGGGCAAGCAATTTCAGGTATGACCAAGATGCTTGGCTGCCTGCAATTTTTGGTGAACGGCTCGTTCCAGAGGCTGGGTGCCCTCTCTGTGGGGATCTCACAGCCTGCGCTGAGCCGCGCGCTATCCAAGTTTTTGGAAGGCATGGCTACCATTACTCGGAAATATATTTGTTTTCCTGAGGACATGGCAGCAAGGATCGCGATTAAGCTGGCATTTTATAACATCGCCGACATGCCCAACATCATGGGTGCCATTAACTGCACCCACGTTGCCCTGGTGCCTCCGGCAGCCGACGAGTATATCTACAGGCAAGTAAAATCTGACATTTTTTAATATAGTTTCCCAAAAATTTTTATTTCATTTTTCACAATCCCTCCTTGTAAAATCCCTCCTTGTAAATAGTCCCTGTGAAATAGTTCACATGGTATATCTGTTAATCTCTCCTTGTAAATAGTCCCTTTGAAACAATGGGCCGTATTTAGCCACTCACATTTTTATCATGTGGCCCAAAGGGAAAAATTTTAATGTGGACCTTAAAGAGCCAATTACAATTTAAGCTTTACTTGATCCAACATACATATCCTTTTTTTGGTTACAAAATACTTATGTACTTGGTTAGTGTTATTTGTATTGGCCCACAGGTTTTTGGGAGGGTGTTATTAGTTAGTGTTTCACTAGTTTTCCTTGCCTTGCTGATATTTTGATTTTCTTTTATCCCAGGAACCGCAAAATGGGCCACTCCCTGAATTTCCAAGCAATGGTGGCCCCGGACATGCGGTTCCTTAGTGTGCTCGCCGGGTTCCCAGGATCATCCCATGACGCCTACATTCTTAGAAGATCTGGATTGTACAGTCGGTTTGAGTCTGGAGAATTCTCCGGTGGATGGCTCCTTGGTAAGTTGACGCCAAGAACAATGTATGCCTATGAATTTAATTTTTGTCCCATATATGAAACTATGCCTATTTTTCTCCCTTGTTTACATGTGAAACACGACCTTAACCATTACATTTATCAATCAACAAAGCCTTGACAAATGTTTGTCCGGCATTTCCAAATTGACAAATTCTACTTTATAGTAAATTAATTACTAGGCTTCCCCACACTCGGCTGTAATTATGTTCTTGACTTTATGATAGGGTCTGCGCCATCTTTGCTTAGATGCATTACACTTACTGAGTAGAGGAGAGCGGGATAAAGTGCAGGGGCCGGGTTAGAGCTGTTTTTGGCTCACACAAAGCAGGTACGAGGTCTTGAAAAGTGAAGACATCCAAGAATGCTGAGCAGCACAGTCCTAAACCAATACCTGTTAGCAGTCTGCCTGATTGGCCATCATCAGCCATCTTTGATGTTTAAATTGTCCCAACATCCCTTAGATGGGGTTAGGGTTTATTTTGGGCTGCACAATCTGTATGCTCAGGGTGTTGCTCAAATGTAACATAGGCTCTTAGTCATGGGGAAGGACCATTTTTGGATTCAATTTAGGGAGTAATGTGTAATTGATGCTATTCTTTTTTCATTTTTTCAGGTGATTCAGGCTATCCACTGCTTCCCTGGCTGCTGACGCCCGTCCTTCTGCCCCAGAATGCCTACAGTCGGGCACACAGGAAGACCAGGGCTGTGGTGGAGAGGGCGTTTGGCCTATTGAAGACCCGCTTCAGATGCTTGGACCATACCGGGGAGTCCTTTAGTATGACCCCAAAAAGGTCATAGATATTATCATGGCGTGTGCAGTGTTGTATAATTTTGCCATATTGCAGTGTGTCCCCCGGTATGTGGATTTGCCCCCCTCTCCACCCACCGATGACCCAGAGGAGGACTACCGTGGCCTACCTAGCGCGTCTGGCCAAGCCGTGCGGTTAAATTTGATAGCCACACATTTTTCCTAATTTGCTGTCCCTTTGTTTGTTTTGTCACTTTATTGATTGTTAATTTTGTTTTTTGCCCTTTGTGTTGGTTTGTTTATTTTTTTATGTACAAATGAGTAAGGATTAATTACTAAAAACATCACACCTGATTTGAAACTCATGTCTTTTTTTGTGCCCAATTTGTTAGTGCAAACTTTAAGTAATCTTTATTCCCAAAAAACCTAAAGGCATCAACTTAGTCAACAACAGCTTTAGTAAAAATTTTGGGGGTTTATTTGAAAAGCAAACATTGGAGTTGAGGGTCACTCCCATAGTTCATGTAAATACATAGTCAAACAACAAATGTCATTTTTGGCAAATCATGCCACATAGCAATTGGCCACAGGCAGGAGTTTCAAAGTAAGGCACTCCAGGCCAAAGTTTCATACAAAATTTCAATACAAACACATATGTGACAAGCATTGGCATGTCCAGATTTTTTAACAAACAAAAAGCGCCACAGACACACCCTCTCCTGCTTGGCCACATTTGCCACAGGCACAGGTGTAAAGCAGCCATACCTATGCCACATCTACACCTGTTACTCAGTGGCCCACCCAAACCAGAACCCCCAGTCCCAATCCAAGTCCTGTTCAATCTCAGCCAGGGGTCAAGGTAGTAGTTTTCCAGCCCAGAATGTCCCCCAATCATGCCTACAAACAGGAGGAGCCAGAACCAATGTAATTAGGCCCAAGCCTGCAGCGCAACAGCTTGAGTGGCAGGTTCATTGAGGCTTGACCTCCGGCATTGGCTAGTGGGCTACCTCAGCACTCTAATGAGCTATATGGGTGCAAATCCAAAGCATACAAGCAAAGCCATACCAAAAGGGTATATTGGTAGGGCTCACCAGACAGGTCAATACAGTAGGGATGTCGAGCAAAGATGTTGAGCAGTTACAGGCCAAATAGGCCTTAAAATGGGGGATGCCCATAAAATCCAGGTTGGGGCCCTTGGAGGTGGGCCCTCACCTGGGCCTGTGTGGCATTCAGAATCTGCAACTGTTCCAACATGTTTCTATTGGTAGTTCGAAAATCAGCCATCATGGCACTGAGATTGTTAGTTAATGTTGCCATGTGGCTGTTGCTATTTCTAACTTCCTCAAGCATGGCACTAATAATTCGATAAGGTTGCCATGTGGCTGTTGTTGGACCTAAATTCAGTCAGCATGGAGTTTAAGGTGTTATTTAATGTCTCTAATTGGCCATGAAGATGCTCATGGTTTCTTTGATTTTGTAGGCGAAATAACCGCCTCTCATGGTGCCATGCTGACTCCATCATCGGCGCGCCCCTCCCCTGACTACGCCTCCCAATTCCCTGGGTTGTGGGGCGTGCAGATGATGGGCCTCTAGGTCCACCAACAGCCACAGGTCTGCTTGGCAAATCCTCAGCAGCAGAGCGAACACTGGGGACTGTAGGCTCAGTCTCCGCATGCTGCCCACGATGGGCTGGCAGCCTGTCCCAGGGGGGGCTGTACAGAAGGTCCCATGAAGGTTCCATCCTCCTCCGGCTCCTGGATTTCCTCCATCAGTGTGTGGGTCTGTTGGGACATGTAAAAAAAAAGGTTCAGTTTGGCCAATACATATGTAATTCCGCAAAAAGAAACATGGCAAGTCACATGCATAAGCAAAATCAGAAAAAGACACTTACCGTATATATCGGATCCTGGGTCCGAGGCAGCACGGGAGTTGACGGCATGGACAAACTGGCTGAGGCTTCCCCACTAACTGAGGGATGATGCTGGTCTGCATTGTTGAAAAAAAGGCATGTAAACACACAACTATGCATTGTTGATGTGTAATAAAACATATGCTTCACTAAAACACGTGGCCAAGCATGAATGGCAACTGCCCCCACGGACCAAGTTGACCTTCACTATGAATGCCATTATCTGTTAGATGTATTAGTCAACAAGTACATACACATTGGTCACCTTAACCCAACTAAACATGCATGTACTGGCTGTTCTGAGGCTTCACACATCCCTAAAAGCCCATTAGGGGACCACACTCAGCTTGCAAATAGCATTTGGCCTCAGATTATACTGGTTGCCATTCTTTCTAGGTCAACCTTTCAATCACCCCAGATCAAGTCTTTCAGACCAAAGCACAGCTCCAACCCAAGTGGCCTACAGATAAAGATGGAAGTGTTGGATGTAATTGACTCTAAATACATAACAGGCAGTCCTTTGCTAATCTCAATAGTGTTCCTAAAGACTCTCAAAGGTCATGTATGGGCAAGCAAATTTGCAAATGACGAGTCCAAAGACATAACACACCCTGTTAAAATTGTTACCTCCACTACAAGGCACACCCTAGGGGCATGTGTTAATATATGGGTTTGAGCCTCATTTTACAAGTAGCTCACATTTCACATACACACTGTCGGGCCGAGTGTCCCTCTAAGGCCACAGGATGTAGCAGGCCCAGCACCATCTCCTCTGCTCAGGTAAATTGAAGTTTAGTGGGGAATCCCCTGCCAGTTTGTAAGCTGAAAAAGATAGTTTGACACATTTAGCAAAATGGTGCCAATACAAGAAGAAGACAAATCCACAAAGTATATATGTACCTGTAATGACGCCGTTTATTTTCTTTCTTCCGTGCTGCATACTTGAGGTCCGATATTTTCCTTTGAATCTGTTCAACATCTTTTAGCTCTTCCCAAGCTGCATTGACCTGTCTGGTGAGCTCCTCCAAAATTTCGGCTTTGCGCTGTTTGCTGGTAGCTTTGGATCTGCGCCCATATAGATCATCATAATACAAGGTGAACCCACTAGCCAATGGCAGAGTTTGGGCCTCCCCAAACCTGCCACTCAACTGGCCTCTGCGCAATGTGCGCCCTGTTGCTTGCGGTTCTGGCTCCTCAGTGTTTGGAGGAAAATCTGGGGACATTCTGGCCTGGCTATGTTGGGGTGAAATTACGGACTGCTGGCTGGCTGGAGATTGAACAGGACTTGGAAAGGGACTGGGTGTTCGTGGCTGGGTGGCCACTGAAGTAGCAGGTGTAGATGTGGCATATGGTGATTGCCTTGCCACCTTTGCCGGTGGAGAATGTTGCCGAGGAGGAGAGGGTGTGCTGGATGAATTACGGCCTGGGGTCCTGTGCCTCTGTGGGCCCTTAGAAGTGGCATGCCCCTTGGATGTTGTAGGCCGGTCCTGGGGTGATGCAGAGCTTTGGCTTCTTGCCCGGTGCCTTGCACTCTTGCCAGAGGTTTTGTAGACCCATGCGGGTAGGGATGGCGACCTTTGGCTTCTTGGCCTTCTTGGGCTTCTTGCCCTGCTGTGGCTTCTTGGCCTTCTGTGGCTTCTTTGCCTGCTGTGGCTTCTTTGCCTGCTGTGGCTCCTTTCCCGGTGGGTTCTGCTCTTCGCCTTTGATTTGGAGCCACGTGGAGGGGAGTGATGGGGGGGCTGGGGGTCCCCATCACTTCGCACCCTCTTTGTACCTTTTTTCCCCTCTGTTGGGGTTGGCTTGCTGGCCTGTGGCTTCCTCTTTCCCACTGGCTTCTTTTTTTTGGTGGTTGTGGTGGATGCCTTTAGCTGAGCAATGCGGGTTGCCCGCAGCTTAGTTTTTGGCATCTGTGAACGAGTTGTTGGGCCTGCAAAAGGCTCCTGCCGCTTGGATGCCTGTTTGCTGCTGGCTTCCTTTGCTGCTTTAGCTTGGGATTTTTTTGGTGCCATTACTCACGGACTCTCAAAGAGAATGAGCTGTGTGTCCAGGACCCTTTAAATAAGATTGGCGGGGTCTGACGCTTACGCGCTCGCGTACGCGTGCGTATGGCCGTTCGTCCGGCCGTGCGAAACCCGGAGACCGCTGGGGCATTACTTATCTGCTGCAGACAAGAGGCAAGATGGTGCCCACAATCTTCACCTGCCAACAAGAAGAGATCATCATGCTTGTAAGTGTGTTTTAATGCCTTTGATTTGCCATCTAAATGCATGCCTAGCCCTTAAGCAAGCGCAGGAAGAAACTGTTTGGTTTAAAAGTGTCTAAAACTCCGTGCAAAACCGAAGTGAGGGCCCACACGTGCGAACCAACACTGAGGCCAGCTTCAAGAATTGGATTAGGCTAGAAATGTGTCTGTTAATGTCATTTAGTCAAATGATCGATTGGTGACAGATATTTGTATGCAGTTTGAACTAAATCCTATGTTTTTTTTGTGTTTTGTAGACCATGCTGGAGCGCAAGTACAACTACCTGCCCAACTCTTTTGAGAAGCGCACCGTCGCCCTGGAGATCATTGGGAAAATCCAACATCAGATGGACACCACCTTCACCCACACTCACACCCACACACATCATGCAGAACTGGTCGGACCTGAAACGGCTGCACATGCCCTGGATGCGGCGGTTTTTCGGCCTCCATTTCCCTAGTAAGTACATAGCGATTGTATGCCAGATGTAACTAATCCAGAAGGTAGGCATTTATTTATAATTGATTTTCTTTTCTAGTGTTGGAAATGGAGTACTGAATCTGACACACCCAGAGGCGCACAGGCCGACCAATGCTGCATGAATCTGCAGCTGGAAGTGAAGGTGGTGGATCTCCAGGGCGACGGTCCTACCCCTCCTCTGTTGGGTCCTCCAACCAGCCCCTGGACCTTTCTACAGAGGAGGGGCGTCACAGCGTGGGCAGGCATACCCAGCGACGTATGCGGGAGCCTCTGGTATGTGACTCTTTATGTAACAGCACACACATATGCATGCTATTTCCACCAAAGCTGATTCCCTTAATCTGTTTTTCTAGATGCTTCTGGAGCGGGTGAAGATGTGCAGTCTGCATCAGATCTTGCCCAGGAGGCACAGGGAGAAGGTGAGTGATGTGACACACACATTGAAATAGACATTTGATCACTGTTGACTAAGACATTATAAGTGACCCTATTTGCCATGTCTCAACAGCCTCTACTTCACAGCAGTGGCAGGGCCCAGGACGTAGGGTTGTCCCCAACGAGGCAGGCGTCGGCCACCAACCAAGTAAGTTGTAATGTCATTCTTTGCAGTATGTGTTAATTGACATGATCACACAGATACATCAAGCCATAGTCAATGGCATTAGCAGAATGACCTCTGGCCACTTCCTTAGATTAATGACTTAGCATAATGACCTCTGGCCACTTCCTTAGATTACTGACTTAGCAGAATGACCTCTGGCCACTTCCTTAGATTAATGACTTAGCATATTGACCTCTGCCCACTCCCTTAGATTAATGACTTAGCAGAATGACCTCTGCCCACTTCCTTAGATTAATGACTTAGCATAATGACCTCTGCCCACTTCCTTAGATTAATTACTTAGCAGAATGACCTCTGCCCATTTCCTTAGATTAATGACTTAGCAGAATTACATATGTCGTCATGATTTAAGTTGCCAACTAACAAACATTCCATCCACAGGTGAGAAACATGTATTTGTCTCAAACTAATGTTTTCTCCCAATTTTATACAGGGACCACACGGGCAAGAGTCGAATCGAAGGGTAGTTGTGTTGGTGGCCGATATGCAGCAGCTGATTGACTCATTGGGGACAACAGAAGAAGACTAGTGTCCTGGGTCCTGTCACTATATTTTTTCTTTGTAAATAGTTTTACATTTTTAATGTTTTAAAATATGTTAATGTTTTTAAAGTTCCCCAAAAAAATTTGTTATATTTTTGATAAACAGAAAATTTTAAAACAGAAAAAAAAAAAGGGCCTTCTAATATAAAAAAAAACAAACAAACCAGGAAGTGGTTTGGATAAGTTTTAGGGGCATAAAATGGAAAGAAGAACCTAACCGGGAAGTGGTTTGGGTAAGTTTTAGGGGCCTAAAATGAAAGAAGAACCTAACCGGGAAGTGGTTTGGGTAAGTTTTAGGGGCCTAAAATGGAAGAGGAACCTAACCGGGAAGTGATTTGGGTAGTTTTAGGAGCCTAAAATGGAAGAAGAACCTAAACGGGAAGTGGTTTGGGTACGTTTTTGGGGCCTAAAATGGAGGAACCTAACCGGGAAGTGGTTTGGGTAAGTTTTAGGGGCATAAAATGGAAGAAGAACCTAACCGGGAAGTGGTTTGGGTAAGTTTTAGGGGCCTAAAATGGAAGAAGAACCTAACCAGGAAGTGGTTTGGGTCAGTTTTAGGGGCCTAAAATGGAAGAAGAACCTAACCGGGAAGGGGTTTGGGTAAGTTTTAGGGGGGATACATGGAAGATGGAGGATAGTGCGAAGTGATTTAGCTAAACATTGTAGTAGAAGTGAGTGAGCCAAATATGTAGGCGAGCACTTTAATGAGTTAAGTTTGTAGTGCGCAGGCGCAAGATCGTAAGGATTTTCGTCTGGACGATTATTTATTGAAAAAGGGAAACAGAATCTATCGGGAAACGTAAAGGATTCGTGGGAGGAGACGATGGGAAAAGGGCAAAAACGAAAGGCTACGTTGTTACCTGTGAGAAAATGAAACAGAAAAGTCACGCTGGAAAATGACATCCTCGTACACTGCCATACGAACGGACGGAAACTTTAAAGAAGGATTGCAATGCATATGCATAGAATCGCTCATACACTCATACGAGAGCGGAAACATTTAAAAAAAAAAACAGATCGGCACTAAAACGAAAGTCTTTTTTTGTCTCTCTGAATCAACCCAAGTATCAGTAGGAGAGACAAACCCCTCCATTCAAAGAGCAAAAGTTAATTGATTTCGGATCTAGAATCCTAAGTTTGGGTGGGTGTTTGTCATTTTTTCCTGTTTTTTTGGCCATTTCCGACTCGCACAAGCCTACGTACGATTTCGTATATGCTCTTACGATCATCGGAAGTTCGTTCCTAAATTGTAGGATCAAAACCTAAAACTTAGGATCAAAACCTAAAACTTAGGATAATCGGATGTGTTTACGTGTGATTCAGAGAGCAGTTTTCCAACCTCTAAATACGTTTTAAAAGAAAGCCACTTCCGACACCTTTTAGCAGTCGGATTGCTGTTCTTGAACAGGTTTTTTGGCTATGTGGAGGAGTCTGCGCGTCTTGAGCTCCAATGAACTGCATGTATCAGCATGGCCGAGGCCATAAATTGTATGGCAATGCATACCTGATTCAATACATTTCATGTATGCCTTATAAAAGCATTTTAATGTGGACCTTAATTAGTCCTTTGCATGTAAACCTTTATTTTGCAATACATCCATATATTTGCGTTAATTAAAGAAACTTATGTCCTTTGTTATTTATTTTTAAATTGATGTACTAGAATAATATTTTTAATTTGAATTTATTGGTGTAGTTGTTTACCTTTGCTTTGTTTAATTATTTTAGCTCATCTTTGGTCAGATGCATCACACTTACTGAGGAGAGGAGAGCGGGATAAAGTGCAGGATGTGGGTTACTGCTGTATTTTGCACAGACACAGCAGAGCTGGGGGCACGGAAAGGTCAGAAATCAAAGAATGCAGAGCAACACAGTCACAAGGCCCTTTCTGTTTGCAGGCTGCCCGATAATACCTGACCCGCCATCTTGGCTGTTTCTAGGCTCATAACATGCCGAAGTTGCTGGGTGTTTTTTAATTTTTGAGAGCAATCTGTATGTAGAGGGTGTGGGTAACCACACCAAAAATTTTAAGTTGTACCATTTGAAGCCAAAATATTAAAATTAAATCCACAAGTAAAAAATGCAAGTTAACTAAAAATTAAACAAAGTAAGATTTACTTATGCAAATGCATTCATTAATGGTTGGTTACTACAAAATGAATGAAATAAAGAAAATTAAAAAACCAAATATTTAGAATGCACTTTAATGAGGTAAGTTTGTAGTGCGCAGCCGCAAGATCAGAAGGATTTACGTCCAGACAAAAAAGGAAAAAGGGCAAAACCAATGTTGCAACCTGAGAAATGAAACGGAAAATTCAGGATGGAAACTGACATAGGTCTGATTCCCGAACTGCCATACGAACGGACGTACATTTTAGGATAGAAACGTATTAGCTTATAAGAATCACTCGCAAGTTCATACGAGCGCACGAGCGTTCGGGAAAAATAGGATGATTGGCACCAAAATCAAAGCTGTTACATGTTTCTTTGAATCGACCCAAAACTCTGTATTAAAAATTTCCCAGAAGCCATTGGAAGGTTGATCGTTGATCTGATCCCTACTTTGCAAGTATTTTTAAAGGAGGGACAGGTGCACCTTACTAAATATGCTGGGTGCACTTTATCCAAGGGAAGGTACTATGGGGGGCAATGGGTGTGACAGCACCAAGGCCCAGGAGGTCAGTGGGGCACCATCATTGTTGCTCCTCCACTATATTTTTCATATTTGTGCTCACTTGGCATCATTTAGAGAAAGGAAACACCATTGGTCTCTGCTGTTTCAGTCTTTTGTTGTCTAGTTGCATCCAGCTCAGTACAAAGACAGAAAAAATGTTACTGTGTGAGTTATGAAAGGGCCCCATTTAATGTTCACACCAGGGCCCCATCATATTTAGTTACGCCACTGAGTCAGTGATGATCGGGGGAGTATTCTCCAATGAAATGGAGAGAAAAATTATTGAGGTGAAGAGGTTCTCCTGTTGCTATATCACCATATATCACCAGCTAGGAAGACAATGAAAGTCTATTGCACTTTTTATGCCTAAAAAAGTTGGAAACCTTTTACACCTTTTTACACTGTAGTAAGTGTGGCTTTCATTGTATTCCTAGCTGGCAATTCAGTAATATCGAAATTCTTATGAGTTTTTTTAGCTAAAGTGCATTTTTTCATACCAGGAGATGTAGGCCCTTATTTAACAAGGGATAGCGACAGGTAGCCGGTAATGACGGGCCCCGCCACGAGAACGCTGGCTCCCCACCACAATCACACATTTATCAAGGCAATCCTGCTTAGCGACTGAGATAGCGCCAGATAGCCACTCATTCATCATTATTCCAGCCTCAGCCCACAGCGCCAGCGTCCGACCTTGAACAGCGACAGGTATGACCTCTCGCTACCTGGCGCTCTCCAATGCATTTCAATGAAACAATCTTTAAATATTCATAATTAATTGTTATTATTTTTTTTTTTTTTTTAAATGTGAAAAATTCTGTGACCACTTCTGCCATTTTAAATAATTTTTTTAAGGTTATAAAAAAAAAAATGTACAGAATTGATATTACAGGTCTGATATTAATGTATTCATATTACAAAATTATTTAAAAAACTTGTTTTTTTTGGTTTCCAAAAATATGGTTGTTTGGGGGTTAAAAAACTACTTTTAACCCATCGCCGCCAGCGCTCTGGGGTTTAAACATGCATTTTACAGCGCGAGAATTTTTTGAGTGTGATTTTTTAATGAATATGGTGGGAGCCGGTCGCTAGGGCCAGTCTCTATCATGCGCGGAACCTGTCAAATAGCGACTCCTCACCCAATATTCAACTTTACGGCAAACCGACTGAGTCAATATCAACTACCGAACAACGGCCAAGCACAGCGACTACTAGCGGGCGCTCTGAAAATGCCGCTACAGTCGCTCAACTGTTGCTACCTGCCGCTGTTAGTGAATCAGCCTCTTAGTTTCAACTGTTCCTGAATTTATGCCAGTGTGTCTGTTGTAGTTTTGATAGGCCATGCTCTCAAGCTCCCCCTGGTGTCGGCAATACTGAATAGCAGCCTATCCTTAACCCTTTCAGTGCCAAGCACGTAGATTTTACGTGCTCGCTTCTACTCCACTTAAGTGCCAAGCACGTAGAATCTACATGCCTGAATTCCCCCCCTGCTAGTTAAAAAAATAAAAATAAAAAATACTCACCTGACCCCTCGTTTGATCCGGCCGGGTCTCCTCTTTAATTTGGTGCCATCCGATCCCCCGTTAATTAGCTAACAGCCCGCAGTTCGAGCTGGGTGAATAAGTCAGCCGATAACACCCCAGTCTAGCCATGTCAGCACTAGCATAGCATTTAATTGGCTATACACGCCTATGATGCTGTTAAGGAAGGGGGCTAAAAACTAAAGCTCCCAACATGCAAAGCGTCACTTACAGGATATTGTCCTTCAGTAATTAAACACGTGTTACAGCCCTCAACCAACCACTGACAGGGAAAATTATGACGCGCTAACATGTATACCGACTCCCCTAGCCCCGCCTCAACCAAACATTATAAAAGGCAGTGCAGACCTCCGCGCCGCCAGTCTTGAAAAAGTTGCGGGATCGCAACGAAACACGTTGACGGACGGCGGCAGGGCGGTTGGACAGTGAGCACAGCGCAGCATTTATCTATACAGCAACAAGTAGCAAAATCTTTTCCCCTCCACTGGAAGACACCAACGGCCGGGGTGTGATGCGAGAGTGGTGAGAGCCTTGCCTGCTATAATCCAATGCTGTTTTTTAAGATCTTAAATGTGAGTGTCAATTTTTTACTTACTCTGGAGGAGTACTATTAAAACGGTATTACACTAGATTTCCTTGTCGGTTCTGTTTCATGTAATGACCTCTGAGAACCAGTCAGAATAATTATCCTGAAACTTGTGGAATGGCAAGGATATCCAAATTTAACCCAAAGGAAGCAAGGGATTGAGCTAAGGTCTCCTGAGAGGTGCCTCATTCTTAACACCATCTGGTAAGAGTAATTTGCATAGGTGGTGGGCACAAGGTGAAGGTTTCTCTTGGAATAGAACATCCTTTGAGTGTGTGCACCCCGGGAACAACAATTAAGTAACCTTGAATGAACTGTGTGAATCATTACCCTTGTGGACTTACAAAATATTTCTCCTTGGTGAACCAAGAGGGATCCCTATCTTTGAAAACATTTCCCTCTTGTTAAGTCTTAATGCCTTTTAATCAAGGCTATTAATTTTATGCTCTGTGTTGTATTGTTTGCTATTGTTGTTTTGAGCTTATTTGGGATATTTAAGCTCCTTGCACGTTGAGCATCTAAAAAAAATAATTTTTAGTACTATTAAGATAACAGGGCGGGTTTCTTACGTATTTTATTCTAAAAATGACATTTACTTACCTGAGGCCGCGCTGTCTCCCGACGGGTGTCCTCTTCACTGGGGGGGCCTCCGATCGCCCCCCCCAGCCTCTTCCGTGATGAGGAGAGGGCAGAAATTGCCCCCCCCCACTTCCTGGAACGGGTCTGCTAGCCCCGCCCCACCAGCAGCCGCCTGTTATTGCCGGCACCCGAGACAGAGAAACAGTCTTCTCGGGTGGTTGGAGGAGAGAGGTGGGGAGGAGGAGAGGGCTGAGATGCCCCCCCCTCCTCAGGCTCTCTCACCTGAGCAGACTGTCATCGCAGATCGCCCGGGGACAGAGGATCGGAGGTGAGTAAAGTAAAAAAAAAAAATAAAGATCATTTTTTTTTCTTATGTGTCTGTGTCTTTTTTATTTAACATTTAACCCCTTGTGAACTGGTGAGGGGTCCATGAGACCCCTTATACCAGTTCACAAGGCTGGGGGATGGCAAGTCACCCGCTAGCCGCAGTGGGTGACTTGCCATTAACTCCCGGCAACCCCATTACCTGCCTCCCCAAAGCCCAGTGGCGGGGCAGAAGAGCCCAGGCCCACACAGGCTATGTGGGCTCGTAGGCTGCAGGGTGGGGGGGCCACAAAAGCTGGCCCCCCACTCTGTTCCTACAAGCCCCCATAGCTGGTCCCGGGCTGGTAATGCTGGGTAAGGGGGACCCCATTTCATTTTTTTTTGGATTTTTAAGGGTTTTTAGGTAAAAGGTAAATTAAACTCTTATGTTTATAGTGTAGTAGTAGTAGATAGTAGTAGTTTTTTATTTGTAAATGTTATAAAGTGCTATTTTCAGTTTGGGGGGTCTCCTGGGCAAGAATGGGGGGGCTACCGATACATATGTGGTACCGTTGTAATCGTGAGAAATTGGGCTTTCACATGCAATATGGTTTTCTCTAATAAAGTAAATGTTTTATTTAAAATAAAGGAGACAATTGTCTAAAAAATATTTATTTATTTATTTTTACACAAAAATATAAAAAAAAAAACAGTAAAAAAATTACAAACAAGACATTTCATGTTCAAGACTAAACTCTGCTGCAAAATATATATCTATAATTTTCCTGGAAATTCCGGCAAAAATCACCTTTAAACATGGTGCAGAATGGGGAAAAGGTGAGCCTACTACAACAAGCTGGGTACTCCTAGAAAGCTTAACATGTGTACTTTCAGGGAATATATGGTTTATAGGGGATATTCCAAATGTAAAGGGTTGCTTTGGTTGAAAAATTGCAAGGTGTGCATTTTGTCTGCAGAGCTGAAATTTTCAAGTAAAATTACTGTTATGCACATGCTTTACTTTGAGGTGTTTGCCAACTCTTCCCTTGACAGTACCTATGCATGTTGGGTATCGTTCTGTTCGGGGCATGTTGCTTTTTGAGACTTTACTTGTTTTTTCTTGTTTGCATATAGTTCTTTTTAGGAAAAGGGATTACTTCCAGAAAACTAAGCCCACATAAACAAGCTTGGTATGCCTAGAAAGCTTGAGGTGTGTACTTCCAGAGAATATATAGTTTGTGGGGAGTATTTTAAATGTAAAGGGTTGTTTTTCTGGAAAAACTGCAAGGTGCGCATAGCGCATATCACAGTTGTATTTTATCTGAAAATCTCTTAAAGCTCTGTTTCAGTTTGGGGGGCTCTCCTGGGCAGGAAAGGGTGTCTATCAATACATATGTGGTATGGCTGTGACAGGGAGAAATTGGGGTTTTGCACGCAATAACATTTTATTGACAAACTTACATTTTTTATTACAAAAAAACACTATAAATTGCAAAAAATAGATTTTTTTTATTTTTTTTGCACATATTTCACCAAAATGTATTGAGAATACACTAAAAAAAGGCCAAACAAAAGATTTCATGTTGAAGCCCAGACTCTCTTGAAAAAAACAATATATCATTTTCCTGGGAAATCCTTTCAAAAATCACAGTTGGACATGTGTAGCGCAAAATAGTGAAACATGGTCTGGCAACAGAGGGTGACAAAAGCTGCAGGTAGGCTGGCAGCGAAAGGGTTAAATGCCAGGCTATTGAATTTCAACACAATAGCCAGATAAAATAGCTTCACCAGTTTCACATAACTAATTGTGTTAAGACATGGAAAACAGTAAGGGCTGCTATGAGTGGTGGAGTTCTTCTCCGAGCTGAGCCTGGCATACTGTGATACATTCTTAGCTGTGCTTTCTTTTTTTATTAGGAGTTTGGCAGACACAATAAAACATGTTGCATTAGAGACATACTTGTGGATTTTTTTTCACAGGATGAATACTTTTGATTATATATAGACTAAAGCACAAAAATCCCCCAATCATATTATTTAAAATGTCATACAGAATAAAGTCCATCGCCCTGCAATTACTCGACTTGTCCGAATACAGTCTGATGCCTCATATCATGTGAATGGGATGCAGAAACGACCACTCCCTGCCATACACTTTACTAAAGCAGCCGGATGTTGCCGCAGCAGCAGCAGCAGCAGTGACATCTAAAAGGTAAGTAGGGGGCGATGGAGAGAGAATTGGCCATTTTTCATTTTTGATCGACATTCCTCTTTAAATATTATGCTATTCATTCATCTCACAAGATGTGAGTGGGGCGGACTGCCCATAGGGAGACCTGGAAAATGCCTCCCCCATCCCTCCCAGCCCAATCTCCTTACCTTAATGATTATGAGGCCGATTCATCAATAGCGCCAGGTAGCGACAGATGAGCGACTGTAGCGTGATTTTTTCAGCGCCAGCCAGTATTCGCTGTGCTTGGCCGGCGTTAGCTTGATGACAGCGACTCAGTCGGTGTGCGGTAATGTTGAATACGGGCTGGGGAGTCGCTGTTTCACAGGTCCAGCGTTGTATGTGAGCGCCTGACAACGAATGGCCAGAGCGAACGGCTAGCTTCATATTCATCAAAAAATCACGCTCCGAATGTGCTGTCGCTGTCCATTCCTTGTTTAAACCCCAGAGCGCTGGCGGCGATCTGTATTAACTAGTTTTTAACCCCTAAACAACCATATTTTTTGAATGTAACATTATACATGTTTTTAGAATCATTTTGTTATATGAATACATTAATCTCAGACCTGTTAGATCAATTCTGCACATATTTTTTTTTTTTTGACTTAAAAATAAATCCTAACATTGCAGAAGTGTTCTCCGATTTTTTGACATTAAAAAAAAAAATCCAAAAAATAATACCGATTAATTATGATTAATTATAGCTTGCTCCATTGAAATGCATTGGACATCGCCAGGGAGCGACAGCTCATACCTGGCGCTGTGAGGGAATTTGCAGCGGCGCTGTTCGGTCCAGGCGGCTTCATGATGAATGCCGCGCTAGCCGTCGCTCTCGCCGGCGCTAGCCTCATTTTGCTTGATAAATGCGTCATTGTGACCGCCGCGGGCGTACTTGAGTCGGTAGTCGCCGTTAGCTGCCGCTACCTGGCGCTCGTCAGACACTACCTGGCGCTATCGCTTGATGAATAAGGGCATTAGCCTCAGCCTTGGAGCACGCTGGATGACTGGCCAGAAAGCAGCAGATATGCCACTGGCTGGTCATGGGCAGGCCAGGTCCTGGTAAAATCCCAGGCTGATTTTTGGCCCCTTATCCCCTGATTATCTGTAAAAGGTTATTACACATATTTTGCTATGCTTGGCAATGCACTCATTTGTGAAAATGTGTGCTATTTTACTAGCTTATCAATCAGTATTTTGTAGAATGACTTTAGATGTTAAAATGGAAATTAGAACCTGAGCAGCATTAAAATAACCTTTCTTTGTCTCACTTCCTACCTTTTATTATTTTTTTCCTATATAAATGCCCTTTATGCTTCTTCTATTATTCTATTTTTATCTCATTGTTCACAGTTCACCCTATCTTCATTTTCCATGAAAATACCATTTTAACACTTGCATAATTTTCATTGCTGCAGAAAAATCTTTGCAGCTCATCACTGCCTTCAAAAATCAATTACCGGAATCATAAAATTACCATTTCATAGATCTATAGTGTGCAATAAAATAGTGTTTATAAAATGTTGAACATCAGAAAGACAGCAAAAAATGCAGAGATCTCCAGTTCTCCACTATTCACTATGCAGATCAACATATGCTGGAATAATTTCATAATTTTTTACTCATAATAAATTAATTGTTACAGAAAAATTACTGCAGCAACAAATCAAAAATGTTTGTTTATTCTTGCAAGTTAGCTGCCTGAGCTAAAATAAAAAAAAAAAAAACAGATGCTCACCTACAGTTCTGCACAGCTGATTCACCCAATACTGATAGTTGGAAACATACTTACCGACCAAGCGCCCATCCCCTCCATTAAAGTCACAGTGACTGCCCCCACCCACTTCCCTCACCAAGCCTGCAAATAATGTTTGGGCCTGCTGGGCAAACCTGATGCTGGTGGTCAGGTGGACAGCAAGGAATGTGGCAGTGGTAAGTATGGGCTGTGAGTTCTTTTGTTGTGTCTACAGGGCTTACTTCTCTATTCTTATAGATTTTGGTCTAAAACACCCCTTTTGCAACATAAGAAACATATTATAACATACCTTTTAAGCTCAGCAGCATGAGGATAACTTTTTGGCACAAAATAATATCGATTTTTAAAAATACCATCGAAAGAGACTTTCTCTTTTAAGAGCTGGCTCTGTAAGAGAACATAGCTCAATCCACTCGCAGGCACTTTGCCGTTCGGCACAAACCAAAATTTTCAGGATATCTTTATCCTCTGCGCTTGACAGATTCCGGGATGATGATGATGGGGCAGCGGACACACGCGAGTACCTGGCGCCAGGTACTCGCGTGTGTCCGCTGCCCCATCATCATCATCCCGGAATCTGTCAAGCGCAGAGGATAAAGATATCCTGAAAATTTTGGTTTGTGCCGAACGGCAAAGTGCCTGCGAGTGGATTGAGCTTTTCATGTGAAGAAGCAGCGAGTGCCACAGGAAAAGGCCTTCATTAAGGCATCACATAAAAGGCTAATCTTTTACTGCATTACTGCTGAACTACTTTGGAGCTCCCCTTTTCTGATTATCGCCCTGGATTGGGAGTTGAGGTTTTGCCAGATTAAGCCTTTGGTTAATCTGAACGATTGAGGCTTCTCTGGTGATTAGGAGCAATTTAAAGAAGACCTGGATTGATGTGAGAAAGATCTTTCCTTTTGCTGATTTACAATAGCCATCTGGTAAGAGGCTTGAGTGTATGGTGGCGGCCTATATAGTGTGTGAACACGTGTGGATTTGCCTGACAGCACGGTGGACTATCAAGAGCTCTGTGTATTCATATATATTTATGACATTTGTGAACTTTTGTGTAGGACCTGGAATCCTATAGAACACGTTGAGCTCCATCGGTTTAAAACACTGTATCTTTATTGTATTTTTATCTTGGTCATTGTGAGCAGCGCGGTATTATAACCCCTAAACAATTACATGTATACACGTTTAGCAGACTATTGCTTCTTCAGTACAGTCAGTTTAATAATGTTGCATATAGTTAGTTACATAATTCCTCTAGATTCAGAATGCAGGCATACATTTTTCTATGTGCACTGACTTGTAGATGTCAAATGTAACCTTGGTCTGAGGCATGTGAACATATTGGTACGTGATCACTTTAACCTGTTTTAATGTTAAAAACCATAAAATAATTTGCTGTTTTCCTAATAGGTATATAATCTGCTCTATAGTATTCATATGTGATTTACCTTTTATTCCTGAGTAATTGATCCGCAATTGCCAGCTTATAAACATGTACCTTTAAAGATTATGGTCATGTACCTTTAACCCTTTTGTTGCCAAGCACGTAACACCTACGTGCTGGCTTGGCTGGGCCTTAAGTGCCAAGCCCGTAGGTGTTACGTGCTTGACTTTCCTCGCTTCTAGTTTAAAAAATAAAAATCAAAAATACTCACCTGACCCCTTGTTGGATCCGGCCGGGTCTCCTCTTTAATTTGGTGCCATCCGATCCCCCGTGGGGGGTCGGATGGCTCCAGGAGAGCCCCCGGAATAGGCCGCCCCCCCCCCCGCTTCTGCAGCAGCAGCTGCTAACTGTAAAAAAAAATAAAAAATAAAAATGACATTCACTTACCTGTGTGTGCGCTGGCTCCCGCTGTCCCTCCTCTTCACCTGGGGGGCCTCCGATCCCCCCCCAGGACTTACCGATCTTCAGGAGAGAGCCTGGGAGGCTCTCTCCTCTCTTCTTCACGATGGTGGCCGCCATCTTGCATCTAAGCCCCGCCCCCTTGGGGGCGGGGCTTATGACGTCATCCCGGTCCCGATCACCGGCTTCAGCTTTCTCAGCTTCTCAGATGCCGGTGATCGGTGCCCTGGAAGGAGGTGACAGGAGATCCTCTGATCTCCTGCCTTCTCCTTCTCTGGATGCCGATCACAGGCATCTGTCAGCTGAGCGGCGAGGGACAAGAGCTTGCAATCGAAGGTAAGTACAGTTAAAAAAATTTTTTTTTTTTTGAATAAAATACTTTTTATTATTGTGTGGTGGTTTTTTTTCACATTAACTCTTTGTGAGCTGGTAAGGGGTCCATGAGACCCCTTATACCAGTTCACAAGGCTGGGGGGGTGGCAAGTCACCTGCCCTAGCGGGTGGCTTGCCATTGACCCCCGCACCCCCATTACCTGCCTCCCCAAAGGCCAGGGGGGGGCAGAAGAGCCCGGGCCCACATAGGCTATGTGGGCTCGTAGGCTGCAGGGTGGGGGGGCCACCAAAGCTGGCCCCCCCACTCTGTGCCTACAAGCCCCCATAGCTGGTCCCGGGCTGGTTACTTTGGGTAAGGGGGACCCCACGTCATTTTTTTTTTGGGATTTTTAAGGGTTTTTAACCCTTAAAAATCCAAAAAAAAATGGGGTCCCCCTCCCCGGGAAGGGGGACCCTATGTCATTTTTTTTTTTTAATTAACCATTTGTCATCCAGCAGCTATAAAAGGCTTCTGGGCAGGAAAGGGTGTCTACCTATACATATGTGGTATCGCTGTAACCGGGAGAAATTGGGGTTTCTCACGCAATAAGATTTTATTGACAAACTTACATTTTTTATTACAAAAAAACTCTACAAATTGTAAAAAAATATATTTTTTTTAATTTTTTTCACACATTTCACCCAAAAATGTTGAGAATACACCTAAAAAATACAAACAAGACATTTCATGTTAAAGCCCAGACTCTGTTGAAAAAAACAATATATAATTTTCCTGGGAAATCCCTGGAAATCCTTTCAAAAATGACAGTTGAACATGTGTAGCGCGAAACAGTGAAACTCAGTCTGGCAACAGGGAGTGGGAAATGCTGCAGGTAGGCTGGCAGCGAAAGGGTTAAAAAACATTCTATTATGAGTTTTAGCTCTACCAGTTGCCACTATGAGTTTTAATAATTGTTGATAGTTAACAGTTACTTACTGTTTTTTTCCTTCTTTTTGCCAGGGAGGAGGTCGGCACCCGTCCTGGAGTCAGGCGAGCAGTGTTGTCACTCCACAAGTGGTTTTGAAATCTGCTATTTTTATTTATAAGTGGGTCCAGTTGAAAATCCAGGGAGTGACGTCACTTGGGGCCTCAGCGGCGGGTTAGGAGCCTATTGGTTTCTCACCGTATGTCACTACTTGTCGAGTGATAGGAAGGAGGAGGATGCCAGCTCGCGTATGACACAGGCTTTTACCCTGCATCTCCCTGTGCAGCCCCTTCCATTTCCTCTCTCCACTTTTCATTCTGCTGACAGGCGCCATTTTGTTGGTTGGTGTTAGTAACTAGAGATGAGCGAACTTTTGAAAAATTTGATTCGACTGATTCGCCAAATTTTCCGACAAAAATCGTTTCAACCAGAATTTATTCGCGACGAATCGCTATTAAAAACAACTATTTCTGAGCTTCCTAGAGCCTCAATAGGGTTGTAAACCACTCTGCCTTGCTTTAACACGTATAGGAAGCGTGCTGGGTTAGTGAAATAATACTGTAAATAATGATGACATGCAGATCAGAGGCATCGCTATTAGAATCGCAGAGTGGCACAATTGCAGAGAGTTGAGGTGGCTTCACTATGAGGGGCCACTATATTGCCTGAAAAACACACCCTGGAGCTGGCAGCAGCAGGAGCCCAAATATTGGCTGAAAGACATCCTGGAGTTGGCAGCAGGAGCAGCAGGAGCCCAAACATTGGCTGAATGACACCCTGGAGTTGCAAGCAGCAGCAGGAGCCCAAAAAATGAGAGACACACCCTGGAGTGGCAAGCAGCAGCAGCGACAGGAGTCCAAACATTGCTTGAAAGAGACACTGGAGTTGGCAGCAGGAGCCCAAACATTGCTTGAAAGACACACTGGAGTTGGAAGCAAGAGCAGCAGGAGCCCAAACATTGCTTGAAAGACACACTGGAGTTGGCAGCAGGAGCAGCAGGAGCCCAAACATTGCTTGAAAGACACACTGGAGTTGGCAGCAGGAGCCCAAACATTGCTTGAAAGACACACTGGAGTTGGCAGCAGGAGCCCACAAATCGGCCTAAAGACACACTGGAGTTGCAATCAGCAGCATCAGGAGCCGGAAATTGCCAGAAAGACACACCCTGGAGTTGGCAGCAGCATTAAGAGAACATATACAGATTGTCGACACAGATATCTTATCCGAAGAATATTAATAAAAAGTAAGAGTAACGTAAAGCATTTTCTCAATAATTACTTGTGGTCTGATGCCTAGGAATGTCTGTAACTGGAAAGCAGCGCCTTAAATCTGTTTTGCACAATCCATATTTCTTTAGTGTTGGTCTTGCCCCATGATCAATCTACTCTAATGCATCAGGCATTGGTGGGTGGAAATCTTGGCTAATCCATGCCCGATTCATTTCCACGCAGGCCAGTCTCTGAAAAAAAACTATTTTTGAAGCATACTGGAGCACATTGAATTGCTCTCATCAGAGCATCACTTACGCACATCTAAGAGTTTCATCACTTTGTTCGTGTTAAAGTCTTCAGGGCCTAGTTACTACTTAGTGAAAGACCATAGATAGTTACACACCTGCTGCTCTTATCGACAAATCCTGTTTTAAGTGTAGTGTAGCGTTTTGTCCTCATATACGCACTAAGTATGTCAGGCAGAGAAGTGGCAGGCTGGGCACAGAGAAGTTGCAGAGGCCTAAATTCATCAAGCAGAGGTTGCAGCAGACTAGGGGTGAGTGGCAGCAGGAGTCTCAGTGAGAGGACTGATCTCCCGGGATCAGCTAGCGGTCGTGTCTTGACCAGCAACCCATCTGCCATCATCCACTGGTTAACACGATCATCCACTGTATCACAAGTGACACCCCCAGTCAACTGTCGGTTATGTCTTATGCTTAGGGTTCAGCTTCACTATTCAGTGAGGACGATCTGATAATCAGAAAAATCAGCAGCTACTGCCCAGCCAAGAAGTGGAGGAGACACTCGCTGCTTCTTCCACTAGGCGGGCAAGTAGTGATGAGGAGAGTGGCGTGGGAGGTGGTGTTGCAAGCGTTTTGGCTTCTTAAGCAGACACTGTTGAGGAACCTGAGGAGGACATCAGTGAGTTTTGAGGGCACTTTTAAAGGCTTGGAGTGATGGAGAATGACAGATTTAGCGGCCAGCATGGTGGCAGAAGGGGAAAGTATGGAGGCAAATGTGCTCGGGGTAGACCACTTGCGCGGCAGGCTATCTTCCGAGGAGGTAGTGGAAGAGGGTCCATGGAGTTGGCGGCGGCGGCGGCAGCAGCAGTGAATTAGTGCGGATTGTTGGTAGGAAAAATCAGCTACAAGGCCATGTGGCAGTTTTTCATCAAGCATCCGCAGGAGGTTAACATGGCTATATGAAAGATGCGTAGGCAGAAGGTGAAGTGTGGCCAGGGTCCCAATGTTGGACCCACAGCCCTGCGTCAACATTTGCAGCGTCACCATCAAGCGGCCTGGGAGAGTTGGCTCCAAAGTGGTGGTCCAGCCTGCTGCATTACCCAGTGGCATGCCGCTCTCTGTTCCAGCCAGCCAAGGCTCCACCACCTACTGTGTGTCATACCCATCCTCTGTCGCTCCAGATGCTCCTCCTCCTCTTAATCCGAGTCAGTCATTCCGCTAGCAATCCATTGGCCAAGCCATGTCCAAGAGACAACAGTATGTGCCCACTCATCCAACTTGCAGAAGCTAAATGTGCTCCTGTATAAGTTGCTGGTGCTGCAGTCCCTCTCTTTTGAGGTGGTGGACCTTTCAGAGAACTGATGGCTCGTGCCGAGCCGAGGTGGAGAGTCCCATGCTGTCATTTCTTTGCGAAGAAGGCAGTACCAGCCCTGTACAATTTTGTTGAACAGAAGGTGGGCCAGTCCTTTAGCCTGTCAGTGTGTACCAAAGTGCAAAGCAGTGCCTACGTCTGGAGCTGTAACTACGGTCAGGGACAATACATATCCTTTAAGGCCCACTGGGTGATTGTGGTTCCTGCACAACCACAACAGCAACTTGGAAAGGTCCCTCTGCTGTGGCCTCCACGCTCCTAGGCCTTTGTGCCTGTGACAGTGCACTTGCACTTAATAATAATAACATATAATAACATAGCAACAATAACATCTAACATGATAACAGTAACATATAAAATTTATCAAATTTTTTTTTGGGGATTTTTTTTTTTTTTATATTTTGTATTTAAAAAAAAAAAAAAAATATATATATATATATATATATATATATATATATATATATATATATATATATATAATTTTTTTATTTTTTTTATTTTTTTAAATATTTTTTTCCATTGTCTTTTTTTTAATATTTTGTGAATTTTTGTACCAATTTTTTTTTTCATTTTTTTTTGGGGGGGGGGGGGGATTTTTTTTTTTCTAAATATTTTTTTTTTTTTCCCAGTGCCCTTCCAGCCTACCATGTGTGCAGGACACGGCGGTTTCACGCTATTCTTTACATGGTTTGCCTTGAGCCACAGAGCCACACATGGGAGGAACTGCTAAAAATGAGAACTCAATAAATTAAATTATGGCTTACTCCACGAAAACTGCAAATGGGACCCATGGTCACTGACACTGGGAAGAACATCTTGTCTGCGCTGCGACAAGGAAGCCTAAGCCATGCGTCCTGCCATGGCACATGTGTTCAATCTAGTTGTCAAGCGTTTTCTGAAGTCTTCCCCCCAGCTGCAAGACATCCTAACAACGGGAAGGAAACTTTGCATGCACTTCAGCCACTCCTACACCACCAAGCACACCCTTCTTGAGCTTCAGCGTCAGAACGGTATCCCCAAACATAGTCGGATTTGCGATGTTTCCACCCGTTGGAATTCCACCCTTCATATGCAGGATCGACTATAGGAACAGAGAAAAGCCATCACAGATTTCTTGATGATCCAAATGGATTGGGGGACTCCCCCGTGTAACTTCAATGTAAACCGGTGGCAGCTCATACGTGACAGCTGCCATTTGCTCAGGCCCTTTGAGGAAGCTACTTTATTAGTCAGTCGCCAGGACTATGAGATAAATGATGTGATTCCACTGCTTCATGTACTACAACACATGTTGGAAACCATGGCTGGTCAGGGCACTGGAGACATGGCGCATACATTTCACAGCCACATGAAGCCTGTGGGGGCTGAAGTGGAGGAGGAGGAGGGGGTGGGGCACAGCGAAGCACAGTTTAGGTTTGACAAAATAGCCATTTTATCTAGTCATCTGACAGGAAAGGAGGAGCAGGAGCAGCCACAGGAGCTAGAGGGTTGTGAGGAAGGCGAGACAGAGGACCCAGACACACCGTGGCAGTTTGCAGTGGAGATGGAGACAGGTAGTCCCTCCGAGTCACTTGCACAAATGGCACAATGCATGCTCACGTGCTTGCGTAGTGACCACAGAATTGTCTCCATTTGTCAGCGGGATGACTTCTGGCTCTCCACCTTATTGGACCCTCGCTTCCGGCACAAAATGGGGGCATTATTCTAAGCATACAGCACATCCTGCTCCATCTAATAATAATTACACATGGGTAATCCTCCGCCAGAGGGCGCTGTTCACTGCAGACATGCAAAAACAGGCTCCTCCAGGCCCTTCACATACCGAGGGACCTCCCACAAATCCCCAGATTTCTCTGCAGTGCTCGACTGCGAAGACATGAAGTATCACTCTCTCGCAGGTGAGCGGGGCTATTACAGCCTGCGGCCCTGCAGGACTACTACCACCCGTCCTCTTCGATAAAGATGTGCCTTGTGTGCTCACGGAGCTATGCTCCACCGCAATCCCCCACCATAGGGTAGGCGGTTTAGGCCAATGGTGAGCCTCCAATAGATGCCCCTCCCGCATTATTGCCCCGTGCCCCTCATAGCGATGATCCCTGGGTGCAGGTCCGCTTCTCCCTCGCTTCCTCCCATAGCTCGGGGGAAAAGAAAGGGGGGGGGGTATGTGTGTGGCGTTCCCAGCGTAATGTTAACACGTTATGGCCGTTGACCTTTCATTTAAACTTGGGTGTCAGTGCCGCGCTCCTTGCCCCACATAGACCTTGTCTGGTTGTGCGCGTGTGTGTCCTTTCATTACATGAAGTGTGTAGCCCGGGCGGCAGCATCATTCCCAGCAGACTGCATGGCTCATCAGGTAGAGCATTTAGATATGGTATAGAGGGTCTAAGGTTCTAGCCCAGCTAAGAATTGTATATTTAGTGTTGAGAGCAATCTCCTCATTTGCACTCTCTATGTGTGTCCTATCCACTACTGTCATGGACGTTGCGCTGGTTAGAGCTTCGCGCTCTTTGGGGGAGGCGGGGACTTGGCATGACGCGCCCCGCGTCACGGCCAGATCAGGCCCGCCCCTCGAGGTTCGCTTGCCGCCATTTTGACGGTCTTCGCGCGCGCGCATGGTTGCGATCCGCCTCCTCCCTTGGTCATGTAAGTGCCCTTCCTGGGCGTTTTTTTGTCCCTATGAGCTGCGCATGGCACTGACACCCCCCTCTTATCCCCTTTATGTCTTTCAGATGCTAAGATTTCGGTGGCCTCTCCCGGCCTGACATATTTTGTAGCGGGTTCACATATAAAATTCTCCCACATTCCTAGCGGGTCTTGGGGCATCCAGGGTTGCCTATTGCGTAAATCCCTGTGGGCATACTGCTCAGATAATCACCATATGGAGGCATCTCAAGAATTATGTACCCGGGGTTACATCGGGGACATGTCCGGCTGTGTTCAGTGTGTGGTCAGACCCATGCTGATGTTGACAGAGCACGGACCGTGTGCTAAACAGGCACTGACCCTGCAATCAGGTTTGCCAGTGGCTGCACCTCTCTTCAATACACCTGTCTCCCCGGACCTAAATCTCACCCCTGATGAGTCTCACTCGAGCGGGGATGACCAGAAAGTCGTGCCGCGCAGGCTGCCTATGAATGAGCAGGTGCTGTCTAGTTTGGCGGAGCGTATGGGCCCTGGAAAGAAGTGGTCCCTGACGCCTCCTGGCTCTCCGGTTCCTAACGAAACTGATGATTCTGCTGCTATGCAGGACCTGGATCCTTCGGATGAAGGTGAGCTATTCTCCTATTCGGGCTCCTCGGATGGGATGCCCTGGAGCCGTGATGATTCTGGCCCCGGTTCTTGGGGCCTGTGTGACTGATGAACTACTTATAAAGATCCTTGAGGTTTTGTCAATCTCTCCTCTCGGAGAGGCTCCCAAGCCTAAGAGGGAGAGTTTCCACACAGCGACACCACGCTTGGAATTTCTGGAACAGGAGCATTTCCAGGCTCTTATATCCAAAGAATGGGATTCGCCTTGTAAACTTAAAGGGGTTCCATCGGTCTGGGATTGGAAGTACCCTTTTCCCCCTGATGTGGTTTACTTTTGGTCAGCACCTCCCGTGGTGGATGCACCAATTATAGGGGTTACTAACCCCCCCTTCATGACTGCCCCTCATTATCGTACCCTTCGGGATGCTGAGGACCGGCGCAGTGACAGACTGGCTTCCCATGCCTTTTCTTGTACACCTCCCCTGGGAGGTATTTAATGCGCTCTCAGACTGTGATGTGTTTGTAAGGTTTATCCTCTCAGCACTGGATGACACCATTAAGATGTGTGCTAGAACCTCTGCCCTTGTGGTAGCTATCCGCCACCTGGTCTGGCTGCGACAGTGGGGTGCTGAAGATGATACGAAAAAGACTCTCACTGGCCTTCCTTTCAGAGGACGGCGTCTATTTGGGGCCCGTTTGGACCTTTTTGGAAAAAAGGGTAAGGCACCCCTACGCAGAAGGCCGTCTCGGCCTCCTCGGGGCAGGGACACCCCTCCCCCTCCCTACGTTAGTGTCAAACACGAACCTGAGGTGTGCTTCAAACTTTTCGGAGTGGATTTCCACCACGGGGTGGGCAGGCAGCACCCTGGGCCCTCTGGCAGGGCTAAGTCCAAATCTGCCAAGACTTCCCAAGAATGAAGGGACGCCCTAGCCCCTCTGGTCGAGGGGACTGCCACAGCACCTAGCTCCTATCTGGGAGCGTATCTTCTCCTTCTGGTGGATCCAGGAGGTAGTTCCCCTGGACACAGGATAGAATTGGCTGGGCGGTCCCTCTCTGAGGTTGTTAGGGTGCTTCGAGCCCCTGTTTTCCCCTCAGGAGTTGTTGCAGGCCGTACACGGCCTACAGGGTCTGGGCTTACTTGCAGGTTGCCCTTAACAGAATGGGGCGATGGCCTCTATGTTGACCTTTCTCTTTCCCTCAAAATGATGAGGCAATCTGGGCCATGCTGGCCTATGGTAGGCTTGGCAATTCTACACTCACAGGTAGTCCTTGTATGATATCTCTGTCTTGGGACACAGGCGCCCTGTGTAAGGGGGGCTTCCGGCCTCCTGTGGCGTTCTAGATCCTGTTAGTTCCCCCTCTGTCTTCTGGACACCAAGACCGTTACTAGTCACTGTTGCAGGACCAACCCTGCGGATTGGGGCCTTGTTTTTGGCCTCTCTTCCGCCCCCAGGCTACTCGCCATGGCGCGGATGGGGATGATGTCTCGGACATGCCTGTGGGGCGCCCGCACTAGGACCTACTGGGTCGTCTTTCCTTACTCCCCAATCTCTACGTCAGGCCGAGTGGGTTAGTCGGCCGGCGGTGTCCCCTGGGAGTTACTGGATGGGTGCTCAGTCACCTCAATCCCTCATGGTCCCTTATCCGCTATCTCCTTTCCTTGGATTCGGTTCAGGCTTGAGCCTTCTTCCTTGGCAACAAGTGGACTCCTGGTTACGGGGGCTCCGTCCCCCTTTTGCTGACATCTTACTTTCACCAGGCAGGATTGCACCTGGTGGCTCCGTTGGTGGCGTATCAGATGATGTCCCTTTGGGCTCTTCAGCACAGTAGGTTATTGATCCTAGATGGGGTTCCAGCACCCCGGGAGCTAGGTCTGTGCTTATTCCCCCTTGGTACGGGGGTTCCTCTTGAGCTGGTTATATTCAAGGACCCTGTCAGGGGGCACCCCCTTCTTTGCTTGCATCTTCCTGTGAATGGTCACCTTGGGTACCAAGTCTCGCAGGTTGGCGGGGGGGGGGATTTCTTACAAACCCCCCTGCGGTTCCTAGGTAGGGTCCCTTAGGGTCCATCTTACCTACTGGCTTTGTTAAAACAATGAGCCTTCAGTTGACTCTATACTGCTGGACTTCTCCTATTCAGGACCTGTCTATTTGGGGACTCTTGGCCTGTTGGAAGACAATGGCCTGCTTTATTATTGGTCTGGAGCTTGAAGTAGGATGATTCTCCTGGAAGGATCCTGATCCTGATCTGGGTGGGGGTCTACGTCCCCTGTTCCTCAGTGGTATTCGCTCCAATGGATGTTTTTCAGTGGCAGGTTGTGCTATCCTGGTGTCCCTCAGAGGGTGACTCTGTTGGGTCTCGCTAATATCACAGGGGCTCTGCCCTTGTTTTTAATGCCCCAGTATATTCTGACTCTGGTCATGGGGGCTTAGTTTATTTATGTATAGACTTTCTATTTTATATGTCTTCTCTTCATTCACCCTGCTATGTGGGGTTCTGCGCACGATCGTGCTGAGAAAGAGACCCGTGAGATTGATGGCCCCTGGGTGGCCTAGTGAACTGTGGTTCGCAGATGCTTCTGCTGAGGTCAGCTGACCTGTATGCTCTCTCAGGAGTGCGGTTCTGCCCTTGTCAGGCTCCTTCTTATGTTGTCCCAATCTACAGACTCTAGTCTGAGGGCTACCCCTTTGGAGACGGGTTTATCTTCTGGGTGGCTTGGTCTATGGGGGGATAGGAACAAGCTTCCTTGGTTTCTTCTTCCTCCGTCTATTGTGGGTTATGGTGTACCCATATTGATTGGCGTGAGTCTTGGTCTCTCCCCTGTTGGACTTCCTCGGTTCCCAGGGTTCTAGAGTTGTTACAGCATAGGTTGGGGTTGGCTCCCCATCTAGGTACTCTAAGGTTCAGGTTCTGTCCTGTCTGCCTTCCTGTAGAAGTCTGGTTCAGTCTTCCTTGTTAGGAGTTCTTTTGGGAATTGCTCAGGGGCATCTCCCAAGTAGTGCTATGGTCCCGGTTGGGATCAATTTTCATTCTCTTTGCCCTGTGGATTGTTCCCTTGGGACTTATTCTGGATGCTGTCTGAGCTGTTTTGGAGTTTTGGAGTTCAAGTCGCCCCTCCGGGGGCTGTTGCTTCAGTCAGACGTGTACCTGAGAAGATGGCTCTGATTACTTAGTCGTCGTTCATTATATATATATATATATATATATATATATATATATATATATATATATATACACACCATGATGTGGTGGTATTCCGTCTTACGCCGGACCCTTTTGCCAAGGTGATGTTTTTATGGTCATTATTTAATTCCTTTTAGCCTGCCTATGGGCCTTATTCTTAGTAATGCTGAAGTAAGGGGTCTACATTCCCTCATCAGGTGTTGAAATTTTCCTGGTGGTTTCTCGTCCCTTAGGGTGACTGATGCCCTTTGGAGTCTGCGGGCGCCTCCATATGTATGCGCCTGGTTTCGTTTGCTTCCAGGGCCTATGCGCCCTTTGGACTGATCTTACTTGGATGGTTTGCCTTCCTGGTCCTGAGTAAAGGTTTCGGCTTCTTGCTGATCCTTGTTAGTGAAGGGGTGCTTGGGTACCTTTGGCCCTTCAGCATCAGGTTTCTGTTAAGCAGGTTTGCTAGACCACTGCTTGCTTTCTGTTCATACCTTTTCAAAGGTTTTGTTATGAGATTGACGTTAGAGACTTTGCTCATGTCGTACTTGGTAGCAAGGTTTGCAGGTGACAGCGCTTTTACTGTCTGCTGGGCCTTTTTTGTTGGGGATCCCACCCTACCTTATGGACACTGCTATAGGATGTCCCATGTGTAATTATTATTAGATGGAGCAGGACATGCTGTATGCTTAGAATAATACAATTCTGTGAAATACTAACCTGTAGAATTGGTATTATATGCATACAGCACGTCCTGCTCCACCCCAACCTGGTTTCACTTTGTTCTGGATCCCCTGTATGGTGATTGTTATCATTGTTATTATTAGTGTTGGTGGTTGGTTTCTCCCGGCTTCTTTTTCTCACTGCTTTTCAATGCTGGGGATTTGTGGGAGGTCCCTCGGTATATGAAGGGCCGGGAGGAGCCTGTTTTTGCATGTCTGCAGTGAACAGCGCCCTCTGGCGGAGGATTACCCATGTGTAAGTATTATTAGATGGAGCAGGACGTGCTGTATGCGTATAATACCAATTCTACAGGTGAGTATTTCACAGAATTGTATTTTTTACACCCACAGAGAGGGAGGACAAACTGACCTACTACAGAGACGTAGTCAGTTGGGCGATGCCTATCTGCGCCATGGTCCATACTGTGATGCCCAGCAGGACACCAGCCTTCTGTAAGCAGGCAACCCCCAATCTCCACCGCCGCTTCTGCCTATAGTCAAGCCCCCGTTTGCCGGGACGCTAGGTACGCCTCACCGGACACGGTTGCCCCCAGGTCTTAATAGGCGCAAAGGATGGCTGCTTACGGTGAAGGCCGATGAACCACGAGGGTATCCCGAAGCCGAGCTCGTTCACAGGTATTCAATCCGGAGGGTGGGTCAGAGTACAGGGATGAGACAGGTGCGTAGTCAGGAGGAGCCAAAGGGTCAAGCCAGGAGGTCAGAGATCGCAGGGTATCCAGAGGGGCAGGCAGCTTCGTGGTCAGACAAAGCAGAGGTCAGTACGGGCAGCAGGCAGGAATGGTCAAGCCATGTCGGAACTGAACCGGCACAAAATGGGGGCATTTTTTAAACCCGCCGAGAGGGAGGACAAACTGACCTACTACAAAGACATTCTATGTAGTCAGTTGGCCGATGTCTATCTGCAACATGGTCCATACTCTCACAGGTCTGACTCTGGGGGACCTCTGCGATCACCTTCCACTGCCATGGCTGCTGGGGGGGTGGAAGGAGAAGCAGCAGCAGCTCCATCAGCAGCAGCCTCAGTAGCTTTCTACACCCGCATAGTGAGTCTACTCATGAGCAGCATGAAGACCTGGAGCAGGACCTGAACCAGCAGGTCGTGTCATACCTTGACATGACCATGTCAACACACCTTGAGGATCCACTGGACTCCACTGCCCTAGGAAAGCTGTCCTGCCCGGCAAATAGCGTGCCATCTGAGAGGGTGTTTAGTGCGGTGGGGGCCATAGTCATGCCAGGGAGAACTTGTCTGTCCACGAATAATGTGGAGAGACTCACCTTTGTGAAGATGAATCAGGCATGGTTCAACCAGTATTTCCAGCCAACAATATATGGTAGTAGCTGATGCATGGTAGCTCCTTATGCTGCTGCCAACTCCAGGGTGTGTCTTTCAGGCAATATATGGGCTCCCTATGCTGCTGCCAACTCCTGGGTGTGTCTTTCAGACAATATATGGGCCCCTATGCTGCTGCCAACTCCTGGGTGTGTCTTTCAGGCAATATATGGGCTCCCTATGCTGCTGCTGCCAGCTCATATGTGTGTCTTTCAGGCAATATATGGGCTCCTAATGCTGCTGCTGCCAACTCCAATGTGAGCACTCTTAAAAGACGCATGCTAGCATATTTGGGATGCCCCCCGGTTAAAGGTAATGGCTGCTGGCAATTTG
The DNA here is from genome assembly GCA_027917425.1 of Gastrophryne carolinensis. Classification (NCBI taxonomy): domain Eukaryota; kingdom Metazoa; phylum Chordata; class Amphibia; order Anura; family Microhylidae; genus Gastrophryne; species Gastrophryne carolinensis. The sequence goes on from CM051234.1 coordinate 270,869,815, forward strand.
ACAAAGTGACTTTCTTTACAAAATGCAACCAGTTAATAGACAGGTACTCTTGAAATATTACTGCTAGTGTTTGGGATGCCCCCTCCTCACATACAGAGGAGGCCTCCCTTGATTGTGGAAAAGTGACGTTAATTATAAAATGCAAGCAGTTATTAGACAGGTACTCTTGAAATATTACTGCTAGTGTTTGGGATGCCCCCTCCTCACATACAAAGGAGGCCTCCCTTGATTGTGGAAAAGTGACGTTAATTATAAAATGCAAGCAGTTATTAGACAGGTAGTCTTGAGATATTTATGCTAGTGTTTGGGATGCCCATGTGGGCTGGGGTTTTTACAGCAGACACATAAACAATTCAAACTGCAATATATTTATGAGAAATAGCCTTTAAAAGCTGCTTTAGTGTAACAGATAGGGTCAATGTGCTGGTTTGGGATACCCTGTGGCCTGGTGTTTTACAGCACACACAAAAACAATTCAAACTGCGATATATTTATGAGAAATAGCCTTTAAAAGCTGCTTTTGTGTAACAGATAGGGTCAAATGTGCTGGTTTGGGATGCCCATGTGGGCTGGTGTATTTAAACCAGACAAAAACCAATTCCAAATGCAATAGCTTAATTAAAATGAGGCTGAACAACGCTTATTTAGTATAACAGATAGGGTGACATGTGCTGGTTTGGGATGCCCATGTGGGCTGGTGTATTTAAACCAGACAAAAACCAATTCAAAATGCAATAGTTTGATTCAGCTGAAGAAGGATGAACAAGCGTATTTAGTATAACAGATAGGCTGCTAAGTGCAGGTTTGGGATACCCTGCGGCCTAGTGTTTTGGCAGCAGGACAAAAAACAATTCAAAATGCAATAGTTTGATTAAGCTGCGGAAGGATGAACAAGCGTATTTAGTATAACAGATAGGCTGCTAAGTGCAGGTTTGGGATGCCCTGCGGCCTAGTGTTTTGGCAGCAGGACAAAAAACCATTCAAAATGCAATAGTTTGATTAAGCTGAAGAAGGATGAACAAGCATATTTAGTATAACAGATAGGCTGCTAAGTGCAGGTTTGGGATACCCTGCGGCCTAGTGTTTTGGCAGCAGGAAAAAAAACAAATTTAAAATGCAATAGTTTGATTTAGCTGAAGAAGGATGAACAAGCGTATTTAGTATAACAGATGGGCTGCTAAGTGCAGGTTTGGGATGCCCTGCGGCCTAGTGTTTTGGCAGCAGACCAAAAACCAATTCAAAATGCAATAGTTTGATTCAGCTGCGGAAGGATCAACAAGCATATTTAGTATAACAGATAGGCTGCTAAGTGCAGGTTTGGGATACCCTGCGGCCTAGTGTTTTGGCAGCAGGACAAAAAACAATTCAAAATGCAATAGTTTGATTAAGCTGCGGAAGGATGAACAAGCGTATTTAGTATAACAGATAGGGTGCTACGTGCAGGTTTGGGATACCCTGCGGCCTAGTGTTTTGGCAGCAGACCAAAAACCAATTCAAAATGCAATAGTTTGATTCAGCTGAAGAAGGATGAACAAGCGTATTTAGTATAACAGATAGGCTGCTAAGTGCAGGTTTGGGATACCCTGCGGCCTAGTGTTTTGGCAGCAGGACAAAAAACTATTCAAAATGCAATAGTTTGATTTAGCTGAAGAAGGATGAACAAGCGTATTTAGTATTACAGATAGGCTGCTAAGTGCAGGTTTGGGATACCCTGCGGCCTAGTGTTTTGGCAGCAGACCAAAAACCAAATCAAAATGCAATAGTTTGATTAAACTGAAAAAGGATGAACAAGCGTATTTAGTATAACAGATAGGCTGCTAAGTGCAGGTTTGGGATGCCCTGCGGCCTAGTGTTTTGGCAGCAGGACAAAAAACAATTCAAAATGCAATAGTTTGATTAAGCTGAAGAAGGATGAACAAGCGTATTTAGTATAACAGATAGGCTGTTAAGTGAAGGTTTGGGATACCCTGCGGCCTAGTATTTTGGCAGCAGGACAAAAAACAATTCAAAATGCAATAGTTTGATTTAGCTGAAGAAGGATGAACAAGCGTATTTAGTATAACAGATAGGCTGCTAAGTGCAGGTTTGGGATGCCCTGCGGCCTAGTGTTTTGGCAGCAGGACAAAAAGCAATTCAAAATGCAATAGTTTGATTTAACTTAAGAAGGATGAACAAGCGTATTTAGTATAACAGATAGGCTGCTAAGTGCAGGTTTGGGATACCCTGCGGCCTAGTGTTTTGGCAGCAGACCAAAAACCAAATCAAAATGCAATAGTTTGATTAAACTGAAGAAGGATGAACAAGCGTATTTAGTATAACAGATAGGCTGCTAAGTGCAGGTTTGGGATACCCTGCGGCCTAGTGTTTTGGCAGCAGGACAAAAAACTGTTCAAAATGCAATAGTTTGATTTAGCTGAAGAAGGATGAACAAGCGTATTTAGTATAACAGATAGGCTGCTAAGTTCAGGTTTGGGATGCCCTGCGGCCTAGTGTTTTGGCAGCAGGACAAAAAACCATTCAAAATGCAATAGTTTGATTAAGCTGAAGAAGGATGAACAAGCATATTTAGTATAACAGATAGGCTGCTAAGTGCAGGTTTGGGATACCCTGCGGCCTAGTGTTTTGGCAGCAGGAAAAAAAACAAATTTAAAATGCAATAGTTTGATTTAGCTGAAGAAGGATGAACAAGCGTATTTAGTATAACAGATGGGCTGCTAAGTGCAGGTTTGGGATGCCCTGCGGCCTAGTGTTTTGGCAGCAGACCAAAAACCAATTCAAAATGCAATAGTTTGATTCAGCTGCGGAAGGATCAACAAGCATATTTAGTATAACAGATAGGCTGCTAAGTGCAGGTTTGGGATACCCTGCGGCCTAGTGTTTTGGCAGCAGGACAAAAAACAATTCAAAATGCAATAGTTTGATTAAGCTGCGGAAGGATGAACAAGCGTATTTAGTAACACAGATAGGCTGCTAAGTGCAGGTTTGGGATACCCTGCGGCCTAGTGTTTTGGCAGCAGGACAAAAAACAATTCAAAATGCAATAGATTGATTTAGCTGAAGAAGGATGAACAAGCGTATTTAGTATAACAGATAGGCTGCTAAGTGCAGGTTTGGGATGCCCTGCGGCCTAGTGTTTTGGCAGCAGACCAAAAACCAATTCAAAATGCAATAGTTTGATTAAGCTGAAGAAGGATGAACAAGCGTATTTAGTAACACAGATAGGCTGCTAAGTGCAGGTTTGGGATACCCTGCGGACTACTGTTTTGGCAGCAGGACTAAAAACAATTCAAAATGCAATAGATTGATTTAGCTGAAGAAGGATGAACAAGCGTATTTAGTATAACAGATAGGCTGCTAAGTGCAGGTTTGGGATGCCCTGCGGCCTAGTGTTTTGGCAGCAGACCAAAAACCAATTCAAAATGCAATAGTTTGATTAAGCTGAAGAAGGATGAACAAGCGTATTTAGTATAACAGATAGGCTGCTAAGTGCAGGTTTGGGATGCCCTGCGGCCTAGTGTTTTGGCAGCAGGACAAAAAACAATTCAAAATGCAATAGTTTGATTAAGCTGAAGAAGGATGAACAAGCGTATTTAGTATAACAGATAGGCTGCTAAGTGCAGGTTTGGGATGCCCTGCGGCCTAGTGGTTTGGCAGCAGGACAAAAAACAATTCAAAATGAAATAGTTTGATTAAGCTGTTTTGCTATTAAAAATGGCTATTTCTGAGCCTCCTAGAGCCCCAATAGGGTTGTAAACCACTCTGGCTTGCTGTAACACGCATAGGATGCGTGCTGGGTTAGTTAAATAATACTTTGAATAAATAGGACATGCAGATCAGAGGCATCGCTAATAGAATCGCAGAGCGGCACAATTGCAGAGAGTTGAAGTGCCATCACTATGAGGGGCCCTATAGTGCCTGAAAAACACACTCTGGAGCTGGCAGCAGCAGGAGCCCAAAAATTAGCTGAATCACACCCTGGAGTTGCAAACAGCAGCAGCAGGAGCCCAAACATTGCTTTAAAGAGACACTGGATTTGGCTGCAGGAGCCCAAAAATTGGATGAATCACACCCTGGAGTTGCAAGCAGCAGCAGCAGCAGCAGGAGCAGGAGCCCAAACATTGCTTTAAAGAGACACTGGAGTTGGCTGCAGGAGCCCAAAAATTGGACGAATCACACCCTGGAGTTGCAAGCAGCAGCAGCAGCAGGAGCAGGAGCCCAAACATTGCTTTAAAGAGACACTGGAGTTGGCTGCAGGAGCCCAAAATTGGATGAATCACACCCTGGAGTTGCAAGCAGCAGCAGCAGGAGCAGGAGCCCAAACATTCCTTTAAAGAGACACTGGAGTTGGCTGCAGGAGCCCAAAAATTGGATGAATCACACCCTGGAGTTGCAAGCAGCAGCAGGAGCAGCAGCAACAGGAGCCCAAACATTGATTTAAAGAGGCACTGGAGTTGGCTGCAGGAGCCCAAACATTACTTTAAAGAGACACTGGAGTTGGCTGCAGGAGCCCAAAAATTGGATGAATCATACCCTGGATTTGCAAGCAGCAGCAGCATCAGGAGCAGGAACCCAAAACATTACTTTAAAGAGACACTGGATTTGGCTACAGGAGCCCAAAAATTGGATGAATCACACCCTGGAGTTGCAAGCAGCAGCAGGAGCCCAAACATTGCTCTAAAGAGACACTGGAGTTGGCTGCAGGAGCCCAAAAATTGGATGAATCACACCCTGGAGTTGCAAGCAGCAGCAGCAGTAGGATCCCAAGCATTGCTTTAAAGAGACACTGGAGTTGGCTGCAGGAGCCCAAAAATTGGACGAATCACACCCTGGAGTTGCAAGCAGCAGCAGCAGCAGAAGCAGCAGGAGCAGGAGCCCAAACATTGCTTTAAAGAGACACTGGAGTTGGCTGCAGGAGCCCAAAAATTGGATGATTCACACCCTGGAGTTGCAAGCAGCAGCAGCAGCAGCAGGAGCCCAAACATTGCTTTAAAGAGACACTGGAGTTGGCTGCAGGAGCCCAAAAATTGGATGAATCACACCCTGGAGTTGCAAGCAGCAGCAGCAGGAGCAGCAGGAGCCCAAGCATTGCTTTAAAGAGACACTGGAGTTGGCTGCAGGAGCCCAAAATTGGATGAATCACACCCTGGAGTTGCAAGCAGCAGGAGCAGCAGCAGCAGTAGCAGGAGCCCAACTTTCCTTTAAAGAGACACTGGAGTTGGCTGCAGGAGCCCAAAAATTGGATGAATCACACCCTGGAGTTGCAAGCAGCAGCAGCAGCAGGAGCCCAAACATTACTTTAAAGAGACACTGGAGTTGGCTGCAGGAGCCCAGACATTGGATGAATCACACCCTGGAGTTGCAAGCAGCAGGAGCAGGAGCCCAAACATTACTTTAAAGAGACACTGGAGTTGGCTGCAGGAGCCAAAAAATTGGATGAATCACACCCTGGAGTTGCAAGCAGCAGCAGGAGCAGGGGCCCAAACATTACTTTAAAGAGACACTGGAGTTGGCTGCAGGAGCCCAAAAATTGGAGGAATCACACCCTGGAGCTGCAAGCAGCAGAAGCAGGAGCAGCAGCAGCAGGAGCAGGAGCCCAAACATTGCTTTAAAGAGACACTGGAGTTGGCTGCAAGAGCCCAAAAATTGGATGAATCACACCCTGGAGTTGCAAGCAGCAGCAGCAGGAGCCCAAACATTACTTTAAAGAGACACTGGATTTGGCTGCAGGAGCCCAAAAATTGGATGAATCACACCCTGGAGTAGCAAGCAGCAGCAGCAGGAGTAGCAACAGCAGGAGCCCAAACAATGCTTTAAAGAGACACTGGAGTTGGCTGCAGGAGCCCAAAAATTGGTTGAATCACACCCTGGAGTTGCAAGCAGCAGCAGGAGCCCAAACATTACTTTAAAGAGACACTGGAGTTGGCTGCAGGAGCCCAAAAATTGGATGAATCACACCCTGGAGTTGCAAGCAGCAGCAGGAGCAGGAGCCCAAACATTACTTTAAAGAGACACTGGAGTTGGCTGCAGGAGCCCAAAAATTGGAGGAATCACACCCTGGAGCTGCAAGCAGCAGAAGCAGGAGCAGCAGGAGCAGGAGCCCAAACATTGCTTTAAAGAGACACTGGAGTTGGCTGCAGGAGCCCAAAAATTGGATGAATCACACCCTGGAGTTGCAAGCAGCAGCAGCAGGAGCCCAAACATTACTTTAAAGAGACACTGGATTTGGCTGCAGGAGCCCAAAAAATGGATGAATCACACCCTGGAGTTGCAAGCAGCAGCAGCAGGAGTAGCAACAGCAGGAGCCCAAACATTGCTTTAAAGAGGCACTGGAGTTGGCTGCAGGAGCCCAAAAATTGGATGAATCACACCCTGGAGTTGCAAGCAGCAGCAGCAGCAGCTGTAGGAACCCAAGCATTGCTTTAAAGAGACACTGAAGTTGGCTGCAGGAGCCCAAAAATTGGATGAATCACACCCTGGAGTTGCAAGCAGCAGCAGCAGGAGCAGGAGCCCAAACATTACTTTAAAGAGACACTGGAGTTGGCTGCAGGAGTCCAAAAATTGGATGAATCACACCCTGGAGTTGCAAGCAGCAGCAGCAGGAGCACAAACATTGCTTGAAGGACACCCTGGAGTTGGCAGCAGCAGTAGGAGCCCAAAAATTGACTGACACACCCTGGAGTTGGCAGCAGCAGCAGGAACCCAGAAATTGGCTGGAAGGCACCCTGAAGTTGGCAGCAGCAGGAGGCCAAAAATTGGCTGAAAGGCACACCCTGAAGTTGCATCAGCAGGAGGCCAAAAATTGGTCTAAAGACATAAATATGTTTTGCACCATTTGGAAAGTGTAAAATGTGGCACCATGCTGAATCTAGTCGCATGCATCAGGCATTGGTGGGTGGAAATCCTGGCTGATCCATCCCTGATTCATTTTGACAAAGGTGAGTCTCTCCACATTTTTAGTTGACAGACGAGTTCTCCTCGCTGTAACTATGGCCCCCGCCGCACTAAACACCCGCTCAGATGGCACGCTACTTGCCGGGCAGGACAGCTTTTCCAGGGCAAACTCTGCTAGTTGCGGCCACAAATCAAGTTTGGCTGCCCAGAAGTCCAGCGGATCCTCAAGGTGTGTTGGCATGGTCATGTCAAAGTATGACATGACCTGCTGATTCAGGTCCTGCTCCAGGTCTTCCTGCTGCTCATGAGTAGCCTCACTATGCGGGTGTAGAAAGCTACTCATTAGCGACTGAAGACTGAGGCTGCTGCTGATGGAGCTGCTGCTGCTGCTGCTGCTCCTGCCAACCCCCCCAGCAGCCATGGCAGTGGAAGGTGAGCGCAGAGGTCCCCCCGAGTCAGACCTGCGAGAGTATGGACCATGGCGCAGATAGGCATCGGCCAACTGACTATGCAGAATGTCTTTGTAGTAGTTCAGTTTGTCCTCCCTTTCGGCGGGTTTAAAAAATGCCCCAATTTTGTGCCGGAAGCGAGGGTCCAATAGGGTGGACAGCCAGAAGTCATCCCGCCGACAAATGGAAACAATTCTGGGGTCACTACGCAAGCACGTGAGCATGCTTCCTGCCATTTGCGCAAGTGACTCGGAGGGACTACCTGTCTCCATTTCCACTGCATACTGCCACGGTGTGTCTGGGTCCTCTGTCTCGCCTTCCTCAAAACCCTCTAGCTCCTCTGGCTGCTCCTGCTCCTCCTCTCCTCCTCCTCCTGTCCGCTGACTAGATAAACCAGCCATTTCGCCAAGCCTAAACTGTGCTTCACTGTGCCCCTCCTCCTCATCTTCCTCCTCCTCCTCCTCCAGTTCAGCTCCAACGGGGTTCATGCGACCGTAAGATGTAGACGCCATGTCTCCAGTGCCCTGACCAGCCATGGTTTCCAACATGTGCTGTAGTACATGAAGCAGTGGAATCACGTCGTTCATCCCGTAATCCTGCCGACTGACAAATAAAGTGGCTTCCTCAAAGGGCCTGAGCAAACGGCAGGTGTCACGTATGAGCTGCCACTGGTTGACATTGAAGTTACACAGGGGAGTCCACCTATCCGCTTGGATCATCAGGAAATCCGTGATGGCTTTTCTCTGTTCATATAATCGGTCCAACATGTGAAGGGTGGAATTCCAACGGGTGGAAACTTCGCAAATCAGACTATGTTGGGGGCTACCGTTCTCACGTTGTAGCTCAAGAAGGGTGTGTTTGGCGGTGTGTGAGTGGCTGAAGTGCATGCAAAGTTTCCTTGAAGTTGTTAGGATGTCTTGCAGATGGGGGGAACACTTCAGAAACCCCTTGACAACCAGATTGAAGACGTGAGCCATGCAGGGGGCATGGGTCAGGCTTTTTTGGCGCAGCGCAGACGGGGAGGCCGATTAATTAATAGCGGCAGGCAGCGACAGTTGAGTGACTGTAGCAGAATTTTCAGAGCGCCCGCTAGTAGTCGCTGTGCTTGGCCGTTGTTCGGTAGTTGATAGCGGCTCAGTCCGTTTGCCATAATGTTGAATATTGGGTGAGGAGTCGCTATTTGACAGGTTCCGCGCTGTATGGGAGCGCGTGATAGCGACTGGCCCTATCGACCGGCTCCCACCATATTCATTAACAAATCACGCTCAAAAAATTCTCGCGCTGTAAAATGCATGTTTAAACCCCAGAGCGCTGGTGGCGATGGGTTAAAAGTAGTTATTTAACCCCCAAACAACCATATTTTTGGAAACCAAAAAAAACAAGTTTTTTAAATAATTTTGTAATATGAATACATTAATATCAGACCTGTAATATCAATTCTGTACATTTTTTTTTTTTTTTTAACCTTAAAAAATTATCTAAAATGGCAGAAGTGGTCACAGAATTTTTCACATTTAAAAAAAAAAAAAAAAACAATGAATAACAATTAATTATGAATATTTAAAGATTGTTCCATTGAAATGCATTGGAGAGCGCCAGGTAGCGAGAGGTCATACATGTCGCTGTTCAAGGTCGGACGCTGGCGCTGTGGGCTGAGGCTGGAATAATGATGAATGAGTGGCTATATGGCGCTATCTCAGTCGCTAAGCAGGATTGGCTTGATAAATGTGTTATTGTGGTGGGGAGCCGGCGTTCTCGTGGCGGGGCCCGTCATTACCGGCCGCTCACCAGTAGCTACCTGTCGCTATTCCTTCATAAATAAGGGCCAAAATGTTCTTCCCATTGTCGGTAACCATGATTCCCATTTTAAGTTTTCTTGGAGTAAGCCATGTTTGGATTTCCTGATGAATACATTTAAGCAGTTCCTCCCCTGTGTGACTCCGTTCGCCAAGACAAACCATGTGAAGCACAGCGTGACACTTCCGTGCCCTGCACACATGGTAGACTGGAGGGGCACTGAGACTTGAGCCTACACTGGAGGGTGAGGAGATGGCGGAGGATGAGGAGGCCGAGTCGCACGGTGTCACAGGCCCAATGGGCAGGGAGCGCGGAGGCCGAAGCGGCGTGACCTGTCCAAGTTGCTGCTGCAAAGGGACCACATTCACCCAGTGGGCCGTAAACGACATGTTCTGTCCCTGACCGTAGTTACAGCTCCAGACGTCGGCGCTGCCATGCACTTTGCTACACACGGACAGGCTCAAGGACTGGCCCACCTTCTGTTCAACAAAAGTGTGCAGCGCTGGTACTGCCTTCTTGGCAAAGAAATGACGGCTTGGGACTCTCCACCTTGGCTCGGCACAAGCCATCAGTTCTCTGAAAGGTGCAGAGTCCACCACCTGAAAAGGGAGCGACTGCAGCACCAGCAACTTGGACAGGAGCACATTCAGCTTCTGCGCCGTAGGATGAGTGGGCGCATACTGCTGTCTCTTGGACATGGCTTCGCTGATGGATTGCTGGTGGGATGCATGACTTGGAGGAGGAGGAGCAGGAGAGACAGAGGATGGGTATGACGCACAGCTGCCTTCGGCTGAGGTGCTGAAACCTTGGCTGGCAGAAATTGGGAGCGGCGTGCCACTTGGTGAGGAAGCAGACTGGACCACCTCTTCAGAGCCTCGGTTCTCCCAAGCCGCTATATGGTGACGCATCATATGTTGACGCAGGGCCGTGGTGCCAACATTTGGGCCCTGGCCACGCTTCACCTTCTGCCTACATATCTTGCATGTGGCCATGTTACCCTCCTGCGGATGCTTGAGGAAAAACTGCCACACTGCCGAGTAGCTACTTTTCCCACCAACAGGCCTCACTGATTCACTGCTACTGTGGCCAACTCCAGGAACCCCTGCTCCACTACCTCCCGATAAGGTAGCCTGCCGCGCAGCAGGTGCTCTACCCCGGCCCCGGCCCCGTTTGGCTCCAGGCTTTACAATTGTGCCCCCATTCTGACTGCCAACCATGCTGCTAACACCTTGCTGCCTGAGCTGCTGACTTCGGGGCAACCTGCGTCCCTCTTCTCCTGATGATGACGATGAAGCCCCTTCATCACCCGGCTCCCAAGTGCGATCGGCTTCATCATCGTCATCATCACCGAGTTGTAGCTGCACGTCACTGATGTTCTCGGTTTCCTCAACAAAGTCTGGCGCAGGAGCTGGAATGCTCGCAACACCCACGACACTGTTCACATCACTACTTGTCTGCCTAGCTAAAGAAGCCACCTCCATTTCTTGGCTGGGCAGTAGCTGCTGACTGTCCTCTATCTGGTCGTCCTCCTCACTAAAGAGTGGAGCTGAACCCAAAGCATAGGATACTGGGGGAGGGAACGGCGTAGGACAGAGGCAATGGGAGGACAGGGACTGCTCTCGGGGCATGCCAACTCAGGGTTGTGTCAGAAGAACCTACCGACCCTAGACTAGGGGTGTCAGATGTAACATGTGATGATGTTGATGAGCGTGTTAACCAATCTACCACGGCAGATGCATTACTGGTGGAGACACGACCGCTAGCAGATACTGGCAGATCAGGTCTCTCACCTTGACTCCTGCTGCCACTTGCTCCTAGTCTGCTGCGACCTCTGCCTGCTGAATCTTGGCCTCTGCCACTCCTCTTTGAACATCCTTGCACTTGTCTGCCTGACATTTTTATGTATTTGAAATGCGCAATAGGTACGATAAAAAATGTGTTTACTTTAAAAAGAAGAAGCTAAATAAAGTGAGGAACTTCTTCTCTGCACCAGATACTATGAAAACTGGCAATATGAGATACCCTGCGGCCTAGTGTTTTGACAGCAGACCAAAAAACAATTCAAAATGCAATAGTTTGATTAAGATGAGGAAGGATGAACAAGCGTATTTAGTATAACAGATAGGGTGCCATGTGTTGGTTTGCGATACCCTGGGCCTGGTGTATTGACAGCAGGACAAAAACCAATTCAAAATGCAATAACTTAATAAAGCTGAGGCTGTAGACGCTTATTTTAGTATAACAGATAGGGTGCCACGTGGTGGTTTGGGATACCCTGCGGCCTGGTGTATTGACAGCAGGACAAAAACCAATGCAAAATGCAATAGCGTAATAAAGCTGATGCTGAACAACGCTTATTTAGTATAACAGATAGGGTGCAACGTGGTGGTTTGGGATACCCTGCGGCCTGGTGCATTTAAAGCAGACAAAAACCAATTAAAAATGCAATAACTTAATAAAGCTAAGGCTGTAGACGCTTATTTAGTATAACAGATAGGGTGCCACGTGGTGGTTTGGGATACCCTGCGGCCTGGTGTATTGACAGCAGGACAAAAACCAATGCAAAATGCAATAGCTTAATAAAGCTGATGCTGAACAATGCTTATTTAGTATAACAGATAGGGTGCAACGTGGTGGTTTGGGATACCCTGCAGCCTGGTGTATTGACAGCAGGACAAAAACCAATTCAAAATGCAATAACTTAATAAAGCTAAGGCTGTAGATGCTTAATTGGTATAACAGATAGGGTGCCACGCGGTGGTTTGGGATACCCTGCGGCCTGGTGTGTTGACAGCAGGACAAAAACCAATGCAAAATGCAATAGCTTAATAAAGCTGATGCTGAACAACGCTTATTTAGTATAACAGATAGGGTGCAACGTGGCGGTTTGGGATACCCTGCGGCCTGGTGTATTTAAAGCAGACCAAAACCAATTCAAAATGCAATAACTTAATAAAGCTGAGGCTGTAGACGCTTATTAAGTATAACAAATAGGGTGTCACATGGTGGTTTGGGATACCCTGCGGCCTGGTGCATTGACAGCAGTACAAAAACCTATGCAAAATGCAATAGCTTAATAAAGCTGATACTGAACAACGCTTATTTAGTATAACAGATAGGGTTACATAAGGCACTGCATAGATGGCATGCACAGTGGCAAAGCAGATTACGGTTTAGAGCACAAAGAAATCAAATTAAATTGAAAACTGATCAGGCAAATCACCCTGTCACTGTCACTTTTTTGCTGTCCCTGGATTGTTCCGGTTTTCCACTATCTTTCCCTGGCTCTGTCTGCCTCTCTAAATCTCCCTACCTATCTGTAAATCTCCCTACCTATCTGTAACTCTCCCTACCTATCGCTAACTGTCTGTCCCTGTCTGCAGCAACCACCGCTGTCTCACGAATGCAAGTCTGAAATGCGCACAAGCAAGATGGCCGCCGCTTTTTATACCACGGTGACGTCATCGGGCTTCCTGGCTGCTGATAGGCTGCATGTGACCTTCCCATGATAACTTGCCCCAGGGGATATGCCCAGACATGTCCATCCACCATTTTACAATGCCTGTAATTGAAGTAAATGGAGTTTAAAGGAAAACTTCGATCAATCGAATCGCGGGGAAATTCGGATTCGTTCAGAATCGAATATTTCCTGAAATTCGGAACGAATTCGGGTTCGTCCGGATCGATTCGCTCATCCCTACTCATGACCCCAATTCGGTGGCCTTACACTGAGTGAGCATTTGGCTTGCTGAAGAACCGGTTCCTTTGTTTGGATCATACAGGGGGTGTTCTCCAGTATCAGCCACATAAAGTTATTAAAATCGTTGTGGTATGCATGGAAATACATAACTTTGCCCTCCTGCAGAAGGTACCCCAATATCTGGATGTCTCCCCCTCTCCAGCAATTTTGGATATTCCAGAAAATGTTTATCAGGGTTCACAGAGTGCCTCTGGTCAGTCTGTCCAGAATCACGTTGTCTCATTTCATTTTAGTTAATTTTTTTTGTTTTCCAGTGTCATTTTTGTGGTGTCTCTATGTTTATAAGTGAATTTGGATTTGATGCAAGGTTTGGCCTTCAAGGTTTGTTCAGTATGCTTCAAACCCTCTTTTTATGTATTCAGTGAGATTAAACTGAAAGAAAAGGTCACTTTTTTTTTGTTTATTGTTGAGACTAAACTATACATAATAGTATATTGTAAACAATGTGGCCCAATAATCTTAGGCTGCTAAGATTTATAATCAAATCAAAATGTTTTAACATCCAACACAAAATGTGTTCGGTTATCGGTAGGGTGGGTGGGCTGCAAAGTATGCTGGTTCTCTTGCTTGTTGGAGGGCCACCAGCTATGCTAGGCTCTTAGTTAGCACCTGCCACTGTCCTGGCATTACCTCACTCTAACAGTAGCTGTTATGTAGTTATTCCACCATTGACTGAAGCTCATGGTGGATCTGACATATTTCTTCCCATGGTTTGGCAGAACTGGGAACTGTTTTGCCTGAAGGCTCTGCTATCTGCTTGACATTCTGCCTCCATCAACTGCACCTGTCTCACTAGCGGAAGATGGCAACATGCCTAAGCCCATCATCCTCTTCCCCAGGTAGGGACACTTGAAGCTGGAGCTGTACTTGGCCTTTCCACATGTGTTGTGCTTCATGTGTGGGAAGGCAAGAGCAGAGCTGGCTCATGGAGGTGATGGATGCAGCTGATCCTCATGCTTCCACCTGCTGGTCATGCTGGAGCTGCGGATCCTGCTGTGGCAGCAGAGGGAGTGGGGTAGGCTGCTGCAGGTGCAGAGGGAGTGGGGGAGGCTGCTGCCGGTGCAGAGGGAGTGGGGGAGGCTGCTGCCGGTGCAGAGGGAGTGGGGGAGACTATTGCTGGAGAGGGAGTGGGGGAGGCTGCTGCTGCTGGTGGAGAGGGAGAGGGGGAGGCTGCTTCTGTTGGTGCACAGGGAGTCGGGGAGGCTGCTGCTGCAGAGGGAGAGGAGGAGGCTGCCGCTGGTGGTACAGAGGGATTGGGGGAGGCTGCTGCTGGGGCAGAGGGGGGGAGCAGCTGCTGCTGCTGGTGTAGTGGTATCTGTTGAGGCAGCTGCTGGTGCAGGGGCAGCTGTTTAGGTAGCTGCTACTGCTGAAGTGGCAGCTGTTAAGAAATCTGGTGCAGTGGCACCGGTTGAGGCAGCTGGTGCAGTGGCAGATGTTGAGGCAGATGTTGTGTCTGAGGGTGCTGGGGAGGCAACTGGGGCAGCAGAAGGTGTTGATGCTGCTGTTAGGGTTGCAGTGGCTCCTCCTCCTCCAGATCATTTATGGCAGCCAGTAGCAGGGGTGTCTGTAGGGCCAGACAAATGATTGCGCTTGTTGCTGTTAGATATACACACAGTAAAACAAAAATAGAGCTGGATGGTGTTCCAGGGGTCACTCTCTTTGGCCAAATGTCATTACCAGATCCAATTCTTTATTTGGTGCAGTCCTTGATGAAGTTGCACCAGCCATTGTTGGTTGATGTGCTTGGTTGGGCATGTGTATTTGCTGTTTAGTTCCTGCAATGTGAATAGGACTTCAGGTTATTCAAGCCACATACCCTGTGTGCCTAAGCAATGGCTAACCCATCTGCTTCTATGTTTTACAAGTCATGAAGGTGAGGCATAGACACATGCATAAAAAGATCATTAATTAGCTGTGAGGTGGCATGTGTAATTTTTCATATCTTGACCTTTCATGGTACAGCAACAACACTTAGGCCCTGATGTTATCATGAACAAGGCAATATAAATGAATCATACATATTTTGAAACTAAACAACCTAAATATTGAACTACTAATCTACTACACCAGCAGCAGCATGCATGTCTAAGTCAATGGACCCTGGCAAGCCTTGGAGTGTAGCTGCGTTCAATAGGCCATACACCTTTTCTTTGGCTGCATTGAATTGCCACTGCTCTGCTTAGCCTTTGCACTTTTGCTGGAGGTACTCTTGCTTGCCCTAGCCCTATGGGTGGAACTGCTCTGTCTTGGTCTAGTACATTGCCTGCCACGGCTCTGCTTAGCCTTAGCACCTTTGCTGGAAGTGATTTGGCTTTCCCTAGTACTTTGTCTGTCACTGCTCTGCTTTGCCTTAGCACTTTTGCTGGAAGTGCTTTTGCTTGCCCTAGCACTATGGGTGTGACTGCTCTGGCTTGGTCTAGCACTTTGCCTGCCACTGCTCTGACTGTGTGCTGGCATGTGCTTGAAGAAGGGCTGTGGCATGCTGAGCCTTGCTGGTCCTCCAACAGGGCATGGCTTGGTTCAAATATCCCCCCTATTGTGTGTGTTTTATTCCTGCCATGCTGACCTATCTCACAATGGAAACTGCATTAGTGGAGTGTTGCCTTCTTCACATGTAAGTGTGTGTCTTTAACATTTTATACTTCCCTAATTCGTAACTGCGTATGCCTACGCACTGAATTTCTGATGTATGCCAACATGGAGTGTCTGATCATGCAGAGACAGAGAGTTAATCAGGGTCACAAGTGTATAGGCAGTCAGGCCGATTGGGGATAGCAATTCAGAGGCACAAGTTTCTAGGAAGGAAGGGTGTAGAAAAACACAGGCGAAAGCTAATGCACACATGGGCACCATGGAGGGACTGTTTGGGGCAAGGTGAATCTATTGGTGCTCTATTGGTACTTGCTCTACATTTTAGATGATGATGATGTACCACTAGGACTTCCTGCCTTACATTTATGCAAAGAGAACGTTGGCACTTGATATAGTAGCATCACTGGAGGAGGAGACCAACACCACTTACACTTTCACAGAGATCATCCAGACCTGAAAAGGAGGAAGAGCCCCGGATGAGGAGGTTTTTCAGAAAACTATTCCCAAGTAAGTGACAATTGTTGCCTAAATATATGCTACTACAATCACATTAGGCAGTCCTGTGTTTAAAACAATGCTATTCTCTTCTAGTGTCAGAGTTCAGCCTAAGAGTGTGGCACACGCGGAGGCAACACATCTGGTGGACATGTAGGTGGTGTGGGTCAAGTGCCAACATCCTCACTACAAGTGAGCCCCAAGCTCACCTCGACCAACCTTCAGAGTAGGAGGCCTAGATATCAGGCAAGGAATCCAGAGTGGCTATGATGACTCAGGTATGAGCATCACGCACATAGGGGGATATTGAGGATATTTTAATCTAGATCAGTCCATGTGGGGGAACAGAGAGTAATGAAATGAAGGAGGTGGGTGATGTCCCCCTCACAATACAAGCCAATTCACACCTCCAACACATTCACTAACAATTGATTTTGTTTTCTTCTGCAGACTCTGACCAAGAGATGTGGCAGGTCCCAGTGAGGGTGGCTCTCCAACCCCAGACTCCACCAACCTAGTAAGTTTATATGTGACTATTTACTAACATGTCTTCTTCAACAAGTTGGCAGGAAGCAGAGGCTAGACACTTATTGTTTGATTTATGCGTTTTACAGTCCACAGAGAAGATGCACAGCAGCACCTGGAGGAACTCTCAGATGCTGTGCATATGCTGGTGATTGATGAGCTGGCCACAGCCATGGGAAGCCACCCACCTTAAGCCCTGGGACCCTGCCACCTTCTTTTACCCCTCCCCCCCACATGATGTATTTGACAATGTTTTTATTTTTTAGATCAGAATTATATTACGTTGTGGTGTCTTTCATTTAATATCATTTTCAACCATAGTAATTTTTACATTATAACCATGTGGGCATCAAAAATATACAAGGAGAATTCAAGGAGAATGAGCTTAAATGGGGAGAAGAAAGTGGTAAAGGTAAGCATTAGGAAGAATAGAAGAGCAATGCATGTTAAGCATGAAAGTGGTAAAGGTAAGCATTAGGAAGAATAGAAGAACAATGCATGTCAAGCATGAAAGTGGTAAAGGTAAGCATTAGGAAGAATAGAAGAACAATGCATGCCAAGCATGAAAGTGGTAAAGGTAAGCATTAGGAAGAATAGAAGAACAATGCATACCAAGCATGAAATAATGTAATACCAGGGGCAAGGTATGAAGAATGGTAAACACTAAAAATGAGAGGCTCACATATGCATACAAGCCTGCGTATGCGTATACATTCCAGATAAAAGTACAAAAAACTAAATTTACAGGCTTAATTAAGGGAAAAAAACATCTCTTTTCTGAACTGATAGGACCTCGCTGGACACTAAAGCTTTACGTAGCAAGGTACGCTGGAGGACGGGTCAGTCATCCATCATCTAACCCGCTGTACACACAGTGCTTTGAATCATGCGAACGCAAGAAAGAAAAAATGTGTAACGAATGCTCTTACGCACAAAAATGAAAACTATTATAGAAGGCTCTGAATAAACCCTAAGTTCTGCTATGTTCAATTGAAAAGAGTGTTTTGCCCTCGAGTACTGCTAAAGCTACTCTATACTGACATCATCACCCCCATCAGATGCATCAACTGCAAGAAGTCATTGGCTGGGGCGGTTTCACAGCATTTCTGAAAGCACAGAGCCCCACATGACGAAAGCACAGCAGCAACAGCACTTGTGTGATACATGGGGTGATAACAGAGATATCAAATACATTAACAGTCTTCTGAAAAAGATCATGGTCAAGGTTGAGAATCTCTATGCCTGATCACATAGCACTATAGCTGAAAGCTCTTTAAAACACATGCAAACACAGGCTATCACATCCCTGTTCTCAGACTTTAGAGTGGTATTTTTTTATTAAATAAAGTATATTAGTGAAGAATTCCACTCAATCTGCATAAGAATCCCAACACCTGTATCATGAGGAGACAGGCCCACCAGCCAGGGTTAATGGAAAATAGTCCCAAAAAAGCTTCCCAACCAGCTTCCACTCATGTATAACAGGAACAGGGGTGGGATTCAATTTCAACAGGTTCCCTATACCAGGGGTTCTCAACTTTGTTATGCCAAGTGACTGCTAGTGAAAGGAAGTTCCTACTGAGTACCCCAAAAGAGGGAATCAATTATAAATGTTACCAAAATAAGTAGATCACATGCCTTGTAGCATGAAGGAGTAACAATTTACAGTTAAATATAATATACTAGAGTTGTCAAACTCCACTGTTGGTGCACCCTGGAATAAAGCCGTGTCCCCCCTGGGGTAGGCATACCCCAGCCTGAGAAACAGTGTCCTATACTCTAGTAAGTGTTATTGCGCAAGTTGCGCAACATTATATTTTGGCATTAACCCCCAACTCTGCATTCAATTCATGACACCCACCCCCCAAAGTCATAGACTTAGACACTACCTGTGCAGCTTTTGTATTTAGGGGGTGTATATTGGGGCCCAGCACCTCAATCTGGTGTGTCTGGAGTGTTGTTTAGCTAGCACAGTAGTTTATTTAGATGGTTGTGAACCCCCAACGCAAGCTATAAAAACATTGCACCCCCACCACAACATTAATTGCATGGCACTCCCATCCCAGTGTTAAGTTAATAGCATAACCATGCCAGCATTAAATTAATGGGACCCCCCACTCCAACAATAGTGCCACAAGCAGTAAAAATTTAAGAAAGAAATGCATAGCGCTTGCAGGGGCATTCAAAAAATTCCAGGCAAACAGCACCTGTTGTAGCCACTGTGTACGTATAAGGGTCAGGGAAGTATTTTTTGGGGGAAAAAGGGAATTGCATTGGGACACTTAAAAGATATAACACATCTTTTTCACAACCAAAATAACAAGTTTGCAGCGCAACACAAAAGTGCCTAAATTGCATAAAAAATAGTCCCAAACAGACCAGGGATCACAGGCGCTCTCGATTTTTGACTTCAAAATACACTTTTTTTCACTGGGACCTGACATTCACCTAATGTTCATCTGGCACTACGTGCCACCATGTGGCCTTAGTGTTTCTTAAATAAACCTCTCTGTTTAGAGTTTGGTCCACGCTAAATAGCAATAGTAGATAGTAAGATAAGCAGATATAACTATGTGACTCTAAAGTAAAAAATAAAAGTCACTCTCCCCCCGCCCCCTTCACACATAGATTAAGCCACGCCCCATGGTGACCTGATGATGTCCGGAGTGGAATATAGAGCAAAGGGAGCAGGGATGATGAACCTGTGCAGCTTTGCTGCAGCCGCTGCTGGAACTGTCATGGGACTGTACTCACTACCATATTTTTCAACCTATAAGACACATCTCCATATAAGAAGCACCCAGGATTTGGAGAAGAAGTTCTGAACCATATGGTGTGCTAAAATACCTCCTCCCAATCACCCCATTAGAGACAGTAGGCTCGATTCAGAGACACATTCGTTTGGACTTCCGTAGCTGTCTGTGACATTTTTTGTGGGTGTTTGTCATTTTTTTGTTTTTTTTCGTCCATTTTTCATTCGTACGAACGTTCGGGAAAATGAGTATATCCGCTTTCGAAGAACGAAAGCAAATCGAACCATTTGCGTTAGTTCGGATCATTTTCCCAACAAAATCTGATATTTTTCGTTCGTTCAGATAACTTACGTTGTTGGGATGGGCTTGCGTCTGATTCAGAGAGCTGATTGCCGAGGGACCACCACCCTATTAAACCGTTTCATTTGCGATCCACTTACGGGACCTTTGAGGCCTCGGATTGCTATTGTTGAACATGTTTTGCGGCTATGTGGAGGAGTCTGCGCGCCTTTAGCTCCAAGGCATTGTATCAGCATGGCCGAGGCCATAAATTGTATAGCAATACATTTCATGTATGCCTTATAGAAGCATTTTAATGCTGACCTTAATTAGTCCTTAACATGTAAACCGTTATTTTCCCACACATCCATGTAATTGCTATATTTTTTTAGCCTTATGTTCTTTGTGAATTATATTTGGATTGTTGAACTTGAATCTAAATTTGTTGTAGGAGTTATTGTTTTAGTTGGTTACCTTTGCTTTGTGTAATTATTTTATATTTGGTTGCAGGAACCGCAAGATGTGCCACTCGCACAACATACAAGCAGTGTTTGGTCCGGATATGCGATTCCTCAGTGTTCTTGCAGGGCGTCCAGGGTCGTCCCATGATGCTTATATATTGCGGAGCTCCAGCTTATTTCGTCAGTTTGAGTCAGGAGAATTATCTGGTGGATGGCTCCTGGGTAAGTTTGCTCACATTCCATCAATCCATTTTCACTGTATGGCAATGAATATAGTTGATGACTTATGTCTTAACCTATGGCTGTTTTTAGCCCTTGATGACATGTTAAACAATATTATTGCTTAGAATGTGTATTTTATGTTAGTATTTTTAAATACTTTCAGGGGATTCAGGATATCCACTCCTGCCCTTGCTCCTGATGCTCGTTCTTTGCTTGCAGAATGCGGGCCAGGAGTTCTCTAATCGGGCCCTATGCAAAACCCGAGCCGTGGTGGCGAGGGCCTTCAGGCTTTTGAAGTCCAGATTTAGGTGTTTAATTTAGGTTTTTTTAACAGGGACCACACGTGCCAGAGTGGCACAACTGATTGTCAGGGTCCTTCAGTTGGTGGGCGAGATGCAGGAGCTGCGCAACTCGTTGGGGACCACAGATGAAGAATAATGTTCTTTGGCCTGCCATTGCTATGTATTTAGTATTTAGTTTTTTATAGCTGGAAAAATTTTAAATGTTCAAAATATTTTAATATTTTAAATTTTATGATGAAAAACTAAAATAATAAAAGTTTCAGTGTCATTTCATTTACAAAATACATTAACACAAAACTAATGGGCCCAGAAATATTTAAAGATGAATATTCACATGACCGAGAAGTGATTTGGGTAAGTTTTAGGGGGCTAAAATGGAAGAAGAACCTAACCGCGAAGTGGTTTGGGTGAGCTTTAAGGGTCCAAAAGGGAAGATGGAGGATAGCGCTAAGTGATTTAGCTAAACATTGTAGTAGAAGTGAGGGTGGCAAATATGTAGGCAAGCACTTTAATGAGTTACATTTGTAGTGCGCAGGCGCAAGATCGTAAGGATTTCCGTCTGGACGATAATTTATTGAAAAGGGGAAACAGAATATAACGGGAAACATAAAGGATTCATGGGAGGAGACGATGGGAAAAGGGCAAAAACTAAAGCCTACGTTGTAACATGAGAAAATGAAACGGAAAAGTCACACTGGAAAATAACACCCTCGTACTCGTACTCTGCCGTACGAACGGACGGAAACGTTACAGAAGGATTGCAATGCATGCATAGAATCGCTCGCACACTCATACGAGAGCGGGAAAATTGAAAAAAAGATTGGCACAAAAACTAAAGTCTTTTTTTGTCTCTCTGAATCGAGCCTAGTATGCAGAATTCCCCCAATCACACCATTATAGACCCCACATTACAGGCAGTGAGCAGTATCCCGCGTTACAGGCAGTGAGCAGTATCCCGCGTTACAGGCAGTGAGCAGTATCCCACATTATAGGTAGGGAGCTGTAACCCACATTATAGGTAGTGAGCTGTAACCCACATTACAGGCAGAGAGCAGTATCTACCATTACAGGCAGTGTACGGGTGTCCCAAATACAGGCGGTGTATGGGTGTCCCAAATAAAGGCAGTGTAAAGGGGGACCAAATACAAGCAGTGTGCGAGCATCCCAAATACAAGCAGTGTGCAAGCTTCCTAAATACAGGCAGTGTGCGGGCATCCCAAATACAGACAGTGTGC
Source organism: Gastrophryne carolinensis (assembly GCA_027917425.1). Lineage (NCBI taxonomy): Eukaryota > Metazoa > Chordata > Amphibia > Anura > Microhylidae > Gastrophryne > Gastrophryne carolinensis. The sequence goes on from CM051234.1 coordinate 270,891,576, forward strand.
GGGCATCCCCAATACAAGCAGTGTGCGGGCATCCCAAATACAGACAGTGTGTGTGGCATCCCAAATACAGGCAGTGTGCCAGCATCCAAATTACAAGCATTGTGCAGGCATCCCAAATACAGACAGTGTGCGGGCATTCCAAATACAGGCAGTGTGCAGGCATCCCAAATACAGACAGTGTGCAGGCATCCCAAATACAGACAGTGTGCAGGCATCCCAAATACAGACAGTGTGTGGGCATTCCAAACACAGGCAGTGTGCAGGCATCCCAAATTCAGGCAGTGTGCGGGCATCCCCAATACAGACAGTGTGTGTGGCATCCCAAATACAGGCAGTGTGCGAGCATCCAAATTACAAGCATTGTGCAGGCATCCCCAATACAAGCAGTGTGCGGGCATCTCAAATACAGGCAGTGTGCGGGCATCCCAAATACAGACAGTGTGCGGGCAGCCCAAATACAGGCAGTATGCGAGCATCCAAATTATCAAGCAGTGTGCAGGCATCCCAATTACAGGCAGTGTGCAAGCATCCTAAATACAGGCAGTGTGCGGGCATCTCAAATATGTGCGGGCATCTCAAATACAGACAGTGTGCGGGCATCTCAAATACAGACAGTGTGCAGACATTCCAAATACAGGCAGTGTGAGAGCATCCAAATTCCAAGCAGTGTGCTGGCATCCCCAATACAAGCAGAGTGCGGGCATCCCAAATACAGACAGTGTGAGAGCATCCAAATTACAAGCACTGTGCAGGCATCCCAAATACAGGCAGTGTGCAGCATGCCCCCCCCCCCCAAAATACATTCCCCAGCAGCCATCTTTCTTATACACACACTCTCTCTCACACTCTCACACACACTCTCCTTACCGGCGTCCGCTGCCTCCGGAATTGCCACCGCCACTTCTCGGTCCTTGTAGTTGCCGCCTCACGCTCCCGCCAGTTCCGACTTCTGGGTGGGTGTGGCCTGTTACGCCTGCCAGCATCATTGAATGCCATTTGCCTGAATCAGGTCTCTGGGTACAGGGGGCGGTGGGCAGCAGGGGCGACTATGGGGACAATTGCGGCGGCGGCCAGCGGAGGCAGCGGCAAGGGCAGCGAAAGCCGGTAATATATGCGTGTGGTTTTATGTCATGGGGAGACAGCATGGGAGCTGGGAATGTAAGTTTTTTTTTTTGTATTCGCCCGATAAGACGTGCTGACATTTCCCCCCACTTTAGTTTAAAGCGCATAAAAAAATTGGGGCAAGCAACAGGGTTGGCGTTCCTGGAAGTGAAAAGAAATAATGGCTTTTTAAAAGCGTTGAAAAATTTACCCATTTTGGGCATCACAAGGGGTAGACCTGCGGTTGTGTAGGCCTAACAGTAGTGAGCAAGCCCTCAGAAAATGTTTCCATTTGTAACAGGGGGTAGCAGAGGGATTTGCAACCTTTTATTTTAGCGGAAGAAGAAGCAATGGCTTTTTACAAGCTCTGATAAATGTGCCCATTTTGGGCATTACAGGGTTAAACTGCAGTTGTGTTGGCCTGGCAGTAGTGGGCAAGCCCTTAAATTTTTTTTTCCTACTTGTAAAGGGGGGTAGCAGTGGGTTTGGAATTCTGACAATTTAGATGAAGAAGCAATGGCTTTTTGCAAGCCTTGAAAAATGTGCCCATTTTGGGCATCACAGGGTTAAACTGCGTTGTGTTGGCCTGGCAGTAGCCAGTAGCCGAACCAGAAGAACCCGGTTTCAACCCAAATTTCAGGAAAAGTTTGGTTTGTTGTGGCGAAACGCAGAAGACAAATTTGGCAGGATTATACTGGCCCCACTCCACAGATCACGGCCAGCCAAGGAGTAGCAGAGGGTCACATGGTCGCAGCTTAATATGTCAGGATAGCTGGGCCAATCAAGTGAAGCTATTCACCATCATCAAGCTGCAACAGAGCTGCCCCCCAAAGAAAATTCCTTGGCAGGTGAAAAATATTGCTTTTTAAAACTGTATTTAACAAAGAGGCACCGTGGTCTCTAACTTAGAGAGAGGCAGGGCCTGCACAGCAAAAACAGAGCTTCCCCCCAAAACAATTCTGGCAGGTGAAAAATATTTTTTTTTAAAGTGTATTTAACAAAGATGCACCGTGGACCCCAACTTAGAGAGAGACTAAGCCTGCACCCTTGAAACTGAACTGCCCCCCTTGTTTTTTTTAAACTGTATTTAACAAAGAAACATCATGGACCCTAACTTAGAGAGAGACGAAGCCTGCACACTTAAATACAGTATAAAATAGGGGGGCAGCTGTGTTTTAACAAAAGAGGCACTGTGGACCCCAACATAAAAAAGAAAGGGCCTGCACAACTAAAACAGGTCTGCCCCCCAAAAAAAAGTTCATTGGCAGGTGAAAAGATTGCTTTTTTAAAACTATATTTAACAAAGAGGCACCGTGGACCCCAATTTAGAGACAGACTGGGCACAGCTAAAACTGAGCTTCCCCCCCAAAAAGAAAATTCCTTGGCAGGGGAAAAAGATTGAATTTTTCAACTGTATTACATTGGTCATAAGATAGCTCCTCCCACTATTTACCTATTATTAGACACCTCCTCCCACTTATCTTTTATTATAAAGTAACTCTTTCATCGGCCATCCTATTGGAGGACAGCATCAGAGAGGGGAGGGGGCTGCCTGCCACAGCAAACTCTGGCACACAAGGCTACCTGCCGAATGCAAAAGACACTACACCCCAGAGGGACATCCCAAACCTGGCAGAGCTGAGGGGATCCCAGGCCAGGACCAAGTCATCCAGACAGATGCAGCTCAAGCCCACCAGACATTCCAAAGTTGCCAAATCTGTGCAAGAGGTCCTGGTGGCATCCCTACGGCACCATGGGGCAACCACCTCCCCCCAACCCATCCAGAACCAGCACCACCGGGATGAGGGACAAGGATGCACATCCCCAGCCAAAGTAAGCCAAACTCTCCCTCTCCCCTTCTAGGTCTAGGGAACCCTCTCCCTTTTAATGCTACCAAGGTTTGGGCAAGGTTCTTTTTTCTACCACATATTCCACCCTACAAAAATTGTGTGGACCCTCACATTAGCACCACATTAGAGGGTCAAATAGGACCTAAATTCAGTTGGACCTGAATTCAGTTCAAACAGTTAGTGTATCTTCTTAAGCTCTTCTTAAATTCCTAGCAGAATACATGAAAATAACTACATGGTAACAGTTTTACACTATTTTGAAACCATTTTGGGAACAATTCAGGTTTTTGAGTGTTTTTGGGAAATTAGATACATTTCCATAAGATCAATCTCATATTTATCAACTTCCTAGAGGCAGAGTTGAACATCTTGAGTCCAAAAGACATTTCATGGGGACGCAATATCATTCCTGAAAAGCAAAAAGGTTAAGAGCAGGGCAAAAAGATGTAAATCAAAACAACATAGGAAAAGAAAAAAAAAATGTTTGCTGGCAGACCAGGGTCCAAATGCGGACCTTGCGCCAGATTTTCAGACCCCTGTCCTTACAGCCCTGCATCTTTTGTGTTGATGAGCTCAGAGCTGCCCCCTTGATCGGCGATGTAGTGCTTAGTTTCCCCTGCCAGTTTCATGGCTCCCTGGCACCTAGCATTGCATATGAAGTACTGCAGGGCAGGAAGTGTCATTGCATGGTACACACAATCTTTATTTCTCTGTCTCTTTGCACCATCCAATCCTTTCCCCCCTACCCAGCTCAGCGCCATCTACCCCTATCTGACCATCTTCCCCCCAGCTCAGTCCCATCCACCCCGTCCCCCTCAGTTCTGCCCCACCTTTCCCTGCCCCCCACCTATCCCTGCCCCCCCCCAGTTCTGCCCCATCCGTCCCTGGTCCCCTCAGTTTTTCCCCACCTATCCCTGCCCCCCCAGTTCTGCCCCATCCAACCCTGTCCCCTCAGAGCTCTGCCCCACCCAGCCCAGTCTCTCTGCCCCACCCATTCCTGTCCTTCCGTCCTTCCAGTTTGGCCCATTCAATCCCCGGCCTACCATCCTTTGCTAATCCATTACTTTTTCTTCCAGCTCTGGTCATCTACCCCCCCCCCCCCCCCCGGGTCTACCTATTCATTCCTGTCCTAGTTCTGCCCATCAATCTCTTCTCCCAGCTATCTCTCCTTTTCTTCCTGCCCTTCTTGTTCTGTCTTTCCACCCCTCTCTCTTACAGATTCTCTCCCTATCATCCCTCTCCTCTAAGCTCCATCTATGCATCCTTATTACCAAACCTGTAAAATTTTGGGCCCTAGTCCACCCTTGTACACAGCCTGCACAGAAACAAGGAGGGTTAAAGAAATGCGCCGCAGGGCAGAGCTTTAGCTTCTGTGGGGCCAGCTCTGTGGGAAAAAGCTTTTTCCATTGCACAATAGGATTTTTCTGGTGGGTGGGGGGAAGCAGCCTGTTTTAGTGTTGTCTGGGGAATCTATAGCCCCTACCTGTGTGTGCTGATTTTTAACTATCCACCCCTGCAACAGCCCTCCGCCCAGACCTTCAACTCTCACCGGATGCCTTTAAATAGACCTTTACAAGAGGTGGTTGAGTACCCCTGCATCCTGAAGGGGCAACGACAGGTCATGTTTTGTGGATCTCCACATAACTGTCTCTATAGCTCTGTATGAGTATTAATTACTCCACCTGCTGTGCGCCTGTGTGGGGATACGCAAAACCTGGCCTGTTGCTGGCCTTTCTGGATGGAGTTTGACACCTGTGCTCTAGAGCAAGTACTGTTGGGTGCTTGGGGCTATTGGGACCCTGAGGGAACGATGCAGTCCTTTGTACTGGCACTCCACCACTCCAAACAACACTTGAGGTAGACCCCATAGGCATACCTCCCAACTGTCCCTGACTTGGAGGAGCTGTCCCTCTTTTGAGCCCATGTCCCCCTGTCCCTCGTTGCTCTCATTTGTCCCTTTTTGAGGTGTAATATGCAGATCAGCATCAATAAATTAATAATTTGCCTATTAACAGTGTTTATAGGGTTGTAACTGTTTCAGCCAACCTCCTACCCTTCCCTCAATGTGTGGCGTGGCTTAATTTACAAACTGTCCCTCTTTCCCACCCTGAAACAATCAAAGCTTAACAGTCAATCATTGAGTCCATCACAAGCCAGGAAATCAGACAAGTCCAGACAGTATCCTCGCTCTGACATTGCCCTTTGAGCAGGCTTAACCCTTTGAGACCCAATTCCCAATGGCGTAGCTCAGCATCGCTGTGCTCTCGCAAGGTTAGGCACATCCAGAGTATCAAGGTATCAGAGTCTTTGACAAGATTCATTCCCCTAATGTTAGCATAACCTTGATAATTTACACATTTTTTCAGTGGTAGGTCAAGTAGTTTAACCCTTTTAGTGCCAGCCTACCTAGAGTTTTTGTCACTCTCTTTTGCCAGACCACTCACTATGTTGCGCTATGCATGTTCAACTGTGATTTTTAAAGGGATTTCCCAGGAAAATTATATATTGTTATTTTCAGCCTGGTCTGGGCTTTAACATGTAATATCTTGTTTGGCCTTGTTTTAGTGTATTCTCATTATTTTTGGGTTATTTTTGTTAACAAAATCTTATTGCATGTAAAATCCCCATTTCTCCCTCTTAAAGTGGTACCACATATGTATTGGTAAACACCCTTTCCTGCCCAGGAGGCTTCCCCAAACTGAAAGAACGCTTTAGGATAATTTCAGAAAAAATACAATTATTATGCGCACCTTGCAGTTTTTTTTTTAAAACAACCCTTTACATTTAAAATACCCCCACATACTATATATTCCCTGGAAGTACACACCTAAGGCTTTCTGGGAGTACCAGGCCTTTTGATGTGGGCACATTTTTATGGAAGTAATCCCTCAATTAAATATTTGGATGCACAGGGTTTCCCTAAAAAGAATAAAAAAGCAGAATCAAAGCCACATTTTCCTTAAAAAACAATATGCAAACAAGAAAAAACAAGTTAAATATGAATGAAAAAAGCAAGGTCCCCCAAACAGAAAAATACCCCACATGCATAGGTACTGTCAAGGGAAGAGTTGCCAAACACCCCAAAGTAAAGCATGCGCATAACAGTAATTTTACTTGAGAATTTCAGCTCTGCAGAAAAAGTGCACACCTTGCCTTTTTAACCAAAATAGCCCTTTACATTTAGGATACCCCCAAAAACCATGCCCCGCCTATATTCCCTGAAAGTACACATGTTTAACTGTAATTTTTGCAGGAATTTCCAGGAAAATTAAATATTTTATTTTGCGTTTAGGCTTTAACATGACTTAGTTTTGTCTGTAATTTTTCCACTGTTTATTATTTTTATATTTACTTAAATATTTATTTAAATATATTTGAGTAAAAAAACAGAAAATGTATTAAACCATATGACATATGAAAGCCACGTTTCTCCTGATTACAAGGGTACCCTATATGTATTGGTACCCCCTTTTACTGCCCAGGAGAGCCCCCAATGTCCCTGGGCTAACTGGAGGGGGGCTGGAGAGGCAGGGGACCACAACCCTAGACCCCTCCAACCTCCTTCAAGTGATGGCCCTCAGCTTCTGACAGTTCCAAGCCGGAAGCAGGATGACGTTGTGGGCTAACAGTGGAGATCGGGGAGTGGGCTCCTTTTGGGCCTTCTCCTCACCAAGGAAAAGCCCAGGGGGGATTGGAGGCCCCTGGTGAAGAAGAGACCCAGGGTGAGGGATTGTGCACATAGGTAAGTAGATGTCATTTTTTTTTTCTCACAGTTAGCAGCGGCGGCCGAAGCAGCAGGGTGGGGCTACTTCGGGCCCTGGAGGGGAAGAGAAGACCCGGACGGATCGAACCAGGGGTCAGGTGAGGGCGGGATACCAGGCCCGTAGGCCATACATGCTTGGCACTTAATGGTAGGAGAAGCAAACCTGTAGGGCCTACATGCGTGGTACTGCCAGCCTACCTAGAGATATTGTCACCCTCTGTTTCAATTTTTCACCATTTTGCGCTATACATGTTTAACTGTGATTTTTTAAAGAATGTTCCAGGATTTCCCAGGAAAATTATATATTGTATTTTTCAGCAGAGTTATAGCTTTGACATAAAATCCCTTGTTTATATTTTTTTTAGTGCTTTCTCAATATTTTGGGGTGAAAAATAGGAAAGAAAAAATAAAAACCCTATTTGATAGATTTTATAGCTTTTTTTAAAATAAAAAAGTAAGTTTTTAATAAAATCACATTGCATGTAAAAGTCCAATTCTTCCTGGTTACAATAGTACCACATAGGTATTAGTAGACACCCTTTCCTGGACAGAGGACACTCCCCAAAACTGCAAAAATTACTTTAGGTTCAGATTTAGATTTTCAGATAAAATGCAGCTACTATGCACACCTTGCAGTTTTTTTAATCAACCCTTTACATTTCAAATACCCCTCCAAACCATAAATTCTCTCAAAGAACACACCTCACGATTTCTACGGATACCAGGCTTGTTATGTTGTGGACACAGTTTTCTGGATGTAATCCCTCGATTAATTATTTTGTTGCACAGGGTTTCCCCCCAAAAAGAATAAAAAAGCAGAACCAAAATCACATTTTTCAAAAAAACAATATGCAAACAAATTAAATCGTTCAGATTGTAAGCCCGCAAGGGCAGGGCCATCTCTCCTATGTATTTCAGTATGAATACTGTATGTATGTGTGCTTTTCTGTCATGTATCATAAATTAGTTGTTTTACCCTGTTTGTAATTTCACATTTTACAGCACCAAAGATGATGGTGCTTTATAAACGTTAATAACAATAATAATACCGTAATTATCTAAAGAATTTTCTTTAAAAGCTTTAGGTTGAACCTGGTTTTAGAAACAGATGACATCTATCTGCTAGCAGTGCAGATCAGCTAAGAGTCAACAAATGGCAAAAAGCTGAATAAATTTCACATTTTTCATGCTCATTTAAAAGTTAATTAAGAATATAAAGTTAACAAGCTAGTTCTAGTTTAATTTGTTCTAGCTTGATTCTAGCTTGATACTAGGGGGCACAATTTCAATATATATGCAGTATTTATAACCCATATATCTGGCCAATACAATAGTTACTGATTTTAATAATTTTCTCAGGACAGCCTTAAGTACAATAGTACATGCAGCTCTTGTCCTTTTTAGCCCTATGCACATTCTTAAGTGAATGTACCGCTTGTGAATGTAGTTTCATAAAATATATGTTGCCAAATTATAGTGTATTATGCGTCCTATTTTATAGGATAAAAGCTCCAAATGAAAATTCCTTTAGTTTAATTTTGAAGTCCCCCCCCCCCCCCCCGCCAGTCTCATTTTAAAATAATTCGACTTTGATTGAAATATGTGATTGTTATAGTTCAGATGGCATCTGAATTACCATTTTCCAAGGCAAAGATTAGAGTTTCTATAAAGACAATAAAAATGATTCATATCTTTTCAGCACACCAAGTTTTATGAACACACAAATATGTGAAATGAACCACCTCTCTAGTACTTTACTTCCCACACATAATTCTTCTCTACTTTACATTTGTTAGCTCTACAGTTGGCTTCTGCCCCCACACATTAGAGTGGGTGCACCTTGCTTTGATCCTTTTCAGTCACCATGGAAACAGGGACACCATCCTTAGAAACAAGAACTATGTCCTGCGGAGTGGTAAGCAGCATTTATGTGAAACAAATAAAAGTATTATGACTTTAAGTTTGTGCATGTAGGTATGCTTGCTCACTTTTAACAGAACTTTAACATAAATGTATAAAAAATACATTTCATATGATCACTGAAACCAATTACAGAAAGAAAAATCTATATTTTTTAAATTTCCTATTGCTTAAGTAGCAAAATACAGTAACATGTCGCAAAGAAGGTAATGTTTTTTTGCTTAAGCTAAAAAACACATCCTGATCTAGTTTTTTTTTTTTTTATATTTTGCTAAGTTGGTTGTTGGTGTTGGACTGGGGTACCAGGGGGCCACCCCCATTTAGATGCAAGTATTGCCAGTTTACATTCAGAGTGTCTCCACAGAAACATTAAGCCAAACCATATTGTATTTGTGTGTGCACTTGGGATGCCACAAATATACATAGTTCAGGTTTTGGTGATAATTTCCTGGTAACCGCGTGGGCCAGTCTGAGTCTAGCTGTCATGGAACAATGCCCCCCTGTTACAGTGATATCTGTTGTTTTTCCTATGTTATCATTAACTTGTTACAGTCTTATCCACTTTAGCTAGAAGCAGCATCTCTCACCTGATTACTAGAGATGAGTGAATTTTTGCAGATTCTCTGAACTTTCTGAAAAAAATTGTTTCGGTCCGAATTTATTTGTGGCAAATCGCTATTAAAAAACAGCTATTTCTGGCCTAGCCTCAATAGGGTTGTAGAACATTTTGCCTTGCTGCAACATGCATAGGGTGCATGCTGGGTTAGTGAAATAATACTGTAATTAAGTATGACATGCAGATCAGAGGCATCGCTGTCACAGAGCGGCACAATGACAGAGCCTTGAGGTGGCATAAGCATGAGCTGCTGTATATTGCCTGGAAGACACACCCTGGAGTTGGCAGCAGCATGAGGAGACCACATAGTGTCTGAATGGCACACCCTGGAGTTGGCAGCAGCATGAGGAGACCACATAGTGCCTGAAAGACACCCCCTGGAGTTGGTAGCAGCATAAGGAGCCCATATATCACCTGAAAGACACACTCTGGAAAGTAGCAGCCTGAGGAGACCACATAGTGCCTTAAAGACACACTCTGGAAGGCAGGAGAACAAGTAGACCATATATTGCCTAAAAGGCACACCCTGGAGTTAGCAGAAGCATGAGGAGACCATATAGCGGCTCAATAACAGACCCTGGAGTTGGCAACAGCATGTGGAGACCACATACTATCCGAAAGACACACCATGGAGTTGGCAGCAGCATGAGCTGCTGTATATTGCCTGGAAGACACACCCTGGAGTTGGCTGCAGCATGAGGAGACCATATATTGCTTAAAACACACACCCTGGAGTTGGCAACAGCATGAGGAGACCACATAATGGCCGAAAGACACACCCTGGAGTTGGCAGCAGCATGTGGAGACCATATAGTGCCTAAAAGACACATCCTGGAGTTGGCAGCAGCATGAGGAGACCATATAGTGCCTGAATGACACACCTGGAATTAGCAGCAGCATGAGTAGACCACTTAGTGCCTGAAAGACACACCCTGGAAGGCAGCTGCATGAGGAGACCATATATTGCCTAGAAGACACAACCTGGAGTTGGCAGCAGCATGAGGAGAACATATAAAAATGTTGGAAACACATATGTTATCCTAAGAATATTATTAAATGCATTTTCTCAATACTTATTTGGGGACTAATGCGAAGGAATGTCTGTCACTGGGGAGCAATGCCGTAAATCTGTTTTGCACTATCCATATTTGTGAAGTGTTGGTGTGGCACCATGATCAATCTACTCGCATGCATCAGCCATTGGTGGGTGGAAATCCTGGCTGATCCATGCCTGATTTATCTTCACAAAGGTGAGTCTCTCCACATTTTTAATGGACAGACGAGTTCTCTTTGTGGTTACTATGGCCCCCGCCACATTAAACACCTGCTCTAATGGCACACTACTGGCTGGGCAGGACAGCTTTCCCAGGGCAAACTCTGCTAGTTGGTTCCGCAAATCAAGTTTGACTGCCCAGAAGTCCAGCAGGTCCTCGAGGTGTGTTGGCATGGTCATGTCAAGGTATGCCACCACCTGCTGGTTCAGGTCCTGCTCCAGTTCCACCTGCTGCTCATGAGTTGGTGAAGAAAGCTACTCATCAGTGACTCTAGACTCAGGCTGCTGCTGATGGAGCTGGTGCTGCGCCTACCACCCCATCCCTCCCCAGTTGCCATGGTAGTGAAAGTGAGGGCTGAGGGCCCCCCAAGTCGGACCTGCGAGAGGATGGACGATGACGCAGATAGGCATCGGTCAACTGACTATGTAGAATCTCTCTGTAGTAGGTCAGTTTGTCCTCCCTCTCAGTGGGTGTAAAAAAGGCCCCCATTTTGTGCCGGTAGCAAGAGTCCAATAGGGTGGAGAGCCAGAAGTCATCCCGCTGCCAAATGCTGACAATTCAGCGGGCACTACGCAAGCACGTGAGCATGCATCATGCCATTTGTGAAAGTGACTCGGAGGGACTATCTGCCTCCATCTCCACTGCACGGTGTGTCTGGGTCCTCTGTCTTGCCTTCCTCACAACCCTCTAGTTCCTCTGGCTGCTCCTGCTCCGCCTCTCCTGTCAGATGACTAGAAAAAATGCCCATTTTGCAAAACCTAAACTGTGCTCCACTGTTCCAAAAATCAGACTGTATTGGGGGATACTGTTCTGATGCTGCAGCTCAAGGAAGGTGTGCTTTGCGTTGTAGGAGTGGCTGAAGTGCATGCAACATTTCCTTCCCATTGTTAGGATGGAGGAGGTGGAGTCGCACAGTGTCACAGGAACAATGGCCTCAGAGCATGAAGGCGGAAGCTCCGTGACCTGTTCAAGATGTTGTTGTGGCTGTGCATGGACCACATTCACCCAGTGGGCCATAAAGGACATGTATTGCCCTGACTGTAGTTACAGCTCCACACTTCGGCACTGCCATGCACTTTGGTACACACCGACAGGCTCAAGGACTGGCCCACCTTCTGTTCAACAAAATTGTGCAGAGCTGGTACTGCCTTCTTTGCAAAGAAATGACAGCTCAGGACTTTCCACCTCAGCTCGGCACAAGCCATCAGTTCTCTGAAAGTGCAGAGTCTCCACCTGAAAAGGGAGGGACTGCAGCACCAGCAACTTTGACAGGAGCACATTTAGCTTTTGCACCGTTGGATGAGTGGGCTCATAAGGGTCGATTCAAAGAAACATGTAACAGCTTGGATTTTGGTGCCGATCATCCTATTTTTCCCATCCGCTCGTGCGTTCGTATGAACTTGCGAGTGATTCTATAAGCAAATACGTTTCTATCCTAAAATTTACGTCCGTTCGTATGGCAGTTCGGGAATCAGACCTATGTCAGTTTCCATCCTGAATTTTCCGTTTCATTTCTCAGGTTGCAACATTGGTTTTGCCCTTTTTCCTTTTTTGTCTGGACGTAAATCCTTCTGATCTTGCGGCTGCGCACTACAAACTTACCTCATTAAAGTGCATTCTAAATATTTGGTCTTATTTTTCTTTATTTCATTCATTTTGTAGTAACCAACCATTAATGAATGCATTTGCATAAGTAAATCTTACTTTGTTTAATTTTTAGTTAACTTGCATTTTTTACTTGTGGATTTAATTTTAATATTTTGGCTTCAAATGGTACAACTTAAAATTTTGTGTGTGGTTACCCACACCCTCTACATACAGATTGCTCTCAAATATAAAAAAACACCCAGCAACTTCTGCATGTTATGAGTCTAGAAACAGCCAAGATGGCGGCTCAGGTATTATCGGGCAGCCTGCAAACAGAAAGGGCCTTGTGACTGTGTTGCTCTGCATTCTTTGATTTCTGACCTTTCCGTGCCCCCAACTCTGCTGTGTCTGTGCAAAATACAGCAGTAACCCACATCCTGCACTTTATCCCGCTCTCCTCTCCTCAGTAAGTGTGATGCATCTGACCAAAGATGTGCTTAAATAATTAAACAAAGCAAAGGTAAACAACTACACCAATAAATGCAATCTAAAAATATTATTCTAGTACATCAATTTAAAAATAAATACCAAAGGACATAAGTTTCTTTAATTTACGCAAATAGATTGCAAAATAAAGGTTTACATGCAAAGGACTAATTAAGGTCCACATTAAAATGCTTTTATAAGGCATACATGAATCAGGTATGCATTGCCATACAATTTATGGCCTCGGCCATGCTGATACATGCAGTTCATTGGAGCTCAAGACGCGCAGACTCCTCCACATAGCCAAAAAACCTGTTCAAGAACAGCAATACGACTGCTAAAAGGTGTCGGCAGTGGCTTTCTTTTAAAACGTCTTTAGAGGTTTGAAAACTGTTCTCTGAATCACACCTAAACCCATTCGATTATCCTAAGTTTTACGTTTTGATCCTAAGTTTTAGGATTTGATCCTAAGTTTTACGTTTTGATCCTAAAATTTAGGAACGAACTTGCGATGATCGTAAGAGCATATACGCATTCGAACGTAGGCTCGTGCGAGTCGTAAATGGCCAAAAAAACAGGAAAAAATGACTAATACCCACCCAAACTTACGATTCTCGATCCGAAATCAATTAACTTTTGCTCTTTGAATCGAGGGGATACTGTTGTCTCTTGGCCATGGCTTCGCCAATGGATTGCTGGCGGAGTAGGAGGAGCATCTGGAGTGACAAAGGATGAATATGACACACAGTTCCCTCCAGCTGAGTTGGTGGAGCCTTGGCTGGCTGAAACTGGGAGTGGCTTGCCCTTGGGTGATGCAGCAGGCTGGTCCACCACTTCGGAGCCTCGGTTCTCCCAGGCCACGTTATGGTGGCGCTGCATATGTTGACACAAGGCCATGGTGCCAGCATTGGAATTCTGGCCATGCTCCACCTTTTGTCTACATCTTGCTTGTGGCCATCTTAACCTCCTGCTGATGCTTGATGAAAAACTGTCACACCGTCGAGTAGTTGATTTTTCCACCAACAGTCCGCACTAAGTCACTGCTACTGCTGCCGACTCCAGGAACCCCTGTTCCACTACTTCCCAGGAAGGTAGCCTGCTGCAAAGCAGGTGGTCTACCCAGGCCCCGGCCACATTTGCCTCCAGACTTTCCACTTCTACCCCCATGCTGACTGCCAACCATGCTACCACCTTCCTGCCTCAGCTGCTGACTCATGGGCAACCTGCAACTCTCTTCTCCTGATGATGATAAAGCCCCTTTTGCACCTGGATCCCATGTGCGATCGGATTCATCATCATCTAGTTGTGTCTGCACGTCACTGATGTCCTCCTCAGGTTCCTCGACAGTGTCTGCTGCAGGAGCTGAAACGCTTGCAATACCACCTCCCACGCCACTCTCCTCATCACTACTTGCCCGCCTAGTGGAAGAAGCGGCGGATGTCTCCTCCATTTCTTGGCTGGGCAGTAGCTGCTGACTGTCCTCTATCAAATCATCCTCACTGAATAGTGGAGCTGAACCCAAAGCATAAGATACTTCGCTGGGGGAGGGAACAGCATAGGAAGGAGGCAATGGGAGGACAAGGACTGCTCATGGGCTGTGCCAACTGAGGGTTGTGTCTGAGGAAGCCACCGACAGTTGACTGGGTGTGTCAGATGTCACTTGTGATGAAGTGGATGACCGTGTTAGCCAAATGATGCCAGCAGATGGGTCGCTGGTTGAGACACAATTGCTAGCTTATACCAGAAGATCAGGCCTCTCACTGCGACTCATCCTACCACTTGCTTTTAGTATGCTGCAACCTCTGCCTGATGAATTTAGGCATCTGCCCTCCTCTGTGCCTCTCCTGGCAGTTCTCTGTCTGTGTATATGAGGGTAGGACAATACGCTACACTATGCTTAAAATACTATTATGGACAACAACAGCAGGTGTGTAACTATGTCTGGCCTTTCACACTTTACAGAAGATGAAGAAACCTCTTCAAACACCGCGCTTACACACTTATTTTTTTATAACTAGAAAAATGAAGAATTATAATTAAATAAAAGAACTCACCTGACCCCTTGTTGGATTAGGTCGGGTCTTCTCTTTACCTGGGGGGCATCCAAATTCCCTCCAACGGGGCTCTTCTCCCTTCTTCACTCACCTGCGGCCGCAATCCCTCTCGCGGGGTCTCCTCTTCAACGGGGGGCCTCCAATCGCCCCCCCCACGGACTCTTCCGGCTAGCCCCGCCCTTTGTGGGCGGGGTGAGTGACATCATCGATAACCCGGCACCTGTCACCCGGTAGCCGACAACCCGAGAAGCTCAGTCGCTGAGGGGGATCGGAGGAGGAAGGTTGGAGGGGGCGAGATGGCTCTGATCTCTCGCCCCCCCCAGCCCTCCTCCACCGATCACACGAGAGCTTTCATCTGAGCTTCGTGGGACATGATCGGGACATCGGAGGTGATTAGAAAAAAAAAATAATAAATGTCCTTTTTTATTGTCATTTTTTAACCCCTTGTGAACTGGTAAGGGGTCCATGAGATCCCTATACCAGTTCACAAGGCTGGGGGCTGGGTGACTTGCCATTAACCCCCGACACCCCAATTACCTGCCTCCTCAAAGCCCAGGGGGGGCAGAAAAGCCTGGGCCCACGGAGCTTGTAGCCGACAGGGTGGGGGGGCCACTAAAGCTGGCCCCTGTGCCCGGTTCTACAAGCCCCCATAGCTGGTTCCGGGCTGGTTATGATGGGTAAGGGAGACCCCATGTCATTTTGGGGGGGGGCTTTTTAAGGGTTTTTAACCTTTAAAATTCCAAAAAATGGGGTTCCCCCAGGAGGGGGGACCCTATGTCATTTTTTTTACACCCCATGTTCTGTCGCCTAGCAGCTATAAAAGGCTTCCAGCAGCAGCAACACAGTACCCAGGAATGGATGGGGAGGTAAGTATTTAAAAAAACTATAAATAAAATATTTTTTCTCCTTGTCTCTGTGTGTTTTTTTTACACTTAACCTTTTGTGAACTGATAAGGGATCCATGAGACCCCTATACCAGTTCACAAGGCTGGGGGCTGGCAAGTCACCTGCGGCTAGCAGGTGACTTGCCATTAACCCCCGGCACCCCAAAATACCTGCCTTCCCAAAGCCCAGGGGAGCAGAAGGCCCATGGAGCTTGTAGCCGGCAGGGCAGGGGCCACCGAAGCCCCCATAGCTGGTCCTGGGCTGGTTATGATGGGTAAGGGGGACCCCATGTCATTTTTGGGGGGATTTTTTTAGGTCTTTTAACCCTTAACATTCCAAAAAAATTCTTTTTTTTTATTAACCCCTTATGTTTATAGTGTGGATAGTAGTTGTATTTTATTTGTAAATGGTATAAAGTGCTCTTTTCAGTTTGGGGGGTCTCCTGGGCAATAATGGGGGGCTACAAATACATACGTGGTACCGTTGTAATGGGGCTTTCACGTGCAATATGGTTTTCATTAATAAAACAAATGTTTATATTTAATATTAAGGAGACAATTGTCTAAAAAATATTATTTTATTTATTTTTTTGTTTTTTACGCAAAAAAATTTTTTAAAACGTAGAAAAATTACAAACAAGACATTTCATGTTAAAGCCTAAAATCTCCTGCAATATATATATATATATACTTTTCCTGGAAATTCTGGCAAAAATCACGGTTAAACATGGCGCAAAATGTTGGGTATTGTTCTGCTCGGGAGACCTTGCGCTTTCAGATTTAGGTTGTTTTTTCTTGTTTGCATATTGTTTTTTAGGAAAACACGTTTTTTATTCAGCTTATTAATACATTTTTTTAGGGAAACCCTGTGCAATCTAAGAATTCTTCGAGGGATTACTTCCAGAAAGATGAGGCCATTACAACAAACTGGGTACGCTTAGAAAGCTTAACATGTGTACTTTCAGGGAATATATGGTTTATGGGGGATATTCCAAATGTAAAGGGTTGTCTTGGTTGAAAAATTGCAAGGTGAGTACTTTGTCTGCAGAGCTGAAATTTTCAAGTAAAATTACCGTTCTGCATATGCTTTACTTTGGTGTGTTTGCCAACTCTTCCCTTGACAGTAGCTATGCATGTTGGGTACCGCTCTGTTCGGGGGATGTTGCTTTTTCAGATTTTACTTGTTTTTTCTTGTTTTTATATAGATTTTTTAGGAAAATGTGGCTTTGATCTTCTTTTTTATTCTTTTTTAGGGAAACTCTGTGCAACCAAAGAATTGATTGAGGGATTACTTCCAGAAAACTAAGCCCACATAAACAAGCCTGGAATGCCTAGAAATCTTGAGGCATGTACTTCCAGAGCATATATAATTTCTTGCAAAACTGCAAGGTGCGCATAGTTGTGTTTTATCAGAAAATCCCCTAAAGCTCTGTTTCAGTTTGGGGGAGTCTTCTGGGCAGGAAAGGGTGTCTACATATACATATGTGGTACCGCTATATATTGAAAAACTTACATTTTTTATTACAAAAAAAACACTACAAAATGCAAAAAACAGATTGTTTAAAATTGTTTTGCACATATTTCACCCAAAAGTATTGAGAATATACTAAAAAAAGTCCAAATAAGACATTTCATGTTGAAGCCCAGACTCTGCTGAAAAAAACAATATATACTTTTCCTGGAAAATCCCTGGAAATCCCTTCAAAAATCAAGTTTGAACATGTGTAGCACAAAATAGTGAAACGTGGTCTGGCAACAGAGGGTGACAAAAATTCTAGGAAGGCTGGCACTTAAAGGGTTAAAGGGACAGTAGTGCGGAAGTGACCCAATTGTTGGACAGCTTTGGTTCAGCGTTGTATTTTATTTTATGTTTGCTAACCTGTTGGACCATAGATCACCCTCTGCTGCTATATACCTTATCCTACAGTGTAAACTGGAAAAGGCATTATAACAGGTGCACACATTGCTAGTTAACTTATATTACACAGCAGCGGCAATGAATGGAGGAGATTAGAGTGAAGCAGGAGCAGTGAAAATTGCCAAAAGGTACTGCTCATGGGAGCAGCAATTCAGTGGATGTTAGTTAAAAATGTGGGTTTTGGTCTGCTTTAAATACAATATGGGCGGCTGGAGGTGGTTTGATCACCAGCTTGCGATCAATCAGTGCAGTGTGGGTTTAGGACTGCTGCAAAATAGCACCTCTGTACGACATTATCAAATGTTTACTAAAGATTTTCCTGACTTTAAATCAGTTAGCATTAAAGAACATTTTCTAACAAACATCCCAAATTCCAATGAAATATATTAAACCGGACCAACAGCCTGGCACAGTTGGAAAAATAAGGTAGCGGCCATTTTGGAGCTTCCCCTCCCAACTGACAAAACTGACAATGCTGGAAGCCCAGCAGCGCTTTCTGTTTGCCGGTGGCCTGCAAGACCTATAACCGTCATCTTGTTTTTAAAATTAGCAGGAGTTAGAAAAGAGGAAATTGTATTTTATGTGCAGCAATCTAAATTGCCCCAGGGAGTGGTTAGAAACCCAACCCATTATTGCAATGTTACCCTGTAAGTAGTAAAAAAAATGACTACTAATACTTTCTATTATTGGCATGATATCCCTATGTCCCTTTACGCCACAAATAGTGATAATGGTATAATCTCTGGGCTCATTATTTTGCTAAGCATTTTACATGAGGCTGTGCTTTGCTTTTGTGTCACAGCTCCCTTTGTTAAAGTGCCTTTCAAGCATCTTGAATCCATATCTGTATCTGTGCATTATTTTATACTCCATTACAAATTAAATATATCTTGCTCATCTTTCTTTTTAATAAGGTTATTTCATATTCCACAAATTGGATCTCTTATCAGTTTTCAATTAACCTATGCAAAGCTAAATAGGAGTACTGGGCTTCTCATGCACATGTATCTATCTTTTATCTTTACTGTACTGCAATGAAGGCAGTTAACAAGGCAAGATCCTTCCTAGTTTGAAATAAAAACACATGGAGGCTGATTCATTACTAACGCCAGGTATTGGCAGTTGAGCGTCTGTATAGTGGTGCTTAGAGCGACCGCTAGTAGACCCTGTAAGTGGGTATCGGGTGCTGTAACAGAGCGCCTCAGTCGCTCTAGTAACCTGGCCGGCATTGATAAATGTGATGTATGTTGGGTGCTCTAACACCAGTACAGCGCTGCAGGGAGTGGGAGGTAGCGCCAGCTCATTGTGACCGACTCTCCACTCTCCACACCATATTTATCAAAAAAAGACACACACACAGTGTCGGCGCTCTAAATCTGGTCACTGTAGCATAGAGCGCCAAACGCTGGGTGATTAAAGTCTGTGTTTGAACACATATACACCAGTAACAAAGCGAAAACACATGGAATGACATTGTTGTAACACTGTGACATTAACACTTTTAGTGCCAGACCTGTAATGAGAATTCTGCATAAAAATATAAAAAGTCAAAATAGTTTCTAAAAGTGTTTGTTTGCAGCCAGGAGAGGTCACACAATGATTTAAGCAAAAAAATAAATAAATAAATGTCAAACACACTGTTGAAACACAAGCAAATGAACGCCCATTGAAATGTATGGGAGAGCGACACTGAGTGAAAGGAAATACCTGGCGCTCTGGAAGCTAGAGTGCCGGCGCTATACACTGAGCCACCTGTAATAATACATCGGATGCTACATGGTGCTGTTATAGTCGCTCACCAGATTCGCTTTCATAAATGTGGTATTGTGTACAGCACCCAGCGTTCACCAGACGCTTCCTACCGCTACGAGGCACTACCTGCCACTATCCCTTCATGAATAACCCCCATATATTTATTAGTCTTTATCATCTTCTACTAAAACTGCAAAATGAAAAAATTATATATTTGCTAATTTGAGAAGAATATTGGTAGGGTATTCTCCAACATTAAGGTTGATTCATAGCCTTCTATCTTAGTTTTTGGGGTTTATTCATCAACGGATAGCGGCAGGTAGTGCCTTGTAAGTGGCAGGTAGCGTCTGGTGAACGCCCGGCGCTGTACGCAACACCACATTTATCAAAACGATTTCGGTGTGCGACCAACAGCGCCATGTAGCGACCAATTCATCATCACAGGCCGCTCAGCGTATTCGGCCGGCGCACTGGCTTCCAGAGCGTTTGGTATTATGTGGTATGATGATGTTCCTTTTCTTTTCTTTAAACAGTGTTTTTTTTGTAATGAAATCATTGTGTGAGCTCTCCTGCCCCTTTAAAAGTCATTTTTGAAAACTTTATTTTATTTTTAATATTTTTATGCAGAATAGTCATAAAAGGTCTGGTATTAATGTGTTAATGTCACAATGTTATAACAATGTCATTCCATATGTTTTCGCTTGGTTACTAGTGGATAAACGTTAGAAAAACAAACTTTAACCACACAGTGTCTGGCGCTATGGGCTACAGCGACCCAATTTTGAGCGCCGGCGTTCTGTGAGTGTGTATTTTTAATGAATATGGTGTGAGTCACTGAGAGTCGTTCGGAATGAGCAGTTGTTCGCTCCCTGCAGCGCTCTACTGCTGTTAAATGTGGTGTAGGCGTGGGTGGCTATTGCGCGGAACACTGCCTTGCGTACGCTGGGCCAAATAGGAAAACAGTATTAATGCTTTAGATATTTGCCTATTCTTTAGTCTATTCTTACAGTAACTGAAATACATTATGTGAATTTTAAATATAAACAGTTGTACAATCTATATAATATGCCAAGCAGTGCTATAGAAATTATTTTCTTTATTTTTTATTATTTCGAGGCTGTAGCCTGTTACATATGTTCTTGTTGCGTTCTATAGTGTAAACATAAGATATTGGGCGTTTCATAGCGTTCGTACCTTGCGAGGGGGGTTAAAGGTTTTGCTTTCTTTTTATGCACTTTCGGTTTTAGGCCTATGCGGAACCATGCCACCCCGAAGACCAGCCCGACGTCTCCCCAGCTTCTCTTCCTCATCTGATTCAGATGTCCCCCTCGCCCCCCTCAAGAAGAGGCAGCGCGTTGGCCCCAGGGTGAATGGGCAAGTGGTGAAAGAAAGTGTTAACATGAAATGTGTTTTAATGCATTATGTACTCTGTAGTGGCCTTCTTTCAATGTGTTATTGTTTCCTGCTGCTTTAAATGGCAATTGTCCCGTCCAGCCGCCGGCAAGGCCTCTGGTAAGAAGTGGCATTTGGAACCGGCTTATTCTCTCTTTGCGGATGAGGATGATGCTTCTGGGGCCCTTGGTGGCCGTGACTCCATGGTGGATGGTGAGTTATTCCATGATTACGACTCTTCAGAGTCCCATTCGGACCTGGAGTTACACGTGGCCAGCCTTGAACCGCAATTGTCCCGTCCAGCCGCCGGCAAGGCCTCTGGTAAAAAGTGGCATTTGGAACCAGCTTATTCTCTCTTTGCGGACGATGATGA
This sequence comes from Gastrophryne carolinensis, assembly GCA_027917425.1. NCBI lineage: Eukaryota > Metazoa > Chordata > Amphibia > Anura > Microhylidae > Gastrophryne > Gastrophryne carolinensis. Next base: position 270,912,546 of record CM051234.1, read on the forward strand.
TGCTTCTGGGGCCCTTGGTGGCCGTGACTCCATAGTGGAGGGTGAGTTATTCCATGATTCCGACTCTTCAGGGGACCGCCCGGGCGACTTTGTCCTCCTCTGACGAGGGCATGTGACTCCCCGATGACACGGAAAGGCTTTTGTCTGCGGTCTTTGATACTTTGCACATTGTTCCCCCGAAGGCGGCCAAAAAGGGGGATCTTTTCCGCCCTGATAGACAGCGCCTGGTGTTTCTGGAGCAGGGCCATTTCTCCAAAATGTTTTTTAAGGAATGGGAGAGGCCTAATAAACTACCCTCGGTGCCTAAAGGGTTGGACAGACAGTATCCTTTATCGCAGGAGTTTGTTCATCTATGGTCTTGTCCCCCGGAGGTGGACGTTCCTGTCCTGGGGCTCTCCAATACTTCTGTTATGCCGTCTCCGGACACCACTACCTTACGTGATAATGCTGACCGGCGCATGGATCAACTCGCCCATTGTCTCCATTGCCATTAAAAAAAAGGTAAGGCACCTTGTTGAGGCCGCCAGATCCTGCAAGCGAGCGGATGAGTATAAGGAACTTTTAGCTGGCACTGACTTTATTCCCGTGCTTTCAGCCATGGACGATGCTGTCCGGCTTGGCGGTAGGGCTTCGGCACTGCTGGTTGCTCTTCGTTGGTCTATTTGGCTGCGGCAGTGGGCGGCCAAAGCTGCCGCCAAGAAATCCCTCACTGGGATTCCCTTCTTGGGACTTCGTCTTTTTGGGGTGCGTCTTGATCTCTTGGCCAAGGATGGCCGGCTCCCTCAGCACCGGAAGCAAGCACGACCCCTTGGGGGCTCTTCATCCTTTCGTCCCTTCCGAGGGGGACGAGGTTCTTCCTTCCCTGACCGCCGCAGGGACTCCTGGGGACGAGATAGATCCCTCGGTTGTCACGCTCTCTCCTGGGGGTCCAAGCCCAAGCCCCCCACCAAGGCCCCTCAGGCATGAGGAAGCGCCCTCACCCATCAGGGTGGGGGGATGGCTTCTGCTTTTTGCTCATGTCTGGAGACAGCACGTCTCGGACCGGTGGATTCAGGAGGTGGTGTCCTCTGGCTACAAGATAGAGCTGGCAGCTTGGCCACCTCCAAGCTTTCTTTGGTCCTGGATTTCCCAGAACCCTTTGACACCGCAGGGCCTGAGGTTGGCTGTCCAACGACTTCTGTCGTCCGGAGTGATTTGTCCTGTGCCTCTTCAGGAACGGGGTCGAGGTTTCTATTCCAATCTTTTCACAGTGCCAAAGAAGGACAGCTCTCTGAGACCTATCCTGGACCTGAAGGATCTCAACAGATTTGTCAGGTTCAAACACTTCCGCATGGAGACCATACGGTCAGCGGTGAGTTCCCTTCGGCCCGGCGACTTCATGACCACGGTGGACATTAAGGATGCCTATCTGCACGTTCCTATTTTCCGGGGACATCAGAAGGTTCCTGAGGTTCGCCTTGTAGGATCAACACTACCAGTTTGTGGCACTGCCATTCGGTATCTCTATCTCTGGTGTTCACCAAGGTGTTGGCGGGTATCATGGCCCTCCTGAGGAGCCAGCGCATTTGCATTCTTCCTTACCTGGACGACTTGTTGATTGCTGCTCAGTCTCTTCAACAGGCCGAGAGCGACACTCAGAAGGTATTGTCCACTCTTGAAGCCTTAGGTTGGGTGTTCAATTTTCCCAAGTCTTCGACCACTCCGTAATTGGTGAGGACCTTCCTGGGCATGACTTTGGACACTTCTCAAGTCAAGGTGTTCCTCCCTCCGCAGAAGGTGGAGGGTCTTCCGGTGCAGGCGCGGGCCTTGCTGTCGTGCCCACACCCCTCCATCCGTCTGGGGATGCAGTTGGTGGGTCTCCTGGTGTCTTGCTTCAAGGCTGTACCCTTCGCCCAGTTCCACATGAGACATCTTCAGTTGAATCTCTTGTCCGTTTGGGATTGGACACAGGAGTCCCTGGAGCAGGAATTTGCCCTGTCCCCTCTGGCCAGACAGTCCCTCTCGTGGTGGTTGGACTCGAGAAATCTTTTAGTGGGCAGGTCCTTTCTGCCTCTGTGCTGGGAGATTGTCACCACGGACGCCAGTCTGACCGGTTGGAGAGAGTTTTGGCAATCGCTGAAGGTTCAGGGCTAGTGGGGCCCTCAGGAAGCCCATGTGCCTATCAATCTCCTGGAGCTGAGAGCGATCCGGTTGGCTCTCTTCCAGTTGACTCCCCATCTACGGGGTCGTGCGGTCCAGGTCCGCTCGGACAATCAGACGGCGGTCACCTACATCAATCATCAGGGTGGGACTCGGAGCAAACGAGCCCTCAAGGAAGTGTCCCTGATCCTGTCTTGGGCTGAGGAGAATATTCCCTGCATCTCGGCAGTTTACATCCCCGGGGTGGAGAACCAGGAGGCAGACTCCCTGAGCAGGGGAACGTCTCGTCTGGGGGAATGGTCTCTCAGCAACAAGATCTTTCATGCCCTGTGTCGCCGCTGGGGTCAGCCGGACGTGGACCTGTTTGCGTCCCGTCACAATCACAAGCTTCCAAAGTTCATCTCTCTGTCAAGAGATCCTCTGACCTTCGCCACAGATGCGCTAGCAATTCCTTGGACAGAGTTCAATTCTACAGGTGAGTAATCACAGAATTGTATTTTTTTGCTCCAATTTCCTGGATCGTGGCTGAGCTGGGAAAGGCGTTGCACGTGCAGCTTTGTGAATTTTAAATATGCTCTGCTGTGATCAGAGAAAGCTATGGGACCATTGGGGCTTGCTGTGCTCACTTAAGCTGAGTTCCAAGAGACAGAGTGACTGGCTGCAGGGCCACTTTTTTGCTTCTGAGGAAAATAGAATTTACAAAAAGTGCAAACTTTGGAACCCTTGCTATAGTTTCGACCCTAGGCTGCAGGAAAGGCCTATGGGACAGGCATTAGTTCAACTGATTGATAGTTAATTATTGTTGTTAGGTTTAGAGTCTCTTTAACCCTTCTAGAGCCGGCTACATAAGTCTCACGTAGCTGTCTCTCCAACCGTTGTGTGCCATGTACGTGAAGCTCAAGTAGCTGACTTTAGCCTGGGTTAAAAAAAAACTAATCTGACCCCTCGATCGATCAAACCGGGTCTTCCCCCCCGGGGCTCTTCCAGCTTTAGGAGAGGGCCCGAAACAGCCCCCCGCTTCTGCCGCCGCTGTCATTACTAGTAAAAAATAAATAAATAAAAATAACATTTATTAAACTGTGCCCGCGATCCCACCCACCAGGTCTCCGCTTCATCCAGGGGGGCTCCAATCTCCCACCTGAGCCTACTCGGCCTACAGCCTTCCCCACCACTTTTGACAGCACAGGCCGTGGGATGACTTCATCCCACTCCTTGTAGTTTCTGACCCTGCTCTGGTGTTATCAGTGATATGCCGGAAGTCTGTCATTGCCAACATCTGTCATCGAAGATCGGAAAGCCATGGGACAGGATCGCAGTGGAACACAGGATGAGAGGTGAGTAAAAAGAGAGAAAAAAATGAATAAAACTAATTTTACTCTGCGGTATGGTTTGCATTTTTTTTTTTTTTTACTTTTAAACCTTTGTGAACTTGTAAGGGAAACGTGAGACCCCCTATACCAGTTAATAAGGCTTGAGAGGGCTGGCAAGTGACCTGTGGCTAGTGGGTGACTTGCGCAAAATGGTGAAAAATGAGCTGTCCACAGAGGATGACAAAATCTCAAGTATGCTGGCAGCTAAAAGGCTTAAAAGTAGCTATGAATGTTCAGTATTGCTCTGATCAGGGGAACTTGTGCTTTAGATTTAGCTTGTTTTTTCTTGTTTGCATTTTAATATTTTAGGAAAATGTATTTTTAGTCTGTTTTATAAATCTTTTAGGAAAACCCTGTGCAACCAAAAAATCTGCATCACTTCCAGATGAGCCCACTACAACAAGCTGGGTACGCCTAGAAATCTTAAGTTGTTTACTTTCAGAGAATATATGGTTTGTGGGGGGTATTTCAAATGTAAAGGGTTGTTTTGGTTGAAAAACTGCAAGGTGTGCATAGCAGTTGTATTTTATCTGAAAATCTCCTAAAGTGCTGTTTCAGTTTGGGGGAGTTTCCTGGGCAAAAAAGGGTGTCTACCAATACATATTTTACACGCAATATGATTTGATATAAAAAAAAGCATTTTTTTATTACAAGAAGCACTGCAAATGATAAAAAAATATATATTTTGCACATATTTCACCAAAGAATATCGAGAATAAACTAAAATTACATTTTTTGTGCAATATAAGTTTATTCAGATTTTCAGAATTAACAATGAACATCAAGACATAGCGGGGGTAACAAAGACAAGAGTGATAAACAAGATAGATATGATGGTCTACAGGTCCAACCAGCACAAGTCTAGTAACATGTTCATGTCGGCATTCACATCCACCCGACCCCTCCACCTCCTCGCCCAATCCAGCCCCTGATTCCACAACATTACTAAGGGAAACTTACGATGACCCTATAGATAATAATCCTGCCAACCTAAGCCTTCACCCAAGGCCACGATCTATGTGCAGGACCAGTCTGGGGGTCCGGCAGGCGGAATCAGTTATTACTCAGCTATTCCAGTCCGGGCAGAGATGGGATGGACAAGAGCAGGCGGAGCTGGCAAGTCCCCTGAAGACCTCCAGTAGGAAGAAGAAGAAGAAATGGAGAGATAAAAGACAACGAAGGAAGGACAAATAAGCTCGGGAGGGGGGTACAGGAGGGGAAGAAGGGGGACGGGGGGGCAGGAGCGTGCGGACAAGTTATATCTACAGTGCCTCAAAGGACAAGCGAGTGTCCCTATAATCAATCCACACAGCCCATGTCAACATGTGCCTCTCCTGCATATCCCTGACTTCCAAGGTCATCTCCTCCATTCGGCGTATAGCCTCTACCCCATTCCATAAACGTTGGCAAAACCGAAGACTTCCATTGCTGTTATAAAGTGCCTCAGAACCCCTTTTTTGTTATTAGAAATGGACCCCGGAAGCAGAGACAGCAACGTCAACTGGGGCGTGTTCTGTACCGACTCCCCCATAATAGAGTTGTAGGTCGATAAGACCCTCCCCCAAAGATCTTTGATAGCAGGACAACTCCACCAAATATGCACCATATTACCAGACTATTTCAAACACCGCCAACACCTATCAGAGCAGGACTTATTATATCTATGTATATCCGCCGGGCACCTATACCAACGGGCTATAACCTTGTAATTCCTTTCCTGCGCTGCACATGGGACCGAGAGTTTATGGGTCAATAAGTAAATCTTAGCAAGGTCTTCGCTATCTAACGATATGCCCAATTGCTCCTCCTGGTGGTGAGTTATGTTTGACCCCTAACAGTGTACGATATAGGACTGCAACCGCATGCTTATCTGGGGGAGCTCGGGTTAGCACGAATTCCAAATGCGTTAAAGGTCTAGTACCTCGATCTGCAAGGTTTTGGGATTTTATGAAGGCACTGATTATGAAGGAACCACGAGATATGCTGTCCCGGTGCACCTTCCCTCAGCTCATCTAGCGTGGGGAGCCTGCCCGAGACCACTATATCCCCCATGGTGACATTAGATGATGCTTCCCATACTAAAAAACTTTTAGCTTGCATGCCTGGAGTAAAGGAGTAGTTATCAAAAAGCGGAGTCAAAGGGCCAGGTCTGTGAACCACCTCGCCTCGCCTAGTCAGCTTCTCCTATACCCGCAGGAATTGCCCTGCCAGAAATGGAAGGGAGTCTCTCTGCGGCTTGGGAAGAGGGCCTCCCCATGAAAGAGAGGCTGGGTTAATAGGAGACAACGCCCTCTCCAACTCCACCCATTGTTTCTCTTTCCCCTTCTGGGCCCAGTCAAGAATGCGGAGAGACATAACAGCCGCATGATATGTTCTCATGTCGGGGAACCCGGCCCCCCCATTCGGCTTAAGCCTAGTCAGGGTACTAAATCTTATCCAGGGTTTCCCGTGGAACCAAACAAATCTTAAAAATGCAGTCCTCAGCCTCCTGAAAAAGCTGTTGGGCAAGTAGATAGGTATTGTTTGAAAGAAATAGAGAAATTTGGGAAGAATATCCATTTTAACTATATTGATCCTCCCGAACCAGGAGAATAGCCTTTTGTCATACGTGGTCAGCTCATCCCGTGTCTTCAGGAGCAGGGGAGAATAGTTGAGCTCGTATCGGCGAGATAGGTCAGGCGGCACCAGCACGCCTAGGTATTTTATTGAGTGGGGCTGCCACTTAAATGCAAAGCTTGATTCTAATTGTTTTACTTCCTGCTGTGGGAGGGAAACGTTCAGAGCCTCTGATTTCGAGTAATTAACTTTAGAATTACTCACGCGACCAAATGCCTCGAATTTTTTGAGGGCCGCCGGGAATGAGATCAATAGGGCCTTCAAATGCAGCAGTAGGTCATCGGCATATAATGAGGCCTTATATTCACGGTCCCCCACTACTAAACCCCTAATATCAGGGTTCTGCCTTATGGCCACCGCCAGGTGCTCCATGGTGATGACATATAATAATGGAGAAAGCGGGCAACCCTGTCGCGTGCCGTTGCTAACCCTAAAGGCCGAGGAGAGGAGACCATTCACCCTCACCCTTGTCGTGGGCCCGGAGTACAGGGCCAGTATCCTGGACAGGAGGGACGGACCAACACCAATCTGCTGAAGGGATGCCTTAAGAAACATCCAATCCACTCTATCAAACGCCTTTTCCGCGTCACACGACTAAAGGCAAGCTGGTATTTTATTGGAATCTGCATATGCTATTAGATTAAAGACCTTATTGGTGTTGTCCCGCGCCTCCCGCCCCGGCACAAACCCCACTTGATCCAGGTCCATCAGTCCCGGGAGAATCGGCTGGAGTCTAGAAGATATAATCTTGACATATAGTTTAATATCTACATTTATCAAAGATATTAGTCTATAACTGCTGCATAAAGATGGATCCTTCCCTGGTTTGGGAAGAACTGTAATGAAGGCCTCTAAGGACTCTCCCCGGAACCCACATTTAGGTCCTATAGAATTGAATACCCTGACCAAAAAGGGAAGTAGTTCGGGAGCCAATTGCTTATAGAATTTGGGAGTATAGCCATCAACCCCCGGACTCTTGCCCTGCGGCATCTCTTTGATTGCCTTGGCCACCTCTTGCACAGTAAAAGGCTCCTCTAAGGCTTCAGCTTCCTCCTTAGAGATGGAAGGAAGAGGCGTGTCATGAATGTACCTAATAACGTCCTCAAGGGGATCTGCGGAGATTGGGACATTTTGATCCTGCCGCAAATTTTATAGGGATTGATAATAGTCCCTGAATGCATCCGCTATCTGGGAGGGTATCACAGTCATTTGCCCCTGCAGTCCTTTGATATTAGGGATATATGTGGCTGCAGTTCTAGGGTGTAATGCCCTGGCTAGCATTTATCAGACGATTCGTAGTAGAGCGCCTTCTGCCGTTCCCTATACCTTAGGTATGCCCCTGCAACTTCTCCCTAGCTTTCATCAGGTCAGAGTTGCACTGTATCACGGACCGAAGTGGCTCTTTGTTTTTTTAAACAAAGGGGGTTTAAGGTGCGCTTTAGGGATTAGTGTGCAAGCTGCTGCCTAAAATGAGGGGTCATGCCTCATTCCATTGTATACGAAAGAAAAACAAGAAAGTCCTGGTAACAGTGAGTGCTAAATTCCCTGGAACCAGAAAAATCAGTTTAGGCGCACTTTAAAATGTTAGAGGCATTTATGCAGCCAGAGACACATTAATTGTGACTGGTTGTTGGTCAAATGCTTCTAATTTTGACAGTGGTAATTTATGCTGTGTGGTTTTATTCATACAGCTGCTGGATATTTAACCCAAATACATGAAACATAAAAGGTTACAATGGATGATGGATTTATTGAAAGACACTCACCGCCGTGGCCCGGGGGTGCACCGACCTACCCAGGGCCCTTGAGGATCTATCGCCTGTGTGATTATCTGCAGGGAATCTGGATCCTTCGATGGACTGATTGCGGTGGCTTGTAGAGGTCCGGACCTAAATTCCGTTTAGGTCCTCTTGATGTATGTATGGCGCTTAAATAAGTATGGAGGACTATTTGTCTGTCCTCAAAATTGTTTAATATTTAATAGTAAAAAACAAAAGGGGAAACACAAAAATAAAATTAGAATTAAAAAGGGGAAAAACAAAAATGGAAAGTAGGGTATAGGGGTAAAAACATGCAGTGCGGGGGAGCGCTGCATATATTGTCTGTCCTCAACGTCCTGGTGTTTGCATAGGAGTCCAATCTTAATGACAGGCTGCGTCTGTTGCTGCTGCCTGAGAGAGCGAAGTTTCCAAAGTTTTCCAGGTAAAAATCCTAAAGGCACAAGCTGTCTCTTATGAGTAATTAATAATCCTTAGTCTGTGTGCTTAAAGTTGCTGAGCAGCATGCTCAGTAGGTCACCGCTGCCTGAGAGAGCAAAGTTTCCAACGTTTTCCAGATAAAAATCCAAAAGGCACAAGCTGTCCCTTATGAGTAATTAATAATCCTTAGTCTGTGTGCTTGAAGTTGCTGAGCAGTGTGCTCAGTAGGTCACCGACGCGTGTTTCGGCTCTGCTGGCCGTCCTCTGGGTGTGAAGAGACAGGTGAGTGTGTTCCATTTTATAGTCTGTTTATTCATGATGTCATCAGGCCGCAAAGGTGTATGGGAACTGCAGTTCTAGGCTTGTAGTTTCTGTGCTTGTAACTGAATGTGCAGCTAATTTCCGATGTCGGCGGCTGGTGTTTATTCCTTCAATATGCCAGCCGCTGTGAGTTCTATGTATTTAATTCCTACGCTGTTGTTCCTCATAGGTGTCTGTATATATTTTTTTGTATCAGTTCCTCATGGCCTGTGTCCGGAATTTTATTCTTGTGCACGTGTGGTTTTGCAACATAAAAGATACAATATATGAGAGGTTAGATAAGAGAAGGAATTCCTAATGGTTGACGTTAAAACTAATACATATGTTATATTCTCAGTATGGTGATGGTTAGTTGGTGGAAGTTTAAAATAGAGGAATTTAAGTGGATGAGACGGTATATGTCTAAAATGAATAAATAACTAAATGAATAAATACATGCATGATTAAATAATTAAATAAATAAATGAATAACTAGATGAATGAATAACTAGGTGAATATATGAAGACTAATACATAACTAGATGTATATAGAAATATAATTGATAGACAGAAATTCTTGATTGGAAATATATTGATTCTATTCTAAACGTTTGGAATTATGCCATCTACGCTTGAATGGGATGAGGTGGTTTGAAACTGGAGATGATTTAATTTAATTTATAAGATTCATCTAACTAAAATAATAATAAGTATAGACTAAAAATTAGATATAGGGGTCTACCTGGGCCGCATGTTTATTCACTGTTTTAAAATGAGGGTAGGAGATGAGGCATGTAAAAGTGGCAAGATAAATATCTAAAACTTAAACATACATAATGATAGACCGATGTGCATTTAATTATTTTCCAAGAAGCAAATCAAGTCTAGGTCTATGTTTAGGCCGTTTGGCATGAGACTGTCAAGTTCATAAATCCAAAACATTTCCCTTTGGGCCAAAGTACATTCCATATTTTTACCCCTCCAATTGGATTGGATCTTTTCAATCACCCAAAAGTCTAAGCCAGATGGGTCTTTATTGTGTTTTTCTTCGAAATGTGACGATAGGCTGTGTGTTTTCAATCCATTACTAATATTGCGTAAGTGTTCCAATAATCGTACTTTGAAGTTTTAGTCTTTTAGTTTTTCCTACATATAGTAGGTCACATGGGCATTTTTGGCAGTAGATCACCTCCTTGGTGTTGCAAGTGTTAAAGCCTTTGATTTTATATTCCTTCTTGTTTTTTGGATTTGTGAAAATATCTTGAGTGACAATGAATGGAGATTGTCGTAAGGCTAACTTGCATGCTCTGCAGTCTCTACACTTAACAAATTTGTTTGGTTGTTGGGGTGTATATTTGGGAGGGTTAGTATAGCTGTTGGTTAAATGCTGGGATAGTGTAGTTGGTTTTTGATATATAAATGTGGGTTTCTGACCTAATATTTTCTCTAGGGTAGGATCCGTCTGCAGTATGTTCCAATGTTTTCTTATAATGGATTCTATATGTTTATAATCCCGATTGAATCTGGTGATGAATGGGAAGGTGCACTGGCTGTTTACTTTTTTCTTGGATATTCCACCGTTCTTAGATTCCTCTTGCACTTCTAGAATGATCTTATTTATGTTGTTTTGTTGATATCCTTTTTCTACGAAGCGTGCACCCAGAATTTTCATTTGCTCTAAATACGTTTGTTCATCCGTACAATTTCTTCTAATTCTTTTGAGTTGCCCTTTTGGGATATTCTTTAGCCAGCTGGGATGGTGGCAGCTGTCGATAGGGATAAAACTATTTCTGTCAGTATCCTTGAAGTAGGTCTTTGCTTTGATTCTTCAGTTTTCCTTGTAGATGGTGATATCCAGAAAATTGATTTCAGTGTTACTTATTTCATATGTGAATTTAATGTTCCAATCGTTCTGGTTGAGGGTATCTAAGAAATGGTGTAACCCTTCGTATTGCCCCTCCCACAGGAAAAAGCAATCATCAATATATCGCTTGTAGAATCTTAATTCCTTGGGTCGTTCATCAGATAGTCTCTCTTGTTCCCACAGGGCCATGTATGGGTTCGCCAGACTGGGAGCGTATTTGACTCCCATGGCTACGCCTACCTTCTGGAGGTAAAATTCTCCCTCATACCAAAAATAGTTATGTGTCAGAGAAAAGCTTAGACATTCAAGTAGGAATTCTATGTGTTGTCGGGGCAGTTTTTGATCTGTTTCCAGAAAAAAGCTTACTGCTTCCAATCCTTTTGTATGTGGTATTATAGTATAAAGAGCACTTACATCAGCAGTGGCAAGTACCAGTACAACGTTCTCCTCGAATTGTTTAATTTGGTGTAAGAAGGAGCTAGAGTCTTTTAAGTAAGCGGGGGTCTTCTGTACCAGTGGTTGGAGGAAAGAATCGTTATACTCTCCTAACCTACTGGTAATCGATCCTATGCCACTTACTATGGGCCTCCCAGGTGGATTTTGTTTATTCTTATGGACCTTTGGCAGGTGGTACAAGGTCGGGATTCTCAGTGTTTCTAGGTTTAGATAATTGTACTCTTTTTTGGTTAATATCCCCGCTCTTCTTCCCTTGTCGAGTAGATCACGTAACTTCTGGTGGTATTTCCTCATTGGGTCCCCATTTAATTTTTCATAGGTCTCTACATCACTTAGGAGTCTACTTGTCTCTTGTAAATAACTTTCTTTGTTAAGGATTACTATGCCTCCTCCCTTATCTGCAGGCTTTATTATGATATCCTTTCTTTCTTTGATATCCTTAATAGTTTTTTGGTCATCCTTTGCTTTCTTTATGGTTTGGTGATTCTTCTTGATTTTTAGATTCTTCAAATCACGGATGACCACATCTTTGAAGACATTAATTGCTCCTTTATTGGATTGCGGATTAAACGTTGAATTATTTTTAAGGTTGGTGTGTGTGAATAAACATATAGAATCCATTATAAAAAGACATTGGAACATACTGCAGACGGATCCTACCTTAGAGAAAATATTAGGTCAGAAACCCACATTTATATATCAAAAACCAACTACACTATCCCAGCATTTAACCAACAGCTATACTAACCCTCCCAAAGATACAGCCCAACAACCAAACAAATTTGTTAAGTGTAGAGACTGCAGAGCATGCAAGTTAGCCTTACGACAATCTCCATTCATTGTCACTCAAGATATTTTCACAAATCCAAAAAACAAGAAGGAATATAAAATCAAAGGCTCTAACACTTGCAACACCAAGGAGGTGATCTACTGCCTAAAATGCCCATGTGACCTACTATATGTAGGAAAAACTAAAAGACAGTTCAAAGTACGATTATTGGAACACTTACGCAATATTAGTAATGGATTGAAAACACACAGCCTATAGTCTCATTTCGAAGAAAAACACAATAAAGACCCATCTGGCTTAGACTTTTGGGTGATTGAAAAGATCCAATCCAATTGGAGGGGTAAAAATATGGAACGTACTTTGGCCCAAAGGGAAATGTTTTGGATTTATGAACTTGACAGTCTCATGCCAAACAGCCTAAACATAGACCTAGACTTGAATTGCTTCTTGGAAAATAATTAAATGCAGATCGGTCTATCATTATGTATGTTTAAGTTTTAGATATTTATCTTGCCACTTTTACATACCTCATCTCCTACCCTCATTTTAAAACAGTGAATAAACATGCGGCCCAGGTAGACCCCTATATCTAATTTTTAGTCTCTACTTATTATTATTTTAGTTAGATGAATCTTATAAATTAAATTAAATCACCTCCAGTTTCAAACCACCTCATCCCATTCAAGGGTAGATGGCATCATTCCAAACGTTTAGAATAGAATCAATATATTTCCAATCAAGAATTTCTGTCTATCAATTATATTTCTATATACATCTAGTTATGTATTAGTCTTCATATATTCACCTAGTTATTCATTCATCTAGTTATTCATTTATTTATTTATTTAATTATTTAATCATGCATGTATTTATTCATTTAGTTATTTATTCATTTTAGACATATATCGTCTCATCCACTTAAATTCCTCTATTTTAAACTTCCACCAACTAACCATCACCATACTGAGAATATAACATATGTATTAGTTTTAACGTCAACCATTAGGAATTCCTTCTCTTATCTAACCTCTCATATATTGTATCTTTTATGTTGCAAAACCACACGTGCACAAGAATAAAATTCCGGACACAGGCCATGAGGAACTGATACAAAAAAAATATATACAGACACCTATGAGGAACAACAGCGTAGGAATTAAATACATAGAACTCACAGCGGCTGGCATAATGAAGGTATAAACACCAGCCGCCGACATCGGAAATTAGCTGCACATTCATTTACAAGCACAGAAACTACGAGCCTAGAACTGCAGTTCCCATACACCTTTGCGGCCTGATGACATCATGAATAAACAGACTATAAAATGGAACACACTCACCTGTCTCTTCACACCCAGAGGATGGCCAGCAGAGCCGAAACACGCGTCGGTGACCTACTGAGCACACTGCTCAGCAACTTTAAGCACACAGACTAAGGATTATTAATTACTCATAAGGGACAGCTTGTGCCTTTTGGATTTTTATCTGGAAAACTTTGGAAACTTTGCTCTCTCAGGCAGCGGTGACCTACTGAGCACGCTGCTCAGCAACTTTAAGCACACAGACTAAGGATTATTAATTACTCATAAGAGACAGCTTGTGCCTTTTGGATTTTTACCTGGAAAACTTTGGAAACTTCGTTCTCTCAGGCAGCAAAAGACGCAGCCTGTCATTAAGATTGGACTCCTATGCAAACACCAAGACGTTGAGGACAGACAATATATGCAGCGCTCCCCCGCACTGCATGTTTTTACCCCTATACCCTACTTTCCCATTTTTGTTTTTCCCCTTTTTAATTCTAACTTTAATTTTATTTTTGTGTTTCCCCTTTTGTTTTTTACTATTAAATATTAAACAATTTTGAGGACAGACAAATAGTCCTCCATACTTATTTAAGCTCCATACATACATCTAGAGGTCCTAAACGGAATAAGGGTCCGGACCTCTACAAGCCACCGCAATCAGTCCATCGAAGGATCCAGATTCCCTGCAGATAATCACACAGGCGATAGATCCTCAAGGGTTCTGGGTAGGTCGGCGCACCCCCGGGCCACGGCGGTGAGTGTCTTTCAATAAATCCATCATCCATTGTAACCTTTTATGTTTCATGTATTTGGGTTAAATATCCAGCAGCTGTATGAATAAAACCACACAGCATACATTACCACTGTCACAATTAGAAGCATTTGACCAACAACCAGTCACAATTAATGTGTCTCTGGCTGCATAAATGCCTCTAACATTTTAAAGCGCGCCTAATCTGATTTTTCTGGTTCCAGGGAATTTAGCACTCACTGTTACCAGGACTTTCTTGTTTTTCGTTGTTTTTTTAACCTGGCCCCATGCTTAATGAATTCCCTACACTACACACTTTAAAGTCTCCCACTGATATGGGAGGGGTGTGGGGTCATGCACATGATTCCTAAGAAATTCCTTTATTGTTTATCTAACCCCTGACAGACATACAGCGTCCCCAAGCAGATTATTATTAAGCTTCCAGCTCCACTTCAGGTAGAGCCCGGGTAAATACACAGAGAGGAATATTGGAGCATGGTCTGACCATACAATCTGGCCGATCCAAGCTTGTGGAGCCCAGTCCATTGCATGATGACTAAGATATAAATAATCTATTTTGCTATAGGATTTCTTAGCAGCGGAGAAGAACGTGAAGTCCTTGCAGAGCCCGCCATGAATCCACCAATTGCATATCAGACAGTACTTTTTTCAGCCTATTCCGCTTACTCAGGGACACTGCCGACCCACCAGAGGAGGAATCCATCTCAGGCTGCATAGCAATGTTAAAGTCACCTCCCACCAGCAGAGTGCCCTCCGAAAACTCCCTCAACAACCTAAGAACTCTTACACAAAAGCCAACCTGGTCGGTGTTAGGAGCATAAATATTCGCTATGGTGTATACTTCCGTATAGAGCTCCACTTTAAGGAATATGAATCGCCCATTGGGATCAACCTTGACGTCCACAACCTTATGTGGAAGAGACCTATGGATGGCATATGGATGGAAACCCCTGTTGCCTTGATGGTGGGATTAGGTGCATGGTGCCACGCAGGGTAGTATCTATTCCTAATATTTGGTATATGTCCCTCCTTAAAGTGCGTCTCCTGGAGAAGCAACCCTGTGCTTATGCATGTGGTACAAAACTTGTGACCTTTTCTCTGGGACATTTAGCCCCTTAACATTAAAGGAGCCAATTATTAACTCCGCCATTGTCCGCAAGCTCCCGAAAGGAAGGAAAGCCGGACTGGGGGGGGGGGGGGGGGGGGGGGGGGCGGAGAGAAAAGAATGGAACGTGATACTAAGGGGTTAATAGAAAGAGGGGTAACGAACGAAAAAATGAATACTACTAAGAAAACAAACAATTACTAATTCTACCATTAGCGTTAACGCTCACTAGGTTCTCTTATATGAGACGAGCGATCTGGCCTACTGGGGGGAAGTGGAAAGCCATAACCACAGGCAAGGAGTTGCTTCTACCGTATACGTATGCTATGAGAGTCCACTTCTCCAGAGTCTCAAGCCAACTGTAAGCACCTTCAAATATCAATAACATGAAACCATAACCATTGCCCAAAAATAATATTACAACCATAACAGCCGCCAACGTTAGGCCCCCGAACTCCCCACACTGCCCCACCCCACAGCCACGGAGCCAGGCGGCAGGGGGAGGGCAGGACCCCCCCCATTCCAGAACACCAGCATGTGAAATACCACAGTAACTATCAAATGACCAATGGCCCATCGGTCCACCCTCCATGCTCCCCCCAGGCCAGCCCCCCTCAACCCGACCGCCCCCCGACCCACTCCGGGAGCCACGACTACAGGGGCCAGAGCAGACCACATCGCCGACAGGCCAACAAATTACACTCACGCTGGCCCACGGCCCGGTGCCCCCCCCAGCACACCCCTACCTGGAGCCCCGACACCTCCGCCCCAGTTGTCAGAGAATGAATATCCATCCGAAATCGAAAACATCCATAACTGCCGTGCAGCACAGAGGGCCAGACTCCGAAGACTGCTCTCCGCAGGTCAAGCCCCGGGCACAGGGGGGGCACAAGGTCCCGGAGAAGATCACAGAAGAGGAAGTAACAACAGCCCGATGAACAAGTGGAGGGGGGGGGGAAAGAACCAGGTCCAAGAGGCCGTCTCCCGTACATCCTCAACTGGAACCAGTCCCGGGGGGTGAAGTCAGGACGTCAGGGCACTGATGGTATCTTCAACCAGACTAAACAGCTTGTCGGCGTCCGCCACCCCTGATCCTGTGCCTCTGTGGCCTTGGATCTCCAGGAAGCGGGCATCTGCCCGGCTCTCCGAAGTCTCCCACGGTGGGCAACAGCCAATCACCCACCTGTATACTTGGAATCTCCAAGAAGCTGAAAAGATCCGGAAGTTGCAAGTGCCACCGCAGAGCAAACGATCGCCCTCTCTTCGTAACCACAAGGTGGAATGGGTGGCCCCACCTGTACGTCGCTCCGACCGATTTAATAGATTCCAGCAATGGTCTCATGAGACAATGCATTTGAAGGGTGCGTCTGGCGAGATCGGGAAGCAAAGTGATCCTGGATACGTTGTAGCGGATAGGGCCCCTGTCCCAGGCTCTTCTCATTATGTCATCCTTGACTTTATAGAAGTGAACCCGACATACTATGTCCCTTGGTCTGTCAGGATCTGTGGAGCGCGGGCCCGGAGCCCTGTGGGCCCTGTTGATCTCGATATGTTCTCCAGGGGGCCTGTCCAGGACAATGTTGAATATCCGGGCGACCACTTCGTTGAGATTATTATTCTCCGGGACCTCTGGGAGACCGCGTATCCGTATGTTGTTCCTGCGGCTCCTGTTTTCAAGATCATCCAGGTGCATTAGGGCCCTAATTATTTGTTGGTTAGAGTGCGCTTGGGCCTGTTGCATTGCTGCTTGTGCCCGCTCGAGCGCTTCCAGTCGCTGGTCCGTGTCGATCCATTGTTGTTCAAGAGTGTTCACTCTTCCAGAAACCTCAGAGACCGCTCGTGTCATCTCCTCAAGTTCCCATCTCAGGAGAGATTCCATCCTAGTTGTATAATTCTCAAAGTCCCTCCTGGATGGTAAAAATTTCTGGAGAGGGCGCTGTAGCCTGGGACCAAGTGGGCGACAGGGGCTGAATCGGGCTATCTGGCTCTTCTGAAAACATTGGGCTGGTTGAAGCGGATGGACAAAATCTCTGGCCCTCTAATGAGTCCGGGGGATGGCCTACGGGTCCGGCCGGTGACGGAGTCGGGCTCTTCTCTTGGGGTGCGCCCAGGGGTTTGCCGTCTCTCTCAGCTATTTGGGGGTCGGCCTCATGCCTCCTGCCCCCATGGAGCTCGCTGGCACGGATCTGGTCACTGGAAGACATCCCCCTCTGTGGCTGGCTTCTCCATTTGGGGCGAACAGGACTCTATCACGAGGAGGGGGGTGAATTTCAGCCGTCGCCACCACCGAACCAGGGGCGCTTCTCCCCCCGTCGGCCCCATTCTGTGGTGCCTGAGACTGTCCCCTGTATATAGGGCAGTCCCCCTTGTAATTTGGACTTGCTGGACAGGTTCCGCAACGTGCAGCTGCTTGGCCAGGGGAATGAGCCTGTACTTGGTGCGCGTGCCCCCAGTGTCCCAGCTCCGACTGCAGTGTTTCCCAGGTGCCTCCCGGATTTGCACCCTCCTGTGGCCCCCATGTACTTTCCCCCACCGGGTTACCTCCCCATTCCCGGGTGGCCAGTCCAATCCCCGCCGGCCGCACCATTTCTGTCTTCTGCAGGAGCCTAGCCTCTGCTCCCACCATCGCGGTGGGTACCTGATCTGATGGGGGGGTCTCCTCCACCCGGCGCTGTAACTCCCCGTCCTGGCTTTTGGCTGCCATGCCGCCGACGCAGAGGACGGCGGCGCCCGTGTGCTGCGGTACACCCGAGCTCATCAGCTGATCCGGCGGGGGGAGAATCTCCTCCGCCCCGCTCTGCAACTCCCCGCCGGGGCGTCTGCTGTCACTGCCACCACCGCGGAGGATGGCGGCGCACATGCGCTGCGGCGCTCCCCGCCTCACCTCTCCTGCAGCCATGGGGCCCTCTGCGATGGGCTCTTCTGCCCTATCCTCCTGGTCATTCGGGCTTTGTTTGGTCTGGGGGGGGCGCTCGAACTCCAAGCCCTCCAACCGGGCTGGGTGAAGGACTCCTCGCCTCCGCCGCCTGCAGCACACCCCTCCGTTCCGTCGACGCCATCTTGTTCTCCCTGCTGCTGCTCCCAGACGGCTGCTTTGCCTTCAGCAATCGGCTGATCTTGCCAGCTTTATCACTCCCAGGGGTCGACTTGCTCTTCCTGCGCTTGGACATCCCGTTGGCGAGCAGATTGCAGGTAAGACTCCCACGTTTTCCTAGCACTTCTGCAGAGCTCCTAAAAAGTGCGCCGTCATGCCGCCATAGCCAAGCCACGCCCCCCTAAAATTACATTTTTATCTTTTTACATTTTACACTTGAACTTGCTTTTGGTAACTTTTAATCTGCGATATTTAGCCTAATATTGGTGTCTCCCTAAAGTGGGTTGTGACTTGGTTTGTAATTTATACTGATGCTGTATTATTAGAGGTTTACCTTTGTAAACAACATTTTATAATGAATTTTAGAACACATTAAAAAGTATGCGTGCCTTGAAATCAGCTTTATTGTTTTGCCATTTTCTACTACTGGAATGAAGAAAAATGTAGGTTTTACTAAGGGTCAAATGTAAAACAACGAAAAGAAAACAAGATATTTTTCTGTGGTTAAATAACCCGTATAAAGCATATTCCTGCTCTTTCTGTTGATAGCAAATTATTTTTGGCAAGCGGTCAGAACAAAGACAAGAGTGAGGGCCAACCAATACAGCTTATTACATTAATGTTATGCCTTTTCTATTTTACGAAGCTTTGAAGTGGTCTCTTATTCCCAGAAGTGAATGTTAAAGCATTAAGCTAAGGATTTTTGTAATTCAACTTAATCTCAAAGAACTTCATTTATGAACATTCCTTATTTAATTAGAAATACAAACAGCCAACAGTGTAGTCGAGGGATAAATGTAGCATTTTGAAGCTTTATCAATGGGTATGCTCAGTCCAGTAGTCTGAATGCCCAGGTTTCATTAATGAAACACCTAACATCTAGTGGACTCTTTGTAATGTTCCCTTACAAAGTTTAATAATTGTAAGCGCTCTATATAAGTTATCTGGACCCTATAAGCCAGTGTTCCCCAACCCTATACTCAAGGCCAGTTTTGGCCAGATGCACAGGTGAGGTAACTAGTGCAACAGAAGTGCTTTAGAGCCAGATATGTGGAAACATGACCTTTTGGTGGACTCTGAGTAGAGATGAGCGAATCGATTCGGACGAACCCTAATTCGTTCCGAATTTCATGAAATATTCGATTCTGAACGAATCCGAATTTCTTCGCGATTCGATCGATCGAATTTTTTCTTTAAACTCCATTTACTGCAATTACAGGCATTCTAAAATGGTGGATCCAAATGTCTGGACATATCCCCTGGGGCAAAGTATCATGGGAAGGTCACATGCAGCCTATCAGCAGCCAGGCACCCCGGTGACATCACAGCGCTATATAAGCGGCGGCCATCTTGCTGGTGCGCATTTCAGCATTGTATTGCGGTGAGAACGGGGCTTGGGAGAAACAGGGAAAGACAGAGAAAGACAAACAGAGAGCCAGGGAGAGCCAGAGAGAACCCCTGCTTTAAAAACCCCTGAGCACTGTGCATCCCATGTTTGCACGTTTAACCCTATCTGTTACACAGAAGCAGGTCTTTCAGCTGATTTCATATAACTAGACCACAGTTTTAAAAGTGTTTTTGTGTCTGCTTTAAAACCCCTGAGCACTGGGCATCCCATATTGCCAATTTGCATAGTATCTGTTACAGAGAAGCAGGTCTTTCAGCTGATTTCATATAACTAGACTACAGTTTTAAAAGTGTTTTTGTGTCTGCTTTAAAAACCCCTGAGCACTGGGCATCCCATGTTAGCACATTTAACCGTATCTGTTACACAGAAGCATGTCTTAAAGCTGATTTCATCTAACTAGACCACAGTTTTAAAAGTGTTTTTGTGTCTGCTTTAAAAACCCTTGAGCACTGGGCATCCCATATTGCCAATTTTCATAGTATCTGTTACAGAGAAGCAGGTCTTAAAGCTGATTTCATATAACTAGACCACAGTTTTAAAAGTGTTTTTGTGTCTGCTTTAAAAACCCCTGAGCACTGGACATCCCATGTTACCACATTTAACCGTATCTGTTACACAGAAGCAGGTCTTTCAGCTGATTTCATATAACTAGACCACAGTTTTAAAAGTGTTTTTGTGTCTGCTTTAAAAACCCCTGAGCACTGGGCATCCCATGTTAGCACATGTAACTGTAACTGTTACACAGAAGCAGGTCTTAAAGCTGATTTCATCTAACTAGACCACAGTTTTAAAGTGTTTTTGTGTCTGCTTTAAAAACCCTTGAGCACTGGTCATCCCATATTGCCAATTTTCATACTATTTGTTACTGAGAAGCAGGTCTTGTGTCTGCTTTAAAAACCCCTGAGCACTGTGCATCCCATGTTTGCATGTTTAACCCTATCTGTTACACAGAAGCAGGTTTTCAGCTGATTTAATCTAACTAGACCACAGTTTTAAAAGTGTTTTTGTGTCTGCTTTAAAAGCCCTTGAGTACTGGGCATCCCATATTGCCAATTTTCATAGTATCTGTTACAGAGAAGCGGGTCTTTCAGCTTATTTCATATAACTAGACCACAGTTTTAAAAGTGTTTTTGTGTCTGCTTTAAAACCCCTGAGTACTGGGCATCCCATGTTAGCACATTTAACTGTATCTGTTACACAGAAGCAGGTCTTTCAGCTGATTTCATCTAACTAGACCACAGTTTTGAAAGTGTGTTTGTGTCTGCTTTAAAACCCCTGAGCACTGGGCATCCCATGTTTGCACATTTAACCCTATCTGTTACACAGAAACAGGTCTTTCAGCTGACTTCATCTAACTAGACCACAGTTTTAAAAGTGTTTTTTGTGTCTGCTTTAAAAACCCCTGAGCACTGGGCATCCCATGTTAGCACATTGAACTGTATCTTTTACACAGAAGCAGGTCTTTCAGCTGATTTCATATAACTAGACCACAGTTTTAAAAGTGTTTTTGTGTCTGCTTTAAAAACCCTGGAGCACTGGGCATCCCATATTGCCAATTTTCATAGTATCTGTTACAGAGAAGCAGGTCTTTCAGCTGATCTCATATAACTAGACCACAGTTTTAAAAGTGTTTTTGTGTCTGCTTTTAAAACCCCTGAGCACTGCGCATCCCATGTTAGCACATTTAACCGTATCCGTTACACAGAAGCAGGTCTTTCAGCTGATTTCATTTAACTAGACCACAGTTTCAAAAGTGTTTTTGTGTCTGCTTTAACAACCCCTGAGCACTGGGCATCCCATGTTAGCACATTTAACCCTATCTGTTACACAGAAGCAGGTCTTTCAGCTGATTTCATCTAACTAGACCACAGTTTTAAAAGTGTTTTTGTGTCTGCTTTACAACCCCTGAGCACTGGGCATCCCATGTTAGCACATTTAACCATATCTGTTACAGAGAAACAGGTCTTTCAGCTGATTTCATATAACTAGACCACAGTTTTAAAAGTGTTTTTGTGTCTGCTTTTAAAACCCCTGAGCACTGCGCATCCCATGTTAGCACATTTAACCGTATCTGTTACACAGAAGCAGGTCTTTCAGCTGATATCATTTAACTAGACCACAGTTTCAAAAGTGTGTTTGTGTCTGCTATAAAAACCCCTGAGCACTGGGCATCCCATGTTAGCACATTTAACTGTATCTGTTACACAGAAGCAGGTCTTTCAGCTGATTTCATATAACTAGACCACAGTTTTAAAAGTGTTTTTGTGTCTGCTTTAAAAACCCCTGAGCACTGGGCATCCCATATTGCCAATTTTCATAGTATCTGTTACAGAGAAGCAGGTCTTTCAGCTGATCTCATATTACTAGACCACAGTTTTAAAAGTGTTTTTGTGTCTGCTTTAAAACCCCTGAGCACTGGGCATCCCATATTGCCAATTTGCATAGTATCTGTTACAGAGAAACAGGTCTTTCAGCTGATTTCATATAACTAGACTACAGTTTTAAAAGTGTTTTTGTGTCTGCTTTAAAAACCCCTGAGCACTGGGCATCCCATGTTAGCACATTTAACCGTATCTGTTACACAGAAGCATGTCTTAAAGCTGATTTCATCTAACTAGACCACAGTTTTAAACGTTTTGTGTCTGCTTTAAAAACCCTTGAGCACTGGGCATCCCATATTGCCAATTTTCATAGTATCTGTTACAGAGAAGCAGGTCTTAAAGCTGATTTCATATAACTAGACCACAGTTTTAAAAGTGTTTTTGTGTCTGCTTTAAAAACCCCTGAGCACTGGGCATCGCATGTTACCACATTTAACCGTATCTGTTACACAGAAGCAGGTCTTTCAGCTGATTTCATATAACTAGAC
This sequence comes from Gastrophryne carolinensis, assembly GCA_027917425.1. NCBI lineage: Eukaryota > Metazoa > Chordata > Amphibia > Anura > Microhylidae > Gastrophryne > Gastrophryne carolinensis. The sequence continues at coordinate 270,934,831 of CM051234.1, forward strand.
CACAGTTTTAAAAGTGTTTTTGTGTCTGCTTTAAAAACCCTGGAGCACTGGGCATCCCATATTGCCAATTTTCATAGTATCTGTTACAGAGAAACAGTTCTTAAAGCTGATTTAATATAACTAGACCACAGTTTTAAAAGTGTTTTTGTGTCTGCTTTAAAAACCTCTGAGCACTGGGCATCCCATGTTAGCACATTTAACTGTATCTGTTACACAGAAGCAGGTCTTTCAGCTGATTTCATCTAACTAGACCACAGTTTTAAAAGTGTTTTTGTGTCTGTTTTAACAACCCCTGAGCACTGGGCATCCCATGTTAGCACATGTAACTGTTACACAGAAGCAGGTCTTAAAGCTGATTTCATCTAACTAGACCCCAGTTTTAAAGTGTTTTTGTGTCTGCTTTAAAAACCCTTGAGCACTGGTCATCCCATATTGCCAATTTTCAGACTATTTGTTACTGAGAAGCAGGTCTTGTGTCTGCTTTAAAAACCCCTGAGCACTGTGCATCCCATGTTTGCACGTTTAACCCTATCTGTTACACAGAAGCAGGTTTTCAGCTGATTTAAGCTAACTAGACCACAGTTTAAAAGTGTTTTTGTGTCTGCTTTAAAAACCCCTGAGCACTGGGCATCCCATGTTAGCACATTTAACAGTATCTGTTACACAGAAACAGGTATTTCAGCTGATTTCATATAACTAGACCACAGTTTTAAAAGTGTTTTTGTGTCTGCTTTAAAAGCCCTTGAGTACTGGGCATCCCATATTGCCAATTTTCATAGTATCTGTTACAGAGAAGCGGGTCTTTCAGCTTATTTCATATAACTAGACCACAGTTTTAAAAGTGTTTTGTGTCTGCTTTAAAAACCCCTGAGTACTGGGCATCCCATGTTAGCACATTTAACTGTATCTGTTACACAGAAGCAGGTCTTTCAGCTGATTTCATCTAACTAGACCACAGTTTTGAAAGTGTGTTTGTGTCTGCTTTAAAACCCCTGAGCACTGGGCATCCCATGTTTGCACATTTAACCCTATCTGTTACACAGAGACAGGTCTTTCAGCTGACTTCATCTAACTAGACCACAGTTTTAAAAGTGTTTTTTGTGTCTGCTTTAAAAACCCCTGAGCACTGGGCATCCCATGTTAGCACATTGAAAGGTATCTTTTACACAGAAGCAGGTCTTTCGGCTGATTTCATATAACTAGACCACAGTTTTAAAAGTGTTTTTGTGTCTGCTTTAAAAACCCCTGAGCACTGGGCATCCCATGTTAGCACATTTAATCCTATCTCTTACACAGAAGCAGGTCTTTCAGCTGATTTCATATAACTAGACCACAGTTTAAAAAGTGTTTTTGGGTCTGCTTTAAAACCCGAGTACTGGGCATCCCATGTTAGCACATTTAACCCTATATGTTACACAGAGACAGGTCTTTCAGCTGATTTCATCTAACTAGACCACCGTTTTAAAAGTGTTTTTGTGTCTGCTTTAAAAACCACTGAGCACTGTGCATCCCATGTTTGCACATTTAACCCTATCTGTTACACAGAGACAGGTCTTTCAGCTGACTTCATCTAACTAGACCACAGTTTTAAAAGTGTTTTGTGTCTGCTTTAAAAACCCCTGAGCACTGGGCATCCCATGTTAGCACATTGAACTGTATCTTTTACACAGAAGCAGGTCTTTCAGCTGATTTCATATAACTAGACCACAGTTTTAAAAGTGTTTTGTGTCTGCTTTAAAAACCCTTGAGTACTGGGCATCCCATATTGCCAATTTTCATAGTATCTGTTACAGAGAAGCAGGTCTTTCAGCTGATTTCATCTAACTAGAACACAGTTTTGAAAGTGTTTTTGTGTCTGCTTTAAAAACCCCTGGGCACTGGGCATCCCATGTTAGCACATTTAACCGTATCTGTTACACAGAAGCAGGTCTTTCAGCTAATCTCATCTAACTAGGACACAGTTTTAAAAGTGTTTTTGTGTCTGCTTTAAAAACCCCTGAGCACTGGGCATCCCATGTTAGCACATTTAACTGTATAAGTTACACAGAAGCAGGTCTTTCAGCTGATTTCATATAACTAGACCACAGTTTTAAAAGTGTTTTTGTGTCTGCTTTAAAAACCCTTGAGTACTGGGCATCCCATATTGCCAATTTTCATAGTATCTGTTACAGATAAGCAGTTTTTTCAGCTGATTTCATATAACTAGACCACAGTTTTAAAAGTGTTTTTGTGTCTGCTATAAAAACCCCTGAGCACTGTGCATCCCATGTTAGCACATTTAAGTGTATCTGTTACACAGAAGCAGGTCTTTCAGCTGATTTCATCTAACTAGACCACAGTTTTAAAAGTGTTTTTGTGTCTGCTTTAAAAACCCCTGAGCACTGAACATCCCATGTTAGCACATTTAACCGTATCTGTTACAGAGAAGCAGGTATTTCAGCTGATTTCATATAACTAGACCACAGTTTTAAAAGTGTTTTTGTGTCTGCTTTAAAAACCCTTGAGTACTGGGCATCCCATATTGCCAATTTTCATAATATCTGTTACAGAGAAGCAGGTCTTTCAGCTGATTTCATATAACTAGACCACAGTTTTAAAAGTGTTTTTGTGTCTGCTTTAAAAACCTCTGAGCACTGAACATCCCATGTTAGCACATTTAACCGTATCTGTTACAGAGAAGCAGGTCTTTCAGCTGATTTCATATAACTAGACCACAGTTTTAAAAGTGTTTTTGTGTCTGCTTTAAAAACCCTGGAGCACTGGGCATCCCATATTGCCAATTTTCATAGTATCTGTTACAGAGAAGCAGGTCTTTCAGCTGATTTCATATAACTAGACCACCGTTTTAAAAGTGTTTTTGTGTCTGCTTTAAAAACCTCTGAGCACTGAACATCCCATGTTAGCACATTTAACCGTATCTATTACAGAGAAGCAGGTCTTTCAGCTGATTTCATATAACTAGACCACAGTTTTAAAAGTGTTTTTGTGTCTGCTTTAAAAACCCTGGAGCACTGGGCATCCCATATTGCCAATTTTCATAGTATCTGTTACAGAGAAGCAGTACCTCAGTTTATTTAACTTCTGCTTTTTAAAGTAAACACAATTTTTAAAGTGCCTGTTGCGCATTTCAAATACATAAAAATGTCAGGTAGACAAGTGCCAGGATGTTCACAGAGGAGTGGCAGATGCCTAGATTCAGCAGGCAGAGGTCACAGCAGACTAGGGGTGAGTGGCAGCAGGAGTCGCAGTGAGAGACCTGATCTGCCAGTATCTGCTAGCGGTTGTGTCTCCACCAGTAACGCATCTGCCGTCGTAGATTGGTTAACGCGGTCATCCACATCATCACAAGTTACATCTGACACCCCCAGTCTACAATCGGTAGGTTCCTCTGACACAACCCTGAGTTGGCATGGCCTGGGAGGAATCCCTAGCCTCCCATTGCCTCTATCCTCGTTCCCTCCCCCAGCGACGTATCCTATGATTTGGGTTCAGCTCCACTCTTTAGTGAGGACGATCAGATAGAGGACAGTCAGCAGCTACTGCCCAGCCAATAAATGGAGGTGGCATCTTTCGCTAGGTAGACAAATAGTGATGTGGAGAGTGTCGTGGGAGGTGGTGTGGCGAGCGTTCCAGCTCCTGCATCAGACACTGTTGAGGAAACCGAAAACATCAGTGACGTGCAGCCACAACTCGGTGATGATGATGAAGCCGTTCGCACTTGGGAGCCGGGTGCAGAAGGGGCTTCATCATCATCATCAGGAGAAGAGGGGCGCAGGTTGCCCCGGAGTCAGCAGCTGAGGCAGCAAGGTGTTAGCAGCATGGTTGGCAGTCAGCATGGGGGCAGAATTTTAAAGTCTGGAGCCAAACGAGGCCGGGGCCGGGGTAGATCACTTGCTGCGCGGCAGGCTACCTTCTCGGGAGGTAGTGGAGCAGAGGTTCCTGGAGTTGGCGGCAGTAGCAGTGAATCAGTGCGGGCTGTTGGTGGGAAAATTAGCTACTCTGCAGTGTGGCAGTTTTTCATCCAGCATCCGCAGGAGGGTAACATGGCCACATGCAAGATGTGTAGGCAGAAGGTGAAGCGTGGCCAGGGCCCCAATGTTGGCACCACGGCCCTGCAACATATGCAGCATCACCATAAAGTGGCCTGGGAGAACCGAGGTTCCGAAGAGGTGGTCCAGCCTGCTTCCTCACCAAGTGGCACGCCACTCCAAATTTCTGCCAGCCAAGGCTCCAGCACCTCAGCCGAAGGCAGCTGTGCATCATACCCATCCTCTGTCGCTCCAGATGCTCCTGCTCCTCCTCCAAGTCAGGCATCCTGCCAGCAATCCATCAGCGAAGCCATGTCCAAGAGACAGCAGTATGCGCCCACTCATCCTACGGTGCAGAAGCTGAGTGTGCTCCTGTTGCTGGTGCTGCAGTCGCTCCCTTTTCAGGTGGTGGACTCTGCACCTTTCAGAGAACTGATGGCTTGTGCCGAGCCGAGGTGGAGAGTCTGAAGCCGTCATTTCTTTGCCAAGAAGGCAGTACCAGCCCTGCACAATTTTGTTGAACAGAAGGTGGGCGAGTCCTTGAGCCTGTCAGTGTGTACCAAAGTGCATGGCAGCGCCGACATCTGGAGATGTAACTACGGTCAGGGACAGTACATGTCGTTTACGGCCCACTGGGTGAATGTGGTTCCTTTGCAGCAGCAGCAACTTGGACAGGTCACGCCGCTTCGGCCTCCACACTCCCAGGCCGTTGTGCCTGTGACACTGTGCGACTCGGCCTCCTCAACCTCCGCCGTCTCCTCACCCTCCACTGTAGGGTCAAGTCTCAGTGCCCCTCCAGTCTACCATGTGTGCAGGACATGGCGGTGTCACGCTGTGCTTCACATGGTTTGTCTTGGAGAACGGAGTCACACAGGGGAGGAACTGCTAAAATGTATTCATCAAGAAATCCAAACATGGCTTACTCCAAGAAAACTGAAAATGGGAACCATGGTGACCGACAATGGGAAGAACATTTTGTCTGCGTTGCAACAAGGAAGCCTGACCCATGCGCCCTGCATGGCTCACATCTTCAATCTGGTTGTCAAGTCTTCCCCGCATCTGCAAGACATCCTAACAACAGGAAGGAAATATTGCATGCACTTCAGCCACTCCTACACCGCCAAGCACACCCTTCTTGAGCTACAGCGTCAGAACGGTAGCCCCCAACATAGTCTGATTTGCGATGTTTCCACCCGTTGGAATTCCACCTTCCATATGTTGGACTGACTATACGAACAAAGAAAAGCCATCACGGATTTCTTGATGATCCTAGCGGATAGGGGCACTCCCTGTGTAACTTCATTGTAAACCAGTGGCAGCTCATACATGACACCTGCCATTTGCTCAGGCCCTTTGAGGAAGCCACTTTATTTGTCATTCGCCAGGATTACAGGATGAACAACGTGATTCCACTGCTTCATGTACTACAATACATGTTGGTAACCATGGCTGGTCAGGGCACTGGAGACATGGTGCCTACATCTTACAGCCACATGAACCCCGTTGGAGTTGAACTGGAGGAGGAGGAGGAGGACAGGCACAATGAAGCACAGTTTAGGCTTGGCGAAAAGGCTAGTTTATATAGTCAGCTGACAGGAGAGGAGGAGCAGGAGCAGCCAGAGGAGCTAGAGGGTTGTGAGGAAGGCGAGACAGAGGACCCAGACACACCGTGGCAGTATGCAGTGGAGATGGAGACAGGTAGTCCCTCCGAGTCACTTGCACAAATGGCACGAAACATGCTCACGTGCTTGCGTAGTGACCCCAGAATTGTTTCCATTTGTCAGCGGGATGACTTCTGGCTCTCCACCTTATTGGACCCTCGCTACCGGCAAAAAATGGGGGCATTTTTACACCCACTGAGAGGGAGGACAAACTGGCCTACTACAGAGACATCCTACGTAGTCAGTTGGCCAATGCCTATCTGCTCCATCGTCCATGCTCTCGCAGGTCTGACTCGGGGGGCCCTCTGCGCTCACCTTCCACAGCCATAGCTGCTGGGGGGGGGGGTGGCAGGAGCAGCAGCTCCATCAGCAGCAGCCTGAGTCTACAGTCGCTAATGAGTAGCTTTCTTCACCCGCATAGTGAGGCTACTCATGAGCAGCAGGAAGACCTGGAGCAGGACCTGAACCAGCAGGTCGTGTCATACCTTGACATGACCATGCCAACACACCTTGAGGATCCGCTGGACTTCTGAGCAGCCAAACTTGACTTGTGGCCGCAACTAGCAGAGTTTGCCCTGGGAAAGCTGTCCTTCCCGGCCAGTAGCGTGCCATCTGAGCGGGTATTTAGTGCAACGGGGGCCATAGTAACGCCGAGGAGAACTCGTCTGTCAACTAAAAATGTGGAGAGACTCACCTTTGTGAAAGTGAATCAGGGATGGATCAGCCAGGATTTCCACCCACCAATGGCTGATGCATGCGAGTAGATTCATCATGGTGCCGCGTTTTACACTTTCCAAATAGTGCAAAACATATTTATGCCTTTAGGCCAATTTTTGGGTTCCTGCTGATGCCAACTTCAGGGTATGCCTTTCAGACAATTTTTGTGTTCCTGCTGCTGCCAACTCCAGGGTGTGTCTTTAGGCCAACTTTTGGGCTCCTGCTGCCAACGCCAGTGTCTCTTTCAATCAATGTTTGGGCTCCTGCCAACTCCAGGGTGTCTTTCAGTCAATTTTTGTGCTCCTGCTGCTGCTGACAACTCCAGGGTGCCTTCCAGCCAATGTGTGGGTTACTGCTGCTGCTGCCAACTCCAGGGTGTGCCTTCCAGCCATTTTTTGTGCTGCTGCTGCTGCCAACTTCAGAGTGCCTTCCAGCCAATTTCTGGGTTCCTGCTGCTGCTGCCAACTCAAGGGTGTGTATCTCAGTCAATTTTTGGGCTCCTGCTGCCAACTCCAGGGTGTCATTCAGGCAATGTTTGGGATCCTGCTGCTGCTGCCAACTCCAGGGTGTATCTTTCAAGCAATGTTTGGGCTCCTGCTGCTGCTGCCAACTCCAGTGTGTCTTTAGGCCAATATTTGGGCTGCTGCTGCATACTCCAGTGTCTCTTTGAAGCAATGTTTGGGCTCCTGCTGCCAGCTCCAGGGTGTGTCTTTAAGCCAATTTTGGGCTCCTGTTGCCAACTCCAGTGTCTCTTTCAAGCAATGTTTGGGCTCCTGCTGCTGCTGCCAACTCCAAGGTGTGTCTTTAGGTCAATGTTTGGGTTCCTGCTGCTTCTGCCAACTCCAGGGAGTCTTTCAGTCAATTTTTGGGCTCCGGCTGCTGCTGACAACTCCATGGTATCATTCAGTCAATTTTTGTGCTCCTGTTGCTGCTGCCCACTCCAGGGTGTGTCTTTAGGCCAATGTTTGGGTCCTGCTGCCAACTTCAGTGTCTCTTTCAAGCAATGTTTGGGCTCCTGCTGCTGCTGCCAACTCCAGGGTGTGTCTTTAGGCCAATATTTGGGCTCCTGCTGCCAACTCCAGTGTCTCTTTCAAGCAATATTTGGGCTCCTGCTGCTGCTGCCAACTCCAGTGTGTGTCTTTAGGCCAATTTTTGGGCTCCTGCTGCCAACTCCAGGGTATGTATCTCAGTCAATTTTTGGGCTCCTGCTGCTGCTGCCAACTCCAGTGTCTCTTTCAAGCAATGTTTGTGCTCCTGCTGCTGCTGCCAACTCCAGTGTGTCTTTGGGCCAATTTTTGGGCTGCTGCTGCCAACTACAGTGTCTCTTTCAAGCAATGTTTGGGCTCCTGCTGCTACTGTCAACTCCAGGGTGTGTCTTTTGGGCAATTTTTGGGCTCCTGCTGCCAACTCCAGTGTCTCCTTCAAGCAATGTTTAGGTTCCTGCTGCTGCTGCCAACTCCAGGGTGTGTCTTTAGGCCAATGTTTGGGTTCCTGCTGCCAACTCCAGTGTCTCTTTCAAGCAATGTTTGGGCTCCTGTTGCTGCTGCCAACTCCAGGGTGTGTCTTTAGGCCAATTTTTGGGCTCCTGCTGCCAACTCCAGTGTCTCTTTCAAGCAATGTTTGGGCTCCTGCTGCTGCTGCCAACTCCAGGGTGTGTATTTAGGCCAATGTTTGGGTTCCTGCTGCTTTTGCCAACTCCAGGGTGTCTTTCAGTCAATTTTTGGGCTCCTGCTGCTGCTGACAACTCCATGGTGTCATTCAGTCAATTTTTGGGCTCCTGCTGCTGCTGTCAACTCCAGGGTGTGTCTTTAGGCCAATATTTGGGCTCCTGCTGCCAACTCCAGTGTCTATTTCAAGCAATGTTTGGGCTCCTGCTGCTTCTGTCAACTCCAGTGTGTGTCTTTAGGCCAATTTTTGGGCTCCTGCTGCCAACTCCAGGGTGTGTCTCTCAGTCAATTTTTGGGCTCCTGCTGCTGCTGCCAACTCTAGTGTTTCTTTCAAGCAATGTTTGGGCTCCTGCTGCTTCTGCCAACTCCAGTGTGTCTTTAGGCCAACTTTCGGGCTGCTGCTGCCAACTACAGTGTCTCTTTCAAGCAATGTTTGGGTTCCTGCTGCTACTGCCAACTCCAGGGTGTCTTTAGGCCAATTTTTGGGCTCCTGCTGCCAACTCCAGTGTCTCTTTCAAGCAATGTTTGGGCTCCTGCTGCTGCTGCCAACTCCAGGGTGTGTCTTTAGGCCAATTTTTTCGTTCCTGCTGCCAACTCCAGTGTCTCTTTCAAGCAATGTTTGGGCTCCTGCTGCTTCTGCCAACTCCAGGGTGTCATTCAGTCAATTGTTGTGCTCCTGCTGCTGCTGACAACTCCAGGGTGCCTTCCAGCCAATGTTTGGGTTCCTGCCGCTGCTGCCAACTCCAGGGTGTGCCTTCCAGCCAATTTTTGTGCTCCTGCTGCTGCCAACTTCAGGGTGCCTTCCAGCTAATTTCTGGGTTCCTGCTGCTGCCAACTCCAGGGTGTGTCTCTCAGTCAATTTTTGGGCTCCTGCTGCTGCTGCCAACTCCAGGGTGTGCCTTTCAGCCAATGTTTGGGTTCCTGCTGCTGCTGCCAACTCCAGGGTGTGCCTTCCAGCCAATTTTTTTGCTCCGGCTGCTGCCAACTTCAGGGTGCCTTCCAGCCAATTTCTGGGTTCCTGCTGCTGCTGCCAACTCCAGGGTGTGTCTCTCAGTCAATTTTTGAGCTCCTTCTGCTGCTGCCAACTCCAGGGTGTGTTTTTCAGCCAATGTTTGGGTTCCCGCTGCTGCTGCCAACTCCAGGGTGTGCCTTCCAGCCAATTTTTGTGCTCCTGCTGCTGCCAACTTCAGGGTGCCTTCCAGCCAATTTCTGGGTTCCTGCTGCTGCTGCCAACTCCAGGGTGTGTCTCTCAGTCAAGTCTTGGGCTCCTGCTGCTGCTGCCAACTCCAGGGTGTGTCTTTAGGCCAATTTTTGGGCTGCTGCTGCCAACTCCAGGGTGTCATTCAGTCAATGTTTGGGCTCCTGCTGCCAACTCCAGTGTCTCTTTCAAGCAATGTTTGGGCTCCTGCTGCTGCTGACAACTCCAGGGTGTCATTCAGTCAATTTTTGGGCTCCTGCTGCTGCTGCCAACTCCAGGGTGTGTCTTTAGGCCAATTTTTGGGCTGCTGCTGCCAACTCCAGGGTGTCATTCAGTCAATGTTTGGGCTCCTGCTGCCAACTCCAGTGTCTCTTTCAAGCAATGTTTGGGCTCCTGCTGCTGCTGACAACTCTAGGGTGTCATTCAGTCAATTTTTGGGCTCCTGCTGCTGCTGCCAACTCCAGGGTGTGTCTTTCAGGCAATGTTTGGGTTCCTGCTGCTGCTGCCAACTCCAGGGTGTGCCTTCCAGCCAAGTTTTGTGCTCCTTCTGCTGCCAACTCCAGGGTGCCTTCCAGCCACTTTCTGGGTTCCTGCTGCTGCTGCCAACTCCAGGGTGTGTCTCTCAGTAAATTTTTTGGGCTCCAGCTGCTGCTGCCAACTCCAGGGTGTCATTCAGCCAATTTTTGGGCTCCTGCTGCTGCTGCCAACTCCAGGGTGTCTTTCAGACAATATTTGGGCTCCTGCTGCTGCCAGCTCAAGGGTGTGTTTTTCAGGCAATATAGGGGCTCCTCATTGTGATGCCACCTCAACTCTCTGCAGTTGTGCCGCTCTGCGATTCTAATAGCGATGCCTCTGATCTGCATGTCATAATTATTTACAGTATTATTTCACTAACCCAGCACGCATCCTATGCATGTTACAGCAAGGCAGAATGGTTTACAACCCTATTGAGGCTCTAGGAAGCTCAGAATAGCCGTTTTTTTATAAATAAATACAAATAAATTCGGGTCGTAACGAATTTTGATGGAAAATTCGGCGAATCAGTCGAATCGAATTTTTGAGAAATTCGCTCATCTCTAGCTCTGAGGATATGGTTGGGGATTTCTGCTACTAGAGGTGTATTATACAGAGCATTATGAATAGTCATTTCAGTGAAAAACTCAACTAAGCTACTATAAGAGTAGAGATGACTCAACAAGAATAAAGCTTGGCATACAAATTTAAGAGAGCTTAAAGGGATTCTAAACCTAAAAGCAATGAAAGGGCAGCAAGGAGCTCACTTGATGCCTGTCCCATGTGCATCTCCTCTATTTTGTGCAGAGCTATATAGAAGGTGTAGCAAGGCCCCAAAGCTTGGCCTCCTTTCAATTTCATTTCAATTTCAATTCCAAAGCAGTGCATGATCGAGGCCAGCCATATATATTCCATGCCCACTGTCAAAAGCAGGAATGCGATCAGCAATGCAAGAGCATTGTAAGGTATTATGGTGGTGTGTGTCTGTCTGTGCGTGTTTCTGAGGTACTGGACATTGGAGGACTGGTAGACAGACAGCAAGTGCAAGTTTAACTGTTTCCTGCCTGCCAGGCCTGTATTGCGCTCCCTAAATCCCTATAAAGGGGGGAATGCAGCACACTAGCTGCAATGGGAGTGCAGCACAATGCCTATAATGTGGCAATTAGGGGGAATTCTGCACACTGCCTATAATGGGGTGATTGGGGGGGAATCTGCACACGGTCTGTAATGGGGTGATTGGGAGGGATTCTGCACACGGTCTGTAATGGGGTGATTGGGAGGGATTCTGCAAACAGTCTGCAATGGGGTGATTGGGAGAGATTCTGCAAACAGTCTGCAATGGGGTGATTGGGAGGGATTCTGCAAACAATCTGTAATGGGGTGATTGGGAGGGATTCTGCAAACAATCTGTAATGGGGTGATTGGGAGGCATTCCGCAAACAGTCTATAATGGGGTGATTGGGAGGCATTCTGCACACGGTCTGTAATGGGGTGATTGGGAGGGATTCTGCAAACAATCTGTAATGGGGTGATTGGGAGGGATTCTGCAAATAGTCTGTAATGGGGTGATTGGGAGGGATTCTGCAAACAGTCTATAATGGGGTGATTGGGAGGGATTCTACACACGGTCGGTAATGGGGTGATTGGGAGGCATTCTGCACACGGTCTGTAATGGGGTGATTGGGAGGGATTCTGCAAACAATCTGTAATGGGGTGATTGGGAGGGATTCTGCAAATAGTCTGTAATGGGGTGATTGGGAGGAATTCTGCAAACAGTCGCTAATGGGGTGATTGGGAGGGATTCTGCAAACAATCTGTAATGGGGTGATTGGGAGGGATTCTGCAAATAGTCTGTAATGGGGTGATTGGGAGGGATTCTGCAAACAGTCTATAATGGGGTGATTGGGAGGGATTCTGCAAATAGTCTGTAATGGGGTGATTGGGAGGAATTCTGCAAACAGTCGCTAATGGGGTGATTGGGAGGGATTCTGCAAACAATCTGTAATGGGGTGATTGGGAGGGATTCTGCAAACAGTCTGTAATGGGGTGATTGGGAGGGATTCTGCAAACAGTCTGTAATGGGGTGATTGGGGGGGATTCTGCACATGGTCTGTAATGGGGTGATTGGGAGAGATTCTGCACACGGCCTGTAATGGGGTGATTGGGAGGGATTCTGCAAACAATCTGTAATGGGGTGATTGGGAGGGATTCTGCAAATAGTCTGTAATGGGGTGATTGGGAGGAATTCTGCAAACAGTCGCTAATGGGGTGATTGGGAGGGATTCTGCAAACAATCTGTAATGGGGTGATTGGGAGGGATTCTGCAAACAGTCTGTAATGGGGTGATTGGGAGGGATTCTGCAAACAGTCTGTAATGGGGTGATTGGGGGGGATTCTGCACATGGTCTGTAATGGGGTGATTGGGAGGGATTCTGCAAACAATCTGTAATGGGGTGATTGGGAGGGATTCTGCAAACAGTCTGCAGAATTCCTCCCAATCACCCCATTACAAACAATATGTAATGGGATGATTGGGAGGGATTCTGCACATGGTCTGTAATGGGGTGATTGGGAGGGATTCTGCACACGGTCTGTAATGGGGTGATTGGCAGGAATTCTGCAAACAGTCTGCAGAATTCCTCCCAATCACCCCATTACAAACAATATGTAATGGGATGATTGGGAGGGATTCTGCACATGGTCTGTAATGGGGTGATTGGGAGGGATTCTGCACATGGTCTGTAATGGGGTGATTGGGAGGCATTCTGCACACGGTCAGTAATGGGGTGATTGGGAGGGATTCTGCACACGGTCTGTAATGGGGTGATTGGGAGGCATTCTGCACACGGTCTGTAATGGGGTGATTGGGAGGCATTCTGCACACGGTCTGTAATGGGATGATTGGGAGGCATACTGCACACGGTCTATAATGGGGTGATTGGGAGGCATTCTGCACACGGTCTGTAATGGGATGATTGGGAGAAATTCTGCACACGGTCTATAATGGGGTGATTGGGAGGCATTCTGCACACGGTCTATAATGGGGTGATTGGGAGGAATTCTGCACACGGTCTGTAATAGGGTGATTGGGAGGCATTCTGCACACGGTCTGTAATGGGGTGATTGGGAGGCATTCTGCACACGGTCTGTAATGGGATGATTGGGAGGCATTCTGCACACGGTCTATAATGGGGTGATTGGGAGGCATTCTGCACACGGTCTGTAATGGGATGATTGGGAGGAATTCTGCACACGGTCTATAATGGGGTGATTGGGAGGCATTCTGCACACGGTCTATAATGGGGTGATTGGGAGGAATTCTGCACACGGTCTATAATGGGATGATTGGGAGGGATTCTGCACATGGTCTGTAATGGGGTGATTGGGAGGCATTCTGCACACGGTCTGTAATGGGATGATTGGGAGGAATTCTGCACAGGGTCTATAATGGGGTGATTGGGAGGCATTCTGCACACGGTCTTTAATGGGATGATTGGGAGGCATTCTGCACACGGTCTGTAATGGGGTGATTGGGAGGCATTCTGCACATGGTCTATAATGGGGTGAGTGGGAGGGATTCTGCACACGGTCTGTAATGGGGTAATTGGGAGGCATTCTGCACACGGTCTGTAATGGGGTGATTGGGTGGCATTCTGCACACGGTCTGTAATGGGATGATTGGGAGGAATTCTGCACACGTTCTATAATAGGGTGATTGGGAGGCATTCTGCACACGGTCTATAATGGGGTGATTGGGAGGCATTCTGCACACGGTCTGTAATGGGGTGATTGGGAGGCATTCTGCACACAGTCTGTAATGGGGTGATTGGGAGGCATTCTGCACACGGTCTGTAATGGGGTGATTGGGAGGAATTCTGCACACGGTCTGTAATGGGGTGATTGGGAGGCATTCTGCACACGGTCTGTAATGGGGTGATTGGGAGGCATTCTGCACACAGTCTGTAATGGGGTGATTGGGAGGCATTCTGCACACGGTCTGTAATGGGGTGATTGGGAGGAATTCTGCACACGGTCTGTAATGTGGTGATTGGGAGGCATTCTGCACACGGTCTGTAATGGGGTGATTGGGAGGCATTCTGCACACGGTCTGTAATGGGGTGATTGGGAGGCATTCTGCACATGGTCTATAATGGGGTGAGTGGGAGGGATTCTGCACACGGTCTGTAATGGGGTGATTGGGAGGAATTCTGCACATGGTCTATAATGGGGTAATTGGGAGGCATTCTGCACACAGTCTATAATGGGGTGATTGGGAGGCATTCTGCACACGGTCTATAATGGGGTGATTGGGAGGCATTCTGCACACGGTCTGTAATGGGGTGATTGGGAGGCATTCTGCACATGGTCTATAATGGGGTGAGTGGGAGGGATTCTGCACACGGTCTGTAATGGGGTGATTGGGGGGGGATTCTGCACAAGGTCTATAATGGGGTGATTGGGAGGGATTCTGCACACGGTCTATAATGGGGTGATTGGGAGGCATTCTGCACACGGTCTGTAATGGGGTGATTGGGAGGCATTCTGCACACGGTGTGTAATGGGGTGATTGGGAGGCATTCTGCACATGGTCTATAATGGGGTGAGTGGGAGGGATTCTGCACACGGTCTGTAATGGGGTGATTGGGAGGAATTCTGCACACGGTCTATAATGGGGTGATTGGGAGGCATTCTGCACACGGTCTATAATGGGGTGATTGGGAGGCATTCGGCACAAGGACTATAATGGGGTGAGTGGGAGGCATTCTGCACACGGTCTGTAATGGGATGATTGGGAGGAATTCTGCACACAGTCTATAATGGGGTGATTGGGAGGCATTCTGCACACGGTCTATAATGGGGTGATTGGGAGGCATTCTGCACACGGTCTGTAATGGGATGATTGGGAGGCATTCTGCACACGGTCTATAATGGGATGATTGGGGGGCATTCTGCACACGGTCTGTAATGGGGTGATTGGGAGGGATTCTGCACACGGTCTATAATGGGGTGATTGGGAGGGATTCTGCAAACAGTCTGTAATGGGGTGATTGGGAGGCATTCTGCAAACAGTTTGTAATGGGGTGATTGGGAGGCATTCTGCACACTGTCTGTAATGGGGTGATTGTGAGGCATTCTGCACACGGTCTGTAATGGGAGGATTGGGAGGCCTTCAGCACACGGTCTATAATGGGATGATTGGGGGGCATTCTGCACACGGTCTGTAATGGGGTGATTGGGAGGGATTCTGCACACGGTCTATAATGGGGTGATTGGGAGGGATTCTGCAAACAGTCTGTAATGGGATGATTGGGAGGCATTCTGCACACGGTCTGTAATGGGGTGATTGGGAGGGATTCTGCACATGGTCTGTAATGGGGTAATTGGGAGGGATTCTGCAAACAGTCTGTAATGGGGTGATTGGGAGGGATTCTGCATACAGTGTGTAATGGGGTGATTGGGAGGGATTCTGCACACTGTCTGTAATGGGGTGATTGGGAGGCATTCTGCAAACGGTCTGTAATGGGATGATTGGGAGGCATTCTGCACACGGTCTATAATGGGGTGATTGGGAGGCATTCTGCACACGGTCTGTAATGGGGTGATTGGGAGGGATTCTGCACACGGTCTGTAATGGGATGATTGGGAGGGATTCTGCAAACAGTCTGTAATGGGGTGATTGGGAGGGATTCTGCAAACGGTCTGTAATGGGGTGATTGGGAGGGATTCTGCACACTGTCTGTAATGGGGTGATTGAGAGGCATTCTGCAAACGGTCTGTAATGGGGTGATTGGGAGGGATTCTGCACACGGTCTGTAATGGGGTGATTGGGAGGCATTCTGCAAACAGTCTGTAATGGGGTGATTGGGAGGGATTCTGCAAACAGTCTGTAATGGGATGATTGGGAGGCATTCTGCACACGGTCAGTAATGGGGTGATTGGGAGGCATTCTGCACACGGTCTGTAATGGGGTGATTGGGAGGCATTCTGCACACTGTCTGTAATGGGGTGATTGGGAGGAATTCTGCAATCTGTAATGGGGTGATTGGGAGGCATTCTGCAAACAGTCTGTAATGGGGTGATTGGGAGGGATTCTGCAAACAGTCTGTAATGGGATGATTGGGAGGCATTCTGCACACTGTCTGTAATGGGGTGATTGGGAGGGATTCTGCACACGGTCTGTAATGGGGTGATTGGGAGGCATTCTGCACACGGTCTGTAATGGGATGATTGGGAGGCATTCTGCACATGGTCTATAATGGGGTGATTGGGAGGGATTCTGCACACGGTCTGTAATGGGGTGATTGAGGGGGGATTCTGCACACGGTCTGTAATGGGGTGAGTGGGAGGGATTCTGCACACGGTCTGTAATGGGGTGATTAGGAGGGATTGTGCACACGGTCTGTAATGGGATGATTGGGAGGAATTCTGCAATCTGTAATGGGGTGATTAGGAGGGATTCTGCACACGGTCTGTAATGGGGTGATTGGGAGGGATTCTGCACACGGTCTGTAATAGGGTGAGTGGGAGGGATTCTGCACACGGTCTGTAATGGGGTGATTAGGAGGGATTCTGCAAACGGTCTGTAATTGGGGTGATTGGGAGGGATTCTGCACACGGTCTGTAATGGGGTGATTGGGAGGGATTCTGCATATGGTCTGTAATGGGGTGATTGGGAGAGATTCTGCACACGGTCTGTAATGGAGTGATTGGGAGGGATTCTGCACACGGTCTATAATGGGGTGATTGGGAGGCATTCTGCACACGGTCTGTAATGGGATGATTGGGAGGCATTCTGCACACGGTCTATAATGGGGTGATTGGGAGGCATTCTGCAAACAGTCTGTAATGGGATGATTGGGAGGCATTCTGCACACGGTCTATAATGGGGTGATTGGGAGGCATTCTGCACACGGTCTTTAATGGGATGATTGGGAGGCATTCTGCACACGGTCTGTAATGGGGTGATTGGGAGGCATTCTGCACACGGTCTGTAATGGGGTGATTGGGAGGAATTCTGCACACGGTCTGTAATGGGGTGATTGGGAGGCATTCTGCACACGGTCTGGATTGGGATAATTGGGAGGCATTCTGCACACGGTCTGTAATGGGGTGATTGGGAGGCATTCTGCACATGGTCTATAATGGGGTGAGTGGGAGGGATTCTGCACACGGTCTGTAATGGGGTAATTGGGAGGCATTCTGCACACGGTCTGTAATGGGGTGATTGGGTGGCATTCTGCACACGGTCTGTAATGGGATGATTGGGAGGAATTCTGCACACGTTCTATAATAGGGTGATTGGGAGGCATTCTGCACACGGTCTATAATGGGGTGATTGGGAGGCATTCTGCACACGGTCTGTAATGGGGTGATTGGGAGGCATTCTGCACACAGTCTGTAATGGGGTGATTGGGAGGCATTCTGCACACGGTCTGTAATGGGGTGATTGGGAGGAATTCTGCACACGGTCTGTAATGGGGTGATTGGGAGGCATTCTGCACACGGTCTGTAATGGGGTGATTGGGAGGCATTCTGCACATGGTCTGTAATGGGGTGAGTGGGAGGGATTCTGCACACGGTCTGTAATGGGGTGATTGGGAGGGATTCTGCACATGGTCTGTAATGGGGTAATTGGGAGGGATTCTGCAAACAGTCTGTAATGGGGTGATTGGGAGGGATTCTGCATACAGTGTGTAATGGGGTGATTGGGAGGGATTCTGCACACTGTCTGTAATGGGGTGATTGGGAGGCATTCTGCAAACGGTCTGTAATGGGATGATTGGGAGGCATTCTGCACACGGTCTATAATGGGGTGATTGGGAGGCATTCTGCACACGGTCTGTAATGGGGTGATTGGGAGGGATTCTGCACACGGTCTGTAATGGGATAATTGGGAGGGATTCTGCAAACAGTCTGTAATGGGGTGATTGGGAGGGATTCTGCAAACGGTCTGTAATGGGGTGATTGGGAGGGATTCTGCACACGGTCTGTAATGGGGTGATTGGGAGGCATTCTGCAAACAGTCTGTGATGGGGTGATTGGGAGGGATTCTGCAAACAGTCTGTAATGGGATGATTGGGAGGCATTCTGCACACTGTCTGTAATGGGGTGATTGGGAGGGATTCTGCACACGGTCTGTAATGGGGTGATTGGGAGGCATTCTGCACACGGTCTGTAATGGGATGATTGGGAGGCATTCTGCACATGGTCTATAATGGGGTGATTGGGAGGGATTCTGCACACGGTCTGTAATGGGGTGATTGAGGGGGGATTCTGCACACGGTCTGTAATGGGGTGAGTGGGAGGGATTCTGCACACGGTCTGTAATGGGGTGATTAGGAGGGATTGTGCACCCGGTCTGTAATGGGATGATTGGGAGGAATTCTGCAATCTGTAATGGGGTGATTAGGAGGGATTCTGCACACGGTCTGTAATGGGGTGATTGGGAGGGATTCTGCACACGGTCTGTAATAGGGTGAGTGGGAGGGATTCTGCACACGGTCTGTAATGGGGTGATTAGGAGGGATTCTGCAAACGGTCTGTAATTGGGGTGATTGGGAGGGATTCTGCACACGGTCTGTAATGGGGTGATTGGGAGGGATTCTGCATATGGTCTGTAATGGGGTGATTGGGAGAGATTCTGCACACGGTCTGTAATGGAGTGATTGGGAGGGATTCTGCACACGGTCTATAATGGGGTGATTGGGAGGCATTCTGCACACGGTCTGTAATGGGATGATTGGGAGGCATTCTGCACACGGTCTATAATGGGGTGATTGGGAGGCATTCTGCACACGGTCTTTAATGGGATGATTGGGAGGCATTCTGCACACGGTCTGTAATGGGGTGATTGGGAGGCATTCTGCACACGGTCTGTAATGGGGTGATTGGGAGGAATTCTGCACACGGTCTGTAATGGGGTGATTGGGAGGCATTCTGCACACGGTCTGGATTGGGATAATTGGGAGGCATTCTGCACACGGTCTGTAATGGGGTGATTGGGAGGCATTCTGCACATGGTCTATAATGGGGTGAGTGGGAGGGATTCTGCACACGGTCTGTAATGGGGTAATTGGGAGGCATTCTGCACACGGTCTGTAATGGGGTGATTGGGTGGCATTCTGCACACGGTCTGTAATGGGATGATTGGGAGGAATTCTGCACACGTTCTATAATAGGGTGATTGGGAGGCATTCTGCACACGGTCTATAATGGGGTGATTGGGAGGGATTCTGCACACAGTCTGTAATGGGGTGATTGGGAGGCATTCTGCACACGGTCTGTAATGGGGTGATTGGGAGGAATTCTGCACACGGTCTGTAATGGGGTGATTGGGAGGCATTCTGCACACGGTCTGTAATGGGGTGATTGGGAGGCATTCTGCACACGGTCTGTAATGGGGTGAGTGGGAGGGATTCTGCACACGGTCTGTAATGGGGTGATTGGGAGGGATTCTGCACATGGTCTGTAAACGGGTAATTGGGAGGGATTCTGCAAACAGTCTGTAATGGGGTGATTGGGAGGCATTCTGCATACAGTGTGTAATGGGGTGATTGGGAGGGATTCTGCACACTGTCTGTAATGGGGTGATTGGGAGGGATTCTGCAAACGGTCTGTAATGGGGTGATTGGGAGGGATTCTGCACACTGTCTGTAATGGGGTGATTGAGAGGCATTCTGCAAACGGTCTGTAATGGGGTGATTGGGAGGGATTCTGCACACGGTCTGTAATGGGGTGATTGGGAGGCATTCTGCAAACAGTCTGTAATGGGGTGATTGGGAGGGATTCTGCAAACAGTCTGTAATGGGATGATTGGGAGGCATTCTGCACACGGTCAGTAATGGGGTGATTGGGAGGCATTCTGCACACGGTCTATAATGGGGTGATTGGGAGGCATTCTGCACACGGTCTATAATGGGGTGATTGGGAGGCATTCTGCACACGGTCTGTAATGGGGTGATTGGGAGGCATTCTGCACATGGTCTATAATGGGGTGAGTGGGAGGGATTCTGCACACGGTCTGTAATGGGGTGATTGGGGGGGGATTCTGCACAAGGTCTATAATGGGGTGATTGGGAGGGATTCTGCACATGGTCTATAATGGGGTGATTGGGAGGCATTCTGCACACAGTCTGTAATGGGATGATTGGGAGGCATTCTGCACACGGTCTGAAATGGGGTGATTGGGAGGCATTCTGCACACGGTCTGTAATGGGGTGATTGGGAGGCATTCTGCACATGGTCTATAATGGGGTGAGTGGGAGGGATTCTGCACACGGTCTGTAATGGGGTGATTGGGAGGCATTCTGCACACGGTCTGTAATGGGGTGATTGGGAGGCATTCTGCACACGGTCTGTAATGGGGTGATTGGGAGGCATTCTGCACATGGTCTATAATGGGGTGAGTGGGAGGGATTCTGCACACGGTCTGTAATGGGGTGATTGGGAGGAATTCTGCACACGGTCTATAATGGGGTGATTGGGAGGCATTCTGCACACGGTCTATAATGGGGTGATTGGGAGGCATTCGGCACAAGGACTATAATGGGGTGAGTGGGAGGCATTCTGCACACGGTCTGTAATGGGATGATTGGGAGGAATTCTGCACACGGTCTATAATGGGGTGATTGGGAGGCATTCTGCACACGGTCTATAATGGGGTGATTGGGAGGCATTCTGCACACGGTCTGTAATGGGATGATTGGGAGGCATTCTGCACAGGGTCTATAATGGGGTGATTGGGAGGCATTCTGCACACGGTCTGTAATGGGATGATTGGGAGGCATTCTGCACACTGTCTGTAATGGGGTGATTGTGAGGCATTCTGCACACGGTCTGTAATGGGGTGATTGGGAGGGATTCTGCACACGGTCTATAATGGGGTGATTGGGAGGGATTCTGCAAACAGTCTGTAATGGGATGATTGGGAGGCATTCTGCACACGGTCTGTAATGGGGTGATTGGGAGGGATTCTGCACATGGTCTGTAATGGGGTGATTGGGAGGGATTCTGCAAACAGTCTGTAATGGGGTGATTGGGAGGGATTCTGCATACAGTGTGTAATGGGGTGATTGGGAGGGATTCTGCAAACAGTCTATAATGGGGTGATTGGGAGGGATTCTGCACACGGTCTGTAATGGGGGGATTGGGAGGCATTCTGCAAACAGTCTGTAATGGGATGATTGGGAGGCATTCTGCAAACGGTCTGTAATGGGGTGATTGGGAGGGATTCTGCACACTGTCTGTAATGGGGTGATTGGGAGGCATTCTGCAAACGGTCTGTAATGGGATGATTGGGAGGCATTCTGCACACGGTCTATAATGGGGTGATTGGGAGGCATTCTGCACACGGTCTGTAATGGGGTGATTGGGAGGGATTCTGCACACGGTCTGTAATGGGATGATTGGGAGGGATTCTGCAAACAGTCTGTAATGGGGTGATTGGGAGGGATTCTGCAAACGGTCTGTAATGGGGTGATTGGGAGGGATTCTGCACACTGTCTGTAATGGGGTGATTGAGAGGCATTCTGCAAACGGTCTGTAATGGGGTGATTGGGAGGGATTCTGCACATGGTCTGTAATGGGGTGATTGGGAGGCATTCTGCAAACAGTCTGTAATGGGGTGATTGGGAGGGATTCTGCAAACAGTCTGTAATGGGATGATTGGGAGGCATTCTGCACACGGTCAGTAATGGGGTGATTGGGAGGCATTCTGCACACGGTCTGTAATGGGGTGATTGGGAGAAATTCTGCACACTGTCTGTAATGGGGTGATTGGGAGGAATTCTGCAATCTGTAATGGGGTGATTGGGAGGCATTCTGCAAACAGTCTGTAATGGGGTGATTGGGAGGGATTCTGCAAACAGTCTGTAATGGGATGATTGGGAGGCATTCTGCACACTGTCTGTAATGGGGTGATTGGGAGGGATTCTGCACACGGTCTGTAATGGGGTGATTGGGAGGCATTCTGCACACGGTCTGTAATGGGATGATTGGGAGGCATTCTGCACATGGTCTATAATGGGGTGATTGGGAGGGATTCTGCACACGGTCTGTAATGGGGTGATTGGGGGGGGATTCTGCACACGGTCTGTAATGGGATGAGTGGGAGGGATTCTGCACACGGTCTGTAATGGGGTGATTAGGAGGGATTGTGCACATGGTCTGTAATGGGATGATTGGGAGGAATTCTGCAATCTGTAATGGGGTGATTAGGAGGGATTCTGCACACGGTCTGTAATGGGGTGATTGGGAGGGATTCTGCACACGGTCTGTAATAGGGTGAGTGGGAGGGATTCTGCACACGGTCTGTAATGGGGTGATTAGGAGGGATTCTGCAAACGGTCTGTAATTGGGGTGATTGGGAGGGATTCTGCACACGGTCTGTAATGGAGTGATTGGGAGGGATTCTGCACACGGTCTATAATGGGGTGATTGGGAGGCATTCTGCACACGGTCTGTAATGGGATGATTGGGAGGCATTCTGCACACGGTCTATAATGGGGTGATTGGGAGGCATTCTGCACACGGTCTTTAATGGGATGATTGGGAGGCATTCTGCACACGGTCTGTAATGGGGTGATTGGGAGGCATTCTGCACACGGTCTGTAATGGGGTGATTGGGAGGAATTCTGCACACGGTCTGTAATGGGGTGATTGGGAGGCATTCTGCACACGGTCTGGATTGGGATAATTGGGAGGCATTCTGCACACGGTCTGTAATGGGGTGATTGGGAGGCATTCTGCACATGGTCTATAATGGGGTGAGTGGGAGGGATTCTGCACACGGTCTGTAATGGGGTAATTGGGAGGCATTCTGCACACGGTCTGTAATGGGGTGATTGGGTGGCATTCTGCACACGGTCTGTAATGGGATGATTGGGAGGAATTCTGCACACGTTCTATAATAGGGTGATTGGGAGGCATTCTGCACACGGTCTATAATGGGGTGATTGGGAGGCATTCTGCACACGGTCTGTAATGGGGTGATTGGGAGGCATTCTGCACACAGTCTGTAATGGGGTGATTGGGAGGCATTCTGCACACGGTCTGTAATGGGGTGATTGGGAGGAATTCTGCACACGGTCTGTAATGGGGTGATTGGGAGGCATTCTGCACACGGTCTGTAATGGGGTGATTGGGAGGCATTCTGCACATGGTCTATAATGGGGTGAGTGGGAGGGATTCTGCACACGGTCTGTAATGGGGTGATTGGGAGGGATTCTGCACATGGTCTGTAATGGGGTAATTGGGAGGGATTCTGCAAACAGTCTGTAATGGGGTGATTGGGAGGGATTCTGCATACAGTGTGTAATGGGGTGATTGGGAGGGATTCTGCACACTGTCTGTAATGGGGTGATTGGGAGGCATTCTGCAAACGGTCTGTAATGGGATGATTGGGAGGCATTCTGCACACGGTCTATAATGGGGTGATTGGGAGGCATTCTGCACACGGTCTGTAATGGGGTGATTGGGAGGGATTCTGCACACGGTCTGTAATGGGATGATTGGGAGGGATTCTGCAAACAGTCTGTAATGGGGTGATTGGGAGGGATTCTGCAAACGGTCTGTAATGGGGTGATTGGGAGGGATTCTGCACACTGTCTGTAATGGGGTGATTGAGAGGCATTCTGCAAATGGTCTGTAATGGGGTGATTGGGAGGGATTCTGCACACGGTCTGTAATGGGGTGATTGGGAGGCATTCTGCAAACAGTCTGTAATGGGGTGATTGGGAGGGATTCTGCAAACAGTCTGTAATGGGATGATTGGGAGGCATTCTGCACACGGTCAGTAATGGGGTGATTGGGAGGCATTCTGCAAACAGTCTGTAATGGGGTGATTGGGAGGGATTCTGCAAACAGTCTGTAATGGGATGATTGGGAGGCATTCTGCACACGGTCAGTAATGGGGTGATTGGGAGGCATTCTGCACACGGTCTATAATGGGGTGATTGGGAGGCATTCTGCACACGGTCTATAATGGGGTGATTGGGAGGCATTCTGCACACGGTCTGTAATGGGGTGATTGGGAGGCATTCTGCACATGGTCTATAATGGGGTGAGTGGGAGGGATTCTGCACACGGTCTGTAATGGGGTGATTGGGGGGGGATTCTGCACAAGGTCTATAATGGGGTGATTGGGAGGGATTCTGCACATGGTCTATAATGGGGTGATTGGGAGGCATTCTGCACACAGTCTGTAATGGGATGATTGGGAGGCATTCTGCACACGGTCTGAAATGGGGTGATTGGGAGGCATTCTGCACACGGTCTGTAATGGGGTGATTGGGAGGCATTCTGCACATGGTCTATAATGGGGTGAGTGGGAGGGATTCTGCACACGGTCTGTAATGGGGTGATTGGGAGGCATTCTGCACACGGTCTGTAATGGGGTGATTGGGAGGCATTCTGCACACGGTCTGTAATGGGGTGATTGGGAGGCATTCTGCACATGGTCTATAATGGGGTGAGTGGGAGGGATTCTGCACACGGTCTGTAATGGGGTGATTGGGAGGAATTCTGCACACGGTCTATAATGGGGTGATTGGGAGGCATTCTGCACACGGTCTATAATGGGGTGATTGGGAGGCATTCGGCACAAGGACTATAATGGGGTGAGTGGGAGGCATTCTGCACACGGTCTGTAATGGGATGATTGGGAGGAATTCTGCACACGGTCTATAATGGGGTGATTGGGAGGCATTCTGCACACGGTCTATAATGGGGTGATTGGGAGGCATTCTGCACACGGTCTGTAATGGGATGATTGGGAGGCATTCTGCACAGGGTCTATAATGGGGTGATTGGGAGGCATTCTGCACACGGTCTGTAATGGGATGATTGGGAGGCATTCTGCACACTGTCTGTAATGGGGTGATTGTGAGGCATTCTGCACACGGTCTGTAATGGGGTGATTGGGAGGGATTCTGCACACGGTCTATAATGGGGTGATTGGGAGGGATTCTGCAAACAGTCTGTAATGGGATGATTGGGAGGCATTCTGCACACGGTCTGTAATGGGGTGATTGGGAGGGATTCTGCACATGGTCTGTAATGGGGTGATTGGGAGGGATTCTGCAAACAGTCTGTAATGGGGTGATTGGGAGGGATTCTGCATACAGTGTGTAATGGGGTGATTGGGAGGGATTCTGCAAACAGTCTATAATGGGGTGATTGGGAGGGATTCTGCACACGGTCTGTAATGGGGGGATTGGGAGGCATTCTGCAAACAGTCTGTAATGGGATGATTGGGAGGCATTCTGCAAACGGTCTGTAATGGGGTGATTGGGAGGGATTCTGCACACGGTCTGTAATGGGGGGATTGGGAGGCATTCTGCAAACAGTCTGTAATGGGATGATTGGGAGGCATTCTGCACACTGTCTGTAATGGGGTGATTGGGAGGCATTCTGCAAACGGTCTGTAATGGGATGATTGGGAGGCATTCTGCACACGGTCTATAATGGGGTGATTGGGAGGCATTCTGCACACGGTCTGTAATGGGGTGATTGGGAGGGATTCTGCACACGGTCTGTAATGGGATGATTGGGAGGGATTCTGCAAACAGTCTGTAATGGGGTGATTGGGAGGGATTCTGCAAACGGTCTGTAATGGGGTGATTGGGAGGGATTCTGCACACTGTCTGTAATGGGGTGATTGAGAGGCATTCTGCAAACGGTCTGTAATGGGGTGATTGGGAGGGATTCTGCACACGGTCTGTAATGGGGTGATTGGGAGGCATTCTGCAAACAGTCTGTAATGGGGTGATTGGGAGGGATTCTGCAAACAGTCTGTAATGGGATGATTGGGAGGCATTCTGCACACGGTCAGTAATGGGGTGATTGGGAGGCATTCTGCACACGGTCTGTAATGGGGTGATTGGGAGAAATTCTGCACACTGTCTGTAATGGGGTGATTGGGAGGAATTCTGCAATCTGTAATGGGGTGATTGGGAGGCATTCTGCAAACAGTCTGTAATGGGGTGATTGGGAGGGATTCTGCAAACAGTCTGTAATGGGATGATTGGGAGGCATTCTGCACACTGTCTGTAATGGGGTGATTGGGAGGGATTCTGCACACGGTCTGTAATGGGGTGATTGGGAGGCATTCTGCACACAGTCTGTAATGGGATGATTGGGAGGCATTCTGCACATGGTCTATAATGGGGTGATTGGGAGGGATTCTGCACACGGTCTGTAATGGGGTGATTGGGGGGGGATTCTGCACACGGTCTGTAATGGGATGAGTGGGAGGGATTCTGCACACGGTCTGTAATGGGGTGATTAGGAGGGATTGTGCACACGGTCTGTAATGGGATGATTGGGAGGAATTCTGCAATCTGTAATGGGGTGATTAGGAGGGATTCTGCACACAGTCTGTAATGGGGTGATTGGGAGGGATTCTGCACACGGTCTGTAATAGGGTGAGTGGGAGGGATTCTGCACACGGTCTGTAATGGGGTGATTAGGAGGGATTCTGCAAACGGTCTGTAATTGGGGTGATTGGGAGGGATTCTGCACACGGTCTGTAATGGGGTGATTGGGAGGGATTCTGCATATGGTCTGTAATGGGGTGATTGGGAGAGATTCTGCACACGGTCTGTAATGGAGTGATTGGGAGGGATTCTGCACACGGTCTATAATGGGGTGATTGGGAGGCATTCTGCACACGGTCTGTAATGGGGTGATTGGGAGGGATTCTGCACACGGTCTGTAATGGGGTGAGTGGGAGAGATTCTGCACACGGTCTGTAATAGGGTGAGTGGGAGGAATTCTGCAAAAGGTCTGTAATGGGATAATAGGGAGGCATTCTGCAAACGGTCTGTAATGGGGTGATTAGGAGGGATTCTGCACACGGTCTGTAATGGGGTGATTGGGAGGGTTTCTGCACATGGTCTGTAATGGGGTGATTGGGAGGGATTCTGCACACGGTCTGTAATGGGGTGATTGGGAGGGATTCTGCACACGGTCTATAATGGGGTGATTGGGAGGCATTCTGCACACGGTCTGTAATGGGATGATTGGGAGACATTCTGCAAACGGTCAGTAATGGGGTGATTAGGAGGGATTCTGCACACGGTCTGTAATGGGGTGATTGGGAGGGATTCTGCACATGGTCTGTAATGGGGTGATTGGGAGAGATTCTGCACACGGTCTGTAATGGGGTGATTGGGAGGGATTCTGCACACGGTCTATAATGGGGTGATTGGGAGGGATTCTGCACATGGTCTGTAATGGGGTGATTGGGAGAGATTCTGCACACGGTCTGTAATGGGGTGATTGGGAGGGATTCTGCACACGGTCTATAATGGGGTGATTGGGAGGCATTCTGCACACTGTCTGTAATGGGATGATTGGGAGGCATTCTGCACACAGTCTGTAATGGGATGATTGGGAGGCATTCTGCACACGGTCTATAATGGGGTGTTTGGGAGGGATTCTGCAAACAGTCTGTAATGGGATGATTGGGAGGCATTCTGCACACGGTCAGTAATGGGATGATTGGGAGGCATTCTGCACACGGTCTGTAATGGGGTGATTGGGAGGCATTCTGCACACTGTCTGTAATGGGGTGATTGGGAGGAATTCTGCAATCTGTAATGGGGTGATTGGGAGGCATTCTGCAAACAGTCTGTAATGGGGTGATTGGGAGGGATTCTGCACACTGTCTGTAATGGGGTTATTGGGAGGGATTCTGCACACGGTCTGTAATGGGGTGATTGGGAGGCATTCTGCACACGGTCTGTAATGGGATGATTGGGAGGCATTCTGCACATGGTCTATAATGGGGTGATTGGGAGGGATTCTGCACACGGTCTGTAATGGGGTGATTGGGGGGGGATTCTGCACACGGTCTGTAATGGGGTGAGTGGGAGGGATTCTGCACACGGTCTGTAATGGGGTGATTGGGAGGCATTCTGCACACGGTCTGTAATGGGGTGATTGGGAGGCATTCTGCACATGGTCTATAATGGGGTGAGTGGGAGGGATTCTGCACACGGTCTGTAATGGGGTGATTGGGAGGAATTCTGCACACGGTCTATAATGGGGTGATTGGGAGGCATTCTGCACACGGTCTATAATGGGGTGAGTGGGAGGGATTCTGCACATGGTCTATAATGGGGTGATTAGGAGGGATTGTGCACACGGTCTGTAATGGGATGATTGGGAGGAATTCTGCAATCTGTAATGGGGTGATTGGGAGGGATTCTGCACACGGTCTGTAATAGGGTGAGTGGGAGGGATTCTGCACACGGTCTGTAATGGGGTGATTAGGAGGGATTCTGCAAACGGTCTGTAATTGGGGTGATTGGGAGGGATTCTGCACACGGTCTGTAATGGGGTGATTGGGAGGGATTCTGCATATGGTCTGTAATGGGGTGATTGGGAGAGATTCTGCACACGGTCTGTAATGGAGTGATTGGGAGGGATTCTGCACACGGTCTATAATGGGGTGATTGGGAGGCATTCTGCACACGGTCTGTAATGGGATGATTGGGAGGCATTCTGCACACGGTCTATAATGGGGTGATTTGGAGGGATTCTGCAAACGGTCTATAATGGGGTGATTGGGAGGCATTCTGCACACGGTCTGTAATGGGGTGATTGGGAGGGATTCTGCACACGGTCTGGAATGGGGTGAGTGGGAGAGATTTTGCACACGGTCTGTAATAGGGTGAGTGGGAGGAATTCTGCAAACGGTCTGTAATGGGATAATTGGGAGGCATTCTGCAAACGGTCTGTAATGGGGTGATTAGGAGGGATTCTGCACACGGTCTGTAATGGGGTGATTGGGAGGGTTTCTGCACATGGTCTGTAATGGGGTGATTGGGAGGGATTCTGCACACGGTCTGTAATGGGGTGATTGGGAGGGATTCTGCACACGGTCTATAATGGGGTGATTGGGAGGCATTCTGCAAACGGTCTGTAATGGGATGATTGGGAGGCATTCTGCAAACGGTCAGTAATGGGGTGATTAGGAGGGATTCTGCACACGGTCTGTAATGGGGTGATTGGGAGGGATTCTGCACATGGTCTGTAATGGGGTGATTGGGAGAGATTCTGCACACGGTCTGTAATGGGGTGATTGGGAGGGATTCTGCACACGGTCTATAATGGGGTGATTGGGAGGCATTCTGCACACGGTCTGTAATGGGATGATTGGGAGGCATTCTGCACACGGTCTATAATGGGGTGATTTGGAGGGATTCTGCAAACGGTCTATAATGGGGTGATTGGGAGGCATTCTGCACACGGTCTATAATGGGATGATTTGGAGGGATTCTGCAAACGGTCTGTAATGGGATGATTGGGAGGAATTCTGCACACGGTCTGTAATGGGATGATTGGGAGGCATTCTGCACACGGTCTATAATGGGGTGATTGGGAGGGATTCTGCACACGGTTTATAATGGGGTGATTGGGAGGCATTCTGCACACGGTCTGTAATGGGATGATTGGGAGGCATTCTGCACACGGTCTGTAATGGGATGATTGGGAGGGATTCTGCACACGGTCTGTAATAGGGTGATTGGGAGGGATTCTGCAAACGGACTATAATGGGGTGATTGGGAGGGATTCTGCACACGGTCTATAATGGGGTGATTGGGAGGCATTCTGCACACGGTCTGTAATGGGATGATTGGGAGGGATTCTGCAAACAATCTGTAATGGGGTGATTGGGAGAGATTCTGCACACGGTCAGTAATGGGGTGATTGGGGGGGATTCTGCACAAGGTCTATAATGGGGTGATTGGGAGGCATTCTGCAAACGGATTATAATGGGGTGATTGGGAGGGATTCTGCAAACGGAGTATAATGGGGTGATTGGGAGGGATTCTGCACACGGTCTATAATGGGGTGATTGGGAGGCATTCTGCACATGGTCTGTAATGGGGTGATTGGGAGGGATTCTGCAAACAATCTGTAATGGGGTGATTGGGAGAGATTCTGCACACGGTCAGTAATGGGGTGATTGGGGGGGATTCTGCACAAGGTCTATAATGGGGTGATTGGGAGGCATTCTGCACACGGTCTGTAATGGGATGATTGGGAGAGATTCTGCACACGGTCAGTAATGGGGTGATTGGGAGGGATTCTGCAAACAGTCTATAATGGGGTGATTGGGAGGGATTCTGCACACGGTCGGTAATGGGGTGATTGGGAGGCATTCTGCACACGGTCTGTAATGGGGTGATCGGGAGGCATTATGCACACGGTCTATAATGGGGTGATTGGGAGGCATTCTGCACACGGTCTGTAATGGGGTGATTGGGAGGCATTCTGCACATGGTCTGTAATGGGGTGATTGGGGGGGATTCTGCACATGGTCAGTAATGGGGTGATTGGGAGGGATTCTGCACACGGTCTGTAATGGGGTGAGTGGGAGGGATTCTGCACACGGTCTGTAATGGGGTGATTGGGAGGTATTCTGCAAACGGACTATAATGGGGTGAGTGGGAGGCATTCTGCACACAGTCTGTAATGGGATGATTGGGAGGGATTCTGCAAACAGTCTGTAATGGGCTGATTGGGAGGGATTCTGCAAACAGTCTGTAATGGGGTGATTGGGAGGGGTATGTTTTCTTCTTCTCTAAACCCTGGGTGCAACTTATGAAGCAAACCTGGGTAATTGTGCCTTTCTTTTCCTCCTCTGTTTCCTCCTGTGCCACCAACACATCCTACACCATGGCCTGAAGGAGGTTTTCTAGCAGGCAAAGGATGAGGATGGTAGCGCTTATGATGGTGTCATCAGTACTGGCCATATTGGAGGCCCACTTGGTGGTAGTGAAGTGATGTCAGTCTACACTTTGACTCACCTGGTCATTTTATAGCTGGAACTCCACTATTTCCTGCTGCTGCTCACACACATATCATATGCAAAAGTGGAATTCCACCTGGTTGGCAAATCACATATGAGGCACTGAGTGGGGAGTTACTCTGCAGTGCAGATAGATGAGCAGCAGCAGGGTGTGAATGCCAAAAGTGTGCACGCACTTTATGCAGCAGCTCCGGTGTGTCTGGATAATAGGCAAGAAAGCTTTGCACCACCAAGTTGAGCACATGCGCTAGGCAAGGGATGTGCATCAAGCCAGCTACTAGGTGCCACCAGTTGTTTCACACCACCTCGCAGGGTTTCAGGTGCAGCGGCAGCAACCAATCATTTGTTAACTTCTACATGCCAGTCCATAGCTCCTGGGTGGTGTTATCTCTCACCCATACAGATGAGTTTCAGCATGGCCTGCTCCCTTTTCCCTATGGCGGTGCTCAAATTGGTGGTGCAGGTGCTGCGCTAACTGGATGAGAAGGAAGAAGTAGATGGAGGGTGCAACAGGTGGCACCAAATTATGTTCGGCAATCCTGGGTGGTGGTAGAATATGCGCAAAAATGTTTCTGACCTTTGGCCCAGCCACCACTATATTAACCTAGTGGGCAGTTAGAGGGATGTAATATCCCTGCCCATGCTTACTTGTCTATGTGATGTGGACACTCGAACTAATAGCATTATGCATTGCGCACCTTTTTTTATCCACAACCGGTCGGCTCAGGGCAGGGATGGCTGCTGTATCAACATTCTAAAGCGAAACACCACCTTGTCCTGGTGTCTCTCAAAGTAAGGGGCTTTGATGGAAAGCGCCGCCAACTCAGAAACACGCCTAACAGAAGTGATAGCCACCAAGAAGACTACCTTAAGGGTCAAAATGGACAAAGGGGCCTCACGCAAAGGCTCAAAGGGAGACCCCTGCAAGGCAGATAAGACCAAGTTCAAATCCCAGACTGGTAACATAGGCTTACGTGGAGGACACACGTGAGTAACCCCCTGGAAGAAAGTCTTGACCAGACGATAGTGAGCAAAGGATCTTTGGAAGAAAATGGCCAAAGCAGAAACAAGGCCCTTGAGGGTACTAAGTTGAAGACCCAAATCCAAACCATGTTGCAGGAATTCTGGAACCCTAGGGATAGAAAACACCCTACAGGGAAGCGTCTTAGACTCACACCAGTCAATGTAAGCATGCCAGATCCTATAGTAGATGGATGACGAGGACTTCTTCCTAGCCCGAATCATGGTATTAACAACAGAGGCAGGCAGCCCCTTTTCCATCAAGATGGAGGTTTCAGCAGCCAGGCCGTTAAAGCCAGCGTTTATAAATTGGGATGGCGTAACTGCCCCTGAGGGAGCAGGTCTGGATCCTTGGGCAGAACATACTGATCTACTGCCAACTGCACGACGTCTGCGAACCACACCCTTCTCGGCCAACAGGGGGCCACCAGAATGGTTGGCACCCCTTCCTGAGCAATCTTGCATAGCACCTTGCCCAACAGAGGAAAAGGAGGGAACACATAGAGAAGCTGAAAGCTCTTCCAAGACATTGCTAGTGCATCCATGGCCAAGGCCAGAGGGTCCTGGGACAGAGAGACAAAGACTGGAAGCTTGTGATTGTGACGGGACGCAAACAGATCCACATCTGGCTGACCCCAGCGGTGGCACAGGGAGCGAAACACCCTGCTGCTGAGGGGCCATTCGCCCAGACTAGAGGTCCCCCTGCTGAGGGAGTCTGCCTCCAGATTCTCCACCCCCGGGATGTACACAGCTGAGATGCAGGGAACATTCTCCTCCGCCCAAGATAGAATCAGGGACACTTCCTTGAGGGCCCTCTTGCTCTGGGTCCCTCCCTGATGATTGATGTAGGCAATCGACGTTTGGTTGTCCGAGAGGACTTGAACCACCCGACCCCGAAGGTGTGGAGTCAATTGGGCGAGAACCAACCTTATCGCCCTCAGTTCCAGAATGTTGATAGAGGTGTGGGCCTCCTGAGGGGCCCCAATGACCCTGGAATTTCAGGGCTTTCCAGAAACCCCTCCAACCTGTCAGACTGGCATCTGTGGTGACTGTCTCCCAGCACAGGGCCAGAAAGGATCTGCCCACCAACAGGTTTCTTGAGTCCAGCCACCACGAGAGAGACCGTCTTGCCAGAGGGGACAGAACCAACACCTGATCCAGGGACCGAGGGTCCCGATCCCATACTGATAAGAGGTAAAGTGGAAGAGGTCTCATGTGAAACTGAGCGTATGGAACCGCCTCGATGCAAGAACATCAGGCCCACCAGCTGCATCCCCTGCCGGATGGAGGGATGAGAG
Source organism: Gastrophryne carolinensis (assembly GCA_027917425.1). NCBI lineage: Eukaryota > Metazoa > Chordata > Amphibia > Anura > Microhylidae > Gastrophryne > Gastrophryne carolinensis. Next base: position 270,967,751 of record CM051234.1, read on the forward strand.
CAAGACATAAGGAACCTGGCTTTGGCCTGAAGACTCTACACCTTCTGCTGAGGGAGAAAAATCTTGACCTGAGATGTGTCCAGAGTCATTCCCAGAAAGGACCTCACCATTGACGGTGACAGGAAAGACTTGGGGTGGTTGATCACCCAGCCGAAGGACTCCAGTGTGGACACCACCAGCTGAGTATCCAGCTCGGCCTGCTGGAGAGATTGAGACATGATGAGAATGTCGTCTAAGTAAGGAAGGATGCGAATGCCCTGGGATCTCAGCAAAGCCAGTACGCCCGCCAGTACCTTGGTGAATACCCTGGGAGCCGAATTGATACCGACAGGCAGAGGCACAAATTGATAGTGCTGATCCTCCAGAGCAAACGTGAGGAATCTCTGATGACCTGGAAAGATTGGTACATGAAGGTAAGCATCCTTGATGTCTACAGAGGTCAAGAAGTCCCCTGGGCATAGTGAATTGACAGCTGAGCGCAGATTGGAATAGCAGCCTCTGCCCCTTTTCCTCAAAGGCACCTGGCAGAGAACCCCCAACTCCAGAAGGTTTTGGACAGCAAGGCACAGACCCTGAGCTGACAGGGGGTTTAGAGCCATCCGGGATTTGATGAATCTTGGGGGTGGCCAGGCTGCTAACTCTATCTTGTAACCGGAGGACACTACCTCCTGAATCCACCGGTCTGAGACGTGAAGCCTCCAGACGTGAGCAAAGAGCCGAAGCCGTCCCCCCACCAGGATGGGTGAGGGTGCCCCTTCATGCCTGAGGAGGCTTGGGTGAGGATTTTGGCTTAGGACCCCAGGAGATGCCAGGACGGCCACGTCCTCTGCCCCTTCCCCAGTGAGAGACTCCTCGGCCAGGTCTGGAACCACGAAAGGATGGGAGAGGGGCACCCATCCCCTGAAAGGACCGAGACGGCCTCCTACGTTGAGGTAACCTACCGCCCTTGGCAAACAAATCCAGGCGTTCACAAAAAAGGCGCAGGTCCTTGAAAGGGAAACCAGTGAGAGGCTTCTTAGCAGCATTATCAGCTACCCACTGACGTAGCCAGAAAGAGCGGTGTATAGCCACCAACAGGGCAGATGTCCTTCCACACATTCTAATGGCATCATCCATAGCAGACAGGACATATGCAACTAATTCATAGCGAAGCAGGAGAGATCTATACTCTCCTCCTCCCGCATCATCAGAGGCCCCTTCTAAGAGGCTCTTAAGCAAACCCTTAATAGCAATAGCTGTAATGGCAGAGGCACAAACCGGGCGTAGCGCAGTCCCCACACAGGCAAAGGCATGGCAAGCCAGTTGGTCCATACGCCGGTCCTCACCATCCCTCAGGTTAGTAGTGTCAGGAGAATGCATGACAGATGTATTGGACAGCCCCAGATCGGGCGCGTCCACCTCAGGAGGACATGACCAACGCTTAATCACATCAGCAGGAAAGGGATACCTTTTGTCCCAACTCTTGGGCACCCCTGGCAGCTTGCAAGGCCGCTCCCATTCTTTGAGCACCAGATAATTAAAGTGAGACTGCTCAGGGAATTTCAAACGTGGTTAAACCGTATGAAAGAGCTCACCCTGCTGCTGCGGAGCCACGGCAGGAGGGGAGATACAGAGCACTTCAAAAATATGAGCCAAAAGCCTGTCAGTGTCATCTGAGGACCATAGATCTTCCCCAAAGGGAGACCCTGTACCACCAAAAACCCTAGGCTGCTCCTCAGATGATTCTGAATCAGAGAACAATCCCCCCCCCCCTCCAGGGGGGAATAACCAGTAGTGTCAAAAATTTCCTCAGTTTCCACAGGAAATAGGGAGACCTCGGGAGATAATTGCTGCTTCTTAGCAGAAGCCTTACGTGAGGCAGACCCAGCAATATGTTTCTCAATGCTGGCCACCCCGCTGGTATGCTCCTCGTAGGGGGTCAGATGCAGGCGTGGGGGGGTAGGCGAAGCCCTCGGGGGCGCAGGCCCAGCAACGGGTAACCTAGACTGCAGTGCAAGTACCTGCTGGCCGCAGGATACACATACCCTGACATCATCACCGATTGGGGATACCCCACACGCAATACATAGCTGGGCTTGTCCCGAAGGAACCCCAGGCTCATTATCCCCAGAAGCCTCCATATGGTGATTTGAAAGGCACAGTAGGCCAGTAAGTGTTAATGCCAAAGAGCTACCCGGGATGCCCCAATAAACCGCTAGGGAAGTGTGAGATAATGAGAGGAGAGGGCCGGGAGAAACCACAGGACCAAAGCTTTACCCCACCAAATATTCCCATGAGAATAAGGCATAAGAAAAAATAGAGAAAAATTCCCCCCACCGGGGAACTCACAGACCGCAAGGAGCCAGCAGTGACAGGAAGAAGACAAAATGGCGTCCGCAACCTCGAGGGGCGGGCCGTGGAGATATGAGGTAAATTGCATCATCCACAGAACCCCCCCCCCCCCCCTGAAGAGCACGAAGCGTGCCCGCGTGATCCGGCTGGCCAGTAGCGGCCCGGCAGCTCTGAGGTGAATGGGGCTGCCAGCCGCGGAGCACAGAACAAATGCGTGGCAGCGCGTATTAATAAAGTGATAAGCACAAATATGTCTAAAGTCATAAAACACTAGACAACCCCCCCCCCCCCGAGATCTCCCGAAGGGAGAGTGAGGGAGGATAACGGCAGAATACCCAGGGGGAAACGGCGCCCAGGGACTAATATGAGGAGTGAGGCTGGAGGGGGAATGGGAATAGGGTTTAACTGCACAGGATAACCTGGCCAAAACCATGAGGCAGTGGGGGCATCCCAAAAGGCTCACCATTAGCCTAAACCACCTACCCTGTTAGAGCAGGGACTGCGGTAGGAGCCAAGCTCCTCAGCACCATAGTGCTTCAATAGCCTACCTTCACCCGAACCTTATCAGCCGAGGCTGGGAGGCAGTCAATGGGACGGAACGGGTGGGAATAGTTCTGCAGGGCCGCAGGTAATAAGCTCCGCTCACCTGCGCCACAAGAGAGCTATCTTCTATCTTCTCAGCGCAGACTGCAGAAATGAACTGTGAATAAAACAAGGATGGGGGCCTTAGACCCGCCCCCTAACCCCTACATTACTGCCGCACACTCAAATATAAATTCAAATATAAGTAGAAAAATATATATACAATTTTATTAAGTCAGGACTTTTAAAAATACTTTATATACAAACAAAACATCAAAGGACTCGTTAAAAACACCTAGACAATACAAAAAGCTGGAGGGAGGACCCTCAAAGTGGCTCTTATTAAACCCGATACAAACCAAAGATCATAAAAAATTGAATCGTAATCGAATTGTATCGGGTTTAATTAGAGCCACTTTGAGGGTCCTCCCTCGAGCTTTTTGTATTGTCTAAGTGTTTAGTCCTTTGATGTTTTGTTTGCATATAAAGTCTTTTTAAAAGTCCCGACTTAATAAGATTGTATATATATTTTTCTACTTATATTTGAATTTATATTTGAGTGTGCGGCAGTAATGTAGGGGTTAGGGGGCGGGTCTAGGGCCCCCATCCTTGTTTTATTCACATGAATAGTTCTTTCCCTATATACTACCAGCACTGATTTCTTGACAATATATACAATTGGAAATAGCTGCACACTCACACATTTTCCTTCTGCAGAAATGAACTGGGGATTTTGTGGGAGGTCCCTGACTTATATAGGGCCGGGAGGAGCCACAAGCTGTTTTCTGCAGTCCAGCGCCATCTTGTGGATGTATTACCCATGTGTAAGGAATATTCTGGAACAGGACGTGCTGTATACTTAGAATACGAGAAGGGCGTCAATTATATATTAAGTAATGTATCTGTGTTGATTTTATTGCATGTGTGTTTAAAATACGTAGATACAAGCTAAAAAAAATAACTAAACCTTACAGTCTTGGATCCCTGTCTAGTTGTTCTATAGACCAATCCTGTCCTGATAAGGCTCATATCCCAAGTAGCTGAAATATTTTAGTCTATTAAAAAAACCTATTAATAATATGTCCATTGAAACAAAATTCTAGTTCTAGATTTAATTATCCACTTAAGATACATATCATTTTAATTGCTCGCCCCATCTCACAATGAAGCTCATTCCTTTCCATGCAATTTGTTTCAGACATTTCATAAAAATGTGGCCACTGATGTGATCTAAAAGATGCAATGTAATCAATATTGTGCTAGTAATATCATTTTTTAATCTGACATTTTTTCTCTACAGGACAGCGAAAGAAAAGGAGACAATTGATTATCTAGCCCTAAAAGGCATAATGAAGATTTTAACCATTTAGTTAGTAGTTGGCCAAAATGGCATCTTACAGGCATTTCACCCTTCTTCATTCCTGGGTCATTACATTTTTACTATTTTGACTATCCTGGGTTTTATTTCTTGCCCCGGGGGCATCCCAACTTGAGTCGCCTCACTGCGTGAAACCCCTAATTCACAACAAAAACTCACATTTCCATGGTCCTATGGCGCATGCACATGGTCTTGTCCAATTAGTGATGCATGCCATGCATATTAATGACCGGCAGTACAGCTCTGTTCAGATGAGAGCTCTGCAATCAAGAGTGGCCACATCTCTAGACGTCTCAATGGCTGGGCACAGTAGTGTGCCTGAGATGCTGGGGATGCAGCCGGCATTGTTTACCTCACTGTGGGAGCTACCGGAAAAGCTGAGTTTATCAGAGAGAAGGCCAAGGCCAGCGTCTGAGGGGTTTGTTCCACTTTAAGTGAAAACATATACAATATAATAATATGCATACCAACATACTGTCATGCACCCAAGACTCTAACTGCAGGATTGCCATGTAACTATTCCACTGCAACTACCTCTGACACAAATTCTGCACCTGGAGCCTGCAGGGGTCCTACACATGTTAAAAAAATCAAATGGAGACCTTTAATAATTAGGCAATAACTTTTGTAGGTGAAGTTTAATTAAAAGTAAATAATGGGGGAGGAGAGTTGCTCTATTACTGCTATTTATACAATTTACCCAGAGCATGGGAACCAAGTTACAGCCCAGTTTATTCAAACAGTATTTTTATTTGCATATTAAACAACAATACAGCCACAAACAGGCATACTGTATTAAGTTCTATCTCTAAAGTATAACATGTACATCTCCGCACTTACAGAATAATGTATGTCTACCAGAGTCTTTCATCGTGGATATCTTTGCAGTCCAGGCCAATCTTGTGCAGTTGGTACAACATGTGTGAAATTGTAAAACATTGAGAACATGTTAAATAACACAGTAGAAGGAGGGGGAAGAGAAAAAGGACAGGCAAAAGAAGGGGGAGATGGGGTAGTAGGGTGTGAGGAGGGGGTGGGGGGCGTTGAGTGAGAAAAAAGGGGAATAACTATTAAAATGAGATTGAAAACTCAACGGGAAACTGCCAATGGGCAGTGGACACCCATTGAGCCATTCTGACCCCTCTCAGGGGACGTTGAAAAATACTAAAGCGAATCCCATATAATTACATCAAGCCTGGGGTGACTGGAAAAAGAACTGAACCAATCAGAGGGTCAGAATTACTTTGTAACCATCGGTATCCTTGAAAGCAACCCATGGGTAACAGGTCTGGCAAAATGTCTGTATTTCCTTCTTTTCCAAGGGATTAATCTGTGTGAACCTTTCTCTAATGGGAGGGCTAACCTCTGATCGCCAATCTAGGAATTAAGGACTTTGCAGCATTTGAGAATAAGGATTGTTATGCTAACTTTGGATTGTTTGATTAGTTATCTGTTATGGTGAAGCAAAAAAAAGGGGTCCGATAAGAGTGGCTCTTGGCCTGTGATTTTCAAATGAGCCTCTGCCAGTATTGTTTGATGTCTGAGCAGGACCACCATATATGTAGAATGTCACCCCTTTCTTTTCTGCATCTCCAGCACAGATGCAGGACAGATGGACAGAATTTTATTTAGGGTGGGGGGGGGGGGGGGGAGTTCTGTACCTTTGTGAGAGCAGTTGATAATTCATCTATTGTGTATGAGTTTGTTACTTTTATTTGTTATTTTTTTTTCCATTCATTTGTCTAAATGGACTGACCCAACCCCTTTTCCCATTTACCCTTCCATCTATCCAGGCTATGTCCTGAGTTTTCTGAGATTATTAACTTTTAAATCTAAGAAAGCGGGTGATTGTTGGGACCTGAACAGCTTACTCAAAAGGGGTTAATCTTGGAAGGATGTACATGTTCAGAACAGATATCTGGCCAGACCACAATCATTTCTACGTGTCCCATTTAGTGAGGCCATGCTTGAGAGTAACCTATAAGGAGTGATGGTTCAGAAAAAAAGATATAGGAGTTTTATCCTTCTTCCCATTAGAAATGGAAATTTGTTTTTAGAGAGGAGACCTCACTGTCCGTTATGTTAATGAGCATCACAGCTGATTTACTATAATTAATCTTTAAATTAGAACTCTCACTAAACAATTTAAACTCCATCAGAACCAGAAGAGAAAGCTGGGGGATAGTAATAAAGAAAAGCATATGATCAGCATACGCTGCACTCTCTCTTTCCCCATCAGACAAAGGTATCACTGTTCTTCTTTACATATAAGAGAAAGGGTTCTAAGGAAATATAAAAAACAGTGGTGATGGAGTGGCCCATTCCTTATACCAAATGGGGACGAAAATATGCTGTTAACTCTGACCTTAGTATTCTATTTTTCATGTCCTGGCCCAGACCTAAATAGGATAAGATCACAGTCAGCCATGCTTTTAAATGCCTTCTTGGGCATCAGTGAAAAGGATAAGGTGCATAGTTTTAGCTGACCCTAACCTTAAGTAGATTAATAGTCTTATTGATATTATTCCTCAATTGACTGCCAGGGATGAAGCCTACTTGGTCTTGGGAGAGCCATGTTGGAAGGAACGAGGAAGTTCATTCAGTAATTTATTGTGGCGTAAATTTTCACTTTGGTATTTAGGAGGGAGACTGGTCTATAGTTTTGACAAACAATGTATTACTGCTATGTGGGAAGACAAATGGCTTTTAGCAAAGTGAGGAGAATCCATCAGGTTTGGGGGGCTTTACATGATTTAGTGCTTTTGATGACTGTACTTCTTGCAGGGTAATTGGTCTTTCTAAAATCAGTTCGATTCCTTTAGCTCAGGAAGGTCAGCTAGATACTTATTAACAACTTCTTTATGCAAACCAGTTTGATGGGGGCACCCTGTATTATCCTTAATAGCCTCTATTTGGGTCTATTTGATTTTACAATAACCTAGCTAACATTCACCCACATTTATGTTTATAATAAATTGTGTTTCTGAATGCAAATGACCTTCTTGCTGCTATGTTGAGTGCATCCAGCAATTCTCTTCTAGCCAGTCAATTATTTTAAGTGGTCCTCTAAAAATTTGGAATACCTTTCTCTTTTAAATCTGGAGCCTTCGCTAATTAGTATACCTGTGATGCACCTACATGCTTCCCAGATCTTCATTTTCTTTATCTGCCTTGTCTTTTTCTTTAAAAGAGATCTATGCCTTTAGATATGGTGTCTAGGACTCCCTTTCCCTTGAGCAATCCAGAATTTAGCTTCCACATCCATTTTATATCTATTTGAAGCTGGAGTAACACTGAAATAAGGATGGGGGCTTGATCCGAGAATGTTATCTGCCCAATGCCAGTGCTCAGGATCTTGTCTAGGTATCTGTAATAACGATAAAGTCAAGTCCAGAATATTTTGAGTGGACGGTAGAACAAAATATGTAGTCCAGATCTGTGGGATTGGCCAGTCTCCAGGTATCACATAACCAATTTTTCCTTAAGGATTGCTTGATTTCCTTTAGGTCTTTATAAGATTGAGGATTTATAGTCAAATGTATAGATGTGGGGATTATGTGCCAAATTAAAATTGTTTCCCTATAGGACCATCCCCTGTGAAATAGCACACTTATTTATGTCTGTGAAAGGAATTTAGCTTGGTTTTTGTAGCGTTGGAGCAGATAGGTTGGAAAAAGTAATTTCATGCCTTTGATGAAGATATATCTGCCATCTGTATCTTCTTAAAACGCAGATATTTTAAATGGAGTTTTGAAGAACAAAATAAAGACACCTTTGGTTTTTCCCTCAAATACTTTGAGAAATTATCCACCACACACAGTAAGATGTATAAATGAAAACAGGTTTAATTTACCAGCACAGTAAATAACCTTCACTAACCCAATATGTTCATGAAGTTTCCCCATATAACCTTAGATATTACAGCCAGTTGTTACATGTTATTTAGTAACAGTAAGTTTACATTAGTTACATTACAATTTAGTTACAGTAAGTTATACATTAGTTACAGTACAATAAATGTTATAATGGAGAGCGAGAGATACTTAACATCGGGTAGAGGGTCCATCCATTGCCTGAATAATCATGCAACCAGGTTCCTAATTTATTGAACACTAGGGGGTGTGTAGTCTCTCTATACTCTATAAAGTGATCTAACGCCCACAATATGCATGTCATCATATTGTAACCAAGAAATTCATGATCCCACATTAATTTCTTGAACCTGAACACATACATATCATACTATGTGGATTATCAGTCTTTGGCCAATATATGTATGCCATGTTTGTTATCAAATGAAAGGTCTCGTAATCCTGAATAAGACTCTCTCATTAATATAGTCATAACTATCATATTTCAGGAGTTACACCGCTCTCCACAAATATCCAATGTCTGAGTCAGAGTCCAACCTAATTAGGAATTTAGGGATTCCTTTTCAAGGGTAAATGAGCTGCAGCCCACAGCTGTTGAGGTAGTTGGCAACTAGGTGTCAATATAGTCCATGGGGCATAGACAAATGGCAGAATCTAAGACTTACATACTATTTGAGTGTTAATCTGGGGGACATTTTTAATCATATCCTTTAACAGTTTTAATTAATTATTTTTCTAAATTTTAGGATCAAATCATTGTGTGACCTTTCCTGCTCAGCAACCAAATACTAATATTGTTATATTTAGTTTTTTATGTAGAATTGTACGTGTAGGTGTGCCATTGTATTGTCATTGTTACAGTGTTAAAACAATGTCATTCCATGTGTTTTCACTGGTGTATGTGTTGAAAAACAGCCTTTTTTTCCATAAAATGTCCGGCGCTAGAGCGCCCAGTTTTAGAGCGCCAATGCTGGTTTTGTGTTCGATTTTCTTAAATATGGGCTTAAGTGGATGCACTTAACTGGCGCTACCTATCGCTCGCTGCAGCATTGTCCTGTTGTTATATGTGGCATTGCTCTGGGCGGCTTTCCCCCAGGGCACTACATATGCATTGATTCATGAACAGCGCTTCTACAGCGCCCTCCAGACATCACATTTATCAATGCAGGACAGGATACTACAGCGTCACTTGTCCAGCCAATATGCTAGGTTGTAGCGCCAGACATCTGCTTGCAGCTTCTACTAGTGGACGCTCTAAGCGCCGCTACATGGATGCTCAAATGGCAATATGTGGCACTAATCTTAAATTAGCCTCCACAGGAATGAATCAACACAGTAAAAGAGTATTTTGTCGGAATTGAAAGGTGAATTCTTTATTTCAGCTACATGCATCTTATACTGGCAACTGATAGCATAAAATGAGTAAAGGGATGCAATGTTTGTGCTGATTTTACAGTGCCAAGCTGGTTTCATGACAGGCTTGGCACTGCAAGGGTTGAATCACCCCTTTCTTTTTCACTCAATAGATAACAAGATATGAAGTGCTTAATTGTGTGAATCCAACCATGTTTCAGCTGTAGCAGCAGAATTATCATACTGATCCTTATATCCGAGAGACACCCATTTGATTTTGGCAGTTTGGCATTACATTTTAATTAGCTGTTGCTACAACAGCAGTACAAAACCATGACATTTATACCATCATTTACAAGTCCATCTAGTGAGCAACTTGACAAGCTCTAGTATTGTAACAATCTTACCATGTAGAGCAGGGGTGTCAAAACTACTTCCCAAGGGGCAGAAATAGGCCAGGCTTTTTGGATTTCCACATAGCTGTCTCTATAACTCTTTCCTGTGCTGAGATACGCAAAACATGGTCTGCTGCTGGCTTTTCAGGAGGGAGTTTGACACCTGTGATGTACAGCATATTCTTCCTACAACACTAACGCACTTTGACACCAGCAGGTGAGAGCTACTGTATCTGGTCTTGACAGTTTTTTTGATTGGTATCTAATTTATTATCTCCAATTTTTCCCTGTTTTGTCTATAATAAACACCTACCCAGACAGCATGGCGGGTTCATTACAGGGCAGTGCACATGAGTTTTGGATAAATAGATAGAAGTCAGACAGATAAGCCAGTAATAATGCCACAAGTCACACTGAATGTGAAATACATATGTTTTACTTCTTGCTAAAGTTTGTACATATACATATGTCATATACACTCTGTTCCTTCATTAATTTGGATAATTTACGGTACATATTTTTGTAAATGTTGTATAGTTGTTTTTATTTTAATTTCATTTTGTAAAGCAACAATATCTCGGCCTATAAAACACAAAGGAACTGAAATGTTAAAGGACATTTACACAATTGAGAAATGTACTATATCACAGCTTCTATAAATATAAGGGCCGTTGTCACCTAATTTACATTACATTGAAATGCACTGGTATATACGTACATATTTATTAGAAATGAACATTTTTGAATGTAAACTTGATAGACACAGGGTGCTGCTAAAGCTCTCATTTCTGAAACCATTATTATTTTGTACAGCTTCTTCACACTTGTGTCAAGTCCGCACTTAACCAGGCTCCAGTATCGTAAAACAGGATTCAGGCTTCTATTTTTATGTCTCACAAGGCTGATCAAAGCAATCCACAAAACTGTCAGCAGTGATGTATTAAAAGAAGTGTGAGAATTGCTTACTCTTGCTACCTTCACTTTAGTGCAATCTTTTATTAGAACTACAATTATAAAGCAAAGCGCCATTGTGCAAAGTTCTTCTGTAAAAAGCTTGAAATACTCTCAAGCATCTGATGTTTGAATCTTGCGCTACTGCTTACAATGTATGTAAATGCTCATAAACATTTACTATGATTAGTTGGTTTAAAAATGATATTTACCCAAATTTAAAGTGGACCAAAACCCACCAAACTTGTGAAATACATTTGGCCAAAGCCCCTGCTGATACTTCCTTCTTAGGGTGTAGAACTAGAAATAGATATTTTTGCTTTTCGACTTGTCTCGGAACACCAATTTTCTGCTGTCCCTCAGTGCGAGGTGGCAGGTGATCAGTCATTGCTCAGGTGTGGCAATGACATCATTGCCACACACAACAGTGGCAATGAATGGAGGGGGCAGAGCTTTCCAGCTAAAACAGGTGGCATGGCATTATCTAGGATTAAAATGAATCAGGAGCAGTGAAAATTGGCAAAAGGTACTCCTCACGGGGCAAACAATTCAGGGGGTGCTAGTTCAAAATGTAGGTTTTGGTCCGCTTTAAGTACTGGAGATGTATGGCAAGTAATTCTATTTGGAGTGCAATAAAATAATAGATACAGATTTACAATACCTCTGGCTACTTTACACTACTGGTCTTGTAATTCATTGTAACTGTTGACATTAGAATTTGAGAAAAAACTTGGATCATGGGTAGGGCATAAAAAGGGAAATTTGTGTAGTCACCAGTAAATTTCTTTTCTCATCCTCCTCCATTCGAGGGCACCACCAGTAGCAAAGTGTGGTTAATCTCAGCCATAGGAGGGGACTGCAAGATAGAAAAAAACTAGCCCCTCCCGCTCGGCCTATATAGGGAAGGCTGTGGCATGATCTTCTCAGTTAATTAAAAAGCAGTTAAGCCACAGCCCCGGGAGGGGAGAACGCTGACCTGTGCATAATGTGTGCAACTAGAAACAGTACAGTTAAGTAAATCCATGTAGAAGGCAACAACAGCCACAGACACAGTTGTAATACAACAGTGTGGCGCCCTGGAATGGAAGAGAACGACATAAGAACGAGAAAAGAAATTTACCAATGAGTACAAAAATGTCCCCTTTCTCAACTCTCCATTCCGGGGAAATGTGCGGGACGTCCCAAAGCAGTATCCTCATTAAGGGTGGGACGGTGCCAGAACAGCCAAGGCGTAGGCTTGTATGACCACCTGCCTGATAATTCTGCTAAGAGTGAACCTGGTAGCCACCAGGCCCCTCTTTGGCCCTTCCGGGATCACTAACAAGTCATCTATCTTAGGAACCTCTCGAGTAGCGGCCATGTCAAACTTGACCTGACCACATTGAGGGAATGCAGGAGTCGCTCCTTACGGTGAGCCGGACAGGGGCACAAGGAGGGCAGGACTATTTCCTGATTAAAATGGAAGGGAAGAGACCACCTGGGGCAAAAAAATCCTGTTTCACATGAAACACTGCTTTTTCATGCAGCACCAAAAAGGGTGATCTGATCAAAAGCGCTGCCAGCCCCGAAACCCGCCGGATGGAGGTGATAGCCACGATAAAGGCTACCTTTATCATGAGCGTCGTCAGGGAAGCCTCCAACATCCCAACCAGTCAGACTGGCATCTGTCGTTAGGATGACCCACCGGACCAGCAGGAAAGAATGACCCACTGCCAGCGACTGTTGATCCAGCCACCAATTTAGGAATTACCAGGAATTGCCCCTTCAATATGAAATGATGGTCCATCTGCACAGTCCTGTTTCGATAGTCTGCATAGTCCCTATTTCGATGGGAAAATCATTTGTAGAGGCCTAGAGTGGAACTGGGCATACAGAACTACCTCGATGGTATACACCATCAAGCCAAGGAGACGTATGCCCTGCTTGATTGTGGAATGTTCATCTGTCATCAAGCGACCTCACCACCTCCAGGAGTGCCGTGTACCTCTGCACCGAAAAAAAGACTGGTGCCCGTCGAGTACCCAATGCCATACCTAATAGGTCGCCACCATAGAGGGAGCCATCTGGGACTTGGGGTACCACAAATTGGAATTATCAGATGCCCACCGCAAAGCACAGGTATTGTTGGGAAGATCGGGACAGGCAGCTAAGCATCCTTTATGTCCACAATTGCCAGAAAGTCCCCCTGTTGAAACAATGTCACAGCCAACCTTAGAGATACCATGCAGAACTTCTTCACCCGAACGTAACTGTTCAGATTCCAGGATCGGCCAAACTTTTCCATCCTTTTTGAGGATGACGAGCAGTACTGAGTAGAAGCCACAGCCCCGCTCTGAGGGGGGCACAGGTACTCCAACTCCCCGGTCCAGCAAGAGCTTTATCGCATGGTCATGAGCCTCCATCCGGGAAGTCTTGGATGCCACAAACCTGTGTTAAGGCCTGGTCCAGAACTCAATCTTGTATCTGGACAAAACAACCTCCCGGACCCAGGCACTGGATATCGTTTCCCTCCACGCACCGGCAAAAGCCGTCCCCTCACCTGATCATGAGAGGGCATCCCGTCAACCCTGAGAGGGCTTGGCTGAGGGCTTGGACCGGCCAGCCCCTTGGGGTCTAGGTTTCCCTTGTGGCTTTCGCTTAACCGAAAAATCATTGCGTCATCTGGAACCTCCGAACTTTCGGAAGGGGCAAAAATTCAGAGACCTGCAAAACAAGGTTCTTCGTTTCCGATTCTGTCAAAGGCCAGTTGGCTTCCCATCTGTGGCCTTCTGGCCCCCCCTGGAAAGGGGACAATGGTAAGCATCCCGACCACTGTTTCAGCAAGACCGTTCATCGTAAGGTGACCAGCAAGGGCCAGAAGCACCAAGTTGTCCAGCATAATGTATTATAGACCTCTATAGAGAATGAGTTCAAATTAAGTGCTGAGGGGTGCAAGCCTCCATGTCGCAAACGCCTCTTCTGCTGCTTCATCCATACCTTGCCTGCCGTATTCGCCATAGATATGGTGCAAACTGGATGCATGGCTGACCCCACCATGGAGAGAGCATGTCTGCCCAGTTGGTCCAGCCTCCAATTCACCGGGTCTCTCAAGTCCGCAATATCAAAGTAGGAATAATGGTGTGCCCAGCCAGGAATAGGAGCTAGAATCCTCCAAAGACCCCGTCTCAATATGCCTATGCTTAGCAGTAACAGACAGAGACAGACTCGGGATGCCCCTGCTGATGAAGACCACTGACCATGCTCTCCAAGCCACCCTGTCCACCTGGCAGCCCCCCGAGGGGGTATTCTGCTCCGACGAGTCGGAGCCTGAAGCTGCAGAGGAAACTGGACGATCCGACTGAGGCGCAAAACTTGTCAGCTGCGTAATGCAGCGAAGGACAATAGTGCACTCAGCGAACAGGGGTTCCTCGTCCAAGGTTGGGCGCCCTTGGCACATGGGACACACAGCATCACTCTCCGTTAAAATAGGAAACTCCAGTGCCTCTAATATGGTAAAATGGCTGCTCTAACTGCTAAGCAATACAGCTGGAGCACTGGTCCCCACACCCTCCTGCCCTGCTGACTACTGGTCAGAGCCATGGACCACGTAAATGCAGTCTCCCCAGTCCCTCCTCCTGTAATCCACTGTAAGGCCCGAGCAGGCTGAAGGCACAAACCCCACAGACATCGCAGGTGCAGCTGGCCCACCCCCTTTCAAAATTAGTCAATCGACAGGCCACACCCCCTCACAGCAAAGGTGCCGGCCCCCCAAACGCTGGCAGTCGAGCTCTAACCAGCATGGCTGCCCAGTAGTAAGCACCACTATGTATTAAACACAACACTATGATAGCAGGGAGCCCAGCCCCTAGCTCGGCGCCCCCAGCAGCCCTGGGGAAGCATGTCTCTAGTGGGTCGTCATGGAGTCATGGGGGTGGATGACCCAGGTGTGCAAGCCCCAGAGATCAGGTACCCTGCTGCAGCAGGTTCCTGAACTTTGGTGCTCAGACCCAGACGGACAAGCCCCAGCATGCTTATCTGGACCCATTTGTGCTCCCCTCACGCTGCACCAACCAATGCTATTGGCTTAGGAACTGACTTCAGGCATCTAATAGGGTCCCCAGGAACACTGCAGCTGGTGCAGGGCTGGGAGACAGACTGAGTCGGAGCCCCCAATCCCGGTCAGCACTGTACTCAACAAAAATCCAGACATCTTCACAGTCTCTTGCGAGGGCAAGAAAAGAACTGAGGAGATTGTGCCGCAGCCTGCTCTATATAGGTAGGAAAGAGCTAGTCTTGCATTCCCCGTCTACGGCTGAGAGTAACCATGGGTTGTTACTGGTGGTGCCTCAAAAGAGATGGAAGAGATGAGAAATGATTTTAGCATCCAGAGCTATAAAATGTATGGTTTATCCTAGAATTTAATATTAGCTAAAATGCCCATGATACATTTCATATATGCCGAAAGGCGATATCAACAATAAATTGCAGATTATGAGGCAACAAGCAGACATTTTACTTTGACAAAAGTTTACATCGGGACTACAGGGCAAGGGTAAGTGTAATATGTTTCTTATGGCATCTTTGCAGAAAGAAGATATAATTTTAATTAAATGTTTTAATTACAGTGAACATGTCTTTACCACATATAAATAAATGAGACCCAAAAGTGAAATGTTTTAGGGGTCCTTTTACTAAATAGTGTTAATGATCAGTAATTGCTCAGTTTAAGTATTAGACTAGTTACTGTAGAGCCAGGACCCAAAACAGATACATGAGCCCCCGTGGCTTTAATTATAGCTCAAAACAATTTTCACAATTATGCATGCAGGCTTCCATAAGATCCTGCCCAGGAGTGCCCTTTTATTATGTGTTCTTTTTCTATATGGGCATTTTTACGTTGCCTTCTTTATACAATGGAATATAAAATGAGATTTGCAGGACTCATTGAATTACTTAGAGGCTGAAGAGGTGTGACTCGCTATTAAAATGTGCGAGTACTGTAGCTCTTAAAAAGTAAATCCACCAGGAGAGCTGGTTTGTTGAATCTTTCATTAGAACAACAGCTATCCTGTGAATTGGCTGTGATACCGCTTAAGATTCTCGCCCAAATACAGCTAATGGTGTTTACTGGAAAAAGCTAAGGTCAAGCACAAACTGCTTGGATTTCGAGAGATGGTACACATTTAAAGCTTTAAAAAGGTATGTTTTTGTTAAAGCAAAGGTCGTGCATGACATTTGCTCGCTCAGTTATTCAAGGCAACACCAGCAAATGGCTGAAGGACAAGTGCATACAAGAGCTTCCACCAAAAAAGGCTTATTCTCGGTTGTGAGTAAACCAGTTGATGTAGCCTGACTAGCAGCAGCCATCATTTCCAGCAGCAGCCACACCAGCATTACTACTACTATTTTGTGTATCACCCAGGTTTAGGGCCATCATGCACATTAGCTTTCCACTATCTGACATAAGACTGCAAAAAGGAAAACGAAAACAGGCCACCTATGCCATTTCCGGAGCAGCAGCCCTTTCCAGATCCTAGTACCTTAAACACCATTTTCCGTACATTCTAAGAGAAGATGTCAACAAGTATATATAGAGTCTGAATTTAAAGTATGGGCTCACACAGAGTCAACAATGATAGATACTTCTTTTAAAAGGTTTAAGTGTACAGATTATTTAAATAGGACAATATTTGCATAGGCATTACCGGTTTATTTTAAAAGAAAGCTATTGTTCTACATTTGTACGTGGGTGGAGGGGGGGGGGGCTCTATACATTTGATCCTCTAACTTTCATATATGTCTGATGTAGTTTTCTTTTAGGTGTCATTTTGAAAATTTAGTCTCACTTACTGTCTGTAGTAATTAAACAGAAAGTTCATGTAGCAGAAAAACAATAGGTGTTTCTGGCACAGATATACAATAGTTTGTTGAACACCTGTGGGCTTGATAACACCCATTAATTTTCTATTAAAATGCACCTATACTCAGAGGGAAGTATATGTAGTCACCTTCTATTCCCAGTCCCTACCCAATATTCATAACAACACAAACTCTCTGCAGTTGCCCATATTGCTCCCTGGCTGAGCAGCCCCACCACACACAAGCTCAACAATGGGGAGCACTTCAACCTAATTATGTGACAAGGTGGTTGTAACTGAATTAATTACCATATGGAAGGCAATTCACCATAATACTACTTCCTGTTGTTTTTTTCCTGGTGTTTTTATAAATATTAGGCAAAGGCTGAGGTAAAAAAAGAAACACAGGCTGTTTTCGGGCACAGGGCTGGGGACGGAAAGTAACCACATAAACTTCCTTTCTGAGTATAGGTGCACTTTAAACATTTAAATAGGGGAGGCTATATTATCCTCAGCTGGTACACAAACAGCAAAACACACCGGTAGTTATGCTTTCCATTCTTTTGAAAACTACCTTACTGTGCCACAGGCCAAACATGATGTTGCACAAGCAGAAACATATTAGTCTCTAAAGCATTAAAACCATAAATTAAATTGTAAAACAGCCTTTGGTTCTATTTTATTTGATAGAAAGCATAAGTCTATGGAATAACCAATTAGATTTCTCTCTATTAATCTGACAGTGGCAACATTAAGCTACATTACCATTACATAAAGTCTTATTTAAAAGAAACACAAAGCTACTCTTTAACTTGTTGTTGGGTATGCAGAGGTTTCAAACTGTAAGCTCTATTTCTAATAAAAATATAAAATGAAATAAAACCATTTAATTTGCATTGCTAGGTTAAACCGGCCCAACACCCGTTTTTACTTTAACGGGTGTTGGTCCCGCTGTCTGCTGATCACAGGAAGCTTGGGGGGCATCCAGAATGCTCGAGCCCCCCTTGCATATAGCTGCACAGAACACTCATAATACTCACATTCATTACGAGCCAGCTACGGCAAAGGAGTCCTGTGGTTGGCCGCCAGGTGGTCAGGTCCTGCCGGTGGCCGGCACAGAGGACGCAAATACGGGCCACTCGACCGCCTGGCGGCCAATTGTGGGACTCCTATCCCGGCGCTGGCTTGTAATGAATGTATTATGAGCATTCTGTGCGGTTATCTGCGAGGGGGGTTAAAGTAAAAACGGGTGTTGGTCAGGTTTATTAGTACTGTTTTGTATGGCTTAGCAAAAATACAATTCTGTGAAATACTCACCTGTAGAATTGGTATTATAAGTATACAGTACGTCCTGCTCCAGATAGATTACTTACACTTGGGTTATCCTCCGCCAGATGGCGCTGCACTGCAGAGACATGCAAAACAGGCTCCTTCCGGCCCCTCAAATACCCGGGGACCTCCCACAAATCCCCAGCATTGAAAAGCAGTGAACAAGAAACCGGGAGAATTTAACCACCCAAAAACTGGTAACTTATAACAATAACAATCACCATACAGGGGATCCAGAATAAAGCAAAAACCAGGGTGGGGTGGAGCAGGACGTACTGTATACTTATAATACCAATTCTACAGGCGAGTATTTCACAGAATTGTATTATTCTTAGTATACAGTACGTCCTGCTCCAGATAGATTACTTACACTTGGGACATCCAATAGCAGTGTCCATAAAGTAGGGTGGGATCCCCAATAAAAAAGGTAACAGCAGACAGTTTAAACCACTGCCGCCTGCAAAACCTTGCGGCCAAAAACAGCATCAGCTGAGGCCCTAACATCAACCTTGTAAAACTTTGAAAAGGTATGAACAGAAGACCAAGTAGCGGCCTTGCAAACTTGTTCAACAGAAGCCTGGTGCTGGAAGGCCCAAGAGGCACCAATAGCACGAGTAGGATGAACAATAAGGCGGAGGGGAGGATTCTCCCCCTTAGCAGAATAGGCCTGAATCACAGCCTGACAATTCCATTTGCTGATAGTAGACTTAGCAGAAGCCAAGTCCCTCCTAGGACCAGAAGGGACCACGAAAGAACATCAGTTTTCCTGAAGGACGCAGTTACTACTAGGTAATACTTCAGACACCTGACCACATCCAAGGAATGCAAAACCCTTTCCTTAGCATTGCTAAGATTAGGGCACAATGAAGGAAGAACAATATCTGGATTCAAATGAAAGACAGACACCACCTAGGCAGAAAAACCAGCTTAAAGCGGAACACCACCTTATCCTGGTGTCTCTCAAAGTATGGGGGCTGGATAGACAGAGCCGCCAGCTCAGACACACGCCTGACAGACGTAATAGCCACCAGAAAGAACAACCGTGAGGGTAGGTACAGCGAGAGCAGCATCCTGAATAGGATCAAAGGGAAAATCCTGCAAGGCAGGCAAGTCCAAATCCCAAAACAGGGACCATAGGTTGTCATGGGGAACGCACATGAGTAACCCCCTAAAGCAGGCTTAACCAAGGAATGCTGAATAAAAGACTTCTGAAAGAAGACAGACAGGGTAGAAACCTGACCCTTCAAAGTACTGAGTTGGAGACCCGACTCCAACCCATGCAGTAAAACTCCAGAACCCTGGGAACTGAAAACACCCAATAGGGAAGAGACCAAGACTCACACCAGTCAAAGTAGGTACGCCATACCTTATAACAGATGGAAGAAGAAGTCATCTTCCTAGCCTTCACTATGGAGTCAACCATCGAGGCAGACAACCTTTCTCCATCAAGATGGAGGTTTCAGCAGCCAGGCCGTCAAAGTCAGAGCTTGTAATTGGGATGACGTAAGGGGCAGATCAGGCACTCCAGGCAGAAAGCACTGATCTACTGCCATCTGCACCACGTCTGCGAACCACACTCTTCTTGGCCACCTGGGGGCCACCAGAATCACTGGCACCCCTTCCAGAGCAATCTGGCGCAAAACCCTGACTAGCAGGGGGAATGGAGGAAAGACATACAGAAACTGAATGTCCTGCCATGACATTACTAAGGCATCTGAGGTAACGGCCAGAGGATCCTGGACAAAGGCCGGGAGCTTGTGATTGTGACAGAACACAAACAGATCCACATCTGGTTGGCCCCAACAGTGATACAGAGATTGGAACACCCTGTTGCAGAGGGACCCCCCCCGCCCCGGAATGTATACCGCTGAAATGCAGGGAACATTGGCCTCCACCCAGATCAGGATCAGAGACACTTCCTGGAGGGCCCTCTTGCTCCGGGTCCCTCCCTGATGATTGATGTAGGCAACTGCCATCAGAGTGACCGTGCGCCCCTGAACAGGCAGGCCCTGAAGATGAGTCGTCAAGCAAGCCAGAACTAACCTGATCGATCACAGGTTCAAGACATTGATAGGTGTATGGGCCTCCTAAGGGCCCCACCTCCCCTGGAACCGCAGGGACTTCCAGAAAATCCCCCCCCAACCTGATAGACTGGCATCCGTGGTGACCGTCTCCCAGGAAGGGACAAGAAGGTTCCGCCCCCCAACAGGTTCCTTGAGTCCATCCACTACAAGAGGGACCTCCTCACCAGGGGGGAAGACACGCAGACCCTGTTCAGGGATGCTAGGTCCTTGTCCCATACAGACAATAGGAGAAGTTGCAGAAGTGGGAGTGGAAGTGGGAGTGAGCACAAGGGGCCGCTTCGAAGCACGCCACCATCAGGCCCACCAGCTGCATCCCCTGCCTGGTGGAGGGGCGGGGACAGCTAGGAGGGACTGAGCTTGTGCAAGCAGATTGTCCACCTTCTGCTGAGGAAGGAAGATCCTTGCCTGAACTGTGTCCAGATTCATTCCTAGGAATGAAGTTACCAAGGAAGGGGACAGTGAGGACTTGGGGTGGCTGATCACCCATCCAGATGCCCCTTGCCTCAACAGAGACATCACCCCCGCCAGCACCTTGGTGAGCACTCTGGGAGCTGAAGAGAGGCCAGACGGCAAGGCCACAAATTGGCAGTGTTGATCTTCCAACGCGAATCTGAAGAACCTTGGTGTCCTGAAAACACAAGGATGTGAAAGTAAGCATCTTTTATATCCACAGACGGCATGAAGCCCCCGGGGCGCAAGGAGCAGATGGCCGAGCGCAGAGTTTCCATGAGGAAAGCGCCTGTACTTGACAATTTGCTGAAGATCTGTAAATCCAGAATGGTCCAGACTGACCATCTTATTTGGGAACTGTGAAAAGGTTGGTGTACAGTCCCTTGCCTCTGTCTGTTAAGGGAAATCTGCAAATTACCCCCAGACCCAGCAGGCCTTCCGCGGCCTGCGCCAACACCTGAGCAGAAGCAGGGACCAGGAGTACCCGGGACCTAATAATCTTAGGGGAGGCCGCACAGCAAACACCATCTTGTAGCCGGAGGACACTACCTCCTAAATCCACCGGTCTGAGGCGTGATGCCTCCAGACTTAAGCAAGGTGCCGCAGCCGTCGGGTGAGGGCGCCCATCATGCTTGAGGGGACTTGGGAGAGGATTTGGGCTTAGCCCCCCCGGAGGAGCCAGGGTGTTGTCTTCTGTTCCTGGGACAGGAAGCTGCGTGAGCCCCCGCGAAGGACACCCCTGGTTCCTGTTTAACACCATGGTGGGGAGTAGAAGGGGGGCCCTGGCCCCGAAGGGGCCGAGACAGCGGACTGCGCTGGGGTAACTTACCTCTCTTACCAAACAGGTCTAGACGGGCCCCAAACAGACGTAGCCCCTTAAAGGGAAGCCCAGTAAGGGCCTTCTTCGCAGCATTGTCAGCACCCCACTGTCGCAGCCAGACCAAGCAACGTATAGCCACCACAAGGGCAGAAGTTCTTGCACACATTCTGATGGTGTCATCCAATGCTACTAGGACAAAATTTAGAAACACATCACAACTGGAGAGTGCATTAAACACCTCACAAGGGAGATCATCAGGGGCGCTATCAAGCATATTTCTCATGAGGGTTCTAGTGGCCACAGCAGTAATGGCAGAGGCACAGACCAGGCGCAGCGCCGTCCCTGCACATGCAAAGGCGTGGGAGGCCAGCAGGTCAATACGCCGGTCCTCAGCATCCCGCAGGGTAGTAGAATCAGGGGGATGCATGACAGGGGTGTTAGATAGCCCTATTATCGGGACATCCACTTCGGGGGGGGGGGGGGGGGGGGGGGGATGACCAACATTTAACCACCTCAGGTGGAAAAGGATACTTCCTATCCCAATCCCTTGGAACCCCGGGAAGTTTACTGGGGCACTCCCATTCCTTGAGCACAAGGGAATGGAAATGTGCCTGCTCTAGAAATTCCAAACGTGATGTTGCTGTATGGAAACGCTTCCCTCTTTGCCTGGGAGCCTCACCAGGGAGAGAGATAGATAGAACCTCAAAGATCTGGGTCAATAATCTGTCAGTGTCATCCGGGTCCCAGGGGTCAGAGCCAGAATCGTCATGACCCCTTGGTCTCTCATCAGATGAGCCTGAGTCAGAAAAGAGCTCTCCTTCATCAGAAGGGGTATAGCCACACAGATTCATAAACTCCTGAGATCCCATAGGGAAAACAGTATCATAAGGCGTCAAGTGCCGCTTCTTACCAGGGCCCTTACGCGCTAAGGACCTTGCAATAATCTGTTCAGCAGTAGGTAGTCTAGAAGACACATCAGGCTGAGAATCCCCACTTGTATGCAACTCAGCATGAGTGAGATTTAAGCTTGGGGGAGTAGGTGAAGCGAAACGAGGTGCAGCCACTGGCAGGCCAGATTGCAAAGCCAGCGCTTGCTCAGCACAGGGTACACAGACCCATGCCTTGTCAGCGTCAGCATGAGGTTGTCCACACGCCATACACAGCCGGTCTTGTCCCAAAGGGACCCCGGTCACATTATCCTTAGATGCCTCCATATGGTGATTATTAGGCAAAATATGCCAGTAGGGATTGACGCTATAAAGCAACCCTGGATGCCCCAATGACCCGCTAGGGAAGTGGGAGTAATTTTACAAGGCCAGACTATCAATTACACCGGGCCGGGAGAAGCCAATGGATTCACCAGTCTGAAAGACACAATGAGAAGAAGGGTGTCAGAACCGAAACACACTACAATGAGTATAAAGCCGCCCGCGAGGGCACTTACGGACCACGGTAAGTAAGAACGTCACCAGACATGGCGCCGAGTACCTCGAAGGGCGGGCCAGAGCGAGCAGTATGCATGTAATCCAATACACTGACATCCACATCCCCCCCCCTTTCTTTCCCCCCCAAAGGCTACAGGAAGAATGAGGGAGGATGGCGGCCCTTTGTACAGGGCCCACCGCTACCGGGGCATGGGAAAATAATGCGGGACGGGCATCCCATAAAGGCTCACCATCAGCCTATACCGCCTACCCTTTGGTGGGGGACTGCGGTGGAGCAGCGCTCCATAAGCACGCATGGCGCCGCCTACCTTCACCCGACCAGTGCAGCCCAGGCTGGGAGGCACATCACAAGAAGGACGGGTGGGAATAGTCCAACAGGACCGCAGGCTAATAGCCCCGCTCACCTGCGACAGAGTGATAATTTCATGTCTTCGCAGTAAGCACTGCAGAGAAATCTGGGGATTTGTGGGAGGTCCCCGGGTATTTGAGGGGCCGGGAGGAGCCTGTTTTGCATGTCTCTGCAGTGCAGCGCTATCTGGTGGAGGATAACCCAAGTGTAAGTAATCTATCTGGAGCAGGACGTACTGTATACTAAGAATAGAATTAATTGGACCCCATGCTTCAATCCCCCCCTATATTCAACTCTCGGTAGACAAATTACCGCCATTTACAAAATGCAGTGGTACCAAAAAGAACGGTCATGTGTAAAAAAAGAGCAACCAAAATTATTCTAGGCTCACTTCAGCATTAGTAGTGTTAGTTAATAGCAAAGCAGTACTAGGGTATTTACATTCTATGAGAATGGGCCATCCTCAATTTTTCATCACAGGAAGTAGATTTGCAACTAGGGGCTTCAGAATTCAGCTGTGCTGGATAAAAGAATGCCACTGCTGGACAGCTTTAGCACAGGTCTAAGTTCACTTAAAATTAATGCACACCAATCCCAATCAATGCTAAGATGCATCTCACTGATAGTATGTCCACCTTCTATTAAGAAAAGTTAAAGGTTGTCTATTCTTCCCTCCCCCCTACACTGCCATTTCACACAAATAGAGTTGAGAAATGCTAGGGATTCTACTGAATTGCAATCAGATATAATTGCCCAAATAACGGATGACCTTCTATTTAAGCAATGACAGGACACGCACAATTGTATAACTATACTACATATTAGGATCATAAAAAAATTAGGGTCCAATAAGGTTTTTGGTTCTTTTTGTTCACTAAATAGCCTAATTGATGTGTCCTGTCAACAAGCTAATAAGCTAACATGTTATGCAATGATGCCGTTTAATTGAACCTTCATAAGGCTTCTACTTATACAAGCTCTACTGCCAAAAATTAAAAACAGTACAGATTTGTCCACTGTTAGTTTAGAATTTGGGGGAACATTGGGGGAGGTTAGAATCTCCCCCAAACCTCACTGGACTGCTGCCCCCCATCCAGTTTAACATTTGGGCAATTTTTACTCACCTCGCCAGGGCATCCATCTTCTTGGTCCCTCAGATTCTCGGCGACCTCCCGACGGGCAGCGCCATCTTGCAGAGCAAGAGATGGCTAAGGCAGCGCAGGTCCTGAAGCAGCCAGATGTCACAGCATCAGGTGGCGCCACCGTTCAAAAGGTAAGCAGAGGTAAGTAGACTCCCATTTCCCATGACTTCAATTCAACACAATACTGTGATAAGTTAACTAAATTGCCGTAAGGCTTCATTTATATTCAATCACCTTCTAGACCTCTATAGATTGAAAAGTATCCAACCTATTGTAAATGAAGAATCAGGTCACCCAGAATATTTGTTTTCTTTTTTTACTAAAACTAGCAGCATGGCTAACCTAAAACGTCTAAATAACAAATCAAATCTTTGTAAACAAGACGCAAATACATTAAATCTAGGTACCCTTAGCACATCAACTGAGTAGTGAGGCCAGAAGCAATTTACCTCATTAAAGTGTCATCCTAGGCCCTGTCTCATTCCCAACAGCATCTCTTCTACAACATTTGAGAATCAATTGCATTTTGTATGTACATGTCATAAGATTGACATAAACAAATGCAAATGAGCACCATTTTCCTCTGCTGCTAACTCACATCCTCTGCATTTGTTCTGAAAAAATGAATTTACAGAGCACACCCATAAATCCTAGCTAAATCCAAGCTATCAAGACTGAGAGGATGTGAACTGATATTAGCTTAAAGCAGAACAAAACCCGCCAATGGCTGGCCTGGCTTTTCTCCAGGTCATCCCGAACTGGGATGCCCCATTGTGTGAAACCCCCCAGGAACCCCCAAAAACTCACCTCGCCATGCTCCAACTGTGCATGCGCGGGCATTCGCCCAACGTCTTCTATGATGTCATTTGGCAGGCGGCTCTCATTGTTTATAATAGGCAACCTGTGATGAATAAACCATTGTATTTTATCACATATTTCAAACTAACAACGTTATGTGACACCAGCTAGATACATGATATAATAGAATCGTTTTTACCAAGGAAGATGAATACATTTTGCCAGATGCTGAGGAGTTAAAATATTTAATTGTTTTGAATCTGTTATCTCTGGTGTGGAGGTTTCTGCAACAGTTGTCAACAGATAACGTAATGTTAAAATATTTTTGTTTTAATTAATTTATGGAGAATTTGATAACACATTTAGATTTCCACAACTGAAAATCACGGTGAATCAGCAATTGAGCCACAGTAAAGACAAAAAAAGAAACAAATGGATAACATCATCTACCAGATCTAAATATAACTTAAACATTAGATTTGAGTGGCCATTTCATTTAACTTAAGTGCAATTTGCTGTGAAAGTCTGCAAAAAAATTCTGTAAGGAAACACGCTTTTCTTTTTTTTACAGGAGTACCAAACATATTTGCCCAACTTTAAACAATATATTCTGATATGAAAAGAAGCTGCATATGTATAGTACATACATTATAGTATAAAATAATACGTATAAAAAGCAGGAAAAAAAGTTCTATGTAAACAATATCATTCAAACCTCAATGTAAACTGTTGAGGAATCGTACCTTTCAAAAACATGAATAATCACATGCAACATATATTCTTTACATGTATACACAATATTAGCTATACAAAGTACAGTGGGAGTGAAGGTGGACTGGCCATAGGGAGCACAGGGTTCATTCCCAGTGGGCTGCACTGATTTGGGGCCAAATGGACTGGCACCTCACCCAGACCCTCATAATTCACACCATACCCACCCCTGCAATACTAAAGTTTCAGTACCATAACTTTAAGCGTGCCAATTTCAACCCCTACTCATGATCTGCTGACATAGGCACTTGTTGACTGGCTGGGAAGCACCCAAAAGGCAGGGCTCATTTGCTTGTGGGCTGGCCAGGGCCAGTAAAGTCCTGGGATGCATTGTGTCCCCAATCCACCCCTGGTGAGAGGATTGAGGCATTCACTGTATCTCCAATTAGGTATGGTACCTTACCTAGCCATGGTATGTAAAAATCAAAGCCTGATTTAAATATATTTACAGCCGAAGCAGACCATGCAAATACCATGGTGTGAAGAAAGTATTTATCATATAATAAATGTTTAACCTTAACCTAGTTTGCTGCACATTTATGAATCGTTTAATCATCGGTCATAGCTATATACTTTATGACTCTAATTAATGCAATAGAAATTTTACACATTTTTTTTCTTGCTGCAATCTCACAAGTTAGTTTTAAATGTGCTTCCAAAAGAGAAAGCAGTTAACCAATCTGCTGAACAAGCAAAAGCAAATGGCCACTACCCTTGGCTCAGTACCAGGGAGAAAAATATATTTAATAATAGAGTTTAAGTTTAAACGACGAGTAATTCCTTTATTAAACCTTTTGGCATGTCTATAATATATAAAAGTGAATTATATTTATTTGTAAACTATCCCACATGTATAACTGCACGCTTACATAGGCATTGTCATTTAAGGACAAAGCTCATTAAAGTGGAAGCCCAGCCACTATGTAATCATGCTTGCTGAGGCAGGATGGGGAGGAGGGTTACAAAAAAATTAGCCTTACCTAGCCCCACATCTCAGGTCCTGGGAAAAAACAGAGTAACATGCTCTGTGCACGGTCCTGCCAGCCCATTCCCTGGCCGAGTAGGGGTATGTA
Organism: Gastrophryne carolinensis; assembly: GCA_027917425.1. Classification (NCBI taxonomy): domain Eukaryota; kingdom Metazoa; phylum Chordata; class Amphibia; order Anura; family Microhylidae; genus Gastrophryne; species Gastrophryne carolinensis. The sequence goes on from CM051234.1 coordinate 270,994,711, forward strand.
GCTCTGTGCATCCACTGTCCGTGGCAGGGTGACAGCACTGGATTACAGGGAAGGTAAGGCTCTTTTTTTTGTAACCCCCAAGTCTTGCCTTGGTGCCTAGTTTACTAGGTTATACAATTCTAATATCTGGATTAGTAAATTTTGTTTTCATTATTCCATCCTATAAATAAATAGGGAAATAGGGAATTTTATGCCTTTGAGTGTGCCTTCGAGTGAAGAAAACATCAAGCCTAGAGGATTTGTGCATATAATAGAACCCCTTGCTTCATATTTATGCGGCTTTTTAATTTCAAACATTTTTTGGCCTTTAAGGGTCAATGGCCATAGGACCCAAGTAGTCAAGAAATATTTTAAACTCGTGCAATAGAAAATATGTATCGGTTTGCCACTGTAACTTTATCAGACTCCTGGCAGACAGTTAAATACATTCAACATTCCATGTGAAATAATTTAACCATGAGTAAGACTTGCTTTTACTTGCCTTCTATCTATCTATCTATCTATCTATCTATCTATCTATCTATCTATAGAGAGGTAATATGACTGCTGAAAATAAATGTAGCCTTTTCAACAACTTCTGAAATAAAACAGATATCATACTAGGAAAGTAATATGAGGAAAGCTGTGCAACAAAAGGAACCAGAGTCACACAACAGTTCTAAATAATGTACTGCTGCAAGAGCTGCCCTTCCTTTTATCTATTCTCTTTCTGTACTATTTCTATAACTAGAAAGGAGGGAGACGAGAAGTTACAGTCTTTGTAGTATGTCTGTAATTGTACCTTTCAGGGATCTGTATGTTCTTTGTTTTATCCAAACTACAGAGATCTGACCTGGTGTAAAAAATAATAGGCTTTAAATTACAGCTTTCTTTGTATGCTCTGCAAGATATACGGTGCATCTACAGTAAATTATAATGAAACAAACAGTGTGACAAATTTATGTTAAAGTGTTTAAATGTACAGAGAAATTCAGAGAAAGGAAGATACTGACTATTTCCCAGGTAAAGGTTTGGAGTCCAACCAGGTTACTTTAAAACCAGTGTCAAAAATAGTACTGAGGGCATATTGCAGATCCCGATTATATTTCACTTTCATGATTAGTAATGGGTTATTTCTAAGGGGATGATGTGTATTACTGTACTTTGTTCACTGTTATTCTCCTTATGTCTATAGAGGAAGGCAAAATTATCAGATGGTGAAATGTTTAGTCCACAATATTTTAACTCTATTTGGAACAGACACATCAACATAATTATAGCTGCTGCTTTTCTAAAACATTTAAATAATAAAATAAAAAATGTACAGAACATTTGTTTACCATTATCAGGCTCCAGTAATGTTTTACATACATATATTGTACTACTGTACAGGGTAAAACCAATACAATCTTCATCCTAGTTCTAAGGTTGACAACATTCCCCTGGAACCATAAGGTCAGACACCTTTAATTACTTAATGATCCTACTCCGTTGCATTTAAGGTACCTGACCTTGTGCTGCCTGATTTCGATTTTACTTATACATAATGTATAATTCAGTTTTAAATAAATTAGTGTAAATAACTAATTGAAGCAAATTAAGACCTGCTTTTACCTGCTGTATAAATTAATTTAGTAATTTAAAGTAAAAAAATATTTTAATTAAGGGTGAAACATTGTGGGCTTTGGAGCGGGCACAACATTTTTGTGTCCAGAAATGTATCCTCTATGAAGAAAGGTATATGACTTGCTAAACCTTTCAGTGCTTGAGTGAACCTGCAGTGCATGAGGTGTCATAAGCCGAAATACCACACACTGTAGATTGGGGACAAATACATCTACAACATAGTGAGCAGTCAACAGCAAAAGAATGTGTAGTCGAAAATGCTATCAAGCTCTTGTCAGTCACAGACTCATTTTGTTGTTTGAATGAACCACAGATAGTAACAATTGTGACAGACAATATATTTTGCTGTTCTTGCTGACTCCAGCTTTATTGTCATCCCGTGCCTCTTAAGTAACCTTCTGCTTAATGCTGGGTGTCTCTGGACGGTAATCCTTCCGCTCTGAAACATTGCGCTTAACCTTGGCACTTGCTGGTGATGAATCTTGGGTGAGGGATGGGCTTGACTGAGATTTTTTCAGACCAGCGTTGTCATTTTCACTATTGATCAACAGATCTTTGCCCCCCTCCTTGAGAAGTTTCACATAAACTTCATATCGAGTTTTCTGTAAAAGACAAAATATGCGTTGTTTGGATTGTGAATCGAGACATGATGTACCAGATGGTTACATGAGAGTTCTAATTGCACAGATGTTAATTAACAAAAACAGTGCAATAAAGAATTGCAGAGTAAATTGTAACAACCAGAGTAAGATCACCATTTAATGTTGAGGTTCTGTTACCAGGGTAATAAAGGTTAACATGCAGACATATGCAGAATGAAACAGTAATCTAAATGTCAAACAGTTTCTGACGACTGAATGCTGCGCAGTTTAATATTTACTTTTGAGCAGACTTTGGGCAATGCAGTCACAATGCAAGGAAAGATGCTGCCCATTATTTTTAAAGGGCCATTTCACATTTATATGCAGCGTATCTATGTGTTTTGACCCATTAAAATTGATGGACAGCATTTTCCCTTGCGTTGTGACTGCGTTGTCCAAAGTAGCGCAATCGGAGAGGTGTAAATAGAGACTAAAAGTTAACTTCTTCAGTCTCATCATACACATCCAGTAAGCATGGCTCTGAGATTCTTCACAATGCAATGACTATGCCTAACCGAAAAGTGAGGTTATTATTATTATTATTATTATTTATAAAGCGCCATCATATTCTGTGTTGCTGTAAAAGGTACAAGTACAGAGGCAGGACAAGTAGATACTTCTAAAACAACAATGCATATAAAACATGATATTATGACTTAAATGTAACAGACAAATAAACACATAGATGCAGGAATACATTAGGAGAGAGGGTCCTGCCCTTGCGAGCTTACAATCTAAAGGGAAATGGGATGAGACAATAGGCCGGGTCACAAATAAGACAGTAAGATGGGTGGCTTAAGTCAGATGATAGGCTCTTCTAAATAGATGGGTGTAGATAGAAGTGTGGTTTTGAAGGTTTTAAGGCAAGAGGAGTGATGAATTGTATGAGAAAGGGCATTCCTGAGGAGTGGAGCAGCGCGTGCGACTTCCTCTATTGTTCATGTCCCGCGGGGTGAAACCCCCGCAAAACCCCCAAACCCCCTTACCTCAGCCTCCCTCGCGCCCCTCTAGGCGTGCGCGCGCCCGCGCCGGCCGTCTATCAAGAGGGACGCGCGGGAGGCGGCGGCGGAGGAGCCATGGACAAGCGGCTGTCAAATCGCTTGTCCGTCGGCGCTGGGAGCGGGGAGAGGTGAGTTTTTAGGGTGATCGGGGGGGTTTCACACAGCGGGGCACCCCGATCGGGGGTGCCCCACCGAAGTGGACCAAGACCCAGGATAGTCAAAATCCTGGGTGTTGGTCCACTTTAAGTGCATTGAACTGTTGTTTGGTGTTTCGAGCCTGTGAGGATATGAGGGAAGAGAAGTATGCCTGTTTAGCAGATGAATGGGCATGTTTGTATAGCAAGTCCCTACTGCTTTTGGCCATTTCCTTTTAGTGACTCTAGAGTGCTCTTTCAATCTGGCAATATCCGTGTTGAGCAAAGGTAGTCTCTGTTTGTATGGATAGGTTATACTGATTCATCACAATCTTATTTATTCTGTGCATGTTCTTGGTTGACTGTGTACTTTTCTTGCCTTCCACCAAAACTAACCATGACCACTATTTCTTAACAAACCCCAAACCATAAACTTCTACAGCAGTGGGATCTTCCCCCTATACACAGATCAAAAATTGCATTTATTCACCCCGAATAGCATAACTACTGTACTAGGTCCCCAAAAACAAAGATGAGTCAAATTGCTTTTACCATTAAAAGATCAATCTGAAAAAAAGTATCTAAATGAAGCAAATTCAGTTACTTTGAAATGTTCTTTGCTTCCAAGTCTCCTTACTGCTGTAATTCTCAAGTTTCGGCCTAGTGAATTATTTTCTTTTTCTTCAGAGAACAAAGAGACCCAGAAGAACAATCATATTTAAATGCACTTAGTTTCATGGGGTTTAAGAACAGTCATCACAGCTAGAGATACCTGGAAAGGCTTTATAGCTGTAGTTGGTACACTTTACTGCACTGCCAATGACTGCCTGAGCATGTATTCAATCATAATTTTTAATACAAAGGTGCTCTACAGCAGCTAATCTCTCTCTATTCATCTATGCAAGACTAAAAGTTCCGGCCATAAAATACAAGAGTGGAGGATTCAGCAGGGAACAGTGAGGGGGTGAAAATCAAATGTTTGAAAAATAATTTTATATAACCTTTTCGGTGTTGGATGTTTTAGATCACAGCCTTTCATAAAGCTATGTTGTGTACTAATAGAATAATGCAGGAAGGTCAATGCAATTTAACATTTTATATGCATGACTTTTAAATTCCAGCATTTACAAGGTAGTCTGCTAGAAATGTTCTGCCATGGTCAATAATTTCGCCCTTAAAAGTGCTTATGATAGGAGAACATATTAGTACATTTTGACTCCTATTTACTTATGAGCTACAAGATGTAACTAAAAAAAAGCACAAGTGTTTTTAGGAATGCTGTACATATATTCAGTAATTTTAGAACTAGGCATGGTGTATTTTAAATAACACCAATCTAACCTATTTTTCCAAATATTTAGATTTTCATAAACGTTTGCTCTACATACTCCCTGACTGATGAGAGTTTGATTTGACATATCCTTTGATGACCAACTGTGACCTGACAGACAGCAAAAGCAGGTCAGCAATAGCTAAATGGTCTGTCCAGGCAATGCCAATAATAAGGCAGCAAGTAGCTCCCCTGATGCCAGTCCCCATGCCTCCCCTACATTTCCTGCAGTGCAGGGTAAAAGCCTTAGCATTGCTTCAAAGTTTGCCACCCCCATATTTTAATCATCCCGGACCACGCAGAAATGAGGTCTAACAGAAACTCTGTCCCTCTCAGAGCAAGTGAGCACGACACAGTGGTCCCACAGTTGTCTCAAGACTAATAAAGCTGCGCTATGACATGCCCTTCCCAGCTCAGCCATAACACAGAATTTGAAGCAAAAGAATTCTTACATATTCTTTGCTTACAATATATAAGGTATTTACATATCATAAGATATTTTGCAGTGCTTTTAAATTGCTCATTTTACTTGTTCCCAAAGGGGATAGCGTGAGGGAAAGTTAGTATGTGCCTGGACAGGGGCTTTAAAATTTAAAAGGACACGTCACTCAAACAAAACCACCATTTGAGTATGCTCGGGTCTGGCAGATGTTTCGCTGTTTGCCTGACACAGGTTATGATCATGAGGACAACCTATTTTTTGTTCCCCAGGAAAACACATTTCAGCAACACCACCAAATGTAGTAACACAATAGCTTAGCCCAGATCTAGACAATTAATTATATTATGAATAAAACTGTATAGTGATTAAAGCCAGCTTAACGTTTCGTTTTGCAGGGACCCAATTTTGCTCTAGTGAGCAAACAAAAAGTATGCCAAATCCCCATTTTTTTTATTTTTAACTCCCTTATCCACTTCAGCATTGGGGGGCTGAACTTTCACTTTCATTATTATTAAAATCATATTTAAAAGGAATATCCAGACAAACAAAATAACAACATATACTTTTCTTTTCCCGACTGCTTCCTGAGATCAATCCAATCGCTCAGACATGGCATAGGTGACCATCGCGCCACCCCTCACATACCCACATTCAATGAAAGTGGACCAAAACCCAGCACGATCGGTCGATCGATTTCCTACCCCGGGGGCATCCAAAATCGGGATGCCCCACTGTGTGAAACCCCCCAGCCTGCCCGTTCACTTACCTTGCTTCCCAGTTCAATGGTGCATGCGCCAATCTCATCCCCGCTGCCCCTCTAGCAGGGCGCGTGCCCGCACCAGGCATTTGTGAATGGCCGGCGCGGGCATGCTCCCTGTTAGAGATCTTCTTTGTTGGAACTTGTGTGATCATAAAAGGTCTGACATGCTCACAGACCAGTGGCTACGGGCGAAATGATTTTGGAATATTATGGAGAGGCTCATATTATGGAAAGGCTCGTCATGTTGTGTGACCTGATGACTGGGGAGGGGGATTGGTTGCTGTTGCAGGGTGGCCGTCTGACCTGTGACTGGGCTTGCAGATAGAGGCAAACGCTGGAGTAAAGGGTGTGAGGCGTGGGCAGCCTGGTGATTGCTGGCAGCCAGATCTACTTGCCCTGGAGCAAGACATTGTTCGATTAACTTGGCAGCATAGGCGAGCCATGCCAGTTCACAACTACAGAGATTAAACAGGATGCAGAGAGAGGCAGCCAGGACATCTGGGCAGGGAGTGGGGGTGGTTCTGCTATTAGTATCTAAATGTTGATTGATGGACCACATAAGCGGGGTAGGGAATGAAATAAAAATGAGGACATTATTTTTTATCACTAAGGAGGCAGACAAAAAATAAAGGACAGTGCTGGAGCCACTCGATTATTTTTTTATGACTTTTGACTTGCCCAACACTTTCAATTTCATGAGATTCAGCGATGAGGGAGCCCCAAGAATTTACTCCACACATTCTGTGGACACACCACCTTAACAAAGTGAGCTCTGCTAAAGTGGTGCTAAAGTGTCCACGGAACATGACTGTATTCTTGGGGCCCCCCTCCCCGCTGAATCTCATGAAAAGTATTTAGTCCCTTACACTTAATCTTTATATTTTTCTACACAAAGTATTCTAGGATAGTGCAACTCCAAGACTCCTAGATATATTTATCTAGTGAAGTTGTCCATAAGTTAAAAATTACACAGATGCATTAAAGCTGACCTAACAATATTTTAATCTAGGAACCCCCCACCCTAATCCTAATTTGGAAATATTACAGCCACAGATACCCTCTATTTAATCTGCAGTCTCACAGCAAAGCTTTTTCCATTAATTTTCTTCAAGTCCAATTATGTGTGGCAGGTTAAATCATCTTAACAAACACGATAAAGAACCAGATATAATTATCTAATTTTCATGTAGGGTAAAATGCTGCAGTTTTCAAACATTAATCAATTAATGAATGTGTGCCAATGTACCATTGCAGCGGAGCATTGCACTGCATATCAGTATGCAAATATATCTTTTGCCATTGTGCACTCTTTCCAATGGGGTGATGTGTGAACTGGGTGGACAGGTTTGATCATTTACCATATGTTTCACCCCATAAAACACACCCGCCCATAAGACGCATCTAGGATTTGGAGGAGGAAAATAAGAAAATAAATATTCTGAACCAAATGTGCTAAAACACTCAAGAACCAACTAATAGACAAGGTGCAGAACTGGCAGAGAGCCATTCTCCCCCCATCCGTCATGGACAGTGTGGCATTCCCTCCTCACATTCCTATAGGCAGTGTGGCATTCCCCCCATCCCATTCCTATAGGCAGTGTGGCATTCCCCTCTCCCAATCCTCATATAGGCAATGTGGCATTCTCCCCTTCCATTCCCATAAGCAGGGTGGCATCTCCCCCTCCCATTCTTGATATAGGCAGTGTGGTATTCTCCCTCCGATTCCCCATATAGGCAGTGTGGCATTCCCCCTTCGATTCCCCATATAGGCAGTGTGGCATTCCCCATATAGGCAGTGTGGCAATCCCCCTCCCATCCACATAGGCAGAGTGGCATCTCCTCCTCCCATTCCCCAAATAAGCAGTGTGGCATCCCCCCATCCCATTCCCAATATAGGCATTGCAACATTCCCCCCTCCCATTCCCCATATAGTCAGTGTGACATCCCCCCATCCCATTCCCATATAGGCAGTGTGACATCCCCCCCCTCCCATTCCCCATATACCCATATAGACAGTGTTGCATCCCCTCTCCCATATAGGCAGTGTGGCATCCCCCATTCCCCATATAGGCAGTGTGGCATCCCCCCATTCCCCATATAAGTAGTGTGGCATCCTCCCATTCCCCATATAGGAAGTGTGGCACCCCCCCCCCCCCTACCATTCCCATATAGGCAAAGAAAAAAAATACAATTCTGTGATTACTCACCTGTAGAATTGGTATTATGTGTATACAGCACGTCCTGTTCCAGAATATTCCTTACACATGGGAAATACATCCACAAGATGGTGCTGGACTGCAGAAAACAGCTTGTGGCTCCTCCCGGCCCTATATAAGTCAGGGACCTCCCACAAATCCCCCAGTATTGTCAAGCAGTTAACAAGAAGCCGAGAGAACAATATTAACAGGAATTACCATACAGAGGTAACTAAGAATAATGAGAACAAGGGTGGGATGGAACAGGACGTGCTGTATACATATAATACCAATTCTACAGGTGAGTAATCACAGAATTGTATTATTCTAAGTATACAGCACATACTGTTCCAGAATATTTCTTACACATGGGACATCCAATAGCAGTTTCCGTAAGGTAGGGTGGGATCCCCAAAAAGTAACAGCGGGCAGTTTAAACCACTGCCGCCTGCAGAACTTTGCGACCAAAAGCAGCATCAGCTGGGGCCCTAACATCAACCTTGTAAAACTTAGAAAAAGTATGAACAGAAGACCAAGTAGTGGCCTTGCAAACTTGATCAACGGAAGCTTGGTGCTGAAAAGCCCAGGAGGCACCAATAGCACGAGTAGGATGAGCAGTAAGGCGGAAGGGAGGCTCCTTCCCCTTAGCAGAATAGGCCTGTACCATAGCCTGACGGATCCACTTGCTGATAGTGGACTTAGCTGGAGCCAGACCCTTCTTAGGTCCAGACGGGAGCACAAAAAGAGCATCAGTCTTCCTGAAGAATTCAGTAGCCACCAAATAGAACTTCAGAGTCCTGACCACATCCAGAGAGTGTAAAACCCGCTCCTTAGGGTTACTAGGATTAGGGCATAGAGAAGGCAAAACAATGTCCTGATTGAGATGAAAAGCAGACACAACCTTAGGCAGAAAATCTGGCTTAAAACGAAACACCCACTTGTCATGGTGTCTCTCAAAGTAAGGGGGTTTGATGGAAAGCGCCGCCAACTCAGAAACTTGCCTAACAGAAGTGATAGCCACCAAAAAGACTACCTTAAGAGTCAAAATGGACAAAGGGGCCTCACGCAAAGGCTCAAAGGGAGACCCCTGCAAGGCAGATAAGACCAAGTTCAAATCCCAGACTGGTAACATAGGCTTACGTGGACTACGCACGTGAGTAACCCCCTGGAAGAAGGTCTTGACCAGACGATGGTGAGCAAAGGATCTTTGGAAGAAAATGACCAAAGCAGAAACATGACCTTTGAGGGTACTAAGTTGAAGACCCAAATCCAAACCATGTTGCAGGAATTCTAGAATCCTAGGGATAGAAAACACCCGACAGGGAAGCGACTTAGACTCACACCAGTCAATGTAAGCATGCCATACCCTATAGTAAATAGATGACATCTGGGTAATCTCCAGTAGAGGGCGAACTTCTGCAGAGATGAATATGCAAAAAAAAAAGAAAGCCCCTCCCGGTCCATATATACCTGGGACCTCCCGCCAATTCCCCAGTGTATAAAAGCAGTAAAGGGACCAGGAAGAACCCATTATAACCTTAACAATCAAAACCAATGGTTCACAATATAAAAGCCCCAGAATACCTGAAAAAAGGGGTGGGGTGAAGTGGAGTGTATGGCACACTCATAATACCTGTTTTAAAGGTGAGTACTCACAAAACGGTATAATTCTAAGTGTGCCATACACTCCACTTCGATCTTCATGACATCTGGGACATCCAATAGCAGTGTCTGTCATGGGTGGGAACCAGAAACAGTAAAGAATGCACCAACTCAAACCACTGCAGCTTGCAGAACCTTGCGGCCAAAAACAGCATCCGCTGAAGAATAGCAGCCTTACAAACCTGTTCAACAGAAGCCTGGTGCTGAAAAGCCCAGGATGCACCAACAGCACGAGTAGAGTGCGCAGTGACCCTAAAAGGGGGAGACCTCCCCTTAGCAGAATAGGCCCCAACGATGGCCTGACGAATCCATTTGCTAATCGTAGACTTAGCAGACGCCAACCCTTTCCTGGGCCCGCAGGGCACCACGAAAAAAGCGTCCGTCTTACGGAAGGAAGAAGTAGCCACCAACTAGTACTTCACACAACGAACAACATCCAAATTGTGCAGAACCCTCTCCTTGTCATTGTTAAGCTTAGGGCACAAGGAAGGGAGAACAATATCCTGATTGAGGTGGAAAGTAGACACCACCTTAGGAAGGAAATCCGGCTTAAAACGAAAAACCACCTTATCCTGGTGTCTCTCAAAGTAAGGGGCCTGAATCGACAGGGCCGCCAACTCAGAAAAACACCGGACAGAGGTAATAGCCACCAAGAAAGCAACCTTCTGAGTGAGAACCAAAAGAGCAATATCCTGTAGCGGCTCAAAAGGAGGACCCTGCAGAGCCGAGAGAACCAAATTCAAATCCCAAACAGGAACTACAGCCTTCCGAGGGGGGCGCACATGCGCGACCCCTTGGAAAAAGGTCTTAACCAGCAGATGTAAAGCAAAAGACCTCTGGAAGGAAACCGACAGAGCAGAAACCTGTCCTTTCAAAGTACTAAGCTGGAACCCAAAATCCAGATTATGCTGAAGAAACTCCAAAATCCTGGGTATAGAAAAAACCCTGCAAGGCAAGGCCCTAGCCTCACACCAATCAATATAGGACCTCCAAGTCCTATAGTAAATGCCAGAAGAGGACCACTTCCTAGCCCTAATCAGGGTCTGAACAACAGCCTCAGACAAACCTTCCTCTTTCAAGATGAAGGTTTCAGCAGCCAAGCCGTCAAAGCCAGCGTTTGTAAATTGGGGTAAAGTAGATGACCCTGAGATAGCAGGTCCGGCAACAAGGGAAGCCGGTACTGGTCTACGGCCAGCCTTACGACGTCTGCGTACCAAACCCTTCTTGGCCAGCGTGGAGCCACCAGAATCGCTGGTGCCCCTTCTAGAACCAGTTTGCGAACTACCTTGCCCAGCATGGAGACGGGTGGAAACAGGTACAGAAAACCCAACTCCTTCCAAGCCAGTGACAAGGCATCCACTGCCAGAGACAGAGGTTCCTGAGAAAAGACACAAAGGCCGGAAGTTTGTGATTGTGCCTCGAGGCAAAGAGATCCACCTCCGGAGTCCCCCACTTGCGGCAAAGATCCAGAAAAACCTCGGGGTTGAGAGACCACTCTCCGTGGCGAGAGGATCCCCTGCTCAGGGAATCCGCCTCCGTGCTCTCCACTCCCGGAATGTAGACTGCCGAAAGGCAAGGAACATTGCTCTCCGCCCAGTGCAGGATCAGAGAGACTTCCCTGAGGGCACTCCTGCTGTGAGTCCCTCCTTGGTGATTTATGTAAGCTGCCGTTCGGTTGTCCGAACGAACCTGAACCGAAAGACCCTGTAAATGTGGGGTCAGCCGAGCCAGAACCAGTCGAATGGCTCTGAGCTCCAAGACACTGATGGGGGTGTGAGCCTCCTGGGGTCCCCACACCCCGCTGAACTGATGACTCTTCCAATAACCTCCCCAGCCCGACAGGCTGGCATCCGTGGTAACCATCTCCGAGCAAGGGATCAGAAAGGATCTGCCCTTCACCAGATTGCTCGAGTCCAGCCACCACCGAAAGGACTGCCGAACCCTGGGAGACATCCTGAAAGGTTGATCCAATGACTGAGGGCACCTGTCCCAATACGTCAATAGGTGAAGTTGAAGAGATCTCATGTGAAACTGTGCAAATGGCACCGCCTCGAAGGAGGATACCATCAAACCCACCAGTTTCATCCCCAGTCGGACAGAGGGACAAGGACTGGCCAGAAGAAGGCGGATCAGGCCCTGAATCCCTTGCACCTTGATCTGGGGCAGAAACACTCTGGCCCGAATGGTATCCAGATTCATGCCCAGAAATGAAATCACACGAGACGGGGAGAGAGAAGACTTGGTGCGGTTGATCACCCACCTGAACCTTTCCAGGGTCGACACCGCCTGGTGGGTGTCCAGCTCCACCTAATGGAGGGAAGAAGCGGATATCAACAGATCGTCCAGATAAGGTACAATGCGAATGCCCTGAGCATCTGAGCAGAGCCATTATGCCGGCAAGACCTTGGTGAAGACCCTCGGCGCCGAGGTCAGACCGAAGGGAAGAGCTACAAACTGATAACGTTGATCCTCCACCGCAAACCGGAGGAATCTCTGATGTGCCTGAAAAATCGGAACATGCAGATACGCATCCTTGATGTCTATGGATGTCATAAAATCCCCTTGGTGAAGGGAATTGATAGCCGAGCGCAGAGTCTCCATGCGGAACATTTTGGCTCTGATAAACCTGTTGAGAACCTTGAGATCTAGAATGGGTCTCACCGAACCCTCCTTTTTTGGAACCATGAAAAGGTTGGAGTAGTAACCCGTGCCTCTCTCCGACAGAGGCACCGGGCATATAACCCCCATGTCCAGAAGGTTTCTTACTGCTAACAGGAGCCCCTGTGCAGCCTGAGGGTCCGAGGGCACCCGAGACCTTAAGAATCTTGGGGGCGGCCAGGACTCAAACTACAGTTTGTACCCGGAGGAGACCAAGATTCCAAGATCCAATTGTCTGTGACCTCCCGGGCCCAGACCTGGAAGAAGAGCCGCAGGCGTCCCCCCACCCTTGCGGGTGAGGGCGCCCCTTCATTGCTGAGCCGGTTTAACGGCCGGCTTGGGCTTGGAACCCCAGGCAGGCGTGGTACGAGCCCGACCTCTGCCTCTGCTCCAGGACGAGCCCCTGACACCCGAGAAGGCCAAATCCCTAACCGCTCTGGCCCCTCAAAAAGAAGGAGTGAACGAGTCCGCCCCCGAAAGGGGTGGCGCTGTTTCCTCCGTTGAGGCAACTTACCTCCTTTAGCAACAGCATCCAATTTATCTCCAAACAGCCGCGAACCCAAGAAGGGAAGAGCTGTGAGCGACTTCTTGGCCCCAACGTCCGCTGTCCACTGGCGGAGCCAGATCAATCTGCGCATAGCCACCAGTAAGGCTGAAGTCCTACTACACACGACAATAGAATCTTCCATCGCAGCCATGACAAAATCCATGAACATTTCACATTTCTTAAGGATAGCAAACTTAGCGCCAGCTGGATCAAACTTAGCGTTATTCAGCCAGGCCCTGATAAGAGACCTGGTAGCAAGCGACACCAGGGCAGATGCACTAACAGGTCGCAGGGCCGAGCCCACGTTGGCAAATGCGTGGCATGCCATCTGATCAAGGCGCTTATCCTCGCCATCCTTAAGGGAAGTGGCGTCAGGGGTGTTCAGCACAGAAGAGTTGGTCAAACCTAAAACTGGTGCGTCGACCTCGGGAGGAGAAGACCAGCGCTTAACCGCCTCCACCGGAAAGGGATACTTCTTATCCCATCCCTGAGGCACACCAGGAAGCCGACTGGGCCTCTCCCATTCTCTAAGGATCAGCGCATCAAAATGACCCTGGGTAGGGAATTCCAGACGGGGCTTGCAGGCCCCCAAAAATTCCCCCTTCTTGAGAGGGGGCGCCTCAGGCGGTTCAATATCCAACACCTCCAATAAATGTGACACAACAGTGGCCGTATCTACGACATCCCCCAGCGCCTGCCCGACATTGGCATTCCCAGACTGAACATAGTCAGCCTCTGTTTCCTGATACAATTTCCCCTCCTCTAACGGGGAATAATCTGACAATCAGCGGAATCGTCGTCAACATCCCACACGGGCTGGGCCGACGACAAATGTCTCTTTTCTTGCCCACAGTGCTAGCAATAAATTTCTTGATGCTGGCCAACCTAGCCCAAACATCAGAAAGCGACTCCCCACTGGTACCAATGTCACTTGGGGTACGGATAAGGTGGGGAGGGGAAGGCGATGAAGCGGGAGGAGCCGACCCAGAAGGCTGGGTACCAGACTGCCGCGTTATGGCCTTTTGTGCGCATGGTATACAGATCAGCACATTCTCCCCTGTAAGGGATACCGCACACACGGCCCGGATTGTCCCAGAGGGATCCCAAGCCCAGTATCCTGCGGAGCCTCCATATGGTGAATTTTAGTGGTCAGTCGCAAGACCGCAGGGAATTTACGCATAAGCAACCCGGGATGCCCCTTAAAAGTCCCGGTGGGAGGATTTTTGGGTGGACAATTTTACACTAGGGACCCCAGGACCAGGAGGGACCCCTTAATATGCACATATACAGGGCAATCTGTAACACACAAAACAGGCAACACAAGTGCAGTGCAGAGTAAATATGGCAATAACCTTACAGTATATAAGACCACAGCATTTGATCTTGCAGTCACTATGTATCCCAGCCAGACATGCGAAAAAACACACACACACATGCTCGCGACCAGTGGGGGGCCCCCGCTAGAGATAAGCCCCCACACACAAGCTAAGGAAGTGGCCCACCGGCCCTTATCACACAGATCCTGATAGAAGATGGCCCCCATGAAGCCTCATGCAGGAAGAGGGAGAGCAGGGGGAGGGCGGCCCAGCGCAGAACGCGTGCTTGCCGAGGCCACGCCCCCCTCCCAGCAACGCGGATCCCTAGTAACGAGCACAGAAATCGCGCCACAGCCCTGACATGCCAGTAAAAATCACACCCTGTATGTCACACACACACAGTGTAAAACACACCAACACACACAGGGACATAAGCTGGGAAAAAACGAAATAATGGCCAGGCCACCCCCCCCCTCCGGGGGGGAACCCTGCCAGAAGCCGGCCATAAGCATAGAGGGACGGGGCATCCCACAATCCCACACCAGGATCACCAAGAAACCTGGATAACCACCTACCCCATAATGAGGTCTCACGGTGGAGCAGTGCTCCTTCTGCACCCATTGGGTGCTCCTACCTTCACCAGGACCTGCAGCCTAAGCTGGGAGGCTCAATATAGGGGCAATTTAGAAAGGGTCCTGGCAGTAATAGGGACAATAGACGGCCGGGCGAGAGCCCGGCTTACCTGTAAGTAAAGAAGTCTTCATCTTCTGTCTTGTCGCCTTCCCTGCAGAGAAGGAACTGGGGAATTGGTGGGAGGTCCCAGGTATATATGGACCGGGAGGTCTTTCTCTTTTTTTTGCATATTCATCTCTGCAGAAGTTCGCCCTCTACTGGAGATTACCCAGATGTCATGAAGATCGAAGTGGAGTGTATGGCACACTTAGAATATATGGTACCTTAAAAGATGCTTGTTTACCTTGATCAAAGATATGATCTGATCAAATCACATGTACTACTGCCTAACCTATAAAAAGCTGGTTTAAAATAGTAATTGACCCATGAGCTAGAGGCACAGCCAATGAAAGCAAGGGCTTTACTTTTTAGTATCAGTTTTAGATAAACTAAGAGCAGTTTATTTTTCTTAACTACACTAAAGTCACCAAATAGATTACTCATGGTCATGATGTCTAACAAAAATAGTGAACTTTTTGACCAGGTAGCAAGATATTATCTTAAAATATTAGGCAACTATGATTACTACCCAGAACATAATACAGCCATAATCCCTTGGCAGCTAGATTTCTCATAATGACAACTTGATCGGTCCCTAATAGTGGATGGTAATTATAATGAATAGTGCAGCATCCTAGGGTGCAGGTCACAGCTCAATCAGCGTACAGTATAAATCAATGCATGCAGACTGATGTCACAGTTCTGCAGATTAAGAAATAGAGACTTAATTTTTATCATTTCAAAGCCAACCAATAATAGCCTTTTTTCCTGACAATTTTCATTTTCAGTACAGAAGGTCACCATTAGTGTACAAATTAAGCATGCATTTGATTTTAGTGCATACGAATGGGTTAACCCTTTAACTGCCAGCCTACCTTGAGATTTTGTCACCCTTTGTTGCCAGATTATTTTGCACTATTTTGCGCTCCCCATGTTCAACTGTGATTTTTGAAGGGATTTCCAGGGATTTCCCAGGAAAGTGATATATTGTATTTTTCAGCAGAGCCTGGGCTTTAACATGAAATGTTTTGTTAAGTGTATTCTCAATATTTTTAGGTGACAATTGTGCAAAAAATAAAAAAAAAACTATTTTTTACAATTTGTAGTGTTTTTTTGTAATAAAAAATGTAAGTTTGTCTATAAAATCTTATTGCGTGTGAAACCCCAATTTCTCCCGGTTACAGCGGTACCACATATGTATAGGTAGACACCCTTTCCTGCCCAGGAGACTCCCCCAAACTGAAACAACGCTTTAGATTTTCAGATAAAATACAACTATGCTATGCAATATGCGCACCTTGCAGTTTTTTAAGAAAAACAACCCTTTACATTTGAAATACCCCCCACAAACTATATATTCCCTAGAAGTATACACCTCAGGCTTTCTAGGCGTACCAGGCTTGTTGACATGGGTGCAGTTTTCTGGAAGTAATCCCTCAATGTATTCTTTGGTTGCACAGGGTTTCCCTAAAAATGAATAAAAAAGCAGAATCAAAACCACATTTTCCTAATAAAAACTATATGCAAACCAGAAAAAAACAGAAAATCTGAAAATGCAACATCCCCCAAACAGAATGATACCCAACATGCATAGGTTCTGTCAAGGAAAGAGTTGCCAAACACACCAAAGTAAAGCATGCGCATAACGGTAATTTTGCTTCAAAATTTCAGCTCTGCAGACAAAGTGTGCACCTTGTGCTTATTCCAAACCAACCCTTTACATTTGGAATATCCCCCATAAAACCATATATTCCCACATGTTAAGCTTTCTAAGCGTACCCAGCTTGTTGTAGTGGGCTCATCTTTCTGGAAGTAATATCTCTAAGAATTCTTAGGTTGCACAGGGTTTCACAAAAAATTTTATAAAATAGCAGAATAAAAAACACCTTTTCCTAAAATATCAATATGCAAATAAGAAAAAACAAGCTAAATCTGAAAGCGCAAGGTCCCCCGAGCAGAACAATACCCAACATGCATAGGTACCTGTAACCTTTTGACTGCCAGTCTACTTGAGATTTTGTCACCCTCTGCTGACAGGATATTTTTCACCATTTTGCGTGATGTTTAACTGTGATTTTTGCAGGAATTTCCAAGAAAATGGCATATTTTCTTTTTGTGGCAGAGTTTAGGCTTTAACATGAAATGTCTTGTTTTGTATTTTTTTGAATTGTCTCCTTTATTTTAACAAAAACATTTATTTTATTAAAGAAAACCATATTGCATGTGAAAGCCCCATTTCTCCAGATTACAATGATACCACATATGTATCGGTAGCTGTCCAGGTGATCCCCTAAACTGAAAAGAGCACTTTATAACATTTACAAATAAAATACAACTACTATCCATATAATAAAGGGTTAAATAAAAAAAAAATTGGTGTTGGGTCCCCCTTTTCCACGGGGGGGGGGGGGGGGGGGGCGGACGCTATTTCTTGGGGGAATTTTAAGGTTTTTTTGGGGAGGCAGGTAATGGGGGGTCTCTGGGTTAATGGCAAGTCACCCACTAGCCGCAGGTGACTTGCCAGACCCAGAGCCTTGTGAACTGGTATAAGGGGTCTCATAGATCCCTTACCAGTTCACAAAGGGTTAAAAGTAAAAAAAAACACACAGAGACACACTTTAAAAATAACTATTAAAAAAATATATATTTTTTAATACTTACCTCCCATCCATCCCTGTGTCCCACGCTGATCACTTAGGCTTCTGCTCTCCTGCTGCTGCTGGAAGCCTTTTATACCTACTGGGTTACAGGTAACATAGGGTTAATAAAAAAAAAAAAAATGACATAGGGTCCCCCCTCCCAGGGAGGGGGACCCCTTTTTTGGGGGATTTTTAAGGGTTAAAAACCGTGGCCTAGGGCCACGGCTCTTCTGCCCCCCCCCCGGGCTTTGGGGAGGCAGGTAATTTGGGGGGCCAGGGGTTAATGGCAAGTCACCCGCTAGCCGCAGGTGACTTGCCAGACCCCCGAGCCTTGTGAACTGGTATAGGGGTCACATGGACCCCTTACCAGTTCACAAAGGGTTAAAAGTAAAAAAACACACAGACACACTTTTTAAAAATATCTTTATTATAAAAAAACAAATGTTTTTTAATATTTTTTATAATACGTACCTCCCATCCATCCCTGTGTCCCACGCTGATCACTTAGGCTTCTGCTCTCCTGCTGCTGGAAGCCTTTTATACCTACTGGGTTACAGGTAACATAGGGTTAATTAAAAAAAAAATGACATAGGGTCCCCCCTCCCGTTAAGAGGAGAGCCTGCGGGGACAAAGGTAGGTAACTGTCATTTTTTTTTTTTTGGCAGGAAACTGGGCGGCTGCTGAAACGGGGGGGGGGACCCTATTTTGGGCACTCCCCTGCAGCCGGAGGAGCCCCGATGGGCGATCGGAGCCCCTCTGGCTGAAGAGGAGACCCGGCCGGATCGAACGAGGGGTCAGGTGTCTTTTTTTTTAACTTTTTATGTTATTACTGGGGAAAGTCAGGCACGTAAATTTTACGGTTGGAGAGGTAAATTTTACGTGGCTGGCAATAGAAGGGTTAAAATGAAACTATACATTGGGGATCATCCTAAAGATTTGGTAAATCGAGTTCACCTTTTGTGAACTGAAACTTACATCTCAGTGAGCTTTTTGACTTTGACACACAAAGCGTGACTCTTTTTTAAAGAGTTTTCAAACAGCAGCACCTTATGGAGAAGGCAAAAATTGAATTTACCATGCCCCATAGTGTGCTGTTGTCTCTAAACTTTCATTGGAAAACTGATGTACCTCACATGTACAAATGCCCCATTCCAGAGGAAAGTGATTTTTGAGGAAAAAATACAATTCTGTGAAATACTCACCTGTAGAATTGGTATTATACGCATACAGCATGTCCTGCTCCATCTATAATACTTACACATGGGTAATCCTCCGCCAGAGGGCGCTGTTCACTGCAGACATGCAAAAACATGCTCTTTCCGGCCCTTCATATACCCAGGGACCTACCACAAATCCCCAGTATTGAAAAGCAGTGAGAAAAGAAGCCGGGAGAAACCAACCACCAACTGGTAACGAAGTAATGATAACAATCACCATACAGGGGATCCAGAAAAATGTAAAACCAGGGTGGGGTGGAGCATGACGTGCTGTATGCGTATAATACCAATTCTACAGGTGAGTATTTCACAGAATTGTATTATTCTAAGCATACAGCACGTCCTGCTCCATCTATAATACTTACACATGGGACATCCAATAGCAGTGTCCATAACGTAGGGTGGGATCCCCAAAAACAAGGCACAGCAGACAGTAAAGGCGCTGTCACCTGCAAAACTTTTGCAACCAGGTACGACATGAGCAGAGGCTCTAAGGTCAATCTCCTAACCTTTGAAAGGTATGAACAGAGACAAGCAACATTCTAGTAACTTAATCAACAGAAAACCTGGTGCTGAAGGGCAATGGTACCCAAACACCAAAAAAAACGAATAAAATGAGAAATGGGAAATTCTTCCCCCTTAAAGGAACAGGCCAGTGTAACGGCCCAACCAGCCCACAGGCAACAGAAGCCTCGTGGAAAACTCTCCCTAAGGGGAATGAGAACTGGTCTCCCGTCAGACAGGTGGGAATACTGACCCTTTCATTAGCAAGAAGACGAAACCTTTACTCAGGACCAGGAAGGCATCCAAGTAAGATCAATCCAAAGGGCGCAGTGGCCCTGAAAGCAAACGATATCAGGCGCATACATAAGGAGGCGCCCGCAGACCCCAAGGGCATAAGTCCCCTAAGGGACAAGAAACCACCAGGAAAAATTGCAACACCTGTTGAGGGAATGTAGACCCTTTACTTCAGCATTATTAAGAGTAAGGTCCGTAGTTAGACTAAAGGACTCAAACAATGATCATAAAACACCACTTGGGCAAAGAAGTCCGGCATAAGACAGAATACTACCACGGCAAGGTGTGCATATATACATATATATATATATATATATATATATATATATATATATATATAAATCGAGCCAAGGCTAAACACTCAGATCCACCTTCTCAGGCACACGTCTGACTGAGGCAAGAGCCCCCAGAGAAGCGACTTGGACTACAAGGTAGCTCAGACAGCAACCAGCATAAGTCCCAAGGAAAAAATCTGCAGGGCGAACAGAATGAAAATGGATCCCAACAGGAACCACAGAAACTACTTGGGAGATGCCCATGAGCAAAACCCCAAGAGAATTCCTCACAAGGAAGACAGAACCAGACTTCTACAGGAAGACAGCCAGGACAGAACCTGGACCTTCAGAGTACCTAGATGGGGAGCTAACGCCAACCTATGTTGTAAAGACTCTAGAACCCGGGGAACCAAGAACGTCCAACAGGTAAGAGACCAAAACTCATGCCAATCAGTATGGTACACCATGAACCACAACAGACGGAGGAAGAGGAAGCCAAGGAAGCTTGCTCCTAGCCCCCCATATACCAAGTCACCCAGAAGATCAGCCCGTCTCCAAGGGGTGAATGAATCAGCTGTCAAGCCCCAGACAAGAGTCTGTAGATTGAGATGACAAAAGAAGGGGCCTGACAAGGGCAGATCCGCACTCCTGAGAGAGCGTACAGGTCAGCAGACCTCAGCAGAAGCATCTGCGAACCACAGTTCACAAGGCCACCCAGGCCATCAATCTCACGGGTCTCTCTATCAGCACAACTGTGCGCAGAACCCCACATAGTAGGGTGAGCGAAGAGAAGGCATATAAGATAGAAAGTCTATGCATAATTTTACTAAGCCCCCATGACCAGAGTCAGAATATTCTGGGACAGTAAAAACAAGGGCGGAGCCCTTGTGGTATAAGCGAGACCCAACAGAGCCACCCTAGTTGGCTCTCAGAGCGCCACCAGGATAGCATAACCTGCCACTGCAGGGCATCTATTGGAGCGAATACCTCTGAGGAGCAGGGGGCGTAGACCCCCGCCCAGATCGGGATCAGGAACCCTCCAGAGGGATCATTCTGCTTCAAGCTCCAGACCAATAATAAAACAGACCGTTGTCTTCCAATGGACCAAGAGTCCCCAAATAGACAGGTCCTAAAAGAGGAGAAGTCCAGCCGTATAGAGTCAACGGAAGGCTCACTGTTGCAACAACCCGTAGGAAAGATGGACCCTCTAAGGGACCCTACCTAGGAACCACGGGGGGCTTTGGAAGAAAGTCCCTCCCCCCGCCTACCTGCGAGACTTGGCACCCAAGGTGACCATTCACAGATGCAAGCAAAGAAGGGGGTGCCCCCTGACAGGGCCCTTGAATATGATCAGCTCAAGAGGAACCACCTTACCAAGGGGAAATGAGCACAGACCAAGCTCCAGGGGTGCTGGAACCCCATGTAGGATCAATAACCTACTGTGCCGAAGAGCCCAAGGGCTCGGTATATAAGGGACATCATCTGATACGCCACCAACGGGCCCACCGGCTGCAATCCTGCCAGGTGAAAGAAGTCAGCAAAGGGGGGCAGAGCCCCCGCAATCAGGAGTCCACTTGTTGCCAAGGAAGAAGGCTCAAGCCTGAACCGAATCCAAGAAATGAAGATAGCAGATAAGGGACCAAGAGGGATTGAGGTGACTGAGCACCCATCCAGTAACTCCCGAGGGACACCGCCGGCCGACCAATCCACTCGGCCTGATGTAGAGACTGGGGAGTAAGGAAAGACGACCCGGTAGGTCCTAATGCCCCCCCCCCCAGGCGTGTCCGAGACATCACCCCCATTCGCGCCATGGCGAGTAGCCTGGGAGCGAAAAAGAGGCCACCAACAATGCCTCAAGCCGCAGGGTTGGTCCTGCCACACCGCCTAGTAACGGTCTTGGTGTCCAGCAGACACAGGGGGAACTAAGAAGATCTAGAACTCCACAGGAGGTCGGAAGCCCCCCTTGCACCGGGCGCCTGTGTCCCAAGACAGAGATGTCATATAGGGACTACCTGTGAGAGTAGAATTGCCAGGCCTACCATAGGCCAGCGTGGCCCAGACTGCCTCATACTGTTGAGGGAAGGAGGAAGGATAATGTAGAGGCCATAGTCCCATACTGTTAAGGGCAACCTGTAAGTAAGCCCAAACTCTGTAGGCCCAGTACGTCCTGCACCAATCCCTGAGGGAAAAACAGGGGCTAGAGGCACCCTGACAACCACTGAGAGGGACCGCCCAGCAAAAGCTATCCTGTGTCCAGGGGAACTACCTCCTGGAACCACCCGAAGGAGAAGGTACATTCCTAGATGGGAGACAGCTGCTGCAGCAGTACCCTCGCCCCGATGGGCGAGGGCGTCCCTTCATGCTTGGGAGATCTTGGCAGATTTGGACTTAGTCCTGCCAGAGGGCCCAGGGCGTTGCCTGCCCACCCCATGGTGGAAATCCACACCGAACAGTGGGAAGCACACCTCAGGTTCGCGTTTGACACTAATGTAGGGAGGTGGAGGGGTGGCCCTGCCCCGGGGAGGCCGGAGCGGCCTTCTGCGCAGGGGTGCCTTACCCTTTCTCCCAAAAAATATCAGCAGAGTCATCGGTATCGTTAGGAACCGGAGAGCCAGGAGTCGTCAGGGACCGCTTCTTTCCAGGGCCCATACGCTCCGCCAAGCCAGACAGCACCTGCTCCGCCGTAGGCAGCACTCACGACACGGCTTGCAGGTCATCCCCGCTCGAGTAAGACTCATCAGGAGTGAGGTTTAGGTCCGGGGAGACGGGTGTATTGAAGGGAGGTGCAGCCACTGGCAAACCTGATTGCAGGGTCAGTGCCTGTTCAGCACACGGTCCGCAGACCCGTGCTCTGTCAGCATCAGCATGGGGCTGACCACACACCGCACAAAGCCGGTCATGTCCCAGAGGGACCCCGGGTACATAATTCTGAGATGCCTCCATATGGTGATTATCTGAGCAGTATGCCCGCAGGGATTTACGCAATAGGCAACCCTGGATGCCCCAAGACCCGCTAGGAAGTGGGAGAATTTGCTAAGTGGACCCGCTGTAATATATGTGAGGCCGGGAGAAGCCACCGTCCTGGCGTCTGAAAGACATAATGGGACAAGGGGGGGTGGTGTCAGTGCCATGCGCAGCCGGATAAACACATAGAACAATGCCGCCCCGGAGGGCACTTACATGACCAAGGGAGGAGGCGGATCGCACCACGCACGAAGATCGTCAAAATGGCGCCAAGCGAACCTCGAGGGGCGGGCCTGACCAGGCTGTGAAGCGGAGTGCGTCAGCCGAGTCCCCGCCTCCCCCAAAGAGCGCGAAGCTCTAACCAACAAAAGAGAAAGACAGTAGTGGATAGAAAGCGCATACATAAAGTTGCTGTCACACTGGAAAATGATGCTGCCGTCTGGGCAGTAAGCCAATGTTAATGAAAGACAAACAGGCTCGCAACTGTGGAGCAAGGACCGCGATACTGACACCCAAGTATAATAAAAGATCAAGGCCTTAACGTGTTATATTGCACTAGGACTGCCACACATACCCCCCCCCCCCCTTTCTTTTCCCCCGAGCTACAGGAGGAAGCGAGGGAGAAGCGGACCAGCGTCCAGGGACTAACTCTGTGAGGGGCACGGGCAACAATGCGGGAGGGGCATCCACTAGAGGCTCACCATCGGCCTAACCGCCTACCCTATGGTGGGGGATTGCGGTGGAGCATGGCTCCATTAAGCACACAAGGTGCTGCCTACCTTCACCCGACCAACGCAGCCCAGGCTGGGAGGCATATTATTCTTAGAGAGGACGGGTGGAAATAGTCCCACAGGCCCACGGGCTGTAAAGCCCCGCTCGCCTGCGAGAGCGTGATTCTTCATGTCTTCGCAGTTCAGCACTGCAGAGAAATCTGGGGATTTGTGGGAGGTCCCTGGGTATATGAAGGGCCGGGAGGAGCCTGTTTTTGCATGTCTGCAGTGAACAGCGCCCTCTGGCTGAGGATTACCCATGTGTAAGTATTATAGATGGAGCAGGACGTGCTGTATGCTTAGAATATTAGCACAAATATTTTTAATGCACTTGTTTATGTGTTAAAATTAAAATGCTCACCACAATGTAAGTTACAGTTCACCTAAAACTGCACCCAAAGTTAAATCTACTTCTGAAAATAAATGCTTGGTCCCACTATGTCTATACTTAAATGCAATGCAATGCAATTATACGGAGGTGTCAGGGCATTTGGGATTTTTTCTGTGAGCTTTTTTCATTTAAATTTTGGTGTTTATTTTACTATCAATTAATCAGTGCTAGCCAATCAATCAAAGTTTAGCTACTAACTTGGAAAGAAAAGAATGTGTGATTTTATGGGGCTTAGGCTTGCAGAGAAGATTGCAGCTTCAATGCAATGTCAATAAGCTTTGCTAAATGTGACTTTTGATTTAAAACACAAAGTATCTGTCTTCTGTTGTAAAGAGAGATTATCACAGTTGAAAGCACAGTGGGGAAAAGAAACTGAAATAGCCAACTCTATAGTTTTTCAAATAGTGTTATGTCTGAATATAAGCTTTAGGCAAACAAAAATCTTTAATTATTAATGACAACAAATGATAAATTCATGTTTAAATCGGTTAGCAACAGAAATGTGTTTTTATTGACTTACAACTACTAGAAAAGTAAAATATCAAAGTTTGCATTAGTGTGCTGCCAATTAAAGCAATAAGCACACATCACTGTGATAAATTGTGATCACCCTGCAGTGCAGTGTGGTGTGAATGGAGCCTAGGTGTCCTAGAATAAACAAGATGGGTGGGATATGGAGCTCAGCCATTACTCCTGCCTCCTGAAACATGGCAGGGGCATGAAAAGGGGCAGGTCAAATAGTAAAATCTTTTGCCGGGTAAGGATGTTAACAAAATACTTAGGAATCATGATGTTTTAAAATTCATTTTCAGGAAGACCGAAATCCTTGAATTAATTCTAATTCCTACCCCCCCCCCCCCCAGTTCCCAGTTTCCGGCATATGAGTACTCCTAAATGGGAATACCATGTTTTGGGGAGTGGGGGCAGGTCCTAATGCAACTGCCACTGTGGCAACATACCAGCTCTTATGTCATTATACACAGGTCCAGTAATTGTCTTTTAACATACCTAATTGACCTTCCGAGTCTATGTTGTCAAACTTGAAGGCTAAAGGATTTTCTGGCCTAAAGTAAAAATGACTGACTACAAGGTGAGGTGTACAAGGTGAGGTGTATCTTTTTTTCAATGAGGTAAGAATAATTGTTTGAAAGTTTGTAAACAGCACCCTATGGGCTTTGCTAAATCATTTCTCTGCATACCCCATAGCTTGCTGTTTTTTCCAAACTTTCAAACAATTATTCTTACCTCATTACAATGCAGCTTGTCTGTAAAAATGCAGATGATTTTTTAAAGAAAAACATTTTGCATGTTAAAATTAAATAGTTCACAGAGATGCAGGGTGCAATTCACACCCAAATGTGCATCCAGAGATGAACTTGCTTCCCTAAATCTTTAGCACGACCCCACTATTTTTAGAGAAAATTGTTTCCTTTTATAACACACGTTGCAGACAAATAGAAAACACAAGCTGCTAGCAAACTAATAAAATAGATAAGCTCAGCACCTTTAAGACATAATATTGGCACACCATGATGAAAATGGCTTTAAAAGATCAATGGAATTACCCTTTAAACTCTATATTTTAGGCACAGATGCCCAGCCCAACAGGTTATGTTTTGTGGATTTCCATATAATGGACTCTATAGCTCAGTCTATGCACTAATTACTCCAGCTGCGCGCCTATGTGGAGACCTGGCCTGTTGGTGGCCATTGAGGAGAAATTTGAGCATGTGTGTTTTAAATCATTAATTCAGATACACTAATGGGTCTAACAGAAAAAAACAGCGGTGTTCTTGTATGTATTCTGTTCAGCATGTACATATGAATATGTGCAAGACAATGTCCTGGCTGTCGTGGACTGTTGGGTAACAGTAAGAGTGCTGGTGAGAAGTCCGGAAAAAAAAAAAGGTATTCCACTTACTAATTACATCTTGTTTTACTTTCATACCTTGTCATTTGAGAACATAGTTATCAAGGGTAGGTAACACTCCTGACAACCAAGTTATCAAATGGAAAGCTATTTCACTACAGCAATAGATGCCATGACCCGGGATAGTAAAATAAACAATGGATTTGTTCCTCATTAAAAAGGGACAGTCCAGGCAATAGCAATACTAAAGCAGCAAGCAGATCATCTCTTATGTGCCTTTATTTTTTTTCCTGCAGCACTGGGCTTGAAAGTTGCAAGTGTGCATGGAAAGTCGATAAACATCAAATTCAAGACTCAAAGCTGTACCAGGTCAGCCAGGCAAGCAGCTTCACTTAGACTACTAATGTATTTGCAAATTCTCAACATTTTGAGATGCTTTGAAATTGCTAATTTTACAATGCTCCCATGGGGGATAAGGTAGAAGGAAGTTAGTGCATGCCTTAACAGGGACTTAAGTTAACACATGCAGTGTGGACTACCAGCTTAGAAGGGTCACAGGAAGTTAGATAAAGATATATATCCAACACATTGTTCACAGTATATTTTGCATGAAATTATGTTGCAAAGCCAATACAACATGGTTTTGACAACGGGCCTCACCAAAGACCACATTAAGTTAATTAGTGCAGAGCACAAAATATTATATAACAATACAAGTAAAATAGGCCACATTTAATTCGGCACCATGTGTGAAGAAAAACAGATTCACTTTACATGTCTTCCCTTTTATTTAGATGGTATACCTCAAATTCCAGGTAGTGGTCCTTCATTTTGTACTCATCTATTTCCTTGGCTTTTACTTTCTTGTCAGGAGGATAGGAACGGTGCTCAGCCAGCTCAGTTGAGATATGTTTGAGTTTTGTTTCATGAGATTTTAGCTGTTCATCCTGAGAGGCAAACGACAGACGTCAAATTTAATACTTTGATTAAGACATTGGACTTGATTCAACAAACTTTTCTTTGGTTGGAAAATCGGAATGCATGCAAAAAACATAAGTAACTTTGAGTGATCCAACAAAGCTGACTAATTAAATTTTTCCAGTCGAACAGGCTTGAAAATGCCTGAAACGCCTGAAAATGTTTCCATGCGAAAATGGCTTTAGTAAGTGAAAATTTTCCAGCTGAAAATCCAAAATCTCTGAAAGCGCCTCTGGTGCTGAAAAAGATAATTCTGTGAGAACTCACCTGTAGAATTTCTCTTCCATTATTGAAGGGCGTGGACCGCAAGACAAAGGTGTGGCCTATATACTTTCGGCTGTCTTCCCACAATCTAGTTTAGTTGAAAAGCAGTAGAACCAGCCACCCAGGAGGCATTCCTATATCTCTTGTTGGAGACAAGGAATGGATATAGTAACCTAGCAGACAGGAAGGGTCTGATGTCCTGAAGTAATAATAGAAATTAATTCTACGGGTGTAGAATTAATCTTTTCTCTTCCAATTTACTTCAGGCCATTAGAGGAATTCAGTCACTAATGGGACCTCCAAAAGCAGTAGCCTTACTTCAGGGTGGGATCCCCCAAACCTTATTCCTTTATATGAGGAGTAAGACATTCCAAAAACATCTAATTTACTACTGTCTGTAATGCCTTTCTGTCAAAGACGGCATCAGCCGAGGCTCTAACATCTATCTTATAAAATTTGGTAAATATATGAACTAAAGACCGAGTAGCGGCTTTGCATACTTGTTTTGCTGAAGCTTGGTGCCGACAAGCCCAAGAAGCTCCAATAGCTCATGTAGAGAGAGCAGTAATCATAAAGGGAGGATACTTCTCTTCGGAGACATAGGCTCTTACCATTGCTTGTCTAATCCATCGGCTTATGGTAGACATGGCTGGTGGAAGACCTTTCTGTAGTCCCTCAGGTATGACAAATAAGGAGTCTGACCTACTGAAAGACGAAAATCCTGTTTAAAACGGAAGATGACCTTGTCCTTTTCTAACACCAAATAAGGAGGCTTAACCGATAAAGCTGCTAATTCAGAAACCCACCTTATTGTGGTTATTGCAACTAAAAATATAACCTTAAGAGTCATTAAGCTTAATGTCCCAATAAATGTATTCTCAGCTATTGGTTTCTGAATAAAGATAGATAAAGCAGAAATGTCATTTTAAAATACTCAAGTACTCAATTGAAGACCTTCATCAAGACCAAAAGTCCAATATTCTGGGAACAGAAAAAGTTCTACAAGCAAACCCTCTGGATTCGCACCAAACGATTAATGCTCACCTAGTAGATCATGGATTAAGATTTCTTCCTGGCCTAAATCATAGTCTGGATGACTAGAAAAACCTCTTTCTGCCAAGATGGAGGTTTCAATAGCCAGGCCGTCAAAACCAGAATTGGGGAGCCTTAGAGGTCCCTGTGTGAGAAGATCTGGATCGTCGGGCAATCTCCACGGGTCGCTGTCACATCCTGACATTCTTACTATGTCTGAGAACCAGCTTCTCCTTGGCCACGAGGAGCCACCAGAATGGTTGGGATTCCCTCGCAAGCTATCTTTTTTAGTATTTGACCCAGGAGAGGAACCAGAGGGAACACATAAAGAAGCCTGAATGCTGACCACTGAAGAGTCAGGGCATCTGTTGCTATTGCTAGAGGATCCCTGGACCGGGACACACACTTCGGAACCTTTTGATTGTGCCGTGATGCAAGAAGATCTACATCTGGGAACCCCCAGTATGTATACTGCCGAGATGCATGGAACCTGTTTCTCAGCCCAAAATAAAATCCGGCTCATTTCCTTGAGAGCTTTCCTGCTTCTGGCCCTCCCTTGTGGTTGATATATGTCACCGCTGTCCAATTGTCTGTTTGAATCCTGACAGGATGACCCCTCAGATGGGATGTCCAATGTTTGAGAGACAATTGAATCTCTCTCAGTTCCAGGATAATTATGGGGATTCTGCTCTCCTCCGCACTTCACTGTCCCTGGATTGTTTTTGACCCCATGACACCCCACCAACCAGTAAGACTGGCATCCACTGTACCGAACTGAAGAGGCTGAGAACTCAGCCACCAGGTAATGGACTGCCTTATGGAATGTGTCATGCAAAAGGGGTGATCCGGATTCTGTAGGTCTTGATCCCAGATCGAGAGCAATTACATCTGCAGGGGTCTTGTGTGAAACTGTGCAAAAGTCACTGCCTTGAAGCAAGATACCATCGGGCCCAACAGATTCATTCCTTGGAGAATTGGCTGGTGAGGGCAAAAGACCTTGTGTACCCTGGCCCTGGCCTGAAGTGAAAGCCTCTTCTGGATGAAACACCTTTACCTGAAACGTGTCTAGTGACATTCGCAGAAAAGAAATAACTTGAAGGAATAACTGACTATCCAGCCGAACTCTTCTAACATCGATAAGACAATCTGTGTATCCTTCTGGGCCTCCTGAAATAATGGGGCCCATATCAACAGATCGTCTAAGTAAGGGATTATACTATCCCCTGACTTCTTAGAAAAGCCATGAGTCCTGCCAACACTTGGTGCTGACAAAGGCACCCTTGGTGCTGACAAAGGCCATCTTACTGCAAACTGTACATATTTCTGATGACCCAGAAAATCCACTGTGGTCATAAAAGTGACAACACTGTGTATCTTAGCAATTCCAAGCAAAATGTCATTAGATGGATGTTGAGATCCAATATTGGGCAAACAAAACTGTTGACCTTCTTGGGAATTATGAACAAATTGTAGTTAAACCCCGAACCTCTCTCTAAGAGAAGAACAGGGTAGACTACTCCAATGTCTAAAAGGCGAGATACAGAAGATCTTATTGCTTTTGCAGAATTCGGGATACAACCTCCTGTATCCAAAGATCTGTTACACGGAGCCTCCAAATGTGAGCAAAATGCTGAAGCCACCCTTGCAAGTCCCTTCATGCCTGAGAGGGCTTTAAGGGGGTTTTCCCGAGTTCTACCCCCACGAAAAGGCCAAGGATTAGTGGCCCTGCGGAAAAATATATTAGACTTCTGCTTCATTGGAAGATTAGTAGACTTACCATCAGTAGCTTCCTTTACCATGTTATCCAAGCACTCCCCAAACAGGTGCCCCCCTTAAAGGTCAGTCCCGTCATATTCTTCTTAGAGGCTATGTCAGCTGACCATTGCTTTAGCCATAAAGCTCACCTTAAAGCTACCACCAGAGCTAGGCCTAGTTTTGATCAACTGGGGGCATGACTTGACTTGACATGACCGTGAACAACCTAAACAAGTCTTAAAGTCCAGTTGTTTTAAAAACTTTCTGCTTGCCAAAGATGCTATGAATGTGGCACAGGCGGGCCGCAAGAACGACCCCATCACAGAAAAAGCATGACGTGCCACCAGATCTATACGCTTATTCGCTGGATCCCTTGGAGAAGCACTATCAGAGGATGGCATAACAGAAGTCTTAGAAAGATCTAAAGCCAAAGTGTCCACCACAGGAGGGCGAGACCATAATTCAATCTGATCTGGGGGAAAGGGATACTTAGCATCTAGCACTCTGCCATTCCTTTTGAATCAGATTAGAATAACGCATATGCTTCGGAAAAAACTGCCTCTGTTTTTCCA
This sequence comes from Gastrophryne carolinensis, assembly GCA_027917425.1. NCBI lineage: Eukaryota > Metazoa > Chordata > Amphibia > Anura > Microhylidae > Gastrophryne > Gastrophryne carolinensis. The sequence continues at coordinate 271,025,259 of CM051234.1, forward strand.
TCTTAAACAAATCCCTCTTCTTTTTGGGGGCTTCTGGAACCGAGATACCCAAAAATCATCAATCAAAAAAAAAAATCTCCAAAACAGAAGCAATCAAACTATTCATCTTCTCCTTAAAAAGAGTGCCCCCTTGTGTACAGGACTCTGAATTCGAGTCCCTATTGGATGAATCCTCCCCAACAGATAATTCTTCCTGTGAGACTATGGCAGCAAAAAATACAATTCTGTGACCTGTAGAATTGGTATTATGAGTATACAGTACGTCCTGCTCCAAATCTAATACTTACAGTTACGATATACTCCGCCAGATGGCGCTGGACTGCAGAGACATGGAAAAAAGGCTCCTCCCGGCCCCTCAAATACCCAGGGACCCCCCACAAATCCCCAGCATTGAAAAACAGTTAAGGATAAACCGGGAGCATTAAACAATCCAACTATATCAACTATAACAATGATAACAATCACCATACAGGGGATCCAAGAAAATGCAAACCAAGGGTGGGTTGGAGCAGGACGTACTGTATACTCATAATACCAATTCTACAGGTGAGTAATCACAGAATTGTATTATACTTAGTATACAGTACGTCCTGCTCCAAATCTAATACTTACAGTTGGGACATCCAATAGCAGTGTCCATAAAGTAGGGTGGGATCCCCAAGAAAAATTAGCAGCAGGCAGTTTAAACCACTGCCGCCTGCAAAACCTTGCGGCCAAAAACAGCATCAGCTGAGGCCCTAACATCAACCTTGTAAAACTTTGAAAAGGTATGAACAGAAGACCAAGTAGCGGCCTTGCAAACTTGTTCAACAGAAGCCTGGTGCTGAAAAGCCCAAGAGGCACCAATAGCACGAGTGGAGTGAGCAGTAAGGCGGAAGGGAGGATTCTTCCCCTTAGCAGAGTAGGCTTGAATCACAGCCTGACGAATCCCCTTGCTGATAGTAGACTTGGCAGGAGCCAAACCCTTCCTAGGACCAGAAGGGACCACAAAAAGAGCATCAGTTTTCCTGAAAGGTGCAGTAGCCACCAGATAGTACTTCAGACACCTAACCACTTCCAAAGAGTGCAAACCCCTCTCCTTAGCATTGCTAGGATTAGGGCACAAAGAAGGAAGAACAATATCCTGATTCAAATGAAAGGCAGACACTACCTTAGGCAGAAAATCAGGTTTGAAACGAAACACCACCTTGTCCTGGTGCCTCTCATAGTAGGGGGGCTGAATGGACAGCGCCGCCAACTCAGACACACGCCTGACAGAAGTGATAGCCACCAAAAACGCAAGGCTGACAGAACCAAGTTCAAATCCCAAATGGGCACCATAGGTTTACGTGGGGGATACACATGAGTGGCCCCCTGGAAGAAAGTCCTGATCAGAGAGTGCTGAGCAAAGGACTTCTGGAAAAAAATAGCCAGGGCAGACACCTGACCCTTCAGAGTACTGAGTTGGAGCCTGTCACAATCACGCTCTATCAGCCCAGCCAATACGCCAGACAGAGTGTGATGGTACAAGGGTTAACACGCCACTAGACCCCCAGACAGGGACTACTAGTCTCAGCAAGTCATCAATTAACCCTAATAAACTTGTATCACCAGAGCTTCCCTCAGGAAGGTGAGCTCATCTATTTAGAGGTCAAAGACTAGAGCTGATTAATTAAACATTTAATCTGATAAAAGGTATCACAGTGCTGGAGGTGATTTACAACAATAAAATGACATACAAAAATACAGAAAGAGTATACAGCTAATAACAGTTCAAAAATAAAGTCCTTACGCAGTCCTTTTTGTTGGAGCTTCCCGTGGCTGCTTGTTGCTTGGGACGATGTTATGATCCCAGGTCCTTAGCTTGTAATGCACCAAGCATGTGTACTCTCTTGGCCTTTGTTAGCCAGAATTTGGAGGGAAAAATGGCTTACAGGACATATCCGATCTCCATGGAATTCCTAAGGGTGGGGGGGGGGGGGATTCTATTCCCCAGGTCCCCTTATCTGATTTCCGGTTTATGGCCAGAGCAAAAAGACAACAGCCTGGCACTTCAAAGAGATCTGACTTCAAACAAGGAAGTATCACAAACAGAGTCTTAATTAAGTTGGAATGTACACGCTGCATGGCCCTGTTGTCATATCGGAGGGTGTTTTATGGCACACGGGTGGAGGGGGGGAAAGCTGCTGGTCCATATTCAAATATACACACACATATATACACTCATAATACATATGTTTATTCTATAATCATGCCCTGGGCATGACAGAGCCCTATCTCCAACCCATGCTGCAGGAACTCCAGAATCCTGGGAATAGAGAACACACGACAGGGAAGAGACCTAGACTCACACCAGTCAATGTAGGCACGCCAAACCCTGTAATAAATGGAAGAAGAAGACTTCTTCCTAGCTTTAATCAAAGTATCCACAACTGAGGAAGACAGCCCCTTCTCCATCAAGATGGAGGTTTCAGCAGCCAAGCCGTCAAAGCCAGAGTTTGTAAATTGGGATGGCGCAGTGAGCCCTGAGTGATCAGATCTGGCACCAAGGGCAGAGCATATTGATCTACTGCCAGCTGTACCATGTCTGCGAACCACACTCTTCTTGGCCACCTGGGGCCACCAGAATTGTTGGCACCCCCTCCAGAGCAATCTTGTGCAGAACCCTGCCCAGCAGGGGAATTGGGGGGAAGACATACAGGAACTGAAAATCCTTCCATGACATTGCTAGCGCATCCGAGGTCAGAGCCAGAGGATCCCTGGACAGAGAGACAAAATCTGGAAGCTTGTGATTGTGGCGGGACACAAACAGATCCACATCTGGTTGGCCCCAACAGTGACACAGAGATTGAAACACCCTGCTGCATAGGGACCATTCTCCCTGGCGAGAGGTCCCCCTGCTCAGAGAGTCCGCCAGGTGATTTTCCACCCCCGGGATGTACACAGCTGAAATGCAGGGGACATTGGCCTCCGCACAAGTCAGGATCCGAGACGCTTCCTGGAGGGCCCCCTTGCTCCGGGTCCCTCCCTGATGATTGATGTAGGCAACTGCTGTCTGGTTGTCCGAGCGCACCTGAACAGGCAGGCCCTGAAGATGAGTAGTCAAGCGAGCCAGAACCAACCTGATCGCTCGCAGCTCCAAGACATTGATAGGTTATGTGGGCCTCCTGAGGACCTCACCTCCCCTGGAACCGCAGGGACTTCCAGAAACCCCCCCAACCTGACTGACTGTCTCCCAGGAAGGGGCAAGAAAGGATCTGCCCCCCAACAGGTTCCTTGAGTCCATCCACCAAAAGAGGGACCTCCTGACCAGGGGGGAGAGCACACAGACCCTGTCCAGGGATGCTGGGTCCTTGTCCCATACAGACAATAGGTGAAGTTGCAGAGGCCTCAAGTGGAACTGAGCATAAGGGACCGCTTCGAAGCACGCCACCATCAAGCCCACCAGCTGCATCCCCTGCCTGATGGAGGGATGGGGACAAGCTAGGAGGGACTGAGCCTGTGCAATCAGACTGTCCACCTTCTGCTGAGGAAGGAAGATCCTTGCCTGAACTGTATCCAGCTTCATTCCTAGGAATGGAGTTACCAAGGAAGGGGACAGTGAGGACTTGGGGTGGTTGATCACCCATCCAAATGACTCCAGAGTGGACACCAGCAGCTGAGTATCCAACTCTGCCTGATGTAGAGACTGGGAAGTAATGAGGATGTCGTCCAAATATGGAAGCACGCGGACATCCTGACATCTGAGCAGAGACATCACGCCAGCCAGCACCTTGCTGAACACCCTGGGAGCTGAAGTGAGGCCGAAGGGCAAGGTCACAAATTGGTAGTGTTGATCCATCAGAGCGAACCCGAGGAACCTTTGATGACCTGGGAACACAGGAATATGAAGGTAAGCATCTTTGATGTCCACAGAGTCATGAAATCCCCTTGGCGCAGGGAACTGATGGCAGAGCGCAGAGTCTCCATGCGAAAGCGCCTGCCCCTGACAAACTTGTTGAGAATCTTTAAGTCCAGGATGGGCCTGACAGAACCATCCTTTTTGGGTACTGTGAATAGGTTGGAATAAAAGCCCTTGCTTTTTTCTCTTAAAGGGACCTGGCAGATGACCCCCAGCTCCAGGAGGCTTGCACTGCTTGCACTAGCTCCTGAGCTGACACAGGGTCCTGAGGAATCCGGGATCTGATGAATCTTGGAGGAGGATCGGCAGCAAACTCCAACTTGTAACCGGAGGACACTACCTCCTGAATCCACCGGTCTGAGACATGAAGCCTCCAGACGTGAGCGAAGTGCTGCAGCCGTCCCCTCACCCGGATGGGTGAGGGCGCCCCATCATGCCTGAGGGGGCTTGGGAGAGCATTTAGCTTTGGGACCCCAGGAGGAGCCAGGACGTCCAAGTCCTCTGCCTCTACCCCGGGAAACCACCTTGGGCCCCAGGGAAGGACACCCCCGTTCCCTGTCTTGCACCGCGGTAGAGGGAGGAGAAGGAACCCTGACCCCGAAAGGGCCGAGGTTGCCGCCTGCGCTGGGGTAACCTGCCTCCCTTAGCAAAAAGGTCCAGGCGGTCACCAAACAGTTGCAGTCCTTTAAAGGGAAAACCAGTGAGGGCCTTCTTGGCAGCGTTGTCAGCAGCCCACTGGCGCCGTCAAACCGAGCGTATAGCCACCACGAGGGCAGAAGTTCTGGCACACATTCTGATGGTGTCATCCAATGCTGATAGGACAAAATTGACAAAAACATCACAACTGGAGAGTGCATTAAACACCTCACAAGGCAAATCATCAGGGGCACTATCGAGCATATTTCTGATAACGGTTCTAGTGGCCACAGCAGTAATGGCAGAGGCACAGACCGGGCGCAGCGCCGTCCCCGCACATGCAAAGGCGTGGGACGCCAGCTGATCAATACGCCGGTCTTCGGCATCCCGCAGGGTAGTAGAATCAGGGGAATGCATGACAGAGGTGTTAGATAGCCCTAGGATTGGGGCATCCACCTCGGGGGGGGGGGGATCACCAACATTTAACCACCTCAGCAGGAAAGGGATACTTCCTATCCCAACTCTTTGGAACCCCGGGAATGTTACTGGCGCTCCCATTCCTTGAGCACAAGGTTATGGAAATGTGCCTGCTCTGGAAATTTCAAACGTAATCTTGCTGTATGGAAAAGTTCCCCTCTTTGCCTGGGAGCCTCAACAGGGAGAGAGATAGACAGAAAAAAAAGACAAAAATCCGGGTCAATAATCTGTCAGTGTCATCCGGGGCCCAGGGGTCAGAGCCAGAATCGTCATGACCCCTCGGTCTCTCATCAGATGAGCCTGAATCAGAAAAGAGCTCCCCTTCATCAGACGGGGTATAGCCACACAGATTCATAAACTCCTCAGTTCCCATAGGGAAAACAGTAACATCAACAGTAACATCGTCAAGTGCCGCTTCTTAGCAGGGGCCTTACACGCTAAAGACTTCGCAATAATCTGTTCAACAGTAGCCAGTCTAGAAGACACATCAGGCTGAGAATCCCCACTAGTATGCAACTCAGCAGGAGTGAGATTTAAGCTTGGGGGAGTAGGTGAAGTGAAATGAGGTGCAGCCACTGGCAGGCCAGATTGCAATGCAAGTACCTGCTGAGCGTACAGCTGCTCAGGGTACACAGACCCGCGCCTTGTCAGCGTCAGCATGAGGCTGCCCACACGCTACACACAGCCAGTCTTGTCCCGAAGGGACCCCGGTAACATTATCCTGGGATGCCTCCATATGGTGATTATAGTGGCGCTATACGCTGATAGGGAATAACACTATATAGCAACCCTGGATGCCCCAATAACCCGCTAGGGACGTGGGAGTATAATTTTTACAAGGCCTACAAGTAATATACTAAAAACAGGACCGGGAGAAGCCAAGAAGGGTTCATCCTGCCTGAAAGACATAAGCAGACAAGACCTTAAGTAACAAAAAGTGAAGCAGATAAAGTTGCCCGCAAGGGCACTTACGGACCGCGGTAGGTAGGAGTCCGTCGCGCATAGGCCAACCAAGTCAGAAAAGATGGCGTCGGTATACCTCGAGGGGCGGGCCAGTAATAGCGATGACGCGAAACGCGCCAAAGACGGGCCCCGCCGCCCCGAAGAGCGCGAAGCCAGAAGGCCAACAGCCAATGATGGTTGCCGCCGCCAAGCGCGGAACCAAGTCAGCGCGTGGCGGCGGTAAATTTAAGAGCAATAAAGACAAGTCAGCGCGGCGGCTGACACAAGAATAAAGACATGTGAAAAGTGAAAGCAAACACTGCATAACATACATATCTATACACATACACCCCCCCCCCTTTTCCCCCGAAGACTACAAGGAGGATGAGGGAGGACGGCGGCCACTTAAAGAGGGCCCACCGATAGGTAGGGGCAAGGGGCAATAGTGCGGGAGGGGCATCCCATAGAGGCTCACCATAAGCCTGAACCGCCTACCCTTTGGTGGGGGATTGCGGTGGAGCAGCGCTCCTAAGCACCAACGGCGGTGCTGCCTACCTTCACTCGACCAGCGCAGCCAAGGCTGGGAGGCATATTACTAGTGGAACGGGTGGGAATAGTCCTACAGGGCCGCAGGTTAATAACCCCGCTCACCTGCGAGTAGAGAGCCAATTTCTCGTCCTTCGCAGCCAGACTGCAGAGAAATTCTGGGGATTTGTGGGGGGTCCCTGGGTATTTGAGGGGCCGGAAGGAGCCTATTTTCGATGTCTCTGCAGTCCAGCGCCATCTGGCGGAGTATATCCCAACTGTAAGTATTAGATTTGGAGCAGGACGTACTGTATACTAAGAATATATCCTCTTCGGAATCAGAGGAAATGGAATGCTTCTTTTTCTTTAAAGCCTTCTTTCGAGCAGATGCTTCTGAATGACTCTCTAGACGGGCCAACCTATCCGCAATCTCCTGGAGGACATTCTCGTCCTGAATGTCCTCCTGAGTCTGGTCTGCCAAGGGGGCCTTAGGCTCTGAGGGCCCGGTGACAGGGGTCAGAACCTTTGTGGGGGGAGAAAACGGTCTTCCATATTTGGCAACTACTACCGTTGCACAATCCCTGCACACTGTGCTATCCTCGTCCAGTGCCACCTGCATGCATACTCAACATGGGGTAAACCTGTCTTCTAATGAACCAGTTCTGATTACCCCAGGTGAATGTAATACAGTCTAAATCCCTGGGGATCTAAGACCAAGTATATAACAGGTCTCGATTGTTACAAGTGACTACTCCGAGACCTTAGGGGTGAACCACAGCAATATATTGCCTGCCCTTTCCCATCTACAAGACAAAAACAACAAAAAACCTATTAATATTGATATAATATTAAAAACCATCATAAGCTTTAGGTCCGCTTGAGAGTAGTCTCACAGCAGCTCAAAAGCATCCCCGCTGCCGGCCAATGAAACCCCAGAACCTGGGCAGAGAAGTGCCGAGAGTCAACCTGTACAGCTGAAGCCACACGCCGCAGAATAGGTGGCGCGCCCGAAGAAGAAGCAACCTGCAAGCCGACTCTACAGGCTAAGGCGGCGGACGAGACAGTGATCATCCCTCGCTGTCTGGCGGAAGGAAGCATCTGTCTCTTCCTTCTGCCTTCGCTCCGCCCCCTCACACAAATTTTTAAAAGTGCAAACACAACACGTGGGAAAGAGCCCCAATCTGTCCCCCCCCCCCCAATCAGGCTCACCAAAACCTGTGGTTGACTCTTCCTTAAAACAGAATTGCAGCCCAGGAGTGACCACCTTTTTGAAAAACAAAAGTGACACCCTAGAGCGCCCCAGGACCCTGGCACTAACCCTTACCATCCTGATCCCCATACAGCATAGCTGAGGAAGCATTGTGGGTCCATCCAGATCAGGGGAATATGGGCCAGGAAGACAGTTGGGGTTAAATTCCCCCACTCTCAAGGTAAAATCCTAAAAACAAAGAAAACAGAGAGAGAAGCTCACAGCACACATTGCAATCCAGTTCCAACTGCAAAAGAAAAACTAGATTGTGGGAAGACAGCGGTATATAGGCCGGGAGGAGCCACACCTTTGTCTTTCAGTCACCGCCCTTTTGGTCAAGAGGTTAACCCAATAGTGATTGAATTCCTCTTATGACCCGAAGTAAAATGGAAGAGAAAAGCCTGTACCCAAAATGGTGCATTTGTTTTGTACATTTCACACATCTTCGGAATGATCAGGTGGCGCCCCCATGTAATATAATTTTGAATTTGTGACAATTATTTTTTATTACACTTGTACAACCAATCACTTTGTTATGAAGGATCACATTCACCCATGTAATGCCAGATATGTATGTATTATTAGATCAAGGCAACTGGACTTTTCTACTGCATCATGTGTTTTGTTATTCATCCCACTATTAGGAAAGGCAGCTGGATGGCTTATGAAATGTGCTGTGTTAAAAAAAAAAACACAGCTATTGCAATTGCTTAGATTTATTCCTACAGACTTACGCGAGTTAACTTTTATTTATTTTTTACTGTTTCAATTAAAATGAAAATAAATCATGGCCTTTTCCAGATTATCAGCCTGGGCAACTTACTAGCCACTTTAGACTTTGGCCCCAGGTTTGGTGCTTTGGCTTGGGTGTTGGTGATCATTTTTTTGTTAAAACAGTATAATATTATTTATAAAAAAAAATTACGTTTATACCGCATTTCACTGAATAAAAGAAAGAACAACATGCTGGCAATCGCTAACTTGGCTTTTTTAGGTAAAAAAGGGAATGTACTGAGTATTTTTTACACCTACACAAGGCAGCTGTATATAATTCACATTAATTTTTTGCAATTGTAAATTTCAGTTGCATTTTTTTTAATTTAGGCTAATTTTGTTACTTCATGAGAGAAGAGAAGTGAAAAAAATTAATGTAGAAAATGAATCAAAAAATACAATTCTGTGAAATACTCACATGTAGAATTGGTATTATAAGTATACAGTACGTCCTGCTCCAGATATAATACTTACACTTGGGTTATCCTCCGCCAGATGGCGCTGTACTGCAGAAGCATGCGAAAACAGGCTCCTCCCGGCCCTTCATATACCCAGGGACCTCCCACAAATCCCCAGCATTGAAAAGCAGCGAACAAGAAGCCGGGAGAAACAAACTACCCAGAACTGGTAACGATAACAAGATAACAATCACCATACAGGGGATCCAGAATAATGCAACAACAGGGTGGGTGGAGCAGGACGTACTGTATAATTATAATACCAATTCTACAGGTGAGTATTTCACATAATTGTATTATTCTTAATATACAGTACGTCCTGCTTCAGATATAATACTTACACTTGGGACATCCAATAGCAGTGTCCATAAAGTAGGGTGGGATCCCCTAACAACAAAGGTGACAACAGGTAGTTCAAACTACTACCGCTTGCAAAACCTTACGGCCAAAAGCAGCATCTGCTGAGGCCCTAACATCAACCTTGTAAAACTTCGAAAAGGTATGAACAGAAGACCAAGTAGCGGCCTTGCAAACCTGTTCAACCGAAGCCTGGTGCTGGAAGGCCCAAGAGGCCCCGATAGCACGAGTAGAATGAGCAGTAAGGCGGAAGGGAGGACTCTTCCCCTTAGCAGAATAGGCTTGAATAACAGCCTGACGAATCCATTTGCTAATAGTAGACTTGGCCGGAGCCAAACCCTTCCTAGGACCAGAGGGGACCACAAAAAGAGCATCAGTCTTCCTGAAGGCTTCAGTGACTACCAGGTAATACTTCAGACACCTGACCACATCCAAGGAATGCAGAACCCTTTCCTTAGCGTTACTAGGATTAGGGCACAATGAAGGAAGCACAATATCCTGATTCAAGTGAAAGGCCAACACCACCTTCGGCAGAAAGTCTGGCTTAAAGTGGACCAACACCCAGGATTTTGACTATCCTGGGTCTTGGTCCACTTCGGTGGGGCACCCCCCGAACTCACCTCTCCCCGCGGCGACGGACAAGCCGCGGACAAGCGGCTCCTCCGCCGCCACCTCCCGCGCGTCCCTGTTGACGCGCGCGTGCCCGCGCCGGCCATTCACAGACGGCCGGCGCGGGCACGCACACGTCTAGAGGGGCGCGAGGGAGGCGGCGGCGGCCGGCCGCCGCCGACACTAAGGTAAGGAGTTTGGGGTGTTTGGGGGGGGTTTCACCCCGCGGGACATCCCGATCTCGGATGTCCCGCGGGGAGGGAGGTGATCGGCCCGGGAATCTTATAGATTCCCGGGCCGATCACCGGTGGGTGTTGGTCCACTTTTAAGCGGAACACCACCTTGTCCTGGTGTCTCTCGTAGTAGGGGGGCTGAATAGACAACGCCGCCAGCTCCGAAACACGCCTGACCGAAGTGATAGCCACCAGAAAAAACACTTTGAGGGTAAGCACAGCCAAGGCAGCATCCTGAATAGGCTCAAAGGGAGCACCCTGCAAGGCAGACAAAACCAGATTCAGGTCCCAAACAGGAACCGTAGGCTTACATGGGGGACGCACGTGGGTGACCCCCTGAAAGAAGGTCTTAACCAGGTGATGCTGAGCAAAGGATTTCTGAAAGAAAACAGACAGGGCCGAAACCTGACCCTTAAACCCAACTCTAATCCGTGTTGTAAAAATTCCAGGATCCTAGGGATGAAGAACTCCCTGCAGGGAAGAGACTTGGACTCACACCAGTCTATGTAGGAACGCCATACCCTATAATAGATGGCAGAAGAAGTTTTCTTCCTAGCCTGAACCATGGTATCCACCACTGAGGCAGACAAGCCTTTCTCCATCAAGATGGAGGTTTCAGCAGCCAAGCCGTCAAAACCATAGTTTGTAAATCTGGCAGGACGTACTGATCTACTGACATTTGTACCACGTCTGCGAACCACACTCTTCTTGGCCACCTTGGGGCCACTATAATCACTGGCACCTTTTCCAGGGCAATCTTGCGCAGAACCCTGCCCAGCAGGGGAAACGGGGGAAATACATACAGGAGGCGAAATTTCTTCCAAGACAACGACAGAGCGTCCGTGGCCACAGCCAGAGGATCATGAGACAGGGAGACAAAGGCCGGGAGCTTGCGATTGTGATGGGATGCAAACAGATCCACATCCGGTAGGCCCCAACGGTGACACAGGGACTGGAACACCCTGTTGCAGAGGGACCACTCCCCTTGCCGGGAGGTCCCCCTGCTCAGAGAGTCTGCCAGGAGATTTTCCACCCCCGGGATGTAAACAGCCGAAATGCACTGCGCATTGGCCTCCGCCCATGTCAGGTGCCTGGAGGGCACCCTTGCTCCGGGTCCCTCCCTGATGATTGATGTAGGCAACCGCCATCCTGTTGTCTGAGCGCACCTGCACAGACAGTCCCTGCAGGTGATCGGTCAACTGCTCCAGAACCAACCTGACCGCCCGCAGTTCCAGAATGTTGATGGGTAAATGGGTCTCCTGAGGGCCCCACCTGCCCTGGAACCTCAGGGACTTCCAGAATCCCCCCCAACCTGACAGACTGGAATCTGTGGCGACCGTCTCCCAGGAGGGGGCCAGAAAGGACCTGCCCTTTGGCAGATTCTTGTGGTCCAGCCACCACGAGAGGGACCTTATGACCGACGGGGGAAGCACACAAAACCCGTCCAGGGACGCAGGATCCTTGTCCCATACCGAGAGGAGGTGAAGCTGCAGAGGCCTCGAATGGAACTGAGCAAAGGGCACCGCCTCGAAGCTCGCCACCATCAGACCCAGCAGCTGCATTCCTTGTCTGAGTGAGAGCTGGGGACACGAGAGCAGGGACCGCACCTGCACAGTCAGGGCTTCCACCTTCTGTTGGGGAAGGAATATTCGTGACTGAACCGTATCCAGAATCATCCCCAGGAATGGGGTCACCGACGAAGGGAACAGAGAAGACCTGGGGTGATTGATCACCCAGCCGAAGGACTCCAAAATGGACACCACCTGCTGAGTGTCCAGCTCCGCCTGCTGTAGGGGCCACGAGGCGATGAGAATGTCGTCCAGGTAGGGCAGCACTCGAATGCCCCCTGACCTTAACAAGGACATCACTCCCACCAGTACCTTGGTGAACACTCTGGGAGCTGAAGTGAGGCCAAATGGTAGGGCCACAAACTGATAATGTAGATCCTGCAATGCAAATCTGAGAAACCTTTGATGACCCGGAAACACAGGGATGTGAAGGTAAGCATCCTTGATGTCCACAGTTGTCATGAAATCCCCTGGGCGCAGAGAGCCAACGGCCGAGCGCAGAGTTTCCATGCGAAAGCGCTTGTGCTTGACAAATTTGTTGAGGATCTTTAAATCCAGAATGGGCCTGACTGACCCATCTCTTTTGGGTACTGTGAACAGGTTGGAGTAGAACCCTTCTCCCAATTCTCTCAAGGGAACCTGGCAAATAACTCCCAGATCCAGAAGGTCTTGCACTGCTTGCATCAGGACCTGAGCCGATGCCGGTTCCTGGGGAATCCTGGACCTGACGAATCTTGAGGGGGGCCGTACAGCAAACTCTATTTTGTAGCCAGAGGTAACTACCTCCTGAATCCACCGGTCCGAGACTTGGTGCCTCCAGACATGCGCGAAGTGCTGTAGCCGTCCCCCCACCCTGGCGGGCGAGGGCGCCCCATCATGCCTGAGGGGTCTTGGGAGGGGCTTTTGGCTTGGTTCCCCAGGAGGAGCTGGGGCGTCGCCCCTTGCTCCTATGCCAGGAGTCTGCACGAGCCCCCGCGAAGGACACCCCTTTCCCTTGCTTAGCACCTCTGTAGGGGGCTGAAAGGGGGCACTGGGTCCGAAAGGGCAGAGGCTGTCGCCTGCGCTGTGGTAACTTGCCTCCTTTAGCAAAGAGGTCTAGGCAGTCCCCAAACAGGTGCATACCCTTGAAGGGAAGCCCAGTAAGGGCTTTCTTAGCGGCAGACCATCTGCCGCCCACTGGCACAGCCATACCGCCCGGCGTATAGCCACCGCCAAGGCGGAAGATCTGGCACACAGCCTAACAGCATCGTCCGATGCGGACAGGATAAAGTTCACAAACGCATTACAATTAGACAGTGCATTAACAGCATCAGTAGGCAGCTCGTCTGGGCCGTCAAGAACATTCCTGATCATGGCCCTGAGCACCACAGCAGTAATGGCCAAGGCACAAACCGGGCGCAGCGCCGCCCCACCAAATGCAAAGGCATGACATGCCAATTGGTCAATGCGCCGGTCCTCAGAATCCCGTAGCGTAGTGGTATCGGGGGAGTGCATAATAGAGGTGTTAGACAGTCCTAAAACCAGGGCATCGACCTCGGGAGGTGATGACCAGCACTTGACCATATCAGCAGGGAATGGATACTTCCTGTCCACACCCTTAGGGATCCCGGGAAGTCTGCTGGGATGTTCCCATTCCTTCAACACGAGGTTATTGAAATGGGTTTGCTCGGGAAACTCCAATCAAGCCTTAGCAGTATGAAATAGCTCACCCCTTTGCCTGGGGGCCGCAACAGGGGGAGGGATGGACAGAACTTCAAAAATCTGAAGCAGTAGTTTTTCAGTATCATCCGGGGTCCAGTGGTCCGAACCGGAATCGTCATGACCCCTTGTCTTCTCATCAGAATCAGTCAGAGAATAGCTCCCCTTCGTCCGAAGGGGAATGGCCATAAAAATGTGAAAACTCCTCAGACTCCATAGGGAAGGGAGCCGAATCAGGGATTATATGCCGCTTCTTAGCAGTGGCTTTGCGGGCTAGAGAACTAGCAAGCAATTTTTCAACACTGGCCAGTCTAGTGGCCACATCAGGATGAGAATCCCCGCTTGTATTGGGAGTTAGACTCAGGCTTGGGGGAGTAGGTGAAGTGAGGCGAGGTGCAGGCCCAGCTACAGGAGGGGAGAGAAGGACCATTAGTGCCTGCTGTGCACAAGGGATGCAGACCCGTGCATTGTCACCGCTGATAGGTGAGACCCCACAAGCTACACACAGACGGGCTTGTCCCGAAGGAACCCCGTTTACAATATCCTGGGATGCCTCCATATGGTGATTAATAGGCACAATAGGCCAGTAGGGATTGACGCTATAAGCTACCCTGGATGCCCCAATGACCCGCAGGGAAGTGGGAGTAATTTAACTAAGTCCACTGGTAATTAAGCCGGGCCGGGAGAAGCCACTGGTGTTCGACCGTCTGAAAGACATAATGGGAATAGGGATATCAGAGCCATGCACAGTAAGCAAGACAAATGAAAATCTCCCGTGAGGGCACTTACAGACCGAGGGAGGAGGACCGTTACCACGCGCGCGTGCGCGATGAGCATCGAAATGGCGCCAAGTGGACCTCGAAGGGCGGACCAGCGTGGGCTGTGACACGGAGCGCGCCAAGCCAGGTCTCCGCCCCCCCGAAGAGCGCAAAGCTCTGGATTAAGTTCAGTTGTCAGAATAGAAGTGAGAGGCACACTTAGAGACAGATCTGCCAATGACGACGTAGCAGCGTCTGAGGCGGCATATGTATAAAAAAATTTTTAAACAGTGCGGCCCTGACACCCGGAATACCAGTAAGGACAGTACTAAGGGCAAAGCGTGTAAGCATACACTGACCACCACCCCCCCCCCTTTCTTTCCCCCCGGACTACGGGGGGAACGAGGGAGGATGGCGACCCTTTGTATAGGGCCCACCGCGACACGGGGCATGGGGAATAGCGCGGGAGGGGCATCCTCTAGAGGCTCACCATAAGCCTAAACCGCCTATCCTTTGGTGGGGGACTGCGGTGGAGCATGGCTCCATAAGCACACAAGGTGCTGCCTACCTTCACCCGACCGACACAGCCCAAGCTGGGAGGCACATCACAAGGAGGACGGGTGGGAGTAGTCCAACAGGGCCGCAGGCTTTTATAGCCCCGCTCACCTGCGAGAGAATGATACTTCATGTCTTCGCAGTCAGCACTGCAGAGAAATCTGGGGATTTGTGGGAGGTCCCTGGGTATATGAAGGGCCGGGAGGAGCCTGTTTTCGCATGCTTCTGCAGTACAGCGCCATATGGCGGAGGATAACCCCAAGTGTAAGTATTATATCTGGAGCAGGACGTACTGTATACTAAGAATATTGTAGTTTTTTTTTCTGAAAAAACAGAATAACTTTTTGTTACAAACGTTGCTGAATTGAGGCCCTTCTGTGGAAGTTGAAACAAAAAATGGCCCTTAAGTTTCAATGTAGACAACTTGACACTAGAATCATTTTGTCCTTTTTTGTACTCGGCACCAACTGACTAGCAACAGGAGTAACAATAATTTCCTGCATGCAATCAAAGTAAGAATACAACTTAAGCAACAAGCGCACACTCAGAAGTTGCACTATGCATTCTGAACAGAAAGCCATGGCAAGCCTGCCCCAAAACAATGTGTAAAGTGCAGTATCAGCATGAATCATGATTGTTTTGACTGCTCTAAACAAATGCTAAGTGATCTGTGGTCACTGACGCTTTCAGCACCTCACATGTTCTTATTGCTTTTTGCACTGCCACATTAACTAAGCCCATAGGGGTTCATTTTTAGAGGTGTAAAGAACACAATTCCAACACTCATGCATATGTTCTGCATCATAGTTACATAGCAGCTAGCAATTGCAACCAGTCATGTTTGCTTGGTGAAGAAGCTGTGGGCTTTGAAATGGAAGTTGTGCAAAATGTTACTTGCAATCAACCGAAACTTAAAAAGATGTATGATTTTAAACAGTAGATTTTACAAAACGAGGGCCATAACTTGGTGGATTAACCAAGCTGCAATTAGAAGGTAGAATGGGTAATATGTCATAAGGAAACCGTGTGCCAAGTAATGTGTCTTTCAGGTGCCTGGGTTTATTTAACATGTTGTGATGGGCAAAGGATGACCTATGGCATGTTAAAAATTGAGACAAATAACAAAAGAGTTGGATGAATGAACGTAAATCTTGAAGACTGATTTTACAGAATGTGGCCGGAAAGTTAGGATTTGGACCTCAAGTTTTGAAACAGTACAGGAGCCATGAGGACAATGGAAACTCATGGCATTAAAAAAATAAGAGCTGGGGGCGTGGCCTGACCATGAGAGAGTGAGGACGTGCGGCTCCTGGCTCTGCTGTCACCCCTTACTTTACAGCTGATTTGGGCTCCCAAAATCCCCTCTGATCGGACGCAATGGGGAGTGGGAGGAAGAAGAAAGCGGGGGGACCCGCCAGAAAGCCCCCAAAGAGGGAGATCGGAAGCTTCTTTGGCCCCCGGGATCCGACGGGGCAGAGGACCCAGCCACCCAAGATGGCGCCCGGCCAGCCCAGCGCGGGTGAGGAGCGCGCGGGGACCCGCCGCAGAACTGCGGGAACGGCGATGGAGCGCGCGGACCCCCTTCTCCACGGGAGCCCCCTGCCTACCTGTGTCCCCGGTGCTGGAGGCTCGGCGGGAGTGGCGGCCGCGGCGCTCTCGGGACCCGCTGTGACGTCACCGGACGGCTGCGCTGAGGGGGCCGGGATGTGCGGAGCGGAGCCTCACTGCGACCTGGAGGCCGCCCCGCAGATGGCGCACCGGACCCGACCGGGAGATGTCACCTCTGCTGCTGGCCCCTGTCTGCCGGAGGGGCCGGTGAAGGTTAGTGCGGCGGGCACGGCGGGGATGGAGCCTCGGGAACTAGAAGGTGAGAGGCCCCCGCCCTCCCCCTTATGCATGTCAGCCCTCTCCGCACCCTCCTCGCCACACACCAATGTGTCACCTCAGGGCGCCCTAGATGACCTGGGGCAGAAGGTATTAAAGGGGCATGCATGTGACCTACCATCCCCTCAGCTTAACCCCTCGGCTCCTGAATGGCTGCTCCCGGCTTCCTCCCCGCGAGCACCCCATGCATGGGGGGATAGTCCACCCCGGTCACCGTCTGCCTCTCATGCCTGGGGAGATGGTCCTGCGCGGAGCCCCTGGATAGTCAGGGCAGAGATCCACCCGACTCCCGGGGCCACTGGGAATATTTCTACACCTCCACATGCCTCCATAGAGACCTCATCTCTGGGCTGGTCGCCTGGCCCTGACATCACTACACCAGACAGAGTACCCCCTCTGTGCACAAGTCTGGGTGGATCGGGAGACCCAGAGCGTGTCCAACGACCTGTCCCTGTGGTGGCATCCTGCGACCCTCGATTTGGGATGCCCTCGGCACGGGCCCCGGCTGGCCAGTTATTCCCACAATCCCCGATAGACCCTAGTCTTAGGGATCTCCTGCAGTGTCTTCCGACAAAAGCTGAGCTTAAAGCTGACTTGGAGGCTGTCGCTACAAGGATTGAACGAGCCTTACGCAGAGAAATAGAGGACCTCCAGCAGAAATCCTCTGCCTTGGATACTAGAGTGGCGTCATTGGAGGAGTCCCGCTCGGATTACGATACGCGCTTGGCGACCCTTGAGAGAAACCTGGCGATGCATCAGCAACAGCTGGTCGATGTCAGACTCCAGACGGATGACCATGAGAACAGAAATAGACGCAATAATTTGAAGCTTCGCGGCATACCGGAATCCACTAGATCGGAAGACCTGGGTATTTGGGCGACAGAACTGTTCAACGGCCTGATGGGAAAGCCACCGGACGCTGAGCTGATTATTGACCGGATCCACAGGGTGGCGGGGCGCCCGGCCGGGGACCCTCAGGCTCCCAGAGACGTCTTATGCAGAATCCATTTTTTTCACGTTAAGGAGGAGATTTTACGCTTGGCCTGGGAGAGGGGGAGGATTGGTTTCCGGGGCTCCCAAGTTACGATCTTACCAGACGTGTCGCGTCGCACCCTCCTGATGAGACGCTTGCTGCGGCCCCTTCTTGACCGGATACTGGAGGTCGGCGCGTCCTACAAGTGGGGCCACCCGTTCCACCTCGTGGTCCGCAGGAACAATTCCACATATGCCCTCAGAAGCAAGGCGGACCTTCCGGGCCTGTTTATTTTCTTGGAGTCGGACCCCTTCCCGGTACCGGACTGGTTGGCGCTTGACCCCCTCCCCCCTATGCCTCAGCGGGCACCTCGGAGACCCCGGATGATCAGAGGCCGTAGGGGTGATGCCCCAGGGCCGATTCGTGGCCGTTAGCCCCGTCCATTACCCCTTTTTCCCCTGTTGCCGTTTTGGCGCCTCTCTCGCCCTGGTGGCGGGTCTCCCCCCCTCAGCGGACCCCCACGTATGCCACCCCTGCCCTCATGGAAGTGACTGTCCCTCTCAACCGTGAAATTTACACTGACAATTGGAGCATCTGTCAACCTTATGAAAAGGACCTATACAGTGACTATCACGGTCCGCTCTGATTTCCTGATCGGGGTGTTGGTTGGTGGGCGGGGTGGGCGGGTGTTCGCCTGGAGGGGGTTTATCGGTTATCGTTTAACAGTTTTTACCATTTACCATTGCTTATTATTGTGTATAGTTTAATGTTTACAGCCTGCTGTTTTATGCCCGTGTTCCTCCTCTTCCCTCCTCGTGGCCTTCTGGGACTGGTCCCCCTCTCTGTCCTATCCACCCAGTGGTGGGGCGGGGGGTGGGAGGCCGCTGGTCTGCTGCGGGCCGTGGGGCGGGACGGGGGGTCACAATATGTTACTGTATCTGGGGGGTCCCTGGGAGGGGGGTGTGACCCAGAATTGTTATACTCCTGATGGTGGGGGGCCTCCCCTGGGGCTGTTTGGCGTTTTGAGTTTTGAATTTGAATTAGTGAATTATGGCGTGCGGGTTGTCCGGTCCTGGGTCTGACCTGGGCTCCTCGGGTGGAGAGGGGGGATGTTAAATAAATATGGTAAGCGCCCCCGTGAGGTTATATGATGTTACTGATGTATTTGAAGTTACTAAAGGCTCATTGTTCTGCGGTTAGTTTGGGTTTAGGGAGCCTAATTATTTAACATTTGGTACATTTTGGGGTGGCTCCTGAGTGGTTAGGCTACCTCCACAACTACTGTTCACGCCGCCCTGTTGGACTCTGTCCGATAGGTACGCGTGGTTTTGAGGGCTCGCCCTCTACTCTATCTTTGCCCTCCTCTATAAGGTAGGGCTTTTTTGGTTTCTCTTCCCACCTTTTTTCTTTTTTTTCCTTTCTCTCTTTTCTTTCTCTCTATTTCCCCTTGTTGTGTGTTTTACAGAACCTCCGCCTTTTTTCCTGTCTTCTGTGTGTCTCTGTCCTCCTGGGGTTCGGTTCTTGCCCTAGTCTTTGCAGTCTAGTTTCCCCCCGTCCGTGTCCCATTGGTCCCCGCGACACCTCTTCCCCCGAGTTGTAGTTTTAACTTTGGGCGGGCATGGCGGACATTCGTATCTGTACCTTTAATGCTAGAGGGTTGAATGTCCCTGAGAAGAGAGCTAAAATACTATACGGTTTTCACAAAGAGAGGGTGGATATTCTTATGTTACAGGAGACGCACTTCTGCAGGGGGAAGGTTCCGGAGATTAGGAACAGGTATTACGACAGATGGTATCACAGCTCCAATCCGGAGAGCAAATCTAAAGGGGTTTCTATTGCAGTCCACAGGGGTGTCCCTCTGACACCACTTGAATCGAAAACAGACCCAGAGGGCAGATATATCTTTCTCAAATTTACGCTTTCGGGGGCTAGGTACACCCTTGCTAACCTATACCTGCCAAATCAGGCTCAGGTGGAGGTTGGCCTCGGGATACTTCGTGTCTTGGAGGGATTCTCGGAGGGTACCTTGGTGTTGGGAGGGGACCTCAACTTAGCCCTTGACCCGCGGCTTGACTCTTCTCAGGGGAGATCCGGGATACCCTGCTCTAAACTGCATAGGTTGCGAGGCGCACTTCGCTCCCTCCAGGTAGTAGATACTTGGAGGGTACAACATGGGGGGGCAAGAGATTACACTTTCTTCTCCCACCCCCATAATACATATAGCAGGTTGGACTATATATTTCTCAGTCACCACGCGCTGTCGCGCGACCCAGATACCTCTATTGGACAGATTCTGTGGTCGGACCATGCCCCTGTCTTCCTGAGCCTCCCGACCCCGGAAGTTGCCCCTAGACAATACAGCTGGCGCTTAAACGACAATTTACTGAAGGACGCCATGTGCCTAGCTGAAATTCAGACCTCCATAGCCAATTTTCAACTTGATCATGAGCACGATCAGACCTCATTTCCGCTGCAGTGGGAGGCCCTTAAATGTGTACTTCGGGGGGTTTTCATTAAGCATGGATCTAGGCTTAAGAGGGAAAGGACGAATCAGATTGAGGCAGCCCTAGTACGTATTGGAGAGCTAGAGGAGGCGCATAAGACCGCTCCCGCCCCAACCGTTTGGAAAGAGCTACTGGACGCTAGACAAGGTCTGAAGGGCCTATATGACCAATGTTTCCTCAAATACCGGGACAGGTTCAGGGCTCGCATCTATGAACATAGTGATAAGTGTGGTAGGATGCTTGCCAGGTCTCTTCATCCCAGACAGGGTTGTACGTTTATCCCCATGGTGAGGGGGGAGGGGGGATCGGAGCTCCACAAAACTACTCAGATAGCCGGGGAGTTCCAAACCTTTTACTCTAAACTTTATAACCTTGAATCCAAGGCACCCAAAGACCCAGGCCAGTCGAAGGGCGCCTCGATTATGGATTATGTTGGGGAGACGGCCCTCCCAACCCTTCCCCCTGAGGATTGTGACCTACTTGAGGATCCGTTTAATATTGAGGAGGTACTGAAGGCCATAAGGGATACCCCTGTAGGTAAAAGCCCGGGCCCTGATGGATTTACCCCCAGGTTCTATAAAGTGCTTGGGGCATTGGTGGCTCCCTTTCTGGTTAAGATGTTCAACTCCATATCCGACAACTGCTTCTTCCCGAGACAGGCCCTGGAGGCACACATCACAGTCATACCTAAGCCCGACAGACACCACCCTGCCTGGAAACTACAGACCTATTTCATTGATCAATGTAGACCTGAAGATCTACGCTAAAATTATCGCCCTCAGGATACAGCCATTGCTTCCCTCCCTGATCAATACAGACCAGGTGGGATTTGTCTCGGGAAGAGAAGCGAGAGATAACACCATCAAAACGATTTCCCTCATACACTACGCGCAGTCGCGGGCTATCCCTGCATGTGCGCTGGCAGTAGACGCAGAGAAAGCGTTTGACAGGGTGCACTGGGGTTTTTTGAGGGCTACGTTGGAACAGTTGGGCTTGGGCCCGGTTATGTTGGCCAGGATCATGGCTCTATACCAGGGCCCTACTGCAAAAGTGAGGGTCAATGGCTCCTTGTCTGGTCCCTTCCGTATTCGGAACGGCACTCGGCAGGGATGCCCCTTGTCTCCACTGCTTTATGTGCTGGTGATGGAGCACCTCGCCAACGCCTTGAGGAGGAATCCATCCATCAAGGGGATTGTCTGCGGGGGTAGGGAGCACAAGCTCTCTCTCTTTGCCGATGACTTACTTATGTATATCACTTCTCCTCACACAACCATGCCCTCTGTTCTAGCGGAGTTCAAACGCTTCGGCGAACTGAGCAACTTCAAAGTGAACCTGTCCAAAACGGAGATCCTGAACATCTCACTGCCTACTGAAACCCAAAGTCTTCTGCAGGCAAACTTTCCGTTCAGGTGGCAGAGGGAGGCCATTAAATATTTGGGCGTCCAGATACCCTCTGACCTGGGGACCCTGTATAAACTTAATTACGCCCCACTCCTGCACTCCACGATCTCTAGCCTCAATTCCTATAGCAAGAAGCAACACTCATGGCTAGGCCGTATAAATATTCTTAAAATGGACATACTCCCGAGGTTTCTGTACTTGTTTCAGGCGGTCCCTCTGGCCCCAGAACGGGGCTTTTTTCAATCCCTCCAGAGGGCCTTCTTTAGATTTGTCTGGGGTAGCGGGAGGCCCAGAATTCGGCGGGAGACGCTTTTTAGGTCCAAGTCGGGGGGAGGGCTCGGGGTCCCGGATCTTCGAACATATCACGCTGCCTCGGTGCTGGTCCGCCTGTCGGATTGGTTCCACCACGGGGACGATAAATGCTGGGTGGGCTTAGAGCAGGCCATCTCCCCCCTCAGTCTAGTAGCCTTGCCTTGGATTGACCCTCCCTCCAGACCCGGGACTCAGGATCTGCCATACTTGGTAGGCCCTTTATTGAAGATATGGGACAGATTGTTGAAGCGGGGAGGGTTGTCACTCAGGCCGGGACCCCTGACCCCTTTGTTTGACAATCCGTTATTTCCACCTGGGATGCATGCTCGGTCCTTCCTCATATGGGATTTGTCTCAGGATATCAGATTGGGCGATGTCGTGTCGGGAGCGGGCCCCCCCTCACTCGCCGACATGCGGGCTCGAGGGGAGACTGGGGGTATCTCTTGGTTTCTACACGCTCAGCTGGTGGCATATGTCAAATCTATCACGCCAGCCTCCTGCCTGTCCCGCCCTCTTACACCTATGGAGAGAGTGTTGCGAGACCCTTCTCCCCCCAAACACGTGATCTCCCTTTTCTACAAGATTCTTCGGGATGAGGGGGAGGATGGACGGCTGCCTCGGTATTGCGGGAGGTGGGAGGAAGACTTGGGACAAAAGCTTGAGCCTGATGACTGGGAAAAATCCTTTGTACTAACCCACAGTCTGTCAGTAGCATCTAGAGCTCAGGAACGGAACTACAAAATCTTGGCGAGATGGTACAGATGCCCGTCAGATTTAGTAAAATTTGGGGGGGCTGACACTGGGGACTGCTGGAGGTGCGGTGGGGCACAGAGGAATATGTTACACATCTGGTGGGAGTGTCCGATGATACAGGCCTTCTGGGAAGGAGTACTGGGAATTTATGAGCACTTGACGCTTGAGAAGATCCCTCACACCCCACAGGTTACGCTCCTCTCGATGATCCCCGGGTCAGTGGTAACAACTAAGAAGGGGCTACTGAGGCATCTGCTCACGGCCGCCAGGTCAGTTATACCAAGACATTGGCGTTCCACGAATGCCCCATCTTTGGTGGAGTGGTACGGGGAGGTTGAGAACATCAAGAGGTTGGAAGGGTTGATGTTGGAGGGGGTGGAGGGGGGCACCCAGAGATTTCTTAAGACATGGACGCTATGGGAGGTCTCTCGGTTCACCCCCGACTTCCAGACATTACTGGAGGCCGGATGAGATTCGGGGCGATAGGGTGGTGGCGCGGATGGGGCCTTTGGGCCTTTTATCCTCTTGATCATCACAGTGGGCTTTGGTCGGGTGGGGGGGTCTGGATGGAATCTGGATGGGGTACAGGCTCAGAACCTCAGGAGTTTCCTTTCCCTGTTCCTCTTTGTGCTCTTGTTCTTGTCTTCGTCTTGTCTTGTTTGTCTTCTTTTTCCTTCATATCCCCTTCTTTTTCCTTTTTCTTCTTGTTTCTCTTTTCTCTTTTTCGACTCACAGGGGGATGACTTAGGTCACTGTATATCGGACTTGGGCGAGGGGGCGCCTCAGGGGTAGGAGAGTACCTGCTTTTGAGAGGCGACCCGGTTGTTGAATTGTATAATATCGTCACCTGCTGGTAGACACCCTGGGCCTGGTCCTTTCGGGTGTCCTGCTGGGATTGAGGCGATCCAGGGCCCTCGTGCATAGTCTGGAATGGTGTCCCCTCCCAAGGAAGTGGTCGTGACATATTCACCTTAGGATCCCCTTGCTAATGTAATCTAATGTAATGTAACACCTTGTGTTGTTCCTATTATTCCCTTGTGTGTGTATTCTTGAAAAACTTTCTCACTCAATAAAGATATATTGAAACTAAAAAAATAAGAGCTTGGGGTTGGCTCTTATTTTTGTTTTGACTATCCTGGGTTTTGGTCCTTTCCCCGGGGGCCCACCAATCGGGGGTGCCCCACGTGTGAACCCCCCCTCCCAGATCACCGCAGCCAACTCACCTCTTCCCGTTCCCACGGCACATCTAAGAGCAGCAGCTCTGACGGCCGCATCCTCTGCCTCCCTCTAACAGGGAGCGTGTCTGCACCGCCCATTCACAAAGGCCTGGCACGGGTACGCACTGCTAGAGGGAAGTGGAGGATGCGGCCATCAGAGGCGCTGCTCTTAGACGCGCCGTGGGACCAGGAAGAGGTGAGTTGGCTGCAATGATCTGAGGGGTTTCACTCAGGGGTGCCCCCGGGGAATGGAACAAAACCCAGGATAGTCAAAATCCTGGGTTTTAATCCACTTTAAAAAATAGTATAGAAACAGGGAAGGGCTACCCTCTGTACTATAGTAAAGAGGATTTTTTGAAAAAATAAACTTTACACCTATGCAATAAAAAAAGGCAGTTAAACAAAATTTCAAATGAAGGCAACAGAAAACAAATCTTAAATAAAAGCAATTACAATTAAAGCCATGTTAAATTCTTATGTAACATATGTGATACAGTTTCAGTGAACAAGGGCAAGATTTAGACTTCTACTTCTACACTCTCATATTATTTTGCATTGGATTACAAACCTTAGACAATTTGGTGGTAGTAGCAGGGAGCAATGGGCGGCTAAATTTCTTCTGTGACCCTATAGCTGCCGGAAAGGGTGGGGCAGAAAACACAGCAGCTACACAGTTAATTTTGTTAATCCAGGTTTCCATCTCTTCAGTGCTCCTAGAGAGAATATACAAAACATGTATCATAACTAGGAACAGGTGAAGTTAACAGCAGATTTCCTTACAAATGTTTCAGGCAAAAGAGCACAACACTAATTTTAACAAAATAATAAAGAAAGGATATGAAACGTGCCTATAATCTACAGTAAGAGGATTTTATGTGGCTTCAGCCAAGCTTGTTGCTACAAAACAATGCACTTTGTATTCATAAGTAAGTAATGAAGCATTTAGCACATTTCTTAACTTAAAAAAAATTATGTGCCAACTGTATTTATTATATTTTAATTTTTCAATATACAATACTGTGTTGACATTGAATAGGATCCAAAAAATGAATTATGAGATTATCATATTTTTCACCCTGTTAAACGCATTTTCCCTCTAAAAGTGAGGGGAAGAAGTGTTGGTGCGTTTTATGGGGCGAATGTAAGGAGATAAGGAGAAAAAAAATACGATTTCGTTGAGTACTCACCTGTAGAATTGTTTTTACTATGTACAGCACGGCCTGCTTCATGAAATCCTTACATCTGGGTATTCCGCCACAAGGTGGCGAAGTGTACTGCAGAAGAATTGTGGTTCCTCCCGGCCCCATATAAAAACCAGAATCACCCATAGACCTCCAGTGTTGAATAGCAGGTATACAAGAAGCTGGGAGGTAATAAAGGTAAAAAGAACCCTCACAACTAACTTTGGAACAAATCACCATACAAAGGCAACCAAAGATAACGATAACAAGGGAGGGATGAAACAGGCCGTGCTGTGCATAGTAAAAACAATTCTACCGGTGAGTACTCACAGAGTTGTATTTTTCCTAATGCACAGCACGGCCTGTTTCATGAAGTCCTTACATCTGGGACATCCAAAAGCAGTGTCCGTAAGGTAGGGTGGGATCCCCAAAGAGTAACGGCAGGCAGTTCAAACCACTACTGCCTGAAGTACCTTGTGGCCAAAAGCAGAATCAGATGAGGCCTTAACATCAACCTTGTAAAACTTGGAAAAGGTATGAACAGAAGACCAAGTAGCGGCCTTACAAACTTGTTCAACAGAAGCTTGGTGCTGAAAGGCCCAAGAGGCACCAACAGCATGAGTGGAATGAGCAGTAATCTGGAAAGGAGGAACCTTCCCTTTAGCGGAATAGGCTTGTACCACCGCCTGACGTATCCACTTGTAGTAGATTTAGCCGGAGGCAAACCCTTCCTAGGTCCAGCAGTAAGAACAAAAAGAGCATCAGATTTCCTGAAAGACTCAGTAGCAACCAAATAAAACTTCCAATGCCCTGACAACATCCAGAGAATGAAGGGTCCGTTCCTTAGAATTAGCAGGGTTAGGACACAAGGAAGGAAAGACAATGTCCTAATTGAGATGAAAAGCAGACACAACCTTAGGCAAGAAATCCGGCTTAAGCCGAAACACAACCTTATCCTGATGCTGCTCATAAGGAGGTTTAATGGAAAGCGCTGCCAGCTCAGAAACTCGCCTGACCGAAGTAATAGCCACCAAAAAGGCCACCTTAAGAGTCGGAATGGGCAACGCAGCCCACAGACAGGCTCAAAGAGAGGACCCTGCAGAGCAAACAACACCAAGTCCCAAACCGGTAGCATAGGTTTACGTGGCAGACGCACATGAGTAACTCCCTGGAAGAAAGTCTTAACCAGCCGGTGATTGGCAAAGGATCTTTGGAAAAAAATAGCCAGAGCTGACACCTGTCCCTTGAGGGTACTAAGTTGAAGGCCCGAATCCAAACCATGTTGTAAAAATTCCAGAATCCTGGGGATAGAAAACACCCGACAAGGAAGAGACTCACACCAGGCAATGTAAGCATGCCAAACCCTGTAGTAGATAAAAGACGAGGACTTCTTCCGAGCCCGAATCATAGTATCAACAACAGAGGCCGGCAACCCCTTGTCCATCAAGATGGAGGTTTCAGCAGCCAAGCCGTTAAAGCCAGCGTTTGTAAATTGGGATGGTGCAGCTGTCCCTGAGTGAGAAGATCTGGATCCTTGGGCAAGACGTACCGATCTACTGCCAACTGCACGACTTCTGCGAACCACACCCTCCTTGGCCAACAGGGGGCCACCAGAATGGCTGGTACGCCCCTCCTGGGCTATCTTGCGCAGCACCCTGCCCAGCAGAGGAAAGGGAGGGAACACATAGAGGAGCCGAAACTCTGTCCAAGGAATCGCTAGCGCATCTGTGGCGAAGGCCAGAGGATCCTGCAACAGGGAGACAAATCTTGGAAGCTTGTGATTGTGGCGGGACGAGAGAACCAACCTGATCGCCCGCAGTTCTAGAATGGTGATGGGTGCATGGGCCTCCTGGGGGCCCCACTGACCCTGAAATTTCAAGGACTTTCAAACTCCCCCCCCCAACCGGTCAGACTGGCATCTGTGGTGACAATCTCCCAGCACGGCGGCAAAAAGGTCCTGCCCACTAGAAGATTCCTCGAGTCCAGCCACCATGAGATGGACTGCCTGGCCAGAGGGGACAGAGCAAATTCCTGATCCAGGGACACAGGGTCCCGATCCCGAACTGACAAGAGTTGCAACTGAAGAGGCCTCATGTGAAACTGAGCAAAGGGAACCGCCCCGAAGCAGGACACCATCAGGCCCACTAACTGCATCCCCTGCCGAATGGAGGGATGAGGACGCAAGAGCAGAGCCCGTGCCTGCATCTGAAGGCCCTCCACTTTCTGCTGAGGGAGAAATACCTTGACCTGAGAGATATCCAGAGTCATGCCCAGAAAGGACCTCGCCAAATACGGAGACAGTGAAGACTTGGGATAGTTGATCACCCAGCCGAAGGAGAGTGGACGTCACCACCTGAGTACCCTTCTCGGCCTGATAAAGAGACTGAGCAGCAATCAGAATGTCGTCCAGGTAAGGGAGGATGCGAATGCCCTGGTTCCTCAGAAGCGCCATTACGCCCGCCAGCACCTTGGTGAACACCCCAGGCGCCGAGGTGATACCGAACGGTAAGGCCAGTAGTACTGGTAGTGCTGATCCTCCAAAGCGAACCTCAGAAATCTCTGATGACCTGGAAAGATTGGTACGTGAACATAGGCATCCTTGATGTCCACGGTGGTCATGAAGTCTCCCGGCCAAAGGGTGCTGACAGCCGAGCGTAGAGTCTCCATGCGAAAGTGCTTGAACCGGACAAACCTGTTGAGACCCTTCAAGTCCAGGATGGGCCTCAGAGAGCTGTCCTTTTTAGGGACCATGAAAAGATTGTAGTACCCCTGACCCTGTTCCTGGTAAGGTACCAGACAGATGACTCCTGACTACAACATGCGTTGAACCGCTAGGAGCAACCCCTGAGCAGACAGAGGATTTTGAGACATCCAGGATCTGGGGAATCTTGGGGCGGCCAGGCTGCAAACTCTATCTTATAACCGGAGGACACCACCTCCTGAATCCACCAGTCTGAGACGCAAAGCCTCCAGACCTGAGCAAAGAGCCGAAGCCATCCCCCCACCCGGACGGGTGAGGGCGCCTCCTCATGCCTGAGGGGCCTTGGTAGGGGGTTTGGGCTTGGAACCCCAAGAGAGACCGGGACGACCGCGGGATCTGCCACGGCCCCAAGAATCTCTGCGGCTACCCGAGAAGAGAGCCACGACCTCCTCTGGGGGCATGAAAGGAGGAAGAGTAGGAGGGCCTCCGAAAGGGCCGAGGCTGATTCCTACGCTGAGGGAGCCTACCATCCTTGGCCAGAACATCCAAACGCTCACCAAAGAGATGAAGTCCCGTGAAGGGAAGCTCGGTGAGGGACTTCTTAGCTGCAGTGTCAGCTGCCCACTGGTGCAACCAAACAGAGCGGCGCATAGCCACCAAGAGGGCCAAAGCCCTACCGCCCAGCCGGACAGCATCAGCCATGGCAGTCAGCACAAAAGCAACAAAATCAGAGCAAAGCAAGAGGGCCCTGTAATCCTCCCTCCTCCTACCAGCCATGGCGCCATCCAAGAGACGCTTGAGCTTCTTCTTAAGGGCAATGGCTGTGATGGCTGCTGCACAACCCGGACGCAGGCCTGCCTCTACAAAGGTGAAGGCATGACAGGCCAGCTGATCCATACGGCGGTCCGCACTGTCACGCAGTGTAGTAGTGTCAGGGGAAGGCATGACCGAGGTGTTACCCTAGAACAGGGGCACACGACCAGCGCTTGACCAGGTCAGCAGAAAAGGGATACCTTTTGTCCAATCCCTTAGGACGTTCCCACTTCTTGAGCACCATATCGGAGAAATGGCCCTGCTCCGGGAAGTCCAAGCGTTGTTTGCCAGGACGAAAGAGCTCACCCTGCTTCCTCTTCGCCACCGTGGGGGGGGGCGATGTGCAATATCTCAAAAATGTCAGACAACAGTCTATCAGTGTCATCAGGGAGGCCAAGGATCCTCATCAGAGGCGGATCCCGGGTCACTGTCGTACCCTTCCTGATGGTCCCCAGAGGATTCTGAATCATGGAAAAGCTCCCCCTCCTCTAGGGAGTCACGGCCGCCAAACACATCAAGGCCCTTATGCTCCTCGGCAAAGAGGGACGGCGCGGGGTCAAGGTGCCGCTTCTTGCCAGAGGCCTTGCCCATAACAGGTCGGGCCAGCTGCCTTTCAATGCTGGCCACGCGTAGTGCCAGATCAGATTGGGACCCCTTGCTAGTATCCCCCTCACTGGGGGCTAAATGCAGGCGTGGGGGAGTAGGAGATGCCGGGGGGAGCGCAAAACTGGGAAGAGAAGCGCTCATCCCAACCTGGTACGCAATAATACTTTGGGCGCACGGCACACAAACCGCGCCACCACCACTCAAAGGGGATGCCCCGCACATGACACATAGCCGGGATTGCCCCGAAGAACCCGAGAACGCTATCCCCAGAAGCCTCCATATAGTGATTATCATAGGCACAATAGGCCAGTATAGGGTAAGGGCTAATAAAAGCCACCCGAGATGCCCCCCAAGGGATGCCCACAGAGAAGGCCAGGAGAGAAAAAAGGGGGGGAGAGGGATGGGCTGGGAGAAACCACAATACACTGTTATCCCGCCTGAAAGACATAAGCAAAAAGACACATAAGCATCACACAGTACATGCCCCAACAAGACAAAACCCCCATGGGGGACTCACAGACCAAGAGCGCAGCGCGTGCAGCACACACAGGCGACCGGGTACAGTCAGAAGGGGCATCAATGAAGACATCTCATATACACCCTTTGTGTGATTATACAGTATACATTCCAGCTTCCATCCTCTTGACCTGTTAATTTGTATTATAGGATTTTGGTGAGGGCGAAGTGGGGTTCACCCACTTCCATATTATTTATGGGGTTTTGTGGGTACACTTATTTTTTTGGGGGTGTGTGCTTTTGTTCTTTGGGGGGGGGGGGGGTTATCACTCAAATGTATTAAGTTGATTTATTTTTTTGCACTTTATGTGCTTTTTTCTTTTTGCACATTTATTGATTGCTGATTTCTTGATTACAGTTTATACTTGGATGTTTGGATTTTGGGATGCACGCTTGGTGACAGTCATGAGGTCGGTTTCTCGCCGCTTGAGTATCTAACAGGCGATTTAGCAGGAGTGTTGTGAATCACTGCATGGACGGAAGGTGTGAAAAGAACAAATATGAGGACCCGGGAGTGAAGCCAACCAGTGAAGGAGATATTAAGAAACGTGACCAATCAAAAATGTGGACTGATCAAAGATTTAGGGCTTAACTGTTTATTGGCTTCAATCCCTTTCATCTCCCTCTTTTAATCTTCCTCTATGCAGTCCAATATATGGAATTACATTTGGCAAATTTAGCACAAATGGACTGCATGAGGAGGACTCCCGCTTCTTACTTCCAATTGGAAGTATTTATTTAGCAGGGCCCCCATAAGCACAAGGCAATGTAGTCTATCTAGTGCGTTCTGCATACCCCCCCAAGTAGAGAAAATGTAGTAGTGTGCCTCCTCGCATGGATATAATATATGCTTTTATGTACTTGATCACTGTGTAAAGTTAGATAAATGATAAGTAATATTGTTTATAGGTTACACACTGTATGATGCTGCTAATGTAGTTATAATCATGTGTACAAGTGCTATGCACATTGATATTGATGTGAATTATTAGTCTGTCAGCCCCTGCCTGCCCTCCTGTCGTCACGGTGCGAGCTGTCGGTGTCTGCGCATGCGCCGGACGGACCCGCCCCCTTGCTGCTTAGCATTAGATGACGGCGGCCGGGTCATCGGGGGGAGTGTCCGTCGGGCGCAAGAGCTGACGCGCCCTGTATGAATACATGGCTGACGTACGGCGCGTTGTGACGTTAGGGACGGCTGGGCGGGTATAAAAGTTGGCCACAAGGAAGATTTATTACCCCGATCAGAAGCCGTTGGTTGCACAGCGGAGCGCGCGGGGCAGCCTGTGTTCCTGGATCCACATCTATACTGGTGGTATTTGTTTACGACGACTGATTAATATTGATAGAGTTGCATGTTCATTGTGCCCTCCTTGCTCCCCCCTCTCTAAACCTTAGTATGGCCTAATCAGGCCACTGATAAATTGCTCATATCATATAGTGAGGATAAAGCATTTGTTGCATCATTGCTGGTTAGTTATCTTTATGGGAGGAGCGGCTGGGCTTTTGCATATGGGGGTTTACTTATTTTTATTGATGGTGTTTGTGGTTACTGGTTAATATAAAGGACTTAGATTTGGATAGTCCAGTTTGGGTATTTAATCTATTCATGAGTTATAGGAGTCTATTTTATTATTATTTGATTGTTTTGCACATGTTATGATTTGCAAATCTCTGCAAACCTGTGTAGCACTTAGCACTTTATTTTACTTAATTATACATACATACACTCTAGGTTGTTTTTCAGAGATATTTATCAATTTTTCACTTAATTTATAGATATTATTGTGGTTTCTTGATTTGTCTGTCTTCTAGGGCACATATAAGGGTCGATTCAAAGAAACATGTAACAGCTTTGATTTTGGTGCCGATCATCCTATTTTTCCCGAACGCTCGTGCGTTCGTATGAACTTGCGAGTGATTCTATAAGCAAATACGTTTCTATCCTAAAATGTCCGTCCGTTCGTATGGCAGTTCGCGAATCAGACCTATGTCAGTTTCCATCCTGAATTTTCCGTTTCATTTCTCAGGTTGCAACATTGGTTTTGCCCTTTTTCCTTTTTTGTCTGGACGTAAATCATTCTGATCTTGTGGCTGCGCACTACAAACTTACCTCATTAAAGTGCATTCTAAATATTTGGTCTTTTATTTTTCTTTATTTCATTCATTTTGTAGTAACCAACCATTAATGAATGCATTTGCATAAGTAAATCTTACTTTGTTTAATTTTTAGTTAACTTGCATTTTTTACTTGTGGATTTAATTTTAATATTTTGGCTTCAAATGGTACAACTTAAAATTTTTGGTGTGGTTACCCACACCCTCTACATACAGATTTGCTCTCAAAAATTAAAAAACACCCAGCAACTTCAGCATGTTATGAGCCTAGAAACAGCCAAGATGGCGGCTCAGGTATTCTCGGGCAGCCTGCAAACAGAAAGGGCCTTGTGACTGTGTTGCTCTGCATTCTTTGATTTCTGACCTTTCCGTGCCCCCAGCTCTGCTGTGTCTGTGCAAAATACAGCAGTAACCCACATCCTGCACTTTATCCCGCTCTCCTCTCCTCAGTAAGTGTGATGCATCTGCTTAAATAATTAAACAAAGCAAAGGTAAACAACTACACCAATAAATGCAATCTAAAAATATTATTCTAGTACATCAATTTAAAAATAAATAACAAAGGACATAAGTTTCTTTAATTAACGCAAATATATTGCAAAATAAAGGTTTACATGCAAAGGACTAATTAAGGTCCACATTAAAATGCTTTTATAAGGCATACATGAATCAGGTATGCATTGCCATACAATTTATGGCCTCGGCCATGCTGATACATGCAGTTCATTGGAGCTCAAGACGCGCAGACTCCTCCACATAGCCAAAAAACCTGTTCAAGAACAGCAATCCGACTGCTAAAAGGTGTCGGCAGTGGCTTTCTTTTAAAACGTATTTAGAGGTTTGAAAACTGTTCTCTGAATCACACCTAAACACATCCGATTATCCTAAGTTTTACGTTTTGATCCTAAGTTTTAGGATTTGATCCTAAGTTTTACGTTTTGATCCTAAAATTTAGGAACGAACGTCCGATGATCGTAAGAGCATATACGAATTCGTACGTAGGCTCGTGCGAGTCGGAAATGGCCAAAAAAACAGGAAAAAATGACAAACACCCACCCAAACTTACGAATCTCGATCCAAAATCAATTAACTTTTGCTCTTTGAATCGAGGGGCTAGTTTGTGATAGTTTGTTGTTGCACTTGTCACTTTATTAAGGCATTATTTCAGGTTTGATAGAGTGTAAATTACTTTCTGGTATATTTTGTATATATACTCCCTGCAATACATATGCCCTAACACTTGGGGGCAACTCTGTATTATGTTTAATGTAATACTTCATCCAAATCTTTGATTGTGGTGGTTAGTTGTTCATACATGGATAAAAAAGAAATCTTTTTATGTATATAATCTATTATTCTTTCTAAATAATAAGTGGACACCGGGAACTTATTAACTCCTTGTTTTTTAAGCTGTCTTGTACTTGTGTCATGTGTGTTTTTAAAAAAAAATATTGTATATAGCACTTTCTAAATAAACTATTTCTATTGATTTACTTTTTGTTATATACTGTGGCAGTGCCCATTTCTTAAACCCCATATATGTAGAGTACCGTTGATGTGTTTTGTTTTTGGGGTTTTGTGGGAGCACCCACTTTGTATAGAGTTTTATAATTATCTCAGTGGTGCCCTTACAGCCTTACTTTCTACAGTCAGAAGTACGCGGAGGTAGATCAGGCAGAACGAAGTCACCGCCGCAGCCCGCGCTGACAAGGAGCCTTCCAGAACACATGCGCACAGCAAGCAGCTAAGATGGAGCCGCGATCGAGCACCTCGAGGGGCGGGCTGCGGGGGCATGACGCGATGCGCGTCGGCGCCATGACAGTCTCAGTAAAACACCAAGCAAAAGCCCCGCCCCCGCATAGCGCAGCACACCTGCGGCGGCGAGTGAAATACACAATAGCGGGACACCACAGCACAATCGCCGCCCGCTGCCACCCCCCCCCCCCCCATCGGCCCTCTCATCTAATCAGCGCACTCAGATCCGCTCAAGCCCCTTCATCCAGGAGCTCAACTAATGCGAGCTGATCCAAGCAGGCTGGCGTCCGTACCCCCCCTTTAACAGGGAGGGTGCCCGCGCTGGGCATTCACAAACGCCAGATGCGGCTGGGATAGTAGGTATGCGGCCGCTGCACACGCATGCGCCATTGGACCGGCATCGAAGATGAGTTTTCAGGTGACCTGGGGGGTTTCAACAGCAGGACACCCCCAAGCGAGTATGCCTGTCTTGGAGTCCAGGTTGGGTTTTGGTCCACTGTAATAGGGGGTTCTGCACCTTGCCTATTATTTGGTTCTTGGGAGATGGTACTTTAGCACATTTGTTTCAGAATATATATTATATATATTATTTCCTCCTCCAAATCCTAGCTGTGTCTTTTCGTCAGGTGCATCTTATAGGGCGAATGATACAGTAAATTGTCTGAAAATAAGGTTGGGATATAGAGCCCAACATTAGCATCATATACAGAAAAGCAAAAAAAAAGTCCCTAAAGTAAAACCTTTGAGCACATTCATCTGAAATGACCACCATTTTTAGTATAATTGGTTTAGCTTAGTTAAAAGAAATGCATATCAGACATAATGTATTACATATCAATATACGTACTGTGCTTGAAAAAGGAAAACTCTCCAGTCTGCTGTCTTAAGCTTAAGAACATTGGGTCTTTTCTCATAGTCTGTTGCCTTTGAAGCCAAAGCGTGATGCACACTTACAGCATTTTTTAAATCATCCTCAGACAGGGCTTTTTCTGGTTTATATTCATCCTGAATTAAAAAAAGTTCAGTAAATGTCATTATGTTTTTTTTCTTTTTAGAAATATTTGTATTGACTTATTACCTATTCGGGTAAACATTAAATCATTTACAGTTAGTGCAAGTTAGTACAGTATTATATTAATACATTTTATTTCTGCTTGCAATAATACATACAGCTGGTCTGGTAAAACATTTTACAGAATTGTCTATAGTATTATAAAAACATTTTTTTTAATAATGAACAAGGTCTAGGCAGCTCCCTAGCAGTAACAGTATTAGTAGTAGCAGTAGTATAAATGCAACAAATAATACTTTTAAGGGACAAGATTTGCTTAAAAGGCACACATTTAGGCATAGTTATTTTGTTTCCTTTTCATATATTTGGTCAACAATTCTAACTAAGGAAAGGCCTCCAACTGAACCAGAGGAGGGTATACAAGTGGAGTTTTGTGTGCACTTCTTAAAAACACAGCCTATTTCTTTTATGGATATGCGGGCTATGTCTGGAGGTTGAAACAAACAGAAATGAACAAAAGAAAGGACCAATGATTTATCCAGGACCACTCATTGTTGTGGAAATTAATTAGAAAAGTTAGGACTACATTAAGAAAAAAAGTTTTGTTTTAATGAAAAACCAGGTAGGGCATATTGATGGCCAGCTTTGAAACATGTTGCACCAAAGTGTTGGCTACTAGAACTTTTAGCAACAGCAGGGACACCATGGCCAGTATACAGGAATACAGGAAGGGCCCTGTAAAGTTAAAAGGACTTACACTAACTTTCTCCAACCTTTTCCCTCTTGGAAACAGTAAATAATGAACCCTTTAAAAGCACATGAAAATCTCTGATTGTATGTAAATACCTCATGTATTCCAAGCGAAACAGATTTCTTTGCTTCACTTACTGGGTTTGTGGCTGAGTTAGGAAGGACATGTCATGGATCAGTTTTTGAGTCTTGAGCAAGCTCTGCTGTGGTCAGACAGATGTAGGACCACTGTGGCTTTATGTGTTCGCTCACTGAGAGCACCAAGGGACAAGGTGCCTGTAGGACCATTTTTTGTGTGATCCTGGAGGAATAACACTGAAAAAAGAGCAAACCTGGAGCCCTGCTACTGCTACTATCCTGCACTGCAGGAAATGGTAGAGACGCACATGGGACAGACATCAGATGACTTACTTGCTGGATAATAATTGCCGTTGGTTTTAGAGTCTCTATAAGGCCCCAGGTTCAATGAAATTTACAGCCAGTCTAGGGCAACTAAATCATTCTTCACTCTCTTCAGATTAATCCTCAGAAGGATTTAATACAGAATCAAAAGAGGTAGAGAATTAAATGTGTCAATTAGCCTGAACTAAAAAAAAAATAAAGTTTAGCAAATTGGTTTCCCAATGCAGATGTGAAATATATTTGCAGATGCAGCACTCCTGGACTGCATGGGAGCAGCTATCTTACAACACACCCGAGAGCCCCACTACACGTGAGCATGAGGGGGATGAGGGAGAGCCTCTGCAAACACACATACACACTGCAGCTGACTTGGGAGCTCCCTTATGTGATATACATTTAGCCAGAGAGACCACACAGAATGTTAGAAGGAAGTAAAATCTTTTTGTAACTAATTGATGAAAAGAAAAGCTTGCAGCTGGGCCCCAGTGTGTCTGTGTCTTGCATGATGCACTGCGTGTATGGGGGAAGGGGGTAGATTGGACAAACTCTTACAGAAGTGCTGTGACGGAGATGACAGATCAAAGGGCCACACATCAGGACTATGAATTACACAAGTCAAAAAAAGGCCTTTTTTTTTTTTTTTTTTTTTTTTTTTTTTTTACACATGTCCAATAGTAAATGCAAGTGGAAATGTGAAGCTTGGTAAGATTCACACTAAATATTGTATAATGACAATTTCTAACATTAAAAATACAATTCTGTGATTACTCACCTGTAGAATTGGTATTATACGTATACAGCATGTCCTGTTCCAGAATATTCCTTACACATGGGTAATACATCCACAAGATGGCGCTGGACTGCAGAAAACAGCTTGTGGTTCCTCCCGGCCCTATATAAGTCAGGGACCTCCCACAAAATCCCTAGTATTTACAAGCAGTTAACAAGAAGCCGGGAGAACAATAACTTCAAAAATGAACATATGAACAATCACCATACAGAGGTAACTAAGAATAATGATAACAAGGGTGGGGTGGAACAGGACGTGCTGCATACGTGTAATACCAATTCTACAGATGAGTAATCACAGAATTGTATTAATCTAAGTATACAGCACGTCCTGTTTCAGAATATTCCTTACACATGGGACATCCAATAGCAGTGTCCGTAAGGTAGGGTGGGATCCCCAAAAGTAACAGCAGACAGTTTAAACCACTGCCGCCTGCAGAACTTTGCGACCAAAAGCAGCATCAGCTGAGGCCTTAACATCAACCTTGTAAAACTCAGAAAAAGTATGAACAGAAGACGAAGTGGCCGCCTTGCAAACTTGTTCAGAAGCTTGGTGCTGAAAAGCCCAAGAGGCACCAATAGCACAAGTAGAATGAGCAGTAAGGCGGAAGGGAGGCTCCTTCCCCTTAGCAGAGTAGGCCTGTACCACAGCCTGACAGATCCACTTGCTGATAGTGGACTTAGCTGCAGCCAGACCTTTCTTAGGTCCAGACGGGAGCACAAAAAGAGCATCAGTCTTCCTGAAGGATTCAGTAGCTACCAAATAGAACTTCAGAGTTCTGACCACATCCAGAGAGTGTAAAACCCGCTCCTTAGGGTTACTAGGATTAGGGCATAGAGAAGGCAAAACAATGTCATGATCGAGATGAAAAGCAGACACAACCTTAGGCAGAAAATCTGTCTTAAAACGAAACACCACCTTGTCCTGGTGTCTCTCAAATTAAGGAGGTTTGATGGAAAGCGCCGCCAACTCAGAAACACACCTAACAGAAGTGATAGCCACCAAAAAGGCTACCTTAAGAGTCAATATGGACAACGAGGACTCACGCAAAGGCTCAAAGGGAGACCCTTGTAATGTAGATAAGACCAAGTTCAAATCCCAGACTGGTAACATAGTCTTACGTGGCGGACGCACGTGAGTAACCCTCTGGAAGAAGGTCCTGACCAGAAGGTCTTGACCAGACGATGGTGAGCAAAGGATCTTTGGAAGAATATGGCCAAAGCAGAAACATGACCTTTGAGGGTACTAAGCTGAAGACCCAAATCCAAACCATGTTGTAAAAATTCCAGAATCCTGGGGATAGAAAACACCCGACATGGAAGCGACTTGGGGCCTTATTTATCAAGGGATAGCGCCAGGTAGTGTCTCACTAGCGTCAGCTATCGGCGGCTACCGACTCCAGAACGCCAGGCTGCGAACACAATCACGCATTTATCACGCTAAATGAGGCTAGCGCCGGCGAGAGCATTAGCTAGCGCGGGATTCATCATGTTGCAGACTTCAGCGAACAGCGCCACTGCTAATCCCATCACAGCGCCAGGTATGACCTCTCGCTACCTGGCGCTCTCCAATGCATTTCAATGGAGCAATCTTTAAATATTCATAATTAATTGATATTAATGTTTTTTTTTTCTTTTAAATGTCAAAAATTCAGTGACCACTTCTGCAATGTTATTTTTTTTTTTTTTAAGGTAAAAAAAAAAAAAAAAAAAATTTGTGCAGAATTGATATTACAGGTCTGATATTAATGTATTCATATTACAAAATGTTTATAAAAACTTGTTTATTATTTTTTTCAAAAAATAAGGTTGTTTGGGGGTAAAAAAACTACTTTTAACACATCGCCGCCAGCGCTCTGGGGTTTAAACATGCATTTTACAGCGCGAGAATTTTTTGAGCGTGATTTGTTAATGAATATGCTGGGAGCCGTTCGCTATGGCCATTCGCTGTCATGCGCTCCCATACAGCGTGGAACCTGTCAAACAGCGACTCCTAACCGCGTATTCAACATTACCGCACACCGACTGAGTTGCTGTCAACAACCGAACAACGGCCAAGCACAGAGAATACTAGCCGGCGCTGTGAAAATCACGCTACTGTCGCTATTAATAAATCGGCCTCCCCGACTCACACCAGTCAATGTAAGCATGCCATACCCTATAGTAGATGGATGACGAGGACTGCTTCCTAGCTTGAATCATAGTATGAACTACAGAGGCAAGCAGCCCCTTCTCCATCAGGATGGAGGTTTCAGCAGCCAGGCCATCAAAGCCAGCGTTTGTAAATTGGGATGGCGTAGCTGCCCCTGAGTGAGCAGGTCTGGATCCTTGGGCAGAGCATACTGATCTACTTCTAACTGCACGACGTCTGCGAACCACACCCTTCTTGGCCAACGGGGGGCCACCAGAATGGCTGGTACCCCTTCTTGAGCAATCTTGCGCAACACCCTGCCCAGCATAGGGAAAGGAGGAAACACATAGAGAAGACATTGCTAGAGCATCCACGGCCAAGGCCAGAGGGTCCTGTGACAGAGAGACAAAGACTGGAAGCTTGTGATTGTGACGGGACACAAACAGATCTACATTTGGCTGACGGTGGCACAGGGAGTGAAACACCCTGCTGCTGAGGGACCATTCTTCCAGACGAGAAGTCCCCCTGCTGAGGGAGTCTGCCTCCAGATTCTCCACCCCCGGTATATACACGGCTGAGATGCAGGGAACATTCTCTTCCGCCCAAGACAGTATCAGGGACACTTCCTTGAGAGCCCTTTTGCTCCGGGTCCCTCCCTGATGATTGATGTAGGCAATCGCCGTCTGGTTGTCCGAGCGGACCTGAATCGCCCGACCTCGAAGGTGTGGAGTCAGTTGGGCGAGAACCAACCTTTTCGCCCTCAATTCCAGAATGTTGATAGGGGTGTAGGCCTCCTGAGGGCCCCACTGACCCTGTAATTTCAGGGATTTCCAGAAGCCCCCCCAACCTGTCAGGCTGGCATCTGTGACAACTGGATCTGCCCACCAACAGGTTTCTTGAGTCCAGCCACCACGAGAGACTGTCTGGCCGGGGGGACAGAACCAGCACCTGATCCAGGGACCGAGGGTCCCGATCCCAAACTGACAAGAGGTGAATTTGAAGGGGTCTCATGTGAAATTGAGCGTATGGAACTGCCTCGAAGCAGGACATCATCAGTCCCACCAACTGCATCCCCTGCCGGATGGAGGGATGAGGGGAAGACAGAAGATGCCTGGCTAGGGCCTGAAGATTCTCCACCCTCTGCTGAGGGAGAAGGATCTTCAACCGATATGTATGCGAAGTCATGCCCAGAAAGGACCTAACCACTGAGGGTGACAGGAATGATTTGGGGTGGTTGATCACCCAGCCGAAGGACTCCAGTGTGGACACCACCAACTGGATATCCAGCTCGGCCTTCTGGAAGGACTGAGAAGTGATGAGAATGTTGTCTAAGTAAGGAAGGATGCGGATCCCTGAGATCTCAGCAGAGCCAGTACGCCCGCCAGCACCTTGGTGAATACCCTGGGAGCCGAGGTGAGACCGAAAGGTAAGGCCACAAATTGATAGTGCTGATCCTCCAGAGCGAACCTGAGGAATCTCTGATGACCTGGAAAGATTGGTATATGAAGGTAAGCATCCTTGATGTCTACAGAGGTCATGAAGTCTCCCGGGCGTAGGGAATTGACAGCTGAGCACAGAGTCTCCATGCGAAAGTGTCTGGATCTGACAAATTTGTTGAGGCACTTTAAATCCAGGATAGGTCTGATGAACCCGTCTTTTTTGGGAACAATGAAAAGACTGGAATAGTATCCTCTGCCCCTTTCCCTCAAAGGCACCTGGCAGATGACCCCCGACTCCAGAAGGTTTTGGACAGCAAGGCACAGACCCTGAGCTGACAGGGGGTTTTGAGCCATCCGGGATTTGATGAATCTTGGGTGCGGCCAGCCAGCAAACTCTATCTTGTAACCGGAGGACACTACCTCCTGAATCCACCGGTCTGAGACGTGAAGCCTTCAGACGTGAGCAAAGAGACGGAGCCGTCCCCCCACCCGGATGGGTGAGGGCGCCCCATCATGCCTGAGGGGGCTTGGGTGAGGATTTTGGCTAGGGACCAGTTTCCTTTTCCAGTTTCCTTTTCCAGTGATCTCCTCGGACCCCAGTAAAGGGGATGCATCGGCCAGTTCTGGAACCACGGAAGGATGGGAGAATGGCACCCATCCCCCGAAAGGACCGGGACGGCCTCCTACGTTGAGGTAACCTGCCACCCCTGGCAAACAAATCCAAACGCTCCCCAAAGAGACGCATGCCCTTGAAAGGGAAGCCAGTGAGGGCTTTCTTAGCAGCATTATCAGCTACCCATTGATGTAGCCAGACAGAGCGGTGTATAGCCACCAACAAGGCAGAAGTTCTACCACACATTCTAATGGCATCATCCATAGCAGACAGAATATATGCAATAAATTCCTCACAAAGCAGTAGAGATCTATACTCTTCTCTACACGCATCCTCAGATGCCCTGTCCAAGAGACACTTAAGCACCCCCTTAATGGCAATAGCCGTAATAGCAGAGGCACAAATTGGGCGCAGAGCGGTCCCCACACAGGCAAAGGCGTGACAAGCCAGTTGGTCCAAGCGCTGGTCCTCCCCATCCCGCAGGGCAGTAGTATCAGGAGAATGCATGACCGATGTATTGGACAACCCGAGAACGGGTGCGTCCACCTTAACAACATCAGCAGGAAAGGGATACCTCTTGTCCCAACTCTTAGGCACTCCTGGCAGCTTGCTAGGCTGTTCCCATTCCTTGAGCACTAGATTATTAAAGTGAGACTGCTCAGGAAACTCCCAGCGTGGCTTAACAGTATGAAAAAGCTCGCCCTGCTGCTGCAGGGCCACTGCCGGGGGGGAGGGAAAAAGCACTTCAAAAATATGACTCAGCAGCCTGTCAGTGTCATCAGGGGACCACTGGTCTTCCCCAAAGGGAGTCCCAGTACTACTGTAAATTTTAGGTTGTTCCTCAGAGGATTCTGAATCAGAAAATAATTCCCCCTCCTCAAGATGGTAAGGACCTGAGAGTGAGTAAGGGCCCTCGTCTTCTGCAGGGAAGAGGGAAACCGCGGGTGATAAATGCCGCACCAGTAACAGGCAACCCAGGCTGCATTGCAAGCACCTACTGGGCGCAGGGTACACACACCCGGACATTATCACTTATAGGGGATACTTCACACACACAACACATACCCGGGCTTGTCCCGAAGGAACCCCAAGCACATTATCCCCAGAAGCCTCCATATGGTGATTATAGTGGCACAATAGACCAATATAGGGTTAATGCTAATAATAGCAACCCGGGATGCCCCAATAGCCCGCTAGGGATGTGGGAGATATAATAGAAATGTAAGGAACTTACCTAGGGGTCTGTCCCGCGGCGCCTCCGCACGCTCGCTGGCGGCTCTGCCCCTCCGGAGCACGTTCCTCTTATGTCCTCCAGCGGTGCTGCTCCCAGCGCATTCGCCGGGGGCAGGTTCAAAGCGATCAATCCTGGTCCGGGGACCCTCTGCACCTGGGATGCCAGAGACTGGATAGCCTGGCTGGCCAGGGCGGTCCAATCTCTGGGGTCGTTCCTATCAGAGGCGAGATTGTGAGTTGCACCAATCACTTCACTGTTGCACCAGTCAGCACATTCCCTTTCCCATTGGCCAGTCACCATTTAAATATTTTCCTGCCCGGACCACCAGTGCCCGTTATAGCCAATTCTAGCTTGGGTGTGCTCTTGAATTTCGTCTTAGTGTTTTTGATCCGGCTTCGTCCTTGACTACTCTTGCCCGCTGCCTGCATCGACCTTCTGCCTGTCTGACTTTGCTTCTGCCTTAACCCTTGGATACCGCGCTTCTGTGATAACCCGGCCTTGACCCCTTGCCAGTCCTGACTACTCGTTACCTAGCCCCTTGGTTTTGATGTTTTCGGACTTTTGTCGCATGTACTCCTGTTTTGGGATACCCCGCAGTTCATCTGTCTTTATTGTGAGCCAGCATTCTTTGCGCCAGTAAGTCCTGGGGGCAACCAAGTCTGAAGAGGCATAACCCGTGTCTCCAGCAAGCGGGGGATTGTCTATAGGTACAAGAGGCGGTGGAGATTGGGGATTGTTGGCTCACGAGAGAAGGGTGTTCGGCGGTCCCTGACAGTATAACGGGCCAGTAATTATGGACCAGATTTTGGAGCAGGTGCAGGCCTTGACTGCGGCCGTTCAGCACCTGGCCCATCGAGTGGTGGCCCAGGAGAACCGTCCAACTCCTATTAACCCTGCCCCTCAGGGGGCACCGGCCGTCCATCCAGTGGAACCTAAGATCCCACTACCCGATAAGTTCTCTGGGGACAGAAGCAAGTTTTCCAATTTTCGGGATGCCTGCAAACTTTATTTTCAACTCCGCCCACACTCCTCTGGTTCCCAAGAACAACGAGTGGGCCTGGTCGTCTCCCTCCTGCAAGGGGATCCTCAGTCCTGGGCATTCGGCCTGTCACCTCAGGACCCAGCAGGGCAATCGGTTGAGGTGTTTTTCTCAGCTATGGAAGTTCTTTATGATGACCCAGATAGGGGTGCCACTGCTGATGCCAAACTTCGTTCCTTGCGACAGGCTCGCCGGCAGGCCGAGGAGTATTGTTCCGAGTTCCGTTGGTGGGCCGTGGAGTCTCGATGGAATGACCCTGCCCTGTGTGGTCAGTTCCGGTTGGGCCTATCTGACGCTATTAAGGACATTTTGGTGAATCACCCTGTACCTCAGTCTCTGGATGAAACCATGCAACAATCGACCGATGTTTACGGGAGAGACGCCTTGAAAGAGGGGCGCATCCCGATACCAGCTGGAAAGCTGGAGCTCCAGCCACTTTACCTGTCGAGGAACC
This sequence comes from Gastrophryne carolinensis, assembly GCA_027917425.1. Taxonomy (NCBI): domain Eukaryota; kingdom Metazoa; phylum Chordata; class Amphibia; order Anura; family Microhylidae; genus Gastrophryne; species Gastrophryne carolinensis. The sequence goes on from CM051234.1 coordinate 271,068,572, forward strand.
TATGCAGCTGGGAGCTACCAAGCTTTCTGAGGCTTAGAGGCGTCGGCGGTTGTCGGAAGGACTGTGTCTCTACTGTGGAGGGACCGGTCACCTGGTCAGAGTCTGCCCCAAGAAACAGCCCGGAAACTTCAGAGCCTAGGTGGGGTCGAAGAAACTCACCTAGGCTGCAAGGTATTTCCTCAAGTCTATTCTCAGTTTATGGTCGCCAGTCCAGATTAAAGTGGACCTTGAATATAAAAATTTGGAGGCCCTTCTTGATTGTGGGGCTGCAGGGAATTTTCTTGACTTCGAGCTAGCCCGAAGTTTGAAGATTCCGTTCCAACCTCTGACTAAGGTTATTCGGGTTTCAGCCATTGATGACACACCTATTGCCAGGGGCCTCATACACTTTAAGACCCCACCAGTATTTCTTAGAGTGGGAGCGGGGCATTCTGAATGGATTTGCTTTTTTGTGTTAAAAATGCCATTAACTCCGTTAGTAATCGGGTTGCCCTGGCTACAGATGCATAACCCTCAGATTGACTGGGCTGCGAGGCAGATTATTAAATGGGGCCCGCAATGTTTCCAGTCCTGTTTGGAAGTCCCGGTGCGTGCCACACAGCTGTCTCCCGATGGGGTTCCTGGCCCTTATCATGATTTCCTTGACGCATTTTCTGAGAAAGCGGCGGATGTTCTTCCACCTCATAGGTCCTTTGACTGCCCCATAGAACTTCTTCCGGGGACCATGCTGCCCAGGGGGAAAATCTATAACTTACCCGGGCAGAAAATAAAGTTATGAAAGATTACATAGCTGAAAATTTACAGAAGGGGTTCATCCGAGCATCCACTTCCCCGGCTGGGGCGGGTTTTTTTCTCCGTTGAAAAGAAAGATGGGGGCTCCGCCCTTGTATACATTATCGGGGTCTGAATAAAATAACCATCAAGAACAAATACCACCTTCCTCTGATTGATGGGTTATTTACACAGATCATTGGGGCCCAAGTCTTTACTAAGTTGGATCTACGGGGGCCTATAACTTGATAAGGGTCAGGGTGATGAGTGGAAGACCGCCTTTAACACCCAAGATGGGCATTACGAGTACCTCGTGATGCCCTTTGGTCTGTGTAACCCCCCGGCCGTCTTCCAGGATTTTGTAAACGAAATTTTCAGAGAGTATTTGGGTCGCTTTGTAGTAGTGTACCTCGATGACATTTTGATCTTTTCTTCTTCTTTAGAAGAACATCGTAAACATGTTCGCCTTGTCTTGCGAAAACTTAGAGAGAATTGCTTATACACTAAGCTCAAGAAATGTGTTTTTGAGGTCCCCTTTTTAGGGTACATAATTTCTACTACTGGGTTATCCATGGATCAGGCCAAGGTCAAAGCTGTAATTGAGTGGGAGCGACCCAAAGATTTAAAAGGGCTACAAAGATTCCTGGGATTCGCAAACTTTTACAGGAGATTTATTAAGAACTTCTCCACATTAGTAGCACCTCTTTCAGATCTCATCAAAAAGGGGGGCTTCCCATCACTCTGGCCGGAACAATCCATTCAAGCCTTTAGAAAGTTGAAGGAAGTCTTTAGCTCCGCCCCAGTATTAGTTCACCCAGAATGTCAATGAGCTTTTAGAGTCGAAGTTGACGCTTCCGAGCTTGGCGTTGGGGCTGCTCTCTCGCAGTTCAGAGGTTCTCCGGAACGACTTCACCCCTGTGCCTTTTTCTCGATAAAATGTAATTCCGCTGAACGGAATTATGACATTGGGAATCGGGAGCTCTTGGCGGTAAAATTAGCCTTCCAGGAGTGGAGACACTGGTTGGAAAGGGCCCAGTTTCCTGTTATGGTCTTCACTGACCATAATAATTTAGATTATATTCAGTCTGCAAAAATACCATTTTGTGATTACTCACCTGTAAAATGGGTATTACAACTATGTCTCACACCCTGCTTCGGAAGTATTCATTACACGTGGGTTATGTCCAGTAGAGGGCGAACTTCTGCAGAGATGACTAGAAAAAAAGAAGCCCCTCCCGGCCCATAAATACCTGGGACCTCCCACACATTCTCCAGTATAGTAAAGCACTACAAGAAAAGAGGGACACCCACAGTACCCTCTAAAAAAGTGCCAAGGATGAAACAGTTGCACCACTTTAAGGGTCTACAAAAAGTATTCAAGTTTATTGACTAACTACATATATTTACAATCACAATGAACATTAAGACTATACAATAACATCTACATGACAAACATTTAAAACCACAAGGGGGTGCTGGGGGTCTGTCTCAATACAAAAAGTAAAATACTCTCCATTTAAAATATATATCCAAATCCTATATTCTATAACTAATATACTCTCAGATGAGGAGGTGCAAAATACAGCAAAAAATGTGCTAGACACACCTATTAATCAATTCAGATCCACATAAGTGTACATAAATAAAACAGGGTAACATACCATTGAGCAGGAAAACAAGCCGTGGTGATGGAAGTGAAAGAGAAAAGAATAGAAAAAAGTGCATACAGACCAACCAGACGTGAACCCCCCACAGATAACAATGCCGAGCGCGTTCGTAGTGTCTCCTGCACTACTTCAAGGGCGAGTGAATCACTCGCCCTTGAAGTAATGCAGGAGACACTACGAACGCTACTACAAACAGGCACAAGGCTTTCGAGGGGGGCCGCACATGAGTGGGCCCCCTGGAAAAAAGCTTTAACCAAAGGACGAAGAACAAAAGACCTTAGAAGAAGACCACCAGGGCAGAAACCTGCCCTTTCAAGGTACTAAGCTGGAGCCCCAGGCCCAGACCATGTTGAAGAAAGACCAAAATCCTAGGGATCGAAAACACCCTAGAAGGCAAGGCCCTAGCCTCACACCAATCAATATTGGACCCCAAGTCCTGTAGAAGATGTTAGAGGAAGATCACTTGCTAGCCCTAACCAGTGTCTGAATCACAGCATCAGACAGACCTTCTTCTATTAAGATGGAGGAGGTTTCAGCAGCCACGCCGTCAAAGCCAGCGTTTGTAAATTGTGGTACGAACCAAACCAGTCTTGGCCACCCTGGGGCCACCAGAATTGATGGCGCACCCTCTTGAGCCAGCTTGTGCACCACCTTGCCCACCATGGAGAAGGGGGGAAACAGGTACAGGAACCCCAGATCCCTCCCAGCAAGAGACATGGCATCCACTGCCAGGGCCAGGGGAACCTGAGGCAGAGACAAAAACGTTGGGAGCTAGTGATTGCGACGTGAGGCAAAGAGATCCACCTCCGGAGACCCCCACTTGCGACAGAGGGACCGGAATACCTTGTGGTTGAGATATCATTCCCCTCGGCGAGAGGATCCCCTGCTCAGGGAGTCCGCCTCCGTGTTTTCCACTCCCAGAATGAATACCGCTGAGATGCATGGAACATTGCTCTCCGCCCATGCAAGAATCAGAGAAACTTCCCTGAGGGCACTCCTGCTGCAAGTCCCTCCTTGGTGATTGATGTAAGCGACCGCAGTTCGATTGTCTGATCGAACCTGAGCCGGTAAGCCCTGTAAGTGATGCGTCAAGCATGAGAGAACCAACCGAATAGCTGAGCTCCAGGACATTGATGGGGGTGTGAGCCTCCAGCGGACCCCACAGCCCCTGGAAACGAAAATCCGCCCAGAAAACTCCCCAGCCCGACAGGCTGGCATCCGTGGTAACCGTCTCCCAACAAGGGACCAGAAAAGATCTGCCCCTCATCAGATTGCTTGGTTCCAGCCACCCCTGAAGGGAATGCCGAACCCTGGGAGACAGCAGAAAGGACTGATCCAAGTACCGGGGACATCTATCCCAGTTCAGCAATAGATAGAGTTGGAGCGACCTCATGTGGAACTGAGCAAAGGGGACTGCCACAAATGAAGCCACCATCAATCCTACCAGATTAATCCCTAGCCGGATAGAGGGGCGAGGATTGGCCAGGAGAGTACGTATCAGATCCTGAACCCTCTGCACCTTTGGGTGAGGTAGGAACACTCTGGCCTGACTGGTATCCAGATTCATGCCCAGAAATGAGATCTCCCGTGATGGGGAGAGGGAAGACTTAGGGTGGTTGATCACCCAACCGAACCTTTCCAGCGTCGTCACCACCCTGGAGTCCAGCTCCGCCTGACATAGGGTAGAAGCTGTAATGAGTAGGTCGTCCAGATACGGCACAATGCAAATGCCCTGGGCTCTGAGAAGGGCCATTATGCCCGCCAGCACCTTGGCGAACACCCTTGGTACCGAAGTCAACCCGAAAGAGAGGGCCACAAACAAAAAATGCTGATCTCCCACCACAAACCTGATCATCTCTGGTGTGCTGGGTAGATTGGTACATGAATGTAAACATCCTTGATGTCTATAGATGTCACAAAATCCCCCTGACGAAGGGAATTGATGACTGAGAGCAGAGTCTTCTTGGTTCCGATGAACCTGTTGAAAAGCTTCAAATCCAGAATGGTTCTGATGGATCCATCCTTTTTGGGAACCGTGAAGAGGTTGGAATAATAGAACCGGCCTCTCCCTGAGAAAAGCACTGGCATATGACCTCCATGTCCAGAAGATTTTGCCCTGCCAACAGGAGCCCCTGCGCAGCCCGGGGTTCCGAGAACCGAGGAATCTGGGAGGAGGCCGGTACTCGAACTCCCTGCTTGTACCCGGAAGAGACCACTTCCAAGATCCACTGGTCTGTGACCTCCCAGGCCCAGACCTGGAAAAAAAGTGCCGCAGCCACCCCCCCATCCGCAAAGGTGAGGGCGCCCCATCATTGCTGAGCTGGCTCGGCAGCAGATTTGGGTTTAGAACCCAAGGAAGCCCCGGGTCGGGCACAATCTCCTCTGAATGCAGTGAAAAACGTTCCCCTGCTCGTCCGAGAGTCACGAAAGGAGGGGTTGAATGAGTCTGAACCCTGAAAAGGGCCGGCGCTGCTTCTAGCATAGAGGTAACTTACCTCCCTAGACAACAGAGACTAATCGAGCAACCAAACAGGCGCAGACCCGCGAAGTGAAGCCCTGTGAGCGCCTACCTAGCAGCGAAATAGGCCGCCCACTAGCGCAACCAGCCCAATCGGAGTACAGCCACCGGCCATGCCGAGGTCCTGTTACACATACGGATGGTATCATCCAAGGCGGACAAGCCAAAGGCAAGAAACATCTCACAATGAGTCAAGTCAGTAAACTCCTCACTGTAAGGAATCAATAGGAAACCATCCAAAGGCCCCTAAATAAAAACTCTAGTAGCCACGGCCATGAGAACGGAAGCACAAACCGGGCGCAAGGCCGAACCAACACAAGCAAAGGCATGCAAAGCACGATCCCCACTGTCCTTCAAGGTCGCGGGATCCGGGGAATGCACAACCGACGTGTTGGACAATCCCAGGACAGGAGCGTCGACCTCAAAGTGTGCAGACCAAGGCTTAACCACATCAACAGGGAAGGGATACTTCCCATCACACCCTTGAGGAATGCCAGGGAACCGGCTAGGCCTTTTCCCATTCCGTCAGGATCAGATTGTTAAAGTGCTTCAGATTCAGGAACCCCAAACGGGGTATGGCAGACCCAAGACATTCCCCCCTTGCGGAGGGAAAGTGGCCAGCACGACAAAATACAGGCAGGAAGCCCGGGGGTATCCATGGTATCCCCGCGCTCCGTACCGGCATCCGTCCAGGTGCAAGGAGACAAAACTGACATAAAAAAGGGCCGGCGCAGCAGGCGCCAAGTGCCGAATCTTCGCTGGTGCCTACCCGGCCGCAAGGCTAGCAATTATCTTCACAATGTTGGCCCGCCTGGCGCAGACATTGGATTGTGACTCCCCGCTAATGACAAGTCACTAGAGGTCATAACCAGGCATGGGGGTGCAGGTGATGAGGCCAGCGGAGTCGGCCCGGCCGCACGGGGCCCAAATTGCCGCGCAATAGGCCGCTGTGCGCATGGTACACCAATTTTCAAATGTCTCCCACAACGGATACCCCACATACTGCACACTGACGGGGATGCCCCGAAGGGACCCAGAGCCCTGTATCCTGGGAAGCCTCCATATGTGAGTTACGCTATGAAGCTACCCGGGATGCCCCTTAGAGTCCGTTAGTGGGAGGATTTTTGTAAGCACCGGAGGGAACCCCAAATGACTGAGGGACCTAGGAGAGGAAGAACCTAATAGCTTACAGCAGTCCCACCTGCCAAGCACAAAAGGTGGGGGCCCCATTAGCAAACATACATGCTGCACGTAAAGAATATACACAACTGTATACACCCATATATACATATTCTTGTTATACCTATATGCGCACATACATGGCCATACACATATAATAAATCCATGACCGTCCAATAGGAATATGACAGGAAGCCAAAAAGGCGTCCTCATACGTGTGCAAAATACTATATATATATATATATATATATATATATATATATATATATATAATGACCGAGTGGGAAAAGAACCTGCACCAGCGGAGAACAGAGCTGCATAACATATGCTCTAACCGCTGGCCCGTGAAGCCGCTTACAGTAAAAGAGAATATGCATATAATTAAGGCATCAAGGATGGCCAGAGGGACACTCACGGAAGGTAACAGGCATGGGAAAGATGGCAGCGTAGGGCCCGCAGACAGAAGGAGGATGAAGGCGGGCCGACACAGATCGCGCCCGCGTAAGGCCCGCCCCCTCCCGATGCGGGAAAGAACACAACAGCCGCGCTCTCAGCCAATAGGACTGGGAGCCGGTTAAGCCTCAACTGGAGGGGCCGGCCGTCACCAGCGCGGGGAGTGCCAGGCCCCGCCCCTTCCCCCTGACAGAAAACGAGCAGCAAACCGCGCTCCCCAGCCAAGGCTGCGTAGCCGGCATAGATGACACCGGCCCACCGCCGCCGCCCCAGAAATCGAGCGTGCTGGCCACCAAGAACAAAATAACATAAAAATTAACCAAGTTAAAACACATTGAGGCGCACTGGCAGTAGCCAGTGCCCCCACACAGTAAAGAAAGTACAGCACCAATCATACTGACAACTTCCACTCACACAATCTCAGGGGAGACAAAACAAAGATGGAAGTACCCCCCCCCACACTACTAACCGGGAACAGGGAGCAATGGGGGGGGGGAAGCCGATAGCCACATGTAGGATATGTGGTGAGGGCTTCAGAACGGACAGGGCATCCCATGTCAGGATCACCAAACCTGACGGCTGCCTACCCCTTGGTGGGGGCTTTGTGGAGGAGCATGGTGCATGTCTCCTATTCAAACACCTCTAAAGGTGTTCCCTACCATCACCCAGACCCTCAACCATAGCAGGGAGGCATAGGGGCATTAATAAGGAAGTCCGGGTGAAAATAGGAAAAGAAATGTGCCGGGTGTAAACCCAGCTTACCTGTAAGGAAGGAGACAGCCATCTTCTGACTTGCTCGCCGTCTGCAGAGATGATTACTGGGGAATGTGTGGGAGGTCCCAGGTATTTATGGGCCGGGAGGGGCTTCTTTTTTTCTAGTCATCTCTGCAGAAGTTCGCCCTCTACTGGACATAACCCACGTGTAATGAATACTTCCGAAGCAGGGTGTGAGACATACTTGGAATAAGGTTAATCCCTAGGCAAGCTTGGTGGTCTCCAAGTTTTTCCACGAATAACTTACCTGAGGGGAAAGATTTGCCCATACTGCCACAACACATGGTGGTAGCAGTTATCCAGCCAGACCTCTCCGACCTGAATCCGTTTCAGTCAGAGTCTCCTCCTGGTAAACCGGCTCATGTCCAGTTTGTACCCTTGTCTCATCGTTCGGCTATCCTACAGCAATTTCATACCTCTAAGACTGTAGGCCATCCAGGGGTTAAGAAAACCATTTCCATGTTGTCACGTCATATTTGGTGGCCTTCTATTAAAAAAGATGCTCGGGATTATGTGCGGGCCTGTAAGATCTGTGCCCGGAGTAAAACCCCAAGACATTCTCTTGAAGGTTGACTGTTGCCCTTGTCCATTCCTTCTCGACCATGGACACACCTTGCCATGGATTTCATCACCGATCTTCCACCATCCCAGGGGTTTACCGTCATCTGGGTGGTGATAGATCGGTTCAGTAAGATGGCACATTTTATCCCGTTAAAAAAAGTTACCAACCGCTCAAGACCTTGCACAACATTTTTTAACCCATATATTCAGACTCCATGGAATCCCGGAGGATGTGGTCTCAGACAGGGGAGTTCAGTTTGTCTCTCAGTTTTGGAGGGCATTTTGTGCCAGGTTGGGGTTCGCTGTCTCTTTGTCCTCTGCGTTTCATCCCCAATCAAATGGGCAGACAGAGAGAACCAACCAATCACTGGAGCAATACCTTCAATGTTTTGTTTCCGATGTCCAGACAGATTGGTTACTGTACCTTCCGTTTGCAGAGTTCGCTCTAAATAATGCCACCCATAATACTTCCACAGGGGTTTCCCCGTTTCGCTGCGTTTTCGGTAGAGACCTCAAATTTTCTGCTTTGTCGAACGTACCCTCTAGCGTGCCCTCGCTTGAAGAATGGTTGTCCCAATGGCTGGATCTATGGGCAAAGATCCAGCAAAACTTGACCAGGGCCGTCGACCAGCAGAAAACTTTTGCCGATCGCGGTCCGTCTAGTAACCCTGATTATGAGGTGGGGGAGCTAGTTTGGCTTTCCACCAAAAATTTGGCATTACGTCAACCCTCTGCCAAGTTAGGTCCAAGGTTTATTGGCCCTTTTCCCATACTACAGAAAATTAATCAGGTCACTTATCGCCTTGATCTTCCGCCCTCCATGAAAATTTGCAATTCTTTTCATGTCTCCCTTTTAAAATCTGCCAATGGTATTGAGCTAGATACTTCCCCTGCTGCCATCCTAGTAGACGGGCAGCAAGAGTTCGAGTTAGCCGGGATATTGGAAATTTTTTTTTTGGGGATATTTTTACCGAAACTCTCTCCAGTACCTTGTAGATTGGAAGGGGTACGGTCCAGAAGAGAGGTCTTGGATCCCGGTCAGAGATGTCCACGCGGGGAGGTTGGTTAGGAAGTTTCACAGGGAGAACCCTCAGAAACCCAGGTTGGAGGGTCCAGAGGCCCCCTCCTCAAGGGGGGGGGGTAATGTAAGGAACTTACCTAGGGGTCTGTCCAGCGGGCGGCCGCTCCCTCAGCGTCGGGTGCGCCGGCAGCCTCTTCCTCCTCCTCAGGAGGCGCGCGCATGTTCCTCTTATGCCCTCCGGCGGCGCTGCTCCCAGCGCATTCGCCGGGGGCAGGTTTAAAGGGACCAATCCTGGTCCGGGGATCCTCTGCACCTGGGATGCCAGAGACTGGACAGCCTGGCTGGCCAGGGCGGTCCAGTCTCTGGGGTCGTTCCTGTCAGGGGCGAGATTGTGAGTTGCACCAATCACTTCACTGTTGCACCAGTCAGCACATTCCCTTTCCCATTGGCCAGTCACCATTTAAATATTTTCCTGCCCGGACCACCAGTGCCCGTTATAGCCATTTCTAGCTTGGGTGTGCTCTTGAATTTTGTCTTAGTGTTTTTGATACGGCTTCATCCTTGACTACTCGTGCCCGCTGCCTGCATCGACCTTCTGCCTGTCTGACTTCGCTTACCCCTGATTACCCCTTGGATACCGCGCTTCTGTGATCACCCAGCCTTGACCCCTTGCCAGTCCTGACTACTCGTTGCCTAGCCCCTTGGTTTTGACGTTTTCGGACTTTTGTCGCATGTACTCCTGTTTTGGGATACCCCGCAGTTCATCCGTCTTTATTGTAAGCCAGCAATGTTTGTGCCAGTAAGTCTTGGGGGCAACCGAGTCTGGAGAGGCATAACCCGTGTCTCCAGCAAGTGGGGGCTTGTCTATAGGCACAAGAGGCGGTGGAGATTGGGGATTGTTGGCTCACGAGAGAAGGGTGTTCGGCGGTCCCTGACAAGAATAGCCCAAAACTAAAAGGAAGAGGACCAGGAGAAACCACAATGAGGTCTACCCGCCTGAAAGACATAAGAAGGCATCCCAGTAAGAATAAAAAAAAAAAGAAAAAAAAAACGTCCGCATATACCTCGAGGGGCGGGCCACTAGAGAAATGATGCGGAAAACATCATCCGCAGAGCTCGCCTCCCCCCGAAGAGCGCGAATCGCGCCCACATGATCCCGCCGCCCATGATCCTCGGCGCAGCAGAGCCTGAGGTAATGTCGCCGCCGTCCGCGGAGCGATGTACAAACACGCGCCGGCGGCTGTCAGTAAAAAACAAATTAATCAAGACATTCGGGATACAACAAATATCTATTCTGGCACAAGCAAGTGAACATTCAGGCTGCTTGATATGCCCCACACACGCCCGCCCCCCCCCCCCCGAGATCTCCAGGGAGAGCGAAGTGAAACAAAATGAGAGGAGGGGGCAGATACCTAAGGGGAGTAGGGATTAAAGGGGGACCCCGGGAGCGGGAGGGGGCATCCCACAAGGCTCACCACAGGCCTATACCGCCTACCCTGTCAAGCAGGGACTGCGGTCGGAGCAGCGCTCCTAAAGCACCTAACCTGGGTGCTGTCCTACTTTCACCCGAACCAGTCAGCCGAGGCTGGGAGGCAGTGGGTCCAGAACGGGTGGCAATAGTCCTGCAGGGCCGCAGGCTGGTAAGCCCCGCTAACCTGCGTATATAGAGAGCCATCTTCTATCTTCCTAGTCCAGACTGCAGATTAAAACTGGGGATTTTGTGGGAGGTCCCTGACTTATATAGGGCCGGGAGGAGCCACAAGCTGTTTTCTGCAGTCCAGCGCCATCTTGTGGATGTATTACCCATGTGTAAGGAATATTCTGGGACAGGACGTGCTGTATACTTAGAATATATTGTGTTACTGTAGATACATTTTAAAAATGTTTGTCATTTATAATTCAGATCAGGGGGTTTTGAAAGAAAAGGGGGATAAAAGACCACCCATAAAGAGAAAATCAGGAGGAAGTTAAGTCCTTGGGTTCCCTAGCAATTTGAGTATTTTACCCATAAAGCTTTGCTGTATATATTTTTCCATTAAAAAGGGTATTGATTAACTTACATCCATATGCCACTGAAAATTAAAAGGAAAGACTTAAGATAAAATTCAATGATTTATCATCTGCATACTGTATCCTTGTCCTTTACAAGGGTGACCTACATTACCTTTCTCCAACAAGGAGGGTTTATTTATTTGACCCATCATTTTTTGGATCAATAAATCACTATATTTCCCAAGACTTCCCTGGATCTCAGTACATATTTCAAAAAGTCCTATAAAAAGATCTCTAAAACCATTAAATCATCTTATACGCCTTATCTGAATGATATTTAAAGGGCAAAATTTAATATCCACAACTATTTGCTACCAGTTTGTGTACTGGTCATGCCTCTAATTTTATAAATTTTTAATATATCTGAGAAGAATTTCAAATTAAAAAAAAATGTGTTTAAAAGGTTCAAAGTTTTAAAAAATCGTGATTTTATTTTTATATTTCGCATATAGTGCCATAAGCAGAGTGCTGTAAAACATGGAGGGCCAACTTTTTCTTTACAATTAGAATAAATTGGACCAAAAATCATGTTGAGGTTTGGTGTAATATGGCATGCCCTGCGGCCAGAATCACTGCCCGAACTACATCAACCAAGTCCAACTCTAATTACTTCCTTACTTCTGTTAATCAGAATCAAAGATTTTCAGTCAAATGAAAATAAACGGCTGTCTCAAGGATCAGTAAAAAAGATGGTGTTTCTGTAACACCAGTGTAATTTCAGAAAGAAAATACATTGTTTATCACTCTGCTGATCTGCTGATAAGCCTATGCTTGGGATGCTTTGTAATACTCAACATTCTTACGTATTTCATTCTAAGCAAATTCATGCTCAGTTCTTTTTCTTCAAACAGTATTCTTACTGTCGTTCCCACAGCGCAGGACAAAACCAAGCATGCTGAATGGCTGAGTGGCCTGCTCAGCATGCTCAATTTCACTTGGCTCCCTTCGGCTCGGTCAGTGGCTAAGCAATCTGAAGAGCTAAGCAGTCGAGCAGAGCAGAGTGCGCCGCCATCTGCATCCCCCTCTCAGCTTCTTGCTGTGGCGTACCCACGCCACCCATTCAGAAAGGCCTGTGGGTGCACACACAGCTAAAAATGAGCAAGGATGCAGCCGTGGCGAGGGCTCCAGGAGAAAGAGTGGAATGGTGGATCCGGGTGGTTTCACACAAGGACTCCAGGGCCTCCGAAGTTCCTCTTTAAAGTATTCTAGTATTAAGACATGCATCTCTTTAGCTAGTAAAGGGCTACAAATGCTCCTTGGTCCATAACAATTGCATAGTCCGCTGTGGCAGCATTTAGGGCTTTGGTATAGGGCCTTGGTATAGTTATTAATGTAAAATTGTGGTGTCCAGTAAGCTCCCACCAAACACAGAACATTTGGAAATGAGAAAATATAAAACCCCTTTCTATTGTAGGGAAAAGACTGTCTCATTTAAAAACGTGATTTATAGGATATGATTCAAGAAGTCCATTGCTTTTTTTGTGGTGGCTCATCTTCCCCTGAGGTACTGTAAAATGTATAAAAGACTCAGCATCTACTATTTAAAAAGTATTCCTCTTGTGATTTCTTCAAACTTATATGTGCTGTGTAGCAGTAAAGTCCACCAACACAGTTTCTATAATTATAGTTAGATTCTCCTAGAAAGTGGATTGTGTAAGGGTGCTGTAAAGTTCCTGGAGTCTGCAAGTCATACCACTGCCACATGACATTGTGCCTGCGCTGGTCATTCTGAAAGGCCTGGTGCTGGTACACACACCTGCTAGAGGTATGCCGAGGATGCAGCTGCGGTGCCAAGACACGTCAAGGACTCCGAAACAGGTGACCTGGTCTGGGAGGTTTTCAATTGGGGATGCCCCAGGGAGTGGGACCTGGCCAGCCTGCAGTCTTTTAGACCCCATGGCCTTCCGATGTTCCTCTTTAAACCGAACCAACACCCCTTTTTTCTTTCGGTTGTTGGTCCTTCAGACAGCTAATAAAAACAAGCTTGAGGGGACATCCAGAATGCTGGAGCCCCCTCGTACATAACCCCCCCCAGAAAGCCTGATATTCTAAACTTCACTACAAGCCAGCGCCAGGAAAGAGCGTGCATGTGGGCCATGGTCTGTCCTCGGAATGCCCCGCCCGGCCAATTGCGGGACCCCTTTCTCGGGGGTAGTGAAGGTAAGGATATTGGGCGTTCTGTGTGGGTTATGCTCAGGGGGAGGGGGGCTCCAGCATTTTGGATGTCCCCCCAAACCTGTTTTAATTAGCTGTCTGCAGGACCAACACCCGTTAAAGAAAAAACAGGTGTTGGTCCAGTTTAAGTTGAGGGTGCCAGTAAATTTGTCCAGCCCACGTTTTGTGTAATTGCAATGATTTTTTGTGAGAAAAATTGTAGTTCCTGGAAAATGTTCATGGGTTCCAACACAGCACAACAGCCATGACATGAAACGGACATGCAAAAGGGTAACAATGTTTTGAACATTTGAATTTCAGTCACCATATCTCACTATCCACTACAGCTTGAATGGCAAGACTAGCATCATTTTAAAGACAATCATCTTTGCTATTTCATACATGAATAGGACTTAGCATATGATTATTTATGCAAATTATTGGCATGGAACTGCATTGTTATGGTTTTGCTCCTGGTGGTGGTGGTTTTTCTTCTTGTATATCACAAATTACAACCTATTTTTACATTCCCTAATAGCTTGTAGTGTTATTATGTAGATTTCCAAGCCAAAGGTCACTGGTTCCAACAGAGGAGCAAGTATGTAAATAGATAGGTAGTAGTAAATATGTGGTAAACAAGGGTGGGTGCTATCCATTTGAGGCAATTTAGACTTCTGCCTCATCATATAGCCAATATACATATAATGAGCGATGCGCACCACACATTGATTTTAGTTTGCAAAAAAAGTGTATTAAAATTCATACACAATGATTATTTCTTTTATCAAAAATGTTTAGTGAAGTAAATTATGTTTTCACTATAATCATCAATAATGGTTACCATATATGACATATAAGGTGATGTTTTACTCCTCTTGAGGGTTATTGATACAAGCTGGCTGCATCAAATATGTTAAGGAACATATATACTGGTGTAATAACAGAAATACAATTTGGCACACAATAGTCAGACAGTGGTAATATGTTGCATCATACCAATAAACCAACATCAAAACTGAGAAGAATATTTATTAATAAAAAGGAGAAACAGCACTATCCAGCTCATTGATAGTGGTATATTGCCAAACTGCATCACAATCATTGGAAGCAGACGAAACAAAGTCAGTCCATTCATTGCACATCCAATTGGCAAACACCCAGGCAAAATACAGTAGAACAATAACAACAACAAGGTCTATCAGTTCTGGTGCGACAAACACGACAGTAGGGGTGGCTAATGTGCTTCATAACCGTGAGATCAGAGACGTGCATGCAAGCACCATGCAACACACATTTAAAAGACTAGATTGGTGGCCAGAATAAAGATCTAGAAACTTCAACTTTAATATCAATATAATGCGAAGTGTCAGCTTGATTTTGCAAACAAGTATGAAAATGTAGAGAGTGGAAGATTGCAAACGGCTAACTTGGAGCGATGTGATTGAAAGTCCATAGTATAGGCTGATATACATGTAAATGGGAATGCGTAGAAGAGACCTGGAACAGATTTTGGCCCAGGCATGCTAATCGAGAGCATGCCCAGAAGCATTCAGGCAGTGTTGAAAACCAAGGGTGGATTTACAAAATACTAACATAAAAATAAAAATTCAAATTTTGAATTTTAGGAACAAAGCAGTAGTAATGCAGTTACATGACAAGAATCTGTATCTGTAACTAATCATATGCTAAATAGTTGTTAGCCCAATTTATATATGACATAGTCAAGATGATTGTTTTTAAAATGTTGTTAGTCTCACATTCAAGGCTTTATTGGATGGTGAGATACAGTGACTTAAAAATATTCACCCCTTGACATTTTTGCTACCTTACAAGGATTTCTGGGTTTACATTATTTCATTTAAGGAACATGCCTATAAATTTGGACAGAATATCAGAAAACTTTAGTGTGCATAACTATTCAGCCCTGTAAAGCCAGTACATTGTAGAGCAACCTTTAGTGGGAAATTACAGGTGCAGTTTGCTTTGGATAAGTCTATATAAGCAAATTTGACCACAGATACTCAGTTGGATTAAAACCTATTGGAAGCTGAACCTCTGTCCCTGTCTCAAATTACTGACAGATGGAAACAGGTTTTGCTCAATACCTCTGTATTACCACCCATTCTGAATCAGACCAGTTTTCCAGTCCCTACTGCAGAAAAACATCCCCACAGCATGATGCTGCCGTCATGGGTAGAGATGAGCGAACTTCTCAAAAATTCGATTCGGGCGATTCGCCGAATTTCTCTTCTCTTTCTTTAACGAATCGCTCATCTCTGGTTGGAGCGGGGAGGCCAGCTGCGCTTTCAGCGGGCGGTGGAAGCCGGCTTCTGCCGCCCGCTAACAGCGCAGCCGGCCTCCCCGCTCCCACCAAGCCCTGAAATGGAAAAAAAAAATGCCGGCATGGTGGGAGTGGGGAGGCCGGCTGCGCTGTCAGCGGGTGGCGGAAGTAGGCTTCCGCCGCCCGCTGACAGCGCAGCCGGTCTCCCCGCTCCCACCATGCTGGCATTTTTTTTTTTTATTTCAGGGAAAATTCGGTCAGCACGAACCACTAAAAATTCGGGTTCGTGCTGAATCGAATTTTCCCTGAAATTCAGAGCGAATTCAGGTTCGTTAGAACCGATTCGCTCATCCCTAGTCATGGGCTTCAAAGTTAAATTTTGGTCTCATCTGACAGAATACCTTCCTTCATACATTTAGGGAGCTTCCACACATGGCAAATTTAAAACATGTGTTTTCTTGCCACTTTTTCATAAAACCGAACTCTATTGAGTGTATGGCCGATTGTGGCCATATGTGGTCTGCAGCTCCTTCAGGGTTACCTTTCGTCTGCCTCTCCGAATGCTGCTCTTGGTTGGTCTGAGAGTTTTAGTGGACAGCCCTCTTGGCAAGTTTGTTGGGGTACCAGGTTCTTTCTATTTGATGACAATGGATTTGATGGTGCTACGGGGGATAATCAAAGCTTTGGATATTTTGATTATAACGGACTTGTACTTCTCAACAACTTTGTTGGGTGAGCTCCTTGGTCTTCATAGTGCTGATGAGTTTGTGGTGTCCCTTATTATTGGTGTTGCAGCCTCTAGGGCCTATCAGAAAATATGTGTTTATACGGACAGTCCATGTGACACTTAGACTGCATGCTAATATTGAAGGTAATTGGTTGCATCAGAAGTATTTAGTGGCTTGATAGCAAAGGGGTCAATACATGCTAATCTTCAGTTTTTTCATTTCAAAATGTTATATATATATATATATATATCAAGTTAAACATTTAAAGCAGAACAAATTCCACCAGCGTCCGACATGAAATCTGGAAGATTCCAGAGCCAGCCTCTGGCTTTCCCCCGGGGCATCCCAAATCAGGATGCCCCGCTGTGTGAAACCCCCAGGGAGTCCATGTGCACTCTCCATTCCCAGGTCCAACAGTGCATTCACTGACTCTCGTCCAATGAGAGCCGGCCACTGAACTGACAAAATTCGTCATGCGTCTCTCATTGCTGTCAATGGGGATTGCGTGTTGCCACATCCCCTGCGTAGTGCGCATGCTCTTGCCCCAGCTATTCAGGCTGAGACGGAAGCACGTGCAGGACCGGGGATACGGCAGTGAGTGCTCCCCATTATGAAACTTTGTAGTAGTGTGACTCTTTTGTCTTTGTGCCAAAAGAAGTTACCATAGCAAACAGCTCTTATTGGCTGAGCACCAGCATCTTGGACCGGGGGAGGCGAGTTTAACAGTTTGAACAGTTTGAACTGGGGGGGGGGGGGGGGGGTGAACTGGGAGGGTGAACAAAATATGTCCCCAGGGAACGGAACAAAACCCAGGAAAGTCAAAATCCTGGGTTTTGCTCTGCTTTAACCCTTTAAGTGCCATCCTGCCTAGAGATTTTGTCACCCTCTGATGCCAGATAATTTGGGCTTTAACATGAAATGTCTTGTTTGTCATTTGTTAAGTGTATTCTCAATATTTTTGGGTAAAATATGTGAAAAAAATTAAAAATTTACACGTAGTGTTTTTTGTAATAAAAAATGAAAGTTTTTCAGTAAAATCATGTTGCGAGTAAAAGTCCTATTTCTCCTGGTTAAAATGATACCACATATGTATTGGTAGACACCCTTTCCTGCCTAGGAGACTCCCCCAAACTGAAACAGCTCTTTAGACGATAAGAAAATTGGTCTGGGAGCCTTGCAAAATGCCTACTGTGCAGTAAACATGAAAGGAGCTGCAGGAATTTTTGGCAAGTACTGGTTGTGTAGTGCATGTGACAACAATCATTCTTTTGTCTGGGCTGTGGGGTAGGGTGGCAAGACAGGATCTTTTTCTTATAAACATCCAAGCCTGATTTGCCAAAACCTACTTCAAAAATTCCAAAAGCATGTGGGAAAATTAGTTCTGATTAGAACTTTTTAGTCATCATTTAAAACGGTAGGTTTGATACAAAGCCAACACTGTGCATCGCGAAAAAGACGCCATACAGTGATGCAAGGTGGGGGTAAAACTATGCTTTGAGGTGGTTTTTGAGTAATGGAGCATTACTTAAGATGAAGGGAATTATGAACAATTCCAACTATAGTCTATCCTGGCACAAAACCAACTGCACTCAAAAACGGAAGACGAAGCATACCTCCGCATTAGCATGGCTTCACTAGAAGAAGATCTAGTTTCTAGAACAGGGGTGCTTAAACCTTTGACGAGCACGGGCCACAATGAATAGGTTTCAGATTTTTAATTTTTAGTAGCATAATAAGATTTTCGACAACAATCAGGATACCCACGGTCTCCATTAGTGTGATTTTTTACACTCATATGTTCTTCCACTACACCCCTACATTCATACTAGCATTACACATGCTGATTTCTATTTTTCTTCTTCATGGAGGGAGATCATATCTACCAATGGGAGCGTTAAGTTTTGTATTGTTAAATTTAACATGTTTTCATTTGTTTTTTTTTTTATTGGATGTCATGTTTGACATTTTCATTTCATTTTAGTGTGTTTAATATTTTTTATTATTTTCATTCATTTATTTATTTTTTAGCTTTTATTAATCACGTTTATATACACGGTGTGTTATGGTGGACCTTGGCTGATACCATTGAGTAAAACCTGGAAAATTGAGCAAATTATGGAATACTCTGCTCTCTCTTT
The DNA here is from genome assembly GCA_027917425.1 of Gastrophryne carolinensis. Classification (NCBI taxonomy): domain Eukaryota; kingdom Metazoa; phylum Chordata; class Amphibia; order Anura; family Microhylidae; genus Gastrophryne; species Gastrophryne carolinensis. Next base: position 271,086,869 of record CM051234.1, read on the forward strand.
ATATGACAACCACTTCTCGAGTGACCAGCTTAACAAAGAATGTGATGGATGGCAGGCAGATTTTCTGGATGAAATCAAATATTAGGCTCGATTCAGAGACACATTCGTCTGCACTTCCGTAGCGGTCTGTGAAAGTTTTAGTGGGTGTTTGTCATTTTTTTGCTTTTTTTCGTTCATTTTTCATTCGTACGAACGTTCGGGAAAATGCGTATATGCGTTTTCGATGAACGAAAGCAAATCGGATTATTTCCGTTAGTTCGGATCATTTTCCAAACAAAATCTGATATTTTTCGTTCGTTCAGACAACTTACGTTGTTGGGATGGGCTTGCGTCTGATTCAGAGAGCTGATTTCCAACGGACCACCACTCTATAAATCCGTTTAATTTCCGATCCACTTACGGGACCTTTGAGGGCTCAGATTGCTATTGTTGAACATGTTTTGCGGCTATGTGGAGGATTCTGCGCGCCTTTAGCACCAAGGCATTGCATGTATCAGCATGGCAGAGGCCATAAATTGTATAGCAATGCATACCTAAATCAATACATTTCATGTATGCCTTATAGAAGCATTTTAATGCTGACATTAATTAGTCCTTAGCATGTAAACCTTTAGTTTCCCACACATCCATATAATTGCTATTTTTTTTAGACTTATGTCCTTTGTGAATTATATTTGGATTGTTGAACTTGAATCTTAATTTGTTGTAGGAGTTATTGTTTTAGTCGGTTACCTTTGCTTTGTGTTATTTTATATTTGGTTGCAGGAACCGCAAGATGTGCCACTCACACAACATAAAAGCAGTGTTTGGTCCAGCTATGCGATTCCTCAGTGTTCTTGCAGGGCATCCAGGGTCATCCCATGATGCTTATATATTGCAGAGCTCCGGCTTATTTTGTCAGTTTGAGTCAGGAGAATTATCTGGTGGATGGCTCCTGGGTAAATTTGCTCACATTCCATCAATCCATTTTCACTGTATGGCAATCAATATAGTTGATGACTCATGTCATAACCCATGGCTGTTTTTAGCCCTTGATGACATGTTAAACAATATTGTAGCTTAGAATGTGTATTTTATGTTAGTATTTTTAAATTCTTTCAGGGGATTCTGGATATCCAACTCCTGCCCTTGCTCCTGATGCCCGTTCTTTGCAGAATGCGGGCCAGGGGTTCTCTAATCGGGCACTATGCAAAACTCGGGCCGTGGTGGCGAGGGCCCTCTGGCTTTTGAAGTCCAGATTTAGGTGTTTGGACCATACGGGGGGGGGGGGGGGGGGCACTGTAGTATGACCCCAACAAGGTTATACCAATAATTTAATTTACGTTTTTTAACAGGGACCACACGTGCTAGAGTGGCACAACTGAGTGTCAGGGTCCTTCAGTTGGTGGGTGAGATGCAGGAGCTGCGCAACTCATTGGGGAACACAGATGAAGAATAATGTTCTGTGGCCTGCCATTGCTATGTATTTTGTTTTTTATAGTTGTAAAAATTTGAAATGTTCAACATTTTTAAAGATTTTATATTTTATGGTGGAATAAAAAAAAAATGTTTCAGTGTCATTTCATTTACAAAATACATTAACACAAAACTAATGGGCCCAGAAATATTTAAAGATGAATATTCACATGACCGAGAAGTGATTTGGGTAAGTTTTAGGGATCTAAAATGGAAGAAGAACCTAACCGCGAAGTGGTTTGGGTGAGCTTTAAGGGTCCAAAGAGGAAGTTGGAGGATAGTGCTAAGTGATTTAGCTAAACATTGTAGTAGAAGTGAGGGTGGCAAATATATAGGCGAGCACTTTAATGAGTTAAGTTTGTAGTGCGCAGGCGCAAGATCGTAAGGATTTCCGTCTGGACGATTATTTATTGAAAAAGGGAGACAGACACTAACGGGAAACATAAAGGATTCGTGGGAATGGGAAAAGGGTAAAATCTAAAGCCTACATTGTAATATGTGAAAATGAAACGGAAAAGTCACGCTGGAAAATGACATCCTCGTATTCGTAATCTGCCGTACGAACGGACGGAAACTTTACAGAAGGATTGCAATGCATGCATAGAATCGCTCGTACACTCATACGAGAGCAGAAACATTTCCAAAAAAAAAAAAACAGATCGCACTAAAACAAAAGTATTTTTTTGTCTCTCTGAATCGAGCCTATTGTCCCGAAGAGAGACCCGCTATGGACTTTATGGCATATCTGGGGATGACAAAAGTCCTGGCATGCAATGGACTTTGTAAAATTTCTTATACTTATTTTTGTATATGTATAGATTTATTTTTTTTTTCTTGGATTCCTTTGTTATTCTGATACATATTATAACCCCGATTCTCATTAAAAATATGCATTAGATCTTATTGTTTAACATTGGTGCTTGGTGTGGTATTCCTCTCCATTTCCTTTAGTCATTTCGGGGACGTGCTCCATCTTGGATGTGTCACATGTTGTCATTATGTGCTTGTATTTTATACAAATGCGCAGAGAAAGGGGGATGTACCAGGTGGACATATTTGTTGTGGCACTTAAAGTTATATTTTAGTATACGTTCCCAGTTTGGCAACAGGGGCCTATTCGAGGGAGCATTCTTCATGAACATCATGGACAGAGTTTTCCGTTTGATAATCGCTTTTTTCGGGATTTTGATTGGCAACAATATATATTTAAACTGACACATAACTGCACATACTGCATCCCTGAGGCAGTGGCCAGTTAAAGCCACGGAACGCGTGGGTTCTACACGGTCGTGAGGGGGATTTTGGACAGCTCTTGAGACAGGTCATGTTGGCACATTTTCTTTGATATTTTCACTGTGTATACATATATGCTTTGATTATGTTTTTAAGATATATATATATATATATATATATATATATATATATATATATTATTCTGTTCCACCCCCCTTAGCACATATTTTTTTTAACAGCCTTTTTTTGAGTATATGTATTTATTTTAGGCCTGGTCCGGTGTCTTCCCTGTTTATTTGGAGGGTAGTGTCTCCTCTAATTTCTTGCTGCTAGTTTTTGGCGATACTGGGGAATAAGGGCACAGTATGAATTTCATTGTTTAATTTATTTTTTAGTGCGTTGTGCAGGTTGATACTTTACGCATGTTGATTGGCTTACCTCTCTGAATATATGGGTCCCCCATTTATAGCCCTCCCCCATCAGCCCCAATACTCAACCCATCTAAACTCCCACCAATGCTAAGCATACAATGAATATAGGACCACTATTACCACATTTTTGTGGTAAAGATTTCACCTAGGGGTGTGGTTGTATGATCAATGTCACCAAGTTCCTCCAAGCCACCTCTATTTGTCATTACATCCCTCTTATATCACTATCTATGCAACCTATCATACTTATTTTAATTATCTTTACAAGTCAGCTCTATTTACCCCTTCCACTTTACCCACAGTAAGCCAGCGGCCACATCAGATGGCTCTGAGGGCCACATGTGGCCCCTGGGTCACAGGTTTAGCATATATGTTCTAAAAGATGTAAGATTTGGAATGGCCCAGTAAGATCCCAGACTGAATTCAATTGAAAGTATGTGGGCTGACACGAAGAGGGCTGTACACATGAGACGCCCTCGCAATCTGATTTGGAGCGCTTTTGCAAGGAAGAATGGGCAAAGGTTGCCAAATCTAGATGTGTTTTACTGAATTACTTCTCCCAAAATAATTTGAATGTTGTTATAAATTTAAAGAGTGATTCAACAAAATATTAGTTTAAGGGTTTTCACACCCTAAAAGATTCAGTTTGTTTTTCAGTTGCATTCTTCAGATTTTAGGTGACATTCAAGTTGGAAAAAAGGTTTTTTACATAATAAAACATCATCTTTGCCATACATTGGTAAACATTCATCATATTAACATTATTATTATGCTATTTCAGAATTAGAACATTTTTACCTTTTGCAAATAAAGAACTGTTCCCTTTAAAATTGCATAAAATGTTTTCCATCCTCGTTTTCCTCTTGGTGCTGTAATTGAAAAGGAAACAACAAAAAATAAAGAAGCAGGTCTTCATATTGATTCAATATGTTCACATATGTTTGGTTAACATGAAAATCATACAAGCCTCTGTTTTGAAGACCTGTTTTCGTAACATAGTGGAGCGAACCTAGGTTACCTCTTCCCCTTCATTTTCTTAAGGGTTTTCTATCCTCCATTATTAGCTACTGTAGGGTAGTTACATGAATTCTTACTAAGAAGTTTGTTTTGTATTTTAGAACAGCATAGCTATAACATCAGACAGCTAACATTGAAGGTCCTTAGACAATCCAGCATTATATAGCTAAGCTTTTATTGCCATTACCTAGACTGTAATTTTAAAAAGGAAACTTGCCAAACAGTTTAACATGAATTAATGTTATTTCATCTTCATCACGTTTGGTGAATGAATCTAGACATGTAAACAGGGCCGGATTATGAGGGGGTGCAAGGGGCTAGAGCCCCGGGGTCTCCACCACTTGCCCTGCAAAGGGGGCCTCCACCAACCTTTGGGTTATGGTCTGATCCAGGAGGCTATTCAGTCTTTGGTCTGACAGGCCGCAGGGCCGACAAGAAAGCTATCAGCGGCAGTGGGGGTGTGTCTCGGCAAGCTTTTGTTTTTGCAATCCTTCAGCCAAAGCCACCACAGGGCAGGACTGAGAGTCTAGAGCAGCAAAGCTGCCGCCAGCAACGCTACAGTGATGGGTGCGTGCAGAGCTGTCAATCAGCGGCCACTCACTGCACATAAGCCACCAAGCACAGCCGCTGGCAGCTCAATGCAGGGGACTGTTTTCTGCTGGACCAGCTAGGCAACTACACTGCCCCCAGCCCAGAATGGCAAAGCAGGAGTTCCCGAGCAGCCCGCACCCACACAAGGGACTCAATCTGATGTTCCAGTAGGTAGACAGATGCCAGACAACCACCAATCACTGCCTGGACTATTATTTTAAAGATGCCTCCACCAGATTTTGTGCCCAGGGGCCTCCACCACACTTAATCTGGCCCTGCATGTAAATATACTTATAAAACAACATCATTCTATGTTTAGGATCTTCTGGTTGGGAGCACATTAAAGCAGACTTTTTAATGCATGGGAAAAATGATTATATATTAGGTATAGAAACCCTACAGTGCATTAGATCTTTAAAACTATCATCTAGCTCTACTATAGCTCTTTAAGGCCTTAGTCTAGTAAATAATATAGGATACATGGAATATTTCTATAACCCATTTCTCGTTTACCAAAGGGTATTGTTCTAATATGGCAACAGGTGCAAATGGTGCACTGACTTTGGCTGGTTTAACACAATCCATGGGCACTTTCACATGGGCAGAAACCTTGCCTGTAGCGTCTTGAGGCCACAGTGCTTGCAATTCCACTCCATTGAGTGGAGAACGCAAATGCTAATGTCCTCCAGACATTGAACACAATGATTGCAGGGCACTCGCCGAAAGCGCGAGTGCTCCACAATAGAGCTGGTGTGAAACCAGCCTTACAGTTCTTTGAAGAAATTACCAGAGAATGTGGAGAACACATGCTATGAATACCAACAAATGTGGTCATTTCCATACAGCTGTAAAATATTAGGCTGAACACTAATATACAGTGATTTAGAACTTAACACATATAAATGTAATCTATTCAGTTGCACGGAATGCCTAATTGAGCCCCCAAGGTTTGTAATGTATCAACATGAAGAATTCATTAACATTTATGTGCGATTACTCCCATGTTGTCTTTTTGACTCTCACTGCAGTATAAACTTCAGTTTGGCAGAAAATTCTACTTTTTAATTCTGTTTTTTAATTTTTAATTCATTTAGTTGTACAGTTCATTTGCAATGCAGGAGATAGAAGAAATGTAAAGAAAAACTCCCACAGTAGCAGCCTGCACCCTGAAAATAACTGGAACTCAGAGATAGGGTATCTCAGTGTCCAGAAACACCCCACTGCCCCATACAGATGGAGAACACTAAGGCAGTGTCTGGTACACCCCTTCTGTCAGGGTGAATGCATTGTTTTGAGGTAGGCGCAGAGTCTGGTCCACCCATAAGCCCTGATTAACATGTATGCAATTGCAGCTGAGGTTTCTATTAGAGGTCAGATGCAGAATCCAGACAGGTATGAAGTTCCCAAACTGGAACCGACACGGCATCTTGATCCGCAACTGCATCTGCACATGTAAGAATGCAGGGATAGCTTGTGAATGGAGGCTATACTCAAACTCACCAATCACTGCGTGGCAGCAGGCCAAACCTTTATACACAAATGTGTGATTCTTCAGTGAACTCTCCATTGCAATGGGGAGATCACTTATACACATTGCAGAGCTCCTGGCTGCTCTTCTGATGTAACAGAGCAGGGAGCTGCAATTCTTACATTGTGACAACATCCATGCACCACCACACAGCTGCAATGTAGCACAGCAGGGAGATGGCTTGCTTTTTACAATGTAACAGCAACATTCGATCCCACTTGTTACATTGAATAGCACTGCGAGCAGCAACACATGTTCTATAGTTCACAGCCCAAGAATACAATGTGCACTTCTGCTGCTGTATATTGGTAGTCTGTAGATGTGATATATACAAATTAAACATATTAATAAGAAATGGTGTAAAAATTCATGTTGATGCAACCCTCCCAGCATAGTTAAAGCACTTCCATGTTGTCAGTTTTTTGTGCTCTGCCTTAATGTTTTGGAATGTAAAATAAGCATTTTTCCAAGTATATATTTCAGTGTTTCTGTGATCCTAAAGTGAAAGCAGTTTTCCTGGCCTTCACTAAAAACTACTGACTACACATCCCCAAATCCTTCTATTGTAACAGTTGAACTCATCAGCAGCTTTGGCTAAATTCCGCAGCAGTAATGACCTCTCCAGGTGAGAACACTGCCAGTAAACCTTTAGCTACTGGAACACAAGGTTGTGATCCCCTTATCTGCAGAGCCAATGAAATGATTAGCAAGTCAGTCAGGAAGTCTCTGATATGTTCTGTACTCAAAATCACCACTTAGGTGTGCGTTGCTAATATAAATACATTGTTGCTACAGAAAACCGTTTTCTTCTATAACACAGAGTTGCAAACAAATAAAACAAACAACAAATAAGCTCAGCACATTGATCATTTTGGCACACAATAATGGAAAGTGGAGTTACATTTTTAATTCTTATCGGTCACAGAGAACCTGTGCTCCATATGCTTAGTTGGGAAGTGATTTCATCATTACCAAAATGCTTACCTGTCACAAGACCCTTCTTCTCCAGAGGTTCAATTTATAAGAATGCATACTTGTGCTAAAGAGTAGTGAACCCGCAAGGACAAAAAAAAAAAAGTGTGTCCTTCCCCAAGTCCCTATCTTGTATAAGTAATTCAAAAGCTGTATTTGCTTCAGACAAATCATTTCCGAGACTCCCAAAGCGGCGCTATAGTCAAATCACCACTTCCTCATTCATAGTGTATGGCATCAAATGGCAGTTAATCAGGTGACCAACGGAAAACCTTCAGGTTTGATGTGCAAGCCCACTGGGAAATCCTGATTAGTCACTGGCAGTCACACGGTTGTCAGCCATACGTCATGAGGAAGTGGTTATCATATGGGTACAGTTTCGCTTTAAGTTTAACCCTGGGAGCAAAAATACAATTCTGTGATTACTCACCTGTAGAATTTATATTATGAGTATACAGTACGTCCTGCTCCAGGTAAGAATCATTACACTTGGGTATTACTCCGCCAGATGGCGCTGGACTGCAGAGCTCCTCCCAGCCCCTCAAATACCCAGGACCTCCCACAAATCCCCAGCATTGAAAAGCAGTTAACGAGAAGCCGGGAGAATTAAAACAGAACCAACTAGTAACTATAACAATGATAACAATCACCATACAGGGGATCCAGGATAATATAAAACCAAGGGTGGGGTGAAGAAGGACATACTGTATACTCATAATATCAATTCTACAGGTGAGTAATCACAGAATTGTATTATTCTTAGTATACAGTACATCCTTCTCCAGATAAGAATCATTACACTTGGGACATCCAATAGCAGTGTCCATAAAGTAGGGTGGGATCCCCAAAGGTAACAGACAGGTCAGACCACTGCCGCCTGCAGAACCTTGCGGCCAAAAGCAGCATCAGCTGAGGCCCTAACATCAACCTTGTAAAACTTTGAAAAGGTATGAACAGAAGACCAAGTAGCGGCCTTGCAAACTTGTTCAACAGAAGCCTGGTGCTGAAAAGCCCAAGAGGCACCAATAGCACGAGTAGAATGATCAGTAAGGCGGACGGGAGGATTCTTCCCCTTAGCAGAGTAGGCGTGAATCACAGCCTGACGGATCCATTTGCAGATAGTAGATTTAGCAGGAGCCAGACCCTTCCTAGGACCAGAAGGGACCACAAAAAGAGCATCAGGTTTAGATGAGCAACCATGCCCCCACTTGATCTCTAGACTATATTCCCTCCTCGTGGGTGGACAGGAGCCCCCGCCTTCCTTCTGGAGAGACTGGGAAATTGATCTGGGCAGGACAATAGATGATAAAGAGAGGACGAAAATAGCGACTTTGGCGCATAAATCCTTGATGGCCACACGAGTCCAAGAGGCCAATTACAAACTACTGACGCGGTGGCATTATACCCCTGATAAATTAGGGAGGATGTTTGGTACAGTGGACCCAAGTTGTTGGTGAGAGGCGGGGGACATGGTTCCACATCTGGTGGACATGTCCCAAGATTCAAGAGTACTGTGAGGCAGTCCTTCCCATTGTCACTCAGTTTACGGGGGCCCAGGTGCAAGGCGACCCAGCCCAAATCCTCCTACACTCAACGATGGTTCCGACAGGGAAATATAATAAGTCCCTGCTGATCCACCTCTTGAATGCTGCCAAGCAAACAATACCCAGATTTTGGAAGCAAAAAATAACCCCCTCTGTTAAAGATTGGGCGAGAGAAGTTATAAATGTCAAAGAAATGGAGGACCTGACACTTTCCTTACATGAAAGGGATGAGCAATACAGATCCACGTGGTTGCCCTGGCTGATGTATGAGGAGTAGGCAGAGTTTGAGAGTCTGTTTAGCTAGTGGTGCGGGGGCCCTCGACCAGTCTGCTGGCCCTCCCTACCTCTTACAGGGCGGACGTGCATGGAGCAAATTCCTGTATCACCTGTCAGGAGGGGAAACGATTCGGTCCCAATCAAGGTGTCCCACAAGCCATACCCCACCCTACCCATCACTCATCCCCCCCTGCACCTAAGACCTTAGATCCCCCCTCCCCCCCCCCTGCCTCTATCTTTATCCCCCCTTAAGCCCCATTGTTTTTTCCCCACTCCCCTCGAGCTGGCCGGCGGGGCACACCTAGCGTTGGAGAACCCATCCCCACGGCGATGGCAGGATAGTTGACTCCGGCCCGGCGTGTGGGGGGTATGGTCAACCTCGAGCCAACCAGAGATATACAGCATTTGGCGGGGGTCACGGGGTGCGGCCACGCCCTGTCCTCTTGGGCGGGGGCTGGGGCCGGGATCCTCCTCGCCATGTCAGACGTGATGGAGACAGTTGTTCTATATATGATTGTGTTGATCTCTATGCATTGAACACGGGGTCCCCGGATGCTCTCCCCCTCTTTCCTCATGTTATCCTATGTATGTTCAAATGTATGTAATGTTTAAAACTGCAAAATCTCTAAATAAAGAATTAAAAAAAAAAAAAAAAAAGCATCAGTTTTTCTGAATGGAGCAGTAGCCACCAGATAGTACTTCAGACACCTAACCACATACAAAGAATGCAAGACCCTCTCCTTAGCATTACTAGGATTAGGGCAGAATGAAGGAAGTGATGAAATGAAAGGCAGACACAACCTTAGGCAGAAAATCTGGCTTGAAGCGAAACACCACCTTGTCCTGCTGTCTCTCAAAGTAGGGGGGCTGGATGGAAAGTGCCGCCAATTCAGACACACGCCTAACAGAGGTGATAGCCACCAAAAAGACAACCTTGAGAGTAAGAATGGCCAGGGCAGCCTCCTGCACAGGTTCAGAGGGAGCACCCTGCAAGGCAGACAAGACCAAGTTCAAATCCCAAACAGGCAACATAGGCTTATGTGGGGGACGCACATGAGTAACCCCCTGGAAAAAAGTCCTGATCAGAGAATTCTGGGCAAAGGATCTCTGGAAGAAAACAGCCAGGGCAGAGACATGGCCCTTCAGAGTACTGAGTTGGAGCCCCAGCTCCAACTCATGCTGCAGGAACTCCAGGATCCTGGGAATAACACACGACAAGGAAGAGACTTAGACTCACACCAGTCAATGTAGGCACACCAAACCCTATAGTAAATGGAAGAAGAAGACTTCTTCCTAGTCTTTATCATGGTATCAACAACAGAGACAGACAGCCCCTTCTCCATCAAGATGGAGGTTTCAACAGCCAGGCCGTCAAAGCCAGAGTTTGTAAATTGGGATGGCGTAAGTGACCCTGAGTGAGCAGGTCTGGCACCCTGGGCAGAGCGTACTGATCTACTGCCAGCTGCACCACGTCTGCGAACCACACTCTTCTTGGCCACCAGTATTGCTGGCACCCCCTCCTGAGCTATCTTGCGCAGAACCCTGCCCAACAGGGGGAATGGAGGAAAGACATACAGGAGCTGAAAGTCCTGCCATGACATTGCTAGAGCATCCGTGGCCAAGGCCAGAGGATCCTGGGACAGGGAGACAAAGGCCGGAGCTTGTGATTGTGACAGGACGCAAACAGATCTACATCTGGTTGGCCCCAACGGTGACACAGAGATTGAAACACCCTGTTGCAGAGGGACCATTCTCCTAGGCGAGAGGTCCCCCTGCTCAGACAGTCTTCCTGCAGATTCTCCACCCCCGGGATGTACACAGCCGATATGCAGGGAACATTGTCCTCCGCCCAGGCCAGGATCAGAGACACTTCCTGGAGGGTCCTCTTGCTCCGGGTCCCTCCCTGATGATTGATGTAGGCAACCGTGGTCTGGTTGTCCGAGCGTACCTGAAAAGGCAGGCTCTGTATTTGGGGCCCAGACCCTCTGCAGTCTATATTCCCATGGATCGCAGAATTGAAATCCTAGCAAAAAGAGCTTGGGAAGCTATCACTTCTTTCCTTTAGACCTGCCTTGGTGTCTGATGGTATCCTCAGGAGCATGGTAGTGTGGCTGAATAACCTCAAGGGTTACATGGAAAGTAAAAATCCTGGGGAAAACTTCTTATGGTTTTTCAGACTTTTTATAGAGCTGTTACTTTCCTTACTAAAGCTTCTGAGGAGTTCATCAGAGCCACTGCAAAGGCCTCTGCCCTGGTTTCTTGCATTAGAAGGGCTATTTGGCTAAGGGCTTGGTCCGGTGAAAAGGTGTCTGAAGCCAAGCTTTGTGGAATCCCATTTCATGGTAATTTCCTTTATGGTGAGGAATTAGATAATATCCTCTCCAGATCAAATGAACAAGGTAAAAGATTTCCTGTTAGAAGAAAGAGATTTAATGCGCGGATGGGGAATAGAGGCAGAGGTAAGGTGTGTATTATTGCCCAAACAAGGTGAACAAAGGCAGGGGGACTCCGGTTAAAACCCAGAGGAGGTTTAACATTCAGTTTAAACCTACAGAGGGGCCTAAACCTCAATTCTGACAACGACGTTCCAGTGGGAGGCAGAATCTCCAGGTTTGTAGCCGCCTGGAGAGCCATCACAGAAAATAAGTTTGTGCTACAAGCTTTGGAGAAGTGTTATCGATTCGAATTTTCCTCCCTCCCCCACTCCATTTTAGTAACCATGCTTCCAAAGAGAAATTCCCCTTTGTTCTTCTAGAGCTTCTGCAGGAGAACGTGATAGAAGAGGTCCCTCACACTCTTCAGGGACTGGGGTTCTACTGTCACGCTTTTCTGGTACAGAAACCATCAGGAAAGTTTAGAATGATTTTGAATCTGAAAAGATTAAACATGTTCATTCGTTACAAGAGGTTCAGAATGGAGTCAATTTTTTCAGTCAGGAATTTTCTAATAGAGAATGCGTAAATAGTGAACCTGGATTTACAGGACACCTACCTGCATGTACCCATTCTGAATGCTCACCGCAAATATCTCAGGTTTGCAGTACATGTAGGACCAAGAGATTCTTCACTACCAGTACAGGACTTTACCATTCGGCCTGTCCTCTTCCCCAAGGATCTTTACAAAGATCCTGGGGGAACGGATGGCTCATCTAAGGCATCAGGGGATCACAGTGATCCCTTATTTGGACAAACTTCTCCTTTTAAACAAATCAGATCAAATTCTGCGGATATATCTCAAAAGGACGCAGTCCCTTCTGGAGAGTCTGGGATGGGTATTCAACCTAGAAAAATCCACCCTAGCGTCCAGTCAACAATGCAGATTTCTGGGGTTCATCATAGACAGCACCCAACAAAAGATCCTTCTTCCACAAGAAAAAGTGGACAGGATAAAGGCAGAATTCCAAAGATTAATGACAACTATGCAGGAGACCATAAGGCAAATAATGGAGATTTTGGGGCTCGTGACATTGGCACTGCCGGCAGTGCCGTGGGCTCAACTACACACAAGAGTGTTACAAAGGTATCTGTTAAATCTCTGAGACAGGCATCAGATGTCACTAGATTGACTGGTCCAACTAAGTCCCCCTGTCCTAGAAGACTTAAGATGTTGGACCAATCCACTAGTACTAGAGAAAGGAATGGAAACAAACCAACCCTGTGGTAATCACAACAGACACAAACAGTTGGGGAGCCCACGTAGACAATCTACAAGTACAGGGAAAACGTACAAGGTCCTTGGCGGCCAGGTCCTCCAACTTCAGAGATCTCCTGGTGGTCAAGCTGGCGCTGAGTCCTTTTTAGTCGATCATAGCAGTAACATAACAGTAGCCTATCTAAACCATCAGGGGGAGACAAAGTCCCTTGCGCTGATGGAACTGTCAAAAGAAATCCTTCTACCTCTCCAGACACAGGTTCGGTCAATCGCGGCAATCCATCTGAAGGGAGCCCTCAATACTTTAGCATATTTTCTAGGCAGGATAAAGGTTCAGCACACAGAGCGGTGCCTGAACCAAGAAATGTTTCATCAGATCGTAAGTGCTTGGGGGCTCCCGCAGGTAGATCTGTTTGCCAGGGTCAGCAATACGGAGTGCAATAATTTTTTTCGCTGGTGAGTTAGCTCAGCCGTGGAGGTTTCACCTTGCTTATGCTTTTACTCCTTTCAGAATTCTACCACAAGTTATCAGCAAGATAGCACAGGAAGAGGTTCAAGTCATCCTGGTAGCTCCGTTTTGGCAGAAAAGAGCGTGGTTAGCAGAGGTAAGAAGAATGGTGAAGGAGGGACCTTGGCACTTCCAGATCTTCCAAACATTATTCATCAGGGCGACATTCTGCATCAGAATCCATCCAAACTTCAACTGACAGCGTGGATTTTGAAACGTCCATCCTAAAGAGTAAGGGTTGTTCAACTAGAGTGATCGAAACACTACTAGGCAGCAGAAAATTAACCACTAGAAGAATCCATGAAAAGGTATGGAAATGTTTTTCTTTTTATGAAGTTAACAAGTTGAAGAAAAGAGATATAGCTACGGTACTCGAATTGGGGAATCCTGCAGGAAGGATTTGAGAAGGAATGAGCAGTAAGTACACTAAAGTCTCAGACTTCGGCTTTATCAGTATTCCTGGAACAGAAACTAAGACAGAATGAACTTATCAATAGTTTTTTCAAGTCAGTTAGTCAACAAAGACCAGCTCCCGTTAAAGTTTTTAGTTTTAGTTTGGGACTAAAAGAGTTAACAGAGCCTCCCTTTGAACCACTGGATGAGATACCGGAGAAATGGTTAAGTCTTAAATTTTGCTTCCTGTTAGCCATTACCTCCGCCAGAAGAGTCAGTGAACTGCAGGCTCTGTCTTCAAGTGAGCCCTATTATTCTGTACTTCCAGATAAAGTTTTACTCAGACCTAGTCCATTGTTTTTGCCAAAGATAGTGACTTCCGCTAACAGGTCGCAGCAGATAGTCCTTCCAACACTACCCTTAGTAGCAGGCAAGGAACAGGCTTTCTCAATGTTAGATGTTAGAAGAGCTATAATTATCTACTTGGAAAGAACCAGTGATTGGCGGTTACCGGAACAACTTTTAATAACTTTCAGTGGAAAAAAAAGAGGGGTTTAGCAGCCTCTAAATCTAGCATAGCCAGATGGATAAAACAGACTTTTGTATAGGCTTATGTTACTAAGGGGGTATCTCCCCTCAGAGGTGTCTGCCTACTGCCATGTCAGCATCTTGGGCAGAGAGGACTGGTGCTTCATTGGACGAGATCTGCAAAGCAGCAATGTGGTCATCACCCCACACCTTCCTCAAACATTACAGACTTGATCTCTTGTCTGCAAAGCATCAGGCCTTCGGTAGAAGGGTACTACTTGCAACTTCCCATCCCTAAGGTATAATTACTTGCCTAATCCTCTGTGTGTGTTCATGCTGAAGTATGAATTGGGAAACACCCCCGTTAGACTTACTGGTAACAGATTTTTCAAGAATACATCATATATATGACCACATATTTCCCACCCATAGTGTTAGAGGGATACCTGGGTTACTTTAAAAGGTAGAGGTAGACAGGAAGGGGTGGGACTTTTAAGCTCTGTTCAGTTTGTGTTTCCTCCCAGGGGGTGGAGCCCTTTCTCTCTCATGCTGAAGTATTCTTGAAAAATCCATTACCGGGGTTTTTTTGCGGTGTATGGTCTGGACTTTTGTTTCACTTTTCCCAATCTGCAACTACCACATGACTGTCCAGTGCCAAGTTTACTCTACTCCATCTGTGCCACTGCTGAAGACATGGATATGTTACACGCTTTCTGTCAAGTACCAGACCTCCTACACCTGGATGGTCAGTGACTTGCCTCTCAGGTGGATCAAAATATAAAAACACATAAAAATCACAATGACCGAGAGACACATTAAAATCAAGGCTAGAGGTCCTCCCGACAGCAATTGGACCAATTAATCTGATCTCTAGCTTACTGCGGTCAGTACTGAAGTATATATAATGCACACCCAGCAGACCAATAAATCAAAAAAGAGAGCCAATATTGAATTACTGATATATAAAACCCCACATTATTGAGTGGGTAAATTGCTGGTGCATAAATATCAATATACATTCAAAATACACAAAAACACTGTGAGTAAATAAAGTTAATGGACTACCTATTTAATAAAGTAAGTATGTGCTCCCATTCACATGAATATACTGATCAAACTCCAAGAAATCAAAATTGCTATAAAAACTAATCAAAAATAATATGATAAAAAACAATATGAATAAGGGAGGTTAATAAACTGCTTATATAATAAATTAGGTGTTCCCATACATATAAATATGTTAATCAAACTCCAAACAATCAGAAGATAGTAGTAAATACTAATCAAAAAATATTAAATGTGTTCACCATGAAGAGTAAACAGAGCACTACAAATGAACTAACAATTAACCATGCCCTGAACTGGCATGTGTGCTCTGTCCATAAGCAGTCAGGAGGAGTGTCTCAGCCTGCACCTATGTACTCCGTGGTTTCCCACACCACTGCGAGGGATGAGGTAAGTAACCACTGTACCATGACTGTTTTTATGTCTCTAAGGGCCCACAGGAAGTCAGCCTCACACAATCAAGGCAAATATGCTGCACCAGATGATTCGAAGGTGTGTAGGAATCCTCAGAGGACATCAACAACCCCTGTACACCGACGCAGAAGCCTATCAGAAAGATCAAAACCCTATCAATGAGCGGCGTCAAACTGATGATGCAACATGTAAACAACGTGTAAACAAACAGGGCTGGGCTAAGGTGTTTACGCCCAGCATGGGGGAAGCACAATAAAGAACATAAAAAAAAGTGGCATGCTAATCTGGAAGAATTCTGTGTAAGGGGGCATCGGCTACATGTTTTTTCACATAATGTTAATCTGGGGGTGGCCGCATAGCATTCAGACAGTGTAAATCATTTATCTAAAATGTATCTAGGAGATTTCTGATGTGAGCAGAGCAATGATGAGTCATTACAGTGATGGCTTTCTACTTCTGGCTAGAAATAAGGGATGATGATTGCACAGATATTTGAGGCCTTGTTGACTGAGTTTTCCAGAGGCAGGCTGTCAGGTGTAAATCAAGTTGGAGGCTCTGATTTAGTTCAAGATTAAAGACTCTGCATGCTTTTCCCCAATATATGCATGGGGTTAAGCCCTATGAAACCGATTATGTATATATATATATATATATATATATATATATATATATATATATATATAGATTATCCCCTAGACGGGGCTTTAGGGGAGCAATTTACTACGCTTTAAATTTTTGATTGGTCTACTTTAAATGTACGCACTACTGTAAATAATGAAGGCAAATACCCCCGCCACACAACTGCCAGTAATGTGGTCTGAAGTCCTTTCTGTGGCCAGATCATGTGACAGCCATCAGCCAATTTCAGGGCTCGGCTTCACAGAAGAAGGGAAGTGACATTAAGCAAATGGGGTATGCCTGTGGGGCACCAGTAATCAGGATGTCCCTCTCTCCACATACATTGGTGACCAACACCCATTTTAAAAATATCCCCTTTAAATATTAATGAATGTAACCAATAACTCCAATTGTTGTTCATTATATCTAAAAAAGGTATGTGAAAGGTATGTGAAAGAAACAAGTCTTTGTCGCTTACAGGCCATCATACGTTTATGCAAATGTTTCACTGCCTTTATAGACAATTTTCACTCAAAATTCCTACAATCAACATAAATGTTCAAGCGATTTGTATTGAAGTGCAAATGGCAAAACAAACATAGGGCGAGCAAACAATATCATATTCATGCAGACCCATTTGAAAGCATCCTTGCTATCCGTCCCACCCAGCAACCATATGGTTTCCTTGTAATGGTATGAATGTGGCTCACTAAGCCTGTTGAAGTTATACTTGGCCCATCAGACCTCAATGATGGCTCAAATATAAATATATAAGATCAAAAAAATAAATGTTACATAAATTGTAAGCTGGTTTAATTATACATATTGCTTAAAATATTTTGGGGTTGCCTATCTAAAAGAACTTATAAAATATCACTGCACCAATGCTTTCCATCTCTAAGATGCAAAAGCACCAGAGGCCCACTGCCATTTCTAAGATGAGGGTCAGTCAATGCATAATCCGGCAAATATAGCCATTGTACTACTTACTTTTTTTCCCATCCATATCTGCATGTATTTTACGTGCAAGGAAACCAGCCTTGTACACAGCAGCATTTGGGTCATGGGGAATGTCCAGGAATGGGTTGCTGCTGCTGCCAATCCGATTTACACTCTTCGTACCATTTGCTTTTTCATCAGTGCTGTCTGATGGCGATTTCTTCATTGCATCAACATCATCTCTGTGGAAAAAAATAAGAGTGATAATTACATACAATTTGGTTAGAATTTTACCACATTTCCCTCCATAAGAAAACTATATAGAGGATTGTGAGATGCCCCAGTGTGTGAAATCCCTCAGATCACCTAATTTACTTACTAATCTTAACAGAGATTCAATGCCGCATGCATGCGTTCTTCTTTAATATTTCAATAAAGCTGAAAAGAGTGCTAGTCGATGGCCACTCCCATGAGGCTGTGCACACCTACGCCAGCCAGCGTATCAGCTGGAGGGAGTATAAGGAATATGTAATCCCTAGAGCCTTTAGGAAGCCAAAGAGGCTTTTGTTCCTCTTTAAAGTGAATGAAAACTCACCAGTCAACGAACGAGCAGCAGAGTTAACAGGCACGCTCCCTGTTAGAGAGAAGCGGGGGATGCAGCCGACAGCACACTCGGAGAATAAGGCTTAGACGCCGTGACGTCAACACGCTGATTAGACAAGCGACCCCGCATGTTCCGTCGCTCCAGGAAGAGGTCAAATGCGCTCGGCAATCTGGGGGGGTTTCAGACAGTGGGGCACCCCGATCAAAGGACCAAAACCCAGAATAGTTAAAGTTAGTTTTGGTCCACTTCAATGCATTTGTAAATTTGTGAGAAAATGACTATAGCAAACTAAATATGACCATGTATCTCAGAAACATAAAATAAAACATAAAAAACATTTAAAAAATGGTGAAGAAAAGCATCTCCATAGTATTATTCCACCACCACGTTTCACAGTGAGTCTAGGGCATTCAAGGTGCATGTTGTGGTGCAGTGTTAGCTTTCCTCCACACATAGCATTTGGAATTTAGGCCAAATAGTTAAAATTTGGTCTTATCTGACCAGTGCACCTTCTCTCACAAGCTTTCTGTGCCCCCCAAGTAGCTTGAGGCAAATTTCAAACTGTATTTCCTATGGCTTGCATTCAGAAATGGATTTCTTTTTTACGCTATTCCATAAACACCAGATTTGTGGAGCACACAACTAATAGTTGTGGGAGACATATTCTCTCACCTGAGCTGTGGATCTGTTGCTCCTCCAGAGGGACCCTGGGCCTTTTGGCTGCTTCTTCAATTAGTGCTCTCATTGCCTGGGCTGTCAGATTAGGAGGATAGCTATGTCTTGGTAGGTTTGCAGATGTGCAATACTTGCTCCATTTATGTTCAGATTTTGGCGCCTCTTTTTTACAACCTAAACCTGTAATACATTTTGCCATAGCTATCCCTAAGCTGCCTGGTGTGTACCTGAACTGCTGGAATCCATAGGTGCACGGCAACTAAGTTTCATCACAAAGTATTTTTCCTCAATAACATATAAATAGGGAAAGAGGACAGTCTGTCTATGGGAATTGTGTTTAAATTCCCATGGGCGGTTTACAAACTTATAAAATACATTCCTCACTATAAAATAATCTGCACTTTGCCTGTAAACTAACCCGACTCTGGTGCAGTTATAGAGTGGGGGAAACTCAAAACTCCAAAAGGCTCTTACTGCCGCTCAAACTGAAAATCATTGAACCCCCACACCCATCTGAGCATGATGGGATACTGAAGAGTAAACAAGGTGCCCTGGTGCCTAAAGACAAGAAGACCGCAAAAGTTTAATGATCCTTTTGCTCTGGGTGTTCAGAGCAATGGAGGTGTGTTGAAATACAACATATTTGTAACACTGCTGAAGTCACAGACTAATGATAAGATGATGACAACTCAGTTTTGTCCCTCTTGGAATTTGGGTGTAACAGGTTATTTTTTGCTTTTAAACAGGGAGCTAGTTGCCGTGTTTTGTTTTGCATTTCCAGTAAAAGTCTCAGTATCAGGAAGCATGGAAATAAATTCATGTGAGAACTAGACTAATGTAGTTATTGAGAAACAGAGAGTGCAAAAACGATAATTTATTTCAATTATAAGCAATTTGTTTTTTTTTTTAAACACAGCAGAGTGCTGGGGAATTCATTACAATGCTAGCTATAAAACACAAGGGACATTTTTACTAAATCTCTTTGTAATTAACATAGATAAGCAAACATTTTTCACAAGCATATTACCGTAACTGTAATTTATCAGAAAACTTCTAAAACTTTACAAAAGGAACACATAACACAACAGTTTAACTAAATATGTAGAGTAAAAACATGCTCACATTCCTTTAAAGTGATACTGCACTCAAAGGTAATTGTTACACCATTGTGTTGGGCTACATTTGCCACTGTCCTAAACGGTTTTCCATTTTTAAATTGAAGAAGAAATGGCAGAGATGAGTTTTACAGGTTCAGCCAATGGCATTCTCTTTTTCAATCCCGTCCCCCAATCAGCTCAGCAGAGTTGAACAGGATTTCTGGTCCCGCCCTTCAAATTATGCAGTATCACAGATCCAAGGGCCACGTCAACTTTTTCCAAAAGAGAAAGGTAATGTAAACTGTAACTGTAAACCTTGATATCTCTGCCATTTGCTTTTCAATTTAAAAACAGAAAAAAAAAAAAAAAAAAAAAAAAAAAAAGATTAGGACATGCCAAATGTAGCCCGATGCAATGGTGTAACAATTACCATTGCCTGCAGTGTCACTTTAACTAGATCTTGCAATATGGTAGTGCAAATGCACATAGCATTAGGGAGCAAAGTCACCAAAGTGACCAGCTTTATAAATGGCAATTTCTCTCTTTTTTAAGGAGAAAAATAGCTAGTAATATAAAGATAAACTAAAACTAATGTATGACCTGTCCCGACTACTATTTGCATGTTTTCTAAATGCCCCAGCCCCCTCAGCTCATGCTGGTCTTTAATTCTATTCACTTTCAGACACCTTTATAGAACAATAGGTATGGTTATATGATCTCGCTTTTGTGACTCGCTTTTAGTCACAAATGTGCCCAACGGTAAATTTGTTCAAACAAGCAGAGCAATTAAAAAAAAAAAAAAAAAAAAATATTATTATTATTATAATAATAATATTATATATATATATATATATATATATATATATATATATATATATTAATAGTAAGGACAAGAGTGTTGATTTTTATCTTTTTCTGTTTCAGTATTTTTATTGACATATTTTAAAAGAAATACAAAAATACAGTTGAAAAATAAAAAGTGCATGGGAATTAACTCTAAAAGAGACAACTGAACTCTAAAAACATACAAGCATGCAAGATCAAAGAACAATTGCAATGAGCCTCCAGATATTCTGATATAACATACCTTGCCATTATAATTAATCTTCCTAACACAAGCCTTTAAAGTTACAACTGTAACTCTTAAAGCGGAACTAATGTAGACTCTGCTTGTATGGCTGCCTGTCATGTGACAGCATGAAACCTCAATGGCTGCTGGCAGTTTTGTAATTGGCAGCCATGGAAGGGAATAAAGAAGTCATAAGTAGTGATGAGTGGATCCAACCTGTCGAATCCATAACAAACTGCTGAACACGAATTTCGGACCGGACCTGGAAGAATGTCGATTGGCTGCACAGCAGCCAATTTCATTCATGATTCAGTGGCGCAGTGTCGGGATTAAGCGCCGATTGCTTGCTAAGCCTTTGAGGGGCGCAGCCGCAGCCTCAACATGCTGGCACCACGGGCCAGGATGCACTGCAGGATGGAACAATGACAATGATCTTGCCGAGGGCAAGAGATGAGTGACATATGGGTAAAGCCGTAGTGCAGACTGATTAGCAAGCCTGTGTGTCCGACCTCCTTCTCTCTTGGTTGGAGCTGGACAATAGTTCTTGTGTAAATCTTTTATTATTAGAAGGGTGGAGCCTGCTGCTGCTTGAGCTGATCATATTTGAAAAGCGGCATACTGTAGCGTTTTTTTTTTTTCTACCTCCCACTATCCACTGTGCTCCCCTGCTGTCTTTTTCATCCCTTTCCATATGGCTAATTTCCCAGCCTATTCTGGCTGTCCATTCATTTTCTGTTCAGCTGCCCACCATGCCCATTCTGACTGCCCCTACCCTTTCAGGATTAGGATGCCAGTTCTAATAGTTCCTTCTTTCTGCACCCTTCCCGCTGACAACTTTCCCCTTCCTAATGACTTTATCCTTTTTTACTTATTTTACGGCTTATTTTTAATCCTTTTAGGACCTTTTCCATCTGCCCAATTTCCCTCCATATTAAATTTTTCTGTGGTTGTGCCTTCCGATTTACAGCTATTTCTCTTTTCTATCCTCTGTTTGATGTCACTTTTTTCATTCTGCCCCAACTTGCTGCCCAATGTACCCCCTTTCTGCTGGATTTTCCCACCCCCAGAAGCCATAACTACTACCACTGAACCAATCTCAAGTCTAAAAGCCAAATAAGTGGCATGCCGCAACTGCATCCCAGGCATGCCTACAGCTGAGATGCACCTCCCGCACCCCCACTATTTGAATTCCGGATAGTGAAAATCCTGGCGATTGGTCCACTTTAAGTACGGGCTGTAGGGTCTCCAGCAAGTAGCACAAATCAGGATTCCCCTGTGCTTAGAGGGTGAATGGACCTTCATTCTGTTTTGACTAGGCACCCCCTTTTGGGTTTTGCTCCTCCCGCTGTGTGTATCAGCCAAGATTGAAGGAAACTCACCTCTTCCTGGTTCCCTTGTGCGCTACCCAGCATGTCATTGTCACTTGTTCCATTCAGAATTCCTTTGCTGCACCGAGCCCAGCGCGGCAAAGTAATTTGCATAGAATGTGCGCTGCGGGCTGCATCACTGCCGCTAGGTGTGCATGCGCCTGCCAGAGGGGGGTGGTTGCTCCTCTTCAACCGAAGGGGGTGTGTGGTCTAAAAGTGCCTAGGGTAGCTAAATACAGCCCTGATAACAGACAGGGTCCGCGCCTCTCAGGGCATCTTGCAGTGCCGTTTTAGATAGGGAGAGGTTCCTGCTGCGGCAGTTTAGGGACAGATAGGCTTTATTGTTTAAAGAACTGCCCTTTTCAGGGCAAATTATAGTCAGGGATAGCAGTTGGACTGGGGGTCATCACTATTACTGCACTAAT
The DNA here is from genome assembly GCA_027917425.1 of Gastrophryne carolinensis. Taxonomy (NCBI): domain Eukaryota; kingdom Metazoa; phylum Chordata; class Amphibia; order Anura; family Microhylidae; genus Gastrophryne; species Gastrophryne carolinensis. The sequence continues at coordinate 271,109,269 of CM051234.1, forward strand.
AGCACTGGCTTGTCACTACAGGAGTGTCTCCTTATCCTTCATCGAGCTCTTAGGTGCTTGTATGAACCATTATAGCAGACCTAGCTGTAAAGCCTGGGGTGACAGTGTACACTCAAATCCAAACCCTATTTGTAAAGACTTGGGTGAGAGCGTCCCCTTATACCAAACCTATTTGTATTCACTGGGGTGAGAGTGTCCCCTTATACCAAACCTATTTGTATTCACTGGGGTGAGAGTGTCCACTTATACCAAACGTGTCTGTAAAGACTGGCATGAGTGTGTACCCCCATATACAAAACCTGTAAAGACTGGGGTGAGAGTGTCCCCTTATACCAAATCTATCTGTAATCACTGGGGTGGGTGTCTCACTGTAACTGCAAGTGTCTTAACAATTCAGAAAGCAGCAAATAAGGGAAAGTGACGTGACCATGGTCTTGCATGACCAGGCATCTGCTAGCAAAACGTGAGCTACAGTGGCAGAACTATCAGAAAAAACAGCAAACACCAACGTCCCCCTCTGTCTCAGCCTGCAGCTCCACTTCCCTAACAACAAGCCCATCTGTCTCCCCCAAAAGGGAGAAGCACCAGCAGCACCACCACCAAGTCAGTCCACATCATCCCAGGGAAGCGTTAAGCTTTCAATCCTACAAACTTTGGAGCGAAATCCCATCTCACCCACAAGCCCTGACTCTGAATGGGATCTTTTCAAAGTTGCTGGCCTTTGAAATGCTTCCATTATGTCTGGTGGAGACAGACAGTTTTAAAGAGCTCATGGCAGTGGCTGTCCCACAATATACTGTTCCCAGCTGCCACTACTTTTCTCACCAGGCCATCCCTGCCCTACACCAACAGCTTGTGAAAAAAATAAAATGTGCACTGGGCAATGTCATTACTTCCAGTGTCCACCTTACCACGGACACATGGACATGCACGGGCAGGTACGTTACATCTCTGTAAATTCCACTGGGTGAATGTAGTGGCGGCTGGGACTGAAGCGGGAAGCAATGGGGCGCAGATCCTTCCACCACTCGGGATTGTGGGACATCAGTGGGGCCTCCTGTAGCCTCCTCCTCCTACTCTGCTTCCTCAAGTAGTCAGCGCAGCCCCTGCACCACCAAATTGAGCACTGCCATGGGGAAACCGCAGCATGCGGTGCTAAAGCTAATCTGTATGGGCGAAAGACCCCACACTGCCCAGGAGCTGTGGACCAACATCCAGTAGCAGACAGACGACTGGCTGGTGCCGTTGGACCTGAAGCCTGGCAAGGTGGTGTGCGACAATCAGCCGAACATTGTAGCAGCCTTGGGCCAAGGGGACACATTTTGTGTCTGGCGCATGTGCTCAACATGGTGGTGCAGAGCTTCCTGGCTCATTATCCAGGGATGCTGGAGTTGCTGCATAAAGTGAGTAGCGTGTGCTCGCACCTTCATCGTTCCCACCCTGCTGCCGCTCACCTGTCCTGCCCAACTGAGTTAAAGTGCAGACCAGCAGCACTTCACCACGAGTGAGTGGGCCTCCATGAGGGACATCTGCGCGATGCTGCAGTGCTTCTAGTACGCCACCAATATGGTCAGCGCTGATGATGCCATCATCAGTACTACCATCTACATCCTCTGGCTGCTGGAAATGCTTCAGGCCATGACTGAGGGGGGGGAATGATGTAGGCAATGAGGAGGAGGAAGGCACATTTTCCTCGTTGTCAGGGCAGTGTACATGTGGCTCCCAGGCTGGGTTGCTAAGCCAACAGCGGGCAGGTCCAGCCAGGGGAAGGTGGAGGGCTAAGGTGGAGCAGGAGGAGGAAGAGGGGACACCCGACACGGAGGACAGCTTCTCCTTGACACAGGGCAGCCTGGCTCACATGAGCCACTACATACTCCAGTGCCTATGCAACAACCGCAGAGTTGCCCACATAGTCACCAGTGCTGATTACTGGGTGGCCACCCTGTTTGATTCTCGCCTATAAGGACATCACCACGTTCTTGATTCCAACACTAGAGCCGGATTAAAAAATGAGTACAAACGCATGCTGGTGGATGCACTACTGGCAGAGTTTCCAGCTGACTTTGTGGCGGCACAAAGAGAAGTATGAGGAAGAACAAGACACCAATGCAGCAGGGGCACTGGCAGCACCTCACAGGGGAGGGTGAGCATGACCACAATGTGGAACAACTTATTCCATTGTCCGCCACATCCACCACCATCGGATACACCCATAGTACCAGGAGGCAGACTTTGACTCACATGGTGGATGACAACATGTCCACGTGCCTCTAGGTACTGAACGATGGGTCCTCCACTTTCAATATGTGGGTCGCTAAATTGGACACGTGGCAAGACCTTGCCCTTTGTGTCTTGGAGGTGCTGGCCTGCCCTGCTGCAAGTGTCCTATCAGAACGTGTGTTCAGCACTGCAGGGGGTGTCACTATCGCCAAGAGGATCTGCCTATCCACAGCCAAAGTGGACATCCTTACATTTCTTAAGATGAACCGGCGTGGATCCCACGGAACTTGGCTGTGCCAGCACCTGAGTTACTGGATAAAGTGTTTGCTATCTCCTCCCCCTCTAAAACTGCCACTGCCGTACATCTGACATCTGAAATAAAAAAAGTAATATTTTATTCTATTATTTTGTATATAGATTGATGCATACATGTATAGATTGATGTGCAGGTAGCTGTGGCCTGGGCAGTGAAAAAAACTTGTATTTAAAAAAATAAAATAAAAACGAGCCACCGCCAAGCCAGCTGCATGACAAGAGGTTACTGGACCCACTGTGCCACTTTAAGTAATGGTAAATGCAGAGAATAAGCCTCATATGCGCTTTTTGGAGATTCCCAGATCCATGGCGAATAGGACAAAATTGGGTTATTGATTCTAGGGCTGACTTTGGGACAAGTCTATATTCTTAGTATACAGTACCTCCTGCTCCAGATAAGATTCTTTACGTCTGAGTATTACTCCGCCAGATGGCGCTGGACTGCAGAGACAGTGAAATTGGCTCCTCCCTGCCCCTCCCACAAATTCCCAGATCTTCTCTGCGGTCTGGACTGCGAAGGACAAGAAGATGGCTCTCTCTACTCGCAGATGAGTGGGGCTATTAGCCTGCGGCCCTTTTTGCATGGTGTGCTTGGTTGCCTTTTCATGTGACCGCACAGCTTTGGTTGCACTGGTTGCTTTTTGAATATGCCGCCGCGCACGCTTGTACGGCGTTCCGCGGTCGGTGGCGACATTACCTCAGGCGCTGCGCCATCATTGGTTGAATTTGTCACGTGTGCGGCTTCGCGCTCTCCGGGGGTGGGCCCTGCGAATGGCGCGTTCTGCATCACTGTCTCGGCGCCCCGTCCCTCGAGGTATACTCGGCGCCATTTTGCTTCCTCGTGCTGCGTGGCTGGCGCCTACCTACCGCGGTCCGTAAGTTCCGGTGATCGGTGGTGAGAGAAGGACAAGGTTCTTATTACGAGTTCATATTTTTTAATGTTATGTATGCATGTCGCTTATGGGGTTTTTTGCTTTATGCCTTACAGGCGGGTCAAACTCAATTGGTTTCTCACGACCCTACCTCCTCTATTAGTTTATTAAACTTATTGAGGCCTAGTGTGCTAATTCCTCCCACTTCCCTAGCGGGCTATTGGGGCATCCCAGGTTGCTTTTATAGCGTGAATCCCTATCGGCCGATTGTGCCGCTATAATCACCATATGGAGGCGTCTCAGTATAATGTGCTCGGGGTTCCTCCGGGACAAGCCTGGCTGTGTGTGGCGTGTCCCCTACTAGTGTTGACAATGTGCGGGTTTGTGTACCTTGTGCCCAGCAGGTGCTTGCGCTGCAACCTGGTTTACCAGCAGCTGGGCCTGCACCACGTATGGCTTCGCCTACTCCCCCATGCTTACATCTTGACTCCCAGTGAGCTGCATACCAGTGGGGAGTCTCAGCCTGATGTGTCTACTAGACTGGCTAGTGTTGAAAAGTTGCTTGCTAATACTATGGCGCCTGATGTCACTCTTTTCCCTATGGAGGCTGAAGAGTTCTTTGATCTGTCTGGTTATACCCCCCTGGAAGAAGGGGAATTGTTCTCTGACTCAGAATCATCTGATGAAAGGCCCGAGGGTTATGCTGATTCTGGCTCTGATCCCTGGGCCTCAGATGATACTGATATGCTTTTGGCTCAGATCTTTGAAGTGCTTTCTATCTCTCGCCCAGCCGCAGCTCCTAAGCAGCAGGGGGAATTGTTTCATATTGCTAAACCACGTTTAGAGTTCCCTGAACAATCTCATTTTAATAATCGCGTGCTCAAAGAATGGGAGCGTCCTAGCAGGCTACCCGGAGTCCCTAAGAGTTGGGATAAGAGATATCCCTTTCCTGCTGATGTGGTTAAACGTTGGCCCAATTCTGGGTTTGTCTAACACCTCTGTCATGCATTCCCCTGACTCTACTACCCTGAAGGATAGTGAGGACCGGCGTCTTGATCAGCTGGCTTCCCATGCCTTTGCCTGTGTGGGGACGGCACTGCGCCCGGATTGTGCCTCTGCCACTACAGCTGTGGCTATTAGGACTCTGCTTAAAAGTGTCCTAGATGGAGCGCCTGATGATGTTTCTAGTGAAGTGTATAATGCACTCTCTCGTTGTGAGGTATTTGTTGCTTATGTCCTCTCTGCCTTGGATGATACCATTAGGATGTGTGGCAGAGCCTCTGCCTTGGTGGTGGCTATACGCCGCTCGGTTTGGCTGCGCCAGTGGGCAGCTGACAACGCTGCCAAGAAGGCTCTCACTGGTTTTCCCTTAAAAGGACTACGCCTATTTGGGGACCGCCTGGACCTGTTTGCTAAGGGAGGCAGGTTACCCCAGCGCAGAAGACAGTTTCGGCCCTTTCGGGGCCCAGGCTCCTTTCCTTCCCCCTACCGTGGATCCAGAACGGGGAGAGGGGTCTCCTTTACAGGGGCCCGAGGAGATTTCTGGGGTAGGGGCAGAGGACGTGGACCCCTGGCCCATCCTGAGGCTCCAAGTCTAAGCCTATCCCCAAGCCCCCTCAGGCATGAAGGGGCGCCCTCACCCATCCGGGTGGGGGGGGGGGCGGCTTCAGATCTTTGCTCACGTCTGGAGGCATCATGTCTCAGACCGGTGGATTCAGGAGGTAGTGTCCTCCGGTTACAAGATAGAGTTTGCTGCCTGGCCGCCCCCAAGATTCATCAGATCCCGGATGTCTCAAAACCCCATGTCAGCTCAGGCTCTGATTCTGGCGGTGCAAAGCCTTCTGGAGCTGGGGGTCATCTGTCAGGTCCCCTTACGAGAAAGAGGCAAGGGTTTTTATTCCAACCTTTTCACCGTGCCCAAAAGAGATGGGTCAGTCAGACCCATCCTGGACTTGAAGATCCTCAACAAATTTGTCAGATGAAGGCGCTTTCGCATGGAAACTCTGCGCTCAGCTATCAGTTCCCTGCGTCCAGGGGACTTCATGACCTCTGTGGACATCAAGGATGCTTACCTTCATATTCCCATCTTTCCAGGTCATCAAAGATTCCTCAGGTTCGCTCTGGAGGATCAGCACTACCAATTTGTGGCGTTGCCCTTCGGTCTCACTCAGCTCCCAGAGTGTTCACCAAGGTGCTGGCAGGAGTGATGACTCTGCTCAGGTCTCAGGGCATTCGCATTCTGCCCTATTTGGGCAACATTCTCATCACTTTTCAGTCTCTCCAACAGGCAGAGCTGGATACTTAGCGAGTAGTGTCCACACTGAAGTCATTCTGCTGGGTGATCAACCATCCCAAATCTTCCCCGTCTCCCTCCTTGGTGACGCCAATTTTGGGAATGAATCTGGATACAGTTCAGGCAAGGATCTTTCTTCCTCAGTAGAAGGTGGACAGTCTGCTAGCGCAGGTTCAGTTCCTTCTGTCTTGCCCTCATCCCTCCATCAGGCAAGGAATGCAGCTGGTGGGCCTGATGGTGTCGTGCTTCGAGGCGGTTCCTTATGCCCAGTTTCACATGAGGCCTCTGCAACTCCACCTCTTGTCAGTATGGGACAAGGATCCTGCGTCCCTGGACCAGGTCCTTGTTTTGTCTCCCCTAGCCAGGTGGTCCCTCTTGTGGTGGCTGGACTCCAGGAACCTGTTGGCGGGCAGATCCTTTCTGGCCCCCTGCTGGGAGACGGTCACCAAGTATGCCAGTCTGAGCTTCTGGAAGTCCCTACAATTCCAAGGGCGTTGGGGCCCTTAGGAGGCCCACCCCCTACAACATTCTGGAACTGAGGGCAATCAGGTTGGTTCTGGCACACTTGACCCAACACCTTAGGGGCCGGCCTGTTCAGGTACGCTCGGACAACCAGACGGCGGACCCGGAGCAAGGGGGTCCTTAAGGAAGTGTCTCTGATCCTGTCCTGGGAGGAGGACAATGTTCCCTGCATCTCAGCTGTGTACATTCCGGGGGTGGAGAATCTGCAGGCAGACTCTCTGAGCAGGGGGACCTCTCGCCTGGGAGAATGGTCCCTCAGCGACAGGGTGTTTCACTCTCTGTGTCACCGTTGGGGTCAGCCAAATGTGGATCTGTTTGCGTCCCGTCACAATCACAAGCTCCCAGCCTTTGTCTCCCTGTCCCAGGATCCTCTGGCCTTGGCCACAGATGCTCTAGCAATGTCATGGCAGGACTTTCAGCTTCTGTATGTCTTTCCCCCATTCCCCCTGTTGGGCAGGGTTCTGCGCAAGACAGCTCAGAAGGGGTGCCAGCAATCCTGGTGGCTCCCCGTTGGCCAAGAAGAGTGTGGTTCGCAGACATCGTGCAGCTGGCAGTAGATCAGTACGCTCTGCCCAGGGTTCCAGACCTACTCACTCAGGGACATTTACGCCATCCCAATTTACAAACGCTGGCTTTGACGGCCTGGCTGTTGAAACCTCAGTCTTGATGAAAAAGGGGCTGTCTGCCTCTGTTGTTAACACCATGATTAGGGCTAGGAAGAAGTCTTCTTCTTCCATTTACTATAGGGTTTGGCATGGCGTTTGGTGTGAGTCTAGGTCTCTTCCCTGTCGTGTGTTCTCTATCCCCAGGATTCTAGAGTTCCTTCAACATGGTTTGGATCTGGGGCTTCAACTCAGTACTCTGAAGGGTCATGTTTCTGCCCTGGCTGTTTTCTTCCAAAGACCTTTTGCTCAGCATTCTCTGGTCAAGACTCCAGGGGGTTACTTATGTGCGTCCCCCACGTAAGCCTATGTTACCTGTCTGGGACTTGAACTTGGTCCTTTCTGCCTTGCAGAGTGCTCCCTTTGAACCTGTGCAGGAGGCTGCCTTGGCCATTCTTACTCTCAAGGTTGTCTTTTTGGTGGCTATCACTTCTGTTAGCCAGATTTTCTGCCTAAGGTTGTGTCTGCCTTAATCAGGACATTGTTCTACCTTCCTTGTGCCCTAATCCTAGTAACACTAAGGAGAGGGTTTTGCATTCCTTGGATGTGGTCAGGAATCTGAAGTTCTATCTGGTGGCTACTGCACCTTTTAGGAAAACTGGTGCTCTTTTTGTGGTCCCTTCTGGTCCTAGGAGGGGTTTGGCTCCTGCTAAATCTACTATCAGCAAATGGGTCCATCAGGCTGTGATTCAGGCCTACACTGCTAAGGGGAAGAATCCTCCCTTCCGCCTTACAGCTCATTCCACTCGAGCTATTGGTGCCTCTTGGGACTTTCAGCACCAGGCTTCTGTTGAACAAGTTTGCAAGGCCGCTACTTGGTCTTCTGTTCATACCTTTTCCAAGTTTTACAAGGCTGATGTTTGGGCCTCAGCTGTTGCTGTTTTTTGGCCGCAAGGTTCTGCAGGCGGCAGTGATCTAAACTGCCCGTTGTTGCCATTTTGGGGATCACACCCTACTTTACGGACACTGCTATTGGATGTCCCAGACGTAAAGAATCTTATCTGGAGCAGGACGTACTGTATACTAAGAATAATTCAATTCTGTGATTACTCACCTGTAGAATTGGTATTATGAGTATACAGTACGTCCTGCTCCACCCCACCCTTGGTTTTCATTATTCTTGGATCCCCTGTATGGTGGTTGTTATCATTGTTGGTTTAGTTAGTGGTTGGTTATGTTATCATTCTCCCGGCTTCTTGTTAACTGCTTTTCAATACTGGGAATTTGTGGGAGGTCCTGGGTATTTGAGGGGCTGAGAGGAGCCAATTTCTCTGCAGTCCAGCCCCATCTGGCGGAGTAATACCCAGACGTAAAGAATCTTGTCTGGAGCAGGACGTACTGTATACTCATAATACCAATTCTACAGGTGAGTAATCACAGAATTGTATTATCAGAGCACGGACCTGGTGTGGGCTGCCCTACAGGATCTCCAGAAGCATCCATAAATGTAGGTCAGAAGAACCTTGGAGCACTGTCAACTTCACTATTTTTTCTGCTTAATAATATTTGAAAATATAAGCATGGTGCTTCTAGCCACCCTTGGAAATTTAGGAAAAGTCTGGAAGGAACTAGTATGGGTAGGACCCTAGAGTTAATATTTATCTAATACTATGGTTGTTTTTCTCCTAAAAAGAAGGGAATTACAAATCATACATTTAGTCACTCTACCCCCTACTAGAATGTGCAAGGCTTGGGTAAAATTGCCTACACTTTACATGGGCCACAACCTGATTACTATACAGAAATTTGCACTGTAAATGCACTGCTCCTCTTCTATTCACATTTGTGCACACGTAATTTTAAATAGTGATGTTTATACAGTGTATAGATTTAGCTCAACATGGCAGTGAATTAAAGTGGACCAACACCCAGGATTTTGACTATCCTGGGTTTTGGTCCACTTCGGCGGGGCACCCCGCTGTGTGAAACCCCCCAGAAAGCCCCAAAATCTTACCTGTCCCCGCTCCCACGTGACTGGACGGTCCAATCCCCGCCAACGTCCAGGCGGGGATCAGTAACGTCCAAGCGGCTGCCGCCGCCGCCGCCTCCCTCGCGTCACTTTCGGCGCGCGCGCGCGCGCCCCCGCCGGCCATTCGCAGACGGCCGGCGCGGGCGCGTGCACGGCTACAGGGGCGCGAGGGAGGCGGCGGCGGCCGGCCGCCGCCGAAGATGAGGTAAGCGAATTGGGGTGTCTGGGGGGGTTTCACCCCGCGGGACATCCCGATCTCGGATGTCCCGCAGGGTGGGAGGTGATCGGCCCGGGAATCTTATAGATTTCCGGGCCGATCACCTCTCGGTGTTGGTCCACTTTAAATATGAACATCAAGATAAAGAGTACACAAGACTAAACTGGTATTCACATGTTTTTTGTAAAAAAAAAAAAAAAAATGTATACATATACTTTGAAACAGGCACTAACAAACCCTGGTATCTAAAAGGCACAGAAGAGGGGGCGTGGCCTGACCATGAGAGAGTGAGGACGTGCGGCTCCTGGCTCTGCTGTCACCCCTTACTTTACAGCTGATTTGGGCTCCCAAAATCCCCTCTGATCGGACGCAATGGGGAGTGGGAGGAAGAAGAAGGCGGGGGGACCCGCCAGAAAGCCCCCAAAGAGGGAGATCGGAAGCTTCTTTGGCCCCCGGGATCCGACGGGGCAGAGGACCCAGCCACCCAAGATGGCGCCCGGCCAGCCCAGCGCAGGTGAGGAGCGCGCGGGGACCCGCCGCAGAACTGCGGGAACGGCGATGGAGCGCGCGGACCCCCTTCTCCACGGGAGCCCCCTGCCTACCTGTGTCCCCGGTGCTGGAGGCTCGGCGGGAGTGGCGGCCGCGGCGCTCTCGGGACCCGCTGTGACGTCACCGGACGGCTGCGCTGAGGGGGCCGGGATGTGCGGAGCGGAGCCTCACTGCGACCTGGAGGCCGCCCCGCAGATGGCGCACCGGACCCGACCGGGAGATGTCACCTCTGCTGCTGGCCCCTGTCTGCCGGAGGGGCCGGTGAAGGTTAGTGCGGCGGGCACGGCGGGGATGGAGCCTCGGGAACTAGAAGGTGAGAGGCCCCCGCCCTCCCCCTTATGCATGTCAGCCCTCTCCGCACCCTCCTCGCCACACACCAATGTGTCACCTCAGGGCGCCCTAGATGACCTGGGGCAGAAGGTATTAAAGGGGCATGCATGTGACCTACCATCCCCTCAGCTTAACCCCTCGGCTCCTGAATGGCTGCTCCCAGCTTCCTCCCCGCGAGCACCCCATGCATGGGGGGATAGTCCACCCCGGTCACCGTCTGCCTCTCATGCCTGGGGAGATGGTCCTGCGCGGAGCCCCTGGATAGTCAGGGCAGAGATCCACCCGACTCCCGGGGCCACTGGGAATATTTCTACACCTCCACATGCCTCCATAGAGACCTCATCTCTGGGCTGGTCGCCTGGCCCTGACATCACTACACCAGACAGAGTACCCCCTCTGTGCACAAGTCTGGGTGGATCGGGAGACCCAGAGCGTGTCCAACGACCTGTCCCTGTGGTGGCATCCTGCGACCCTCGATTTGGGATGCCCTCGGCACGGGCCCCGGCTGGCCAGTTATTCCCACAATCCCCGATAGACCCTAGTCTTAGGGATCTCCTGCAGTGTCTTCCGACAAAAGCTGAGCTTAAAGCTGACTTGGAGGCTGTCGCTACAAGGATTGAACGAGCCTTACGCAGAGAAATAGAGGACCTCCAGCAGAAATCCTCTGCCTTGGATACTAGAGTGGCGTCATTGGAGGAGTCCCGCTCGGATTACGATACGCGCTTGGCGACCCTTGAGAGAAACCTGGCGATGCATCAGCAACAGCTGGTCGATGTCAGACTCCAGACGGATGACCATGAGAACAGAAATAGACGCAATAATTTGAAGCTTCGCGGCATACCGGAATCCACTAGATCGGAAGACCTGGGTATTTGGGCGACAGAACTGTTCAACGGCCTGATGGGAAAGCCACCGGACGCTGAGCTGATTATTGACCGGATCCACAGGGTGGCGGGGCGCCCGGCCGGGGACCCTCAGGCTCCCAGAGACGTCTTATGCAGAATCCATTTTTTTCACGTTAAGGAGGAGATTTTACGCTTGGCCTGGGAGAGGGGGAGGATTGGTTTCCGGGGCTCCCAAGTTACGATCTTACCAGACGTGTCGCGTCGCACCCTCCTGATGAGACGCTTGCTGCGGCCCCTTCTTGACCGGATACTGGAGGTCGGCGCGTCTTACAAGTGGGGCCACCCGTTCCACCTCGTGGTCCGCAGGAACAATTCCACATATGCCCTCAGAAGCAAGGCGGACCTTCCGGGCCTGTTTATTTTCTTGGCGTCGGACCCCTTCCCGGTACCGGACTGGTTGGCGCTTGACCCCCTCCCCCCTATGCCTCAGCGGGCACCTCGGAGACCCCGGATGATCAGAGGCCGTAGGGGTGATGCCCCAGGGCCGATTCGTGGCCGTTAGCCCCGTCCATTACCCCTTTTTCCCCTGTTGCCGTTTTGGCGCCTCTCTCGCCCTGGTGGCGGGTCTCCCCCCCCTCAGCGGACCCCCACGTATGCCACCCCTGCCCTCATGGAAGTGACTGTCCCTCTCAACCGTGAAATTTACACTGACAATTGGAGCATCTGTCAACCTTATGAAAAGGACCTATACAGTGACTATCACGGTCCGCTCTGATTTCCTGATCGGGGTGTTGGTTGGTGGGCGGGGTGGGCGGGTGTTCGCCTGGAGGGGGTTTATCGGTTATCGTTTAACAGTTTTTACCATTTACCATTGCTTATTATTGTGTATAGTTTAATGTTTACAGCCTGCTGTTTTATGCCCGTGTTCCTCCTCTTCCCTCCTCGTGGCCTTCTGGGACTGGTCCCCCTCTCTGTCCTATCCACCCAGTGGTGGGGCGGGGGGCCGCTGGTCTGCTGCGGGCCGTGGGGCGGGACGGGGGGTCACAATATGTTACTGTATCTGGGGGGTCCCTGGGAGGGGGGTGTGACCCAGAATTGTTATACTCCTGATGGTGGGGGGCCTCCCCTGGGGCTGTTTGGCGTTTTGAGTTTTGAATTTGAATTAGTGAATTATGGCGTGCGGGTTGTCCGGTCCTGGGTCTGACCTGGGCTCCTCGGGCGGAGAGGGGGGATGTTAAATAAATATGGTAAGCGCCCCCGTGAGGTTATATGATGTTACTGATGTATTTGATGTTACTAAAGGCTCATTGTTCTGCGGTTAGTTTGGGTTTAGGGAGCCTAATTATTTAACATTTGGTACATTTTGGGGTGGCTCCTGAGTGGTTAGGCTACCTCCACAACTACTGTTCACGCCGCCCTGTTGGACTCTGTCCGATAGGTACGCGTGGTTTTGAGGGCTCGCCCTCTACTCTATCTTTGCCCTCCTCTATAAGGTAGGGCTTTTTTGGTTTCTCTTCCCACCTTTTTTCTTTTTTTCCTTTCTCTCTTTTCTTTCTCTCTATTTCCCCTTGTTGTGTGTTTTACAGAACCTCCGCCTTTTTTCCTGTCTTCTGTGTGTCTCTGTCCTCCTGGGGTTCGGTTCTTGCCCTAGTCTTTGCAGTCTAGTTTCCCCCCGTCCGTGTCCCATTGGTCCCCGCGACACCTCTTCCCCCGAGTTGTAGTTTTAACTTTGGGCGGGCATGGCGGACATTCGGATCTGTACCTTTAATGCTAGAGGGTTGAATGTCCCTGAGAAGAGAGCTAAAATACTATACGGTTTTCACAAAGAGAGGGTGGATATTCTTATGTTACAGGAGACGCACTTCTGCAGGGGGAAGGTTCCGGAGATTAGGAACAGGTATTACGACAGATGGTATCACAGCTCCAATCCGGAGAGCAAATCTAAAGGGGTTTCTATTGCAGTCCACAGGGGTGTCCCTCTGACACCACTTGAATCGAAAACAGACCCAGAGGGCAGATATATCTTTCTCAAATTTACGCTTTCGGGGGCTAGGTACACCCTTGCTAACCTATACCTGCCAAATCAGGCTCAGGTGGAGGTTGGCCTCGGGATACTTCGTGTCTTGGAGGAATTCTCGGAGGGTACCTTGGTGTTGGGAGGGGACCTCAACTTAGCCCTTGACCCGCGGCTCGACTCTTCTCAGGGGAGATCCGGGATACCCTGCTCTAAACTGCATAGGTTGCGAGGCGCACTTCGCTCCCTCCAGGTAGTAGATACTTGGAGGGTTCAACATGGGGGGGCAAGAGATTACACTTTCTTCTCCCACCCCCATAATACATATAGCAGGTTGGACTATATATTTCTCAGTCACCACGCGCTGTCGCGCGACCCAGATACCTCTATTGGACAGATTCTGTGGTCGGACCATGCCCCTGTCTTCCTGAGCCTCCCGACCCCGGAAGTTGCCCCTAGACAATACAGCTGGCGCTTAAACGACAATTTACTGAAGGACGCCATGTGCCTAGCTGAAATTCAGACCTCCATAGCCAATTTTCAACTTGATCATGAGCATGATCAGACCTCATTTCCGCTGCAGTGGGAGGCCCTTAAATGTGTACTTCGGGGGGTTTTCATTAAGCATGGATCTAGGCTTAAGAGGGAAAGGACGAATCAGATTGAGGCAGCCCTAGTACGTATTGGAGAGCTAGAGGAGGCGCATAAGACCGCTCCCGCCCCAACCGTTTGGAAAGAGCTACTGGACGCTAGACAAGGTCTGAAGGGCCTATATGACCAATGTTTCCTCAAATACCGGGACAGGTTCAGGGCTCGCATCTATGAACATAGTGATAAGTGTGGTAGGATGCTTGCCAGGTCTCTTCATCCCAGACAGGGTTGTACGTTTATCCCCATGGTGAGGGGGGAGGGGGGATCGGAGCTCCACAAAACTACTCAGATAGCCGGGGAGTTCCAAACCTTTTACTCTAAACTTTATAACCTTGAATCCAAGGCACCCAAAGACCCAGGCCAGTCGAAGGGCGCCTCGATTATGGATTATGTTAGGGAGACAGCCCTCCCAACCCTTCCCCCTGAGGATTGTGACCTACTTGAGGATCCGTTTAATATTGAGGAGGTACTGAAGGCCATAAGGGATACCCCTGTAGGTAAAAGCCCGGGCCCTGATGGATTTACCCCCAGGTTCTATAAAGTGCTTGGGGCATTGGTGGCTCCCTTTCTGGTTAAGATGTTCAACTCCATATCCGACAACTGCTTCTTCCCGAGACAGGCCCTGGAGGCACACATCACAGTCATACCTAAGCCCGACAGAGACACCACCATGCCTGGAAACTACAGACCTATTTCATTGATCAATGTAGACCTGAAGATCTACGCTAAAATTATCGCCCTCAGGATACAGCCATTGCTTCCCTCCCTGATCAATACAGACCAGGTGGGATTTGTCTTGGGAAGAGAAGCGAGAGATAACACCATCAAAACGATTTCCCTCATACACTACGCGCAGTCGCGGGCTATCCCTGCATGTGCGCTGGCAGTAGACGCAGAGAAAGCGTTTGACAGGGTGCACTGGGGTTTTTTGAGGGCTACGTTGGAACAGTTGGGCTTGGGCCCGGTTATGTTGGCCAGGATCATGGCTCTATACCAGGGCCCTACTGCAAAAGTGAGGGTCAATGGCTCCTTGTCTGGTCCCTTCCGTATTCGGAACGGCACTCGGCAGGGATGCCCCTTGTCTTCACTGCTTTATGTGCTGGTGATGGAGCACCTCGCCAACGCTTTGAGGGGGAATCCATCCATCAAGGGGATTGTCTGCGGGGGTAGGGAGCACAAGCTCTCTCTCTTTGCCGATGACTTACTTATGTATATCACTTCTCCTCACACAACCATGCCCTCTGTTCTAGCGGAGTTCAAACGCTTCGGCGAACTGAGCAACTTCAAAGTGAACCTGTCCAAAACGGAGATCCTGAACATCTCACTGCCTACTGAAACCCAAAGTCTTTTGCAGGCAAACTTTCCGTTCAGGTGGCAGAGGGAGGCCATTAAATATTTGGGCGTCCAGATACCCTCTGACCTGGGGACCCTGTATAAACTTAATTACGCCCCACTCCTGCACTCCACGATCTCTAGCCTCAATTCCTATAGCAAGAAGCAACACTCATGGCTAGGCCGTATAAATATTCTTAAAATGGACATACTCCCGAGGTTTCTGTACTTGTTTCAGGCGGTCCCTCTGGCCCCAGAACGGGGCTTTTTTCAATCCCTCCAGAGGGCCTTCTTTAGATTTGTCTGGGGTAGCGGGAGGCCCAGAATTCGGCGGGAGACGCTTCTTAGGTCCAAGTCGGGGGGAGGGCTTGGGGTCCCGGAACTTCGAACATATCACGCTGCCTCGGTGCTGGTCCGCCTGTCGGATTGGTTCCACCACGGGGACGATAAATGCTGGGTGGGCTTAGAGCAGGCCATCTCCCCCCTCAGTCTAGTAGCCTTGCCTTGGATTGACCCTCCCTCCAGACCCGGGACTCAGGATCTGCCATACTTGGTAGGCCCTTTATTGAAGATATGGGACAGATTGTTGAAGCGGGGAGGGTTGTCACTCAGGCCGGGACCCCTGACCCCTTTGTTTGACAATCCGTTATTTCCACCTGGGATGCATGCTCGGTCCTTCCTCATATGGGATTTGTCTCAGGATATCAGATTGGGCGATGTCGTGTCGGGAGCGGGCCCCCCCTCACTCGCCGACATGCGGGCTCGAGGGGAGACTGGGGGTATCTCTTGGTTTCTACACGCTCAGCTGGTGGCATATGTCAAATCTATCACGCCAGCCTCCTGCCTGTCCCGCCCTCTTACACCTATGGAGAGAGTGTTGCGAGACCCTTCTCCCCCCAAACACGTGATCTCCCTTTTCTACAAGATTCTTCGGGATGAGGGGGAGGATGGACGGCTGCCTCGGTATTGCGGGAGGTGGGAGGAAGACTTGGGACAAAAGCTTGAGCCTGATGACTGGGAAAAATCCTTTGTACTAACCCACAGTCTGTCAGTAGCATCTAGAGCTCAGGAACGGAACTACAAAATCTTGGCGAGATGGTACAGATGCCCGTCAGATTTAGTAAAATTTGGGGGGGCTGACACTGGGGACTGCTGGAGGTGCGGTGGGGCACAGGGGAATATGTTACACATCTGGTGGGAGTGTCCGATGATACAGGCCTTCTGGGAAGGAGTACTGGGAATTTATGAGCACTTGACGCTTGAGAAGATCCCTCACACCCCACAGGTTACGCTCCTCTCGATGATCCCCGGGTCAGTGGTAACAACTAAGAAGGGGCTACTGAGGCATCTGCTCACGGCCGCCAGGTCAGTTATACCAAGACATTGGCGTTCCACGAATGCCCCATCTTTGGTGGAGTGGTACGGGGAGGTTGAGAACATCAAGAGGTTGGAAGGGTTGATGTTGGAGGGGGTGGAGGGGGGCACCCAGAGATTTCTTAAGACATGGACGCTATGGGAGGTCTCTCGGTTCACCCCCGACTTCCAGACATTACTGGAGGCCGGATGAGATTCGGGGCGATAGGGTGGTGGCGCGGATGGGGCCTTTGGGCCTTTTATCCTCTTGATCATCACAGTGGGCTTCGGTCGGGTGGGGGGGTCTGGATGGAATCTGGATGGGGTACAGGCTCAGAACCTCAGGAGTTTCCTTTCCCTGTTCCTCTTTGTACTCTTGTTCTTGTCTTCGTCTTGTCTTGTTTGTCTTCTTTTTCCTTCATATCCCCTTCTTTTTCCTTTTTCTTCTTGTTTCTATCTCTTTTTCGACTCACAGGGGGATGACTTAGGTCACTGTATATCGGACTTGGGCGAGGGGGCGCCTCAGGGGTAGGAGAGTACCTGCTTTTGAGAGGCGACCCGGTTGTTGAATTGTATACATCGTCACCTGCTGGTAGACACCCTGGGCCTGGTCCTTTCGGGTGTCCTGCTGGGATTGAGGCGATCCAGGGCCCTCGTGCATAGTCTGGAATGGTGTCCCCTCCCAAGGAAGTGGTCGTGACATATTCACCTTAGGATCCCCTTGCTAATGTAATCTAATGTAATGTAACACCTTGTGTTGTTCCTATTATTCCCTTGTGTGTGTATTCTTGAAAAACTTTCTCACTCAATAAAGATATATTGAAACTAAAAGGCACAGAATTTAGATGAAAGGGCATTCTGGTTCCTGCGGTATCTATAAACACACGGGCAGGGGAAAGGCACACCCCCTGCTTTCAAAGGCACACCCCCTGCTTTCTGAGCATTTTAGGATTATGAAATAATTTTGGCCTCGTGGTAATGTGTTTGCTGGCCAGCCTATCAGCATTTTTTTGAAAAAAAAATCCCCTGCCATTCTGAGGCGCACTCAGATACTTTGGGGTGAGAGCGTGTCTCAGTAAGCGCAGAGGTCAGGGATGCGGTCATTACAGCTCTCTATGTCGGAGCTCTGGTCTAAAAGATGCTGTGCATTAATATGGGAACGTTGTGAAGTTATTAGAGGTGGCCTGGAAGCTTTCACACTGGGGGGGAATTCCTATTAGGGATGTAGGGCAATGAAAATCCCAGTTTTTGGTTTACTTTCACAACAGTGATTGTCTGCAATTATTATGGTTGGAACCTACACAGCATTATAGAGTGCAGCATATTCACACAGTCAGCCAAGGGCTGAAAGAATCAATTCATTGTGTCAAACTTACTATCATTTACCAACTTCTAGATGTATTTTTGTTTAGTGTAGCTTAAAACACACAAGAAAAAAAAGAACAATTTTAACTTGTTCTAGTGTGTGCAAGCAGGCTGACACTTAAACGGGACCTTCACCATGAGTTATTGAAAAGCCCAAATCCTTAAAAAACGATTCCCCAGCATGTAAAATGTATATATTTTAAGTTTTTAGTCACTTATTATTCTTTCCCCCACTGGGCTGCAACTCTGTTCAGGACTTTAGGATATGGGCGCCGCCATCTTTACTCAGAAGCATCACACTTACTGAGGAGAGGAGAGGAGGAAAAGTACAGGGGGTGGGGTTATAGCTGTGCTTTGCTCAGACAGAGCAGAGCTGGGGTCAGGAAAAGGTCAGCAGTCCCAGAATGCAGAGCAGCACAGTCAGAAGGCACTTCCTGTTTGCAGGCTGCCTGATGTTCCATGAGCCGCCATCTTTGATGTTTAAAGGCTCATAACATGCAGTAGATGCAGGTAGGATGATTTTTAATGTGAGCAATCTGTATGTACAGTGTGGGGGAAACATATAATACAGACTCTTATTCAGAGTGAAGGACTGCTTTAACAGTCACTGAGTGCGTCTGACCAATCTTTGATTCTTTAAAATGTCCCGTCTTGGAGATTGTATCCTGTGCCATGCCCCCTGCCTTATAAAATAGTAAACTACATATATATCGATTATGATCGCAGTCATTTTATTTTGTTTCTCACCAGCAATAATTAAATGTGTTAAAAAAACATGATGGGGTGCAGCGATTTCCCTATCCCTGCTGAACCACCAATGAAAAACAAAGGGCTACCCCCCTTTTCCAATAGATGGTGTTTCCTGAGGCATTACAGCTGATTCTTCATACATCAGCATGGAGCAACAGAGGCCATGAATGTTGGCCTCTGACCATCGATGCCAGCAGTGTGTTTCCTTCCAGTGCTCCTGCTATAGAAGTCAGGACATTTGAATATTGATTCCTTTTTTATATACAGTATTTTATAACAAAGATTGGTCTTTTTTTGGATGGGGGGCTATGACTTTTTCTATGGGCCCTGTGAAACCTATGTACACCTTTGAAAGAAAGATTACGCTAGAACTC
This sequence comes from Gastrophryne carolinensis, assembly GCA_027917425.1. NCBI lineage: Eukaryota > Metazoa > Chordata > Amphibia > Anura > Microhylidae > Gastrophryne > Gastrophryne carolinensis. The sequence goes on from CM051234.1 coordinate 271,127,902, forward strand.
TAATGGCAGAAATGATTTGCAGAGTTGATTGTTTTGTAGTAGTAGTTAAACTCAGGGAAGTTGGAAGATTACTTGAGCTGACTGGTTTAGCTGAAGTGTACTTATTAGAATAAACCCAAGCTGTGTTGGAAAAAAGTAGAAAACAGGCCTTTTTTAGACCAGTTGTGAGATCCTGGCCAGGTTCGAACCCTGAACCGCTGCAGTAGCAGGCTACAGCCCTGCCCAGCTATTCTGTTCTTTATCCTCATCAATATATCTAGTCTAAGCCTCCTGTCTATCATGCCCCGCCACCCCTCCCCTTTACCTGGTCGTCAATTTCCAACAACTTCCTGGCTATTCAAAGGGAAAGTCCACTTCCAATGGTATTTTTGGTGTATTGCCAACTATACACCAAGTGAAGTGAGCCCTGTACAATCAGAATGCTGCTGCTGGCAGTATGTAAAGTTGACTGAGCTCCCTCACGACAGCAGCAGCCATAGCAACAGAGTTCTGAGCCGTCTGTACAGGGCTCACTTCTCTATTCTTGTAGATCATGGTGTACAGACTTGGTGTACAGCTGCCAATAGCAACAGAATGCAAACTTAACTTTAAAAAACTTCAGCACCTCGAGGACATCCTTTTGGCACAACCAAAAAAAAAAAAAAACACTCAAAAAAGCCATCAAAAGTGGCCTTAAAGTCTCTGTCTGGCCAAGTGGGGTTGCCGCAGCATTTTGTGCTATCCTTTGTGAAAAGCGGATCCTAATGTGTTTCTCAGCACTCTTTTTTCACAAAAATGTCTAACTACTGCCATTGGATTTCACTGCAGTTATTCATTCTGTCTGAACATTCACTTGTGTATGGCTTGTGATTCTACAGCCAGTTTTTTTTTATTTGCATTTTTTTTCTTTTGGGCATACAGTGGCAGGGGAGCACTCAGCAACACTTTTTCTTGGTGGCCTGGTAATGCATGTCAGTGTATGTCATTCAAGAATTTTGCAACATGGTCAGTGGGTGGGCAAGGGCTGAGATTTTTAAAAATGATTTAAGAATATAAATAAAAATAGTGCTTGTACATGGGGGAGTGTGCTAGAAACACGCACGCGCGCGTGTGTGTGTGTGAGGGGGCTCTTTGGTCGGCACTGGAGTCTGCAAGATTCCAGGACTGGCCGATTTCTTATTCATGGGGCATCCAAATTTGTGATGTCACCTGTCAAATGCCACATCCCTTGTTTCTCTAGGTCTCTAGTTTCTGGCGAGAAGCCATTCAGATTTGCTGACATATGCGATCCTGAGGCCGCTACCGGCTCTGTCATCAAACTGATTTCTAGGGCATTTATTAATATATGGAATAGAGCGCTGACTGGATCAGAGCCTGAGCATGTGCCCTAGAGTCATCTGTGAGGGCGCATGCACATAAAGTGCCTAGGACAGCAAGAATCCTAAACAAGGCCCTGTCATTGGATTCCACTGCATCAATTTATGTTTGAACATTCACCTGTGTCTGGATTGCGATTTCTATCGTTTATTGTGCTGGATTGCTTCTGTTTAGAGTGGATGTCCATTCTAAGTGTAATGATGCTGTAAATTGGAAGTTAGGATTTTGGAAGATTGTCAGGTCAAAGTTAGTGTTCTAACCCATGAATTAGGCATTTCAGTTGGCACAATTTCCTGCATCATTCACAATGTTTTGATTATGTCAAAGGTCAGTTCCCGGTGGGTGCCACGAATGTTGACACTTGAGCAAAAAACATATAGTCAGCAATTAGAATTTAGACTTGCTTTGAGAAATGTATTCTTGAAATGTTATGGGTGATTAAACCTGGCTCCACCACCATGATCCTAAAACTAAACATACCTTCATACCTGTATTTCCTGCAGCGCTGTGTGAAAGCCCTAGCAAAGCTGTATGTACCATAGCCAATCCTTTCAATAACATTTCCCCAGGCCCACCCAAAAATTAGGCTTGGAGCTTTCTCTGACCACAGTGCGCATTTGACTCCTAAAGATACACCATGACATGCCTTTCCTTTCCTAACTGAACCACACACAGAAATGGAAGCAAATGCAGTGGCTTTACTAAGAATACATAAAGTATTGATGTATAATTGGAGATTTTGAGATGCTTTGAAATGACTTACAGTATTTTTTAAGTGGGAGAAAGTTAATGTGTGTCTGGACATGGATTTTAACTTCATCTGAAGTCAACCAGATTTGTGGAAGTCCCCTTTAATATCAAGAAGAGGTTTTCAAGTGGTGTTATAGGCTCCCTGAAAACTGTAGTGCAAAGGTTTGAACTGAAGACTGACTGGGTGTTTATTTGAAAGCTGCTAATGTAGGATATGATTTGAACATCTTCTCTTTAAATCTGCGCAGTCTGAATTGTGGAGAAATTCCAGTAGTTATGGTTTTTGGGACGGTAGAGAAATGCTTGTGGTTTTCACTGGGATTGTATTGTAAACACCCATTAATTGCTTTTTAAAATCTTTTTTTTGGTCTTACTGAAGCTTGTGAGATAGTGTTTTTGGTTTATCTTGGTAAGGTATATTGTAATTAATACTTTTATTTGTTTTTTCCTTGGAAAGGAATGCTTCAAAAACAACACGGGTACAATTTTGGGGTACATTTGCACCAAACAATACAGCAGTCAAGATTTTTGGATTCTGGAATTTTCTGCCCCAAAGAAGCAAAATGGAGCATGATTTTTTTCACTTCCCCTGGATCAATTATTTTCCCCCCTTCTGTTTGCTCATAGTACATAGATGTGTTTTTCAATTTACGCATTATGTTAATAATCTCGTTACTGTTAAATCATAATTGTGCATTGCCATCGAAATATATATTTCATGTGCATGCTCCATTTGCCTATTCTGTAATTATATGATGGCGACACAGATTTCCAAAAATAACCACATCATTAGGAGAAAGAAGACTATACCCAAGAAAAAAGAGAAAGCTCCAAAGCATGCACAAAAAATGTAATGTAAGAATTTGTTCTCAAAAACAGTCTGAAGTGCAAACCATATACCAACCTCCTCATAAACAACAGAACTCTAAGGATTTAGAATATGAAGAGGACACTCTGTGGATACCTATTTTACAGAGGAGAACATGTTTTATTACAAACACAGGTTAGAGAGGAAGCTCAGCTATATGCCAATGTTTGTATCATCTTCCTATAATTCCAGTTTCATAGAAGCAGTGGCACACAGTTATTGCATAACAATTAGCAAATTACCACATTCTCTAGGTTTCCTTCTGGCTGGCAGTGTTAAAGGGCCACTCCAGCTCCAGTTTAACAGTTATAAAATACTCCCTGCCACCACCTTTTAGTGTTGAAGCATGGCTAATAAATCAAACAACAGAAGACACTCACCTGCACCCGGCATGTAGTCGGGCGATGCCACAGATTCTGCCTGATCTTCCACCGCCATTTTAGAGTTCAGCCCGTCTATTCAAAAGATGCTGGGTGCATCGCTGGATGCCAGGTACAGGTGAGTGTCTTTTGTTATTCTATTTATTTGTCATGCTTCAACACTAATAGGAGGTGGAAGGGTGGGGGGTATTTTATAATTATTAAACCAGGCTGGAGTGGCCATTTAATGTTATGCTATTTGAAGACACAATATACTGTAGCACTCACTGCTATTTTGTTTTTATGACTATTCCTATTTTAATAATTTCATACTTAAATTTCATTTCCATTCATCATCATCAGACCACTGCGGGGTATATGTTGTGCACATTTTCTGGTGCTGACTGATTACCCTTTGACAGCAATTAATTAGGAAAAAAAAGAAAGCAAGAATGTTCTGTGCTAACAAATAAAAGGCAGATTGCCTTCAAGCTTTGACCATCCTGAGTGAATAACAAGTAAATGGCAATAAAACCACTTTTTTTTTTACAGGCAGCCTTATTTCTTTTCACTCAAATTCACCACCTCTAAATTTTTTTTACAGACAGCACTATGCCCAACATTTCTCCTGTAATAGGTATGCCTAATATTTAATATTATACCTCCTCAAAACACACTTAAACTGGACCTTTCAGCTGCTATGCCAAATCTGGAGTCTAAAAGATGCCAGCTGACAAAGTTACCCTAGGGTATCCCTTCTCGTGTGAACTCCTTGCAATGGCCCACAATTGCATACCTTACCGGTGCGCCCACTCTGCAGCCGCATCTCCCTGAAGTGGAGGCGTGTTCCCGTGACCCAATCATTCTGATAGGCTGTGGGTCAAAGATCACAGGGAGACTGGGGATGCGGCCCCTCCCTAGGCAAGCAATTGCATTGTCCCCGTTTCCCACACAACTAGTTCAATGTAAATGGCTCTTTGTGACAATAAAGTTTCAGAAGGGTTAACAAAAAGCACAGAATAAACTGTATTGTTTTGTAAATAAAGTGTTTACAGATACTAAATAGGAACAGCAAGCGCATTGGGGGAATAGGATACACATAAATGGTCATTTTTTTATGAAGGACTTGAATACACATAACAAATACAAGGGAAATTTGTAACACCAAGCGGGATACGCGCGGTGTTTAAAAAGGTTTTTGCATTTTGATTCCGAGATAATAAATGAACTTGTACTTGAAGAGTTGATTTTCATTATACTGTATGACTGGATTTTGGTTTAATCTTTAAGTCATTAATTGTGCCCCCCAAACCTGAAAAATGGATATTGTCAGTGTGCCACACATCCCCGCTTCCCCTTTAATTCTTACGATCGGGTTACTCCACCAGCAGGTGGCGACGTTGCAGGGAGAAGTCTTGAAAACGAGCCCCTTCCGGCCTATATATACCTGGGACCTCCCACTCAACACCAGTGATTAAAAAAGCAGAAAGACAAGGTACCAGGAAATCCAATGGTAACCTCAAAATAAAAAAAAGCTTCACCATATAAAGGATCCAGGATACCAAAAAGGGCGGGTGAAGCGGTGTGTGTGGCACACTGACAATATCCATTTTTCAGGTGAGTACTCACAAAATGGTATTATTCTCAGTGTGCCACACACCCTGCTTCCCCTTTAATTCTTACGATCGGGACATCCAAAAGCAGTGTCCACAAGGGATGGGTATCCGAAGGCAAAATGAAGCATAACTTAAATGACTGCAGTCTGCAGAACTTTGCGGCCAAACACAGCATCCGCTGAGGCCCGCACATCAACCTTGTAAAACTTAGAAAAAGTATGAACAGGACCAAGTAGCGGCCTTACAAACTTGTTCAACAGAAGCTTGGTGCTGAAAAGCCCAAGACGCTCCAACGGCGCGAGTAGAATGAGCAGTGATACGAAAAGGGGGAACTTTCCCCTTAGCAGAATAGGCCGCAATAATGGCCTGACGTATCCATTTGCTAATGGAAGATTTGGCCGGCGCCAATCCCTTCCTAGGCCCATAGGGCACAACAAAAAAGGCATCAGTTTTACGAAAAGGAGAAGTAATAATCAAATAGTACTTAACACAGCGTACTACATCCAAACAATGCAAAACCCTCTCCTTGTCATTCTTAGGCTTAGGACACAGGGAGGGAAGAACAATATCCTGATTCAAATGAAAAGCAGAAACAACCTTAGGAGGAAAGTCCGGTTTGAACCAAAAGACCACTTTGTCCTGATGCCTCTCAAAGTAGGGCGCCTGAATAGACAAGGCCGCCAACTCCGAGACACGCGTACCGAAGTGATAGCTACCAAGAAGACAATCTTCTGAGTCAGGGTAGACAAAGCAATATCTTGCAAAGGCTCAAAGGGAGGAGCCTGAAGAGCAGAAAGAACCAAATTCAAGTCCCAAACAGGGAGTAATGCTTTCCTGGGAGGCCGCACATGCGTAACCCCCTGGAAAAAAGTTTTAACTAAAGGAAGAAGCGCAAAACGCTTCTGAAAAAAGATAGATAAGGCAGAAACCTGCCCTTTCAAAGTACTCAGCTGAAGACCGGAGTCCAGCCCCGATTGTAAAAACTCCAGAATCCTGGAGACCGAAAAGACCCTACAAGGCAAGGACCTAACCTAACACCAAGTGATATAGGCTTTCCAAGTCCTATAGTAGGTGATAGAAAAAGACCTATTTCGGGCACCGATCAGAGTCTTAATAACAGAGTCAGAAAGACCCTCCTCCTTCAAGATGGAGGTCTCAGCGGCCAAGCCATCAAAACCAGCGTTGGTAAACTGGGGTAAGACAGCCGACCCTGAGTGAGCAGATCGGGCCGAAGAGGCAGAATGAGCTGATTCACTGTCAGCCAAACGATGTCTGCGCACCATACTCGTCTTGGCCATCTTGGGGCCACGAGAATGGCGGACACCCTTTCCAGAACCAGCTTCCGTACCACCCAGCCTAGCATGGGTATCGGAGGAAACAGGTACAGAAACCCCGGGTCCCCCCAGCTCAGGGATATGGCTTCCGCCGCCAGAGAATCCTGGGAGAGCAACACAAAGATCGGGAGCCTGCAATTGTGACGAAAGGGAAACAGGACCACCTCCGGTGTCCCCCACCGGAGCGGACTACAGACTGCCGAGAGACAAGGAACATGTGCCTTCGCCCAGGTCAGGATCAGGGACACCACTCTGAGGGCACCCAGACTGCAAGTCCCTCCCTGATGACTGATGTAAGCAACCGCTGTTTGATTGTCCGAGCGAAGCTGAACCAGAAGGCCCAGACCCTGATGAGACAAAAGAGCAAGAACCAGACGGAAGGCTCTCAGCTCCAGAACAGACGGCCGAGGGTAGGAAAGAAGGACCCAAGCCAACTCCTGAATCAGACACATTTTGGGCTGAGTGAGAAACACCCTGTGTTGACCGGAATCCGACCGCATTCCCAGAAAGGACACCCCCCTGGCCGGAGCAAGGGAGGACCTGGGAAGGTTGAAAACTTCAGATACAGGACGGGGCAAGCCGACCCGTCCTTCTTGGGGGCTGCGAAGAGAATGGAGCAAAAACCGAGGCCCACCTCTAAGCGCGGCACCGGCCGGATGCCCGCCATTTCCAGGAAAAACCGTGAAGGTGGGCGAGACTCGAACTCCGGTTTGTAACCGTGCGACACCCCCTCCCAGATCCATGTGTCCGGAATCTCGCAGCCTTAAACCAGGGAGAAGTGTCGCAATCGTCCCCCCACCCGCACGGGTGAGGGCAGCCCCTCATTGCTGAGCGGGCTTAGCAGTAGGTTTGGGCTTGGCACCCCAGGACTGACCGGGACGGCCACGACCTCTTCCCCGGGACCAACCTACACCCCCGGTAACGGGAAGGGAAGCCCCTCTGCCCGCCCTGGCTCCTCGAAAGGAGGGACTAAAGGAACTTGCACCCCGAAAGGAGCGACGAGGCTTCTTGAATTGAGGCAACTTACCATCCTTGGTAACAGCATCCAATTTCTCGCCAAAAAGGCGTAAACCTAAGAAAGGTAGCGCTGTAAGCGCCCTTTTAGAGTTAAGGTCCGCCGTCCACTGGCGCAGCCATATAGACCGACGAATAGCCACCAGCAATGCCGCTGTCCTGCTACTCGTCGCAAGAGCATCGTCCTAAGCAGTCAGGACAAAAGAAACAAACGACTCACACTGCTTGAGAGAACTAAACATATCACAAGTGGGATCAAGATCTGCGAGCAGATCCCTAATAATGGATCTAACTGCCAGCAGAAGAAGCGCCGAAGCACAAATTGGCCGTAGTGTCGACCCGGCACTGATAAAACCATGGCGAGCCAATTGATCAACCCGACGATCCTCACCATCCTTAATGGTAGTGGTGCCAGAAAAGTGCAATGCAGCCGAGCCAGTCAACCCTAACACCGGGGTATTGACGTCGGGGGGCACTGACCAAAGCTTCACCAAGTCCTCCGGAAAGGGATAACGCTTATCCCAATTAGGAGGAGTTCCAACCAGGCGCGCGGGTTGTTCCCATTCCTTAAGGACAACCCTCTCAAAGTGCTGTTGCCTGGGAAACACCAAACGCAGCTGGGGTACATCAAACAACTCACCCTTTGGCAGAGGGACCACCGCAGGCGGATCCAAGGCCAAAACTTTAAACATTTGAGCCAAAATGGAAGGAGTGTCAATGGATACCCCCACAGCCTGATCACCAGCAGTGTCAAACAATAGCTGGTCTGCAGGCTCATCCGACTCCTCAAGGAGTTCTCCCTCCTCAACAGGGGGACAATCGGACCAATCCAAAAATTCAGGTACCTCACCCTCCGAAGCAGGCACTGCCGGAGAAAGGTGCTTCCGCTTTGCCGTAGCCTTCTGAGCCACTAAAGCGTAAATTATTTTCTCAAGGTTGGCCAACCGCGCATGCAGCCCGGAATGCGAATCCCCATTTTTGACAATGTCACACGGGGTCCGGACTAGGTTGGGGGGGATAGGAGATGACGGAAGTTGCGAGGAGCCAGAAGTCGGAGCAACGGACTGGCGCGCAATGTTCTGCCTTGCACATGGAACGCATAATATGACATCATCGCCTGGGAGCGGAGCCCCACAACCCCCACACAGCCTGGATAGCCCCGAAGAGCCATTTCTGGTAACGTTGGAAGCCTCCATATGGTGAATTTGTGGTATTCGCAACAACCCAGGGTTTTACGCATTAAGCAACCCGGGATGCCCCTTTGTAATTAAAGTCCCCCAACCAGTATACACCACATTCATACATAACCAACAAGGCAAACATATATGAATAGTTTAAACATCATGAATAAAATATACATGACACATGCTATTTCAAGGCAAAGCCAGAGAGTGCATCAATAAAAAAAATAAGAGTATATACCTGCATAAATATATATATATATATATATATATATATATATATATATATACACATAACCACACATACACATACCCAAATACTGGCATTTGACCCATACATAAGCAGAAGTGCCCCAGGAAAAAACGCTATACATGGCAGGCAATAACAAAGTACAAGGACGGCCCCACGTGCGCAATGGTGGGGACCGTTTACCTCTACAGCTCAAGCCGCACTGGACCCTTCCCCCACTGGCTTCAGCACACCTGTCTCTAATGAGACAGGGGAAGTGAAGGGCAGGCCCGGACACAGCAAAAAAAGGGGGGAAATTTGAAAGTGCAACACAAAGGCCCCAGCAGCCCAAGCCACGCGCCACCACCGCAGCGCTGCCCAGCCAAAGCACTTCCACACATAACACCAAGTAAAGCACCTCATGCAACACGCACCCCCCCCCATTTAGCGAAGGGAGAAGGGGCAGAGCGGGAGAAGGTGGCCATAGGGAACATCGGGACAGGAGCATCCAAAATCCGGATCACTATGCCGGATAGCCGCATTGCACAAGTGGGGTTGAGCGGAGGAGGTAAGCTCCTAGGCACCTAAAGTGCCATCTACCTTTGCCCAGCCAGCAGCCTAGGCTGGGAGGCTTCCGTTTAACTAGGCATAAACAACACAATAGAACTGGGCAGAAATAGACCAAAAGGGGATGCCGGGTTTGACCCCGGCTACCTGCAAGCAGGAGACTTCTTTCTTCTGTCTTGTCGCTTCATGCAGAGAGAAAAAACTGGTGTTGAGTGGGAGGTCCCAGGTATATATAGGCCGGAAGGGGCTCGTTTTCAAGACTTCTCTGCAACGTCGCCACTGGAGTAACCCGATCGTAAGAATTAAAGGGGAAGCGGGGTGTGTGGCACACTGAGAATATCAACAACAAGCGTTACATCTTTGCTATAGCCTTACTTCAAGTGGTGAGATGATAACATTAACTGACTGCAATATTTATCTCATTCAGTCTGCTACTGTAAGCACACTTTAAAGCCAGTCTGATTGGTTGTCCAAGCAGTATCTGCTTAACATTCATTTCATGGGCTTGACAAGGGGGAATAGCTTGTATGGCTTATGTAGATTAATGGCTGCTTGACACATTCATAGAGTGATGCTCTTAGACTCTCCAACCCCCTTTCATCAGCTGCAGTCTCCAGATTTACAAATCTGATGCTTAGATGTAGAGCTAATACTTTCCTTTATTTTACTCATCCATACAGAAAAAGGGCACAATTAGTTTTTTTGTTTAACTAAAGACTGATTCAAGCACTGTAACACATGCAACAAATAAGCAAATGGAAGCCCTAAGGAAAACACAAATAAACAATTGTTGATGTTAATAATAGTATCCACAGAAGTATTGCAATTATGTGGCATTTGTTTTACTTTAATATAAGCCTCTATGCACACTGTGTATGCCCTTCTCTTTGGCTACCCACTATTATCAATATATACAGTTAGTGAATAAATATACCCCCTTGTTGACTCATTTTGGTTTCATATTTGATTTTCCTGTTGCTCATCTTTCACTTGTGACACTAAGCAAGTCAATTATCTAAATTGATGCTGGCATTGTGTGACTTTACTGGCAGAATTGTTATGTAGGTGGAACCACATCTGAACCAAGCTTCTTGCATCTTAAAAGCAGGTTAATTATGGCAGTTCAACATTTCTTTTATGACTGTTTTTGAAGATTTGGAAACATTTATAGTTTTACAGAATAACACAGCTATGGGGCATTCACATCACATGCTCATATTTTACAGCAGTTATTACACTTACGCTGCCCATTCCAGCTTTTCATTCTTGATAGAATTATACAAAGCCTACAAAAAACAAAAGTCAACATTACTGATAACATTCTACATATCTGTCTCAAAAATTCTAATAGAATTTGACAATTGTTTTCTTCAACTCTATTTTCATGTTTTTTGACTGTACCAAACAATTTCCTTCCTGATCAGTAGTTATACATACAGTTTCAAGAATGGTTATAAAACAATTCAAATGCTTTAGCTTTGTAAACTATTTGTTACACCCAGAACAAGAGTATAAAAGTCAGATGGGGTGACAATAAGGCTACAGAAGCTAAATGTAAAAGAAGAGAATGAAATACAATAAATGACGAGATAAACAGGAAGAGTAATAAATCAATCATCCAAATTATTATCAGTTAAAGTGATTGACCACCGAAAAAAAACCAACAAAACGGTACTCTCTTTTATCCAACACCATTGATCGGTGAGCCACATGAGTCTGGCAATCAGCAACTCACCTGATCGCTAAATGAAGAGCCCACACAGCCCCCAGGTCAAAAATGGGCTCGAGATTGATTGTGTGTCGACTCTCGACCTACCACCAGTCACAGAACTACCATGCCCTCTCCATTCTTTGCGATGGAGGTAGTGTGCCAAGGCCTGAGCCCCCCCTTGAAAGAAATTAAGGATATTTGACTGCCCATGGGATGGTATCCTCTGGTCTGACTCACTTAATCCTAAACCATATCTCAATATCCTGCCCCCCCCCCCCCCCCTCATGATTTTAATAAAAAGAGAATTCAAGTTGTGAAAGCAGCTGGATGGAAATGGCACATTGAAAAGATTGGAGGAGGAATGACATCCTGGGTAAAATCTTCTTTTTACTTAGGTTTATTCTGTCCAGCTACGTAAAAGTGGCAAGATTTCAGTCCTTGAAACCTTAACCAATCCCAATAAAAATAGGGATGAAATTGGGCTTAGCAGCTCTCTAAGTTAGAGGATATATTTGTACTTTGGTAATAGCTGGGTTAGTCCCATTAACAAAAATTAGGTTAAAATGAGTTAAGATGTGGAGCTGTTCTGCAAAGAGGCCAGGGCTCATCAAAGTAAATTAAAAAATAAAGTCTACTGACTTCTTTGCACAGGGAGCCTTGTATGTTCTTTGTATGTTTCCCCCATCCTGTACATACAGATTGCCCACATTCAAGATCATCCTACTTGCACCTAGTGCATTTTCTCAAGCTGCCTGCAAAAAGGAAGTGTCTTCTGACTGTGCCACTCTGTATTCAGGGATTGCTGTCCTTTTCCTGACCCCATCTCTGTTCTGTCCTTACAGAGCATATCTATAAACTGCCCCCTGCACTCCCCCCCCCCCCTTCTCAGTATGTGATGCTTCTGAGGCAAGATGGTAGCGCCCACATCCTAGAATCCTGAACAGAATTGCAGCCCAGCGGGGGAAAAAATAAGTAATGGTCAAAACGTAAAATATATGTATTTTTCGATGCTGGGGAATAGTTTAACGGTTTGGGCATTTCATTTAATGATGCTGAAGGTCTGGTTTAATACTTCATGCATCTACAGTATGAAGTAGCAATGTACTGTTTTAAGGGTTAAACCCATTTTTACACATATGCAAAAAATGTTCTGGACAAATGGCAGAGAAGTGATCTCTTTGGACTGAAAAGATTCAGTCCCAGTATCCCACCAGCATCAACACCCAAGTTTCCTTTTCTCAGTTTCTGTAATACACAGACAATAGATATAATTGTTAAGGTATACATGAAGAATAATACCCATATTTTTAACTAGCATCCTGAATTACTATCCCCACAAAGAGCCAATTTTCACTGCTCCTGCTTCACTCTAATCCCAGATAACGCCATCTGTTTAGCTGTAAAGCTCCACCTCCCCCATTCATTGCCACTGTTGTGTATGGCAATGATGTCTTTGCCACACCAACGCAAAGACCGATTGCCTGCCATCTTACAGAGAGGGACCGCAAAAAAAAACAATGTTCAATAATGATTCACAAAGTGACAATATCCTCTTTTAGTTCTACGCCTTAAGAGGGGCATATTGGCAGGGACTTTGGCCAAATGTATTTCATAAGTTCAGTGAGTTTTGGTCCGCTTTAATTTCTATTAAATCAGCTATTAGCATATTGATAGCATTTAGGTACATGTAAATATTTTTTCAGCTATCATAGTCTCCGTAAAAGCAACTGACCATGTTTTGATTAAAGTTTCCAGAGCAAAATAATAAAACATATTATGTTAGCTGAATTAAAGACAATTATCAGCCTAAAAAAAAAAAAAAAAAAAAAAACTATACTCACCATGTGTCCCACACAGTCACCGATAGTCCGATGCTACATGCTCTTATCTTCCCAATAGTCACTGTTAGCTGGCACACCTCCCTCCATTCACTGCAATGTAAAGGGGTGTGTGAAGGACTAACACGCCCCTTTCCATTGCAGTGAATGGAGGTGGACGTGCCAGCTAACTGTGACTGATGGCAGGGGCATCTTTGGGTTGGAGAAGATGGAAAAGACGTGCAGGCATGCAACGTGGTACGTGGATCCAGCTATCAGGTAAGATCTGCAGCATAGCACTATCAGTCTGCATGGGACACATGGTAAATAAAGACAATTTTCAGCCTCAAACAAAAAAAATGCTATAAGTTACTGACTAAATTACACAAAATGTTAAAACCATGCCACACATATTGCATCCCAGATAAGGAATAACTTCATGTGCAAAATGTTGGGGTTATCTACATTAGCATCTTTGTTACTCAAATTAATTTGATGCATATCATATTTTAATTTTAAAATATCTACAAAATGTAATACAATTCTTCTCCTATGTATCTCTATCCACCAATGCAGAGGTCTATCAACACAGTAATCTCTAAACTGTAAATGCACACACCCCGCTCACCTCCAAGCCGTGGTGTATCCACGCCACCCAGTCAGAAATGCCGGACGCGTGCACCGCTGAAAGGGGGGCGGAGATGCGGCCACAGCGCAGCGTCACGGTGAGGGCTCCGACAGAGTTTCAGTATATTGGCTCTTCCGGGAGCCGCAGTGGGATGTCTTTTAGACTCCCGGGCCAGCAAAGTTCCTTTTTAAGTGTTTTTAATCAGAATCGTATGAATAAAATGTCCTAGCAAAACATAACTGAACTACCCGAAGGTGAAGATTAAGAGCAATGTCAGAATTTATTGTTTACCTAAAACCCCAAGACCATCTGAAATCAAGGAAAAATGACACCCCGTGAACACAACCACTCTCTTTTAATCTGGCTTTTTCCATCCATTTGAAATAGGGGTCTGGGGTTAGCCAATAGGGGGATGCATTTCTTTCTCATTACAGAGATAGCAAGCCTTTTGCAGAACCCCCCCCCCCCCCCAGATATCTTTCAGACCTTGTTAGACCAGACTACCCAAAATTGCTCATTGTGCTGTGTAAGGTAGGTCATTTCATAGAAACTAGAAGGAAAACCCAAATTTAGAGATCTAAATCTGTTACCAGCAGCCCATATTTTAACGAACTGCCCGTCTCCAAAATACCTATAAAAACATCCCCAGAGGGAAATAGGTTCAGATTTCTATAGGCTGAAGCAGGGATAGCTTTCCAGATATAAAGCTATACATTTGGAATCTAGATACCTATTTAGTCAGCCCTGACTTTCCTAGACTCATAGTTTGTGAACTTAGATGGTTTCTGGGAAACGTCTAGCCAGGGAATGGATTAAGGATGACCTGTCTCTCAATAATATATCAAGGGGACTGTCCCAGTCCTTATCCAATATCCTAATAAGGAATATCTCAATGTAGTGGTCTAAGGTTGTATTAATCTGCCAATTCTGTCCTCTGTGGGTGTTTCATTCTAGTCTGTTGCAAAGGGAAAGGGTCTAGCCAGGGCCACCATCAGGGTAGGAGGGTTGGGACTAGAGTCCTGCTCTGAGCCTTCCTATGGAAGTGAGCAATACAGCCACGATTGGTGTGTTGTGGGAAGAGGGAAGCAAAGCCGTTAGTTCCACAGTTGCTTTTTTCACAAGAGCACAACAGAGGTAACACCATGAGAAACAAACAGCCGACTTCTTATTCTGCCCACCATCACATGTAGAGTGGCCAGACACAATGCTGGTCCTTGTGCACGCCTGACAGCTGCTCCACAGATCCCCGCATCTTACTCCACAGCGCCCAAGCAGCTCACGCCACCACAAGTAACATTTCAAATAATACCACGGGGCCCCCACTATTCAACCCAACGGGTCATAGGTTACGTTAGTTATTGCTGTAGCCTTGGCTGAGGGATTAAGGACTGCAGTGTAGTGGGTGAGGGCTTCTGTGCTGCTAGCCACTCTTCCCCCAAGCCACTCCTCCTGGGCAGTACCTGGTTTGGATCACTGGGGAAAATACTCACTTTGTGGCCATGGTCCTTCTCTCATCCCTCATAATTTAGATGAACTGTGGGATCAGAGGAAGAGTGTGATGAGGAACTGGGCAGTGGAATCAATTGTGGTTGTATGGCTCAAAAATTCCTGGGTTTGTCTATATTTTTGGGTAAATCATGCTGCACAAGAAAACGAGGATTGATTAAATCCTCCCCTGATAGTTTTGCCCAGTAGAGCAAAATCTAGAAGAACTTATCACCTAAATTATCAGCTGTTTGTGAAAATGCCCTCCAGATCCAATGAACCTTAACTACCATTCACTGCTGCTGCTGGAGGATATTCACCCATACACCATTGTTTAGCTTTGGTAAAGAAAATATTTCAGACACTAATCAATCAGGTTAGTGCACCTGCTGCTAACTGTCTGCCTTGGTGTTTCTGGCTATGTTTACAGCTTGGAAAAGTGGCCTTTTAGACACAACTGCTTGGGATCGACCTTGATTAATCCATGCCCAATCTGGCATGGTGCCTAAAGCTTTAACCCTTTCACTGCCAGCCTACCTAGAGATTCTGTCACTCTTTGTTGCCAAACAAATGTAAGCATTTGCATTATATAATGTTTAACTGTGATTTTTGTAGATATTTCCAGGAAAATTATATATTTTTTATCAGAAGAGATTGGGCTTTAACATAAAAATGTCTTGATTCAATTTTTTTCAGTGCATTCTCAATACTATTAAGTGAAATATGTGGAAACATTTTTTTTTTTTTTAAATGTTATTGATTTTTTTTCAAGAAAACCATATGGCAAGTGAAAGTCCCATGCCTCGCAACAGTACCACATAATAATAATATGATAATTATATTATATTTTTGTTGTATTCTATAATATAGGGAAAAATGCTGGCGCTAAATTGTCAGGAAAGCAGCCACGTAGCTGGCATTTAAAGTGGAACAAAATCCGTCCTAGTCGACCCTGAAACCTAAATGATTTGTATTGGGATGCCCTGCTGTGTGAAACCCCCCCTGGGGCTTCAATTGGGAGTGAGTGAGCCTTCATCCCTAGCAGCACATGCGCTCTCACCCCAGCCAATCTGATTGACTAGGACAGGAGCACACTCATAGCCCAAGGATGCTTGGGATATGACCACTCTCCTCTCCCATTTAAAAAAAAATGTGCAGCTGGACAGGGGAGCGTCAAATTCCCGGGTTATTTTCCGCTTTAAACCACACATGCTCAGCCCTGCTCCTCAAAGGTTTTTCAGATCTCCACAAAAATGCACAGGTGAAATAATTCGTACTTAGACAGAGCTAACCATGTAGAGATGTGCAAAAAATGGCCTGCTGGTGGCCCTTGAGAAGCAAGGTTGAGCAAAACCTTCTACAGCTTTTCCCCCTTTGGTCAAAGATTTGGTAAAGTCACCTCTATCAACTATCCAGTTGATCAAACACTTTGTCATGTGCATTTCACAAATGAATAATATTGTCTCTACTTTAATACAGTTGAAATCAAAATTATTCAGCCCCTCATGATAAATAAGGTTTATTTCGAAAATGTACAAACTTTCTGCTGTCAAATAAGAGCAGCTTAAATTAGCTCACCGCAAATAATAAGACAAGTGTTTTCTCCTAATTCACAGAATGTTGCCTTTACTGATTATTGAAATCTCAGGTGAAAGGAGTTAAGATGTCAAAAAAGGTAAAAGATAATTGCTTTGCACAGCATAGTTTGCTACTTCAAGCTAAACAGATTAATGGTCACACTATCAGGGCTTCTTTGCGTTCTCATCCTATATCTGCAGGGCCAATGGATTCTATCATTCATTCATTAGGAAATCCTAGGAGAAAATATTGTGCCTTCTGAGAGGAAGATGAACCATGTGCATCGTTGGACCTACTAACAAGACATTGATACTAGTATACTTAAAAACTCAGCCAAGGCTTGGCTTCAGAGCGCATCATAGCCACAACCATCAGACTAGAACCCATTAATATTAATGAACTGATATGGGCTACGATTTCTCAGAAGTGGTCTAGAAGGAGAAGGTGATAACAGAAATAGGGTGATCTACTCAAGGCACATTGCAATTCTGTACGACAGATATGTATGTGCTGAGCTATTTAAATGTGTCCCTGTTTTTGTAGAGCTGAATGTCACTGTAACCATATGAGTTTGAGGTGTTTTATCAGCACAAAATATGGATTTCATGGCTACATGGTGTGAGGCCTTTAATTGTTAAGCTCAAAACAGCACACTCACGTGAGGTCTAAAGAGATAGACCAAAAAAGGTAGCCGAGCTCTTAATTACTACCAAATTGCTTAACTTAGGCTTATGATATTGTGGCAGTATTGGTCAATAAATTACCAGTAATATTTTAGATTTTTTAGCGTAGAAACTGATATACAGAAGACCCATCATCACTGTAAACAAAGGGAATACAGAAAATAAAATGATTTTTCAGAAAGTGGTAACAATAGCTATACGGCACAAATGGGAAACAAGCAGAGACTGTAGTTGTTTCTGACCTCAGTGGTCATTCAATGTTATCTGCATTCTAAATCTTGGAACTCGAACTTAAACTATCTGGTCAAACATAAAAACAGATAACTGCTCATCTTCTGCATCTGCTTTTCTAAGGTCTGCCAGTTTAATACTAACCTGTTTGCAAGATTGGGTCCTGTGACGCAACCAGAGATTCCTTGAGCACAATATTTGCAAAAGAATTTGTGTATGGGGCCTAACTTCTGCCTCGGACATTTACTTGCATACACCATGCTCCATTCACTGCAACAGGGGGTGTGCACCAATCACAGCTTCAGAGTCCTGTGCGCTGGGGCATTGTGTGACCTCATCTCAGGCACAGGCGAGTAGTAGATGTGAGGGACAATAGGTATTTTTTTCTGTCTTTATTTCTGCTCCTGCAAGGCCTTTATATTTATCGGAAACAAGCAATGATATTTAAAGGAGGTTTTCAAGTAAATAAACATTTACTCATTGAGCATTTGGAGGGAACAGGGCGGGGGTTATGTTTATTTTGCAGGAAGGGGCTGTAGTAGCCCTTTAACCACTCCAACTTTCCCCACAGCAATTCAGTGGCCACATCAGATGACTCAAAGGGGGTAACAGGTTGAGCATGTGTGTTCTACATGCGTAAATATATATTAGCATAAACACATAAAAAAGATTTAGCAACACTAGCACAGCGCACAGGTCATTATTAGTAAACGCATGGATAAGGATGCATGTCGGAAACGAAGTGGTCTGGAGATCGGGTCAGCAGGGACACAGTACGGAGCTAGCTGAACCCCCCCCCCCCCCCCCTTTTGAGCCCAGACGAGGTGGATAATACAATTCTGTGAAATACTCACCTGTAGAATTGGTATTATAAGTATACCGTACATCCTGCTCCAGACAGATTACTTACACTTGGGTTATCCTCCGCCACTGCAGGGACATGTAAAACAGGCTCCTCCCGGCCCCTCAAATACCTGGGGACCTCCCACAAATCAGTGAACGAGAAGCTGGGAGAATTTAACCACCCAAACTGGTAACTATAACAATGATAACAATCACCATACAGGGGATCCAGAATAATGCAAAACCAAGGGTCGGGTGGAGCAGGACGTACTGTATACTTATTATAATACCAATTCTACAGGTGAGTATTTCACAGAATTGTATTATTCTTAGTATACAGTACGTCCTGCTCCAGATAGATTACTTGCACTTGGGACATCCAATAGCAGTGTCTATAAAGTAGGGTGGGATCCCCAACAAAGAAGGTAACAGCAGACAGTTTAAACCACTGCCGCCTGCAAAACCTTGCGGCCAAAAACAGCATCAGCTGAGGCCCTAACATCAACCTTGTAAAACTTTGAAAAGGTATGAACAGAAGACCAAGTAGCGGCCTTGCAAACTTGTTCAACAGACGCCTGGTGCTGGAAGGCCCAAGAGGCACCAATAGCACGAGTAGAATGAGCAGTAAGGCGGAAGGGAGGATTCTTCCCCTTAGCAGAATAGGCCTGAATCACAGCCTGGCGAATCCATTTGCTAATAGTAGACTTGGCAGGAGCCAAACCCTTCCTGGGCCCAGAATGGGCCACAAAAAGAGCATCAGTTTTCCTGAAGGACGCAGTGACTATCAGGTAATACTTCAGACACCTGACCACATCCAAGGAATGCAGAACCCTTTCCTTAGCGTTGCTAGGATTAGGGCATAATGAAGGAAGAACAATATCTTGATTTAAATGAAAAACAGACACCACCTTAGGCAGAAAGTATGGCTTAAAGCAGAACACCACCTTGTCCTGGAGTCTCTCATAGTATGGGGGCTGAATAGACAGAGCCGCCAACTCACACGCCTGACCGAAGTAATGGCCACCAGAAAGACAACCTTGAGGGTAAGCACAGCCAGAGCAGCATCCTGTATAGGTTCAAAGGGAGCACCCTGCAAGGCAGACAAAACCAAGTTCAAATCCCAAACAGGGACCATAGGTTTACGTGGGGGACGCACATGAGTAACCCCCTGGAAGAAGGTCTTAACCAAAGAATGCTGAGCAAAAGACTTCTGAAAGAAAACAGACAGGGCAGAAACCTGACCCTTCAGAGTACTGAGTTGGAGTCCCGACTCCAACCCATGCTGTAAGAACTCCAGAATCCTGGGAACTGAAAACACCCGGCAGGGAAGAGACCTAGACTCACACCAGTCAATGTAGGTACGCCATACACTGTAATAGATGGAAGAAAAAGTTTTCTTCCTAGCCTTCACCATGGTATCAACCACCGAGGCGGACAAGCCTTTCTCCATCAAGATGGAGGTTTCAGCAGCCAGGCCGTCAAGCCAGAGTTTGTAAATTGGGATGGCGTAAGGGGCCCTGAGTGAGCAGATCTGGCACCCCTGGCAGAACGTACTGGTCTACCATCATCAGCACCACGTCTGTGAACCACACTCTTCTTGGCCACCTGGGGGCCACCAGAATCGCTGGTACCCCTTCCAGAGCAATCTTGCGCAGAACCCTGCCCAGCGGGGGGAATGGAGGAAAGACATACAGGAGCCGAAATTCCTGCCATGACATGGACAGAGCATCCGTGGTCCAGGTCAGAGGATCCTGAGACAAGGAGACAAGGGCCGGGAGCTTGTAACTGTGACGGGACGCAAACAGATCCACATCTGGTAGACCCCCAACGGTGACACAGGGACTGGAATACCCTGTTGCAGAGGGACCACTCTCCCTGACGAGAGGTCCCCCTGCTCAGAGAGTCTGCCAGTAGACTCTCTGCCCCCGGGGATGTACACAGGTGAAATGCATTGAACATTGGCCTCCGCCCATGTCAGAATCCGCGACACCTCCTGGAGGGCCCCCCTGCTCCGGGTCCCTCCTGATGGCTGATGTATGGAACCGCCGTCCTGTTGTCTGAGCGCACCTGCACAGACAGACCCGCAGGTGGTCGGTCAACTGATCCAGAACCAATCTGATCGCCCGTAGTTCCAAAATGTTGATAGGTAAGTGGGCCTCCTTAGGCCCCCACCTCCCCTGGCACCGCAGGGACTACCAGAATCCCCCCCCCCCGACAGACTGGCATCCGTGGTGACCGTCTCCCAGGAAGGGGCCAGAAGGACCTGCCCCCCCAGCAAGTTCCTGGAGTCCAGCCACCACGAAAGAGACCGCCTGACCAAGGGAGAGGGAGCACACAGACCTCGTCCAAGGACGTTGGGTCCTTGTCCCAAACTGACAGAAGGTGAAGTTGTAGAGGCCTCAAATGGAACTGAGCAAAAGGCACCGCCTCGAAGCACGCCACCATCAGGCCCACCAACTGCATTCCCTGCCTGAGGGAGGGATGGAGACACGACAGCAGGAACCTCACCTGCGCAATTAGAGCTTCCACCTTCTGTTGAGGAAGGAATATCCTTGACTGAACCGTATCCAGAATCATTCCCAGGAACGGGATCACCGAGGAAGGGGACAGAGAGGACTTGGGGTGATTGATCACCCAGCCGAAGGACTCCAGGGTGGACACTACCAGCTGAGTGTCCAACTCTGCCTGCTGTAGAGACCGAGAGGTGATGAGTATGTCGTCCAGGTAGGGCAGCACGCGGATGCCCCTTGACCTCATCAGAGACATCACTCCTGCCAGCACCTTGGTGAACACTCTGGGAGCTGAAGTGAGGCCAAATGGCAAGGCCACGAACTGGTAATGTTGATCTTCCAACGCGAATCTGAGGAGCCTTTGGTGTCCTGAAAACACAGGGATGTGAAGGTAAGCGTCTTTGATGTCCACAGACGTCATGATATCCCCTGGGCACAGGGAGCTGATGGCCGAGCGCAGAGTTTCCATGCGAAAAACGCCTGTTCTTGACAAATTTATTGAGGATCTTTAAATCCAGAATAGGCCAGACTGACCCATCTTTTGGGAACTGTGAAGAGGTTGGAGTAGAACCCCTTGCCTCTTTCTCTTAAGGGGACCCTGCAAATGACCCCCAGACCCAGAAGGCCTTGCACGGCCTGCGCCAACACCTGAGCTGAGACAGGGTCCTGGGGGATCCGGGACCTGATGAATCTTGGGGGAGGCCGCACAGCAAACTCTATCTCGTAACCGGAGGACACTACCTCCTGAATCCACCGGTCTGAGATGTGATGCCTCCAGACGTGAGCAAAGTGCTGTAGCCGTCCCCCCACCCTGAGGGGGCGAGGGCGCCCCATCATGCCTGAGGGGGCTTGGGAGAGGATTTGGGCTTAGCCCCCCAGGAGGAGCCAGGACGTCGTCCTCTGCTCCTGTGCCAGGAATCTGCACGAGCCCCCGCGAAGGACACCCCTTTTCCTTGTTTAGCACCACGGTAGGGGAGTGAAAGGGAGCCCTGGCCCCGAAAGGGCAGAGACTGCCGTCTGCGCTGGGGTAACTTACCTCCCTTAGCAAAAGGGTCTAGGCAGTCCCAAAACAGGAGTAGCCCCTTAAATGGAAGCCCAGTGAGGGCCTTCTTTGCAGCATTGTCAGCAGCCCACTGGCGCAGCCAAACCACGCGGCGTATAGCTACCACCAAGGCAGAAGTTCTCGCACACATCCTAATGGCATCATCCAAGGCAGATAGGATAAAGTTTACAAACACATCACAGTTAGACAGTGCATTAAACACATCAGGTAGCAATCATCAGGAGCACCGTCAAGTACACTTCTGATCAGGGACCTGAGCGCCACAGATGTAATGGTCGTGGCGCAAACCGGGCGAAGCGCCGTCTCCAGAAATGCAAAGGCATGGCACGCCAAACGGTCAATGCGCCGGTCCTCAGCATCCCGCAGAGTAGTAGAGTCAGGGGAGTGCATAACAGAGGCTTTAGACAGCACTAGAATAGGAGCATCCACCTCGAGAGGGGATGACCAGCACTTGACCATATCAGCAGGAAAGGGGTACTTTCTGTCCCCACTCTTAGGTATACCGGGAAGTCTACTGGGACTTTCCCACTCCTTAAGCACGAGATTATTGAAATGGGTTTGCTCAGGAAATTCCAAATGAGCCTTAGCAGTATGAAAAATCTCACCCCTTTGCCTCGGAGCTGCAACAGGGGGAGAGATGGACAGAACCTAAAAAATCTGAACCAGCAGTCTGTCAGTATCATCCGGGGCCCAGGAGTCAGAGCCAGAATCGTCATGGGTCCCTCAACAGATGATCCTGAATCAGAAAACAGCTCCCCTTCGTCTGAGGGGGTATAGCCATATAGATGCAACAACTCATCAGACTCCATAGGGAAAAGAGTGGCATCAGGGGTTAAGTGATGCTTTCTAGCAGTGGCCTTACACGCTAAAGTATTAGCAATCAATTTTTCAACACTGGCCAGTCTAGCAGACACATCAGGCTGAGAATCCCCGCTTGTATGCAATTCAATGGGGGTGAGACTCAAGCTTGGGGGAGTAGGTGAAGTGAGACGAGGAGCAGGCCCAGCCACAGGAGGGGCGGATTGCAACGTTAGCACCTGCTGTGCGCAAGGAACACAGACCCGTGCATTGTCACCGCTAATAGGTGAGACCCCACAAGCTACACACAGCCGGGCTTGTCCCGAAGGAACCCTGGTCACATTGGGAGTAATTATACAAGGCCCAACTATCAATTACACCGGGCAGGGAGACGCCAATGGATTCACCTGTCTGAAAGACACAATGGGAAGAAGGGGTGTCAGAACCAAACACACTAAAATGAGTACGAAGTCGCCCGCGAGGGCACTTACGGACCGCGGTAAGTAGAACCGTCACACACGCGTGCGCGACCTGACAAAATGGAGCAGAGAGTACCTCAAAGGGCGGGCCAGAGCGAGCCGTGACGCAGAGCGCGCCAAGCCAGGCCCCGCCCCCCTCGAAGAGCACGAAGCCCACAGACAAGCAACCAATGAGAACGCAGAAGCGTCTGAGGTAACGCCGCCGCCCGGCACGGAACATCCAAATGAAGGAAAAGACGCGCACAGCGGCGGCATTTGCAATAGTAAAAAGACAAGTCAGCGCGGCGGCTGACACCACATATACTAGTCAAAAAACATGACAAAAAGCCGTATGCACGAATCACGATACGCACTCACCCACACCCCCCCCCTTCTTTCCCCCCCGAAGGCTACAGGGAGAATGAGGGAGGATGGCGGCCCTCTGTACAGGACCCACCGCTACACAGGGCATGGGACAATAATGCGGGAGGGGCATCCCATAAAGGCTCACCATCAGCCTATACCGCCTACCCTTTGGTGGGGGACTGCGGCGGAGCAGCGCTCCTTAAGCACACATGGTGCTGCCTACCTTCACCCGACCAGCGCAGCCCAGGCTGGGAGGCACATCTCACGAGGAATGGGTGGGAGTAGTCCAACAGGGCCGCAGGCTAATAGCCCCGCTCACCTGCGAGAGAGTGATACTTCATGTCTTCGCAGTCGGCACTGCAGAGAAATCTGGGGATTTGTGGGAGGTCCCCGGGTATTTGAGGGGCCGGGAGGAGCCTGTTTTACATGTCTCTGCAGTGCAGCGCCATCTGGCGGAGGATAACCCAAGTGTAAGTAATCTATCTGGAGCAGGACGTACTGTATACTAAGAATATATAGAGAGCACAGTATTGCTAGATAAAACATGAGCCGTCTTCTCCTTGTTCCCGCTGGCACCATCTGAATAGAACAGTTGCTGACTTATCTCGCAATTATGGGAGTACGTTTCTGGCTTATTTTAACTATTTTGATGAAATGTTTTATACTATGTGGAGCACATTGCTTCATATTTTATCTCTGAGGTATACTAAATAACATGAGATTGGAACAGCAGAGATAAATAGAGATAAGATTGGATAAGCATATTGAGAGGATTGTTTTGTTAAATGAAAGTGGCTAGATCACTATCAGTGACCATAAACATATCTGGTAAGTAGGCTTGATTGGTGACGGTTGCACTCAGAAAGATCTTATGAGATAGCGGGCACCGGGTGACATCGCAGGCCGCTGTAGTGGATGTTTTTTATCAGGAGACACGCTGTTCTAAAGAATTACATTCTGAATAAGGACAATTAATGATAATGGAATTATAAGCCCTAATTTTTGCTTTGACAATTTATGTTCTTAATTTTGATTAAACAGCACTTGATACTGTTTTTTAAGTCGTTGAGCATATTGCTAGATTGTGAATCAGGAATTTGTCTAACTGTAATTTTAAATGAATCCACACAGGGCGGATTATTGATTTCACAATACAGATAGGTTCATTTTAAAATAATATTTCTCCAACTTTTTAACTCCAGCTTTCTCTACTACAAATGTCAAAACAGGATCTGATTGAAGTCTCATTTGCAATAACACACACTTGAAATATGGAACTACACTTTTTCAAAGTTTCAAAAATTAAACATCATCTATTCAAAATGGTACCAATCACTAACTTTGTTATGTCGAGATTAGACAACTCTGCTACGACTTCTGTATATGTTCATATCTATGGTTAACTTTAAAATGGATTAAAATGGTTTATTGCTAAGGACAAAGGAGCAAATGTCAATATAAATATATGAAATGATTTAATTATTCAATACATTTTCCAACAGGGCTAATATGCTCATAAATAGGAGTATGAGAATGCAGGCTGCGCATTCATTTGTCGTTATTCACCACTTGCAAATGTCATGCTGTGCTAGTTTCTCCGTTCACTGCTCAGATTGCCTCCTCCTGCTGTGCACATTTCTGCTTTTTGTATTTTGAATAATTGTGCTATGCACAGATCAATTCTCATTGATTTCAGACCATAAACTTGTGGCAAACGGCATTGACAAATTGTGTTTACATATGTGAGATATGTAAATAACAAAATTGCATTTCTTTTCATAATATATACATATATGTAATTTAAATGCAGAAACACAATGCTTGTGGCCACAACACAACGGTGGGCATTCAGGTGAAAAAAATTTGCTACTTTTGAGGAGAGAAAGTATACTACTTATGGAAGATTCAGCACCAGATATTAATAGAACAATTTCTTCACCTGGTGCTGAATCTGAATGGCAGTATTCTCTCCTAAATAGTAGGGCTCTTTTTTTCCCCCTGGTCACCTTGGTTGGTTTTACCTTGGTTGGGGGACGGGGGGGGGGAAGGCCAACTTTCTCAATTGCTCAGGTGTGGATGGGTGGCAAGGGGGTGACGTGATGAACTGCGGACCAGAAGTATTGTCATCGTCAGACTGGAAGTGGCATCACTGCCGGAAGTGATCTCAGCCGCAACCAGAAGTGATGTCAATTTAAGAGGGAAAAACAAAGAAAAGCAGCAAAACATCGGCTGCTCAGCTAAAATGATCTCAAATGCCTTGAACCGAAACATGGAAGTCCAGGGATGAAGCCAAGATCGACGGGAAGGTAGAGGACCGGGTTACTGAAACCTGCCCACTGTTCCTGTTGCCGGCCCATTGGCCTCGCACTGTAGCCCCCGGGACACCACACACCCACTCCATGCAGCTGGGATGCCCACTGTGCATGCTCCGGCCCGAGAAGCAGCGGCGGTGCCGGCAGCGACCAGAGGAGGGGCAGTGGGCGGGGTTCAGTTACCCTGCCCTCGCTCTTTCATCGGCTGGCCTCCCGGGGGCCGCAGAGCGAAGCTTATGTATGTTTATATTTTTACTTTATTGTTGTTTTTTTTTTTTTTACACTCGCCCAATAAGACACACTGACATTTTCCCCCCACATGTACATCTTATAGGGTGAAAAATACGATACAAACTTTATATTTCTCAATAGAAATCAATTGAAACATAGAAAGTACAGGTTCACTGTTCAGCTCGAGGTTGCTTTAGCACTAGGTATATTGCAAATTTTTTTTTTTAGTTTTGTGTATAAATGTGTAAGTTACAGTATTATATTATTGCTGAAGAGGCAGCTTAGGGTGCTTCGGAAGCCCACTTTTTCACTTCTCAAGGGTCACCAACTGGCCAGGTTTTGCAGATCTCTGCACAGGTGGAGTATTTAGCACTAAGACAGACAGAGCTATAGAACTAATGACATCATCTGTGCATCCACGTGGAGATCTAGAAAACCTGTCCTGTTGGTGGTGCTAGAGGAGGGGATTTAAGCACTTATGCAATAAAAGGTATTATTTTAACCTTGGATTTTCTGCACCAGGTGTGAAAAGAGCATTTTTACCTAACGTGAACTTTTTACAAAGACGTTAAAGGTGGTTTATCCCCCTCCACTGGGTCACATCATAAGCCTGATATCCAACTGAATCAGAACCACTGGCCCACAAAATAATATAACTTTATGAGATGAGATTTCTAACTGTTTTATTCTGTATTCATTTAGAATGCATCAATAGATTACATAACATTTTTTGCAGGGTGGTGTTTCTGTAAAATCTATGCAATTTACTGGACACTGTTGACAATCAATAGACAATAAGCCATGAACAGACAATGGGTCACAGATCGATAAAAAACTGCAAACCGAACTAACAATACTCGAGTGACACCAAATGCTCAAATGCTGTTTTTAAATGGAATGCAATTTCCACAGAAGATGAGCCTGTTCAATAGAAACTCTAATTTCTTTTAGACGTTGCACAGCTAATACCTGCACCAAGTAAATCAGAAAACAATGGAGGAGTAAATTGTGAAGGTCAGGCGACAGCAGCTTATAATTAATCAATACATTTTAGAACATCCGTGCCTTATCAGATCCACCTCTGTACCTCTGCTGTGAATCACAATTCCATTTACTTTGACTAGATCTATTTCTTCTTTTTAAGTATTAGCATTTAGTTTCTGAGAACTATACAGTATGTAAGTAATCTCTAAGGCACATAAACATGCTTAATTCTAATATGTAACATATGCCTTGTGTAGATAAACTACAGTACGTTGCCAAATTTGTGTAGTAACATGCACACCAAACACAGCATCATTTACAAACAACAGCAGTGAACGGGGCCTGGTGAGCAACTGGAATCATGGGACCCGGGGTCCAGGCGTTGGATGTGGTTCAAATCTGATCTGATTTGCAGCTCCAATAGATGGATCGCTTATGATGCACATACGCATTGTTGTGTTGAAACAGTAAAGGGCCTTTCCCCAAAATGCAGCAATATTTTTAAATTGCAGATGTAGAAATAATTTACTATTAGGATTTTTCTCAACTGTCCAGAAAGTGAAATGCAGATCTAGCATCAAACGTTTCTTATAGCTTGAGCTATAGCGAGAACCCACTTCTAAAGAGCACAATGATGAATTCCAAATGTTAGGTCTGCTTTAAAGGGCCACTCCAGTCCATTTCTTTTTAAAAATATAGCATACTCCCTACACCGCCCCTCCTATAAGGTATACTGCACATTTAATAAAAGAAAAAAAAAAAAAGACACTTACCTTCATTCCAATTCCAGTTGGTGAAGCCGATCGCTCTGCGCCATGTCCCTGAAGGCCATGAAGAGAGCACCAGCTCCAAGTGGCTGGCCTGGACTTTAGGAACATGGCGGCAGGCGAATGGTGCCAGGGTGAAGGTAAGTGTCTTTTTTACTTTTATTACACATGCATTATCACTAATAGGAGGGAGCACGGCGAGGGGCATGATATTTATCAACAAAGGGGCTAACTCCAGCAATCAAAAACAGGTCTAAAGCAGGTTACGTATAACACTGGTGGTACTGGAGAGCCTGTCAGGTGGTAACTGGCAAGGCCGCAGACTGATCTGTACTCTCAACTTAATCTGCTGCCACCCGTACTTTACTCAACCTGATAAAATTATTAAATACAAAATTGCTCTAAAAAGGGATAAAAACCATGTTTGTACATTTCATGCACTTTAAATAGTTGTTTTGTGCATTTTTACTGACTGGCAACCCATAAGAACTATAAATCTGTGGAATAGTCTCCCACAGAAGCTTGTCACAGCACCAACAGATGACAGCTTCAAAAAAGGATTAGAGGATTTTCTCGAAGAAAGTAACATTAACAGTAGTTACTGTTATTTTTACTTTTTTTTTTAACTGATAAAAGCTAACTTTTCCCAACTCCGTCCCTTGGTTGAACTTGATGGACATATGTCTTTTTTCAACCGTACTAGCTATGTAACTATGTACGCCATATAGACCAGCCAGGTGGTTGTCGATGGTCAGACCAATACACCTCCACCACTAACAAAGTTTCACTATGCACTCTGCATTCCCATATTGCTTGCAGAAAAAGTGTGCATAAACAATTCTATAAAAATATAATATGCACTTCTAGACTTTGCAATGTTATGTGGTACAGAGGTAATACAGGCATTGCAATTACAGAAAGGTACATTCATGTTTTTCTCTTGGGGTTTGCACTTTACTAACTAATGATCGAGTAGGGCTAGGTGGGTGCAATTACATCAAATAAGATTTTGTTCTGAGGTGCTTTATCTTATTTGGAAAGGCCTGCTTGTCCTGCAATGTTCAACAGTGTTTCTGTTACCTTAGGAAAATCACATTAGCCTACAATTTGTCAACAGCCAAGCAACAGATCGATTAAGAAGGAGAGATTCTGCTTTCATATTAGTAGTTAACATAAAGCCCATTTTAATGTTTGGTCATAATGTAAAATCTGTTCTGTATGTTAAGCAAGGAAAAGATATATGGTCCTTTAAAGCCTTTTATGAATATGGGCAGAACAAAGTCCACAACATGATATAGTACTGGGCAGGTCTTATAAGAAATGGAAGGCCTATACTCACATGTTCTCCCCCTGCAGCAGTTGCTTCGACTAATCCTTGTAAGCTTACCAGATCTGGCAAGTGATCTGTAGGCATTCCCCCTCCACCCTATACAGATGGAGTGCACAGAGACAGACCTGTTTCAGTGAATTCTGTGAACACTGGATTCACTGTGATGATGGTGAGGGTGGAGTTACATCCCCCTGTTAGTAGTTACAAAGGGTGCACAGCCTCCAGAAGTATGCATGTCCACTTTGAAAGCTGGATCTTTGAGATGGGCAAGTATGAAATAACTGGACACAGTCAGCTGCTGTATGTTCTTTTAGACTAGACAGGATCCTTTAATTACACCTTAACTGACCTAAATGAATATACTGTCCTTTCCAACAAATACACACAAAAAACCCTACTCCCCCACGTTTGCTCCACTAGTAATATAGGAGCAGCCTCTGGTAAGCTATGTGAGGTTCTCATAGAATGGAGTAAGGTTACATTCAATTTATGTGGCACACACTTTCCACATTCATTTTCAAATGTGAATATATGAGGTCTTTGGTTTAGCAAGCTTTTAGACGGAACTTGTTGCTCGCTGACATGGTTAGGGTGCTCGGGCTCTTTTTGTGTGCAGCTGCACTTATTTTCTTTGCTTTGTTTTGTAGGCAAGTAATTGTCAGTAAAGCTTATTCCACTATTGAGCAACAAAATGCACTTCTTATCGGAGGGAGCTAGGCCATGACACTAATTCCAGTCTAATTTAAATAAATGGGAATGCATAGGGCATTGTGAAGAGATGAACAGAATTACTCATTTGAGACTGGTCACTGCCCGCAGGTCTCTGGCAAGCCTGGGGATTGGAGGAAAGGTTAGCCCAAGTGACTAATCCAAGGTTGAAGAGGAGATAGAGATTTAAAATATACTTTCAATAAAGATGTAACCTTTTCTGGAGATAAGACCTCATGATAGATTACCACCATTTAGAATCCTACTGCTGCAAGTTAGGTGCAAATATACAGACCCACACAGCACTACCAAAATGCAAACACACACACAAATATATATATTTTTTATAAAATATATTGCAAATAAATTGTAAAATGCTACAAAAATGCCATGCCTAAAAGCTATAAACTTTCATCAACACACTGAATATCAATCTGTCTGATCATCTATAGGCTACAATCATAATTAAAATTGAAACAGCGTTACAGAATAGTATGGCTTTTGCAATGCTTTTTGATCTGCGTCACACACATTTTCAAGTGTGGTACAGGAAAAGAGTGGCTTTCCTGTACGGAAAGTATTTGCACAGTACCCAGTCCAAGGACAGATAGCATTACCCATCTACCCTTGCAGTAGGCGGAGCTATGCAAATAATCTCTTTACGTCTCTGTGCCATCCAAGGCCCTTAGAACCGCTAAGGATGCAATGCCAAGGATTAGCTTTCAATTTTATACAGCCAGACACATCCAACTAGTGGACACGTGTTTCGAGCTTTAGGCTCTCATCAGCAATAGGGCAGATGCCCCTACTGCAAGGGTAGATGGGTAATGCTATCTGTCCTTGGACTGGGTACTGTGCAAATACTTTCCGTTCTAGGAAAGCCACTCTATTCCTTTACCTAAGTAGAGGGTTTTTTGGTCTCTTTAGCCCCCTTATATCAAGCCTAACATGGGTCTCTCCACATACTGGCTTGCGACTATGTTCAAGTGTGGTACATAATCCAAGCTTCTTATTGATGTGTGCAGGTTTTTCCCTTTTTTTCTGCATTTTCTGCAAGTGCAGAGCTGCTGTATTGCAGTGCCATCAGATAGGGATCTTACTGGGTCACTTATCAGGAAGATGAAAATTCTTGTCACGGAGTCTCCAGCTGGAACAGGAAAGGCCACAATAAGCAGAAAAGGCAGCTCTCACTAACCATGTTTTTAGCTCAGCAGCCAGACTTACTCTACATCCAATACACTTGAGAATATTTCATCAATGCTACTACAAAGTCTCTTTTCTTAAAAACATTAAAAACAGTCATTTTTTTTAGTTCTTTTTTATATAAAAAAAAAAAAACAAGCAAACAAAAAAACAATTTCCTTCAGCAACTGGATGTAATTTCCTAAACCAGACTTATTGTAAGAAATCTTTTCGGGGGTAATGGAATGATGAATTATACAAACGGCAAAAAAAAACAGATCATCCTAAAACACATATGTTGGAAAAAAAAAAGAATCAATCTGGGATGCTGGTTGAGGACAGCGTGTGCAGTCCCCAGGGCACAGAGACCCAGTGCTGAATGCAATGAATAACTGAATGGTGGACATGGGGAGGGAAGACAGTACCATGCTTTAACCCTTTAAGTGCCAGCCTACCTGGAGTTTTTGTCACCCTTTGTTGCCAGACCATTTTGCACTATTTTGCGCTTTTGCACTATTTTGCGCTCCCCATGTTCAAATGTGATTTTTGAAGGGATTTCCAGGGATTTCCCAGGAAAATAATATATATAGTCTGCGCTTTAACATGAAATGTCTTGTTTGTAATTTTTTAGGTGTATTCTCAATTTGTGGGTGAAATATGTGAAAAAATATTTTAAAAAATCTATTTTTTTACAATTTGTACTGTTTTTTTTGTAATAAAAAATGTAAGTTTGTCAAAAAAATCTTATTGCGTGTGAAATCCCAATTTCTCCTGGTTACAGCGGTACCACATATGTATAGGTAGACACCCTTTCCTGCCCAGGAGACTCCCCCAAACTGAAACAGCGCTTTAGGGGAGAGGGGTGTAGTCACACAAATCAAGGAAATCATCTTGTCCAAAGATAAATGCCGGCGCAGCGGGCGCCACGTGCCGTCCTTTAGCTGGAACCTTACGGGCTGCAGAGCTAGCAATCAACCTCTCAATGTTGGCCAATCTGACGGAAACATCATATTGTGACTCCCCGCTAGTGTTAGTGTCACTAGGGGTCATGACCAGGCGCGGGGGTGTGGGAGATGACACCGAGGGTGCTGATCCAGCCGCACGGGGCCCAGATTGCCGCGCAATCGCTTGCTGGGCACAGGGTACACAAACCCACACATCATCGCCCATAAGGGATGCCACGCACACCACCCATAGCCGGGCTTGTCCCGAAGGGACCCCGAGCACAATATCCTGGGAAGCCTCCATATGGTGAATTATTAGTCGCAATGACCAATGGGAATTACGCTGTGCAGCTACCCGGGATGCCCCTTAAATGTCCGCTAGTGGGAGGATTTAATATACAATTTTAATAATCAAGCCCCTAAAATATGGGGGAAAGGACACAGGACCGGGAGAAAACCTCTAATTTAGGTTGTCCCCCTGAAAGACACAAAAGAGGAAACCCCCATCAGTATGGCAAACATGCAATCAGAAGGATACACTTAAAAATGACAGACAACCACTAAATATAAATATACAGCCCACGAGGGCACTCACGCACACCGAGGGGTTCACTGGCCCGGACAAGATGGCGCTGAGCAGGGAAGAGAGGCAGGAGGGGGCGGGCCGCCTGCGGAGCGCACCGAGCGCTAGGCCCCTCCAAGACGCGGGGACACACATCAACCGCAGGATTTAGACCAATAGCGGCCGAGCTATTTGAACAAATCTCAGTATGAGGGGAAAAGGCAAAAGAATGTCGAGCCATGTGCCAGCAAGTCAAAGTAAACACACACACAACGGTAAAAAGCAGCACACAACCATACAAGGCATTAATACTGACAGCTGCCCCCCCCCCCCTCCGGCTAACCGGACAAGGGAGAAGGGGGAATAAGCCCATATTTACATTTGGCCACATGTAATGAGGGCTGAGCGGACGGGGCATCCCATGTCAGGCTCACCAACCTGTGCCGCCTACCCTTTGGTGGGGGATTTGCGGTGGAGCGATGCTCCAATAAAAAACACCTCTAATAGGTGCTGCCTACCATCACCCGGACCATGCAGCCAAAGCTGGGAGGCAGGTAATAGTGGCACGGGTGGGAATAGGACCTAGGGCCGGGGCTGTGCAGCCCAGATTACCTGCAAGGAGAGAGAGCAATCATCTTGACCTTCGCCGCCGACTGCAGAGACTAAACTGGGGAATGAGTGGGAGGTCCCGGGTATATATGGACCGGGAGGGGCCATCTTTTTTGCCATCTCTGCAGTAAAGCGCCCACTTGTGGACTATATCCCAGACGTAATGATTATTGTTGGAGCAGGGCGTGATGCATACTTGGAATAAACTATATACAAACAAGAAAAAACAAGTTTAATCTGAAAAAGCAAGGTCCCCCGAACAGAATGATACCCAACATGCATAGCTACTATCAAGGGAAGAGTTGCCAAACACCCCAAAAGTAAAGCATGTGCGTACAGGCAATTTTAATTGAAATTCAGCTCTGCAGACAAAGTGCGCACCATGCGATTTTTCAACCAAAACAACCCTTTACATTTGGAATATCCCCCATAAACCATATATTCCCTGAAAGTACCCAGCTTGTTGTAGTGGGCTCATCTTTCTGGAATTAATCCCTCAAAGAATTCTTTGGTTGTGCAGGGTTTCTGCAGAAGCCGCGCTGACGGCGAAACGCGTAAGAACTACTTGCTTTTTTGACTGTTTGGAGGAAGGAGGACTTGGCGGTGAGGATCGCTGGACTTCTTTTTATTTGATAAGCGTTTTAACCTTGTGTGTTTGTGAGTGTATTTTTTACTATTAAATAGCCTGTGCTTTTAAGAACGTATTAAACTAGTGCGGCTGTTTTTGTGCTCTTTTTCCTACATGATGTTATATGAGCCCCTTGAAGGAACTTGAGCTTGGAAAAGATATAAAACGTGGATAATTTCTATTTGTATACGCTTCTGTTACTGGAAATTGTCCTCTATCGAGTTTTGATGATTTTACACATAAGAAGAAGATCTTCCCTATACCAGGAGTTTACATGCGTGATTAGTGGTGCAATTTGCCCACGACACATCTGGTAAGAGTTTTGGGTGCCCGCTGGCGGTTTCACTTCAGGATTATACTAGGAGCACGCACTGTGGGATGCACTAAATTATTGGACCTCTAAAAATAGCTCTGTGTTATTATTACTACTTGGACTTTGCATATGTTTTAGGGGACTTCGCACACGTTGAGCTTTATAATAATAGTTTGTATTTTTGCACGGTAATTTCACTGTTGGTATAGGGATCTCATGGACCCCTTACCAGTTCACAAGGGATTAAGTGTAAAAAAAAAAAAAACACACCACACACAGAGAAAAAAATATATATATATTACCTTCCATCCATCTTGCACTGTGTCCCTTCCCAATCACTGGCTTCTGCTCACCTGCTGGAAGCATTTTATAGCTGCTGGGTGACAGAACATAAGGGGTTAATTAAAAAAAAATGACATAGGGGGGGGGGGCATTTTTTGGGGGGATTTTTAAGGGTTAAAAACCCTTAAAAATCCCCCCAAAAATGACATGGGGTCCCCCTTACCCAAAGTAACCAGCCCGGGACAAGCTATGCAGGGCTTGTAGAAACAGGGCGCAGGGGCCAGCTTTTGTGGCCTCTGGTCCTGCAGGCTACCAGCCTGCATAGCCCGTGGCCACGAGCTCTTATGCCCCCCCCCCTGGGCTTTGGGGAGGCAGGTAATGGGGGTGCTGGGAGTTAATGGCAAGTCACCCGCTAGCCGCAGGTGACTTGCCATCCCCCAGCCTTGTGAACTGGTATAGGGGTCTCATGGACCCCTTACCAGTTCACAAGGGGGTTAAATGTAAAAAAAAAAAAAAAAAAGACACAAAGAGAAAAAAAAGATCTTTATTTTTTTTTTGTACTTCACTCACCTCCGATCCTCTGTCCCCCGGCGATCTGCGATGACAGCTGACAGTCTGCTCGGGTGTTTGGAGGAGAGAGCCTGGGGAGGAGGGGGCGATCACAGCCCTTTCCCCCTCCCCACCTCTTTCCTCTAAGCACCAGAGCAGACTGATTTAAATGTAAAAAAATAAAGACACAGACACAAAGAGAAAAAAAAGATCTTTGTTAATTTTTTTTCTTTACTTCACTCACCTCCGATCCTCTGTCCCCCGGCGATCAGCGATGACAGCTGACAGTCTGCTCGGGTGTTTGGAGGAGAGAGCCTGGGGAGGGAGGGGGGCTATCACAGCCCTCTCCTCCTCCCCACCTCTCTCCTCCAAGCACCCGAGCAGACTGATTCAGAGTCTCGGGTGCCGGTATCATGAAGCCGGCTGCTGGTGACATCACAATGATGTCACATGACCCCGCCCCCATGGGGGGAGGGCGATTTCTGCCCTCTCGTCACCACAGAAGAGGCTGGGGGGGTGATCGGAGGCCCCCCCAGTGAAGAGGAGACCCAGCGGGAGGCAGCGTGGGCAGGGGTATGTAAATGTAGTAGGTCTGCTCTTAAAGTGGAACTACAGTCACTTTGCAGCAGGTCAGCACCACTGCGTATTGCCGCTGTTAAAATAAGGAATCACAGCCAGTAAATTAGTGCACTGAAGCTTTAATATTTTAGGGGCAGATACTGTCACTGGGATTGGTATGGCCACTCCACAGCCATGATTCTCAGGTTATAGCATTTCAGAGGCAGAACATCGTCTGGGTTGTCTGGAGTTGTATGGAGATATATCGCAAACATTTTGCGCACGTGAAGATTACAGCACAGGAAATTTAATCAGAAAATCTAGTGCAATTATATTCAGTCATGTCAGTCATGAAGCTGTACATGACAGACTTTTCGATCTCTAGTATGGTAAGCATGGTATGCAGATTTGATACGCCTCACACATTTAAATGGGCCATCCAAATGTGTAGGGGAGCTGGGGCTACCACATTCAGTGGTGTCCATCTTTTCACCACTGCAGGATCCCAGAAAGAATGGCCCATTTCCATAAACAGGTTAATATGCAGTTTGTTGAGCAAACGATCGATCAATCGTATGCCTCTCATATGCAAAAAATGTGTTTGTTGGCAAATGTTCATTGCAGCGATCGTATTTAAGATCACAATTAAGATTGAGCCGGTTTAAGCCGGTTTCTATTCCCACCTGGCGACGTTCACACAACTAATGAGATATTTTAGGTTGGATGCATGACCAAACAGCAAGTTCTCATTGAGCTCTTGATTGCAGCAACCCTTTCTACAGATCAAATTGACATTATTTGTTCAGTAATAGTTCCGTGGAGAGGGGCCTTAAGGTAAGTCTATGGCATAAAACAGGCAGTTTTAACATGCAGGACATTCTTCTTGATCTTCCATGCAACTAGTTTTCAGATTTTGTCTCCTTGTTCTGTCATTACCTTTCCTCTTACAAATAATTTCCCTCTTGAGAACCTTATTCAAACATTTCACAAAATTAAAGGCTGTGATCCCCTCTTTCTGTTCCTTCCTCCGGGTAGTACAAACATTTTTGAAGTCTTGCCGGATAGGTTAGAATTTCTTCAACCATTTTTGTAGTGTGTTTTGGACTGTATGTGGCTGTATGTGATAAATGTCTTTTTGTACAGGAGGTCTCTAGAACTACATTTGTCCATATGTGGTCCCACCAGAGCTCTATACAGTGCCATCACAACCTCCATCTAAACATGTTCAGGAGACTAAAACCCAAACTAAAATGGATTTTGCACAACTGGGTTTTTGACATGGCAAATGTCAAAAGTAAATATAGTAGTAGTTTCCAAGACAACGGCAAAATGCATATGGGGGCCCTGCACTAAACAGCTGCATAAATAGACTTGACTTTTTTTTACATTCTTCTAGCTTAAATCTGGAATTGACAGGGTTATAAAAATTTTTTTTGTAAAATATGTCAAAAAATTCTGTTAAAGCCAATTATCTCCTCTTTGTATTTTGTTCATGTCAGATTGCATTGTACTTCAAATTAATCAAGTGCCCTCCTAAAGCTATTTCCATATCCGAAAATACTGTGGAACTGAGAAGGGGGAATGTGATATCCTGGCACCATACTAGCAACAATAAATGCATTTGAATCTGGCCAAGTGAGTCTCAATCTGGAAAATAAGCTCAGGGGCTGCTACTATTGTAGTGACTATTTGTTTATTATGTATCTACATAATACACAAAAAGTTACTTCATATTTTGCATTCAATTGTCATGCAAGCCAGTGTTAACAAACCCATACAAAAGAACAATTCCAATAACAAAAGATAAGCCTACCCATTTTAGGCAGGTTAGTACACATTGTTTCCTGTACAAAGTAAGCCTCTTTCATAGTTGGGTAAAACAAGTCCACACATCTATAAAAAAAAGGCCTCTTGCATGCTCAGCAAGATTTAAAACAAAACATTTACATTGCCTCTACCACATTTACCCAGGGTGCCATGCAACTTATGGCCCATTACCAGGGAACAATAAGCTAATGAATAAATGCTAAAGGGAATGCATTTGAACAATGACCGATCCGTGGAAATGCCTCCTGCAATCAAGAGATCAGAGAATTCCCTCATTGAGCGTCGTATCATTTTGTCCAACTTAAACTTTCCTGTTCACCCCTTGAATGTCGGCATGTGGAAACAGAAATTGACTGACTATAGACTATACAAGATAAATATCTTAAATGCGATCTTAATTACAAATCAATTTAACGAACATATACCAACAAAACGTCCACATGTGGATGCAAGTCATCTGATCATTAACAGCTGATATATGTGAATGCTTTATCGCTTTTCTTTGACAAATTGTACTGTGTAAATGTACCATTAGACTAGACCATTGAGCAGCTGAAGATCAAGATTGAAAGCCTTGTCACCAAATCACTAATAGGCCATCACTCATAATCCCCGGGGTGTACCAGCTGCAGAAGATTGTCTTACAGTGCCCCACTTCTGTTGAAGGTGCAGACAAAAAAACAGGACTAGCTAAAGAAGATTTTGGCACTTTATTGCAAAGATTGCAGATTCTGTTGAGGTAGAGGAAAGTCCTTCTCACGGCAAAGTTTAATTTGAAATGCAAAGCATCTGCAGGATTTCGGCCAGGTCTGTCAACTTTGGCTTTGCGTGTCTAAAATTTGTATTAACATATTTTGTTTTCTTTGAAAACCTACATTTATCATCTCATCATTTAACTTACTACTGTAAGTATAAAACACAAAAGAGTCTTGCACTAGATACTTCTAGATATTTCTAGATACTTAAGTAAGCATTTGCCTCACTTCAAAACCAACAACCGAACCTACATTTGCCCGATGGAAGTGAGCACATTTCTATACCCAGGTTCATATACTGTACAGTAGCTTTATTATAAATTATGGAAGGTTTCTATAAAAACATGGGTGGTTCAAGCTGACTAGTCTTTTTATGTAATAAGTAAGATCAAAATATATACTTTAAAGTGGATCAATCACCAGGATTTTCCTATCCTTGTAATTGGTCCTTGTCCCTGGGGCATCCTGTTTTGGGATGAGTGGAACCCCCTAGATCGCCTCACCTATCTGCCGGTTTTCAACAACACATGCGCGGGTGGTTGTCCAATCTGTGCATTATGCCGTGTATGCTAATGCACGGCACAAAGCCATTATTTTGAGAGAAGAGTTTCTCCATGCCAGGCCTGTTTCAATGGCTGGGCGTGGGAGCGTGCACAGCTGCAAGGATGCCAGGAATGCATCCACGGCACATGACTGCGCCAGGGTCCAGCAGATAGGTAAGGGGCCCTGGAGTCTTTTAGACTGCTGATTGGTCCACATTAAGCAGTCCTAAATTCTAAGTTCATGGCTTTTTTAATATGTTTTAATGTTCTCTGATTTTCAATGAATATTGGTGACGTGGTGGAGGAGACTCTTAAATAACATGGAAAATGTTGCCACATTTTAATTAATTACCCTCTATAGGTAACGAATAACTTGCTGATGATGAAACCAAACCTGTCTATACTGCACATGCATTTTATTGAAGCAATAACTATACACTGACCTTGGTCAATGGCAAGCTGACACAAAACTAACACAGTTCGAACCTCTTCACATGGGCAAATTTCTTAGCCTCCTCTTCTGGCCCAAACCCAGGATAAATCAAGCAGAGTGCTTATGGATGAAAGCGGTGTTTATTTTATGGCTGATGTTCTATTCAGATAAGCCAGTTGTTAGAACTTAACAGTAACTGAAATACATTTCCTGCTTCTCATTTACACATAACTTTTAATACTGTATTTACATTTTGAAATATACAAGGGATATGAGAGCACAAGTGACATACTGTACACCCAATAAAGGACAGTGAGTGCCTTCAAGGCCATTATTAATGGCAACTTCACCTAGGAGCAGCAGAAAGATCAATCATGAAAAGATTAATCTGAGAATAGTACTAGTCTGGGTGACTACACTTAGAAAGGTTTAAAAGCTACCTTTTCAAATGCAAACACCTCTCATTAACAGGTAAGAATGTGTTACTGTAACTGAAAGAGTTAATGTTGCTATCAAACAAAATATGAATATTAAAAAGCAGAGAGCAAAGGTCTACAGATAATGATTACACTGATAATCTAAAGGTCTACAGTGACATCTAATGGCAAGTCATCTTAATGCATCTGGTTCGTTTTGTACCTGCTGATCATTGAAGAAAGACGTGCAATGTATTTAGGTTAGGTTTTATTTTATCAAAAATTATGCACTGCCACAATATTGTTCCCCAGCTTGCCAGATGGATGTCTATGTTGTATGTATTCATCTGGCAAGCTAAGGCCTGACTAGCAAAAACTCACTCATTTACAGTTAAGAAAATCTGTGTGACATTGCAACATTATTTATTATATTGCATATATTGCCTGAACTAATAGGGAGATCATTAGACTACTATGTGCAAAGTTTTTATAAACAATACTGGGAATACCACTTAAAATGAAATGTTTGAAAATTCATAATTGCAAGTAATATGATAGTGGAATTAAAATCCTATTCTTGGCCATAAGCACTGGTTTAATGGTTAAAGGTTTAATTTATTATCAGCACATTACAGACATTGCATGCCCACATACACTATAAATCTGTAACGGATCCCACTAATCAACATGCTTAACATGTATTTTCACTGCCCCCGAAATAATACCATTTTGTGAGTACTCACCTGTAAAATGGATATTGTCAGTGTGTCACACACCCCGCTTCCCCTTTAATTCTTACGATCGGGTTACTCCACCGGCAGGTGGCGACGTTGCAGAGATAAGTCTTGAAAACGAGCCCCTCCTGGTCTACATATACCTGGGACCTCCCACTTAACACCCAGTGAATTCAAACAGCAGTAAGACAAGGTACCAGGAAAACCAAACGTTAACCTCAAAATAAAACAAAGGAAAGCTTCACCATATAGAGGATCCAGGATACCAAAAAGGGCGGGTGAAGCGGGGTGTGTGACACACTGACAATATCCATTTTACACACTGAGAATGGTATTATTCTCAGTGTGTCACACACCCCGCTTCCCCTTTAATTCTTACGATTGGGACATCCAAAAGCAGTGTCCACAAGGGGTGGGTATCCAAAGGCAAAATGAAGCATAACTTAAACGACTGCGGTCTGCAGAACTTTGCGGCCAAACACAGCATCCGCTGAGGCCCGCACATCAACCTTGTAAAACTTAGAAAAAGTATGAACAGAAGACCAAGTAGCGGCCTTACAAACTTGTTCAACAGAAGCTTGGTGCTGAAAAGCCCAAGACGCTCCAACGGCGCGAGTAGAATGAGCAGTGATACGAAAAGGGGGAACTTTACCCTTAGCAGAATAGGCCGCAATAATGGCCTGACGTATCCATTTGCTAATGGAAGATTTGGCAGGCGCCAAACCCTTCCTAGGCCCATAGGGCACAACAAAAAAATCAGTTTTACGAAAAGGAGAAGTAATAATCAAATAGTACTTAACACAGCGTACTACATCCAAACAATGCAAAACCCTCTCCTTGTCATTCTTAGGCTTAGGACACAGGGAGGGAAGAACAATATCCTGATTCAAATGAAAAGCAGAAACAACCTTAGGAGGAAATCCGGTTTGAACCGAAAGACCACTTTGTCCTGATGCCTCTCAAAGTAGGGCGCCTGAATAGACAAGGCCGCCAACTCCGAGACACGCCGAACCGAAGTGATAGCTACCAAGAAGACAATCTCTACCAAGAAGACAATCTTCTGAGTCAGGGTAGACAAAGCAATATCTTGCAAAGGCTCAAAGGGAGGAGCCTGAAGAGCAGAAAGAACCAAATTCAAGTCCCAAACAGGGAGTAATGGTTTCCTGGGAGGCCGCACATGCATAACCCCCTGGAAAAAAGTTTTAACTAAAGGAAGAAGCGCAAAATGCTTCTGAAAAAAGATAGATAAGGCAGAAACCTGCCCTTTCAAAGTACTCAGCTGAAGACCGGAGTCCAGCCCTGATTGTAAAAACTCCAGAATCCTGGAGACCGAAAAGACCCTACAAGGCAAGGACCTAACCTCACACCAAGCGATATAGGCTCTCCAAGTCCTATAGTAGATGGTAGAAGAAGACCTCTTCCGGGCAAAGATCAGAGTCTTAACAACCGAGTCAGAAAGACCCTCCTCCTTCAAGATGAAGGTTTCAGCAGCCAAGCCGTCAAACCCAGCGTTGGTAAATTGGGGTAACACAGCCGACCCAGAGTGAGCAGATCGGCCGAAGAGGCAGAACGATCTGATCCACCGCCAGCCGAACGATGTCTGCGAACCATACTCGCCTTGGCCACCTTGGAGCCACGAGAATGGCGGACACCCTTTCCAGAGCCAGCCTCCGTACCACCTTGCCTAGCATGGGTATTGGAGGAAAAAGGTACAGAAATCCCATATCCCTCCAGCTCAGGGACATGGCGTCCACCGCCAGAGCAAGAGGATCCTGGGAGAGCGACACGAAGGTCGGAAGCCTGCAATTGTGACGAGAGGCAAACAGGTCCACCTCCGGTGTCCCCCACCGGAGACACAGCGACCGAAAAACTTGAGGATGGAGAGCCCATTCTCCCAGACGGGAAGAGCACCTGCTCAACAGATCCGCTTCCCTGTTTTCCACACCCGGAATGTAAACTGCCGAGAGACAAGGAACATGGGCCTCCGCCCAGGTCAGGATCAGAGACACCTCTCGGAGGGCACCCAGACTGCGAGTCCCTCCCTGATGATTGATGTAAGCAACCGCTGTCCGATTGTCCGAACAAACCTGAACCGGAAGGCCCAGAACATGCTGAGTCAAATGAACAAGAACCAGACGGATGGCTCTCAGTTCCAGAACATTGATAGGCAAGTGGGCCTCTCGAGGTCCCCACTGCCCCCGAAACTGAAGATCCTTCCAGAATCCCCCCCATCCCGAAAGATTGGCGTCCGTGGTGACAATTTCCCAGAGAGGTGTCAGGAAAGACCTGCCCCTCAAGAGATTGGTCGAGACCAACCACCATTGAAGGGACTGCCGGACCCGGGAGGACAACTGGAAGGGGCGATCCAACGACCGTGGTCGCCGGTCCCAAGACGCCAACAGATGAAGCTGAAGCGTCCTTGTGTGAAATTGAGCAAAAGGAACTGCCTCGAAAGAGGCAACCATCAACCCTACCAGTCTCATCCCCAGACGGATGGACGGTCGAGGATTGGAAAGAAGGAACCGAGCTAATTCCTGAGTCAGACAAACCTTGGATTGAGGCAGAAACACCCAGTGTTGACAAGAATCCAACCGCATTCCCAGAAAGGACACCACCCTGGCCGGGGCGAGGGAGGACTTGGGAAAGTTGATCACCCAACCAAAGCTTTCCAGCGTGGAGACCACTGTCCTGGTGTCCGTCTCTGATTGATTGAGAGAAGGAGCCATGATGAGAAGGTCGTCCAGATAAGGTACGACGCGAATACCCTGAGATCTGAGAATGGCCATCACCCCTGCCAGCACCTTGTTGAACACTCTTGGAGCTGAGGTAAGGCAAACGGAAGAGCCACGAATTGAAAATGCCGATCCTTCATTACAAACCGAAGGAAAAGTTGATGAGCCTGGCAGATGGGAACATGAAGGTAAGCATCTTTGATGTCTATGGACGTCATGAAGTCCCCCTGCCGAAGAGAACCGATGGCCGATCGCAGAGTTACCATGCGAAACTTCCGAGTACGGATGAACCTGTTGAGGAACTTCAGATCCAGAACGGGGCGAACCGACCCGTCTTTCTTGGGGACTGTGAAAAGATCGGAGTAAAACCCGAGGCCCACCTCC
The DNA here is from genome assembly GCA_027917425.1 of Gastrophryne carolinensis. Taxonomy (NCBI): domain Eukaryota; kingdom Metazoa; phylum Chordata; class Amphibia; order Anura; family Microhylidae; genus Gastrophryne; species Gastrophryne carolinensis. The sequence goes on from CM051234.1 coordinate 271,171,129, forward strand.
AAGTGGGGCACCGGCCGGATGACCGCCATTTCTAGAAGATTCTTCACCGACGCCAGAAGCCCCTGCGTGGCCAAAGGATCGGTGGGCACCCGAGACCGGAAAAAAACGTGAAGGAGGGCGAGACTCGAACTCCAGCTTGTAACCGGACGACACTACCTCCCGGATCCATCTGTCCGGAACCTCCTGGTCTCAAACCAGGGAGAAGTGTCGTAATCGTCCCCCCACCCGCACGGGTGAGGGCACCCCCTCATTGCTGAGCGGGCTTACCAGCAGGCTTGGGCTTGGCGCCCCAGAACTGACCGGGACAGCCACGGCCCCTCCCCCGGGTCCAACCTGCACCCCTGGTAGCGGGAAAGGAGGCCCCTCTGCCCGCTCTGACTCCCCGAAAGGAACGACGCGGCCTCTTGCGTTGAGGCAACTTACCACCCTTGGTAACAGAATCCAATTTGTCGCCAAACAGGCGCAAACCTACAAAAGGAAGAGCTTTAAGCGACATCTTAGAATTAAAGTCCGCCATCCACTGGCGCAGCCACACCGACCGACGAATAGCAACCAACAGGGCCGCGGTCCTGCTACACATTGTTAAGCGCATCGGCCTGGGCGGTCATGACAAAGGAAATAAACGATTCACACTGCTTGAGAGAACCGAACTCATCACAAGTGGGATCAAGATCTGCGTACAAATCTCTAATAATGGACCTAACAGCCATCAGAAGAAGCGCCGAAGCACACACCAGCACTGATAAAACCATGGCGAGCCAATTGATCAATCCGACGATCCTCACTATCCTTAATGGTAGTAGTGTCAGGGGAGTGCAACACAGCCGTGTTAGACAGCCCCAACACAGGGGCATCGACGTCAGGGGGAACAGACCAAAGCTTCACCAAATCCTCCGGAAAGGGATAACGCTTATCCCAACTAGGAGGAATCCCAACAAGGCGCGTGGGTTGTTCCCATTCCTTAAGGACAACCCTCACAAAGTGTTGTTGCCTGGGAAACACCAAACGCGGCTGGGGCACATCAAACAACTCACCCTTTGGCGGGGGGACCGCCTCAGGCGGATCCAAAGCCAAAATCTCAAACATTTGAGCCAAAATGGAAGGAGTGTCAAGGAACACCCCCGCAGCCTGATCGCCAGCGGTAGCAACCAACTGCTGGGCTGCAGGCTCGTCCGACTCCTCTAGGAGCTCCCCCTCCTCAGCCGGGGGACAATCGGACCAATCCAATACTTCAAACACCTTATCCTCCGGAACAGGCGATGCCGGAGAAAGGTGCTTCCGCTTAGCCGTAGCCTTCCGATCTACCGTGGCGGAAACTATTTTCTCGAGGCTGGTCAATCGTGCACACACCTCGGATTGCGAATCCGCACCTTTGACAACGTCACACGGGGAAGCCAGCAGCCGGAGTGCCGGACTGGCGCGCAATATTCTGCCGTGCACATGTAATACATAAGATTACATCATCGCCTGGGAGCGGAGCCCCACAACCCCCACACAGCCTAGATAGCCCCGAAGAGCCGTTTCCGGTAATGTCGGAAGCCTCCATATGGTGAATTTATGGTATTCGCAATAACCCAGGGATTTACATATAAAGCAACCCGGGATGCCCCTTTTATAATTAAAGTCCCGGGAGTGGGAGGATTTTTACACAATAAGACTAGCCAGGTATATCAGACCGGGAGATCCACCGCAGCACGGGAATCCCCAGACCTGTCAGAAAGAGACACAATCAGCCTCCAGAAAGTACAAAAAAAGGTATGCAGCAAGTGTAACAAACACACACAGCGTACTAAGCATTAAACACCCCAAAATATGTGCATACATATATATATATATATATATATATATATATATATATATCAAAATGCATCCCTCTAACAGTGCAACCAATCTAGAGGGATTACTTCCAGATAGGCCATATCCCCATATAAGCAACAAAAGAGACTTGCCAGACCGCCCTACGCTGACCTGTTGTAGAGAGCCCTCTGTGGGCTCCAGCAGACCCCAGTCGCAGATGGCCCGAGCACGCACCTCTTCCAGACGCTCCACACCGGAGCGATGAGACGAAGGGCAGGCCGGTAAAGCGCACAAAGCGCTCCGGCCCCGCCCCCCGACTACGTAAGCACGGCGTGGGCCACGACGGAGCGCGGCCCCGCCCCCTAGACAATGAGCATTGCGGCCGTACTACGAACGAGGCGGGTGCCAGACGCAGGCACCCCGCACAGCACCAAAGCACAACACAGCCCCAGCACAAAAAAATGCAGCCCGCCCCTAGACAACGAGCATAGTGGACCACATGGCTACTCACATATAAGAGCGAGTCCTCCCCTGCTCAGTGGACTGCCACACACAGCGTACTAAGCAGTTTCACAGTAAAAAACATACCACACATCCTGGCCAGCATAATATTAAAAAATACCCCCAAACGCCACCCCCCCACGCTAAGGGAGAAGGGACCAGGCGAGGGAAAGGCAGGCTAAAGGGGGGACCGGGACGGGGCATCCCAAATCCGGATCACCAGCCGGATAACCGCGTTGCCGTTGGGGACGAGCGGAGGAGATAAGCTCCTAGGCACCATGAGGTGCCGTCTACCATTGCCTAGCCAGCAGCCTAGGCTGGGAGGCTTCCAATATCAACTCAGTGAACCAAAAACAAATAGCTGGGCAGAAATAGACCATGGGGGGATGCCGGGGTTTGACCCCGGCTACCTGCAAGCAGGAGACTTCTTTCTTCTGTCTTGTCGCATCTTGCAGAGAGAAAACACTGGGTGTTAAGTGGGAGGTCCCAGGTATATGTAGGCCAGGAGGGGCTCATTTTCAAGACTTCTCTCTGCAATGTCGCCACCTGCCGGTGGAGTAACCCGATCGTAAGAATTAAAGGGGAAGCAGGGTGTGTGACACACTGAGAATATACAGGCTTCATAGAGATTCAATGAAAAGTTTGTTTGACTGATTAGAGAGAAAACACCACCTTGATACTGGTTTATGCTACAAACATAAATAATAGCTCTAAGAATCTTTTAATTTCCACTTTATCTCTATTTTCATGAGCTTTTGGCATGCATAAAATATATCTCCCACACTCAGAGTACAGTATCAGTGCAGAATTGTCTGCTGAAAACTTGAGCTTCTTAGCTAATCCATTAGACTCAAACTGGAGAAAGTCAAAAAGCTGCCCACAAATCTAATTTATCATCCACTACTTCTCTTTTTGCACAGAACAACAGTCAGAAAATGCATTTTGCCCTACAGAGCTGGTGCACTTAAAGAGGAATAACACACCCAATTTTCACCTTTTGGGGTGTTGTTCCTCAATGCGTTGGCATCCCAAATTGGGATGCCCCGCTGTGTGCATCCTCCCCAGCTCATCTTCCTGTCGCACAGTGAGGGCTCCCGGGTCTTCGAGAGGGGGGGGGGGTTACACAGTGGGGCATCCCAAGTCTTTTAGGCCCCAGGGCCTCTGAAGTTCCTCTTTAACATTGCACTTGCAGGTGTGCCCTCAATTTAAAATTTTTATCCCAGCACACTGCTATGTTGTAATGAGGCATTGTGTGCTAGGATGAGCGCATTGAACAAGGCAGGTATAAACAAGATTGAAGGTGGATGCAAAGCAGACACAACTCGGTGTAATACATGCATAACTAAAATAAGGCAATAGGTACCCACGGAAAATAGTTTACGCCACTTCAATACAACTTGTTGACAGGCCAATCACTTTTTAAAGTTTTTACTTCAAGGTGAAATCTTTAGTCCTAATCCTAACACTTAAAACAGACATCCAGTCAAAGAAAGAACATTCCCCCTTCCCGATGATCAGTGGTGTAAGCGGTTTAAGAGACCTTAACTATTGTAAAAAAAAAGCAAACAGATTGTGCACTCCTGAATTACATGGGGTGGGCATCTTGCCACACAGCAGACAGTCCTGCTTACACGTGAGAACGTGAGCAGCAGCTCACACCGAATTGAGAGATATGACTCAAACACTGAGCAACCTGCTTGTCATTTTGCGTACACACACACTGAATAAACAGCTAATGTAGCAAAGAAAATCCTTGTAAGGGGGAAGCCGTTACAATGTATCTCTATGACATCACAGAGCATTCAGAAGATTTCAGCTATGGAGCAGAGCAATGATGAGTCATTACAGTTGATAGCTTATTACCTTTAGCCAGAAATAAGGGATTATTGCACGGAGCTTTGAGTCTATTTTGACTGGGGCCGAGTTATTTGGAAGCAGGTCTCTTATCTGTGGGGCAAGATGCCCGCTGCCATGCAGTTTAGGAGCGAAGAATGTGCCTGCACAACATCATCAGGTTAAGCTCTAATAGCATATCTCACCGATTACATGGAGGGGGGGAGCAATTTGATATTCTGACTGAAGATACGCCTGAAATGAACACCCTTTAAATGAACTGTCAACACCCCCCCCCCCCCATATTCGTATATGATGTGCATATATGGAAATACAGTTTATATCAGAAGTTTTCAGAGAAAAGGTGCTGTAATGAATCTAAACTCAGCAAGTGTGACCGGTGTTTGATGTAGTAGAAGAGTGGGTGTGGGGTAGCACTAGATTTGTGAAAACTGTACTTAGATCACAGGTTCATAATTTAATAATAAAAACAAGGCTATACAGAGTTCTTTGTTTAGACTCCTTCATTATGTGGAGACAATTATCAACATTTTGGTGGAAGTGCCCCTGGGATGTGCTGAATTTAAGATTTCTTAGAACTTACTATACGCAGCAGTGTTCTGTGTGTACAGGACTCACATGTCTCTTAGAAAATGTCTCACACATTTTTTAACATAAGAAAAAATCAGCTCAGCACATTTGGTACAATAATATACACTTTCCTTTTAAGAATTTATTGGTTCAGCTGATCAGGTAGCTCAACACACAATATTCTAAGGGTAATTGCATTTTTTGAGATAATATATCAGACTTGCCATTTATGAATATGGGTCCCACTTCATGGCGTTGCCCTGTGCCAGTCAAACCTGGAAGCAGGACCTTTAGATTGTAAACATAAAAGGGCAAGCCACCTCTTCTAACATACTTCTGTACCAAAGTGTTTTGTTGCACGTGAGTTCTGTCACAGCTGACTCATAATACCCTGTGTATTATAAGCATGTAACTTGGCTTACCCCTCCTGAAAATTCTACTTTGTACAGCGCCATGAAATATGATCACGCTCTCTGAACAAAGATATTAACAATGATAACAATAATAATTACACCTTCACCGCAGGGGGGAAGATTATGGAGCAGTGCCTGGAACGCCCCATCCATTGTTATGATTGGAGATGAGCGTGCGCTCCTAGCTGTGACTCCCATGGGGGCGGGGGGAAGTGCCCAAACAGCAGGGCACTTGTTTTTAGAAACCTGGAGGTTTCCGATTAGCAGCCCAGCTGGAAGCTGTGTGTGGAATATCCAGCAGGCTTGACTACCATCTTTAGATGGAGTTTCTTCTGTCAAGTTCTTGGTGTGTGTCCCCACCGGTGGCAAAGCGACCGAAACACCTTGGGGCTGAGAGACCATTCCCCCCGGCGAGATGAGCACCTGCTCAGGGAGTCCGCTTCCGTGTTCTCCACTCCCGGAATGTACACCGCCGAGATGCATGGGATATTGCTCTCTGCCCAAGACACTTCCCTGAGGGCACGCCTGCTGCGAGTCCCTCCCTGGTGATTGATGGAGGCGACCGCCGTCCGATTGTCCGACGGAACTTGAACCGGTAGGCCCCGTAACTAATGAGACAAGTGAGCAGAACCAACCTGATGGCTCTCAGCTCCAGAACATTGATGGGATCGTGAGCCTCCTGAGGCCCCCACAGTCCCTGAAACTGAAGAACCTTCCAACCCCCCCCCCCCAACCTGACAGGCTGGCATCTGTGGTGACTGTCTCCCAACAAGGGGTCAGAAAGGATCTGCCCTTCAGCAGATTGCTCGGTTCCAGCCACCACCGAAGGGAACGCCGAACCCAGGGGGACATCAGAAAAGACTGATCCAAAGACAGCGGAGACCTGTCCCAGGCCGCCAAGAGTTGGAGCTGGAGCGTCCTTGTGTGAAACTGGGCAAAGGGAACTGCCTCGAACGAAGCCACCATCAATCCCACCAGTCGCATCCCCAGCCGGATGGACGGACGAGGGATGGATAGGAGAAGCTGAGTCAATTCCTGAATCAGAAGAACCTTGGGCCGGGGGAGGAACACCCTGGGCTGAGAAGTATCCAGAGACATTCCCAGGAACACCACCACCCTGGACAGAGAGAGGAAGGACTTGGGATAGTTGATCACCCAGCCGAATCTCTCCAGAGTGGCTACCACAGTCCTTGTATCTAACTCCGCCTGGCTGAGAGAGGATGCCATAATAAGCAGATCGTCCAGATAAGGCACGATGTGGATACCCTGGGCTCTGAGGAGGGCCATCACCCCCGCCAGCAACTTGGTGAAAACCCTTGGAGCCGAGGTAAGGCCAAACGGAAGAGCCACAAACTGAAAATGCCGATCTTCCACCACGAACCTGAGAAATCTCTGATGTGCCGGGAAGATTGGAACGTGCAGATAAGCATCCTTGATGTCTATGGACGTCATGAAGTCCTCCTGCCGAAGTGAATTTATGGCAGAGTGGAGAGTTTCCATGCGGAACTTCCTGGGACGGATAAACCTGTTGAGAAACTTCAGATCCAAGATGGGACGAACAGAGCCATCCTTCTTGGGCACCATGAACAGATTGGAATAGCATCCCAGGCCCCGGTCCGAGGGAGGCACCGGGCAGATGACAGCCATGTCCAGGAGATCTTTTACTGCCGCCCGGAGCCCCTGCGCGGCCAGAGGATCCAAGGGCACCCGAGACCTGAAGAATCTGGGAGGAGGTCGGGTCTCGAACTCCAGTTTGTAACCGGAAGACACCACTTCCCGAATCCATCTGTCCGAGACCTCCTGGTCCCAGACGGGAGAGAAGTGTCGCAGCCGCCCCCCTCACCCGCGAGGGTGAGGGCGCCCCCTCATTGTTGAGCCGGCTTAGCAGCAGCTTTGGGCTTGGAGCCCCAGCTGTAACCTGGACAGGTACGTCCTCTTCCCCTGTTCCAGGAATCACCTCTGGAGGAGAAGACAGCCAATCCCCGTCCAGGTCTGGCCCCATGAAAGGAAGGGGTAAAGGAAGCCGCCCCCCGAAAGGGACGACGTTGCTTCTTTCGCTGAGGTAACCTATCTCCTTTTGCGACCGTATCCAATTTCTCTCCAAAGAGCCGCAAGCCCAGAAAGGGAAGAGCCGTAAGCGACTTCTTGGACACAAAATCAGCCGCCCACTGGCGCAACCAAACCGATTGCCGAATAGCCACCAGCAAGGCCGAAGTTCTACTACACATCACCATGGTGTCATCCAGGGCGGCTAGCACAAATGACAAAAACAATTCGCACCGCTTAAGGGCGGTGAACTCATCACTAGTCGGGTCAAGCCTGGAGGTAGACAACAGGTCCCTGACAACCGACCTAGAAGCCACTATTAAAAGCGCTGAAGCACAGACAGGCCGCAAGGCCGACCCGACACTGGCAAATCCGTGACAAGCCATCTGGTCAATGCGTTTGTCCTCACCGTCCGTAGAACAGTCAGGAGAATGCAAGACAGAGGTGCTAGACAACCCCAAAACAGGGGCGTCCACCTCGGGAGGGGACGACCAGCGCTTCACCGCATCCACCGGAAAGGGATATGTCTTATCCCAACCCGGAGGGACAAACGGAAGCCAAGTAGGCCTCTCCCATTCCTTAAGAATAATGCCGTCGAAATGCCTTTGATTAGGGAATTCTAAGCGCGGCTTAGCCTCTTCAAAGAACTCCCCCTTCTGCGGAAGGGTCACTTCAGGAGGAGAGATTGCCAAAGCTTCAAACATATAAGCCAGGACCTTAGGGGTATCCAAAGAATTCCCCTGACCCCGCTCGGCATCAGCGCCCACAAACTGCTGATCATCAGAACCATCCGACTCCTCAAAAAGCTCCCCTTCCTCTAGTGGGGGGTAATCAGAACAGTCCAGTGAATCAAACTCCTCAAGATCAGAAGCCTGCGTGGCTGGGGAAAAGTGCTTTCTCTTAGCCGGGGCCTTTCTGGCCACAGCGCTAGAAAATAATTTTTCAAGATTGGACAATCTGGCACACACCTCAGATTGCGACTCCCCACTCGTGACAACATCACACGGGGTACGGATCAGGTGGGGAGGGGTAGGAGAAGGGACCGGTGGCGCAGAACCAGACGCATGGGATCCGGACTGCCGCGTAATAGTCTGCTGTGCACATGGTATGCAAAGGAATACATCATCCCCTGTAAGGGATGCCCCACACCCCAAACACTGCCGGGGTTGCCCCGAGGGGAGCCCGAGCCCGGTATCCTGGGAAGCCTCCATATGGTGATTTTATTGGTAGTCTCAATACCCAAGGGAATTACGCAATATAAGCGACCCGGGATGCCCCTTCTGTGTCCTGAGTGGAAGGATTTATAGGGAGTTCTTAAATTAAACCAGGGACCCTAGGACCGAGAGGACCCCTTTAGGATCCAACAAGGGTCCACCTGGAAGACAGAATACAGGGCTATTCAGCACCTCAATCATGCCCAAGCACACAAAAGGCAGACATATTGATATGCAATATCATAAAGAAACTATATATATAAATATATATATGCATGTCATGAGGCCCCAATGGCCACTCACGGAGGAAGATGGCGTCCGTCCAGCCAGAGGCGAGAAAACGAGAAGCAGAGGGAGAAGAAGGGCGGGCCGGCCGGTCGCGCCCGGCCCCGCCCCTCCCCCCTGACAACGACGCCGCTCCCGGCCAGAGGCCAGGCTCCGATCGCGCCGAGCGCCCGCCCCCGCCCCCCTACCAATCGCACCTGAGGGGAAGAAGCTCCCCCACCGAAGCTGCCACAACGGCCGGCGTCGCAGCAAAGCCAGCGCCGGCTGAGTCCTCCATGAAAGTGCACCCAAGTGAATCACACACACACAACAAAAAGTACAGCTGCAACCAACACACAATAAAAACGATGACACTAAGGGAGAACCCCCCCCCCTCTAAGGAGCAAGGGCAATCTGGGAGAGGGGGAATCCACGCTGGAAGGGCAAGGGACGGGGCATCCCTAACCGGGATCACCAACCCGGCAAACCGCCTGCCCCTTAGTATGGGGTCTCACGGTGGATCGTAGCTCCTAAGCACCATTAGGTGCCGTCTACCCTTGCCGGACCAGCAGCCTAGGCTGGGAGGCAAGGTGAAATACTAAGAAAGGGGGTCCAGGCAGAAATAGACTAACAAGCGGGCCGGGAGTTACCCCGGCTACCTGCAAGGAGGAGACATCCATCTTCTGACTTGCTCGCCGTCTGCAGAGATGAAAGACTGGGGAATGAGTGGGAGGTCCCAGGTATTTATGGACCGGGAGGGGCTACCTTTTTTTCATGACATCTCTGCAAGATCGCCCTCTACAGGTCGGTATAACCCAAGTGTAATGACTATCTGAAGCAGGGTGTGTGACTTAGAATAATAAAACAGTATACTTTCTAGTACACACTAATTGTCATACATCCTGTACTAGGGTGTGCTTTCCATGTCATGTGGCTGCCAAGAGAAATGAGTGATACTTAATAATTCACGGACATTAATGCTTTTAATTAATCGTCAAAGCTTTGCTCTACCGAGTAGGTTTTTTACATTCATAATGTCCAATAAAAGGGGCAATGTTGATTTTTAAGGGGACTATGTCCTAACAAAGATAAGAGCAGACAGGTAGTTAAAACATTATCTGCTAAGCACACAAGATTGCTTTCCATTTAATAATGGAATTCCTTTCAATGTCTAAACAGACGAATTGCATACGATAATGTTATCTCTTCATCTGCCAGCTTCTGATGCAACTGAGTTTTGACATTAGCAACTTAACAATGAAAAATAGAAGGAAATGCGTGTAGCTATGTCCACACAACAATGCGGCTTTATTTATTGTGCACAGTATAGTGTTTCTTTGAACCAACGCAAGGAGCTCTAGGCTCTACACATTAACACCTAATGATTTCATATTACACTTCAAGTAGCCTTCTTGTTATCTCCATATATCCATGACTTTATAATGCTGCTAAAACCCAATTAGATCAGTCTTTGTGCAAAAGTAATTGCTGGCAATTATTATGCATGCAATCCAAAGACAGTTTGAACACCCTCATGAAAGAAAAATTCACCATTCTGTCTGCCCTTGCAGCATCGACATACCAAAGGACCCCCTCCCATCCATGTGCTATGTGTTTATTCAACATATCTTCTATTCATTTTTTGTTCAGCCTTTAATTACTTCCAGGAAATATTGTCAACAATATGTTGTAATTATCAGCTTGCAGCGATGACTTCTACTAATTAGTATTACGCTGCTAAAACTAATAGACCAAGCTTTAGGGGGCGACAACACACGCACATGATGTATAGACTCTTACACTTGCACAATGCAAAAACGTGGGGAGAAAGCTAAAGATTTTTTCATTCAGATAATTCTGATAGAGGCTGCTGTAGCATGCGGTGTAAAAGCACTGTGATGCTGGAAAAATAAACAATTGAAACCAAATCTGAATAAAACATTAAATCAGTCATAAATTTTAATATGTCACACATAAACGTATGTAAAACATAAACTGAACAATACGTTTGAAGGCTGACATACGTACAAGTGACAGTACCTTGCTCTCTTTGACGTGCCCTGTGGAGAATTCAGAAGAATGGGAGACTTTCAGAGATTTTGACCTGTGAGACTGGCGGCGGGCAGATTCCTCCCGGGCATATTTCACAGAGCCTGTGGCTCTCACCCGCACCTTGCTGGCGCTTTGGACGCTGTTAACTCCAATCATTTCCAAAGGTGCAGTTTCAGAAAACACAAACACACAGGAGTAGAGTAGCAAGCAAAATAATGAGTGTAAAAATGCAAGGTCTACTCCTCTGCAAACTGGTCACGACTGACGACACCTTAAAAAAAACTCTACTTGTGCAGCATGCAATGCAGAGATGATCAGCGTTTACTTAAGATGCACCAGGCTGCCTGTGCCAGCATCCTCAAATCTACTGTTTTCATTCTGCCTTATCGTTCCAGGCAAATCTCCACGTCACTGGCTGTAAGTTAGAAAAAAATGAAATCCAGCCTCTTCTCTGCTCCCCCCCCCTTTGTCTCTTACACATACACATTCACACACCTATATCTACATGCAGAAAGCAACGGCAGGTATCCAGGCAAGTAATTAATTGCAATCTAAGTAACACTACAATAACTCTTGTGTTGTCAGAGCAGTGTCTGCATTTAGATATTGCAAATACAATTGCTGAACAGATTGTCAATTTCTAGTTCCAAGGCTTGCTGATGCATGAATTGAAGCTTTCAGTTATATCCATGCTATGATATAAACACTGCTATGCTGGAAATCTAGTTCAAAAAGTGACTCAAAGCAATCATGTTAAAACAGCTTGTCATCTTTTTTGTGCCCTATACATATATACAGCTAGGAACTCTCCATCCATAAATTCATCATTATTAAGCATAAACTCGATTATCCATAGAAGTGATGAAAAACAATTAGGCTTTACAAAAATATGAGCAGTTAACTAAAGAAATGCATTTACTTATTTGAAAAATAAAACCTAACCATTTTGCTGGCCATCTGTTTGGGCCATATAAATAAGCTTCAACGCATCCCAAGTTCTGGGAATGAAAAAGAAGCACAATGCATACCTATAACATGGGTTAGTGAGGGCAAAATATTCTACCAGTCCTGTCAGGGACTATAATTATTAATCCACATTTTATGGATAATCGTATAGCTTAAGAACAATGCTCTGACTTTATGACTTTAATTAAGAGTCATATGATAAAATGGTGCCGGTATTCTCTCTTCAAACTCCAGATGAAAAGTTCCTCCACACATCCCACAGTTCTCATTACTGCAGTGCAATCACACTCACAAGGAGGGTGGCTGGGTGGCAAAACAAGAGCATTTAATGGGTTTTAAGAAAGCACAAAAATAATTAGAAGTGGTCCTAAACAAAAAAAAAACAATTCAGCCCCTTTTTTACTAACCCCAGCTGACAGTAGGAGTCCAGCCTGGATTTGCGCCATTCTGAAGCAATCCCCCCGCATGAATCATAATGCACCAGAGCACACTAGGATTTATCAGTAGCAATACTTTCTACTGAAAGAAGTCTGGAACCCAGACCAGACCATGACCAGTTAAAAGACCTATCCACACCAGTCAGTATAAAGGATCACTAGGGTGGGTGGAATAGTAGGTATAACGCTAATATAATTTGGCTACCTACTAAAGCAAAAGAACAATTTGCAAATGGCAACAGCACAAGATGCAAAGTTGCACACGTCACCTGCACTCATTATTTCTACATGACACCTGCAGGCCAGAAATGGTATTGATATTATCTAAATGAACCGCACTAACAGCAGTATATTGTTTTAAATGAAAACTCATACGGTCAGTTGCATTTAGATATAATGTAGTTATTAACTATAACAAAGCTTTATACAAATGCTTTGAATATAACTCATTCTCTTTGGAAGTACACAACATCTATGCTGCTGGTATTAATTCTTTAGTGGATAAACTTACTAGAATTGATGGCATTGGGACAGGTATGTGCAGTTTAAAGGAGAGCCTTTAACTGTTGCAAAGCTTTTGACTTCCCATAGAAGTGTTCCCATCAGGCCATACGGGTACTTGCTATGATATGCAGACATTCTGATATTTCAGTCTTCTTTAAAGTGAGGAATCAATGGAATGATAGATGAGCTGCCTCAGTAATATTCTACAAACTAAGATTGAGCAGATATGCTTTGGGCACTGCAGACAGGCGATGCTACAGTATGGCAGTCTCAGGGTTTCTTTTTCTGACAGTGGCTGTCCTACACTTCCTGTTCTAGACAGCAGATATCCATGCAATCACATTTACACATCACTGTACAACACGTGGCCTTAGAAGTCTATTGTGCACAAAGAAAAAACTGAATTTACATGTATTTGCATAAAAATTATGTAGGGTTCCTTTATCCCAAAGCTACCAGCCACTGGAGCAGGTATAGGGGTTGGGATCCCCAAGGCCATGCTAGGACACCAGTCCCTATGCCCTTTGGCACAGGCTTGGTGCACTTCCAGGAGTGCTGGGGCAAATGTGTCTCTCTTCACTGAAAGTGTACAAATCAGTATAGCCATAGGTGAATTGGCAGCCTGGTCCTTGGCTGTGTGTTACCCTCCTTCCAAAAAAAGAAGTGGAAAGTACTATAGAGAAGATAAAATGATGAAGCAGTGGAGCCTGCTTATATGGACGCTGTGTTGCTTGGGATGTCTGAGGAAGGCCCATGTGCTCATGGTAAAATTAAGACAGGGGAGGCGCAGACCAGTACCTGAACTCGTCTCTGGCTACTCTGGATGTCTCCCATTTCCCATAAGAGAGAGAGGATGGAGAAAGTCATGTAGAAGGAAGGACACGGCTCAATGCAGAAACAGGTTAAAGGATGCTAGTGCAGCTTTAGATCTGGATCTTTCTAGTATAAAGCTGTAAACTTTTTTTCATACTAAATGAGCGCACACATAGCAGGGGATGTCGCTCTGTGCGAGCGCCACCTGTGTGCAGGTGACATTCTGCCAGATCCCGCACATTATTTTTGTAACCTCCCCGTCCTGGCTCAGTGTCATTGGTTCAGTGTAGTACAGTAGACTTCACTAGCACAGAAAAAGAACCCCCCTAATAACAAATCCAACTTGTGCAAGCAGGGCAAGCAATACAGCATATAAAAGATCCATTTGTAGAAGGCAAACAAGAGGTGGTCATACTGCCTTTGGTTACGCTTTCACCAGAGCAAAATGCAGAGACATCAGAAATGTAGTTAACTTGTACAGCCATGTTTTACACCAGATCAGCTGCATTGCAGTGCATTTTAACAGAGGAAAGTCTTGCATTTGCTGAGCTTTTTCACATTTCACAACACATAGAAATGTGACAAACACATGCATTTTGGTGTAAAAAGGCTGCAGTTGTTTTCTTAATGTCTCTCTACCAAAGTGCAGTATATGGACAGTACGGTAAAGCAGATGAGTCAAGAATCCATATTAAAAAAAAAGTAACCGTGTTTTGTAACATGGCGAGGCTAAAAGTAGGATTCAAATGTGGTTGTTAGTAGAAAAATCTCACTGCCAATGCAGCCACTGTGTACCAAGCACAGATGCTGGGCAAACTAGTTCTACATTAAGTGACTTCAAACTAGTCAGTAAGAAACCCGACATATACTTACTTACTTATACTTAAGAAACACTATATTTAAATGTTTAGAGGTTTACAAAATATACAGTCAGATTATTCCAAAAGGGTAAAAGGCTATTTGACAAAAGGGAAATTTGTGCAACACCTTACGTCCCAGAGCGGCATCGGCAGATGCCCTGATATCAAATCTGTAAATCTTGGTGAAGGTGTGGAGAGACGACCAGGTTCCCGCCTTGCAGACCCGTTCCGCCGATGCCTGTTGTTGAAAAGCCCAAGATGTGACAATTGCCCTGGTGGAGTGAGCGGGGACCCAGAAGGGTGCATCCTTCCCCTTGTAGGTTTGTATGACTACCTGCCTGATCCATCTGCTAAGAGTGGACCTGGCAGCTGCCAGGCACCTCCTTGGTCCTTCTGGGATCACGAACAAGTACCTCTTAAGTACCTCTCAAGCAGCGGGGAAGTAATACCTTAATGTCCTGACCACATTGAGGGAATACAGGGTAGCACTATCTCCTGATGGAAGGGAGAGACCACCTTATGCAAAAAAATCCTGCCTCATATGAAACACTGCTTTATCTTCATGCACAAAAAAGGGTGATCTGATTGAAAGGGCTGCCAACTCTGAAACCCGCCTGATGAAGGTTATCACCACAAGAAAGCCACCTTCAAAGTGAGCATCGTCAGGGAAGCCTCCGCCATGGGTTCAAAGGGGGGCCCCTGAAGTGCTGATAGGACCAGATTGAGATCCCAGGGCAGGACTACCGACCGACGCAGAATCCGAATATGCTGAGCACCTATGCAAGATCGTCCATTGGAAAAAAATGAACAAGGCTGAGACCTGGCCCTTAATGGTGCTGGGCTGTAGGCCATTGTCCGGGCCTTGCTGGAACTCCTTGCTGGAACTTGCTCCCACTGGTCCCAGAGACCCTGAACCGTCTGGTTGTCCAACACACCGCCCCAGCCCGCCAGACTGGCATCTGTGGTCCGTATGACCCACCGGACCAGCAGGAAAGACCGACCCACTGCCAGCAATTGCTGGTTCAGCCACCAACTCAGGGATCACCAGGCATTGTAAATATAAAGCGACGGTCCAATGTCTGCACAACCCTGCGTAATTCCGATACGAACAGCATTTGTAGAGGCCTGGAGTGGAACTGGGAACTGCCTTGGTGGTAAACAACATCAGGCCAAGGAGGCACATGCCCTGCCTGTTCAGCCGTCAGTAGCGATCCCACCGCCTCCTGAAGAGGACCACGCACCTCTCCCCCGGAAGGACCTGTGCCAGTCGAGTATCCGACAGGCCACCAGCCTGTGAAAATGTGCAAGCCTCGTAAAAACCTTCCCTGACCTTCTAACGCTTGTAGGGTTCAACCTTCATCATCTGCTGCTTTGGCCGAGGAGTAAAGAGGTGCAGAACCTTCAATTTTGACTCAATAAGCTCCTCAATCTGATCTGATCTGTTGGGTGATCTCTGCTAGATCCTGAACCCCTAAATAGGTCCTCAACGTAAGAACTAGAATCCTTCAAGGATTCCATCTGAATATGCCTACGCTTGCCCGTAGCCTTCCTGCCTGGGCGGGCAGAGACAGACTGGGGATGTCCCTGCTGATGAAGGCCACTGACCATGCTCTCCAACTGAGCCACCCTGTCTGCCATATCTGAAGGAGGAACCCCATCTGTGGGCAGACCCTAGGACAAAGATGCCCTGGCAGCCCCCCCAAGGGGGTATCCCACTCCGTCGAGTCCGAGCCTGAAGCCGCAGACCTCGCAATTGTGGCTGTTCTGCCCCCACCTCCCATCTGTAAGGCCCAAATGGCCAAAGCCACGTCCCTTGCCGATGTCGCAGAAGCAGACCCACCCCCTTCCTGAGTTAGCCAATAGGCGGGCTGCATGACCGATAGACACACACCCTTGCGACGAGGTCACCTCCACCTCCAAACACTGGCAGCCAAGCTCTGAATGAGCTCTGACCAGTAGTAATCACAGTAGACAAACACAATCACAAACACACTGACACCGGGGAGCCTGGCTACCTAGCTCAGGCCCCACCCGGCAGCCATGGGGAAGGGAGACTGCGTCTTTCGCAGGGTGTCATGGAATCATGTGGGTAAATGACCCAGGGGGTAGAGGGACTGGAGCTCAGTGGGAGGCACATAGCAGGGCCACCATGCAAGGACCAGAGATCATGTACCCTGCTGGAGCGGGATCCTAATCCGCGGGGCTCAGACCCAGGCGGACAAGCCCCGGCGCACTTACCTGGACCCATGGGCGCTCCCCTCACCTGCGCGGTCCCACGCTATTGGCTTAGACACTGATGGAATCTAACGGGGCTCACCAGGAACGCTGGTGAGGGGTTGGGAGACAGATGGAGCCGCTGCTCACAGTCAGCGCTGTAACTAAAAAAAAAAAAAAAAAAAATATCCAGACATCTTCCCAATACCTTGCAACTGCAAGAAAAAAATGCCCTATATATTCTGGGAGGAGCTAGTTTTTTTTCTGTCTTGTAGTCCATGCCTACGGCTGAGATTAACCCACGTGTTGCTACTGGTGGTGCTCCGGATTGGAAGAGATGAGAAAAATATACTCACTATAAGCATCATTTAGGGATTATGTTGCTTAGCTGTGATAGCAACTCAGGTATGCTGAAAAAACCTAGGCATGTATGAATATTCTTATATATTCTGTCCTAGAGCCAGAGCATACTCCCATGATATGAACAGCTTCAAAATAAATTGATTCGTGCCAGGCAAAATCCTCAGTGGCTGTTCATCAGCCGAGAATGAGAAATGGTGATTTATAACTTCAAGGCTGTGAACTTGCAGACATGATTGCCACAGCCTCAAAGAAGAGTCATTGCGGTGTGTTGTATGTTCAACCATCTCTCCTATATTAATAATTTATGACAGAAAGGGTGAAAGGTACTTCATCTTGTAGTCTGAGGAGATGCATAGCATTTAATTTAACAAACTGTCTGTGAGAACAAGACAGTCAGTTAAAGTATACGCCTGTCTTCATCAACAGAAATAGACACAAAGTGTGCCTTATTTTTTTTCCTTTACAAGAAAACCTTTACCAATGCCCATCTATTTATATCTTTAATTGAACAAATAATCTTCATAAAGGGGGTTAGAAATTGATGGTTTGGACTAAAGGCAGTTCATAAAAATGTATAAACACTGTAAAAAATAATAACGTATATTTCAGGACACCAAAATGCATGTAAGGTAAATGTATCATATAGTAATACACATGCCAACCATTTTAATTCATAGGCTGGATATGAGGGTTGGATATAACAAAATGTCTACCCTTGAAAAGGTATGTCAAATGGTGGTTAATTAACTTGACACGTTTTGCCAAATATTTGGGTGTGGGCTTCTTCAGGAGTATTAAGAAGTGTTGAGAATGACAAGTCTGTGTACAGAGCATTAGTACAGTACTCCATAATATCAGTTATAATGGCAATAGGGGACATACCTGTGGGTAAGTTGGAGTGCTATTGTGTGTTTCCGAAGTGGGGACCAAGATTGGTGGGTGTGCAGGCTCGAGGTAATGTGCCTGTTAAAGAGGAGGAGGGTAAATACTTATGTATCGTGAATATGTATTTAGGACGATGGTAAGTCAAAATGGTATGGTTCAAACCTTAGGGGTCAGGTTGCGGGGTCAATGATGATCGCCAGTTTGTAGAAAGTCATCAGAGCTACAAACTGAGGGCCCAACACCTAAAGATACAACCTGAAGGGACCATCAGCTTGCTACAATCTGAGTCTAACAGACACATTGCTTCAAGCTAGCACACCCACCAAACTTGGTCCCCAATTCGGGAAGACACAATAGCTCCTCCACTTACCCAACACCTCACAATACTTCACTCCTAAGGAAGCCCATACCCAAGAATTGGACGAAATGCATCAAGTCAATAAACCACCTTTCGACCTACCTTTTCAAAAGGTATATGTTTTTATATTTTAAAAACAAAATGGGAGCTCATGGATCTGCAAGCCGCCTGCAAACTGGAAGGGCTGCTGGGTTTCTGGTTACTGTGCATTGGCGGTTACGTCAGTTAAATCCAGGCAGCAGCATGGCTGCGATGCTAGGAGAGGAAGCTCCAAAATGGCTGCTACCACTAGAAAACCAGCAAGGAGGTGTTTAAGCATTTAGTGGATGCAGGAGCAAATTTAAGTGCTGACAGTGTTTCAGCAACATGCAGGAAGATAAGGCAAGTGAGTTTTGGGGAGTTTACTTTTCCAACTGTGCCAGGCTGCTAGTCTAGTTTAACAGGTGGGATTATATGTATAATGTTTTTACTCCAGCGGCCTTTTTATAGTACTAAACCTTTTTGGCTCTCCACTTATATTGAACAAATGATAAGACACGTTGCAGACAATCATATATATATATATATATATATATATATATATATATATATATATATGTATTATACCTTTTTGTATTCAAAATCAGAGAGGCCCCTTTGTCAGCTAATAAAATGCTCAGTATTGGAAACTTCATAACCCCTGGATACTAACTGTTATAGTAGAATAATAAAAGGTATTACAACAAAAAAATGTGTACTTTACTGGGAAAGGGTCAGTTTGTCAGCACAATTACCCAAAAGCGTCACAGACCTACCCTTACACATACCATTAAAAACTAAAAGAAACATTTGCCATTATAATTGTTTGTGCAAACACAATGCATAAATTGAGTAAATATAGATTTGTTAAGCAATCATAAACCAAAATTGTTTATATACATTTTTAATGCAGTCTGACTGCAAAAATACAATTCTGTGATTACTCCTGTACATCTGTAGAATTGTTTTTATTGGTATCCTGCTCGGGTCGCTTCATTCTTGACAATTGGGTTTCCACCACAAGGTGGTGCAGTTGACTGCAAGACGAAACTTGTGGCTCCTCCCGGCTCATATAAAGGCAGCTATTTCTCTAATAATCCCCAGCGTTGAAAAGCAGTAAATACAGAGACAAGCCGGGAGGCCAGAGACCATGTTACTTCACACAGCTCCAATATAAACTCTCTCAAACGGTAATCACCATAACAAGGC
Source organism: Gastrophryne carolinensis (assembly GCA_027917425.1). Taxonomy (NCBI): domain Eukaryota; kingdom Metazoa; phylum Chordata; class Amphibia; order Anura; family Microhylidae; genus Gastrophryne; species Gastrophryne carolinensis. Next base: position 271,190,467 of record CM051234.1, read on the forward strand.
AAAAGAAGATAACAGAACAAGGGTGGGATGAAGCAACCCAAGCAGGATACCAATAAAACCAATTCTACAGATGAGTAATCACAGAATTGTATTTTTCTTGGTGTCCTGCTCGGGTCGCTTCATATTTGACAATTGGGACATCCGGCCAAAAACAGCATCAGCTGAGGCCCTAACATCAACCTTGTGAAACTTAGAAAATGTATGAACGGAAGACCAAGTAGCAGCCTTACAAACCTGTTCAACCGAAGCCTGGTGCTGAAAGGCCCAAGAAGCACCAATAGCTCTGGTGGAGTGAGCTGTAACACGAAAAGGGGGTTCCTTCCCCTTGGCAGAATACGCTTGCTCCACCGCCTGTCTGATCCACTTGCTGATAGTGGACTTGGCTGGAGGCAAGCCCTTCCTAGGCCCGTCAGGAAGGACAAAAAGAGAATACGACTTCCTAAAGGATTCCGTAGCAACCATGTAGCACTTAAGTGCTCTGACCACATCCAGGGAATGGAGGGTCCGCTCCTTAGAATTAGAAGGCGCGGGACACAAGGAAGGCAAGACAATGTCCTCATTGAGATGAAAGGCAGAAACAACCTTGAGTAAGAAGTCCGGCTTAAGACGAAAAACCACCTTTTCCTGATGTCGCTCAAAGTAAGGCGGCTTCATACAAAGCGCCGCCAGCTCAGAGACAAAACGCACCGAAGTGATAGCTGCCAAAAACACAACCTTCAGAGTCAAAATGGATAAGGCAGCATTGCACAAGGGCTCAAAGGGAGGCCCCTGAAGAGCAGAGAGCACCAAATTCAAATCCCACACCGGAAGCATAGGCTTACGTGGTGGACGTACATGAGTAACTCCTTGGAAAAAGGTCTTGATAAGTCTATGATTGGCGAAGCACCTTTGGAAGAAAATAGCCAATGCTGAACCTGTCCCTTGAGGGTACTCAGCTGGAGACCCGAAGACCCGAATCCAAGCCATGTTATAGGAACTCCAAAATTCTAGAAAAGGAAAAAGTGTGACAAGGGAAACTCTTAAGACTCACACTAAGCGTGCCAGACCCTGTAATAAATCATGGAAGAGGATTTCTTCCGAGCCTGAATCATGGTACACACAACTGAAGCAGACAATCCCTTCTCCGTCAGGATGGAGGTTTCAGCAGCCAAGGCGTCAAAGCCAGCATTTGTAAATTGGGGTAGCGTAACAGACCCTGAGTGAGCAGCCCTGGATCGTCGGGCATGACATAATGATCCACTGACATCTGGACTATGTCCGTGAACCAACACAGCCTCGGCCAACGAGGGTCCACCAGGATGGTCGGGACCCCTTCCTGGGCTATCTTGCGCAGCACGCGACCCAGGAGAGGGAAAGGAGGGAAGGCGTAGAGGAGTCGAAACTCCGTCCAAGGAATTGTTAGAGCATTCGTGGCGTAGGCCAGAGGATCTCTTGACAGAGAGACGAACCTTGGAAGCTTGTGATTGTGTGGGGACGCAAACAGGTCCACGTCCGGCTGGACACAGGGCGTGAAAGATCTTGTTGCAGAGAGACCATTCCCCCAGACGAGAAGTCCCCCTGCTCAGGGATTCTGTCTCCTGGTTCTCCACCCCGGGGATGTAAACTGCCGAGATGCAGGGAACATTCTCCTCCACCCAAGTCAGGATCTGGGTCACCTCCTTGAGGGCTCGCTTGCTCCGAGTCCCGCCTTGATGATTGATATAGGCGACCGCCATCTGGTTGTCTGAACGGACCTGGACCGCACACCCCCCCCCCCCTTAGATGGGGAGTCAAATGAGAAAACACCAATCAAATTGCTCTCAGCTCCTGAGGGCTGGCCCTGGAACTTCAGCGACTGCCAAAACCCTCCCCAACCGGTCAGACTGGCATCTGTGGTGACAATCTCCCAGTGCGGAGGCAAAAAGAACCTGCCCACAAGACAAGAAGATTTCTCGAGTCCAACCACCACGAGAGGGACCATCTGGCCAGAGGGGACAGAGCGAACTCCTGCTCCAGGCACTCCTGTTTCCAATCCCAAACGGTCAAGAGATTCAACTGAAGCGGTCTCATGTGGAACTGGGCGAAAGGTACAGCCTCGGAAAAAGACACCATGAGACCCACCAACTGCATCCCCAGACGGATGGATGGGTGTGGACACGACAGCAAGGCCCGCGCCTGAAGACCCTCCACCTTCTGCTGAGAGGTGTCCAACGTCATGCCCAGGAAAGACCTCACCAATGATGGAGTGATCGAGGACTTGGGGTAATTGACCACCCAACCGAATTCCTTCGAGGGTGGACAATACCTTCTGAGTGTCGCTCTCTGCCTGCTGAAGAGATTGAGCAGCAATCAGCAAGTCGTCCAGGTAAGGAAGAATACGGATGCCCTGGCTCCTCAGCAGGGCCATGACACCCACCAGCACCTTGGTGAACACCCGAGGAGCAGAGGAGATTCCAAACGGCAGAGCCACAAACTGGTAGTGCTGATCCCACAAAGTGAACCTCAGGAACCTCTGATGTCCCCAGAAAATAGGGACGTGCAGGTAGGCATCCCCGATGTCCACCGTTGTCATGAAGTCGCCGGGTGGAAGAGAACTCACCGCTGACCGTAAGGTCTCCATGCGGAAGTGTTTGAATCTCAAAAACCTGTTGAGACACTTCAGGTCCAGGATAGGCCTCAGAGAGCCGTCCTTCTTGGGCACCGTGAAAAGATTGGAATAGAACCCTCGATCCCGTTCCTGGTGAGGCACAGGACAAATCACTCTGGACGACAGAAGTCGTTGGACAGCCAATCTTAGGCCCTGCGGCGTCAAGGGGTTCTGGGAAATCCGTGACCGAAGAAAATCTTGGGGGCGGCCACGCTGCCAGCTCTATTTTGTACCCGGAGGACACCACCTCCTGAATCCACCTGTCCGAGACGTGCTGTCTCCAGACCTGAGCAAATAGCAGAAGCCGTCCCCCCACCCAGATGGGTGAGAGCGCCTCCTCATGCCTGAGGGGGCTTGGCAGGGGGCTTGGACTTGGACCCCCAGGAAGGACCGGGACGCCTGCGGGATCTACCTTGCCCCCAGGATTCTCTGCGGCCACCAGAGAAGGGAGAGCCTCGTCCCCCTCGAAAGGGACGAAAGGAAGAAGAGCCCCGAAAGGGTCGCACAGGCTTCTGACGCTGAGGAAGCTTTCCATCTTTTGCCAGGAGATCCAGGCACTCCCTGAACAGCCGAAGTTCCAGGAAGGGAATACCAGTGAGAACTTTCTTGGCGGCAGCGTCCGCTGCCCACTGTCGCAGCCAAAGCCCTGCCGCCAAGCCGAACGGTATCATCCATGGCTGAAATAACAAAGGCAATGAACTCCGCGCTTGTGAGATCTGGCGATATCCAAAAGAGGTCTCACCTTCTTTTTGATGGCAATGGACACAATGGCCGCGGCACAGACAGGGCGAAGACCAGCGCCCACAAAGGTGAAAGCGTGACATGCCAGCTGATCCATGCGCCTGTCAGCATGATCGCGCAAGGAAGAAGTGTCAGGGGATGGCAAAACCGTGGTATTAGAGAGCCCCAAAATGGGGGCATCTACCTCAGGGGGGCGGGACCAGAGGCAAATTAAATCCTCCGAAAAGGGATAACGCCTGTCCAGACCCCTAGGCACCGACGGCAGTTTATTAGGTTTCTCCCATTCCTTAAAAATCATTTGTAGAGAAATGACCCTGTTCAGGAAAGACCAGACGCTGTCACTCAGGCCGAAAAATTTCCCCCTGCTTCTTTTTGGCCGCCTTTGGGGGTACAATGTGCAAGGCTTCAAAAAACGCAGACAACAGCTTCTCTGTGTCATCGGGAAGCCAACCGCCCTCATCAGAGGATGATCTGAGGCCACTGTCAAGGCCCCCCCCCCCCTTGGTCCCCAGAGGAGTCAGAATCATGAAATAACTCACCCTCCTCCATGGAGTCTCGGCCACCGAAGGCTTCATAGTCATCATCATCACAAATGGCATAAGCCGGCTCCAAATGCCGACTCTTACGCGTGGCCTTGCCAGCGGCCGAACGCGACAACTGACGCTCTATACTGGCCACTCTGAGTGCCAAGTCCGTCTGAGACCCCCTACTGGCTTCCCCCTCACTGGGGGCTAGATGCAGACACGGGGGAGTCGGCGAGGCCGTTGGTAAAATGGGACTGGGGCTGGCAATGCTCGCCCCATCCTGTTCTGAGATAACGCTTTGAGCGCAGGGTACACAAACAGCACTGCGACTGCGCAGGGGCAGGTACCACACAAGAGACGCAGCTTAAGGAGTCCCGAGGGGCCCCCAAGCTCGCTATCCCCAGAAGCCTCCATAATGGTGATTAAGGTGAAAGAAGGCGGGTCAAAAGGCACAAATGAGCCAGGACCGCACAATCCCCAATTTGGACTCTCTGAACCCTTTAAGCACAGGGCATGAAGGGGGGAGGTGGGGGGGAGGTTACAGAGACCGGGAGGAACCACCTAATAAACCAGTACCCGTCTGGAAGACATAGAAGAAAAAAAATAAGCATCCCATAGCACATGCACAACTAAAAAAGGCAATTAAAACAGCAATAAGCCAAAGGGGACTCACGGACCGCAGCAGATAGGATCTGTTGGACCTAAGGATGTGTCCAAAATGCAAGGAAGCTTGATCAGGCACTGCACCGCAGCGAGGAGGGAGAGGCCAAAGCCGCCGCAGCGACCGCAGGAGGGGGGCAGGCCGGAATGCAGGAGCACGCGCAGAGGAATGGCGCCGAAAGGGCTCCTAAAAATGGCCAAAATGGCGCCCGGACCGCAGCCGACCAGGGCAGGAGAGGCATGGTCCCCCCTGTCGCAAGGAGAGATGCGTCGGAGCGTGCAGCGGCGTCCCCGCCGAGGCCCGTGGACCCCCCCCCCTCGCAGCCAGACGCAGGGAGAGGGGAGAGAAGAGGAGGAAAGGTGAGTATGAGTGACAAGAAAATACACAAAACGCATACAAACAATAAGCATGTGGGAGACATACCAACAGTAAGGGGTCCCAAGGTGGTTCCTCCCCCCCCCCACATATAGGCTCACCATAGCCTATGGCCGGCTACCCTTAAGTACAGGGTCTGCGGCCCAGAGCATAGCTCTGCCGAACGCCTGACCCTCGGCGTTCCCCTATCATCACCTGATCAGCAGCCGAGGCTGGGAGGCAGAAAGGTCCATGAAACAGGTGGGAATAGGGCTGCAGCGGCCGACGGGCTTGGGATGCCCCACTTATCTGCGATATCCATGGAGAGAGAGAAAAGGTCCATCTTCGCAGTCAGACTGCAAGAGAATTCTGGGGATTATTAGAGAAAATATTTTGTGAATACTCACCTGTAAAATGGATATTATAAGTATGTCACACACCCCGCTTCAAGACATTCATTACACTTGGGTATACTGACCTGTAGATGGCGATCTTGCAGAGATGATATCAAAAAAAGGTAAGACCCTCCCGGCCCATAAATACCTGGGACCTCCCACTCATTACCCAGTATAAAGATAGCAGTAAGATCAAGGGACCAGGAAAGCCAATTAAAACTAACAAAGGTTCACCATATAAAGGATCCAGAATACAAAAGGGCAGGGTGAAGCAGTGTGTGTGACATACTTATAATACCCATTTTACAGGTGAGTATTCACAAAATGGTATTATTCTAAGTATGTCAAACCCCGCTTCAAGACAATCATTACACTTGGGACATCCAATAGCAGTGTCCATAAAGGGCGGGGATCCAAAAAACAAGGCAACAAGGCACAAACTTAAACCACTGCAGCTTGCAGAACTTTCCGGCCAAAAACAGCATCCGCTGAGGCCCTAACATCAACCTTGTAAAACTTGGAAAAAGTGTGAACTGAAGACCAAGTAGCAGCCTTATAAACCTGCTCAACAGAAGCCTGGCGCTGGAAGGCCCAGGACGCCCCAACAGCACGAGTAGAATGAGCAGTAACACGAAAAGGGGGAACCTTCCCCTTGGCAGAATAGGCCCCAACAATGGCCTGGCGAATCCATTTACTAATGGAAGACTTGACGGGAACCAAACCCTTCCTAGGCCCAGAGGGCACCACAAAAAGAGCGTCAGTCCTACGAATAGGAGAAGTAGTCTCCCTCAAGATTGAGGTTTCAGCAACCACGCCGTCAAAGCCAGCGTTGGTAAATTGGGGTAGAGCAGTGGACCCTGAGTGAGCAGATCTGGCAGAAGGGGCAGGTCTAACTGATCCACTGCCAACCTTACCACAGCTGTGAACCAAACCTGTCTTGGCCACCTTGGAGCCACCAGGATTGCTGACGCGCCCTCTAGGGCCAGCTTGCGCACCACTCTGCCCACCATGGGAAACGGAGGGAACAGGTAAAGAAACCCCAGATCCCTCCAGTTCAGAGACATGGCATCCGCTGCCAGAGCCAGCGGATCCTACGAGAGAGACACAAATGCCGGAATCTTGTGACTGTGACGAGAGGCAAAGAGGTCCACCTCCGGAGCCCCCCACCGGTGGCAAAGCGACCGAAACACCTTGGGGCTGAGCGACCATTCCCCCCGGCGAGATGACCCCCTGCTCAGGGAGTCCGCCTCAGTGTTCTCCACTCCCAGAATGTACACCGCCGAGATGCATGGGACATTGCTCTCTGCCCAAGCAAGGATCAAGGACACTTCCCTGAGGGAACGCCTGCTGCGAGTCCCTCCCTGGTGATTAATGTAAGTGACCGTCATCCGATTGTCAGACCGAACTTGAACCGGTAGGCCCCGCAACTGATGAGTCAAGTGAGCCAGAACCAACCTGATGGCTCTCAACTCCAGAACATTGATGGGATCGTGAGCCTCCTGAGGCCCCCACAGTACCTGAAACTGAAGATCCTTCCAAAATCCCCCCCAACCGGACAGACTGGCATCCGTGGCATCTCCCAACGAGGGGTCAGAAAGGATCTGCCCCTCGTCAGATTGCCTGGTTTTAGCCACCACTGAAGGGAATGCCGCACCCGGGGGGACATCAGAAAGGACTGATCCAATGACAGCGGGGACCCCTCCCAGGCTGCCAAGAGATGGAGCTGGAGCGTCCTTGTGTGAAACTGGGCAAAGGGAACCACCTCGAACAACGCCACCATCAATCCCACCAGTCTCATCCCTAGCCGGATGAACGGGCGGGGGATGGATAGGAGACGCTGAGTCAATTCCCAAATCAGAAGAACCTTGGCTCAGGGGAGAAACACCCTGGCCTGAGAAGTGTCCAGCGACATTCCCAGGAACTCCACCACCCTGGAGGGAGTGAGGCAGGACTTGGGATAGTTGATCACCCAACCGAAACTCTCCAGAGTGGACACCACAGTCCTGGTATCCATCTGCGCCTGACTTAGGGAAGACACCAGGATGAGAAGATCGTCCAGATAGGGCACGATTCGAACACCCCTGGCTCTGAGGATGGCCATCACTCCTGCCAACACCTTGGTAAAAACCCTTGAAGCCGAGGTAAAGTTAAACGGAAGAGCCACAAACTGCAAATGCTGATCTGCCACCACGAACCTGAGAAATATCTCTGATGTGCCGGGAAGATTGGAACATGCAGATAAGCATTCTTGATGTCTATGGACGTCATGAAGTCCCCCTGACGAAGTGAATGGCAGAGCGCAGAGTTTCCATACGGAACTTCCGGGGACGGACAAACCTGTTGAGCAACTTCAGATCCAGAATAGGACGAACGTAACCGTCCTTCTTGGGCACCGTGAACAAATTGGAATAGAAGCCCAGGCCCCAGTCTGAGAGAGGCACTGGACAGATGACAGCCAAGTCCGCGAGACTTGCTACTGCCGCCCGAAGCCCCTGGGCGGCCAGAGGATCTGGCGGCACCCAGGACCTGAAGAATCTGGGAGGGGGCCGGATCTCGAACTCCACCTGTCCGAGACCTCTTGGACCCAGACCTGGGAGAAGAGTTGCAACCGCATTGCTGAGCCGACTTGGCAGTGGCTCTAGGCTTGGAGCCCCAACTATGTCCTGGACGGGTCCAACCCCTGCCCCTAAGCCAGGAATCACCTCTGGACGCAGGGAAGGCCGGACCCCTACCAACTCTAGCCCCACGAAAGGACAGAGAAGGAAGCCGCCCCCCGAAAAGGGTGACGCTGCTTCTTACGCTGAGGTAACCTACCTCCTTTTGCCACCGAATCCAATTTTTCTCCAAAGAGCCGCAGTCCCACGAAGGGAAGGGCCGTGAGAGACTTTTTGGACACAATATCAGCCGCCCACTGACGTAACCAAACCGACTGGCGGATAGCCACAAGCAGAGCCGTAGCTCTGCTACACATCACCAATGTGTCATCCAGGGCGGACAGCACAAAGTACAAAAATAACTCCTCACTAGCTGGGTCAAGCCCGGAAGAGGTCAATAATCCTCTAACAACCGACCTGGCAGCTACCAATACAAGCTCAGAAGCACAAACCGGCCGCAAGGCCGATCCAACACTGGCAAAACCATGACAAGCCATCTGATCAATGCGTTTATCCTCACTATCCTTAAGGGTAGTGCACTCCGGAGAATAGAGGACTGAGGAGCTGGACAACCCCAAAACAGGAGCATCCACCTCGGGGGGAGACGACCAGTGCATCACCGCATCCGCCAGAAAGGGATATTTCTTGTCCCAACCCGGTGGGACACCCGGAAGCCGTGTCGGCCTCCCCCATTCCTTGCGAATGATACCATCAAAATGCTTTTGATAAGGAAATTCCAAGCGGGGCTTCGTCTCTTCAAAGAACTCCCCCTTCAGCGGAGGAGCCGCCTCGGGGGGAGAAATAGCCAGGACCACAAACACCTGAGCCAGGACCCTAGATGTATCCGAGGAATCCCCCTGGCCCGGCTTGGTATCAGCGCCCACAAACTGCTGATCGTCTGAGTCATCGGACCCCTCATACAGCTCACCTTCCTAACGCGGGGAGCAATCAGACCAATCCAGGGAGTCAAAATCCTCCCTATCACAGGCCTGCGCAGCAGAATACAAATGTTTCCGCTTTGCCGTGGTCTTTTTTGCGACGGCACTAGAAAACAATTTTTCCAGATTGGCCAATCTGGCACACACCTCAGATTGCAACTCCCCGCTAATGACCACATCACAAGCACGTGTCAGGCGAGGGGGAGACGGGGAGGAGACCGGCGTAGCATAACCAGACGCCTGAGATCTGGTCTGCCGCGTAATAGACCTCTGCGCACAGCGTACACATAGAAATATATCATCCCCCAAAAGGGATACCCCACACCCCAAACACAGCCTGAATTGCCCCGAGGCGGGCACAAGCCCAGTATCCAGGGAAGCCTCCATATGGTGATTTTTTTTTTTGGTACTATATATATAGTATATACAATTAAATGTGTACAATGCTCTTTTTGTTTGGAAATTACGCAATAATGCAACCCGGGATGCCCCTTTAAGTCCCCAGTGGGAGGATTTTAAGCCAGCTAAAAATTAACCAGGAACCCTGGACGGGGAGAACCCCCCTTTAATATGATCAACGGTCCACACCACACCACAACACAAGAACACACTCAGATCATGTCAAAAGTACAAGAGAAAGAATAATGTCATTGGTGGCCAGCAGGCCCCAACCTCCGGTTCGCAGGCTTGAAGCCGGGACATGAAACAACCGCGCACAGCACGGGGGCGGGCCGTAGGCGCGCGCGAGCGCCCGGCCCCGCCCCCCCCCCAGCCTGGAGGAGAAGAAGCCCTGCATGGGCTCGTCGCCATTGCAGCCAGCACCATTCGCGCGCCGGAGGCCGGCGCCGCGGGACCTCCGGTGCCATGAAACAAACCGCAAAGTGACAGAAAGTGAAGCACGAACATATACACATAAACACACGCACACACACATAAAACGGGAATCCATAAGGGACCCGACCCCCCCCCCCCCCTCTAAGGGTACCTAGGAGAGGGGGAAACGATGCCTGGGAAGGGCCAAGGGACGGGGCATCCCAAACCGGGATCACCAACCCGGATAGCCGCCTACCCCTTGTTATGGGGTCTCACGGCTCCTAAGCACCTGAGGTGCCAGCTACCTTTGCCCGGACCAGCAGCCTAGGCTGGGAGGCAGGGAAAATTAAACAATGGGATCCGGGCAGAAATAGGAGAAAAAACGGGGCCAGGAGTCATCCCGGCTACCTGCAAGGAGGAGACATCATCTTCTGACTTGCTCGCCACTGCAGAGATGAAAGACTGGGTAATGAGTGGGAGGTCCCAGGTATTTATGGGCCGGGAGGGTCTTACCTATTTTTGATATCATCTCTGCAAGATCGCCATCTACAGGTCAGTATACCCAAGTGTAATGAATGTCTTGAAGTGGGGTGTGTGACATACTTAGAATATAGCTGCCTTTATATGAGCCGGGAGGAGCCACAAGTTTCGTCTTGCAGTCAACTGCGGCTTCTTGTGGCGGAAACCCAATTGTCAAGAATGAAGCGACCCAAGCAAGATACCAAGAAAAAGTACATAGCTTATCTTCATTTTCTAACAAGTAGTTTACAGAAAAAGAAGGGGGCGCTATGACTTGTTAAGCCTCAGAAATACATCTCTAGCTGTGCTAGGAAGGGACATCAGAAGAGAAAAACATAATTTGATAATATTTCCAGATGCCTAGTGTCAAAATAGCAAAATGAAGTATAATCTAAACGCAAAGTGGTCAACATGTACATAAAGAACTATACTGTGAAAATTAAAATACAATGACTATTAAAAAGACAAACAGAAGAGGGCATGTGATTTCATTAGCAGCATACGGAGCTGAATTGTGCAAAGCTGGCCACTAGTTCCACTAGTTGCTTCTCCACCCAGCTGGGGGTGTGCCCCAGGTATGAGTCTAGCTAAAGGTATAGTGAGGCCGTGACCTGTGCATGTGTCATTGGAACAAAGTTAGGTAAGTGGGTGAGGTGATTTAATGGTGTTTCACACAATGTGGCATCCTAGTTTGGGATGCCACAAAGAGAAATTGGACGGCCATGTGGGCAATTCCCTATGTCATAGATGGACAATGCTAGGATGCCCCACTATGTGAAACCGTCTTGGGATTTACATTTCCATCTACAAGCATAATGTTAGAATGTCAATTCTTACCCCATCTGCAGTACCATTAGCCACCAGCAGGTGTCAGCAGAGCCCTGGCTGCTCTCTCATCCCATCTGCAGTACCATTAGCCATGGCAGGCGTCAGCAGAGCTCTGGCTGCTCTTACCCCATCTGCAGAACCGTTTGCCACTAGCAGGCGTCAGCAGAGCCCTGGCTGCTCTCTCTCCCCATTATGTGCTGCACCTGATGAAGTGGGTGATGTGCCCATGGAACGCGTGGTTCCTGGTGTGGTAGGCGGTGGGGAGACTTCACACGTTATTTTTATGATACATTGGCTTTATTTTTGGTGATTTTTTTTGTGATAGATTTGTGATATTTTTTGATTGGTATTGTGATATATAACAGTGGTTCCCCTTTGGGATGCCTAATAATTTATACAGGTGATTATATTTTCATTGGTGAATAGAGTAGATTGATATGTTTATGCGTTGTTATGGTTGGGAAAATTAATTCTTAATTGATTGTTCGACTAGTAGCACTTGCACTTTATAAATGTATAGATTTTGTAGTGACCCGGATCATAGGCAGATTTGTACATGTTTAGTTGCACTGTTGGAACACTTTGTTGAATGATTTAGCACATATAGCTAGGCATTTGATATCATTAAGTGTGGTGAGACTCTCCCCATCGCCTACACACCTTTATGTTGGTTTGGTCCTGTGTGTTATTGTCCGATTTATGTGTTTTCTAAGTGATTTTAATATGTCGAGTGTATTGTATGTAGTGATTATAAATATGTAATTAATAAAAATTGAGTTGAGAGTGCCTCCCTACATGCTTTTTTTTTTGTTCCTGCACCTGGAGTGAGGGCTATTTAAAGGGCTCAGCCCTCCACCTGGTGCAGCAGGATTTTGTTTTCTTTGTTTGCTTTCTTGCATCTGTATTGGAACCTGAATCTGTACCTGAACCAGAGTTGTATCCCCTGTCCTAAGCCTTCAGGTGAGTGCACCAGCACCTTAGGGCTTCAGTTATTGCTTCTGTTAGTTATTCCTCTAGTTAGCCTTGTTTTTGTCCCTTTGGCTGTATATCTGAATTGAAGATCTTTTTGTTTGTTTCCTTTTACTTAATAATAAACACCACCTGTTTACAGCATTTCCTTTGTCTGTGTCTTTGCTCGGGCCGAACCCTCTGCTCCCCTGGCGGAGAGTTCATGTTGGGGAACTCCCCGGCCTGACATATAATTGTCTTCTATTGCCCAAGGGGTGTTTCGCCTTCTCATGGACAAAAGCAGCTGGGGCTGAGCAAATATCAACCCAATGGGCATCCACCTTCTTTTTAAATCTAAATGTATTCATAGATGCAAAACGAAACATTACATTAAGGGTTAGAGATTTAAGAGGTTTCCGTTAAAGGAGACCTAATTCTTCATCCACCAGGCTTAAACTTGTCCAGAGCTGTAGCTGTAGCTCATCTTCACAGACACTGAAATGTTGGAGCCTTTAGGCAGATGCAGATACTGAAAGAGCACACCCACACTTTGCTTTGCTGCCTATAGCTAGACCTTATTTGCAAGGTATAAAAGAAAACAACTTGGAATAAACCACTGTCGATTCTTTTTTTGCTGTTTCAAGTGAATGTATTTACCCAATGTATATTACTGTGCACTTGACTTTCCAATTCTGCTACAATGTTTTTATCGGTTACTAGTGGTTACAGGTGCATTATATATAAATAACTGTGCATCTATTCATATGCTGGTAAGCTTAACAAATACAAGAATAAAGAAAAAGCAACCATTTATTCATAAATCAAGTGAACATTATATTCTTTCTTGGGTTGTGTGAAATGTATTTACTACATAATGATTTTTACGGACTGTTGACACTGTTAATGGTCTCCTACATGTGTGATTTATAACCACTGTCAGAAGGCCATTCAGCGTAAATTACTATATAATTCTCTAATTGGAATGTCCTTATATGGCTTGGTATTCCGGGGCAAGGACAGAGCCGGATGAAAAAGCTTCTGTCTTAAATTGCAGCGACAAAATATGCAGAATGACTTTTTCATTTAAAAACCTCTAAAAGTAAAATCACACATGAAAACCAGGTATATGCTGGTTGGATCAGTGCTGCCTGTGTACATTGTATGCTGTAATGTAAACCATAGCCAGATTTAAGCACAGTATAATTTTGCATGAGTATACTAGATACACAGAAAGGTGACATGGGTGTAACTTTAGTATACATTCTGGCTTCTATGGCTAAAGAGTATATGACCCCCAATTTATTTTTTACATGGCGGCATATAATGTTCTAATGAATAAGAGACTTGGGTTTATACCATCAGTTCACGACCTGAAAGTTCCCTCAAAAATGTAACTTATTTTGAAGCTAACTTTAATTGTGACTAAAAAGAGTATTTTTCTCTACTGGCAAATCTAAACCAGTTTTTAAATCGGACCCCTCTGATATAAATAAAAAAAAACTGGTTTTGTAACAAAATTACCATCTTTGGGGAAGTAGTGTTCTGTGTTAAATATACAGGTCTCTTGTGAATGTGAAAATGAGCCCTATACCAAACTATTGTCCAACCTGTTCAGAGAATCCCCTGGTTGTTAAATATATCACAAATTCTCCAGAGGTTTCGCATACATAAAGTTCAGGCAGGTCTTGCCTCTGTTAGTCCATGCAGGGAGGTTGTTCTATTCAAAATATTGTCTGCCTGTCACAAGGTCATTGGACAGAGCTCTTCTTCTGTAGGTATAGAATTCTGGCAATTGCAATTGAGCATTAGTGGCATGTAGTAAACTGTACCATCTGTATGAACAGGTTCATAATTCAGAAATCAGTCTAACTGGAAAGAAAAAACAAAGTAGCTGCAAGAGGACGGGAGCAATGTCTCCACGAAGCTCCAAAAATGCACTAAAATCCCCATTTTAAACTCATTCCAGGCCGACACTGCTGGGCAATCAGGAATCATTGGGGGTCTTAAGGGAATAAAACCTAGGGCAGGTAAGACACAAAATAAGACTTAAAGAGGAACATCGAGGGAGTTTAAAACCGCCCCCAAACCTCACCGATCTGCTGCCCCCTCTCTGGTTTTACCTTTGGGCACTATTTACTCACCTTGCCAGGGGAAGCATCTTCTGGGTCCCTTGGATTCCAGGCAACCTTCCGACGGGCGGTGTCATCTTGCATCCCATCAGGCACTGCACACGGTCCCCAATCTCGTGCCTGCGCAGTGCCCATGAATGAGATGCAATGGGGCCTCCCTAAATCCCGTGAGACTTCACTGAGCGGCGCAGGACTTTGTCACTTGCAGATAGCTGAGCCGGAGGGGGGGGGGGGGGGGTAGAGGATCAGGCCCTGAATATGCCAGATGTTGTCGCAGCAGCGACATACAAAAAGTAAGTAAGTCGATAGGGGGTGGGCATCGGCCCCTTTTTAGTTTTGGGTTTGACATTCCTCTTTAAAAACACTTAACTCTTATCTGTAGGAATAAATCAAAGCAACTGCTCTTGTGGTTTTAATCTCTTATTTATTCTCAGAGTGACTAGCACAGGAATCTAGCAGCAATAAGCAGTAGCTCTAATCCACACCCTCAGCAGCATGTGAAATCAAGAGCAGCCTGAGGGGGGGACCAGTGTGAAACATGCTGCAAGTGACCAACCTGTGGGAAGTCCAGAGCTGGAGTGTCATGGCGCGCTGCTGGGAAGTCTAAAGGACACAATGGTTGGAAATAGCACAACTTGAGAAAATCAGTCCAAGGTGAGGGATGACCATTTGCACATGGGGTAGCAAGAGCAAACAAGGTTGGATGGAGACCATCTGACAGGACTGCATAGCAAATCACCAGAGACAGCCCATCTGTAAAATTGCATCAGGCTGAACACTTCTGCTACTTTTTCTTTAATAGCCGTCCGCTATCATCTCCATCACACACCACTTTTCCCTGTCCCCAGGAAAATATACTGGGTTCAGGTTGTGGAAAACTGCTCATTCATCCATATCATGTGCAGTATTCATGTGTTTTGAGCATTCCCTAATTCTTAGCCTGTATGTTCAGCTAGCTGTGCCCTGCTCACAAAACATAGGTGCTGATGGCCCCACTGACTTCAGCCATGGATGTCTGCACAGCAGGTTCAAATTATATTGTTTTAGAAACTAGACTAAAGATCTCAGTTGACCACTCTGCACAATCCTTAAGGCTTTATTACTTCAGAGTGAGAGAGTCAAGTTTTAAACATCAGAGACTGCAACCGTCTCTGCATCACCAAGATGGTTAAACTACTAACCGGCATGGGTTCCAACCAAATGGGTTCTTCTGATGCTACAGGTTAGGAGATTCTGGAAAGCTATGAGGTGGTGCTATGTGTCTAATGGTAAATAACAACTGACGTAACAGAAACATGGTCACTCACACAAACTGTGCATCCAACTTGTAACTCCTGTCCATTAGGTGCTGTCTTCCCTCACAAGTGTATCTTTATAGCCAGAGCAACCTACCACAGGCAAACACCAACGCAGACGATTTTCATGAAGCACTCATCCATCACCAGTTACAACATCACAATGCCACAATCATTGTGGCTGGAGATTTCAACGATGCTAAATTAAAATCTACACTCCTGCTTCCATCAATATCGTACATTGCCTTCCTAATCAGGGTTACTAGAACTCCTTGACCTCTGTAACACAACAAGAAGTGAAACACTGCTATGGGAGAAAACTAAACAATCAGAGTCTTGTACAGGAGTCCTGGGAACGAATAAGGGCTACATGACTTTTTTTTATTCTAATATTTAACACACCAACAAACTGTGACCCTAACACCAACCTGGTCAGCAACACAAGACCAAAAGGGATAGGTTGGGGGTATAGAGGTAGTAGAAAATAAAAGGTCTGCTTTAGGGTACATCTTTTTTCACCAATTCCTATTCCATTAAAAAAAAAGTCAGTAGAATGAATTCAGGTTGTAAGTAAGTATGAAGTATTTTATTGGCACATATGCTTTCAAATATGGTTCATACTAACCTATCTGCGGTACAAGAGCAATGTGGATCCCTCCATCCACACTTATTCCCAGCCTGCCCCCGTCACCCACTCATCCCTTCATCCCAGTGTGCAAAATGCACCTATTTCTTAGCACAGCATGCTGTGCAGAATTGCCAAGAGAAGCCTGTTAACAGGACCTTCAGCAGTCAGCATTTACATTAATAAGGTTTTAGTAAGCATGCATGAATAAGAACAAATTATATAGTGCAAGGACACCGAGGCTTGTGCAAATGATTATCAATTGTATTTGATTAATCTAACAGCCATGCTTTGGATCCAGTTAAATTCGATCCTATCTATCAGATCTAAAAGACTAGATAGATAGATTAGATCAAAACAAATTACAATGATCAAGTGACAAACTGATGCCTGTTGCAAAAAAAAAAAAACTTCTGCCACCTTTGCCACAATTTGACAAATGTCTTTGGCACCAATAATTTTTACTTGGAGTATAGGTGTGTGGAGAAAGATTGATTTGCTAGTTAATTTGCTACAGTAATACAAGAAATGTCTATTATCCCAAAAGGAAATGGCTACATCTTGCATCTGAAAATGCTCCCTGTTGTCTGAAGTGCCTACCTATAAAATACCATCTGTGTTTCTATGATTTTTCTCTCTCTTTGTACATTCAGAGTGCTAAAACACCACTCTTTATATGACAGACCCTCTTGATTCATGGTTAAAAAAAAAACAATACATATTTAAAGTATCCAGGCCAGTGTTTTACAAAATAGGCTTTTCAGTAACACATCTAAGTCCACATATTTGTACATGTGATAAAAATGCATCCCATTCTTCAGTGTGCATGTTAACACCTGTCATCTGTTAAGTGTGCAGAAAACTGTATCCATAGTTACAAACTATCTTGATAAGAAAGGTTTAAACTATACACTTCCACAAGAACCATAAATAGCCTGCAAGCAGAAATCTTTGCAAGTGTGCGCTAAAGTAAAGGTTCATATTTACGATTTACAAGATAAGCTATTGCGAATAATACAATTCTGTGAAATACTCACCTGTAGAATTGGTATTATACGTATACAGTACGTCCTGCTCCAGATATAATACTTACACTTGGCCAGAGGGCGCTGTGCACTGCAGACATGCAAAAACAGGCTCCTCCCGGCCCTTCATATACCCAGGGACCTCCCACAAATCCCCAGCATTGAAAAGCAGTGAACCAGAAGCCGGGAGAATCCAACCACCAAAACAACTGGTAATGATAACAATAACAACAATCACCATACAGGGGATCCAGAATAATGCAAAAACCAGGGTGGGGTGGAGCAGAAGTACTGTATACGTATAATACCAATTCTACACGTGAGTATTTCACAGAATTGTATTATTCTAAGTATACAGTACGTCCTGCTCCAGATATAATACTTACACTTGGGACATCCAATAGCAGTGTCCATAAAAGTAGGGTGGGATCCCCAACAAAAAAGGCAACGGCACGTAGCTTAAACTACTACCGCCTGCAATACCTTGCGGCCAAACACAGCATCAGCTGAGGCCCGAACATCAACCTTGTAAGACTTTGAAAAGGTGTGAACAGAAGACCAAGTAGCGGCCTTGCAAATTTGTTCAACAGAAGCCTGGTGCTGGAAGGCCCAGGAGGACCCAATAGCACGAGTAGAATGAGCAGTAAGACGGAAAGGAGGACTCTTCCCCTTAGCAGAATAGGCTTGAACCACAGGCTGACGGATCCACTTGCTGATAGTAGACTTGGCAGGAGCCAAACCCTTCCTAGGCCCAGAAGGCACAACAAAGAGAGCATCAGTCTTCCTGAAAGCCGCAGTGACAACCAGGTAATACTTCAAACACCTGACCACATCCAAGGAATGCAGAACCCTTTCCTTGTCATTACTAGGATTGGGACACAAGGAAGGAAGAACAATGTCCTGATTCAAATGAAAAGCAGACACAACCTTAGGCAGAAAATCCGGCTTGAAGTGGAACACCACCTTGTCCTGGTGTCTCTCATAGTATGGAGACTGAATGGATAGAGCAGCCAGCTCAGACACACGCCTAACTGAAGTTATGGCCACCAAAAAGATAACCTTGAGAGTAAGAACAGCCAGAGCAGCATCTTGAATAGGCTCAAAGGGAGTACCCTGCAAGGCAGATAAAACCAAGTTTAAATCACAAACGGGGACCACAGGTTTACGAGGGGGACGCGCATGAGTGACCCCCTGAAAGAAGGTCTTAACCAGATGATGATGAGCAAAGGTCTTCTGAAAGAAAACAGACAGGGCAGAAACCTGACCCTTCAGAGTACTGAGTTTTAGACCCAACTCCAAACCATGCTGTAAGAACTCCAGAACCCTGGGGACAGAGAACTCCCTACAGGGAAGAGACCTAGACTCACACCAGTCAATGTAGGTATGCCATACTCTATAATAGATAGCAGCAGAAGTCTTCTTCCTAGCCTGCACCATAGTACCTACCACAGAGGCAGACAAACCCTTCTCCATCAAGATGGAGGTTTCAGCAGCCAGGCCGTCAAAGCCAGTGTTTGTAAATTGGGATGGCGTGGGGAGCCCTGAGTTAGCATATCTGGCACCCCTGGCAGATCGTACTGGTCTACTGCCATTTGAACCACGTCTGCGAACCACACACTTCTTGGCCACCGGGGGGCCACTAGAATCACAGGCACCCCCTCCAGAGCAATCTTGCGCAGAACCCCGCTCAGCAGGGGGAATGGTGGAAATACATACATGAGCCGAAACTCTTTCCATGACATGGACAGGGCATCCGTGGCCAAGGCCAGAGGGTCCTGAGACAGGGACACGAAGGCCGGGAGTTTGTGGTTGTGATGGGACGCAAACAGGTCCACATCCGGTAGGCCCCAACGGTGACACAGGGACTGGAATACCTTGTTGCAGAGGGACCACTCTGCCCCTGGAATGTAAACAGCCAAAATGCATTGTACATTGGCCTCGCCCATGTCAGAATCTGAGACACCTCCCGGAGGGCACCCTTGCTCCGGGTCCCTCCCTGATGGTTGATGTAGGCAACCGCCGTCCTGTTGTCTGAGCGTACCTGGACCGACAGACCCCTCAGATGTTGGGTCAACCACTCCAGTACCAACCGGACTGCCCGCAATTCCAGAATGTTGATGGGTAAATGGGCCTCCTGAGGACCCCACGTCCCCTGGAAGCGCAGGGACTTCCAGAATCCCCCCCAACCTGACAGACTGGCATCCGTTGTGACGGGGTCACCCAGGAAAGGGCCAGAAAAGACCTGCCCCCTATCAAGTTCCCGAGGTCCAGCCACCACGCAAGGGACCGTCTGCCCGAGGGGGGAAGCACACAGACCCCGTCCAAGGACGCTGGGTTCTTGTCCCATACTGACAGAAGGTGAAGCTGCAGAGGTCTCAAATGGAACTGAGCAAAGGGCACCGCCTCGAAGCTTGCCACCATCAGGCCCACCAGCTGCATTCCCTGCCTGATGGAGGGCTGTGGGCACGAGAGCAGGAACCTGGCCTGCGCAGTCAGAGCTTCCACCTTCTGTTGAGGAAGGAAAATCCGTGACTGAACCGTATCCAGAATCATTCCCAGGAACGGGACAGAGGATGGGGACAGAGAGGACTTGGGGTAATTGCTCACCCAGCCGAAGGACTACAGGGTGGACACTACCAGTTGAGTGTCCAACTCTGCCTGCTGCAGAGACCGAGAGGTGATGAGGATGTCGTCCAGGTAGGGCAGCACGCGTATGCCCCTTAGCCTTATCAGTGACATCACCCCTGCCAGCACCTTGGTGAACACACTGGGAGCTGACGTGAGGGCAAGGCCACAAATTGGTAATGCTGATCCTTCAGTGCAAATCTGAGAAACCTTTGGTGTCCTGGAAACACCGGGACGTGAAGGTAAGCATCCTTGACGTCATGAAGTCCCCTGGGCACAGGGAGCCAATGGCTGAGCGCAGAGTTTCCATGCGAAAATGCCTGTTCTTGACAATTTGTTGAGGATTTTTAAATCCAGAATGGGCCTGACTGACCCATCCTTCTTGGGTACTGTGAAGATGTTGGAGTAGAACCCCGTGCCCCTGTCTCCAAAGGGGACCTTGCAAATGACCCCTAGATCCAGGAGGCCCTGCACGGCCAGCAACAAGACCTGAGCTGAGGCAGGGTCTTGGGGGATTCGGGACCCAATGAATCTGGTGGGGGGCCGTACAGCAAATTCTATCTTGTAGCCGGAGGACACTACCTCCTGAATCCACCGGTCTGAGACGTGGCGCCTCCAGACATGCTCGAAGTGCTGCAGACGTCCCCCCACCCTGACGGGCGAGGGCGCCCCCTCATGCCTGAGGGGTCTTGGGAGGGGCTTTGGGCTTGGGCCCCCAAGGAGGAACCGGGGCGGCGTCCTCTATTACTGTGCCAGGAATCTGCGCGGGGGCCCAGCGAAGAACACCCCTTTTCCCTGTTTAGCCCCGCGATAGGGGATTGAAAGGGTGCCCTGGCCTCGAAAGGGCAGAATCTGCCGCCTGCGCTGGGGCAACTTGCCTCCCTTGGCGAAGAGGTCTAGACGGTCTCCAAACAGTCGTAGCCCCTTAAATGGGAGCCCAGTAAGGGCTTTCTTAGCGGCATTGTCAGCAGCCCACTGTCGCAACCAAACCGCACGGCGTATAGCTACCGCCAAGGCAGAAGATCTGGCACACATCCTTATAGCATCGTCCGATGCAGACAGGATAAAGTTTACAAACACATCACAGTTAGACAGAGTATTGACAGTATCAGAGGGCAACTCATCTGTGCCATCGAGTGCATTCCTGACCATGGCCCTGAGCGCTACTGCCGTAATGGCCAAGGTGCAAACCGGGCGCAAGGTCACTCCCCCAAATGCAAAGGCATGGCATGCCAATTGATCAATACGCCGGTCCTCAGAGTCCCGTAGCGTAGTAGTGTCAGGGGAGTGCATAATAGATGTGTTAGACAACCCTAGAATAAGAGCATCAACCTCGGGGGGCGATGACCAGCACTTAACCAAGTCAGCCGGGAAGGGATACTTTCTATTCACACTCTTAGGGATCCCAGGCAGTCTGCTGGGATGTTCCCATTCTTTAAGCACGAGGCTATTGAAATGGGTTTGCTCGGGAAATTCAAGAAAAGCCTTAGCAGTATGAAAAAGCTCACCCCTTTGTCTGGGAGCCGCAACAGGGGGAGAGATGGACAAAACTTCAAATATCTGAGCCAGCAGTCTGTCAATATCATCCGAGGTCCAGTGCTTGGAACCAGACTCGTCATGACCCCTTGACTCCTCGTCGTATGACCCCGAGTCAGAGAACAGCTCCGCATTGTCCGAGGGGGGGTGGCCGTAAGGCTGCAACAAGTCATCAAATTCCATAGGGAAAAGGGCAGAGTCAGGGGTTAAATGCCGCCTCTTAGCGGTGGCCTTACGCGCTAACAAGCAATCTTTCAACACTGGCCAGTCTAGTAGCCATATCAGGATGAGAATCCCCGCTTGTATTGGGGGGTTAGACTCAGGCTTGGGGGAGTAGGTGAAGTGAGGCGAGGTGCAGGCCCAGCCACTGAAGAGGCGGGAAGAACCAATAACGCCTGCTGTGCACAAGGAACACAGACCCGTGCATTGTCACCGCTGCCGCGGGGAAGTGGGAGTAATTTTTCTCAACCGGAAGATACACCGGGCCGGGAGAAGCCACCGGAATTCACGGTCTGAAAGACATAAGAGGAAAAGGAATGTCAGAGCCATGTGCAAGGTGTAATAAAGGTAAGATACCAGTAGTATAAGGATAATATAAGGTCGCCCGCGAGGGCACTTACAGACAGTGGGGGGAGGGCGGTCTTCACCACGCGCGCGAGCAAGAATGGCGCCAAACGATCCTCGAAGGGCGGACCAGAGCTGATGGTGACGCGGAGCGCGCCAAAACGCGAAGCCAATAGAGACAAAACAGGGCAGTGGCGCCTGAAGGAATGATCGAGTGGATTACCGCAGCAGAGCCACTACAGGCTAAGAAAAAGACGCCGCAGAGTCTGCAAAGCCACCACCGCCCATGCAGTACAGCCATATAGAGAGGGCGCGGCAGCTACCAATATAAGTAAAAAGTACACAGCGCGGCTCTGACATCCATTCTCAGTCAAACACGACACCGAGGCCATAAGCGTGTAATAGGGTACACTGAGGCCGCCATACTCACAACCCCCCCCTTTCCCCCCCCCCGGGCTAGGGGGGGAACGAGGGAGGATGGTGACCCTTTACACAGGGTCCACCGCTACATGGGGCGTGGGACAATTAAGCGGGAGGGGCATCCCCTAAAGGCTCACCATCAGCCTAAACCGCCTACCCTTTGGTGGGGGACTGCACGCATGGTGCTGCCTACCTTCACCCGACCAGCGCAGCCCAGGCTGGGAGGCACATCACAAATAGGACGGGTCAGAGTAGTCCAATAGGGCCGCAGGCTGTAATAGCCCCGCTCACCTGCAAGAGAGTGATACTTCATGTCTTCGCAGTCAGCACTGCAGAGAAATCTGGGGATTTGTGGGAGGTCCCTGGGTATATGAAGGGCCGGGAAGAGCCTGTTTTTGTATGTCTGCAGTGCACAGCGCCCTCTGGCGGAGGATAACCCAAGTGTAAGTATTATATCTGGAGCAGGACGTACTGTATACATGGAATAATGTATTTTTTAAACCAAACCAGAAGCCCGGAAAGCATCTTTCTTACAGGGTATTCTGATTTAGAACCGTGAATACACTTGCACCTCCCTCATTCTATAATAAATGTGGCATTTTGCATGGTATTCCTACTTCCCTCCACACCTGTGTGACCACAGGCAATCACAATCAGGTTTGCAGAATACATTAGGGATGATGTGCAGAATGCTGCATTTAAAATAATAATGGATTGCAGAAAAGGGTGAGTAATTTAATGTGATTTCGAGCTTTCTCTTTCGGGCTCTCTCTTTGGATGAGCACAGTTGACCATTCCAAAGCGGATGTCTGCTACAGACCTTGCTTGTCAGACCAGTCTAGTTTAACAGCCTAAAATAAAACATCTTTTCAATATCCACGAATTGGCAATAAAAGATTCCAGGGGCAGCCAATGTCTTTCTTTTGGGTGTCCTGAATCGGGATGCCCCCGCTGTGCAAAACCCCCTAGGGATGAAATTCGGAAGACAGCTCTAATTGTTGTCAATGGTGAGTGTGCGCTGCCGCATCACCTGCGTCGTACGTGCCATTTAATCAAAACAACTGGTGAGGGGCACTATTATAATCTTAGCACAAATAAATCAAAGGTGCTTGGGTGCTCCCTGAATTCCACAACCACATAATTGTACACCATAAAAAAAAACAAAA
Organism: Gastrophryne carolinensis; assembly: GCA_027917425.1. Classification (NCBI taxonomy): domain Eukaryota; kingdom Metazoa; phylum Chordata; class Amphibia; order Anura; family Microhylidae; genus Gastrophryne; species Gastrophryne carolinensis. Next base: position 271,213,853 of record CM051234.1, read on the forward strand.
GTGGAATTCGAAAACAAAAGCACACCAGCAGATGTATGAGAAATAGACAATGTAATTTATTACTGGCATAAAGGTTAAAAAATATACAAAAAGACAAGACAAAATTAAAAAAGGGGTCTCCTGGTAATAATCTCCTACTAATAATACAACCACCAGCACTAACATCAAAATGTGCTGGACTAAACCTATAGTTGCCAATGCAATGGGTAAATAAATCCTATACACAATGTAGATACAATTAATAAATAGATTAGTACATGGTTAAAAATGCCAAGTGAGGGCGGTAACAAATAATGAACTATACAAAGTGAACCTAATCAAAATGTATCTATATGGCTGTGTTGTAGGGAAAACCCGTGCTATGAAGGAAAAAAAACATATGTGAAACCTAATGGACAATAACCTACCTAAAGGTAATAGCAGTGGCTGTGCCTAGTGAGGCTTTGAAATAATTAGCAAAGAAATGTATGCAAAAAAGAAGAGAGAACCATACATGGTGCCGCTACCCTAATATAAAATATTCACAAGTATGTGCCGAATCAAAAGGCCGGAGAACAAAAAAAACAGGCTACTAATAAATGAGCAAAAGTGAAGACGTGCTGAAAAAACACATGTATATGTCTGCATGGCTCAAGCAATGATACATAGTAAAGGAATGGTTGTGTACCAAAAACTAAATCTTACCCATGAATATAAAGTAACTCAATAATTGCAAAGTGCCCAGAACTGGATATGAACATCAATCAAAAAAGCAATGAAAGGTAAATACCGCCCAAACTTGGTAATATAGACCAGAAGACCGAAGCTGCCCCACGCGCTCCGCCGTTGCTACACGGCTTCTGATAGGGGTGCCGGATCAGCTGCATGTGGCTCTCTTATATTCAGCGGTGCGGGCCGCCATCACGTCACGCGCTCCCATCACCGGAGCCAGGTGAGAAGTCACCGTCCGCCCACCAGCAGGCGGTCACGCCCCCCGTGATGACCTGGCCGCCGTCATCAGCTGCAAAGGGGGGGGCGGGTACGTGCCATTTAGATAGGCTGGGGCCGGAGCACATGCACGATCGGGGATGCGGCAGCGTGTGCTTCCTATTATGAGAGATGTTTGCCAAAAGTGGTAAACAGGAAAAACTGCTCTCAATGGCTGAGCGCCCGCGTATGTACCAAGGCGAGTTCAACTGGACGAACTAGGGGGTTTCACACAGCTGGGCATCCCATATCGGGATTGCCCCAGAGAAGGGAACCAAACCCGGGAAAGTCAAAATCTGCTTGAAACCGACATGGATAGTGTATTATATGTTTTTCGTGTTAGGCAATTAATAGCAAAAACAACAACTAGTCATTGTTAAATTAAATAGGTACATTTTAAAATTTTTTGCAATAGCAGCAATATGACAATACAACTTATTTGTGTATTACATATATTGAGGGGTTATTTCAGAATAATTTTGAAATATAAATAAAATATTGTAAATGTTTGAAAAAGCTCTCCAGCTCCACAAGGGATGATGGCACCCAATCACTGCAGCAATTTGGCCATGGCTGTTGCAGTGATGGTGTTTTGATCCCCAGGATCTTCAGTGGCTCACTAGCCACAGAAAGTGAAGATAAAGAGTCCCAACTTCTTGTATGGCACTGGGCTAATTCAAGTCAATTCAATCATTTTTTATTACTAAATCAAGTTTAGTAGGAGAAGGAGCTCAATGTATACAAGTAAGTATGTAATAAAAATGATAAAATACCAATTGAAAATTGGAGGCAGGGTAGGTGACTTTCCCAATGATCCCCTTATACCTTCTGAAATATTGTTTGCAACTATACAGTAATACACCAGAAAAACAAAGAAGTTCAAATGCATCAAAACCATTACATGCGCACAATAAAGACCCATCAAATTGTTGCACAAAGCCTTAAGATTGCTGCCAATTGGGTGCCTATCATTAATATTATTATCATACACAAACCAGCTGCTTGTTAGTTTAAAGTGGACCAAAACCAGGGATTTTTGACTATCCTGGGTTTTGGTCCTTGCCCCTGACCCTGATCTAGGATGGCCCGCTGTGTGAGCCTCCCTAGGTCGCCCACCAAAACAAACCTTTCCATGGTCCTACGGCGAATGCGCGTCCAATCAGTGTGCTCGTCTGCGCTGATGTCAAACTGGCTCGTCCAGTCAATCTAGCCAAGTGGAGACTAGAACAGCCGAACACATTGGTGGCCACATGCCTGCTGCCCTCTAACAGGGAGTGTGCTTGCACCAGCCATTCACAAATGTCTGGTGCGAGCGCGTGTCATGCTAAAGGTAGAGCAAGTAGTGGCCACAGCTAGTGCATGAGCACTTGGATCGGGCAGAAGGCAAGTTTACTGGGCGACCTGAGGGTTTCACACAGGGGGGAATCCCAAATCTGGATGCCCCTGGGGGAGGGAGCAAGCCTGCCCTGGTGTCTCATGAACTCCAGGGTGGGTTCTGGTTCACTTAAAAACCAAAGCCTTCTTCATTGTTGGCAACACCTTGACAAATTCTTATGTAACTGAATAACGTAACAAAACATAAAAATAACATATCATCTAAGGCAGTTACATTTGTTATTGAATTTAAATTCATTATTGAACTGCCAAAGATGGCTACCATTTTAAATAACGGAAATGTTACCATGAGCAGATGGTACAATGTGGATTGTAAAATAAGATGGCACAGTTTCAACCTTCATCAGTAAATACGCCTTTATTTACAGTTGCACTCTCTGGCTTTCAGTTCTACAACGCAATTTTATGAAAATAGTGGCTTATTAATGCTTTGCAGGGAATGCATCTGGATCTTCTGCTTTATTACAGAAGGGCTGATTCAGTGCCATGCAAGAACGCTTTCCAGTTTCAGGAGAGAAAAACAGATTTTTCCTTTTTCTCTTTCCTCTCATGCTGAAACTCTCGCAAATGCAGGAATGTCTCACACAGAAAGTCTCTCAAAAATGAAACTCGTGTGATTTAGGGAGCAAAGCAAAGTCAGCATCACTAACTGGCATGCTATTTTAATTGAAAAAAGCCATGCCGCAAATGCTGACATTTTTTTATTTCAATGTAAAATATTTTAATAATAAAAAAACAACTAAATGGCTTTGGCCCTGATGCATTACCAGCCTCTTTGCTCTTCCTTATGAGCCCATTGCACTTCCAGGAGTGAGGAAGCAACAGACCCATACCGTAGGGCATAGGGATTGGCTTAACGGCACGCGCCCTGCTAGAGGGATAGTGGCTACTGCTCTTAGGCGTGCTGTGGGACCGGGAAACGAAGTGAATGGGGAAACCTGGGGAGATTCACCTGGGGGGTTTCACCCGAGGGGGGGGGGGGGGTTAAACTATAGGGCCGTTGCACATTCCATAAAACTGAAAATATAGTCAAACTTAAAAAGCAAGGATGGCTAGGTATTGCTATTGAACATCCCATCTAATCCAGTTCAAGACAGATTAAAATGCATTTTGACATGAAGATAAAATGTTCAGAAGCTTGCAATGTTTAAATAGTGATACAAATATGAAGCAGGATGCTCAGCATACTACTATGTGTCAGTCCCTTGTTTTCTCCTGTATGCAGGGCTAGATAAGCTTCTGCTGATCTATAAAATGTCACTTTCTAGAAAAATTCATAACCATGCTCTTTATTTCATTACAAATCATGTAAATGGTTGGCTATTCTCAAATAACTAATGCCTGAAGACCTATAACTGCAGCATGTTTAAATCAATTTGCGAGCTGGAAAGTATTAGAACTGCAAAGCACAGATATGTCCTTGTTGGTAATTACACAGGAGACGTCTAAGGATGTGTTCAAATTTACACTAGAGGCATAATTAGAAGGACATTCACCTATTGATCTAAAGAAGAAAATACAATGCTTTAGGAGCGGTATTGTGAAAAAATAATACACTACGCATGCTAGATTGCAAAAGAAGCAAGGGGTTAACCAAAAGGACATTACTTTCTTTTAATGGAAGGAAGAATCATTTAGGGCAACAGGTTTTGAATGTACTATTCTGATTTCTGATCAACTCTAAAGGCACTTTGCCTTGGAATTCTTCTGATGTTCTTCTGTAGCTTTTCTCCATCATGCAATATTTTGGATTGGTGCTTGTGGATACCCACCATTCGACTTTTGTTGTAGATCCTGTTGCTGGCATGTTACAGCCCAGCGTTTCCTGTCACTGCTGATCAGCCTTCTGGTTTGACCCTTGACTTTGTTCATAGTTTATGCTTCTGTGCTGCCTGCCTTGTAAGCTTTGACCTGATTAACCGTTTGATGAACCTTTGCTCCAGCCTCTCAACCATAGAAGATGCACTCATTTAAAGCAGAACAAACCCTAGGAATTTGACTTTCCCAGGCATTTTGTTCCATTCGCTGGGGGCATCCAGAGTCGAAATCCCCCTGAACACCTAGTACAACTCACCGTTTCCTCAGTTTCCCAGTCGCAGGGAGATGCTTCTCTACACCAAGTGGAATGCCAACTTTTTAGCATTTCCAACATAGCTGCATTCTAGGGTGCAAATGAGGTCCAGGCATGGCTGGGTGAGTTTGATGTAGAATGTCTTGACTTGCTAACACAGAGCCTTACCTCAGCCTCAGTGGGGATTGAGAGTCAGGACCTTTTGCAGTGTTGTCTGACCTCTTCTCGATGAGTGGGCAGATATTCCCATGGATCTACTCGATCACAAGTGACACTTTTGTCACCCAATGTGACTTTAGATCCCAGAGAGTGCCACAACCACTGTGCCGGAATCTATGGGACAAAGCTTTTGACAAGGGTCCAGGTACTTTTTATTATCTTACGGTGACATTGGAGTGAGCAATGATTTCTGACTGCTCTCCCACACACTCTGCAGGACTGCTATAAAGAGGAACAACCACCAACTTGGCTGACCCTAGACTCTAATAGCTGATCAAGTACTCAGGGCGCATCCCGATTCGAGATGCAGCGCTGTGTGAGCTGGGGTGGGAGCAAACTTCAGACCATAGGGACCCCAGGGATGTGGCCAATCCTGCTTCTCATTTAGCACAAAATGTGTACTTTTAGTGATAAACCATGATGAAAAGCTGTTAGCTGTGAGCTTCCCCATCAATGGATGAAAATCTGAAATAATACAATTCTGTGATTACTCACCTGTAGAATTGGTATGAGTATACAGTACGTCCTGCTCCAAATTTAATACTTACAGTTGGGATATACTCCGCCAGATGGCGCTGGACTGCAGAGAAATCGAAAATAGGCTCCTCCTGGCCCCTCAAATACCCAGGGACCTCCCACAAATCCCCAGCATTGAAAAGCAGTTAAAGGAGAAGCCGGGAGAATTAAACAATCTAAACTATCAACTATAACAATGATAACAATTACCATACAGGGGATCCAAGATAATGCAACCAAGGGTGGGTTGGAGCAGGACGTACTGTATACTCATAATACCAACTCTACAGGTGAGTAATCACAGAATTGTATTATTCTTAGTATACAGTACGTCCTGCTCCAAATTTAATACTTACAGTTGGGACATCCAATAGCAGTGTCCATAAAGGATACCCAAGAAAAATCAGCAGCAGGCAGTTTAAACCACTGCCGCCTGCAGAACCTTGCGGCCAAATGCAGCATCAGCTGAGGCCCTAACATCAACCTTGTAAAACTTTGAAAAGGTATGAACAGAAGACCAAGTAGCGGCCTTGCAAACTTGTTCAACAGAAGCCTGGTGCTGAAAAGCCCAAGAGGCACCAATAGCACGAGTGGAATGAGCAGTAAGGCGGAAGGGAGGATTCTTCCCCTAAGCAGAATAGGCCTGAATCACAGCCTGACGAATCCACTTGCTGATAGTAGACTTGGCAGGAGCCAAACCCTTCCTAGGACCAGAAGGGACCACAAAAAGAGCATCAGTTTATATGAAAGGTGCAGTAGCCACCAGATAGTACTTCAGACACCTAACCACATCCAAAGAGTGCAAAACCCTCTCCTTAGCATTGCTAGGATTAGGGCACAAGGAAGGAAGAACAATATCCGGATTCAAATGAAAGGCAGACACTAACTTAGACAGAAAATCAGGTTTGAAATGAAACACCACCTTGTCCTGGTGCCTCTCATAGTAGGGGGGCTGAATGGACAGCGCCGCCAACTCAGACACACGCCTGACAGAAGTGATAGCCACCAGAAACACAACCTTGAGCGTAAGAATGGCCAAGGCAGCATCCTGCACAGGTTCAAAAGGAGCACCCTGCAAGGCTGACAGAACCAAGTTCAAATCCCAAACAGGCACCATAGGTTTACGTGGGGGACGCACATGAGTGACCCCCTAGAAAAAAGTCCTGATCAGAGGGTGCTGAGCAAAGGACATCTGGAAAAAAATAGCCAGGGCAGAAACCTGACCCTTCAGAGTACTGAGTTGGAGCCCCATCTCCAACCCATGCTGCAGGAACTCCAGAATCCTGGGAATAGAGAAGACACGACAGGGAAGCGACTTAGACTCACACCAGTCAATGTAGGCACGCCAAACCCTGTAATAAATGGAAGAGGAAGACTTCTTCCTAGCTTTAATCAAAGTATCCACAACTGAGGAAGACAGCCCCTTCTCCATCAAGATGGAGGTTTCAGCAGCCAAGCCATCAAAGAGTTTGTAAATTGGGATGGCGTAGTGAGCCCCGAGTGATCAGATCTGGCACCAAGGGCAGAGCGTACTGATCTACTGCCAGCTGTACCACGTCTGCGAACCACACTCTTCTTGGCTACCTGGGGGCCACCAGAATTGCTGGCACCCCTTCCAGAGCAATCTTGCACAGAACCCTGCCCAGAAGGGGAATTGGGGGGGAAGACATACAGGAACTGAAAGTCCTTCCATGACATTGCTAGCGCATCCAAGGTCAGGGCCAGAGGATCCCTGGACAGAGAGACAAAAGCTGGAAGCTTGTGATTGTGGCGGGACGCAAACAGATCCACATTTGGTTGGCACCAACGGTGACACAGAGATTGAAACACCCTGCTGCATAGGGACCATTCTCCCTGGCGAGAGGTCCCCCTGCTCAGAGAGTCCGCCAGGTGATTTCCCACACCCGGGATGTACACAGCTGAAATGCAGGGGACATTGGCCTCAGCCCAAGTCAGGATCAGAGACGCTTCCTGGAGGGCCCCCTTGCTCCGGGTGCCTCCGTGATGATTGATGTAGGCAACTGCCGTCTGGTTGTCCGAGCGCACCTGAACAGGCAGGCCCTGAAGATGAGTAGTCAAGTGAGCCAGAACTAACCTGATCGCTCGCAGCTCCAAGACATTGATAGGTGTGTGGCCCCACCTCCCCTGGAACCGTAGGGACTTCCAGAAACCCCCCCAACCTGACAGACTGGCATCCGTGGTGACCGTCTCCCAGGAAGGGGCAAGAAAGGATCTGCCCCCCAACAGGTTCCTTGAGTCCATCCACCACAAGAGGGACCTCCTGACCAGGGGGAGAGCACACAGACCCTGTCCAGGGACGCTGGGTCATTGTCCTATACTGACAATAGGTGAAGTTGCAGAGGCCTCAAATGGAACTGAGCATAAAGGACCGCTTCGAAGCACGCCACCATCAGGCCCACCAGCTGCATCCCCTGCCTGATGGAGGGATGGGGACAAGTTAGGAGGGACTGGGCCTGTGCAATCAGACTGTCCACCTTCTGCTGAGGAAGGAAGATCCTTGCCTGAACTGTATCCAGATTCATTCGTAGGAATGGAGTTACCAAGGAAGGGGACAGTGAGGACTTGGGGTGGTTGATCACCCAACCAAATGACTCCAGAGTGGACACCACCAGCTGAGTATCCAACTCTGCCTGATGTAGAGACTGGGAAGTGATGAGTATGTCGTCCAGATAGGGAAGCATGCGGACGCCCTGACATCTGAGCAGAGACATCACGCCAGCCAGCACCTTGGTGAACACCCTGGGAGCTGAAGTGAGGCCGAAGGGCAAGGCCACAAATTGGTAGTGTTGATCCATCAGAGCGAACCTGAGGAACCTTTGATGACCTGGGAACACAGGAATATGAAGGTAAGCATCTTTGATGTCCACAGAAGTCATGAAATCCCCTTGGCGCAGGGAACTGATGGCAGAGCGCAAAGTCTCCATGCGAAAGCGCCTGCCCCTGACAAACTTGTTGAGAATCTTTAAGTCCAGGATGGGCCTGACAGAACCATCCTTTTTTGGGTACTGTGAATAGGTTGGAATAAAAGCCCTTGCCTTTTTCTCTTAAGGGGACCTGGCAGATGACCCCCAGCTCCAGGAGGCCTTGCACTGCTTGCACTAGCTCCTGAGCTGACACAGGGTCCTGAGGAATCTGGGATCTGATGAATCTTGGAGGGGGATCGGCAGCAAACTCCAACTTGTAACCGGAGGACACTACCTCCTGAATCCACCGGTCTGAGACATGAAGCCTCCAGACGTGAGCGAAGTGCTGCAGCCCTCCCCCCACCCGGATGGATGAGGGCGCCCCATCATGCCTGAGGGGGCTTGGGAGAGGATTTTGCTTTGGGACCCCAGGAGGAGCCAGGATGTCTACGTCCTCTGCCTCTACCCCAGAAATCTCCCCGGGCCCCAGGGAAAGACGCCCCCCCTTCCCTGTCTTGCACTGCGGTAAGTGGAGGAGAAGGAACCCTGACCCTGAAAGGACCGAGGTTGCCGCCTGCGCTGGGGTAACCTGCCTCCCTTAGCAAAAAGGTCCAGGCGGTCACCAAACAGACGCAGTCCTTTAAAGGGAAACCCAGTGAGGGCCTTCTTGGCAGCGTTGTCAGCAGCCCACTGGCGCAGCCAAACCGAGCGGCGTATAGCCACCACGGGGGCAGAAGTTCTTGCACACATTCTGATGGTGTCATCCAATGCTGATAGGACAAAATTTACAAAAACATCACAACTGGAGAGTGCATTAAACACCTCACAGGGCAAATCATCAGGGGCACTATAAAGCATATTTCTGATAAGGGTTCTAGTGGCCACAGCAGTAATGGCAGAGGCACAGACCGGGCGCAGCGTGGGATGCCAGCTGATCAATACGCCGGTCTTCAGCATCCCGCAGGGTAGTAGAATCAGGGGAATGCATGACAGAGGTGTTAGATAGCCCTAGGATCAGGGCATCCACCTGGGGGGGGGGGGGGGGGGATGACCAACATTTAACCACCTCAGCAGGAAAGGGATACTTCCTATCCCAACTCTTTGGAACCCCGGGAATTTTACTGGGGCGCTCCCATTCCTTGAGCACAAGGTTATGGAAATGTGCCTGCTCTGGAAATTCCAAACGTGATCTTGCTGTATGGAAAAACTCCCCTCTTTGCCTGGGAGCCTCAACAGGGAGAGAGATAGACAGAACCTCAAAAATCTGGGTCAATATGTCAGTGTCATCTGGGGCCCAGGGGTCAGAGTCAGAATCGTCATGACCCCTTGGTCTCTCATCAGATGAGCCTCAATCAGAGAAGAGCTCCCCTTCATCAGACGGGGTATAGCCACACAGATTCCAAAACTCCTCAGTTCCCATAGGGAAAACAGTAACATTAGGGGTCAAGTGCCGCTTCTTAGCAGGGGCCTTACGCGCTAAAGACTTCGCAATAATCTGTTCAACAGTAGCCAGTCTAGAAGACACATCAGGCTGAGAATCCCCACTAGTATGCAACTCAGCAGGAGTGAGATTTAAGCTTGGGGAAGTAGGTGAAGTGAAATGAGGTGCAGCCACTGGCAGGCCAGATTGCAATGCAAGCACCTGCTCAGCACAGGGTACACAGACCCGCTCCTTGTCAGCGTCAGCATGAGGCTGCCCACATGCTACACACAGCCGGTCTTGTCCCAAAGGGACCCCGGTAACATTATCCTGAGATGCCTCCATATGGTGATTATAGCGGCGCTATACGCCGATAGGGAATAACGCTATATAGCAACCCTGGATGCCCCAATAACCCGCTAGGGACGTGGGAGTATAATTTTTACAAGGCCTACAAGTAATATACTAAAAACAGGGCCGGGAGAAGCCAAGAAGGGTTCGTCCCGCCTGAAAGACATAAGCAGACAAGACCTTAAGTACATCGTAACAAAAGTGAAGCAGATCAAGCCGCCCACGAGGGCACTTACGGACCGTGGTAGGTAGGAGTCCGTCGCGCATAGGCCAACCAAGTCAGAAAAGATGGCGTCGGTATACCTCGAGAGGCGGGCCAGTAATAGCGATGACGCGGAACGCGCCAAAGACGGACCCCGCCCCCCCCGAAGAGCACGAAGCCAGAAAGGCCAACAGCCAATGATGGTGCACCCGCGCCCGAGGAAATGCCGCCGCCAAGTGCGGAACCAAGTCAGCGCGGCGGCTGCAATTTTAAAAGCAATAAGGACAAGTCAGCGCAGCGGCTGACACAAGAATAAAGACATGTGAAAAGTGAAAGCACAGACTGCATAACGTACATATCTATACACATACACCCCCTCTTTTCCCCTGAAGACTACAAGGAGGATGAGGGAGGACGGCGGCCACTTAAATAGGGCCCACTGATAGGCAGGGGCAATAGTGCAGGAGGGGCATCCCATAGAGGCTCACCATAAGCCTGAACCACCTACCCTTTGGTGGGGGATTGCGGTGGAGCAGCCCTCCTAAGCATTAACGGCGGTGCTGCCTACCTTCACCCGACCAGCGCAGCCAAGGCTGGGAGGCATATTACTAGTGGAACGGGTGGGAATAGTCCTACAGGGCCGCAGGTTAATAACCCCGCTCACCTGCGAGTAGAGAGCCAATTTCTCATCCTTCGCAGCCAGACTGCAGAGAAATTCTGGGGATTTGTGGGAGGTCCCCGGGTATTTGAGGGGCCGGGAGGAGCCTATTTTCGATGTCTCTGCAGTCCAGCGCCATCTGGCGGAGTATATCCCAACTGTAAGTATTAAATTTGGAGCAGGACGTACTGTATACTAAGAATATAGGACTAAGCTTGGCTAAATTCAGCATCCATCAGTATGTTCCCTGCTGTGTCTGTGCCACCATGAGAGTGCAGCACAAGTCTCAATAAGTAATCTAAATATATATTTTATAAATAAAACCAGGAACACATTGTAAAGGTGAACTGGGAAGAACTGACCTAATGTGGGTAGCATATATTACCAACATTCGGTAGATAAGTAATAAAATGGTTTAAAAACATGCACCTCTCCCATTTGTGCGTTTTACCCTGCTTGCTTTTAGTCTAAATGAAGAATTGTGCATTTTGATCTGCTAGCATTGGAGATAATATAATATATATATCATAGATGTACAAATAATTTGTATATGGGTGATGAAGGCTTTGAAGAATTGGAATTAGAGGAATCTTAACATTTGGCGCAGAACTTAAAGTGGACCAAAATCCATCACTGGTGACCCTGGGCATCCAGATTTAGGATACTACCCCTAAGTTCCCTGTAAAACCTACCTGCTCCCTAATGTAACGGCTCATGCGCGGGGCGCAACCGCACTATGTTATACTTCTAGCTGGACGTGCGCTCACCCTGTTAGAGGATAGCGGGGATGTTTAGAACCGCTAAACATTTGCCTAAATTGGCTAGTGGAGCTGAGTGGGTTATTATGTTATTTTGGGTGACTTGGGGGGTTCATACTGTGGGGCATCCCAAACCCAGGATAGCAAAAGTAAATGTTTTGGTCCACTTAAAAGGCTATGGAACCTGTGACCAGTGGCATTATATTCAATTTATTTTTGGAAGAAATACTGCAGTATCCACTCCATAGGACGCACTTTCCCCCAAAAGCGGGGGTGGGGGTTGTCTTACAGAGCGAATGTTAAAAAAAAACAAAAACGTACTCCTGCACTGCCGATCGGCTCCCACAGTCACCGGACAATAGAGTTTGATGGCAGGGTAACAGGTCCCCATGTTCCCCCCCAGACGCACTCACATGCAGACCACCACCCGCCCAGACCCCAGTGTGTTTGTGCCCATGTGTGTGTACGCCTGCAGAGAAGCAGTTGTGGAAGCCAGATGGGCAAGGATGGGGGGGGGGGGAATTAGATATTTTAGAGGAGGGTTCTGCTACATTGCCTCTAATGGGGGAAACTGGGTGGGGGGGTTGTTCTGCCACACTGCCTGTAATGGGGGAATTGGTGTATTTTGCATGCAGCCTGTAATGGAGTGATTGGGGGGGGGGGGGTTCTGCACACTGCCTGATATGGAGGGATTGGGGGGGATTCTGCCACACAGCCTGATAAGGGGTGATTATGAACACTGCCTGGTATGGGGTGATTGGTGGGGATTCTGCATGCTGCCCGTTATTGGGAGATCCCCTAAACCCTAACTGAGCCCTGCCCCATTCCCCTTGCACTGTGGCACCAGATGCAATAGAATCACCTTACCTGTCCCGAAAACAGCAATCCCCCGCTCCATGCACTCTGTGCAGCCTCAGCAATATGGCCCCACTCAGGTCCTGTTTTTTTTTTATATCCCCCTCCATCCTGCCTTAACGCTGGGGGGGGCAGGTAATCCTAGACTGGACTTCCAGTTTAAGTGTAATTCTGTTACCTGTTTTGCATGTACTGTACATTTTAGGTAGACGAGGTCTAAGCAGGAGTCAGCATATAGAATCCACATAAAAGAATAAAGGTTTGCATCTCAAATAGTAATGCATCTCTCGCATTACCAGTTGCTGGACAGGTTGCCCGGGAGGAGTGAGTAGTGATTGAAATTCCCGACTGAGCATCCCAGTTGTATATCAATGAAAGTGCAATCCTAAGCAGGAGTGATGCCCAGAGCTGATCGGAACAATATAAAGCCATTGGTAGAATATGGCTATTTATAATATACCCGGTAGGGGTCATTATTGGTGTATGAATGCTATGGGCAGATAACAGCCAACAAATCTGCCCTATAGGATGCCCTGCTGTGTGAAACCCCGCTCACCCACATCTGAGTATCTGTTAGTCTTGCCTAACACTCCCTACATTTATCATGCTGCTTTACATGTTGCCTTGAAAAAGGTGTACCTATGTTGTCCCAAAACATGTACTTTGAATGCACCTTTGGAATACACTCTGCACTCAATTCATTGCAATGGGGGGTCCAGGTAATGCCAAGGCTTAAATGGCACACCCCTCAACTGCCATGAATAGAGTGGGTGTGCAGGGGCGTAATTCAGTTCTGGAGGAGGGAGAGAATGGAGGTTGGCGCTGTATGGCGGGGTGCATGATTTATTCGGCCCGCAAACTTAAAAACACAGGGAGGAAGATTTTTGTTTTCTTGCCTGGACAGACTGTTTAACTCAAAATTAGAAGACTTATAACTGGTTGCATAGCCACCTTCACCTAGGGTCTACTGTGAGAGAAATACATATACGGGCAGAGGTAGCTTAATAATGAATCACTAAGCAGACCAACAAGGACTAAATGGTGGTCGGTCCCTGCCCATTGGGCCATACCAACTGGTGGTGCCCCCTCGCACATAAACCACCGCCAGCCCAAGCAAATTAAGACCCCTGATCGACTGTCTGCAATCACGAGGTCCACACTGCTTTTGCCCGCAGCTAGTGTTCTGATGATGTGACCACTTGTGGCCAATCACATGGCTGCATTTTGCAAAGCAAGGATCATGTAAGAATATCTTCATCTGGCAGCGGTGTATGTATAGAGGGGAATTACCTATCGGCAAGCCTCCTGCACCGGGCTGAATGGCGATAAAGGTAATGGAAGGTAATGAAAAACAGAAATTGGGTATCATCCTACCTAAAATAGGTCTCAGTTACTTATTTTTCCTTTCTTATATTACAAAAACACAAAAAAAAACCAAACAGAACAAATAGACAAAACACAATTTCCAAAGTGCACTACATGCCATGTACTAAAAGTGTATGTGGTCAGTTACATATTACAGTATGTATTAATAACAAGCAATAGTTATATGTAGTAGCCTTTCATATGTTAAAATGCCTAAGCTAGGCAGTTTCCATAGAAACAAATATTTTGGTTTAATTGTTCTGTTGCCTACCATAACACGTACACAAACTCGAAAAAAAAGACGGCAGCATAAAAAAGCATATACAGTTTTTAGAAAGATTTCAGCAGACAATTTAGCAGTGGTCATTCAGCAGCTGGGAAAAAGCAAAACAAAACCAAAAGAGTACTTACCCATCAGTCACAGGGGGACAGACTGTAGTAAATAGAGGGGGGGGGGGCGTGTCAGTTCTCAGCACAGTACCTCTATTTCATTGAATGGAGAGGGCATGGCAGCGCACCTGTGACCCACCATCAGGCTCTTGACAACACGGGAAGCAATGCTGGGGTGTGGGCTTGGATCCAGCAATCAGGTGAGCTGCTGATGCCAAGACTAACACTGATCAGCAGCAGAGTAAAAAAAGGTGAGTACCCTTTTTTCCTGGCTGCTGCATGACCTGAAATGTTTACCCTCTAACAGCAAACAAATGTATCCATGGAACAACACTCACCTGCCTATAGCTAGAACCAACTACATTATCTCAAGTATCACCTGTGTGGTACCATATGAACTGTCATCGCAAAAAAACACTATTTTAAATGTTTTCCACCAGTTTTTGAAGGAATTTTGTATTTATATAAATGCAACAAGTTGGACTAAGGTATATAAAGCAGCAAATCAGATTGGGGTACAGACCAGCCTGTAACCTTACCAGGCAAACAATGATCTGCCTTGGCTTTTTCCATAATTTACAGGCAACCCAATGAAACCAGGTACACTTTATTATTAAAAAGTAAAAAAAACAAACCAGTAGAAAAGATGCATTTATATTCAACACAAACTCTCAAAGCAAAAGGATTGGGAAATCATTGTTAGTAATGACATAAAGAATATTATGATACAATTGTTTTGCCATATTAATTAATATGGCTTGTTCACTCAAGTTTACTATCTTCTGTTACAGCAGAAGCTCTTTTAAAAATGATAATTTAGTGCCAGAATCATCTGTTGCTGTTCCTTTTCCTGTTCATGTAATTGGTAATACTCAATGAAAACCGATGTATACACCAAAAACAGAAAATGTTTGTTTTAACACATAAGAAATGATTGCAGGTCTCAGTAAAGAAAAGTACATCTGTGTTCTCTCTGCAAAAGCACAAAAGAACATTTCATCAGAACACATAAGTGTATCCAGGCAGCAATCTCCCTGTAGTTGCTTAGCAATAGAGGGGCCTTAACTATGTTTTAGTGCAGTAACAAGAGTTGCATTATAATTATTTCAGATTTCCATCATTGTCTGGCATTGTACTATCACATATGACATTGGCAATCAGGGTGCCATGCTGTGCACTTGTCATGCTGTCAGTCTCAACAAAAAGATATTGGGAAAGTGATTGCACTAAGCTACAGTGGTGCTTATAACACACAAGATTTTGGGTATTGGATTGCATGGCATCCTCAAAGGAGAAACTTGATCAGTTAAATGACATTAAATACATTTACAATGATATAACTCAAAAACCATGCAGTTAATGAAGTTATTAGTATGTGCCTAATAAGTATTTATTTGACAATTAAAGGCGATTGTCAGCTTAAAAAGACAGGATAAGATACTCAGATATACCTGGGTATACTGGCGGTTACAGTTAGGAAGAAGCAATAGACCTGCAAACATGTTACAAATGTTTTGCTAAGCAGGAAATATCCTCTGACTTGCAAACATCTACACATAACCATGGAGCACCATATATATAGGTCAAGAGAGCTTGGGCTTGGCTGACCCATTCAGAGATGGCCACAGGTGGGTTCCAGCAGGGGTTTTCTTACAGTGACTAAAATCCTCTAAGACAGGCTGGACTGGTAACACAAACATATTCAGACACACTTCCAAAAGCATTGCACAAGCCATGGAAGAGAAAGGGAGGCATTTTAGAAAGAAACACTACTGCTTCTCTCAATGCGGCAACATAAATGTATGACTACAGAAAGGCCAACTTCTTTCATAAATGTATGACCCAAAGCTAGATCAAAGAGTCTTACTGGAGAACTAACTAGTAATATACAAGTAACAGGAAATAAAGGGCCCGCAGTCCCAGTGATCCCTAACAAACCATGTTTTAATCCCCCCTCCCTAATAATAGTAACAAAAAATACTTAACAGCTAGGCATAATGCGTTTTACATTAGAAAAAACAAGGAGCCCACACTCAATTTTAAAGCAGATCAAAACCCATGTGGCAGGGCTTGGTCGCTGGTAAACTCACCTTTACTGTTTTTGTTTTTTAAACCGGGCCACATTGCTAGGGTGGCTGGATCAGCGGAGCACCCAAAATGAGTTTCCCTCCACTTTAAGGCATGAAAACCGGTAAAATGATTCAAGAAAAAAGGTAACCACAAGAACAACATTATGTCATTAAGTATAATTAGTTTGAGGTAAAGACACAAATTTATTTTCACCTGTTATTGTTTAAGAGCCAAGTGGAAGATGGCCAGGTCCTTGGTTTAGCAGGGCAATCAGGTAAAATCTCTGTAAAGGCATGCATGATGCAGGCACAAAGAGAAGGTATCCCTAAATACAAATCTTGCTCACTGCAGAAAATGCATCTAATCCCTTTCCCTGGCAGTATTAGGGTGTCCATTGATATCTTTAGTGGCTGGTATCATTGAGTGAGGGCCAAATATACTGTTTAAGGTGGACCACGAGACCTAGCGACCCCCCCCCCCCCCGCCTCCCAGGAGGTTTAACAAATTGGAAAGCCCCACTATGTAAGCTGTATGCAGTCGCCCGTTTTTCTTACCTATCCGCCAAGCATCTCTCACATATTTCTTGGTCACTATATGCAGCTGTATGGCTGGCATGGCTGCACACAGCCTAGGGATGCAACGCGCCAATTGGTGTTCACAATGCTGTGTCAACACCTCAGTTAAAGGGATTGACCAGTTAAACTTTAAAATCATTTTGCCTGGCAGATTACCTGATCAGTCTCATGCAGTCTCTTTTGTCCAGTCACTGAAAGGAAGGGAAATTTCTTTTTCCTTTGCCTTCAGCACCTCCACCCTGATCCAGACTACAAATACAACCCTGAGGCTGGAAATGACCTATTCACACTGGTCTTTCAATCCCAACTCAATCCAATGTGATGCACAAAGGGTTCTTGTATGACTCAGCCCTACCAATCTCATCACAGAGGACATGAGGTGCATAAGTTGAAACTTTATTTTATAATTAAATCTGGAAATACAGCTTTGTTTTCAAAAAGTAAAAAATGGGCACGACACAATGGGAATACTTTTGAATGTGCCTGGAAAATGACTTTAATTTTCCTATTATAGTTGTGCAGTAATCAACTTACCTCAAAAAAAGTGCACTTGCTTTTCCTTTATTTTTTAGGAAAACCCACTAGTATTGCAGGCAAAACTGACATATTTTCTGGATGAAATTGCAATACTATTTTTCAGTATATCTTTCCTCTTAATAATTTGGCAACATGTTCTTTTCTAACCAACCAGATGGCAATCTTAATGAAGGAAAAGTATTCCAGCCCACTGCCTCAAAGGTCAGATTGTTTGAACAAAAAAAAGAAGACAACTTGAGATTTAGATTTAGTGTTTGCCCGATAAAATTGGTTCTCCAACAAAAGGGTACTGTATAATATATAGAGGTTTACTTGTTTTAAATTATAAAAGCAGCCTGCATTTAAGTTTATGGTTTAAACTAAAATGGAGGTAGTCTGGAAAAGTATAGCAAGCCAATTATATATCGCATAAGCTTTGTCAGGTTATTCATTTTATTTCAGTGGCGCATACAGTAACTATGTGATTCAAGCAGTAGAAGTAAACATCTTTGTGTATCTGTGCAATTCCATCTGTTCTGCTAGCAAATGAAGGTTTTCTTTCTAATGAATAAAATGCTGCACATTTCGTCAAATGGAATTCCCAGATATGAATGCTATTTCACATTTGATGCCAGAAAAAAAAGCAAAAGCAAGCTTACAGGTCAGAGAAAAGACACCTAGGGAACATACAAACAGGATGAACAAGAATCACACTTGCCGGTTACTTTTTATCGGTTCCTCTTTGAGTAACATTGCTATTTCAATGTATGCCTAGTCTATTAACTTTATAGTCGGTTGATTTAACTGTTGTATTGTTGTTTGAGGGCTTAATGACGTCTCCCCACTATAATGAATATTTATATTCTTTTTATATTGATATTTTTATTCTATCTGCTGAATTTATTATTAGAGCATATTTTAATATTATTAGTACTCATTTTAAGTGTGTATTGTATTAGTTATTTACAGATTATGAAAAGCTTATTTATTGCAAACATTTGCATTATTTTAAACAGTGGCGTAATTGCCGCAGTTAAATAATGATTAAATAATGCTATACTTTGTTACACTACCACAAAAATCCACACAGACATTTAAAAATACTTGGGGAGCTGAAACAATGGTGATGCAATATCCTAAGTTAACCTATTTATCCTGATAAATACAATTCAAAAGTGACCTTAATGATAAAAATATAATGCATAACAATATTAGCCCCAATTGTCTCAATTTTCAAACGCATTATCCACAGGATCACAATAATTAATCCACACTAAAGGGCAACAAATATTCAAGATATTACCATGTCAGAGTGCATCCCATCATAGAGCATCCCAACCTAGACACCCCCTGTTGTTCCCTGTTCAATAAGGGTTGTGACTTTTATAATCTCTTCATGTCGAATATGGTTCTCGACCATGGCTTACTGCTTAGGTGGCTCCCCTGGTAAGCAAGGTTGGGGATCCCTGCTTTAGCCTGACTGCTATGGCCTGGGAGATCTCAAAGCATTTTATGGTGGAGTTTTTGTTTTATTGGCATAATAAAAGCAAAAGTGCATTTTAGCTATTTAATTAAATCTCTACTTGAAACAGAATTACACTATGTGTTGTGTTTGCACTTGATCCCTAGTTATGGACGACATTTGGAGGTGGGCATTCACAAATGCCTGCTGCGGGCATGTGCACTGCTAAATGGATAGCGGAGATGCGACCAATGCTCATGCACACGCTGTTGGACCGGGGAAGAAGGCGAGTTTCTGGACAACCTAGGGGGTTTCACAGGAGGAGGAAACCTGGCATCCCTGAAATCTTATAGAATTGTTGGGGTGTGGATTTTGGTCCACTTTCAATGTTTGTCGTATGACAAAGAGCCATTTTTAATTGGTCTTAAATATGCAGCCGTGAGTATGTTTAAATATTAAAGTGGACATTCAGCTTAGAGCAGAGGTCGGGCTGAACAAAGATTCTAGCAATAAATATACCCAAAATATGGTACCTGCAGTTAGGGATTTCCTTTAAAGTGACAGTCCAGGCAATGGAAATAGTAAGGCAGTGAGGGGCACACCTGAAGCCTGTCCCATGTGCCTAGCGTCCATTTGCTGCAGCATGCTGTGGACGTTGTAGCAGGGCTCCAAAGTGTGCCCCTCCTTTCCATTGCATTCCTCTATGACTATCTGATCTCCAAATGTGGTCCCACCATAAGCAAGGCTGCCAAGTCCCAGAGGTTGGATTTGCTAGGCTAGCAGACTCTGGGAGTGCTGAGAGACAGGGGCAGGCATGCAACCTCACTTGAAGCGTGGTTGTGAAAAAAGGGAAAGGAAAGGCAGGGCAAACTTTGGAGTCCTGCTACAGAATCTACAGTGTGCTGCAAGAAATAGAGGACAGGCACATAGGACAGAATTCAGGTGAGCTCCTTATTGCTATTGCCTAGACTGACCCTTTAAAAATTACTGTTAGCATTTGCCTGACTGCATCTGTAATTGAATTAAAAAGGTAAAATTCTCACCCAACTGTACCTTACAAAATGTATTATTCCTTAGCTACCTGAAAGAACATTTTCTTTGTTTCCATAGCGGTCTACTGTATATCACTTATCACTGTGAACTGCGTGCATTAAGCACTTATTGTTCTGTATTCTGAGGAATAAGAATCCGTTATACTAAATCTGGAAAAATTACATTTCATTTTAAATGTACAGCTTTAAAATTAGCAAGTGTTGAACCACTGTAAGCCGATTCCCCTACAAGATATAACTGAAGTGCTCTTCAGCAAGGCACCTAACCCACTAAATGCTCCCTGGGCATGTGTGCATTCACTACTTGTCACACTGTAGGGATTCAAGCATACAATGGCTATTAATGCCATAAAAAAACATTTTAATATCAAAGTTCTATCTTCATTACACTGTTTTCCTAGTTAGACTATTACACAACAAAATGTCAGTAGAGCAGTTAGTGAATAAAACCATTTTTAAACTAAAAAGAGTTTTTTTTTTGTTCCAGATAATGACAAAAGCTCATGTCAATTTTAAGGCTAGGGGCAAGGTTGGCTCACCAGTTCATGGCCTTTGCCATCCAGCTTAAAAACAAATGTTTAGAAGTGTTTTTCAGTTATTTTTATAAATAAAGCATAGTAGCTCCATAAGCCCAAACAAGAAAGTTTCTTCACAAATGATCCAAATAGCCAACATTAGGTACCTCCATCACCAAACTCACTAAAGCAGAGTTTATATGTGTGCTTTAATTCTTAAATGCAGCCCCGCACCTAAATCTTATGGGATAAAAATCACAGCAGTCCAATGATTCCAACAGGGGCCTACCCACTCTATGCACGGATGTCTCTTACAGTCATCCTAAACTTCCTGTCGATAGGTTCTTATTAAAATAATGAATGTATTTTTTTTTATGAGTGATGTTCAAACAAAAGTTGTAAATGGACTTTTTATATCCAGTCTAATATTATTTAGGGGACCTCTACTTACCTGAATGCCATAGTCGGGTCAAGTGCACACTATCCAGGGGGCAAATTCAGCATAGTTATTTGCTGGATTCAACTTAGGGAAGTAGAGGTTAATTTATTAGTGGTTAATGCATCCCTGTCAAATGATAGCCTGGTACATATATCCTGATAATGTATATTGAAGATAAAACTGATGTGCAACACCAGTGCTAAATAACATACAGTGTGGAAAATACTGGGCATGCTGTAGAAACAACATGTCTTCCATTCAGTCTGAAAACACTCAATTACTATCACTTAGTTCATGGTAATTCATGTACAGATATAAGTGTACAGGGATATGAAGTGTTTTCGTATACCAAACACATTAGTAGATACTGGTATTACAAAGACAAATTTTCTCCTTAAGCTTTTTTTTTTAACAGCAATTTAAACATTTACCGAATGTTACATTAGTTGTTGTTTCTTGGCCAAATTGTTTTACACAACCAACTGACTTAAATAAATTATAATAATAATTTATGCCACTGGTCATTCTTTCTATCCTCGATTTAGAATTCACTTATTTGCATGACTGCTAGCATTATCTAAACAAAAATAAATGTCCTTGTATTGCCTTCCTATACAGCAATGGGAGGCAACAGACTGAGTGCAGTTGTATTTAAAAATGTAACCTAAGGGGTTAGAGTCTCAGCAGTTCTCTGAATCCATTGTTACTAAAATTCAGATCATGTTAAAGACTGCTGCAAGAGTTCATTCTAGCAACACAATTCTACAGTTTTTCAGTCAATACTGATTTAGCTGGACTTTTATATAGGCCACATGTTTGTGTAATGAGGTTTACAGCTCATCCCAATAATGTTGTAGCAAATTTAATAGCATGGCAAAAACATCAGCTGCATGGGCTCAACTAAATGTACTGTAGCTGAAAGGTACCTATTTATTTACTTGAGTCATTCTAGCGATATTTATATGGGATTGTTGTTTTATCCAGAAATTTAGGAATGCTGTTACCAATTCCTTACTTCACTAATGGGTGAACCTGTACTCCTGGATCCGCTGATAAGTTTACTACATGTTCATCCAGTAAGGGATTTGGTGGAACCATCACAGTGTTATATAAACATAGAAAATGTTTTGTAGGATTTGACAAGGTGTGGAAGGTATGGAGTAATGACCCTAGTAGATGCTCTGGTCAGATTGGTTTACACTAGAATATAGGGATGCTATGTGTAGGAAAGGTATAGCTATATGTATGTTTTACAGAGATACAAGAGTGAACTACTCTGGAAACCTGTTATTTTAAAGGGTTTTAAAGGCAATTATAGTTTTAAAGGCAATAATAAGGCAACAAGCACCCAAACCGCTGCCTGTTTTGTTTGCCTCTCATTAAAGCGGACCAGCCCTCTCGGCGGCATGGGTGTTAAGGTCGCTGGGACCCTCATATGATGGGGGGGGGCATCTAGAATGCTGGCCCGCCAACATAACCTCTCCCCAGGATGCCCATAATCTTTACCTTATTCTCGCTCCCCCACCAGGAATCCAGTGCTAAGTTTGGATGCCAGGCACTCACGTGGGCAGTGACAGCGCAGCAATTGGCTACCGGGCGCTCACGTGAGCAAGACATTCATCAGCCGGATCATCACTGGTCACGTGAGCGGCAGGCGGCCAATTGCGGTGCTGGATTCCCGGTGGGGATAAGGTAAAAATTAGGGGTTATGTGTGTGTGTGTGGGGGGGGGGGGGGGGGGGATAAGGCAATTTTGGGACTGTGGGATTGGGTTTTTCAGAAGCAGGGCTGTTAGATATGTAGCAAGATGGCCACTCACATGCAGATCAGGAGAGCAACATCCGCATGCTATTCCACAACACTTGCATGAGGTTAAGCCCTCAAAAATAGCTTATGTCACTGATTTCTGGGGGGGGGGGGGGGGGGGGGGGGGGTGTAGGAAAGCAATTTACAAAGCTTTGATTCTTTTTTGCTTTGAGGTCCCGTCCACTTTAAACATGCCTGGAATAGGCATGCATATATCCTAGGATAAAAAGTAGGTCTCCTTTTGCCATCAACCAGAATAGGTTTCTATGACACTTCACAAAACAATGACAACATCAAAACAAAATCAAATTACTACTCGAATACTTTGAATGGGCTTGACATCTGCTGGGGAAAACAATAAATTGGCAAAAAAAAAAATATTGTACAAGAAAACAATTACAACATACAGCAGAACAGTTCTCCCCCTTAATTATGTATCATGAAATCGTGTCACAATGTGCTTTTCTATATGATGCCAAGCTCTATCACGCTGGTATGTTTTCTTCCTCTATAATATAGGAAACAAAGTGGTCTGCAAACATGTAATATTAAAAGCAGATTTCCAAATTATACTTCCGACAATTACTTAACCATCATTCGAAGGCCTCATGAACAGATGCAGATTGGTGTTTAATAATCTTTAATTATAAACAGTATGGACAGAAGGTAATGTCGTGTCCTGTAAAAGGCTAAATACATTATAAAAAAAGGTGTTCTGTGAAATATCAAGGGCTACAGTAATGTGAGAACAGCTTGACTGAATAGATTAGGGCTGCGTTTTCAACCTGTTACTACAAGGTTTCCTTAATATATACAATGCTATCGATTTCACCAAAGAGAGTCTCTCTTGTTTTCAGTCATTTAAAATGCCATTGTCTGATATATGTTACTAAAAAATTAAATACCAATTAGAAAGTCTAGTCAGCAGACATCTGCTTGCATCTCAGCATTTCCAGAACTTGGTAATATCAACACTGACATTCTGTAGTAATGTAAGCCAGCACAGACAGGTAAGATTGACGTTTCTGGTTGTTGCTGTACAACAATGGGCAATCACCCTTTCCAACAAGACTCTCAAAGCATTTGCCACATCAGGACATTTTGAGTAATAAATGATAAGACAAATCATACTGATAAATAGTTATCAAAAATATACACTAAAAATATACACTAAAAATTATGAGCTATCTCTATAAATGCTGTGCAATTTATACCTCAAATAGCATAATCATACACTGTCCAGAAATTACATGCTAACGCCTGCAAGAAAATCTAGTTACTTTACTGGAACTCCCCCAACTCCCTATGTAATGCAGCCAGTTGAGCACAGAGCAAAGTGAGAACCGGTTCCAAAATCCCAATTTAGCAGAATATTTGGGGCTTTCATATCTTCCAACTTTCACTGGGCTGGAACAAAAACAATGAAAGCGAAAATATATTTGCGCTCATTAAAACAAATGGGCTTATTTACGCTGCATTGGGCTAAGTTTCTGGAAATGCTGCCTGCAGCATTTGGCCCGCAATGTCAATGTGAAAATACAATACAGCCCATAAGTGTCTACCACCTAAATAATCTACCAATCCTACAGTCAAGCCTTTTGCCAAAAAACTGTTAAAAAGAGCAACAGGTAGAAACTAAACTAGAACATGGATATAAGTCATAAATTACATTATTGAAGTTACAAGTAATCAAGATGAAAAGGATCAGGGCAGTTTTTTGGAAGGAGTGGATTCCAGAAATGTATTTAAGGTGCATAAGGCAAAAATGATTGAATATAGGGGGTGAATTAAAAAATCAAGCGTGATACCTAGGCTGTGGTTTGACGTTATGATGCCACACACTGATAGGGAGATGTGAAGTTTAGGTAGGTTAGTTGCCAAGTATAGAAGTAGTTTAGTTTAGTTTATAAGAATCTGATGTTAGGGACAGCAGGCAGAAAGTTGCTAGTGTTCTAAGTATGGACCACATGAGGGCATGGGCTGAAATGTATCTTTGGGTGTTATAAGCATAGAGATGATACTGAAAACCAAATCAACAGATAGTATGTGCGATAGGAGCTGTGTAGAGACAAAAAAAAAAAAAGAAACTTCATCAGCAAGTAGGAGAGGAGGTAGAGCAAGTGAATGATACACCAAACTATTTCAGTGCCAGCCTACTTTGTCACTCTGTTTCTGCACAGATTCAGCATTTATATGTGTTCAGCATTCAAATTCAGTGTTTAGAACATCATGGGTGGCACTGTGTAAGTGTGTTACTGTAATATTGAATTACTTGTTTGATATAACATTGAAATGTATACTGTATTTTGCTTGTCTCTTTCTTGGACGTTAAAAAAAATGGATTAAACAAATTCAGAGTTTATATATGTTTAATTGTAACTTTTGCAGAGATTTCCAGGAGTTTGGGGCTTTAACATGAAATGTCCTGTTTGGATGAATATTTCCTGACTGAAGTCCAAGAGCCAAATTGGGCCCTTTTGTTTTTTCAGCTAGGATG
Organism: Gastrophryne carolinensis; assembly: GCA_027917425.1. Taxonomy (NCBI): domain Eukaryota; kingdom Metazoa; phylum Chordata; class Amphibia; order Anura; family Microhylidae; genus Gastrophryne; species Gastrophryne carolinensis. Next base: position 271,238,874 of record CM051234.1, read on the forward strand.
ACAAACGTTGGCCTCACCTAGGGTTGCGTATTGTCACCAAGCAAAAGTTGGGGAGAATCACCAGAACTGTCCAACAAATAATTGGATGCTTCTTGCCAACTCTGGAAGAGCAATTTACCAGAAAAATCTGGCTCATTGCAACCAGGGCAGATTTAGGATTCATACATCAAAAACCACTAGACACAAACTGTTTTTTCCAATTGCCATTAAAGCATACAACACCTGTGCGTATGTGGGTCCCTGCTATAGGGCAGGCTGGGGGGGGGGGCATCCAGAATGCCAATATTCTTACCTTAGCCTTGATCCTTGCTGGGAATACAGTGCCATGGTGACTGCTGCTCACGTGGGTAGTGATATTCTGGCCACCATAAAGCCGACACCCTGAGCACCAGTGGCCAGTCGCGCCACTGTATTCCTGGCAAGAATTGTCGCTAAATCAAACAATAGTCAGGTGAGAACACACTGACTAAATTAAGGGAAAGCACACCCAAATGCCAACTAATTTTCAAAAGTTTATCAAGTGAATAATGCAGCATGAAAAACACAAGACAGAGATAAAAAAGCAAAAAGGAGTGAGCCCACCCTCCAGGACTGTAGACAAATGCTATTTAGATATAGGTGCCAGTCCTGGCCACAAACAATTGAATATAGCAAACCTAGCCAGCGGAATGCAAACTATAGTACAAATAAGACAACCTCCATGTGCATGAAGTGCTAAATATGGGGAGCCTAGTGAGAGGGCAGCAACATACACACATAGGGACTAAATGTGGCCTTGCTAATTACAAAAAGTGCAAGTGCAATCAAAATCGTACATAACCATAAAAACCATAATATATAATCACAATTAATTACCAGATCTAATACATTATAATACCAATCAAAAAGCACTTCCCTGGAAGGAATAGAAATCCATACAGTACAACGGAGGAGAGCATTAGCCTGCACCTGTGCTGTGTGGTTTCCCATGCCACGCCGGTGTACTGTATGGATTGCGATTCCTGTAGAGGATAAGCCAGGAGTTTAAAAATGAAGGGGAGATTAGGAACAGGTCTGTAGTCAGTTGAGCTAGAGAAGTCAAGAGGGAGGACTTATGACAGAATGCCTGAAATGCTCAAAAAGGGTAGAAGAGAAAGAGTTTATGAAAATTGGTTGAGGAGTAGTCACTGGCAGGGGGACAGATCGGAGATTGTGTGAGGGAATGGGTTTTTCATGATTTTTTCCTCGGTTCAATTCAGCACCATTTTTAGTGGCTTTTAAAAAATTGCAAAGCTAAAAATAGAGCTGAACTACTGTGAGTAGAGAAAATGAAAAAGAGAAAATGTCTGAAAAAAAATTCTAATGGTACTAAATGAGCCCTTAAGTGGCTGAGAGTTCATTTTTGCAGATGTGTTTAATTTTGAAATTGGTGGCCAGATGTTCTGCACAGAGATCTGTTATGACGTCTAAACTTGTCAGACCCCCTAGCCTTGTGAACTGGTATAGAAGGGATTTCATGGATCCCTTACCAATTAAACTGGTTAAATGTAAAGAAACCACATCACACAGAGAAAAAGGACTTAAAAAAACATTTTTCTTCTTTACTTACCTCCTATCGTCTGCTCCGCAGTCACTTGCCTTGCTGATCTGATGACAGGTGCGATGATTGCTGGAGGGGTTGGGAGGCAGGGGATCAGAGTCCTCCTGACCCTCCATCTCTCTCCAGCGATCACTGCATCTGAATAAAGTCTCCAGAGCTCTCCTCAACATGAAAGATCCTTGGGGGATTAGCGACCCCCCAGGTGAAGCGGAGACCTGGCAGGAGGGATCACGGGCACAGGTGAGTAAGTTTATCTCTGCAGATGTCTGCGATAGCAGCAGAATCGGGGGGGGGGGGCTTTTTTGGGCCCTCTCCTGAACCCAGAATAGCCCTGGAAGCCTATTGAATGCCCCCTGGGTGAAGAGAAGACATGGCTGGGGGTCAGGTTAGTGTTTTTTTTTTTTACAGTAGTAGGAGAAGAAAACACACACATGTATAGCATTTAAAAGGTTAATGGTGATAAATACAGTGCACAGTACACAGTGCAGCAGATGAAGCAATATCTAATAATATTAACAGAAACTTAACATAACTAGAGGAGAAGCATGCACACAGAGGGATGTGAACGAGGCAACGCTGGAAGGGAACAATACTGGATGCTGAGGGGTGTTGGATGAGGTAGCGCCCAAGTCCAAAGAAAAAGTCCAGGATTAAAATCCAACCAACATTAAAGATTTTCCAGGGAACCACTGCCAGCAGGTTACAACAACAATGCTACTGCTTCACAGCTGATCAGCCAATAAAGGCTGACCCTCCTCAGACCCAGGTGCTGGATAATAAATCCAGGTTCTCCAGTGACAGAGGGACACCTGCTGGTGACCAGATATAGAGTATAGGAATGCAGAGCCACCAGAAGGTAAACCAGAGGTGATGCAGGTCTGCGACCTGCAGAAGGTTCTCAGCTCTTAAAACTATGGTAATTGCCTTGCAAACCTGATACAGTAAAACTAGTTGGAAAAGCTCAGCAGGAGCCAAATGGAAAGCAAAGTTATCTAAAAGGGTAGATCCTTAGCTTTGTGGGCCTTAGTCACCAACCATTTTATCCACCAGGACACTGCCAAGGCTTAGCATGAACCTCTGGGATAACAAAAAAAATTGCCAGTATGCCTATTAAAATGGACCAACAGCCTGGCACAGTTGGAAAAGAAAGGTAACGGCCATTTTGGAGCTTCCTCTCCTAACTGACATAACTGAAATGCACAGTAACAGGAAGCCCAGCAGCACTTCCTGTTTGCAGGTGGCCTGCAAGCCCATGAGCATCCATAGTTAACATAGTATGTAAGGCTGAATAAAGACTTTAGTCCATCCAGTTCAGCCTGTTTAACTCCTTCCAGTGGTCTAGTAGCCATAGCTGGAAATGTTATTACATGCCAGGAAGGCATCAAGGCCACTTTTGAACGTTTTTACTGTATCCATCATTACTACCTCCTCTGGCAGCGAGTTCCATAGTCTCACTGTTCTTACAGAGAAGAATCCCCTCCTATGGTCGGTGGAGAAAGCGCCTTTCCTCTAACCTTAGTGGATGCCCCCGGGTTCTGGTTACACTCCGGGGTATAGATTGTGGGACAGATCTTTGTATTGACCCCGAATATTTTTATACATAGTTATTAGATCACCTCTCAATCGTCTTTTTTGTAGACTAAATAAACCTAACTTGGACAATCTTTTCGGGTACTCTAGCCCCCCGCACTCCTTTTATTAACTTTGTTGCCCTTCTTTGAACGTGCTCCAGTTCTGATATGTCCTTCTTAAGCACAGGTGCCCAGAACTGTACACAGTATTCCATATGGGGTCTGACCAGTGACTTGTACAGGGGTAAAAATACAATTCTATGAAATACTCACCTGTAGAATTGGTATTATTTGTATACAGTACGTCCTGCTCCAGATATAGTACTTACACTTGGGTTATCCTCCGCCAGATGGCGCTGCACTGCAGAGACATGCAAAAACAGGCTCCTCCCGACCCCTCTAATACCCGGGGACCTCCCACAAATCCCCAGCATTGAAAAGCAATGGACAAGAAGCCGGGAGAAGTTAACCACCCAAAACTACTGGTAATGAAAAAAATTATAACAATTACCATACAGGGGATTCAGAATAATGAAACAACAGGGTGGGGTGGAGCAGGACGTACTGTATACAAATAATACCAATTCTACAGGTGAGTATTTCACAGAATTGTATTATTCTTGGTATACAGTACGTCCTGCTCCAGATATAGTACTTACACTTGGGACATCCAATAGCAGTGTCCATAAGGTAGGGTGGGATCAGACAGTTTAAACCACTGCCGCCTGCAACACCTTGCGGCCAAAAACAGCATCAGCTGAAGCCCTAACCTCAACAGAAGCCTGGTGCTGGAAGGCCCAAGAGGAACCAATAGCATGAGTAGAATGAGCAGTAAGGCGGAAGGAAGGACTCTTCCCCTTAGCAGAATAGGCCTGAATCACAGCCTGACGAATCCATTTGCTAATAGTAGACTTGGCAGGAGCCAAACCCTTCCTAGGACCAGAAGGGACTACAAAAAGAGCATCAGTCTTCCTGAAAGCCGCAGTAACTACCAGGTAATACTTCATACACCTGACCACATCCAAGGAATGCAGAACCCTTTCCTTAGCATTGCTAGGATTAGGACACAAGGAAGGAAGAACAATATCTTGATTCAAATGAAAAGCAGACACCACCTTAGGCAGAAAGTCCGGCTTAAAGCGGAACACCACCTTGTCCTGGTGTCTCTCAAAGTATGGGGGCTGGATAGACAGAACCGCTAGCTCAGACACACGCCTGACCGAAGTAATAGCCACCAGAAAGACAACCTTGAGGGTAAGTACAGCCAGAGCAGCATCCCGAAAAGGCTCAAAGGGAGCACCCTGCAAGGCAGACAAAACCAAGTTCAAATCCCAAACAGGGACCATAGGCTTACGTGGGGGACGCACATGAGTGACCCCCTGAAAGAAGGTCTTAACCAAGGGATGCTGAGCAAAAGACTTCTGAAAGAAGACAGACAGGGCAGAAACCTGACCCTTCAGAGTACTGAGTTTTAGACTCCAGTCCATGCTGTAAAAACTCCAGAACCCTAGTGACTAAGACCTCCTTACAGGGAAGAGACCTAGACTCACACCAATCAATGTAGGCACGCCATACCCTATAATAGATAGCAGAAGAAGTTTTCTTCCTAGCCTGCACCATGGTATCCACCACCGAGGCAGACAAGCCTTTCTCCATCAAGATGGAGGTTTCAGCAGCCAGGCCGTCAAAGCCAGAGTTTGGGATGGCGTAAGGAGCCCTGAGTGAGCAGATCTGGGGCCCCTGGCAGGACGTACTGCTCTACTGCCATTTGTACCACATTTGAACTACACTCTTCTTGGCCACCTTGGGGCCACCAGAATCACTGGCACCCTTTCCAGAGCAATGTTGCGCAGAACCCTGCCCAGCAGGGGAAACGGAGGAAAGACATACAGGAGCCGGAATTCCTTCCATGACATTGACAGAGCATCCGTGGCCAAGGCCAGAGGATCCTGAGACAGGGAGACAAAGACCGGGAGCTTGTGATTGTGACGGGATGCGAACAGATCCACATCCAGTAGACCCCAATGGTGACACAGGGACTGGAATACCCTGTTGCAGGGAAGCACACAAACCCCGTCCAAAGACGTGGGGTCCTTGTCCCAAACTGACAGAAGGTGAAGCTGCAGAGGCCTCAAATGGAACTGAGCAAAGGGCACTGCCTCGAAGCTCGCCACCATCATGCCCACCAGCTGCATTCCCTGCCTAAGGTAGGGCTGGGGGCTCGAGAGCAGGAACCTCACCTGCGCAGTCAGAGCTTTCACCTTTTGTTGAGGAAGGAATAACCGTGACTGAACCGTATCCAGAATCATCCCCAGGAATGGGGTCACCGGCGAAGGGGACAGAGAGGACTTGGGATGATTGATCACCCAGCCGAAGGACTCCAAGGTGGACACCACCAGCTGAGTGTCCAGTTCCGCCTGCTGTAGGGACCGTGAAGAGATGAGAATGTCGTCCAGGTAGGGCAGCACGCGTATGCCCCCTGACCTTATCAGAGACATCACCCCCGCCAGCACCTTGGTGAACACTCTGGGAGCTGAAGTGAGGCCAAATGGTAGGGCCACAAACTGATAATGTTGATCTTTCAACGCGAATCTGAGAAACCTTTGATGTCCCGGGAACACAGGGATGTGAAGGTAAGCATCTTTGATGTCCACAGACGTCATAGAATTCCCCGGGCGCAGGGAGCCAATGGCCGAGCGCAGAGTTTCCATGCAAAAGTGTTCTTGACAAATCTGTTGAGGATCTTTAAATCCAGAATGGGCCTGACTGACCCATCTTTTTTGGGCACTGTGAAAAGGTTGGAATAGAACCCCTTGCCCAATTATCTTAAGGGGACCCTGCAAATGACCCCTAGATCCAGAAGACCTTGCACAGTCTGTAGCAAGACCTGAGCTGATACAGGGTCCTGGGGGATCCGGGACCTGATGAATCTTGTGGGGGGCCGCACAGCAAACTCTATCTTGTAACCAGAAGACACTACCCCTGAATCCACCGGTCTGAGACTTGGCGCCTCCAGACGGGCGCGAAGTGCTGTAGCCGTCCCCCCACCCTGGTGGGCGAGGGCGCCCCATTATGCCTGAGGGGTCTTGGGAGGGGCTTTGGATTTGGGCCGCCAGGAGGAGCCCGGACGTCGTCCTCTGCTCCTATGCCAGGAATCTGCGCGAGCCCCTGCAAAGGACACCCCCTTCCCCTGCTTAGCGCCTCGGTAGGGGACTGAAGGAGGGCCCTGGCTCCGAAAGGGCCGAGGCTGCCGCCTGCGCTGGGGTAACTTACCTCCCTTAGCAAAGAGGTCTAGGCGGTCCCCAAACAGGCGTAGCCCCTTAAATGGAAGTCCAGTAAGGACTTTCTTAACAGCATTGTCAGCAGCCCACTGGCGCAGTCATACCGCGCGGCTTATAGCTACCGCCAAGGCGGAAGATCTGGCACACATCCTAATAGCATCATCCGATGCAGACAGGATGAAGTTAACAAACACTTCATAGGTAGCCAGAGCATTAATAGTATCAGGTGGCAAATCGTCTGGGCCGTCAAGTGCATTCCTGACCATGGCCCTGCGTGCCACCGCAGTAATAGCCAAAGCGCAAACCGGGTGCAGCGCCACCCCCCCAAATGCGAAGGCATGGCATGCCAATTGGTCAATGCGTCGGTCCTCAGAATCCCGCAACGTAGTAGCGTCAGGGGAGTGCATAATGGATGTATTAGACAGCCCTAGAATAGGGGCATCGACCTTGGGGGGCGATGACCAGCACTTGACCATGTCAGCAGAAAAAGGATACTTCCTGTCCAAACTCTTAGGAATCCCGGGAGGTCTACTGGGATGTTCACACTCCTTAAGCATGAGGTTATTGAAATGGGTTTGCTCAGGAAATTCCAATCGAGCCTTATCAGTATGGAATAGCTCACCTCTTTGCCTGGGAGCTGCAACAGGGGGAGAGGTGGACAAAACCTCAAAAATCTGCACCAGCAATTTGTCAGTATCATCCGGGGTCCAGTGATCAGAGCCAGAATCCTCATGACCCCTTGACTTCTCGTCAGATGACCCTGAGTCGGAGAAGAGCTCCCCTTCGTCCGAGGGGGCATGGCCATATAGGTGCAAGAACTCATCAGACTCCGTAGGGAAAAGAGCGGTATCAGGGGCTAAGTGCCGCTTTTTTTACACGCTAAGGTATTAGCAAGCAATTATTCAACACTGGCCAGTCTAGTAGCCACATCAGGATGAGAATCCCCGCTTGTATTGGGGGTTAGACACAGGCTTGGGGGAGTAGGTGAGGTGAGGCGAGGTGCAGGCCCAGCCACCGGAGGGGCGGGAAGTACCATTAGTGCCTGCTGTGCACAAGGGACGCAGCCCCGTGCATTGTCACCGCTGATAGGTGAGACCCCACAAGCTACACACAGCCGGGCTTGTCCCGAAGGAACCCCGATCACAATATCCTGGGATGCCTCCATATGGTGATTAATAGGCCCAATAGGCCAGTAGGGATTGACGCTGAAGCTACCCTGGATGACCCGCAGGGAAGTGGGAGTAATTATACTAGGCCCGACTGGCAATTACGCTGGGCCGGGAGAAGCCACTGGATTTAACCGTCTGAAAGACATAAGGGGAATAAAGGGTGTCAGAACCATGCACAGTAAGCAAAGAGCATGAAAAATCGCCCGTGAGGGCACTTACAGACCGGAGAAGGAGGGGGACCGAGAACACGCGCGTGCGCGACTACCATCAAAAAGGCGGCAAGAGAACCTCGAAGGGCGGGCCAGAGGGTGGCCCGTGACGCGGAGCGCGCCAAGCCAGATCCCCGCCCCCCCGAAGAGCGCGAAGCTCTAAGCCAGTAGACAGGGTTGTCATGAGGAGCGAGGTGTATGACACACTCAGAATGGATGATTTTTGCCAATGATGACGCCGCGGTTTCTGAGGCGACGCCGCCGCCCGGCGCAGCACAGCCGGATAATTTACCCATCCGTGCTCTGAGTGTACCCATGACCAGTGAGACACCCTACAACACTTGTGTGTCAAGAGCACTTCAATCATGTCCCAGTTGGGAACCGATGAAGCAAAGAGGCTTGCGCGGCGGCGGCAGATACACAAATAAGGCTGCGAATCAGCGCGTCTGACACCGAGTATACAAGTCAAATGACATTACTAAAGGCCACTAGCGTGTAATCCAATACACTGAGACCACCTACACACCCCCCCTTTCTTTCCCCCCGGGCTACGGGGGGGGAACGAGGGAGGATGGCGACCCTTTGTACAGGGCCCACCGCTACATGGGGCATGGGCAATAATGCGGGAGGGGCATCCCTTAGAGGCTCACCATCAGCCTAAACCGCCTACCCTTTGGTGGGGGACTGCGGTGGAGCATGGCTCCATAAGCACGCATGGTGCTGCCTACCTTCACCCGACCAGCGCAGCCTAGGCTGGGAGGCACATCACAAGGAGGACGGGTGGGAATAGTCCAACAGGGCCGCAGGCTTTGATAGCCCCGCTCACCTGCGAGAGAGTGATACTTCATGTCTTCGCAGTCAACTGCAGAGAAATCTGGGGATTTGTGGGAGGTCCCCGGGTATTAGAGGTGCCGGGAGGAGCCTGTTTTTGCATGTCTCTGCAGTGCAGCGCCATCTGGCGGAGGATAACCCAAGTGTAAGTACTATATCTGGAGCAGGACATACTGTATACTAAGAATATGATGCTCTGGTCATGAGCACCTATGCCCCTCCTGAGGCACCACATGATCCTATTTGCCTTGGCAGCAGCTGCCTGGCATTGATTACTACAGTTGAGCTTATTGTCAACTAAAACCCCTAGGTCCTTTTCCATTGTTGTTTTACCAAGTGATTCTTTATTTAGTGTGTAACCATGACACAGATTTCTCCTTCCCATGTGCATAACCTTACATTTATCTGTGTTAAACTTCATTTGCCATTTAACTGCCCATGCTTCCAATTTATCTAAATCTGTTTGTAGCTGCCTGCTGTCATCTTTTGTTTTAACTACTTTACTCAGCTTAGTATCATCTGCAAAGATTGAGACTTTACTGTTTAATCCATATCCAATGTCATTTATATATATATTGAAGAGAATTGGTCCCAGAACTGACCCTTGTGGTACTCCACTAGTAACATTGACCCAATCTGAGTGTGTACCATTGATAACCACCCTCTGCTTCCGATCATTAAGCCAATTTCCCACCCATCTGCACACGTTTTCCCCCAGTCCAAGCATTCTCATCTTTGTACCAGCCTTTTATGTGGCACAGTATCAAATGCTTTAGAAAAGTCAAGATGTATAATATCCAATGGCTCCCCCTGATCCAAACTTGAACTTACCTCCTCATAAAAGCTGATTAGGTTTGTCTGGCAGGAGCGATTCCTCATAAATCCATGCTGATATGGAGTAATAAGGTCATTTTCCCCAAGGTGCTCCAGGATAGTATCCCTTAAGAAACCTTCAAACAGCTTGCCCACCACAGATGTTAAGCTTACAGGTCTGTAGTTCCAAGGATCCCTCCTAGATCCCTTTTTGAATATTGGCACCACATTTGCCAAGCGCCAATCCCTCGGAACAGACCCTGTAGTTATGGAATCCACAAATATTAGAAATAACGGCTTGTCTATTACTGTACATAACTCCCTTAAAACACGAGGATGTATGTCATCTGGTCCCGGTGATTTATCGATTTTTATCTGCTTGAGACGGTGCTGGACTTCTTCCTTGGTTAGACCAGTGACATTTAATGGAGGGTTTCGGTTATTCCCCTGCATTTCACTTGGCATGTCAAATTCTTTTGTGAATATAGAAGCAAAGAAGTTGTTAAGCAAATTTGCTTTCTCCTCATTTCCCTCTATAGGGGTCCCCTCCTTGCTTTTCAGGGGGCCCACACCCTCAGGTTTGTACCTTTTATGGTTTATGTAGCTAAATAATAATTTGGGGTTAGTTTTACTCTCTTTCGCGACCAGTCTTTCTGTCTCCAGCTTAGCTGCCCTTATCTGTTGTCCATCATGTTTTTAAAATTTACCTCAGAAGGCGTTTTATGTGCAGCAATCTAAATTGCCCTGGGGAGGGATGCATATGAGCAATGTTTATTGTGTTGGTCTGGTTTTATTTATTTTTGACTGTTAGTCCACTTTAAGGTTAAAGATTAAGGGTTTACAGTCAAATCATGTTTTATTTGTCTATACAATTTCTGACTTTTATGTTGAATTGACCGTCAAAAAGGGCATGTGAAACAACCTTACAAAACGTAATTATCACATTGCTTAAAGGAGCAGTATCGTGAAATTTGCATTAAAAAAGATAATTAAATAGCCACACAATAGCTTCTAACATGTGTATAAATAATGTGGCGATAGAAAAAGGAAAAAATATCTGCCTTTCTTTTAAATTGTATAATGACAATGGCTCAGTCCATTTGCTGAATAGGGGGATCTGCTGGTTTGTATTTAGTGAGCTGCTTCATTTAGCCCACTGGTCTCCTAGCAACAATTTACCTCAGAGGCTGACACTGTAATCAGTGGTAACGGCTGTGTGTGTGTGTGAGGTGCTGCTTTTGATATGAGACCAGGTGACTCAAATGTGTAAAATCTATACAAAATAAACTAAACTGACTGAAAATTACTGAAATTCTTCTTTGAATAACTGTGCAGGAAAATCTAAAGGTATTAAAGTAGAACAAAACCCTGAGTGGCCGACCCTGAAGTCTATAAGATCCGGCCATTGACCTTCCCCCTTGGGCATCCTAAATCGGGATGCCCCACTGTGTGAAACGACCCCTGGATAACCACAGATCCCCCCATTTTTCTGGTGGGCTCACGCAGATAGTCATTTAGACAGCCCGGGCGGCCAGGAAGGTTACTGCTCAGGCTCCCCATCTGCGTGCAAACAGAGCTGATTGGATGAGAGCCCGCGCATGCGCTGTGGGACAGGGAAAGGTACGTTTTCACAGGCAAACTTGGGGATTTCACATATCAGGGCATCCCAAGTCGGGATGCCCCTAGAGGCACAAAACAAAACTCCAGATAGTGAAAATCCTGGGTTGGGCTTTGCTCAAAACACACAAAGCTGAAAGAAAGATCATATGGAAAAGTGAAAAATAAGAATATGAAAGAGAAAATGGTAAACTGAAAGATTCTGCAGCAGAGCCAACATGAAGGGAAAACTGTCAAAATAAAAAATGTTTAGAGCAAAAAAACAGGATGTAAACATAAAAATCCAATTCTGAAATAAAATAACCCCCCCCCCAAAAAAAAACACAAAAAAAAACTGGTCAGTCTGAGATTTGAACCAATGACTCTCTGGTTCAAAGACATTGAATTTACCAATGAGCTAAAGGACTTCTAGAGCTTTTCTCTCTGTTTTAGATATATGAGTTATGGCCAGGCAATGTTGTTATCTTATGCTGGACGGCTGCCAGCACTGAACAGCTGATTACTTTGTTACATTGTTTCCCCCTATCCTCAGCGTGGAACAGGCCAGAGTGTCGGGCCCCGACACTCAGCAGACATAAACATGAGCTATTAGTCTCCAGCTGCACAACACACACATCATTTTTTCTACATTTGTAATTCTTACTCCAACACTTACCTATATTCAAAGTACCATTTAAATATAAGTCACCAAGAAAAAGAAAAATTTGCGATACTGCTCCTTTAATAAGTCTAAATACCCTCTTATGTCATATTGGCATGAAGGAGGAAGGAAGCACAAAAAAAAAAATCTACTTAGCACATTCATTTCACACTACAGAGCTGGAAATGAATATTCCAAGCAGAAAGGTAGGTGGAAGATGAGATGGTGAAAGATTTTTTTTTCACATTCGAGTCTGCCCACACGGTGGGAGTAATATGTCAGCAGGACTAAATGGTATTGTAATAGAAATTATCCCTGCTGAAGACAAACCACCAAGTTACATTTAAAAGCAACAAATATGGTTGACTTTCATCCAGAATTTAAATAAATGCTTTTAAGATTACATGCATATCTGTCTACCTTCTTGTTGTTAAAACCCGTTCTCATATAATTGGCAAGTTCTTAAATGGCAGCACAGAACTGTAAATTAAATTATAGAACAATTCTTAACAAGAATTCAAAACAGCATACCTCCACAAAGAAAGAGATTAAATATTTAATTAACGAACATTTTTTTGAACAAAATAGCTTCTGTTTAAAAAAAAAAAGTCTAATTTGTGTGCTTTCCATAATTAAAATTTAAAAAATGACAAACTTGTCTTCAAAGCACCCAAAAGTACCCACACAAGCAGCTGCTGTATTTAACACAGTTAAATTACCTCCGTACATATGTAAGGTTACTTCCAAAACATGTATCTGCATTTTGGGAAACACTGCTAAAATGCATGCATTATTATGTTAAGATTTGACAAATATCAGAAGTAAACATAACAGTAACCGGAACAAGAGAAGGCAGACGTCTCTTAATTTCTACAGATGCAGAGAGGGCTTTTAACCGGGAGGATTGGTTCATGTTAAGTACCTTCCAACATATTGGTCTAGGGACCAAGATGCAGCAATGCTAGTCAATGGCTGTCTCTCCTGCTTCTTTATTTCTAAACTTGTCTCCATTTATTTCTCCTTATTTTGACATTGGAAAAGAATAATTTCATTATCCAAATCAAAAGTAAACTTACAAAAGTCACACTCTCGTATTAAGTCCTTTCCAATGGGCTAAGTCCTACATAAAATACCTAGGGGTTCTCATACCAGCAGACTTGAAAAGAACATTTCCCCCTTCTCCTTAAAAAGATTCCTTCTCATCCAATGATATGCTCATCTCTAGGGGTATGTGCCAGTGTTTTGATAAAGATCTCCTCAATCTCTACATGTCCTCTGACACCCACCAAATCAACTCTAATGCCCCCCAGGCCCTCAAGATCAGACTTCAGGTCAGGCCCAAGACCTTGACAAACCCTGGGTTTGGTTTAAGTAATATTTGGGAAATCAAAGAATTGGTCCCCCCTTGAAAAACTCCAGAATGTCCTGTCTCCACAGCTGCCTAACAAGCCACATAGCTTCAGCCATATCACATGTATTCATTAACAGAGACTCCTCAATAGCCAGAACTCTGCATGCGATTTCAAGCTATGTGATGTACAATTTTTATATGACTGTATACAGGTCAATACTTTAAATAATTATAAAAAAAATACAATTCTGTGAAATATTCACCTGTAGAATTGGTATTCTAAGTATACAGTATGTCCTGCTCCAGATAGATTACTTATACTTGGGTTATCCTCCGCCAGATGGCGCTGCACTGCAGAGACATGTAAAACATCAAATACCCGGGGACCTCCCACAAATCCCCAGCATTGAAAAGCAGTGAACAAGAAGCCGGGAGAATTTAACCACCCAAAAACTGGTAACTATAACAATGACAACAATCACCATACAGGGAATCCAGAATAATGCAAAAACCAGGGTGGGGTGGAGCAGGACGTACTGTATACTTATAATACCAATTCTACAGGTGAGTATTTCACAGAATTGTATTATTCTTAGTATACAGTACGTCCTGCTCCAGATAGATTACTTACACTTGGGACATCCAATAGCAGTGTCCATAAAGTAGAGTGGGATCCCCAACAAAAAAGTTAACAGCAGACAGTTTAAACCACTGCCGCCTGCAAAACCTTACGGCCAAAAACAGCATCAGCTGAGGCCCTAACGTCAACCTTGTAAAACTTTGAAAAGGTATGAACAGAAGACCAAGTAGCGGCCTTGCAAACTTGTTCAACAGAAGCCTGGTGCTGGAAGGCCCCAGAGGCACCAATAGCACGAGTAGAATGAGCAGTAAGGCGAAAGGGAGGAATCTTCCCCTTAGCAGAATAGGCCTGAATCACAGCCGGACGGATCCATTTGCTGATAGTAGACTTGGCAGGAGCCAAACCCTTCCTAGGACCAGAAGGGACCACAAAAAGAGCATCAGTTTTCCTGAAGGACGCAGTGACTACTAGGTAATACTTCAGACACCTGACCACATCCAAGGAATGCAAAACCCTTTCCTTAGCATTGCTAGGATTAGGGCACAATGAAGGAAGAACCACCTTATCCTGGTGTCTCTCAAAGTATGGGGGCTGGAAAGACAGAGCCGCCATCTCAGACACACGCCTGACCGAAGTAATAGGCACCAGAAAGACAACCTTGAGGGTAAGTACAGCCAGAGCAGCAACCTGAATATGTTCAAAGGGAGCACCCTGCAAGGCAGACAAAACCAAGTTCAAATCCCAAACAGGGACCATAGGTTTTCGTGGGGGACGCACATGAGTAACCCCCTGAAAGAAAGTCTTAACCAAAGAATGCTGAGCAAAAGACTTCTGAAAGAAGACAGACAGGGCAGAAACCTGACCCTTCAAGGTACTGAGTTGGAGACCCGACTCCAACCCATGCTGTAAAAACTCCAGAACCCTGGGAACTGAGAACACCCGACAGGGAAGAGACCTAGACTCACACCAGTCAATGTAGGTACGCCATACCCTATAATAGATGGAAAAAGAAGTTTTCTTCCTAGTCTTCACTATGGTCTCAACCACCGAGGCAGACAAGCCTTTCTCCATCAAGATGGAGGTTTCAGCAGCCAGGCCGTCAAAGCCAGAGTTTGTAAATTGGGATGGCGTAAAGGGCCCTGAGTGATCAGATCTGGCTCCCCTGGCAGACGTACTGGTCTACTGCCATCTGCACCACGTCTGCGAACCACACTCTTCTTGGCCACCTGGGGGCCACCAGAATCACTGGCACCCCTTCCAGAGCAATCTTGCGCAGGACCCTGCCCAGCAGGGGGAATGGAGGAAAGACATACAGGAGCCGAAATTCCTGCCATGACATGGACAGAGCATCTGTGGCCAAGGCCAGAGGATCCTGAGACAGGGAGACAAAAGCCTGGAGCTTGTGATTGTGACGGTGTCAGTAATCACTTACCTGGGTCCCGTTCCAGCGCTGTCCCCGGGCGCCTGGCCACGCTGACAGCTTCCTCTCGGCGGCCGCGCCGGGCGGCGACGGCGGCCGCGCCAGTTCCGTCCTCGGACACGGCCGTCCTTCCTCCTCGCTCCCGCTCTCGTGCTCGCGCACACGCGCGAGCACGTTCTTTATATGCCCTCCGGCGGCGCGGCTGTCAGCGCGCCCGCCGGAGGTAGTTGTTGTAACATGCTGACGCTGAGTAGGAGGGGAATTCCTCCCCCTCCACTGTCATTGGGCCTGGTGCCCTGGTACTCGTATTTTGGGCCAATGAGCCCAGTGGGACATGGTAGCTCAGCCCTAGTGGGATGAGCCGCTTTCCCTCTGGCCAATCCTAGCAGGGTTCCCAGGATGCACCTATCACACTGATTATTGTCTGTCCCTATAAAAGGATCTGTCCAGCATTTACCCAGTGCCTGTTATAGCGCCTTGAACCTAGTCAGCTGCTAGTCTCTTGAGATAGATCTGAACTCCCGTTGCCGACCACCGCCTGTCTTTGACCTTCCTAGATCTGAACTCCCGTTGCCGGCCACCGCCTGTCTTTGACCATCCTAGATCTGAACTCCCGTTGCCGACCACCGCCTGTCTTTGACCATCCTAGATCTGAACTCCCGTTGCCGACCACCGCCTGTCTTTGACCATCCTAGATCTGAACTCCCGTTGCCGACCACCGCCTGTCTTTGACCATCCTAGATCTGAACTCCCGTTGCCGACCACCGCCTGTCTTTGACCATCCTAGATCTGAACTCCCGTTGCCGACCACCGCCTGTCTTTGACCATCCTAGACCTGAACTCCCGCTGCCGACCTCTGCTCCGAACCTAGACCACGATTTGCCCACTCCTTTGTACTGCTGCCATCTCGGATTCCTCGTTGCCAACCTCCTAGCCTGTTTCTGGACTTTCGTTTAACGCTCAGCTATTGGGCTACTCAATACCGCTTCCAGCCACGGGTTCTCCAGACCTCCGTACTGTAAGCCTACAACCTTTGAGCCATTGAAGTCCTGGGGGCAACCAATCCCGGGCAGGCGTGTTCTGCGTCCCGGCAAGCGGGGGCTCCTACAGGTGAAGCTGGCTGCGGAGATTGGGGGTTGAGGGCTTACCTGGAGGGCTGGAGTTACTTAAGCGGATCATTGTAGTACCCAGAGCGTGACAGACAGGATGCAAACAGATCCACATCCGCTAGACCCCAACGGTGACACAGGGCCTGGAATACCCTGTTGCAGAGGGACCACTCTCCCTGATGAGAGGTCCCCCTGCTCAGAGAGTCTGCCAGTAGATTCTCTGCCCCCGGGATGTACACAGCCGAAATGCATTGAACATTGGTCCCCGCCCATGTCAGAATCCGCGACACCTCCTGGAGGGCCCCCCTGCCCCGGGTCCCTCCCTGATGGTTGATGTAGGCAACCGCCGTCCTGTTGTCTGAGCACACCTGCACAGACAGACCCCTCGTTGGGTCCTTGTCCCATACTGACAGAAGGTGAAGTTGGAGAGGCCTCAAATGGAACTGAGCAAAAGGCACCGCCTCGAAGCACGCCACCAAGCACGAGAGCAGGAACCTCGCCTGCGCAGTCAGAGCCTCCACCTTCTGTTGAGGAAGGAATATCCTTGACTGAACCGTATCCAGAATCATTCCCAGGAACGGAGTCACCGAGGAGGGGGACAGGGAGGACTTGGGGTAATTGATCACCCAGCTGATGGACTCCAGGGTGGACACTACCAGCTGAGTGTCCAACTCTGCCTGCCGCAGAGACCGAGAGGTGATGAGTATATCGTCCAGGTAGGGCAGCACGCGTATGCCCCATAGCCTTATTAGGGACATCACCCCTGCCAGCACCTTGGCGAACACTCTGGGAGCCGACGTGAGGGCGAATGGCAAGGCCACAAATTGGTAATGCTGATCTTTCAGTGCAAATCTGAGAAACCTTTGGTGTCCTGGGCGCAGAGAGCTGATGGCCGAACGCAGAGCTTCCATGCGAAAGTGCCTGTTCTTGACAAATTTGTTGAGGATCTTTAAATCCAGAATGGGCCTGACTGACCCATCCTTCTTGGGCACTGTCAAAAAGGTTGGAATAGAACCCCATGCCCCTGTCTCCTAAGGGGACCTTGCAAATGACCCCTAGATCCAGGAGACCCTGCACAGCTAGCAATAAGACCTTGTTGGGATCTTGAGGGATTCGGGACCCAATGAATCTGGTGGGGGGCCGTACAGTAAATTCTATCTTGTAGCCGGAGGACACTACCTCCTGAATCCACCGGTCTGAGACGTGGCGCCTCCAGACATGCTCGAAGTGCTGCAGACGTCCCCCCACCCTGACGGGCGAGGGCACCCCCTTCATGCCTGAGGGGTCTTGGGAGGGGCTTTGACCCCCAAGAGGAACCGGGATGGCGTCCTCTATTCCTGTGCCAGGAATCTGTACGGGACCCAGTGAAGGACACCCCTTTTCCCTGTTTAGCCCCATGGTAGGGGATTGAAAGGGTGCCCTGGCCTCGAAAGGGCCGAATCTGCCGCCTGCGCTGGGGTAACTTGCCTCCTTTGGTGAAGAGGTCTAGACGGTCCCCAAACAGGCGCAACCCCTTAAATGGGAGCCCAGTAAGGGCTTTCTTAGCAGCATTGTCAGCAGCCCACTGGCACAACCAAACCGCGCGGCAAATAGCTACCGCCAAGGCAGAAGATCTGGCACACATCCTAATAGCATCGTCCGATGCAGACAGAATAAAGTTTACAAACACATCACAGTTAGACAGTGCATGGACAGTATCAGGTGGCAACTCATCTGTGCCATTGAGTGCATTCCTGACCATGGCCCTGAGCGCTACTGCCGTAATGGCTAAGGCGCAAACCGGGCGCAGAGTCGCTCCCCCAAATGCAAAGGCATGGCATGCCAATTGATCAATACGCCGGTCCTCAGAGTCCCGTAGCGTAGTAGTGTCAGGGGAGTGCATAATAGAGGTGTTGGACAACCCTAGAATAGCAGCATCGACCTCGGGGGGCGATGACCAGCACTTAACCAAGTCAGCAGGGAAGGGATACTTCCTATCCACACTCTTAGGAATCCCGGGAAGTCTACTGGGATGTTCCCATTCTTTAAGCACGAGGCTATTGAAATGGGTTTGTTCGGGAAATTCCAGACGAGCCTTAGCAGTATGAAAAAGCTCACCCCTTTGCCTGGGAGCCGCAATAGGGGGAGAGATGGACAAAACTTCAAAAATCTGAACCAGCAGTCTGTCAATATCATCCGGGGTCCAGTGCTCGGAACCAGGCTCGTCATGACCCCTTGACTCCTCGTCATATGACCCTGAGTCAGAGAACAGCTCCCATTCATCCGAGGGGGTATGGCCGTAAGGATGCAACAATTCATCAGATTTCATAGGGAAAAGAGCCGATTCAGGGGTTAAATGCCGCCTCTTTGCGGTGGCCTTACGCGCTAATGAGCTAGCAAGCAATCTTTCAACACTGGCCAGTCTAGTAGCCACATCAGGATGAGAATCCCCGCTTGTATTGGGGGTTAGACTCAGGCTTGGGGGAGTAGGTGAAGTGAGGCGAGGTGCAGGCCCAGCCACTGAAGAGGTGGGAAGAACCGATAACGCCTGCTGTGCACAAGGAACACAGACCCGTGCATTGTCACCGCTGCTAGGTAAGACCCCACAAGCTACACACAGCCGGGCTTGTCCCGAAGTAACCCCGTTCACAATATCCTGGGATGCCTCCATATGGTGATTTAATCGGCACAATAGGCCAGTAGGGATTGACGCTGTAAGCTACCCTGGATGCCCCAATAAATTTAATAGTCTCAACCGGGAGAAGCCGCCGGAATCCACGGTCTGAAAGACATAAAGGGGAACAAGAATGTCAGAGCCATGCACAAGGGAGTAAAAAGTAAAATAAAGTCGCCCGCGAGGGCACTTACAGGCAGAGGGGGGACGATGGTCTTCACCACGCGCGCGCGAGTAGAAATGGCGCCAAGCGAACCTCAAAGGGCGGGCCAGGGCTGACCGTGACGCGGAGCGCGCCAAGCCAGGACCCCGCCCCCCCGGAGAGCACGAAGCTCCAAAAACGCGTAGCCTATAGATAGCAGGGCAGTAAAGCCTGAAGTGAATTGAGCAAGTGGATTGCCTCAGAAGAGCCACTACAAGCTAAGAAAGAGACGCCGCAGTGTCTGCAAAGCCGCTGCCGCCATGCAGTACAACCATATAGGAAAGACGCGGCGGCGGCGACCAATACAAGATAATAGTAAACAGCGCGGCTCTGACACCCATTCCCAGGCAAACGCGATACAAAGACCATGAGCGTCTAATAGGGTACACTGAGGCCGCCATACTCACAAACCTCTCCCCCCCCTTTCTTTCCCCCCGGGCTAAGGATGGCGACCCTTTACACAGGGTCCACCGCTACACGGGGCGTGGGACAAGATGCGTGAGGGGCATCCCCTAAAGGCTCACCATCAGCCTAAACCGACTACCTTTTGTGGGGGACTGCGGTGGAGCAAGGCTCCATAAGCACGCATGCTGCTGCCTACCTTCACCCGACCAGCGCAGCCCAGGCTGGGAGGCACATCACAAGTAGGATGGGTGGGAATAGTCCAACAGGGCCGCAGGCTGTAATAGCCCCGCTCACCTGCGAGAGAATGATACTTCATGTCTTCGCAGTCAGCACTGCACAGAAATCTGGGGATTTGTGGGAGGTCCCCGGGTATATGAAGGGCAGGGAGGAGCCTGTTTTTGCATGTCTGCAATGCACAGCACCATCTGGCGAAGGATACCCAAGTGCAAGTATTATATCTGGAGCAGGACGTACTGTATACTTAGAATACATTGTCTGTGGGCTGTAGCAGGACTTCGAGGTGAGGCATAAACCCCCTCCTCAGCATTGAGATTTACTCAAACCTTCCATTCCCCTCAGAGCCTCAACAGTAGTAATATTACATGTGTTTGCTCATGCAGCCACACAGGACAAGAGCTGCTGGGGGCTCTGTAGGACTAGACTGACACACAGCTGACCCTGCACATGTGTCAGCTAGGCCTGGTAGTGTGTGACAAGGGGTACAAGCTGCTAGCATCCATTTGCCTTCAAACAGCGACAAAGAGTAGTTTGACTGGCTAATGTACTAAAGTTGGTAAATCAGCACTTCCCAAACCATACATGCTCAATATACGGCCAGGTGCCACCTGCTGGGGTGAAAGTGGGAGGATAAATAGAACTGATGTGCACAAATGGGAGGACAGATGAGAAAGGGAGCACTGGCAATTAGAGGCGACAGTGGAGGCTTGGTGGAATGTGGCGACATGGATTGTACAACACTGCCTCTTAGTGTAAACGTTGGCACAATAATGTGGTAATAGTTTATCTATAGTAATTGTATGCAAACAAGAAATGGAGCCTGGGGCATAGCAACTTCCCCAGGACCCACAAACTAAAGGAGCACAACCAATAACAATATGTACACAATTTTATTAAGAAAAACACAACAAGACATACATATAAGACAACCATAAAAGACACATTAAAATACCACCACTGCTATTTGTCCTGTATTACAATACAATTAAACCACATAAACCATCCTCATGGATAACCCGTATAGTATAAAATCCTAGCCTGCTGAACACTGTCAACTATCTAAACCTATATAACGCCAAAACCATATGTATCTAAAGTAACCCTTTGTGCCGGCACAAAGAACACCCACTACTCACAAAGAAATTAAATATAATCCAAGTGTAAACAGATAACAGTGCCAAGTGCTTCAATTTTTGGTGAAAAACAAAATATGAATGTACATTGTGCAGAACTTATAATATAAAAACCCAAATACTCAACTCCAACTTATAACAGACAAATTGATATATATATATGTACTGAAATAGTAACACGCATGCTAATTAGAGCAAGCTAAGGACACAAAGAGAAACGTGCATATCAAAAGAGCAATACTCAGCTGTGATAAAAGTAAGCAGGAATCACCGGGGGAGGAAGGACAGGACACAGGGGGTGTTTCCACCTGCGCTTCGCGATTCTAAAGCTTCGGTGAGATTAAAATGAATGTACCTCAGGAGTCTTTATATCATCGCCATCCCAGCATGGCGCATATGCGCCCAGCGCAAGCATACATACACGTGCGCGTTCTACCCCGGCGCCGTCAAAATGACGCGGCGGCGGGGATGCGTCATCCACATTGATGGGCTCGCAGTCAACATTCATCAGTGCCTGTTACTAGGTAAACAAGGCTGGGGGCACGTCGCTGCAGGCTCCGCCTCCCTTACGGACCCAAAAGTAATAATAAAACGACACTTCACCACTGCTGTCACGCATAGCGCCATTCAAAACAAAGAACAACTGTGCTACCCCATATGGGACGGCCGTGCTGCCCCATAAACAGCAGCCATCACGATAAAGGGAAAGAACATATAAATAGCACAGTTGTTCTAGTCTGGCCCCCATAGGGGGCACAATATAGGGGGCAGGACCAGAATTAAAGAATCTCTCCAAGGAGATGAAAAAGACCACTGAGGTAGGTATCTAGTACAAAATTACAATGCTGTGTATAATCCATCAATTCCAAAATTCAATCACCATACAAATAATACGCAAATTGCGACGTGCCCCCAGCCTTGTATACCTAGTAACAGGCACTGATGAATGTTGACTGCGAGCCTGTACAGTGCTGGCGGTACGTCACCATCAATGCGGATGACGCATCCCCGCCGCCGCGTCATTTTGACGGCGCCGGGGTAGAACGCGCACGTGTATGTATGCTTGAGCTGGGCGCATATGCGCCATGCTGGGAGGACCTATTGACCCCATCTTCATTCTGGCAATGATATAAAGACTCCTGAGGTACATTCATTTTAATCTCACCCAAGCAAGAAGCGAGCTTTAGAAATGCGAAGCGCAGGTGGAAACACCCCATGTGTCCTGTCTTTCCTCCCCGGTGATGCCTGCTTACTTTTATCACAGCTGAGTATTGCTCTTTTGATATGCACGTTTCTCTTTGTGTCCTTAGCTTGCTCTAATTAGCATGCGTGTTACTATTTCAGTACATATATATATCAATTTGTTATAATAAGTTGGAGTTGAGTATTTGGGTTCTGCACAATGTACATTCATATTTTGTTTTTCACCAAAAATTAAAGCACTTGGCACTGTTATCTGTTTACACTTGGATTATATTTAATTTCTTTGTGAGTAGTAGGTGTTCTTTGTGCCGGCACAAAGGGTTACTTTAGATACATATGGTTTTGGCGTTATATAGGTTTAGATAGTTGACAGTGTTCAGCAGGCTAGGATTTTATACTATACGGGTTATCTATGAGGATGGTTTATGTGGTTTAATTTTATTGTAATACAGGACAAATAGCAGTGGTGGTATTTTAATGTGTCTTTTATGGTTGTCTTATATGTATGTCTTGTTGTGCTTTTCTTAATAAAATAGTGTATATATTGTTATTGGTTGTGCTCCTTTAGTTTGTGGGTCCTGGGGAAGTTGCTATACCCCAGGCTCCATTTCTTGTTTGCATTGATGGTTTAGTGTTAAGCACGCCTTGATTTAGAACAATATTAGTGGTGCACCAGGTTCTGTACATATATAGTAATTGTATGCTTAGCATTGGTGATGGGAATTGGGAACATATTTAAGATATGGGACTGATGAGGGAGGTGCACCGCTCATCGTTGATTACCAGCGCCCTGGGGGGTTTCACACAGTGGGGCATCCAGTGTAGGATGCCCTAGGGGCAGGCTAGCAACTGGGCCTGAAATCTTTTAGACTCCAGGGTCTGGCTGTGTGGGCTTAGACTCGCTCTAAGTGCCCTGTGCTCGTAAAAATACCATTTTGTGATTACTCACCTGTAAAATGGTTATTACAAGTATGTCACACACCCTGCTTCCGAATATTCATGACACTTGGGTAACTGTTCTGTAGAGGGCGATCTTGCAGAGATGACATGAAAAAAAGGAACCCCTTCTGGTCCATAAATACCTGGGACCTCCCACCATTCCCCAGTATAAGACAGCAGTAAAGGGACCAGAAGAGCCAAAATGTAAACATCAAAGAAAAAAGTTCACCATATAAAGGATCCAAGAAACCAAAAAAGGGCGGGATGAAGCGGGGTGACATACTTGTAATAACCATTTTACAGGTGAGTAATCACAAAATGGTATTATTCCCAGTATGTCACACACCCCGCTTCCGAATATTCATGACACTTGGGACATCTAATAGCAGTGTCCATAATGGGTGGGGATCCAAAAAGACAATAATGCAAACCTAAACTACTGCAGCATGCAGAACTTTGCGGCCAAAAACAGCATCCGCTGAGGCCCGCACATCAACCTTATAAAACTTAGAAAAAGTATGAACGGAAGACCAAGTAGCAGCCTTGCAAACTTGTTCAACAGAAGCCTGATGCTGAAAAGCCCAAGATGCTCCAACAGCACGAGTAGAATGAGCAGTAACACGAAAAGGGGGAACCAGAATAGGCCCCAACAGCGGCCTGCCGAATCCATTTACTAATGGAGGACTTAGCGGGCGCCAAACCTTTCCTGGGCCCGGAAGGCACCACAAAAAAGGTCGTCCGTCTTACGAAAAGGAGAAGTAGCCACCAAATAATACTTCACACAGCGAACCACATCCAAAGAATGTAAGGTCTTCTCCTTGTCATTGCTAGGCTTAGGACACAAGGAAGGGAGAACTACATCCTGATTGAGGTGGAAGGCCTAAACCACCTTAGGAAGGAAATCTGGCTTGAAGCGGAAAACTACCTTGTCCAGGTGCCTCTCAAAATAAGGAGCCTGAATGGACAAAGCTGGCAACTCAGAGACACGCCGAACAGAGGTAATAGCCACCAAAAAGGCAACCTTCTGAGTGAGCAGAGAAAGAGCAATATCATGCACCGGCTCAAAAGGAGGCCCCTGGAGAGCCGACAGAACCAAGTTTAAATCCCAAACCTGCAGCAAGGGCTTTCTAGGAGGCCGCACATGAGTAACCCCCTGGAAAAATGTCTTAACCAGGGGATGAAGGGCAAAAGACCTTTGAAAGAAAACAGCCAGGGCAGAAACCTGCCCGTTCAAAGTACTAAGCTGGAACCCTGAGTCCAGACCATGTTGAAGAAACTCCAGAATTCTGGGAATAGAAAACACCCTACAAGGCAAGGCCCTAGCCTCGCACCAGTTAATATAAGACCTCCAAGTCCTATAGTAGACGTTAGAGGAAGATCTCTTCCTAGCTCTAACAAGAGTCCACCGCATCACAAAAGACCTTCCTCCTTTAAGATGGAGGTTTCAGCAGCCACGCTGTCAAAGCCAGCGTTGGTAAATTGGTGTAGCGCAGCTGACCCTGGGTGATAAGATCCAGAAGAAGAGGCAGATAAAACTGATCTATTGCCAGCCGCACGACGTCTGCGAACCACACTCGTCTTGGCCACCTTGGAGCCACCAGAATTGCTGGTGCCCCCTCTAGAGTTAGCTTGCGCACCACCCTGCTCACCATGGAGAAGGGGGGGGGAACAGGTACAGAAACCCCAGTTCCCTCCAAGCCAGGGACATGGCATCCACTGCCAGAGGATCTTGAGACAGAGACACAAAAGCAGGAAGCTTGTGATTGTGACGTGAGGCAAAGAGATCCACCTCCAGAGTGCCCCACCTGTGACAAAGGGACTGGAATACCTTGGAATTGAGAGACCATTCTTCTCGTCGAGAAGAGCTCCTGCTCAGGGAGTCCGCCTTCGTGTTTTCCACTCCCGGAATGTAAATGGCTGAGATGCATGGGACATTGCTCTCTGCCCAAACAAGGATCAGAGATACCTCCCTGAGGGCACTCCTGCTGCGAGTCCCTCCTTGGTGATTGATGTAAGCGACCGCCGTCCGACTGTCTGATCGGACTTGAACTGGCAATCCCTGCAAGAGAAGAGTCAAGCGAGACAGAACCAACCAAATGGTCCGCAGCTCCAAAACGTTGATGGGGGTATGAGCCTCCTGAGGCCCCCATAACCCCTGGAACTGATGTTCCCTCCAGAAGCCCCCCCAGCCCAACAGGCTGGCGTCCGTGGTGACCGTTTCCCAACAAAGGGCCAGAAAGGATCTGCCCTTCAACAGATTGCTTGACACTAGCCACCACTGAAGGGACTGCTGAGCCCGGGGAGACAGCAGACAAGACTGGTCTAATGACAGCAGACACCTGTCCCAAGTCGCTAGAAGATGGAGCTGAAGCGTCCTCATGTGAAACTGGGCAAAAGGAACTGCCTCGAAGGAAGCCACCATCAAACCTACCAATCACATCCCTAGCCGGATAGACGGGCGAGGATTGGATAGTAGAAGCCAAATCAAATCTTGAATCAGAAGAACCTTGGGCTGAGGAAGGAACACCCTGGCCTGAAAGGCATCCAGAGTCATCACCAGAAACGAAACCTCCCTGGACGAGGACTTGGGATAGATGATCACCCAGCCAAACCTCTTCAGCGTGGATACCACAACTCTGGTGTCTAGCTCCGCTTGGCTGAGAGAGGAAGCCAAAATGAGACGGTCGTCCAGATATGGTACAATGCGAATGCCCTGGACTCTGAGGAGGGCCATCACCCCCGCCAGTACCTTGGTAAACACCCTCGGAGCCGAGGTAAGCCCGAATGGAAGGGCAACAAACTGAAAATGCTGATCTTCCACCACGAACCTGAGGAATCTCTGGTGTTAGGTACATGCAGATACGCATCCTTGAGGTCTATGGACCGATTGAGGAGCTTCAGATCCAAAATGGGTCGAACGGAGCCATCCTTCTTGGGCACCGTGAATAGATTGGAATAGAAGCCCAAGCCCCTTTCCGCGGAAGGCACTGGGCAAATGACAGCCATGTCCAGCAGATAACTTACTGCCGCCCGGAGCCCCTGTGCGGCCAGTGGATCCGAAGGCACTCGAGACCTGAAGAATCTGGGAGGACGCCGGATCTCGAATTCCAGCTTGTAACCGGAAGACACCACTTCCAGAATCCATTTGTTCGAGACCTCCTGGTCCCAGACCTGGAAGAAGTGGCGCAGCCGTCCCCCCACCCGCAAGGGTGAGGGCGCCCCCTCATTGCTGAGCTGGCTTGGCAGCGGGCTTGGGTTTGGAACTCCAATTGTGACCTGGACGGGCACGACCTCTGCCTCTATTCCAGGAATCACCTCTGAGGGTAGAGAAGGCCAAAACTCTGCCAGTTCTGGCACCACGAAAGGAAGGGTTGAAGGAGGCCGCCCCCGAATGGGACGACGTTGCCTCTTACGCTGAGGTAACTTCCCTCCTTTCGTGACTGAATCTAATCTTTCTCCAAAAAGCTGCAACCCCACAAAGGGAAGTGCTGTAAGTGACTTCTTGGCAACAAAATCAGCCGCCCACTGGCGTAACCACACCGACCGCCGAATAGCCACAAGCAAGGCCGAGGTTCTACCACACATAACCATGGCGTCATCCAGGGCGGCTAGCACAAAAGACATGAACAACTCACACCGCTTAAGGGCGGCGAACTCATCACTGGCCGGGTCAAGCCTGGAAGAACCCAACAGGACCCTAACAACAGACCTGGTAGCCACCGCCGTAAGCGCCGAAGCACAAACAGGCCGCAAGGCTGAACCGACACTAGCAAAAGCGTGGCAAGCCATCTGATCAATGTGTTTGTCCTCACCATCTTTGAGAGTGGTGGAGTCAGGAGAATGCAAAATAGAAGTATTAGACAACCCAAGCACCAGGGCATCCACCTCGGGAGGGGACGACCATCGTTTTACCACATCCACCGGAAAGGGATATTTCTTATCCCAACCCTGAGGAATACCTGGAAGCAGAGTAGGCTTCTCCCATTCCTTAAGAATAATGCCATCGAAATGCTTTTGATTTGGGAATTCCAGGCACGGCTTAGAAGTCCCAAAGAACTCCCCCTTTTGCGGAGCATCCTCCTCTTGGGGGAGAAATCGCCAGAACCTCAAAAAGGTGAGCCAGGACCTTTGGGGTATCCACAGCATTCCCCTGCCCCTGCTCAGTATCAGCAGCAACAAATTGCTGATTGACAGAACCATCAGAATCCTCAAATTCTCCCCCCTCTTCTAGCGGGGAATAATCAGACCAGTCAAGAAAATCATAATCATCAAACTCAAAAGCCGGCGCGGCTGGAGACAAATGTTTTCTCTTAGCCGAGGCTTTTCTGGCTACAGAGCTAGAAATACATTTCTTAATATTAGCCAATCTGGCACACACATCAGATTGCGACTCACCGCCTGTGACAACATCACTAGGGGTACGGATAAGGCAGGGTGGGGAAGGAGAGGAGGCCGGGGCCACGACCTAGAAGCCTGGGCCCCCGACTGCTGCGTTATGGCTTGCTGAGCACAAGGTATGCAAACAAGTACATTATCCGCCGCAAGGGATACTCCACAACCCACACACTACCCGGATTGCACGGAGGGGAGCCCAAGCCCAGTATCTTGAGAAGCCCGCATATGGTGTTTTTTAAGGTAGTCGCAATGACCAGAAGGAATTACGCTGTTAAGCTACCCGGGATGCCCCTTCAAGTCCTGAGTGGGAGGATTACTCACACCACAGCAAACGGCGACCATCAACCCTCACAGCAGCGAGGGAATGAGAAGAGAGAGAGCAGAGAGAGAGCAGAGAGAGAGCAGCGAGGCCGGAAGAAGAGGGGCGGGCCAGCGCAAAAAGCGTGCCGTGCCTGGCTCCGGCCCCTCACGCAGAGCCCGGCCCCAGCCAGCACCAGAGCGCCTCAGTGGAGCCGACCTTGAGGGGGGGACGGGCCGCGACGAACACGCCGAGCGCCCGGCCCCGCCCCCTCCTGAACTGCACCTGAGAGAAGCAGCCAGCCCAGCCGCAAACAACGGCCGCACTACGTGTACACACACACATACACACACCTTTTCCCCCAAATAAAGTCAAACAACCCACGGGAGAAAAGGCCACCCCCCCCCCCCAAGGGGCACAGAGGGACACGGTAGGGGGGAGAACCCACACCAATAGGTGAAAGGGCAAGAGGGATGGGGCATCCCAAGCCGGGATCACCAACCCGGACACCGCCTACCCCTTTGTATGGGGTCTCATGGGGGAGCAAGCTCCCATATACACCACATGGTGCAGCCTACCATTGCCTTGACCTTCAGCCTAGGCTGGGAGGCATACTGCTATAGTTTAAATTAAAAAAGGTTCAGGCAGCAATAGAAACAAAAGGCCGGGGGGGGGGGTTACCCCGGCTACCTGCAAGGAGGAGACAACCATCTTCTGACTTGCTCGCCGACTGCAGAGACAAAAGACTGGGGAATGGTGGGAGGTACCAGGTATTTATGGACCGGGAGGGGTTCCTATTTTTCATGTCATCTCTGCAAGATCGCCCTCTACAGGACAGTTACCCAAGTGTCATGAATATTCAGGAATGGGGTGTGTGACATACTGGGAATAAAAAGTTTGAGCACCCTGAAAAGAATTGTATTGTGCTAGGTTTTATATTGTGCATTGAGCGCTAGTGGCTGTAATGCTCAGAATCCTTTCAAAGCCAGAATCTTTCTGTCTGCAGAGAATTGAACCTGAATTAACTTTATGGACCCGGACCCCAATCACTCTTTCTCCATATCGCCACCTTCTGCATTCTCTTTCTCCATATCATCACCTTCTGCATTCTGACAAGTCTCCTCTCTCATTCACAGGTATGCATTGATTCAATCTGCAACAATTAACCCTTTCCTGTCCATGCAAAACCTGATGCCTCTCTCTTTTTGGTATGCACGGTTAGACCCACAACTTAAAATTAGATCTATCTATTTCCTTGGCTCCTTACTAGAGCCTATACCTTAATTAAATGTTATATGATTATTTTGAATGCCCCATCTGGTTCTCCAGCCCATATCTATATTTGTTAAACTATTAACTGGTAATATCTTTTACACATATGCATTCTCAGTGCACAATAAACTTGCCTATTTCCCCGACCTGTTTCTCTTTAACACCTTTACCCTTATGGGATTCACAGAAACATGGCTTACTCCATCAGACACAGCCTCACCCACTGCCCTTGGGGGTCTACATCTCAGCCAGACCCAGAGATCAAACAACAAACAGAGCGAAGGTGTGGGCATTATCTGAACGCTGCTCCTTTAACCCTATCCCTGCCCTGCCATCCCTATCCTTCTCATCTTTCGAAGTTCACTGTATCTGGGTATATTTTCCCTGTAACCTAAAAATTGCTGACATCTATCACCCTCCTGGACCACTTTTCTACCCGGCTCCTTCAGTTTCTGTTCACAGAAATCCCCAAAATCATCATGGGAAACCGTCCACCACCCCCTCCTCCAACCTCCCAAATAACAGCAGAATAAATTTTTAACATCCGACTTGGCCTTGCCCCTCAGAATCCCTCACCACGCCAAACAACGCCCCTGCCTTACTTTCTTCACTCCAATAACTGAACTCGGACTAACCTCTCTCATTTCTAGGGCCCATCTGACTACGTGCTCCCTCGTTCCTATTTCATCCCACCTTATTCCTCAACAGTCTGCATCCCTCACTCAAGCCTTAACCTCTATATTTAACCTTTCCCTCTCCACTGGTACCTTTCCTTCCTCCTACAAATATGCAGTTATTACCCTCTCTCGACCCCTCTGCCCTCTCTATTGTCATATCTCACTACTCCTATCCTCCTCCAAACTTCTTGAACAACATGTCCACTCAGAATTGGCACAATACTTATTTACTAACAACTTGATCCCCTACAATCGGGATTCCACCCTAAACCATCCACTGAAACTGCCCTCACCAAAGTCGCTAATTATCTGCTCACTGCTAAAACCAAAGGTTACTACTCCATCCTCATCCTACTTTACCTCTTTTCAGCCTTTGATACTGTTGACCACGCCCTGCTTCCTGAAATTCTCTCCTCTCTTGGCTCATCCCTTACATCTCTACAGATCATTCAGTGTATCCTACTCTAACACAGTTTCTTCCTCTTATTCTCTTTCTGTCATTGTGCTGCAGGGTTCTGTCCTAGGCCCCTACTTTTCTTAGTCTACACTTATGGTCTTGGCAAACTTATAACTTCACTAGGCTTTCAATACCCCCCCCCCCCCCCCCCCATGCGGATGCACCACTATTATCACTAAATCCACACAACCCACCATTAAACCATAGCAGTAATCAGACCATTTTTATCTGTTGCTGCACACTAATAAAAAGGTTTTCTAATGCCTATCCCCAATTCCGTTCTGAAACAATTACCCTCCCATCAACTCAAATCTAAAGCAGTTGCTATTTTAGGTGCCAATACAAAGCCTGATAAGCAGCAAGCATTATGCCTTGACCTAGGAGTCTGATGGTTAGGTCAGACATGCTCTATACTAAATATGTAGACTAGCTGGGAGGCTATATTTAGATCTCAATTGCAGGTTTAAGTACAGATACTCAAAATGAGTTAGACTTGTCTGGTCTTGAATGTATGGTCCTAATACAAAGTAGCAGGCATTAGGAAGACGACAGATTATTGCCATATATACACAACTAGTAGCATCTGTATTAGGTAAAGTTATTCATCCATGGATGGCTGCCTTCTACCACAAAAGCGGGAGTTGACATATGCTGTTGTATGAATAACTATTTATTACACATG
The DNA here is from genome assembly GCA_027917425.1 of Gastrophryne carolinensis. Taxonomy (NCBI): domain Eukaryota; kingdom Metazoa; phylum Chordata; class Amphibia; order Anura; family Microhylidae; genus Gastrophryne; species Gastrophryne carolinensis. The sequence continues at coordinate 271,269,597 of CM051234.1, forward strand.
ATAGTTAAGTTGTTCTGTTGTTTAAGTAGTTTATGTTGATTTGAATCAATTGTTATTGCATTATTGGTTGGTAAATTAATGTTGTAATGTATTAAGAGTAAATACTGATAAATATGCATAGTAAAGGCACAGTAAAACCGTTTTACTGTATCGTAAGGTTTGAATTAATACAGGAAAATAGTCAATATTTTTATGGTGCTTATATATTTATATATAAGCCGATTATGTTTTGTAAAGAATTTCATAGAATACAAATTAATATAAAAAAAGGCAGCAAAGATCTAGACCTGTCCTAAGCCACACAAAGCAGATACGTGGGCAACATTGTGAGCAGTGAAATAGGAAAGCCCCCTTGAACAGCAATTTTTTTCATCCACTGCAGATCACCAATGCCCTTCACACCTATACACTGTGCGTCCATTGGGCTAAGAGCAGCCATTTTGTGTGATGGACTGTATCAAAATATATGCATTCCAGTTTTTTGGCTACTATGTGTTGTTTGTTACATAAAATCTAAAAAAATAGATTTAAAGGACTGTTTAAAAATGTGGAAAAGTGGCTTTATCAAGGCACTGTATGTTGTATAGGACTTGATTGTTATACTACCAGATTTATCTTTTTGTGATTTTCGCCACACTTTACACATTAAGGATGTCAATGTATTTTGTATTTAGCCTGAATCACACTTCACAGAACATGAAAGATAATTTAGCTGAAAAAAGCCTTGTAACATGCAATTTATGGCTTACAGCTGAGAGATATACATTTCAGGCATGAAAAGAAATACAACCTGTCACGGCTGTATAAGAAAAGTTTATTGTCATGAACTGACCTACATAAATCAATTTTAGTGTAGAATGCAAGACATGGGTACAACAAAACAACATGGTAGATACTTTTAACTACTGAAACAACAAACACAATTAGCAAAAAAAAAAATCTTCTATAGCTTAGTTTCAGTGCAACATCATCAACAATATCTTAATATTCAGCCATGAAATAATGAATTTGCATTTCATACTCAAGGTATGACATGAAACCATGATACCACTATGTGGTGTCCCCTCAATCAATCAACAAAGTGATCCTATATCCTTATGGGGTTTCCTTCATCATCATGTAAGTGAGGGACATTAATTGCATAGGTTAAGTTATCACTATAATTATATTATGTCTGTCCTATTAATTGCACTATTAAGATAGTTTAAATAAAATATCTATGGAAATTGGAACATGAATTGGATTCTAGTTGCATCTTTTTAGACTTTCATTGGTCATGTTGAATTACAATGTAAATCTTATATGTTCCAAAGAGATCATCCATGCAGCTGCCAAAACCACACTTATAAACATTTAACAGCTTGGAGGATTTCTAAAAAAGCATACAGAGGGGTTGCTGGTATACTCAAAAAACAGGTTCTTTCAGCAAACTTTAAAAAAAAAAAAAATTGTAATTCAAAGCCTCATCAATAGAAGGGATTATGAGTTTTGACATCATGACAGCCCAATCATTACACAAATTCTGTAGATTCGACAAGCAAGAATAAAAAAAGCCAAGCTCAAACTTTCGAATAAGGGCATAGCAATAAATAAAGAGAAAAATATGCAATACCGAAAACATTAAAATATCAATTTGAAATCAAGACCATCTTGTATGCTAATGACACACACACAGAAGACACCCTAGCGAAGTGGTGGAGGACCACGCAGCGCGTCGGTGAGGAGAACTATGAATTAGATATGGATGAGGTAGGAGAATCAGAGAGACAGGCATCCAGAATTAGGCAACTTAAGAGGCCATCTACGTTCGCGCCTCCGTGGACGAACATTCCAGCACTACAGATGTTCTATTCCTTGCTTCCACCCCAGAAATTTTAAAGAAGGCATACCCGTGGGCCAGATGTTGAGGGTGCGGCGCAATTGTTCCCCCTCCTTTATACTCTCCCCTCTCCCCTGTCCATGAACTATTATGATGTTGTATAGATTTTGTAAATTGTGTATATATATGTATATGAATAGCTAGATGTTAGAATGTATACAATTAGAACAAGATTTGGACCATGTTACGATCTGATGATTATCCACGATTATTGTATATGGAAATAGAGTATGAGTAGAGTAAGTTATGTAGTAGTAGGATTAAGTATCAACTAGATGTGATGTGGACGCAGTAGTTGTTTTGTGCTTCTAGCGTGCATGAGGAGACCGCAGGCAGTCAGTGTGTATATCAATTACAGTTGTGTTTATACTGTGTGCGCTCCACTGGCCTGGGATAGGGCATTTGAGCGGTGCAGGGGCTGTTTCCGCCCGGTGGAACGCATTCACTATGTGAGGCACTGTGCTTCCTGGTTAGGTGCATTCCTGCGCTTTACAGTGAGAGGCGCGGGGCTTCCTGGTCATGTGCGTTCCAGCGGCCGGATTGACGCAGGCGGCTGTTCCGCCCGGTGGAGCGCATCCTCTGTGTGCGGGGGGCATTATGCTTCCTTTTTCTGTGCATTCCAACAACCGGATATGACGCATTAGGCTTTAGAAGCGTCATTTCCGCCTGCGCGATCGCAGCTCCGTATTTAAATGCATGCTGGCCATTACAACTCAGACACCCTAGCGAAGTGGTGGAGGACCACGCAGCGCGTCGGTGAGGTAAGTGGGGAGGACAGTGGGCTCGGCTTGACATTTGAGCAAGCAGATTATATATGGAGACATTGTGATATTGTGTGATATATTGTATGTGGATGGCGCTTATTGGACTCTATAGGGGCACTGTATAGGCATAGCAGTATGGTAGTTGCACATCTTTTTTGCACTTTTAGAGTTGTTGGTTTTTGCATGATATGCACGATTTTTGATCATTTTGAAGGCTGCAAGTTCTTAGCAGTGTATTTTCACTTCTGGATAGGACACTTATATATTAGTCACTAGGCACTTTATGCACTTAGCACTTCCCATAAGCGCCATTGTACATTACGATGTATGAAATTTATTATAATCTGGATGTATATTTTATTTGACTAATTGATTGGATATATCTATAGCCCCTAAGCTCCTCCCCACTTTTTTGGGTTTTTATTATATGTTTTTTAACTGTCTGTATGTAGTATTGTTTGTATGTACTATTATGGGTATGTACTCTATTTTCCAATAAATTGCATTTAAAGGTATAGTAGTGTGCAACTAGTATTTGTGGACCTACAGGTGGGCTAGCCCTGGAGTCCCACCAGGTACAGAGGGTATATGCAATTTGGTCCCTATAGTTGGCACCTGTCCGTTAGTGGTTATTTGGGTGGTACATACCCAGTAGGGGGGTATAGTGTGGTTAAAAACCCTTAAAAATAAAAAAATTAAAAAAATTGACATGGGGTCCCCCTTACCCAAAGTAACCAGCCCGGGACCAGCTATGCAGGGCTTGTAGAAACAGGGCACAGGGGCCAGTTTTTGTGGCCCCTGGCCCTGCAGGCTACAAGCACGCATAGCCCGTGAGCCCGGGCTATTCCGCCCCCCCCCCCCTGGGCTTTGGGGAGGCAGGCAATGGGGGTGCCAGGGGTTAATGGCAAGTCACCCGCTAGTCACAGGTGACTTGCCACCTCCCCCAGCCTTGTGAACTGGTATAGGGGTCATGGACCCCTTACCAGTTCACAAGGGGGTAAATGTAAAAAAAAAACCACACAAACGCAAAAAGAAATTTTTTTTTTTTTTTTTTTTTTTAATGCTTACCTCCCATCCATCCTGAAGCACTGTGTCCCTCGGCGATCACTGGCTTCTGCTCACCTGCTCTGGAAGCCTTTTATAGCTGCTGGATGACAGAACACAAAGGGTTAATTAAAAATACCATTTTGTGAGTACTCACCTGTAAAATGGATATTGTCAGTGTGTCACACACCCCGCATCCCCTTTAATTCTTACGATCGGGTTACTCCACCAGCAGGTGGCGACGTTGCAGAGAGAAGTCTTGAAAACGAGCCCCTCCTGGCCTACATATACCTGGGACCTCCCACTTAACACCCAGTGAATTCAAACAGCAGTAAGACAAGGTACCAGGAAATCCAACGGTAACCTCAAAATAAAACAAAGGAAAGCTTCACCATATAGAGGATCCTCCATATAGAGGATCCATATAGAGGATACCAAAAAGGGCGGGTGAAGCGGGGTGTGTGACACACTGACAATATCCATTTTACAGGTGAGTACTCACAAAATGGTATTATTCTCAGTGTGTCACACACCCCGCTTCCCCTTTAATTCTTACGATCGGGACATCCAAAAGCAGTGTCCACAAGGGATGGGTGTCCGAAGGCAAAATGAAGCATAACTTAAATGACTGCAGTCTGCATAACTTTGCGGCCAAACACAGCATCCGCTGAGGCCCGCACATCAACCTTGTAAAACTTAGAAAAAGTATGAACAGAAGACCAAGTAGCAGCCTTACAAACTTGTTCAACAGAAGCTTGGTGCTGAAAAGCCCAAGATGCTCCAACAGCACGAGTAGAATGAGCAGTGATACAAAAAGGGGGAACCTTCCCCTTGGCCGAATAGGCCCCAACAACCGCCTGACGAATCCATTTACTAATGGAAGACTTGGCCAGAGCCAAACCCTTCCTAGGCCCACAGGGCACAACAAAAAAGGCATCAGTTTTACGAAAAGGAGAAGTAGTAATCAAATAGTACTTAACACAGCGTACTACATCCAAACAATGCAAAATCCTCTCCTTGTCATTCTTAGGCTTAGGACACAAGGAGGGAAGAACAATATCCTGATTCAAATGAAAAGCAGAAACAACCTTAGGAAGAAAGTCCGGTTTGAAACGAAAGACCACCTTGTCCTGATGCCTCTCAAAGTAGGGTGCCTGAATCGACAAGGCCGCCAACTCCGAGACACGCCGAACTGAAGTGGTAGCCACCAAGAAGGCAATCTTCTGAGTCAAGGTAGACAAAGCAATATCCTGCAAGGGCTCAAAGGGAGGAGCCTGAAGAGCAAAAAGAACCAAGTTCAAGTCCCAAATAGGGAGCAATGGCTTCCTGGGAGGCCGCACATGCGTAACCCCCTGGAAAAAAGTTTTAACTAAAGGATGAAGCAAAAGGCTTCTAAAAAAAGATAGACAAGGCAGAAACCTGCCCTTTCAAAGTACTCAGCTGGAAACCAGAGTCCAGCCCTGATTGCAAAATCCCAAGAATCCTGGAAACCGAAAAGACCCTACAAGGCAAAGATCTAACCTCACACCAAGCGATATAGGCTCTCCAAGTCCTATAGTAGATGGTAGAAGAAGACCTCTTCCGGGCACAGATCAGAGTCTTAACAACCGAGTCAGAAAGACCCTCCTCCTTCAAGATGAAGGTTTCAGCAGCCAAGCCGTCAAACCCAGCGTTGGTAAATTGGGGTAACACAGCCGACCCTGAGTGAGCAGATCGGGCCGAAGAGGCAGAACGATCTGATCTACCGCCAGCCGAACGATGTCTGCGAACCATACTCGCCTTGGCCACCTTGGAGCCACGAGAATGGCGGACACCCTTTCCAGAGCCAGCTTCCGTACCACCTTGCCTAGCATGGGTATCGGAGGAAAAAGGTACAGAAAGCCCAGATCCCCCCAGCTCAGAGACATGGCGTCCACCGCCAGAGCCAGAGGATCCTGGGAGAGCGACACGAAGGTCGGAAGCCTGCAATTGTGACGAGAGGCAAACAGGTCCACCTCCAGTGTCCCCCACTGGAGACACAGCGACCGAAAAACTTGAGGATGGAGTGCCCATTCTCCCAGACGGGGAGAGCCCCTGCTCGACAGATCCGCTTCCCTGTTTTCCACACCCGGAATGTAAACTGCCGAGAGACAAGGAACATGGGCCTCTGCCCAGGTCAGGATCAGGGACACCTCTCTGAGGGCACCCAGACTGCGAGTCCCTCCCTGATGATTGATGTAAGCAACCGCTGTTCGATTGTCCGAACGAACCTGAAGGCCCAGAACATGCTGTGTCAAAAGAACAAGAACCAGATGGATGGCTCTCAGTTCCAGAACATTGATGGGCAAGTGGGCCTCTCGAGGTCCCCACTGCCCCCGAAACTGAAGATCCTTCCAGAATCCCCCCCATCCTGAAAGACTGGCGTCCGTGGTGACAATTTCCCAGAGAGGAGTCAGGAAAGACCTGCCCCTCAAGAGATTGGTCGAGACCAAACCACCATTGAAGGGACTGCCGGACCCAGGAGGACAACTGGAAGGGCTGATCCAACGACCGTGGTCGCCGGTCCCAAGATGCCAACAGATGAAGCTGAAGTGTCCTTGTGTGAAATTGAGCAAAAGGAACTGCCTCGAACGAGGCAACCATCAACCCTACCAGTCTCATCCCCAGACGGATGGACGGTCGAGGATTGGAAAGAAGGAACCGAGCCAATTCCTGAATCAAACAAATCTTGGATTGAGGCAGAAACACCCTGTGTTGACAAGAATCCAACCGCATTCCCAGAAAGGACACCACCCTGGCCGGGGCGAGGGAGTACTTGGGAAAGTTGAACACCCAACCGAAGCTTTCCAGCGTGGAGACCACCGTCCTGGTGTCCGTCTCCGATTGATTGAGAGAAGGAGCCATGATCAGAAGGTCGTCCAGATAAGGCACGACGCGAATGCCTTGAGATCTGAGAATGGCCATCACCCCTGCCAGCACCTTGGTGAACACTCTTGGAGCCGAGGTAAGGCCAAACGGAAGTGCCACGAATTGAAAATGCTGATCCTTCATCACGAACCGAAGAAAACGTTGATGAGCCTGTCAGATGGGAACATGAAGGTAAGCATCCTTGATGTCTATGGACATCATGAAGTCCCCCTGCCGAAGAGAACCGATGGCCGATCGCAGAGTTTCCATGCGAAACTTCCGAGTACGGATGAACCTGTTGAGGAACTTCAGATCCAGAACGGGGCGAACCGACCCATCTTTCTTGGGGACTGTGAAAAGATTGGAGTAAAACCCGAGGCCCACCTCCAAGTGCGGCACCGGCCGGATGACCGCCATTTCCAGAAGATTCTTCACCGATGCCAGGAGCCCCTGCGCGGCCAAAGGATCGGTGGGCACCCGAGACCGGAAAAAAACCGCGAAGGAGGGCGAGACTCGAACTCCAGCTTGTAACCGGACGACACCACCTCCCGGATCCACCTGTCCGGAACCTCCTGGTCCCAAACCAGGGAGAAGTTTCGCAATCGTCCCCCCAGCCGCACGGGTGAGGGCAGCCCCTCATTGCTGAGCGGGCTTACCAGCAGGCTTGGCATCCCAGGACTGACCGGGACGGCCACGGCCCCTCCCCCGGGTCCAACCTGCACCCCTGGTAGCGGGAAAGGAGGCCCCTCTGCCCGCTCTGACTCCCCGAAAGGAGGGACTAAAGGAAGTCGCTCCCCAAAAGGAACGACAAGGCCTCTTGCGTTGAGGCAATTTACCACCCCTGGTAACTGAATCCAATTTATCGCCAAACAGGCGCAAACCTACGAAAGGAAGAGCCGTAAGCGACTTCTTAGAGTTAAAGTCCGCCGTCCACTGGCGCAGCCACACCGACCGACGAATAGCAACCAACAGGGCCGCGGTCCTGCTACACATCGCAAGCGCATCGTCCTGGGCGGTCATGACAAAGGAAATAAACGATTCACACTGCTTGAGAGAAGCGAACTCATCACAAGTGGGATCAAGATCTGCGTACAAATCTCTAACAATGGACCTAACAGCCATCAGAAGAAGCGCCGAAGCACACACCGGCCGCATTGCCGATCCAGCACTGATAAAACCATGGCGAGCCAATTGATCAATCCGACGATCCTCACCATCCTTAATGGTAGTAGTGTCAGGGGAGTGCAACACAGCAGCGTTAGACAGCCCCCAACACAGGGGCATAGACGTCAGGGGGAATAGACCAAAGCTTCACCAAATCCTCCGGAAAGGGATAACGCTTATCCCAACTAGGAGGAACTCCAATGAGGCACGTGGGTTGTTCCCATTCCTTAAGGACAACCCTCACAAAGTGTTGTTGCCTGGGAAACACCAAACGCAGCTGGGGCACATCAAACAACTCACCCTTTGGCGGGGGGACCGCCTCAGGCAGATCCAAAGCCAGAATTTCAAACATTTGAGCTAGAATGGAAGGAGTGTCAAGGAACACCCCAGCAGCCTGATTGCCAGTGGTATCCACCAATTGCTGGTCTGCAGGCTCGTCTGACTCCTCAAGGAGCTCCCCCTCCTCAGCCGGGGGACAATCGGACCAATCCAATACTTCAAACACCTCATCCTCCAGAACAGGCGATGCTGGAGAAAGGTGCTTCCGCTTAGCCGTAGCCTTCTGAGCCACCGCGGCGGAAACTATTTTCTCAAGGCTGGCCAATCGTGCACACACCTCGGATTGCGAATCCCCACCTTTGACAACGTCACACGGGGTCCGGAATAGGTGGGGGGGGGGAGAAGATGACGGAAGTTGCGAGGAGCCAGAAGCCGGAGTGCTGGACTGGCACGCAATATTCTGCTTTGCACATGGAATACATATTATAACATCATCGCCTGGGAGCGGAGCCCCACAACCCCCACACAGCCTGGATAGCCCCGAAGAGCCATTTCCGGTAATGTCGGAAGCCTCCATATGGTGAAATTATGATATTCGCAATAACCCAGGGATTTACGCATTAAGCAACCCGGGATGCCCCCTTTTATAATTAAAGTCCCGGGAGTGGGAGGATTTTTAAGCCTAGGAGAATCCCAATTTGGACTAGCCAGGTATATCAGACCGGGAGACCCACAGCAGTGAAGGGATCCCAGGATCTGTAAGGGAAAGAGACCACAATCAGTCCCCCAAAGAAAGTTTGCCAGCATGCGCTACACACATACACCAACCAAACAGAATGTAACAGTAAAAAATATAAATATATACAAAAGCCTGAAGTATATGCAGCCCATGAGAAAAATATATACATATACATGTATAACTAATATATGCCTCCAGGAGGGGAAGCTGTACAAAAATGACAGGGTTAACTGCTCAAGCGCATGCACCGCAAAATCAAGCAAGACAAACAAACAAAAAACCTGTTTAAATGGTGGCGCCCTCCTCAGCCGAGCTAGGGAACGCTGGGCTGTTGCTGAGTGCCTCCGTGTAGTGAGGCTCCGGGTGAGGAAGAGGGAGGAAGGCGGCCGGGCTCAGCGCACGAAGCGCTCCGCCCCCCCCCCCCCCCCCCCACCGGAGCCAAACAGCGTGGGCCGAGAGAACGCGGCCCCGCCCCCTAAACACGAGCAGCGCGGCCCGCCGAATCGCGGCGCCACGTGTAAACGGGCCAGCGCTCCCCACAGACACAATCACCACAAGTGTAAAAGCACCCCATACAAGCCACCCCCCAATGTGAAGGGAGAAGGGACCAAGCGGGAGAAGGTGGCCAAGGGGAACAGCGGGACAGGGGCATCCCAAATCCGGATCACCATGCCGGATAACCGCATTGCCCCACGCGTGGGGACGAGCGGAGGAGATAAGCTCCTAGGCACCATATAGTGCCATCTACCGTTGCCCAGCCAGCAGCCTGGGCTGGGAGGCTTCCGTTAACTTTCTAGGCATATAAACAATTGAATGGGCAGAAATAGATCAAAAGGGGATGCCGGGGTCTGACCCCGGCTACCTGCAAGCAGGAGACTTCTTTCTTCTGTCTTGTCGCATCTTGCAGAGAGAAAACACTGTGTTTTAAGTGGGAGGTCCCAGGTATATGTAGGCCAGAAGGGGCTCGTTTTCAAGACTTCTCTCTGCAACGTCGCCACCTGCTGGGGGAGTAACCCGATCGTAAGAATTAAAGGGGAAGCAGGGTGTGTGACACACTGAGAATAAAAAAATGATGTGGGGTCCCCCTTACCCAAAGTAACCAGCCCGGGACCAGCTATGGGGGCTTGTAGGCACAGAGTGGGGGGGGGCAGCTTTTGTGGCACCCCACCCTGCATCCTACGAGCCCACATAACCTATGTGGGCCCGGGCTCTTCTGCCCCCCCCCTGGGCTTTGGGGAGGCAGGTAATGGGGGTGCTGGGGGTTAATGGCAAGTCACCCGCTAGGGCAGGTGACTTGCCACCCCCCCCAGCCTTGTGAACTGGTATAAGGGGTCTCATGGACCCCTTACCAGTTCACAAGGGGTTAAATGTTAAATAAAAAAACCCAGACACATAAATAAAAAAAATGATCTTTATTATTATTTTTTAACTTTACTCACCTCCGATCCTGCGTCCCCCGGCGATCTCCGCTGACAGTCTGCTCGCGTGTTTGGAAGAGAGCGCCTGGGGAGGGGGGGGGGGGGGCGATCACAGCCCTCTCCTCCAAGCACCGAGCAGACTGATTCATAGTCTCGGGTGCTGGAGGTAAGAAGCCGGCTGCTGGTGACATCCAGTCGCGATCCAGGAAGTGGGGGGAGAGGGCATTTTCTGCCCCCCCCCCAGTGAAGAGAAGACCCGGCGGGAGGCAGCGCGACTGTAGGTAAGTAAATGTCATTTTTATTTCTTTACAGTTAGCAGCTGCTGCTGCCGAAGCGGGGGATCGGATGGCACCAAATTAAAGAGGAGACCCGGCCGGATCCAACGAGGGGTCAGGTGAGTATTTTTCATTTTTATTTTTTTAACTAGCAGCGGGGAAATTCGAGCACGTAACACCTACGGGCTTGGCACTTAAGGCCCAGCCAAGCCAGCACGTAGGTGTTACGTGTTTACGCTTGGCAACAAAAGGGTTAAAGGAACCCCATTACAAAACCGGGGATCCCAAAAAAGGGACACAGAAGGCTGTGCAACTAACTTTAAATAAATAACCAAAAAGCTTTATTTATTTATAATACATATACCCTCACAAGACATGTATAAAAAGGAGAGCAAATAAGTTAATATATCTGTTGCCTCAAATCAAAACCATACAAATTCTGAACCACAATGTGTAGACCAACACCACCAATATACCTATGTACTGATCTATATATTCGTATACTGAAAAAATAAACAAACATCTTTTATCTATATTTATTTAATTTTAGGTTGGCACACTATATTGGGACACAATTCATGCCCTGGGCCACATAATGTGCTCAGATCCATTTAAGTATTTAATTCCTCTTTTCATTACTTAAACCGGACCTTCACCATGATTTATTGAAAAGCCCAAACCCTTAAAAAACGATACCCCAGCATCTAAAAATACCATTTTGTGAATACTCACCTGTAAAATGGGTATTATAAGTATGTCACACACCCCGCTTCAAGACATTCATTACACTTGGGTATACTGACCTGTAGATGGCGATCTTGCAGAGAGGATAACAAAAAAAGGTCAGACCCTCCCAGCCCATAAATACCTGGGACCTCCCACTCATTACCCAGTATAAAGATAGCAGTAAGATCAAGGGACCAGGAAAGCCAATTAAAACTAACAAAGGTTCACCATATAAGGATCCAGAATACAAAAGGGCAGGGTGAAGCGGGGTGTGTGACATACTTATAATACCCATTTTACAGGTGAGTATTCACAAAATGGTATTATTCTAAGTATGTCACGCACCCAGCTTCAAGACATTCATTACACTTGGGACATCCAGTAGCAGTGTCCATAAAGGGCGGGGATCCAAAAAACAAGGCACAAACTTAAGTCACTGCAGCTTGCAGCACTTTACGGCCAAAAACAGCATCCGCTGAACATCAACCTTGTAAGACTTGGAAAAAGTGTGAACCGAAGACCAAGTAGCAGCCTTACAAACCTGCTCAACAGAAGCCTGGTGCTGGAAGGCCCAGGACGCCCCAACAGCACGAGTAGAATGAGCAGTAACACGAAAAGGGGGAACCTTCCCCTTGGCAGAATAGGCCCCAACAATGGCCTGGAGAATCCATTTACTAATGGAAGACTTGGCAGGAGCCAAACCCTTCCCTCGTCAGATTGCTTGGTTTCAGCCACCACCGAAGGGAACGCTGCACCCGGGGGGACATCAGAAAGGACTGATCCAATGACAGCGGGGACCCGTCCCAGGCCGCCAAGAGATGGAGCTGGAGCGTCCTTGTGTGAAACTGGGCAAAGGGAACCGCCTCGAATGACGCCACCATCAATCCCACGAGTCGCATCCCTAGCCGGATGGACGGACGGGGAATGGATAGAAGACGCTGAGTCAATTCCTGAATCAGAAGAACCTTGGCCCGGGGGAGAAACACCCTGGCCTGAGAAGTATCCAGCGACATTCCCAGGAACTCCACCACCCTGGAGGGAGTGAGGCAGGACTTGGGATAGTTGATCACCCAACCGAAACTCTCCAGAGTGGACACCACATTCCTGGTATCCAGCTGCGCCTGACTGAGGGAAGACGCCATGATGAGAAGATCGTCCAGATAGGGCACGATGCGGATACCCCTGGCTCTGAGGATGGCCAACACTCCTGCCAACACCTTGGTAAAAACCCTTGGAACCGAGGTAAGGCCAAACGGAAGAGCCACAAACTGAAAATGTCGATTGTCCACGACAAACCTGAGGAATCTCTGGTGTGCCGGAAAAATTGGAATATGCAGGTAAGCATCCTTGATGTCTATGGACGTCATGAAGTCCCCCTGACGCAGTGAGTGGATGGCTGAGCGCAGAGTTTCCATACGGAACTTCCGGGGACAAACAAACCTGTTGAGCAACTTCAGATCCAGAATGGGACGAATGGATCCGGTCTGAGTGGGGCACCGGGCAGATGACAGCCATGTCCAAGAGAATTGCTACTGCCACCCGAAGCCCCTGGGCGGCCAGAGGATCTGACGGCACCCGAGAACTGAAGAATCTGGGAGGGGGCCGGAACTCAAACTCCAGCTTGTAACCGGAAGATACCACTTCCTGAATCCACCTGTCCGAGATCTCTTGAACCCAAACCTGGGAGAAGAGTAGCAGCCGTCCCCCCACCCGCAAGGGTGAGGGCGCCCCCCTCATTGATGAGCCGGCTTGGCAGCGACTCTAGGCTTGGAGCCCCAACTGTGTCCTGGACGGGCCCAACCCCTGCCCCTGGTCCAGGAATCACTTCTGGACGAGGGGAAAGCCGAACCCCTGCCGACTCTAGCCCCACAAAAGGACTGAGAGAAGGAAGCCGCCCCCCGAAAGGCGCAACGCTGCTTCTTACGCTGAGGTAACTTGCCTCCCTTTGCCACCAAATCCAATTTTTCTCCAAAGAGCCGCAACCCCACAAAGGGAAGGGCCGTGAGCGACTTTTTGGACACAAAATCAGCCGCCCACTGGCGTATCCAAACCGCACGGCGGATAGCCACAAGCAGAGCCGCAGCTCTGCTACACATCACCAAAGTGTCGTCCAGGGCGGACAGTACAAAGGATAAGAATAACTCACAGCGCTTAAGGTCGGCAAACTCCTCACTAGCCGGGTCAAGCCCGGACGAGGTCAACAATCCTCTAACAACCGACCTGGCAGCAACCAGTACAAGCGCAGAAGCACAAACCGGCCGCAAGGCCGATCCAACACTGGCAAAACCATGACAAGCCATCTGGTCAATGAGTTTATCCTCACCATCCTTGAGGGTAGTGCACTCCGGAGAATGGAGGACTGAGGAGCTGGACAACCCCAAAACAGGAGCATCCACCTCGGGGGGAGACGACCAGTGCTTCACTGCGTCCGCCGGAAAGGGATATTTCTTGTCCCAACCCGGTGGGACACCCGGAAGCAGCGTCGGCCTCTCCCATTCCTTGCAAATGATACCATCAAAATGCTTTTGATAAGGAAATTCCAAGCGGGGCTTCGTCTCTTCAAAGAACTCCCCCTTCAGCGGAGGAGCCACCTCGGGGGGGGGGGGGGGGGAGAAATAGCCAGGACCTCAAACACCTGAGCCAGGACCCTGGATGTATCCGAGGAATCCCCCTGGCCCTGCTCGGTATCAGCGCCCACAAACTGCTGATCGTCGGAGTCCTCAGACCCCCTCATACAGCTCCCCTTCCTCACGCGGGGAGCAATCAGACCAATCCAAAGTCCTCCCTATCAAAGGCCTGTGCAGCCAAATACAAATGTTTTCTCTTTGCCGTGGCCTTTTTGGCGATGGCACTGGAAAACAATTTTTCAAAGTTGGCCAATCTGGCACACACCTCAGATCGCGACTCCCCGCTAATGACCACATCACACGCACGTGTCAGGCGAGGGGGAGACGGGGAAGAGACCGGCGGAGCAGAACCAGACGCCTGAGATCCGGTCTGCCGCATAATAGTCCGCTGCGCACAGGGTACACATAAAAATACATCATCCCCCACAAGGGATACCCCAAACACAGCCTGGATAGCCCCGAGGGGGGCACAAGCCCAGTATCCGGGGAAGCCTCCATATGGTGATTTTTTGTACTAAATATGGTATATACAATAAATGTGTACAATGCGCTTTTTTATTGTTTGGGAATTACGCAATTATGCCACCCGAGATGTCCCTTTAAGTCCCGATTGGGAGGATTTTAGGCCAGCTAAATTTTAACCAGGGACCTGGACCGGGAGAACCCCCCTTTAATATGCTAAATGGTCCACCTGGAACAAGAACACAAGCACACATTCAGCACCATGCAAATGTAAGAAGCCAGTGACAATAGATAGTGACGGCCATCAGGCCCCTCACCCGAACACCGGACCCGCAGGAAACGCGCACAATGTGCAGTGGGAGGGCGGGCCGCTGCGATACGCTCGTCGCACCCGGCCCCGCCCCTCCCCCATCTCTCCCGGCGCCATGCAAATAGCGTAAAACCACACACAAGTAACGAACACACACATATATGAATAAAGGACCCAGCCCCTCCCCCTCTAAGGGTACCTGGGAGAGGGGGAATCCATGCCAGGGAAAGGCCAAGGGACGGGGCATCCCAAACCGGGATCACCAACCTGGATAGCCGCCTACCCCTTGTTATCGGGTCTCACGGCTCCTAAGCACCAGGGGTGCCAACTACCTTTGCCCGGACCAGCAGCCTAGGCTGGGAGGCAGGGAATATAAAAACAAGGGGATCCGGGCAGAAATAGAATAAAAGTGGCCGGGAGTCATCCCGGCTACCTGCAAGGAGGAGACATCTTCTGACTTGCTCGCCTCTGCAGAGATGAAGACTGGGTAATGAGTGGGAGGTCCCAGGTATTTATGGGTCGGGAGGGTCTGACCTTTTTTGTTATCTCTGCAAGATCGCCATCTACAGGTCAGTATACCCAAGTGTAATAAATGTCTTGAAGCGGGGTGTGTGACATACTTAGAATATTAGTATATTTTAGGTTTTTAGTCACTTACAGGGGCGGGTTATAGCTGTGCTTTTATTATTCCAAAAAAACAGAGCAATCAATGATAAAACAACACACTTTAGGTCAGCTTTAACTCTTAAAAAATTAGATGAAAAAGTCCAAGCTTTTAGGGTGGTTCCCCAATCTGAGTGTATCCTCAAAGGCCAAGGGTTTTAATGATCTTCTATCACAGGAATGTTCAAAACCCTGTAGCAAATTCCACCACGTGTGTATAACAGCAAATTGCTGATGAGAATCTCGTGCCCACCACCGCCTTCAAAATACTCTTACCAGATAGTGATAAGCTTTAATGCCTTATTAAAAATCCTCCATATTTTATTCCTCTCTTGTTGACTATTGTTTATAGCTGTGCTTTGCTCAGACAGAGCAGAGCTGGGGTCAGGAAAAGGTCAGCAGTCCCAGAATGCAGAGCAGCACAGTCAGATGACACATGATGTTCCATAAGCCGCCATCTTGGATGTTTAACCCTTTAAGTGCCAGCCTACCTGGAGTTTTTGTCACGCTTTGTTGCCAGACCATTTTGCACTATTATGTGCTCCCCATGTTCAAATGTGATTTTTGAAGGGATTTCCAGGGATTTCCCAGGAAAATTATATATTGTTTTTTTTCAGCAGAGTCTGGGCTTTAACATGAAATGTCTTGTTTGTCATTTTTTAGGTGTATTCTCAATATTTTTGGGTGAAATATGTGCAAAAAAAAAAAAAAATTTTACAACTTGTAGTTTTTTTTTGTAATAAAAAATGTAAGTTTGTCAATAAAATCTTATTGCGTGTGAAATCCCAATTTCTCTCGGTTACAGCGGTACCACATATGTATAGGTAGACACCCTTTCCTGCCCAGGAGACTCCCCCAAACTGAAACAGCGCTTTAGGGGATTTTCAGAAAAAATACAACTATGCTATGCAATATGCGCACCTTGCAGTTTTTCCAGAAAAACAACCCTTTACATTTGAAATACCCCCAACAAACTATATATTCTCTGGAAGTACACACCTCAAGCTTTCTAGGCGTACCAGGCTTGTTGATGTGGCCATCGTTTTCTGGAAGTAATCCCTCAATGGATTCTTTGGTTGCAAAGAGTTTCCCTAAAAAAAGGATAAAAAAGCAGAATCAAAGCCACATTTTCCTAAAAAAAACTATATACAAACAAGAAAAAACAAGTTTAATCTGAAAACGCAATATCCGCCGAACAGAACAACACCCAACATGCATAGCTACTGTCAAGGGAAGAGTTGCCAAACACCCCAAAGTAAAGCATGTGCGTAACGGTAATTTTACTTGAAAATTTCAGCTCTGCAAAGTGCGCACCTTGCGATTTTTCAACCAAAATAACTCTTTACATTTGGAATATCCCCCATAAACCATATATTCCCTGAAAGTACACACATTAAGCTTTCTAAGCGTACCCAGCTTGTTCTAGTGGACTCATCTATCTGGAATTATTACCTCAAAGAATTCTTTGTTTGCGCAGGGTTTCCCTAAAAAATTTATAAAAAAGCTGAATAAAAAACACCTTTTCCTAAAATATAAATATGCAAACAAGAAAAAACAAGCTAAGTCTGAAAGCGCAAGGTCCCCCGAACAGAACAATACCCAACATGCATAGGTACTATTAACCCTTTTAATTGCCAGCCTACTTGAGATTTTGTCACCCTCTGTTGACAGGCTATTTTTCCCCATTGTGCGCCATGTTTTGCGCCATTTTGCTGGAACTTTCAGGAAAATTATATATTTTTTTTTTTGCAGCAGAGTTTAGGCTTTAACATGAAATATCTTGTTTGTAAATTTTATTTTTTTTTTTTACAATATTATTAAGTAAAAAAAATAAATAAATACATTTTTTTAGAAAATTGACTCCCAGGGGAGGGGGACCCCATTTTTTTTTTTTTTTTTAAGGGTTAAAAACCCTTAAAAATCAAAAAAAAAAAATTGACGTGGGGTCGCCCTTACCCAAAGTAACCAGCCCAGGACCAGCTATGCAGGGCTTGTAGGAACAGGGCGCAGGGGCCAGCTTTTGTGGCCCCTGGCCCTGCAGGCTACAAGCCCGCATAGCCCGTGGGCCCGGGGCTCTTCTGCCCCCCTCTGGCCTTTGGGGAGGCAGGTAATGGGGGTGCCGGGGGTTAATGGCAAGTCACCCGCTAGCGCAGGTGACTTGCCATCCCCCCAGCCTTGTGAACTGGTATAGGGGTCATGGACACCTTACCAGTTCACAAGGGGTTAAAAGTAAATAATCACACTGACACAGAGAAAAAAAATCGTTATTTTTTTTTTTTTTTTTTACTGTATTCGCCTCCGATCCGGCGTCCCTCGCCGCTGTCATGTTGCTGACAGATGCCGGTAGTGATCGGCACAGGGCGGGTGACAGGCGAGGGGGCTCCGATCGGAGCCTCCTCGCCTGACACCCGCCCTGCTCCGATCACCACCGGCATCTGACAGATGCCGGAGCTCGGAGGGGGTAAAGGAGGAGCGGGATGACGTCATCCCGCTCCTCCCACAATGGGTGGGGCTAAGAGGCAGCGGTCATCGGAAGAGGGTCCTCACCTGAAGCCTGCGCAGCCCAGGGGGGGGATCGGACCCCCCCCCCCCCCCCCCCTGGTGAAGAGGAGACCCGGACAGAAGGCTTGGGCGCGGAGGTGAGTAAATGACAGTTTTTTTTTTTTTTTTTTTTTTACAACGGCGAGTCAGCGCTGGAAACGGGGGGGGGGGGGGGGGGGGGCGGCTGGTTTCGGGCCCCCCCCCTGAAGACGGAGGACGACGGGGGGGGGCGATCGGATGCCCCCCCCCCCCAGGAAGAGAGGACCCCAAGCTTCACGGGGATACCGGAGGTAAGTGTTTTTTTTTTTCTATCTTTTAACTGTTAGGGGGAAATGCCAGGCACGTAGTTTCTACGTGCTTGGCACTTAAGGGTAGGAGAAGAAACCACGTAGAAACTACGTGCTTGGCATTTAAAGGGTTAAAGGCTCATAACATGCAGTAGATGCAGGTAGGATGATTTTTAATGTGAGCAATCTGTATGTACAGGATGTGGGAAACATATAAGATAAGACTGTTATTCAGAGTGAAGGTCCGCTTTAATTACTAAAATCTTTCATCTTCCATCTTCAATCCTTACCCCCTTTTTAATAAATATGTAGAAAATTTAGAGCCAGTAAGACATACAGATGTGATTTTGAATCAAAATTAGTAATTAGCTTAGGAGTTATTCCGGTCATTTTAACTGAAATGTTGGTGTTTTGTGCCGAGTACCCCTGCCTGGTTGTCCACACATACGCAAAGGTGTCTTCGTCCGTGACACATGTGTGGACACAACCAGTGGTGGTGTTGATCTGCGCATGCGTGGCATCTGGACTGCGTAGACTCTGGCCTTCATCCATCAGGCTTTATAAGAGAGGCAGTTATCTGGCTGTGGGGTGATTCTATTATGAAGTTATGCTATGGCTATGCCCCTGGGACCAGTGTCATCCCTCAGCGACGTAATTTCTTTCCCACATACCCTGTACAATTGGGGGACTGCACATACAAAAAGGGACAGATCACAAGAACAAGGTACTTCAACCTGGGAAGTGGTGTGGCAGCTCCAACCGTGGTAGTGCAGCCTAAATGTCCTGTATGGATATATGTATTACTGGAATAAAGCTTTTTGATTATTTATTTATAACTGGCTGTGCAGCCATATGTGTCTCTTTGGCTGGCACACCACCTTGATGGTACATTTACATCGGGATGGGCAACAGAAACATAGTTCACCACATCGAATTGGTCATTGACCACAAACTGATTACTATTTGGTTCATCCAACCTCAGGCAACTTTTTACAATACAAACATCGACAACATTGTTACTACTCCTCTATACACCTAAAATGGTCATGTGGTTCAACAGAAACAAACTAATAAAACTTGCCTGGACAAAAAAATACCGTTTTGTGAGTACTCACCTTTAAAATGGATATTGTAAGTGTGACATACACTCCGCTTCAACTCTTCATGACATTTGGGTTATTCTCCAGTAGAGGGCAGAGATGAATGCAAAAAAGGAGCTCCTCCCAGTCCATAAATACCTGGGACCTCCCACCAATTCCCCAGTGTAAGATAGCAGTAAGGGGACAAGAAAGAACCAAATATAACAATAATAACAACCAAGAAACAATGGTTCACCATATAAAGGATCCGGAATACCAAAAAGGGTGGGTGAAGTGGAGTGTATGTCACACTTACAATATCCATTTTAAAGGCGAGTACTCACAAAACGTTATTATTCCAAGTGCGACATACACTCCGCTTCAACTCTTCATGACATTTGGGACATCCAATAGCAGTGTCCGTCATGGGTGGGAACCATAAACAGTAAAGAAAGCACCAACTTAAACCACTGCAGCTTGCAGAACCTTGCGGCCAAAAACGGCATCCGCTGAAGCCCGCACATCAACCTTGTAAAACTTGGAAAAAGTATGAATGGAAGACCAAATAGCAACCTTACAAACTTGTTCAACAGAAGCCTGGTGCTGAAAAGCCCAGGACGCACCAACAGCACAAGTAGAATGCGCAGTGACCCTAAAAGGGGGAGTCCTCCCCTTAGCAGAATAGGCCCCAACAATGGCCTGACAAATCCATTTGCTAATGGTAGACTTGGCGGGCGGCAAACCATTCCTGGGCCCGCAGGGCACCACGAAAAAGTCATCCGTCTTGCGGAAAGAAGAAGTAGTCACCAAATAGTACTTAACACAGCGAACCACATCCAAATTGTGCAAAACCATCTCCTTTCTCTGTCATTGCTAGGCTTAGGACACAAGGAAGGGAGAACAATATCCTGATTGAGATGGAAAGCAGAAACCACCTTAGTAAGGAAATCTGGCTTAAAGCGAAAGACCACCTTGTCCTGGTGTCTTTCAAAGTAAGGGCCCTGAATCGACAGAGCCGCCAACTCAGAGACACGCCGAACAGAGGTAATAGCCACCAAGAAGGCAACCTTCTGAGTGAAAACAGAAAGAGCAATATCCTGTAACGGTTCAAAAGGAAGACCCTGGAGAGCCGAAAGAACCAAATTCAAATCCAAACAGGAACCATAGCCTTCCGAGGGGATCGAACATGAGTGACCCCCTGGAAAAAAGTCTTAACCAGCGGGTGTAAGGCAAAAGATCTTTGGAAGAAAACAGACAGAGCAGCGACCTGCCCTTTCAAGGTACTAAGCTGGAACCCAAGATCCAGACCGTGCTGAAGAAACTCCAAAATCCTAGGGATCAAAAACACCCTGCAAGGCAAGGCCCTAGCCTCACACCAGTCAATATAGGACCGCCAAGTCCTATAGTAAATGCCAGAAGAGGACCGCTTCCTAGCTCTAATCAAGGTCTGAACAACAGCCTCAGACAAACCTTCCTCCTTCAGAATGAAGGTTTCAGCAGCCAAGCCATCAAAGCCAGCATTTGTAAATTGGGGTAAAGTAGTTGACCCTGAGATATCAAATCCAGAAACATGGGCAGCCGGTACTGAACTACCGCCAGCCGTACGACGTCAGCGTACCAAACCCGTCCTGGTCACCTTGGGGCCACCAGAATTGCTGGTGCACCTTCCAGAATCAGCTTGCAAACTACCTTGCCCACCCTGGAGAAGAAAGGAAACAGGTACAGGAACCCCAGATCCTTCCAGGCAAGGGACAAGGCATCCACTGCCAGGGCTAGAGGATCCTGAGATAAAGACACAAAGGATGGGAGTTTGTGATTGTGCCGTGAGGCAAAGAGATCCACCTCCAGAGTCTCCCATTTGTGACAAAGGGACCGAACAAAACTCAGAGATTGAGAGACCACTCCCCTTGGCGAGAAAACCCCCTGCTCAGGGAATCCGCCTCCGTGTTCTCCACTCCCGGAATGTAGACTGCCGAAATGCAAGTAACATTGCTCTCTGCCCAAGACAGGATAAGAGAGACTTCCCTGAGGGCACTCCTGCTGAGAGTCCCTCCTTGGTGATTAATGTAGGCTACCGCCGTCCGATTGTCTGATCGAACCTGAACCGGTAGGCCCTGTAGGTGCGACGTTAGCCGTGCCAGGACAAGCCGGATGGCTCTGAGCTCTAAGACATAGATGGGGGCGTGAGCCTCCTGAGGACCCCACAACCCACTGAACTGATGACTTTTCCAGAAACCTCCCCAGCCCGACAGGCTGCCATCCGTGGTAACCATCTCCCAACAAGGGGCCAGAAAGGATCTGCCCCTCATCAGGTTCCTCGACTCCAGCCACCACTGAAGTGACTGCTTAACCCTGGGAGACATCCTGAAAAGTTGATCCAAGGACTACGGACATCTGTCCCAATGCGTCAATAGGTGAAGTTGGAGAGATCTCATGTGAAACTGAGCAAACGGGAATGCCTCGAAGGAAGCAACCATCAATCCCACCAGTTTCATCCCCAGACGGATAGAGGGGCAAGGATCGGCCAGAAGAAGGCGGATCAGATCCTGAACCCCCTGCACCTTGGGCTGAGGTAGAAACACTCTGGCTTGAATGGTATCCAGATTCATGCCCAGGAATGAAAACGAGAGAGAGAGAGAGAGAGAGAGAGAGAGAGAGAGAGAATGAGAGAGAGAGAGAGAGAGAGAGAGAGAGAGAGAATGAGAGAGAATGAGAGAGAGAGAGAGAGAGAGAGAGAGAGAGAGAGAGAGAGAGAGAGAGAGAAAGAATTAGGGGCGGTTGATCACCCATCCGAACCTCTGCAGAGTCGACACCACCTTGTGGGTGTCCAGCTCCGCCTGATGGAGGGAAGAAGGTGAAATCAGTAGGCCGTCCAGATACGGCACAATGCGAATGCCCTGAGCTCTGAGCAGGGCCATTATGCCCGCCAAAACCTTGGTGAAGACCCTCGGCGCTGAGGTCAACCCAAAGGGAAGGGCTACAAAACTGAACAAAAAATGATCGCACACCGTGAGCCTGAGGAATCTCTGATGCACTGGAAAAATGGAAACATGCCGATACGCATCCTTGATGTCTATGGACGTCATAAAGTCCCCTTGACGAAGGGAATTGATGGCCGAGCGCAGAGTCTCCACGCGGAACATCCTGGTTCTGATGAACCCGTTGAGGATCTTCAGGACCAGAATGGGTCTTATGAAACCATCCATTTTGGGAACCATGAAAAGATTGGAATAGTAAACCCTGCCTCTCTCTGAGGGAGGCACCGGGCATATAACTCCCATGTCCCTGTACAGCCTGAGGGTCCGAGGGCACCCGAGACCTTAAAAATCTTGGAGGAGGCCAGTACTCGAACTCCAGTTTGTACCCGGACAACACCACTTCCAGAATCCATCTGTCTGTGACCTCCCGGGCCCAGACCTGGAAGAAGAGCCGCAGCCGTCCCCCCACCCGTACGGGTGAGGGCGCCCCTTCATTGTTGAGCTGGTTTAACAGCGGACTTGAGCTTGGAACCCCAGGCAGAAGCGGAAGGAGCCCGACCTATGCCTCTGTTCCAGGAAGAACCTCTGCCCCCGGAGTAGGCAACATCTCTGACCGCTCTGGCACCACGAATGGAAGGGTTGAAGGAGCTCGCCCCCCGAAAGGAGCTTCTAACGCTGAGGTAACTTACCTCCCTTAGCAATCGCATCCAACTTATCTCCAAACAGCCGCGTACCCAAGAAGGGAAGGGCTGTGATCGATTTCTTGGCCGCAAAGTCCGCCGCCCACTGGCGAAGGCAGACCGATCGGCGCATGGCTACCAAGAATGCCGAAGTTCTCCTACACATGACAATAGTGTCCTCCATAGCGGTCAATACAGATTCCATGAGTAATTTGCACCTTTTAAGGTTAGTGAACTCGACGCTGGCCGGGTCAAATTGGGCGTCAAGTAACAAGTCTCTAACCAAAGATCTAGTAGCCACCGTAGCAAGTGCAGATGCACACACAGGTCGCAAGGCAGAACCAACACTGGCAAAAGCATAACCTGCCATCTAATCAAGGCACTTAACCTCGCCATCCTTAAGGGAAGTGTCTGGGGTGTGGACCACAGAGGTGTTGGACAATCCCAAAAACTGGCGCATCGACCTCGGAAGGAGAAGACCAGTGCTTAACCGCTTCCACTGGTAAAGGATACTTCTTATCCCATCCCTGAGGAACACCCCGGAAGCCGGCTCTGTTTCTCCCATTCCCTAAGGATCAATGCCTCAAAATGACCTTGGGTAGGAAACTCCAAGCATGGCTTGGAGGACCCTAAAAATTTTTTGACAGGGGGTGCCTCTGGCGGGGCAATATACAAAACCTCCAAGAGATGTGCCAAAACCCTGGAAGTGTCAACGGCATCCCCAAGCGCCTGCCCAACATCAGTATCACAAAAAATGCACCTCATCAGCATCTGATACCTCAAACAATTCCCCTCTCGATCGGGGAATAATCCGACCAATCAAGGGAATCATCATCAAAATCCAAAGCCGCCTGGGCCAGCGACAAATGACTCTTTTTAGCCTGGGCCATCTTGCCCACCGCGCTAGCAATAAATCTCTTGATGCTGGCCAAATAAGTACAAACATCAGAGTGTGACTCCCCGCTAGCGACCATGTCACTTGGGGTACAGATAAAGCAGAGAGGGGGAGGCGATGAAGCGGGAGGTGCCGACCCAGACGCCTGGGGGCCCAACTGCCGCGTTATGGCCTTTTGTGCACATGGTATAAAGATCATCACAATATCACCTGTAAGGGATATCCCCCAACCCACACATGGCCGGGATTTTCCCAAAGGGAGCTCGAGCCCAATATCCTGCGGAGCCTGCATATGGTGATTTTTTGGATAGTCGCAAGACCTAGGGAATTATGCTAGTAAGCAACCCCGGGATGCACCTTTAAAGTCCCTGTGGGAGGATTTTGAAAAAGAAGTGTAAACTTTTAATGCTAGGGATTCCTAGGAAAGACATGAATGAAAAGGACCCCATAAGCACAAGTACACACACACACACCCACACACAATTAAACACATGTGGCAGGAACAATGTCATAAAATGAATATATTAAAACATATATATGTATATTGAAATATATAAAGGTATGCATAGGTACACCAAGGCATTATCACAACCAGTAAGGAACACGGGTGGGCCCCAATGGGGCACTCACGTGGAAAGAAGATGGCGCCCGGCAAGCAGAAGCAACTCATCAGCTGAGGGAGAAGAGGGGAGAAGAAGGGGGGCGGGCCCACACGGACCACGCGCCGCGCGAGGCCCCGCCCCTCTCCCTCCGGCGATAGAGAACGCCGGTTGTAGAGGCCGGGTCAGACAAGGTGGCAATAGCGGGGGGTGGGCCGCAGCAGCGTAGGAGCGCCCGGCCCGGCCCCCTCACCGGAGCACTGAGGGGGAGAAGCTCCCCAGAGGCCGCGATGCCGGAGGCCGGCAGACGCAGCCCCAAGAGAGTCCTCCATAAGGAGGCATGAAGTAAAACACCAACACAGACACTGGAAAATAAAAAAAACACACAACATGCATACAATGGAAGACCCCCCCCCCCCCCCCCGACGGGTAAGAGAGGGACCTGAAAGGGGGGAGATCCCGCACCGTACGGTAAGGGGTAAGGGAAGGGAAGAATGGACAGGGCATCCCCAACCGGGATCACGAACCCGGATTCCGCCTACCCCATAATGAGGTCTCACGGGGGAGCATAGGCTCCCTATCACACCTAAAGAGGTGTATCCTACCCTCACCAGGACCTGCAGCCAAGGCTGGGAGGCTCATACAGTACTAGGAAACAAAGGTCCGGCAGAAATAGGTAAAAAATGGGGCCGGACGCGAGCCCGGCTTACCTGCAAGGAATAAAAGTCTTCATCTTCTGTCTTGCTCGCCTTTCTGCAGAGAAGAAAACTGGGTAATTGGTGGGAGGTCCCAGGTATTTATGGACTGGGAGGAGCTCCTTTTTTGCATTCATCTCTGCAGAAGTTCGCCCTCTACTGGAGAATAACCCAAATGTCATGAAGAGTTGAAGCGGAGTGTATGTCACACTCCCAAAGAAAGACTGAAATTAATTTGACCGTAGGGACACGTTAAACTAAGGCGTGTCCTGTAATTAGCACCACAGGTGTCTTCAAGTCTGCCAATTTAAAAGGTGCAAATTAGTCACCGTGCTGAGATTGCCAACAGACAGCAGGCATTTTTTATTGTCGGGTTGTGAAAAAAAAAAAAAAATATGTAAAAAAAAAAAAAAAAAAAAAACCCAATGATCTATTTCCAGATTAATCGACCATTAGTTGAATGAGTAAACAAACGTATAACTCGTATGTAAGCGGACAACTTGCATTCAGCTCAAATTTAGGATTAGGATTTAAGGTATTTGTATAGTCCTATTTGCAGATGATTTCCACATGCTCGCGGTTTTGCAATGAATGAGACATTTTATATCAGCCAAAACATTATGCTCGATCAACAAGCAAATTCTCACTGATCGCTTGCAGACGTCATTTCATCAGATCAATTATCGATTGATTACTTTCCCTTTCTGTGGAAATAGGCCTTAAGACTCTTAATTAAACATCAAAAGTTCCTGACTAACCTAGACCAGCTTTTGTTATGCCTCCTGGGCTTTAGGGACTAACTGCTCCCCAACATCTTCCCCTTTTTACCATCTGATACAATTATTCTTTCTCGATAGCCATGTGGAGAACACCTAGTGTCATACTTAACCAGTTCTTTTTCAAAACCATTACATTTTCCCTGGCACTACACAGGGTAGGATCTTTTACCTTGTCTGCACCAAATGGATCCTTTTTTTGCTTCAAGTCTAGGGACACTTCCCATCAAAGGTGCTCCTTCTCTAAACTGCTGAGACTGCCTGTGGAAACCTCATCTACGAGACAATGGGACAACAATCGGTCTTGCCTAGTATAACTTTACGGGATAATTCTTGTCCAGGGTAGTTTCATTAGTTTGTTTATTAAAAGCATTTTGTTGAACCACTATTTAAAGTCAAAGTCTGATTTTCATTTGTCAATTTGTAACGTTGTTAGTTTCAGGTTATTCAGTGACTTTTGTGGGTTTGTTTTATACTTTAACAAATGGGTACCAACAATTTTTTCAGGATAAGAAGCAGTAGACAATAGCAGTGATTACTAAAATCCTCAGATGCAGGCCCTTACCAATCCCCTTGGGCATCTTGATATAAGATGGCCAGCTATGCAAAACGCACAGATTGGTTCTTTCCAGTGGTTTCACAGAGCCAAGCGAGGAGTTTTTGCTATTTTGGAGCTATGGTCTAAACTAATATGCACACCATAAAGCTCGGATGAGAGCCCGTGCATGCGCCATGGTTAATTATAGGTTGAAACCCAACCTATCTATCTTGGTGGATAAACCTCAGACCACTTAACTAGTTACTGGGTTTCCGACAAATTTGGGGGGGGTGTCTGCTTGCTAATGTCAACAATGAGGTTGATGTCTCAGTGCCTGCTTTTTTCACTTAATGATTAGAAGCAGAATATAAGAATATATAACATTTTGAAAACCTTAAAGTTATACTAAAGGCAAGCCCGATTGTTGCCGACACGTTGCACTGTCCCAAACCTCAATCCTTTTTCAAAAAGACCCTGTAGTTTATTAGTAAACGTATTAAAGCATTAGAGATACAGAGAAACGTTGATGAGGAAAAGTGGGTGTGGCAACACCAATGTGATGTAAGCGCACTGGGAGGAGAGGCAGCCACTCAGGACATCTGGGCAGGGAGTGGGGGGGGGGTGTTTCCGTTCTTAGTCTCCCGATGGTTGATTGGTGGACCACATCGGTGGGGTGGAGAAGGAAATCAGAATGAGGAAGATATTTTTCTCACTAAGGAGACAGACAGGAGAGGAAGGACAGTATTTGAGCCACTCTAGGAAACAAAACCTACTGATTTTTTTTTTGTTTTTACTTTTGATTTGCCAATCACTTTAAATTACCTGTGTAACATGATTCTGTTTTCAGTTCCTCCCATTGTATTTCAAATATTATTATGTTAGAATCCCTAGAAGATTTAGCAGAATGATATGTTATCACCACACAGATCCAAAGGCTTTAGCTGAAACACAGAATTATACTGAATCTGTAATTACAGTTGTAACCTTGACTATGGATTTTGAAATGGTTTCTAAATACAAGAACTTTTATTTTATCTTTACATAAAGTGCTGAAAGTGATTTAATCGGTCTAAAATGTTGTCCCAGTTCCAGTTGTATGGATTTAAGGTATGCTTATGAATATTTATAAAAGGTTTATACTCCTTTATGTTATTATATAAATTGAGCAAATGTTTTGGGGATAAAGAATAGAATCGTTTTTTGGAGCCTGTCCAGGAAACAACCGTGCATTCTTGTCTGCTGAAACCAAAAAGAGTTAATTACAGTTGATAATAGGAGCAGAGGTGGAGGTTGGGAAGAGCACTGGGCCAGAAACTGCATGTTTTGTGTTATTTACAACCTTTCTGATAAATAGAATTTCTGTCTCTGATAAACAGATGGTGATAATTGTGCCCCTACTATATCGAAATAGGGGCAAAGGGCAAAACAGTGATTCAGCCATACTCACAGACAGGTTGTGTGTTTTTGTACATTTTCCTAGTATGGAATCTTCACATCCTCTTCACAAGCATAACCATAAAACTACATTGCCAACTGCTTAGCTGTCAATAGGGAATCCTAATCTGGGATGTCCTGCTGTGTGAAATGCCACAGTACTTGAGTGGGGGAGACGGAGGGACAGATAGGGTAGTTTAGAGAAGTCAGCCCTGGAGTCTAAAAGACGTCAGGGCTGGCCACTTTGCAACACCCGGGACATCCCGATTTGATATGTATCATCGCTGGAAAGCAACTGGGGGCACTGCTGCACAACCAGGGCACAATATGGCCACCATTCAAACATCATACTGCTTCATGTTTTAAGAATATTGAGCAAAAAAAAAAAAACACAGGCTGTATTGGGGCACTGGGATGGCGATAGAAGATGACAACATAAAATAATTTTCTGTGTATAGGACCCATTTTAAAAGACTATGTGGCTGCTATACTGAACCAGTGGCTCCAGAAAACTGATGGTTACTCCTACACCAAACTGGCTCCCACACAGAAAACAGATGCAGGGGAGCAAATGTCTAAGTTCTAACCACCTCTGATTCTGAAATACTGGGTTATGTTGAGTTAGCACCGGGCATGCTACAGGGAAGCCGGAGATATGGCTGATGAGCAGGGCCAAACCCAATAGCAGCAAGTATTTCACCTGATGTCTGTCCATTCCTCCCTCCCCCCACATCCTACAGTGCCAGGTAGAAGCCTTAGCAGTGCTCAAATATTTGCCCTCCTTCCAGTTTAATTCTCCTAGGACCACCCGATTAAGTCTTCTAACAGTCACTCTGTGGCTTTCCAGGGTCTCTTACACAGAGAGCTCCAGGGACCAGAGGTCCAGCAGCTGACTCTGACCGCATAGAGTCATAAAACTGCCTCATGGCCCAAAAATGACAGCGAAGAAAAACAAACAACAAAAAAAAGAAAGGAAAAACATAAAATGCACATTTACAATAAAAGAATGTGGCTCAGCTAAAGCAAAACTCCAATGCAACTAACTGGTTAAAGTTTGTACTGTAAAATGATAAAAAGGCACATTTTAATAATGAAAGGACAGGAAAAAGTAAATTAAACATATATTAATATTTAATGTGTCATAGACTGAACATGCTCCAAATAGTGTTGGTCAATTGCACTTGTTCTGGCTGGTTTTAAAGTGCAATATATTTAATTTAATTTTACACCTATAGTAAGCCCCCACCAGCCAAATGAGGTTCAGTTTTGAAATAGAAACAATAAACTGCTTTTTGTTTTTTTTAGAAAACGATTATTAATATTCCACTTTTACTAAGGGATAGGACTTTATTAAATGGGCAATTTCACTTTTGAAGGGATTTTTTTTTTTGCTTATTGTCAATAATCCATCAATCCCACAGATATTGCAAGAAATCTTACCATCGATAATCGAAACAATGAGAATGGCACTTATATTATTACATATGTATGTATTAGGTAAAAGAGAAAGGAATGTGCCATAGAAGTTTAATGATTCAAATCTTCGGCTTATACTTTATTCAAGATTAACTGAACTGTCATAGAACCCAAAGCAGATATTAACATTATCTTACTGCCTTTCACTGATGAGGTCCAAAACCCTTGTTCAATATAGCATTCAATAAAATTAATACTCAGAATATATTACTGATATCAACATTTTCCCCATAAATTATTCTATTAAACAATAGATCCCAGACCATTATGTTTATCATCTCTTGATCAACAACTTTGCCCCAGTTCCCAAAGCCATGTTCTCAACAAGGTTCAAAAATCGACTTTGCCAGTGAAAAATGTGTGACCCCATGTAAGCACAAGCCTCAACCCCACCACCGCCCCCCCCCCCCCCCCGTATGTGCCGCTCCCTCAATATAACAGCTCCTGCAGTGCGGAGGAGGTCCCCAGCTGCCAGTCTCGATAAGTAGCAAAATCAATTTGAAAATACAATTTTAGGTTATATAAGAACAGGATTAGGGATGGTGGGTTTGCCCTGATCCGTTGTTGAAGGATTTCCTTATTTTCTACCAAGGATATTATAAATTGCTTACTCCCTAATGTTATTCGCAGTATGTCCGTCTATCTGCCATATATTCAGTACTGCACACTCTATAGTACATGGTATATAATTTATCAATAATTTTAAACTATATGTTGCCACCTGGTGCCAAAATATTTTAATTTGAGGACAGCTCCAGAACTGGGGAAGTAGATCTGATGGAGCCCTGCTGCACAAGCATCCAATTCAAATAGGCCCATGAGAAAAGAGATATGTAAAAGCCATGGAATACCCATACCCCAGGATCATTTCGCTATAGGTTGAGTCTGGTGCAGTTTTCCTTGCATATGAAATATATTTTAATTTAATCTCTATTGATGCTGAGGTAAAATGGGTCATTAAACCAGCCTTTCTCATATCGTAATCAAGCAGTGCTCTAAGAAGAAGACAAAACCTTGATGTGGAGTGGAACAAAGAAGAGCCATTGCGTAGCATAGTGTCTAGTGTGTTTTCCCAGTCAAGTGGAGAAAGTCTTGTCAGGTCCTAGAGATGTAATTTGTAAGGGTGGTATAGGCTCCAAGGCCAACAAGGGGGTAGGAAAATCTGGTGCACCCCTGTACCCATGGCAGAGGGGACTTATCCTGGCGATCCAACAAGGAGCCCCGGGTTTTAGTTTCTCCCATCGATATCACTAGGTCGGGGTCTATCCCACGTCTTGGTTCCTCATCGCAGGTAACAATTATGAGTTAGGACAAATGATAACACTGCTTACAGACTTTGTTCCATACCATCCACCATATGATCACAAACAGTGAGTTTACAAAAATTGACTGCTGAAGCAACTCTTTATGCTGGTGGAGCAGGTATAGCAGGTATGAGTAGGAAATAAGATTCTGGTCAACCAGTGTATTTGTATATCTGTATCTTGTGCCGTGGATCCAGTCCTTTAAGTCCTGCAACAGGGCAGCTAAGTAATAGTTTTCTAGATGTGGCAAATTAAACCTCCTGGTTAGAAGGGGGCTGCTGTAGTAAAGTGGCTGTAGTGGATAAGCAAAATCGGCAATGCTTGCAGTAGGTATAATATTTGAGGAATGGCCACTATCTAGAGAAGCTAAGTTCTACCCAGGTAAGACAAAGTTAGTTGAGACCAAGTGCCAATTTGGGTTTGTAACTTACTTAGGAAGGGGCCCAAACTCTATCTATATAATTTGTGTGTGTTCTTAGTGATGAAAACTCCCAAATAGCCTCCCTATGTTACTCGAACGCCTATCGTCAAGCCCAACCGGGTTCCCTTGATTAAGATATAGAGCTGAGGACTTTGAAGGGTTAATAGCCTGAGCAACCACCATACACTTCAAATAGTGTAAAGATATAAGGAAGGGCTTCCTCAGTGTTTGCTATGTAAAGAAAGATCTCATCAGCAAATGCTGTGAATTTCAACATAAGATGGCCTATTCTGATACCTTTAAATTGAGGGCGCTCTTAATGCCCGTTAAAGAGAATAGGGGAAAGAGGACAAGCCTGACGAATACATCTTGACATGGGTATATGTGGTGTTAAGCATTGGTTAATAATAAGATTAATAGAATGGTTGCGATAATATGACTTAACTAGAGTATTAAAGCCTTCTCCATATCCCTGATATTCTAATTGGTGAAATAGCCAGTGCCAGCTGATTTTGTCAAATGCAGGTAGATGGATCTACTATGGGCCCTAGTAGTACTATCTACTACTAGGGCCCATATACAAGATTGAATAATAATGGTTAAAAAAAATATTTGAAAAGGGTTTATATATAGAAGAGTCTGCTGCCGCCACCACCGCTGACTTAATATCGACAGTGAAGTGCTTTTCCTGGAGAAATCCTAGTTTGTGAGGGAGAAAGAAGTTCAGAGAGAATAATTCTGGCCTGCAGCTTATAGTCATTGTTGAAAAGAGAAATGGGCCTATAGAAACATAGAAGGTTGACGGCAGAAGGAGACCATACGGTCCATCTAGTCTGCCCTTATGTGTATACTGTATGTACTTTTTATCTTAGGATAGATGTGTGCTTATCCCAGGCATGTTTAAATTCAGTAACTGTTGATTTTTCAACTACCTCTGCTGGAAGTTTGTTCCAAGCATCTACTACTCTTTCTGTAAAATAATATTTTCTAACATTGCTCCTGATCTTCCCCCCGACTAGCTTCAGGTTGTGCCCCCTTGTTCTATCATTAAGCTTCTTCTTAAAAACACTTCCCTCCTGAACCTTATTCAATCCTTTCACATATTTAAAGGTCTCAATCATGTCCCCCCTCTCCATTCTTTCCTCCAGACTGTACAAATTAAGTTCTTTAAGTCTCTCCTGATAAGTTTTAAGTTTAAGTCCTTCCACCATTTTCGTTGCCCGCCTTTGGACACGTTCTATTTGAATAATGTCTTTTTGCAGGTAAGGTCTCCAGAACTGCACACAGTATTCTAGCTGTGGCCTTACCAGGGCTCTATACAGCGGCATCACAACCTCCCTCTTCCTACTGGTGATGCCTCGAGCTATGCAGCCGAGAATCCTGCTTGCTTTTCCCACTGCCTGGCTACACTGTCCACTCATCTTGCAGCTATCAGTAATCAGTACCCCTAAATCTCTCTCCTCCGAGGTCCTGACTAACACTCAGTAACATAGTATATAAGGCTGAATAAAGACTTTAGTCCATCCAGTTCAACCTGTTTAACTCCTTCCAGTGGTCTAGTAGCCATAGCTGGAAATGTTATTACATGCCAGGAAGGCATCAAGGCCACTTTTGAATGTTTTTACTGTATCCATCATTACTACCTCCTCTGGCAGCGAGTTCCATAGTCTCACTGCTCTTACAGTGAAGAATCCCCTCCTATGTCGGTGGAGAAAGCACCTTTCCTCTAACCTTAGTGGATGCCCTCGGGTGATGGTTACACTCCGGGGTATAAACAGTGCTGCCCATATGGTACTCAGAGCAGGGATTCCTTCTACCCAAGTGCATGATTTTACATTTAGAGACATTAAACTCTAGTTTCCACAGTTTTGACCATCTATCCAGTAAAGCTAAATCATTTCCATGTTGCAGACACCTCCAGGAATATGCACCCTATTAATAACCTTTGTATCATCAGCAAACAGACAAACTTTTCCTACCAAGCCTTCTCCTATGTCACTTACAAATATATTAAAAAGAATGGGGCCCAGGACAGAGCCTTGCGGCACACCACTTGTGACTCGCCTTTGTTCAGATTGCACACCATTTACAACAACACTCTGATACCGATCCCTCAGCCAACTGGAAATCCACTGAACTATCCAGGGATTGAGTCCTACCTTCAATAACTTATCTATGAGCTCCTTATGTGGTACAGTGTCAAAGGCTTTGCTAAAATCCAGATAGGCGATATCCACAGCACCAGATATCCACACACACCACCATAGAATGTGACCAGTGAGTGGTCCCTATTAGGCCTGGGGATAAGTGAAATAATTGCCTGGTTAAACAGAGGTGAGGGGTGCCTCCCTCCAGTAGGTGGTTATAGAGTTCTGTTAATAGGGGGTTCCATTTCTGCAGGAAGGATCTTATGATATTCTGCACTAAAGCCCTCAGCTGTTTTGTTATTTGGTGCTGATTTGATTGCTCCATGTACTTCTGTAACAGTTATTGTGGCATTGTGGCATGTTACATCTGTAACAGTTATCGTTTAGGGAGGCCCAGTGGCTCTAGAAGAGAATCAATAGTAGATGGATCTACTATGGGCCCTAGTAGTACTATCTACTACTAGGGCCCATATATAAGGTTGAATAATAATGGTTAAATAATAAATATGTGGGTGGACTATAGAAGTTAGTCTACGTTTGGGGCCCCTAGGTTTGCTAAGCAAAGAGCCAACGTTGTTACTCCAGTGAAAGAAGTGCTGCTTGGTAAAATTCACCCTCTGACCAATTTCAACAAGTGAGAGTAAAGTACCAAGAGATCATCATCCTGCCATGATTTCCAGTCCTACAATGAGCATGACCCCAGAAACTCTCGGTATGCCACATTAGCTCCGCACTGACGAGTTAGGTGCTTGACGACGTGACCAACACATAGTATATTATCCTTCCTTATATGACTGCTTTTGCTGTATCCCACATACTGTAAGGGTTGGGTGAGGACAGTGTTGTACACCGTCATCTGAAAATGTTCCATTTTCAAATTTAAGGAAATCAACAAAACGTTGGTACATTCCTAAATAGGAAGGGAAGGGCAATATAAAATATCTCAAAAAGGATATTTAACCTTAAAGCAGAACATAACCCGGGAATATGATTTTGTGAAACCCCCCAGGAAGCCAGAAAAAAAAACTATAAATGTAACTAGAAAGTAACTAGAATCCCCCACAGAGGGCGTAAGTTTTTATGGATAAGAAAAGCATCAATCTTCGAGAGTGCGCAATAAGCTCAAGACATACAATCGATGTCTCTTTCAAAAGAGATGTAAAACTCTCTATAGGTCTCTAAGGGGTGTGGTTTGTATTAAGCTACATAGGCCGCTGTCCATCTTTGAATCAGGTCCTGTGTTTAAAGTGGGCCAACACCCAGGGGTGATCGGCCCGGGAATCTATAAGATTCCCGGGCCGATCACCTCACACCGCGGGACATCCGAGATCGGGATGTCCCGCGGGGTGTAACCCCCCCAAAACCCCGAAAAAACCTTACCTCTCCAGCCGCTGCTTCCGCCGCCTCTCTCGCGCTTCTCTAGACGTGCGTGCGCCAGCGCCGTCCGTCTCTGAATGGCCGGCGCGGGCGCGCACACGTCAAGAGTGACGCGCGGGAGGCGGCGGCGGGCGCGATCCCTTGTCCGTCGACGGACGTCACTTGTCCGTCGGCGGGCATTGGACAGCGCACTCACGTGGGAGCGTGGAGAGGTGAGTTTTCGGGGTGTTTGGGGGGGTTTCAGGCAGCGGGGCACCCCAAATCGGGGTGCCCCGGGGAAGTGGACCAATACCCAGGATAGTCAAAATCCTGGGTGTTGGTCCACTTTAAGGAGAATGCTACATTTCTTTTAGGGAGATCATTCTCAAGTAAGTTGGGTGATTGAGGCATAGAAGTCCATGTTGTCACCATTTGGAGTGTAAATGTTCAGTAATGAGTATGGGTTATCCATGATAATATAAACTTCAATAGAATATATCCACTTGATCACTTTGAATCCTCTATCTGAGCATGCTTGCAAAAATTATAGCCACTCCTCATCTCTTTTATGGCAAGTGTAGCATTCCTCCATCCCATTCCTATAGGCAGTGTGGCATTCCTCCATTCCATTCCCCATATAGGCAGTGTGGCATCCCCCCCCCAATCTCATTCACCATATAGGCAGTGTGGCATTCCTCCATCCCAATGCCAAAAGCAGTGTGAATCCCCCCATCGCATTCCCCATATAGGCAGCGTAGCATTGCCCCCATCCCATTCCCATAGGCAGTGTGCCACTTTCACCCATTCCATTCCACATAGGCAGTGTGGCATTCTCACCCTGTAGCAGGGTGGCTGTAGCAGGCAAGCTACAGTTACCCTGCCCGTCTGCCCGCCCGCTACTCCTCAACCTTATGGCCTCCCGTGGATGTGGCAGCCTGGTCAGCAGTGCGGGAGCACTGTTACATGTGAGTATACCCCTTTTTTGTGTCTTATGGGGCGGAAAATACGGTACATTATGTATTCTAGACAAAAATTATTTCTTTGTTTCAATTTCTGGGTAGTGGCTGAGCTGGAGCATATTTATGAGTGATGAGTATGCTCTACTGTGGTCAAAGACAGCTGCAGGACCACTGCGGGTTGCTATATTTGCTCCTGCTGAGAGCTCCAAGGCACAGATAAGCAGAAGGACCACATTTGTGTGTGGCCCTGCAAGAATAGAATTGAAAAATTATAGAGCCCTGTTACGGCTTCCACTGTTATTATTGTAATTGGGTTTAGAGTCCCTTTAGAGCTTCACATCCTGAAGTGAAACTTGTGCCTAAAGCCTCTTAAGACTATATCCCCATCACTTAGTTAAGAGAAA
Source organism: Gastrophryne carolinensis (assembly GCA_027917425.1). Lineage (NCBI taxonomy): Eukaryota > Metazoa > Chordata > Amphibia > Anura > Microhylidae > Gastrophryne > Gastrophryne carolinensis. The sequence continues at coordinate 271,305,402 of CM051234.1, forward strand.
TAAGAGAATTCTGCGAGTACTCACCTGTAGAATTAATTTCTCTTCCATTATTACTTCAGGACATCAGACTTAATTCAGAGACGATTGGGGTTAATCTCGACCGAAGGGCGTGGACTGCAAGACAAAGGTGTGGCTCCACTTACCGGGCCTATATCTTCCTGGCTGACTTCTTCCACTCCAGTTTTATAAAAAATCAGTAAAACAGCCGCCCGGGAGACGCTCCTCTATCTCCTGTTGGAGACAAAAGGCTGGAGCCAGATGGCAAGACTCCTTTCTCCGTTTTAAAATTTTCTTTTAAATGCTGATCACACTTCACACTGTGCACCTTATTTTCATATTTACATCCTCACCAAGACTAGGCATCGAAGGCACGGATATAGCCACCTAGCAGATAGGGAGGGTCTGATGTCCTGAAGAAATAATGGAAGAGAAATTAATTCTACAGGTGAGTACTCACAGAATTCTCTTTTATTTTCCATTTTACTTCAGGCCATCAGACTTAATGCAGAGACGATTGGGACCTCCAAAAGCAGTACCCTTACTTCAGGGTGGGATCCCTAAAAAACGTATTCCTTTTTCTCAGGAATAAGACCTTACAGGACCTTAACTCACTACAGTCTGTAAGACTTTTCTACCAAAAGCGGCATCCGCGAGGCTCTAACATCCACCTTATAGAACTTGTTAAAGGTATGAACTGAAGACCAAGTAGCGGCCTTGCATACTTGTTCTACTGAAGCTTGATGCTGAAAAGTCTAAGAAGCTCCAATAGCTCTTATTGAATGAGCTGTAATCCTAAAGGGAGGATCCTTCCCCTTGGCCACATAGGCTCTTACCACTGCTTGCCTGATCCATCGGCTGATGGTAGACTTAGCTGGTGGAAGACCTTTCCGTGAACCTTCCGGTATGACAAATAAGTTGTCCTGCGGAAAGATTGTGTTGCAGTGAGATAATATCTCAGCGCTCTCACCACATCCAGTGAGTGAAGCACTCTTCATTAAGTAAAACCACCTCTTCATTAAGATGTAAAGGGGAAACCACTTTCGGAAGAAAATCCTGTTTAAAACTGAAAATAGCCTTATCCTTATGTAACACCAGATAAGGAGGATTATCTGATAAAGCAGCAAATTCGGAAACCCTTCTTACTGAGGTTATTGCCACTAAAAAGATAACCTTAAGAGTCATTAGAATTAATGACGCATCTACCAGTGGTTCAAAAGGAGGATCCTGAAGAGCTGATAAGACTAAATTCAAGTCCCAAACTGGTAGAAGTGGCTTACGAGGAGGCTGCACATGAGCGACTCCCTGAAAAAAGGTTCTGATACACTTATTTTCAGCTATAGGTTTCTGAAAAAAATACAATTCTGTGAGTACTCACCTGTAGAATTGGTATTATAAGTATACAGCACGTCCTGTTCCAGAATATTCTTTACACATGGGTAATACATCCACAAGATGGCGCTGGACTGCAGAAAAAGACTTGTGGCCACTCCCGGCCCCTTAAATAGCCAGGAACCTCCCACTAATTCCCAGTGTTGACAAGCAGTTATACAAGAAGCCGGGAGAATCAATAACATAAACTGAACAATCACCATACAGCGGTAACCAAGAATAATGATAACAAGGGCGGGATGGAACAGGACGTGCTGTATACTTATACCAATTCTACAGGTGAGTACTCACAGAATTGTATTATTCCAAGTATACAGCACATTCTGTTCCAGAATATTACTTACACATGGGACATCCAATAGTGTCCGTAAGGTAGGGTGGGATCCCCAAAGAGCAACGGCAAGCAGTTTAAACCACTGCCGCCTGCAGAACTTTGCGGCCAAAAGCAGCATCAGCTGAGGTCCTAACATCAACTTTGTAAAACTTGGAAAAAGTATGAACAGAGGACCAAGTAGCGGCCTTGCAAACTTGTTCAACAGAAGCTTGGTGCTGAAAAGCCCAAGAGGCACCAATAACACAAGTGGAATGAGCAGTAAGGCAGAAGGGAGGCTCCTTCCCCTTAGCAGAATAGGCTCGTACCACAGCCTGACGGATCCACTTACTGATAGTGGACTTAGCCGGAGGCAGACCCTTCCTAGGTCCAGAAGGGATAACAAAAAGAGAATCAGGCTTCCTAAAAGACTCAGTAGCTATCAAATAGAACTTCAAGGTCCTGACAACATCCAAAGAGTGTAAGACCCGCTCCTTAGAGTTACTAGGATTAGGACACAGAGAAGGCAAAATAATGTCTTGATTGAGATGAAAAGCAACCTTAGGCAAGAAATCTGACTTGAACCGAAACACCACCTTGTCCTCGTATCTCTCAAAGTAAGGAGGTTTAATGGAAAGCGCCGCCAACTCAGAAACACGCCTAACAGAAGTGATAGCCATCAAAAAGGCTACCTTAAGAGTCAAAATAGGCAAAGCAGCCTCACGAATAGGCTCAAAAGGAGAACCCTGCATGGCAGATAAAACCAAATTCAAATCCCAGACTGGTAACAAAGGCTTACGTGGCGGGCGCACGTGAGTAACCCCCTGGAAAAAAGTCTTAACCAAACGGTGGTTGGCAAAAGACCTTTGGAAGAAAATAGCCAAGGCTGAAACATGGCCCTTGAGGGTACTAAGTTGAAGGCCCAAATCCAAACCATGCTGCAAGAATTCCAAAATCCTGGGAATAGAAAAAACCCTACAGGGAAAAGACTTAGACTCACACCAGGCAATGTAAGCATGCCAGACCCTGTAATAGTTAAAGGACGAGGACTTCTTCCTAGCGCTAATCATGGTATCAACAACAGAGGCAGGCAACCCTTTTTCCATCAAGATGGAGGTTTCAGCAGCCAAGCCGTCAAAGCCAGTGATGGTAAATTGGGATGGCGCAGCTGCCCCTGAGTGAGCAGATCTGGATCCTTGGGTAGGACGTACTGATCTACTGCCGACTGCACGATGTCTGCGAACCACACCTTTCTTGGCAAACAGGGGGCCACCAGAATGGCTGGTACCCCCTCCTGGGCTATCTTGCACAGCACCCTGCCCAGCAGAGGAAATGGAGGGAACACAGAGGAGCTGAAACCCCCTCCAAGGCATTGCCAGTGCATCCGTGGCAAAGGCCAGAGGGTCCTGTGACAGAGAGACAAAGAATGGAAGCTTGTGATTATGACGTGAAGCAAACAGGTCCACATCCGGCAGACCCCAGCAGTGGCACAGAAAGCGAAACACCCTGCTGCTGAGGAACCATCCTCCCAGATGAGAAGTCCCCCTGCTCAGGGAGTCCACCTCCAGATTTTCCACCCCTGGGATGTACACTTCCGAGATGCAGGGAACATTCTGTCCGCCCATGACAGTATCAGGGACACTACCTTGAGGGCCCTCTTGCTCCGGGTCCCTCCCTGATGATTGCTGTAGGCAACCGCTGTCTGATTGTCCGAGTGGATCTGAACAGCCCGACCCCGAAGGTGTGGGGTCAATTGAGCGAGAACCAACCTTACCGCCCTCAGTTCCAGAATGTTGATAGGAGTATGGGCCTCCTGGGGGCCCCACTGACCCTGGAATTTCAAGGACTTCCAGAAGCCCCCCCCCCCCCAACCTGTCAGACTGGCATCTGTAGTGACAGTCTCCCAGCAAGGGGACAGAAAGGTCCTGCCCACCAAGAGATTCCTTGAGTCCAGCCACCACAAGAGGGACCGCCTGGTCAGGGGGGACAGAACAAACTCCTGATCCAGGGACACAGGGTCCCGATCCCATACTGACAGTAGGTGAAGTTGAAGAGGTCTCATGTGAAACTGAGCATAGGGAACTGCTTCGAAGCTGGACACCATCAGGCCCACCGGCTGCATCCCCTGCCGAATGGAGGGATGTGGACAAGACAGTAGTAATTGGGCCTGAGCTTGAAGATTCTCCACCTTCGGTTGAGGGAGAAACACTTTGACCTGAGATGCTTCCAGAGTCATGCCCAGAAGTCATGCCCAGAAAGGACCTCACCAGAGACGGAACAGAGAAGACTTGGGATGGTTGATCACCCAGCCGAATGACTCTAGTTTGGTCACTACCACCTGGGTATCCAACCCGCCCTGATGGAAGGACTGGGACGAGATCAGAATGTCGTCCAAATTAGAGAGAATGCGAATGCCCTGAGCTCTCAGCAGAGCCATCACGCCCGCCAGCACCTTGGTGAATACCCTGGGAGCCGAGGTGATACCGAAGGGCAGTGCCACAAATTGATAATGCTGATCTCCCAGAGCAAACCTGAGGAATTTCTGATGACCTGGAAAGATTGGTACATGAAGGTAAGCGTCCTTGATGTCTACGGAGGTCATGAAGTCGCCTGGGCGCAGTGAATTGACTGCAGAGCGCAGCGTCTCCATGCGAAAATGCTTGAATCTGACAAACTTGTTGAGACACTTAAAATCCAAGATGGGCATGAGGGACCCATACTTTTTGGGGACCGTGAAGAGATTGGAATAGAAGCCTCTGCCCCTTTCCCTGAAAGGTACAAGGCAGATGAACCCCAACTCCAGAAAGTTTTTGACCGCAAGACACACGCCCCGAGCTGACAGGGGGTTCTGAGACATCCGGGATCTGATGAATCTTGGGGGCGGCCAGGCTGCAAACTCTATCTTGTAACCGGGGGAAACCACCTCCTGTATCCATCTGTCTGCTACACGTCGCCTCCAGACGTGAGCAAAGAGTCAAAGTCGTCCCCCCATCCGGATGGGTGCGGCGCCTCCTCATGCCTGAGGGGGCTTAGGGGTGGATTTGGGCTTGGGACCCGAGGAGAGGCCGGGGCGGCCACGTCCTCTGCCCCTACCCCAGTAGTCTCCACGTGCTCCAGCAAAGGAAGCTCCTCGACCTGCTCTGGAAGCGTGGAAGGAGGGGAGAGAGGCACCAGTCCCCCAAAAGGGCCGAGACGGCCTCCTACGTTGAGGTAACCTACCACCCCTGGCAAAGAAGTCCAAGCGTTCACCAAAGAGGTGCAGCCCCCTAAAGGGAAAACCAGCGAGAGCCTTCTTAGCAGCGTTATCAGCTACCCACTGATGCAGCCAGACAGAGCTGCGTATAGCCACCAACAGAGAAGAAGTCCTCCCACACATTCTAATGGCATCATCCATAGCAGATAGAACATATGCAACAAATTCATAGCAAAGCAGGGGAGATCTATACTCCTCTCCTCCCGCAACATCAGAGGCCCCATCTAAGAGACTCTTAAGCAGCCCTTTAATAGCAGTAGCTGTAATGGCAGAGGCATAAACCGGGCGCAGCGCGGACCCCACACAGGCAAAGGCATGACAAGCCAGCTGGTCCATGCGCCGGTCCTCACCATCCCGCAGGGTAGTATTGTCAGGAGAATGGAATGCATGACAGATGTATTTGACAACCCCAGAATGGGCGCATCCACCTCAGGAGGATGTCATGCCCAGGGCATGATTATAGAACATACGTATTATGAGTGTATATATGTGTGTGTATATTGGAATATGGACCAGCTGCTTTCCCCTCCACCCGTGTGCCATAAAACACCCTCCTATATAAAAACAGGGCCATGCAGCGTGTACATTCCAACTTAATTAAGACTCTGTGATACTTCCTTGTATGAAGTCAGATCTCTTTGAAGTGCCAGGCTGTTGTCTTTGCTCTGGCCATAAACCGGCAATCAGATAAGGGGACCTGGGAAATAGAATCTCCACCCCACCCTTAGGAATTCCATGGAAATGGAAGGTGTCCTGTTAAGCCATTTTTCCCTCCAAATTCTGGCTAACAAAAAGCTAGGAGAGCTGACATGTTGGTGTGCATTACAAGCTAAGGACCTGGGAACGTAACATCGTCCCAAGCAACAAGCAACCACGGAAAGCTCCAACAAAAAGGACTGCGTAAGGACTTTATATTTAAACTGTTATTTGCTGTATACTCTTTCTGTATTTTTGTATGTCATTTTATTGTTATAAATTACATCCAGCACTGTGATACCTTTTATCAGATTAAATGTTTAATTAATCAGCTCTAGTCTTTGACCTCTAAATAGATGAGCTCACCTTCCTGAGGGAAGCTCTGGTGATACACGTTTATTAGGGTTAATTGATGACTTGCTGGGACTAGTAGTCCCTGTCTGGGGGTCTATTGGCGTGTTAACCCTGGTACCATCACACTCTGTCTGGCGTATTGACCGGGCTGATAGAGTGTGATTGTGACAACTGGTGGCAGCGTCGGGATATATTTAGAGATTTTTAGTGCTTGCTGGATTTTACCCGAAAATCTTAGCACTAAAAGAAATTACTCACATCTTATTGTGTGTAAATTCCAAAGACAGAGCTCAGTGCTGATCTAAGTGACATACCAAAAAGAGTGCAAGACAGTTCTGTCCTTCCCATCTGGTGTTTTACTCCCTCTGCTTCATATCGGAAATATGGAGGCATATCGCAAGCAGTCCAAGCCCGCACTGGAGTTAATGTGCCAAGAAAAGGAGATCCCTACAGCGGGAAAGACCAAGGACCAGCTTATTGCCGATCTTGTGGAAAATGATGCCCGTGCAGCAGAGCTTAGTGATGTGAGGCTAAGTCCTACAGCGGGGACTGAGGGACACCACATTACTCCCCATCAGGACAGTACTCCACATGAAGCCTTGGACTCTTATATGCGGACTGCTTTACAACACCTTGGAGATGTGGATGCTAATATTAAACTCCAGTTGCTTCTCCAGTACCAAACTGCAGAAAGAGAGGCCCAGGCACGAGCTGCTGAGAGAGAGGCCCAGCGCAGACATGAACTGGAGGTCCTGAGGCTGAGAGGGGACGCTTTATCCGCACGCAGTGATGTGCAGGGTGAAGGTGACCACAAACCCCGCTTGGAACATTTCCCCATGATGGAGAAAGATGGTGATTTGGACATATTCCTGAGAGGATTTGAAAAAGTTTGCCGGCAGTTTCATCTTCCTAAAGAGCAGTGGGGACGATATCTAACCCCACGGCTGCGAGGAAAAGCTCTGGATGTGTTTGCTTCTCTTCCCTCTGAAAGAGATCAGGACTATGAGGCAATAAAATCTGCCCTGCTAAAAAGTGCTAATCTGACTCCAGAAACCTATCGGAAGAAGTTTAGGACTTTACAACAGAGCACCACAGAGAGTTGCACTGAACATGCAGGTCAGCTAAGGACTGCATTCAGGCAATGGACTGGGGGCCTACAAGTCACCACTTATGAGGCCCTGGAGGACTTGATGGTTCTGGATCAGTTCCTCCAAACCAGGAGCTGTGAAGCCAGAGAGTGGATTTTGGACCGCAAGCCCAAGACAGTCGCAGAAGCCGCAGAACTAGGAGATGACTTTGCCAATAACCGTGCACCAACAGCGAAGCGTGGTTCTGCACAAGCTGGATCAAGTACCTGGAAGGGAGCTGCACACCCACAGAATGCCAGTAGGCCAACTGGGAGATTCCTGCCGTCCACACCAAGAGCAACAGGAACCACATCGGGTCAGGGGGACACCCGCCGATGTTACAGATGCAACAAGATTGGGCACCTGAGTGCCACCTGCCCCAACAAAAAGAATTCTCCACCGGCAGTTGAAGGACACCCAGCCGTTTTTCTGGTGTCTGGAACAGTGGAGAAGAGAGCGGATAACCTGCAGAGCGTAACTGTGGGTGACCGGGTGACCGTGGGTCTACGTGATTCGGGGGCCTCCTTTACCTTAGTGCGGCCTGAAGTGGTGGATACCGAGGACATCATCCCTGGAAAAACCATGGCTTTAAAAGGAATTGGAGGTGTGCGCCCGGCTGTACCCATGGCCCGTGTGTACCTGGATTGGGGTACAGGCAAAGGTTTGCGGGAGGTGGGGGTCTCTGAGGACATCCCTGTCAGTGTTCTGCTGGGGAATGATTTGGGTCGGATGCTATGCCATTATGCTCCAGAGGACACTGCCTGCACACCACAAGGGCTAGGAGACAGCCCTGATCGTTCTGAGGTACTGTACGAGACTTTGGGGGACACTGTGAAATGTGATAACTGGGAGGGAGTGCAGGGGGCTGATAAATGTTTACCTGTAACTGAACCAGTTGTGTCTTCCAAAAGTGGAGTGGGGTGTATTGTGAAATGTAATGCCAATGAGTTGCCTGTGTCAAAACCTAGCGGAGATGGGCTAGGGGGAGGGGTTGGTGGGCCCCTGGTGACAGGTAAGGATGAGGGACCAGCAGTGAATGATGTGTCCCCATCCTGTAAGCCGGAGATGGCTGAGGAGGAGGAGGGAGGAAGGAGTGATGTAGCTGTATATGATGCCTGTAACGTTGTTATGTCCGGGACTGAGGGGGAGGAAGGTAAACCCCAGGGAGGAATATCAATGGTGGCAGTGGTTACACGTCAGCAGTGTGCCAGAGCTGCAGCTGTAAAAAGAAGGGAGGATGGTGATGACTCACAAGCCGAAGCAGAGAAGGGTGGAGATGGTAGTTCACCTGAGGGAAATGTGTCCCCTGATGCCACGAGGTGGGGGGAGGGCAATGAACATTTCCGGGAAGCTCTGCACAGTGATCCTTCCCTTGAAGGGCTGAGACAGCGTGCTGAGCAGCCAGGCGCTAACTCAGATGGGCATCGGGTATATTGGGAAAACAATATCCTGAACTGGGAGTCCCTTTCCAAAGACATGCTAGGGCCCCAGGAGAGAGAAAGGCAGTGGGCTGGGACAGGTAGCGCCACCTTGCAGCCAGCACTGCAGACAGACAACTCTGGGAGGCAGTTAGGAAGCCTAGCTTCCAGCTCCCCGGAAAAGCCAGGTGACCGAGCATTTGGGCCGAGTCAGGAGGGCCTGCGGCTAACCGCAGACTTCCTGAATCGTCCCAAAGCTGGGGCTGTGGCAAAGGGAACAACCCCTGGCTCCCGGGATCTGCCACGTGATGCAGGTCCAGGGCAGCCTGTATCAAAGCTGAGTGAGAGGCAGGAAGGATCAGGGGAGATGGAGCAAACTACGCCTTGGCCTAACATGAGGGTCATTCCGGCCACATGCGGGCCCCTTCATCTTATTCACCAACATGTGGGAAACATGGGTGCTGGTGTCCCGATCACAGGAGTCCCTCTTTCAACGCCTGCGTCAGGCGCTGGAAAAGATGGATTTCCTGGGAACATGGACAGCCAAATCCCAGTGTTGCCCAATAATTCGGATGCAGAGGAAAAACATGCCCCTGGGCCCCTGTGCTTCTTACCTGGTGATGATGTGTCCCTTCCTGCCTCGAGCACAGCCCCCCAGATGCCAACATTAGGCTTGGAAGCCCCAGGGATTAGAAAGACTCCGCCCGCAGGCCCAGGCCGGCCTGAACCCACTACTGTGGATCCGGGTGGCACTAGGAACAAGAGCGACTGGGGACCTTTCATCTCATCTTAGGTGTGCGTTTTGGGAAAAGTGACTGTGGGTCACTATTCCCAACTCGCCATCTTAAGGGGGAGGTGTCATGCCCAGGGCATGATTATAGAACATACGTATTATGAGTGTATATATGTGTGTGTATATTGGAATATGGACCAGCTGCTTTCCCCTCCACCCGTGTGCCATAAAACACCCTCCTATATAAAAACAGGGCCATGCAGCGTGTACATTCCAACTTAATTAAGACTCTGTGATACTTCCTTGTATGAAGTCAGATCTCTTTGAAGTGTCAGGCTGTTGTCTTTGCTCTGGCCATAAACCGGCAATCAGATAAGGGGACCTGGGAAATAGAATCTCCACCCCACCCTTAGGAATTCCATGGAAATGGAAGGTGTCCTGTTAAGCCATTTTTCCCTCCAAATTCTGGCTAACAAAAAGCTAGGAGAGCTGACATGTTGGTGTGCATTACAAGCTAAGGACCTGGGAACGTAACATTGTCCCAAGCAACAAGCAACCACGGAAAGCTCCAACAAAAAGGACTGCGTAAGGACTTTATATTTAAACTGTTATTTGCTGTATACTCTTTCTGTATTTTTGTATGTCATTTTATTGTTATAAATTACATCCAGCACTGTGATACCTTTTATCAGATTAAATGTTTAATTAATCAGCTCTAGTCTTTGACCTCTAAATAGATGAGCTCACCTTCCTGAGGGAAGCTCTGGTGATACACGTTTATTAGGGTTAATTGATGACTTGCTGGGACTAGTAGTCCCTGTCTGGGGGTCTATTGGCGTGTTAACCCTGGTACCATCACACTCTGTCTGGCGTATTGACCGGGCTGATAGAGTGTGATTGTGACAGAGGACATGACCAACGCTTAATCACATCAGCAGGAAAGGGATACCTCTTGCCCCAGGCACCCCAGGTAGCTTGCTAGGCCGTTTCTTTGAGCACCAGATTATTAAAGTGAGTCTGCTCTGGGAACTCCAAGTGTGGCTTCACTGTATGAAAAAGCTCACCCTGCTGCTGCGGAGCCACTGCAGGAGGGGAAATACAAAGCACTTCAAAAATGTGAGACAACAACCTATCAGTGTCATCTGAGGACCATTGGTCTTCTCCAAAGGGAGACCCGGTATCACCATAAACCCTAAGTTGTTCCTCAGATGATTCTGAATCAGAGAATAGTTCCCCCTCCACAAGGGGACCATAACCCGAAATGTCAAAGAATTCCTCAGCCTCAACAGGGAAACAGCGGGGGATAGATGCCGCTTCTTGGCAGAAGCTTTACACGGGCCCGACCCAGCAATATGCTTTTCAATGCTGGCCACCTGTGCAGCCAAATCCGCTTGAGACTCACCGCTAGTATGCCCCTCGCTGGGGGTCAAATGCAAACGTGGGGGGGTAGGCGAAGCCAGAAGGGGCGCCGCACCAGGGCCCATAGCAGGCGACCCAGAATGCAGCACAAGTACCTGCTGGGCGCAGGTTACACATACCCCGACATCTTCACTTATAGGGGAAACCCCACATGCAACACACAGCCTGGCTTGTCCCGAAGGAACCCCTAGCACATTATCCCCAGAAGCCTCCATATGGTGATTTTTACAAAAAAATGCACAATAGTCAGAACAGGGACACAGCTAAACAGCCACCCTATTTGGGATGCCCCCCGAAACTCGCTAGGGTAAGTGGGAGATTGACAATAGGCAGGGCCGAGAGAACCACAGTCAAGGGATCCGCCTGCAAGACACAACAATGTAAACCATAAGCATCCCTGGCCATACAATAATACACCAAAGATAAAAACCCCGTAAAGGGACTCACGGACCAAGCCGACAAGCGCACAGATAAGCTGATCACCAACCTGCATGGCAGCACCGCAATGGAAGGGCCACAAAATGCCGCCAACAGCAGTACCTAGAGGGGCGGGCCGCCGGCACATGACGCGGAGCGCGTCAAATTGCGGTACCTACCCCCCCGAAGAGCGTGAAAACCAGATCACGTGACGCGCCGGCGCCATGACAGTGAAACAAAAAAGCACAGTAAAGGCGCCAACCACCGCGGAGCGCTGTACAACGGCCTCCACACACACACCAAACACGAAGTGACAAAAAACACAGTAGAAAAACACAAGTGTACTTCCCAGGCGTCCCCTGCCGATGCAATGAGGGGGTCCTGCTCAACCAACAGCGTGAAAAGGGGGGGGGGAATAAATATCCAGAGATAAAGGGCTGGGGGCATCCCAATGAGGCTCACCATAAAAAGCCTGTCGCTAGCCTTTGGTGCAGGGTCTTGCGGCCTGGAGCAACGCTCCTTCAGCACCTGACCCTAGTGCTGTCCTACCTTCACCCGAACCATCAGCTGTGGCTGGGAGGCAACGGGTCCAGAACGGGTGGAAATAAGCCTGCAGGGCCCTAGGCAAAGCCCACTCCCTGCGCAGAAGAAGCCATCTTCATCTTCGCAGTCCAGACTGCAGAAAGACTCTGGGAATTAGTGGGAGGTTCCTGGCTATTTAAGGGGCCGGGAGTGGCCATAAGTCTTTTTCTGCAGTCCAGCACCATCTTGTGGATGTATTACAATGTGTAAGGAATATTCTGGAACAGGACGTGCTGTATACTTGGAATAAATAGATAAAGCAGATATCTGCCCCTTTAAAGTACTTAATTGAATACCTTCATCCAGACCCTTTTGCAAAAACTCCAATATTCTGGAAAAAATTCTACAAGCAAATCCCTTAGACTCGCACCAAGCGATAAATGCTCGCCAAACTTTATAGTAGATCATTGATGAAGACTTCTTCCTGGCCTGAATCATAGTCTGGATGACTCTGGCAGAAAAAACCTTTTCTGCCAAGATGAAGAATTCAATGGCCAGGCCGTCAAAGCCAGAACTTGGGGTGCCTTAGAGGCCCCTGTGTAAGAAGATCTGGATCGACGGGTAACCTCCACGGGTCGCCTTCTGACATCCTTACTATGTCTGAGAACCAGCTTCTTCTTGGCCACCAAGGAGCCACCAGAATGGTTGGGACTCCCTCGTGAGCTTCTTTTTTAGTACTCGCCCTAGGAGTGGAATCGGAGGGAATGCATAAAGAAGCTTGAATGCGGACCACTGAAGAGTCAGGGCATCTGTTGCTACTGCTAGCGGATCCCTGGACCGGGACACAAACCTTGGCACCTTCCGATTGTGCCGTGATGCAAAAAGATCTATGTCCGGAATCCCCCAGCGCATGCATAGGGATTGAAAAACTCTCTGACTGAGAGACCACTCTCCCTGATGCAGGGCCTTTCTGCAGAGGTGATCGGCCTGCAAGTTGTCCACTCCCGGTATGTGTACTGCCAAGATGCAGGGAACCTGTTACTCGGCCCAATGAAGAATCTGGCTCACTTCCATGAGGGCTTGCCTGCTTCTGGTGCTCCCCTGGTGATTGATGTATGCCACTGCTGTCCCGATTGTCTGTTTGAACCCGGAGGGGATGCCCCTTCAGATGGTATGTCCAATGTCTGAGACACAACCGAATTGCTCTCAATTCTAAAATATTTATGGGAAGTCTGCTCTCCTTCGGGCTCCACTGTCCTTGGATTGTTTGTGACCCCATGACACCCCCCCAACCAGATAAACTGGCATCTGTGGTGATGATTATCCACTGTACTGGAAGAAAAGATTTGCCAACCTGAAGAGGCTGAGGGTTCAGCCACCAGGTTAGGGACTGCCTTGTTGACTGTGTCATGCAAAATGGATGATCCAGAGTCTGTGGATCTTGATCCCAGACCGAGAGCAATTCCGTCTGAAGGGTTCTTGTGTGAAACTGTGCAGAGGGCACTGCCTCGAAGCAAGATACCATCAGGCCCAACAAACTCATTCCCTGACGAATTGTTGAGTGAGGGCAGGCCAGGAGACCCTGTACCCTGGCCTGAAGTACCAATCTCTTCTGATCTGGCAGAAACACCTTTTCCTGAGAAGTGTCCAATGAAATTCCCAGAAAAGACATAACTCTTGAAGGTATGATATTCGATTTTGGATAATTCACTATCCAACCGAATTCCTCTAATGTCGACAAGACCATCTGTGCATCCTTCTGGGCCTCCTGACAATATGTGGCCCATATCAACAGGTCGTCTAGGTAAGGTATTATACGTATACCCTGACCTCTCAGATAAGCCATGAGACCTGCCAATATTTTGGTGAATACCCTTGGAGTTGAGTCACAAACAAAAATGGAGGCCATCTACTGCAAATCATAGATACTTCTGATGACCTTGAAAAATCGGAATGTGCAGGTACGCATCCTTTATATCCACTGTGGCCATGTAATCTCCCAGCTGAAGTGCCAATACAGTGGATTTCAATATTTCCTTGTGGAACCTCCTCAGAAGGACGAATCTGTTGAGGCCCTCGAGATCTAATATCGGGCGTAACGATTTGTCTTTTTTGGGATTATGAAAAGATTTGAGTAAAACCCCTGACCTCTCTCTAAGGGAGGGACAGGACATACTACTCCAATCTCTAACAGGCGAGAGACTGCAGATCTCATTGCTTCTGCTTTCTGTGGATTTCGGGATACCTCGGACCGAAAGAACCTTCGAGGAGGCTTGGCTGTTAACTCGATCTTGTAACCTGAGGTCACGACCTCTTGTATCCAAAGATCTGTTACATGGCGCCTCCAAACGTGCGCAAACTGCAGAAGCCGTCCCCCCACCTGCAAGGGTGGGGGCGTCCCTTCATGCCTGAGCGGGCTTGAAGGAGGTTTGGCCTTGTTTCCTCAAGTTGCTTTTGCCTTAACTTGGAACTTCTTTCAGAAATTTCTCCGGTATGTCTGAAAGGCAGCAACTCTACCTCCCCGAAAGGGCGGAGGGTTAGAAGGCCTGCGTACAATAGAACTAGACTTCGGATTCTGTGGCAGAATAATACAATTCTGTGAAATACTCACCTGTAGAATTGGTATTATAAGTATACAGTACGTCCTGCTCCAGATAGATTACTTACACTTGGGTTATCCTCCGCCAGATGGCGCTGCACTGCAGAGACATGCAAAACAGGCTCCTCCCGGCCCCTCAAATACCCGGGGACCTCCCACAAATCCCCAGCATTGAAAAGCAGTGAACAAGAAACCGGGAGAATTTAACCACCCAAAAACTGGTAACTATAACAATGATGACAATCACCATACAGGGGATCCAGAATAATGCAAAAACCAGGGTGGGGTGGAGCAGGTTGTACTGTATACTTTTAATACCAATTCTACAGGTGAGTATTTCACAGAATTGTATTATTCTTAGTATACAGTACGTCCTGCTCCAGATAGATTACACTTGGGACATCCAATAGCAGTGTCCATAAAGTAGGGTGGGATCCCCAATAAAAAAAGGTAACAGCAGACAGTTTAAACCACTGCCGCCTGCAAAACCTTGCGGCCAAAAACAGCATCAGCTGGGGACTTAATGTCAACCTTGTAAAACTTTGAAAAGGTATGAACAGAAGACCAAGTAGCGGCCTTGCAAACTTGTTCAACAGAAGCCTGGTGCTGGAAGGCCCAAGAGGCACCAATAGCCCGAGTAGAAAGAGCAGTAAGGCGGAAGGGAGGACTCTTCCCCTTAGCAGAATAGGCCTGAATCACAGCCTGATGGATCCATTTGCTGATAGTAGACTTGGCAGGAGCCAACCCCTTCCTAGGACCAGAAGGGACCACAAAAAGAGCATCAGTCTTCCTGAAGGACGCAGTGACTACTAGGTAATACTTCAGACACCTGACCACATCAAAGGAATGCAAAACCCTTTCCTTAGCATTGCTAGGATTAGGGCACAATGAAGGAAGAACAATATCCTGGTTCAAATGAAAAGCAGACACCACCTTAGGCAGGAAATCCGGCTTAAAGTCTCTCAAAGTATAAGGGCTGGATAGACAGAGCCGCCAGCTCAGACACACGCCTGACCGAAGTAATAGCCACCAGAAAGACAACCTTGAGGGTAAGTACAGCCAGAGCAGCATCCTGAATAGGTTCAAAGGGAGCACCCTGCAAGGCAGACAGGACCAAGTTCAAATCCCAAACAGGGACCATAGGTTTTCGTGGGGGACGCACATGAGTAACCCCCTGAAAGAAAGTCTTGACCAAAGAATGCTGAGCAAAAGACTTCTGAAAGAAGACAGACAGGGCAGAAACCTGACCCTTCAAAGTACTGAGTTGGAGACCCGACTCCAACCCTTGCTGTAAAAACTCCAGAACCCTGGGAACTGAGAACACCCGACAGGGAAGAGACCTAGACTCACACCAGTCAATGTAAGCATGCCAAACCCTATAATAAATGGAAGAGGAAGTTTTCTTCCTAGCCTTCACCATGGTCTCAACCACTGAGGCAGACAAGCCTTTCTCCATCAAGATGGAGGTTTCAGCAGCCAGGCCGTCAAAGCCAGAGTTTGTAAATTGGGATGGCGTAAGGGGCCCTGAGTGAGCAGATCTGGCACTCCTGGCAGGACGTACTGATCTACTGCCATCTGCACCACATCTGCGAACCACACTCTTCTTGGCCACCTGGGGGCCACCAGAATCACTGGCACCCCTTCCAGAGCAATCTTGCGCAGGACCCTGCCCAGCAGGGGGATGGATGGACAAAACCTCAAATATCTGAACCAGCAGTCTGTCAGTATCATCCGGGGTCCAGGGGTCAGAGCCAGAATTGTCATGACCCCTGAGTCTCTCGTCAGATGACCCTGAGTCATAAAACAGCTCCCCTTCGTCCGATGGGGTGTAGCCATACAGATGCAACAACCCATCAGATTCCATAGGAGACGGAGTGGCGGCAGGAGTTAAGTGACGCTTTTTAGCGGAGGCCTTACGCGCTAAGGTATTACCAATCAATTTTTCAACACTGGCCAGTCTAGCAGACACATCAGGTTGAGAATCCCCGCTTGTATGCAATTCAATGGGGGTGAGACTCAAGCTTGGGGGAGTAGGTGAAGTGAGACGAGGTGCAGGCCCAGCCACCGGAGGGGCGGGTTGCAACGTTAGCGCCTGCTGTGCGCAAGGAACACAGACCCGCGCGCTGTCACTGCTGATAGGTGAGATCCCACAAGCTACACACAGCCGGGCTTCCCGAAGGAAGCCCGGTCCCAATATCCTGGGATGCCTCCATATGGTGATTATTAGGCACAATATGCCAGTAGGGATTGACGCTATAAAGCAACCCTGGATGCCCCAATGACCCGCTAGGGAAGTGGGAGTACTTATACTAGGCCCAACTACAATTACACCGGGCCGGGAGAAGCCACTGGATTCACCCGTCTGAAAGACACAATGAGAAGAAGGGGTATACACAGTAAATAACGAGTATTAAAGTCGCCCGTGAGGGCACTTCCAGACCGCGGGAGGGGGGACCATTACACACACGCGCGCGCGACTGTACAGGGAAATGGCGCCAAACGAACCTCGAAGGCGGGCCAGAGCGAGCCGTGACGCAGGGCGCGCCAGGCCAGCCCCCCCCCCCCCCCCCGAAGAGCGCGAAGTCCACCAGACAAACAGCCAATGAGGACGCAGGAGCGTCTGAGGCGACGGAGCGTCTGAGGCGATCCAAATGAAGGAAGAGGCGCACACGGCGGCGGCGGCGTTTGCAATAGCAAAAAGACAAGTCAGCGCGGCGGTTGACACCACATATACTAGTTCCAACACACATGCCAACAGGCGGTATGCATGAATCACGATACATGCTCACCCACACACCCTCCCCCCCTTCTTTTCCTCCCGAAGGCTATGGGGAGAATGAGGGAGGATGGCGGCCCTTTGTACAGTGCCCATTACTACCGGGGCATGGGAAAATAATGCGGGAGGGGCATCCCATAAAGGCTCACCATCAGCCTATACCGCCTACCCTACCCGCCTAGGCTGGGAGGCACATCACATCAAGGATGGGTGGGAATAGTCCAACAGGGCCGCAGGCTTTAATAGCCCCGCTCACCTGCAACAGAGTGATAATTTCATGCCTTCGCAGTAAGCACTGCAGAGAAATCTGGGGATTTGTGGGAGGTCCCCGGGTATTTGAGGGGCCGGGAGGAGCCTGTTTTGCATGTCTCTGCAGTGCAGCACCATCTGGCGGAGGATAACCCAAGTGTAAGTAATCTATCTGGAGCAGGACGTACTGTATACTAAGAATAGTAGACTTACCACCAGTAGCCTCCTTAACCATGTCGTGTAAGCACTCCCCAAACAGACGCCCCCCCTTATAGGGGAGTCCTGTTAGATGCTTCTTAGAGATTGTGTCAGCTGACTATTACTTTAGCCATAAGGCACGCCTCAAAGTCACCACCAGTGCTAACCCTCTGGCACTTAACTTCATCAGATCATCCATAGCTGTGATCATATACTTGTTGATATCCAAACTAGTCTGAATCAGCTGGGAGCATGACCTCCGATAATGACCCGAAGAAGTGTTGGAGTCTAGTTGTTTTAATCTCCTGCTCGCCAAAGCCGCTATGGATGTAGCACAGGCCGGACGCAAGATCGACCCCACAATAGCATAAGCATGGCGTGCTAACTGATCTATGTGTTTATCCGCTGGATCCTTTGAAGAAACACTGTCAGAGGGAGGCATAACTGCAGTCTTAGAAATTAGCTGACACTGGAGCATCCACCTTAGGGGTACAAGACCATAGCTCAACATCCTCTAAAGAAAAAGGATACATAATATCTAGGACTCTAGGAACGGCAGGAAGACTATCCGGCTTCTGCCATTCCTTTTGAATCAATTTTCGAATAATGTGTATGCACCAGAAAAACTGTCCTTTTTTCCGGCTTAAACCAGTCCCCCTTTTTCTTTTTGGGGACTTCTGGGCCCGAAAAATCCATAACTTCCAAAATGGATGCAATCAACTCATCCATCTTCTCCCCTTGTTTAGAAGACTCTGAATCCGAGTCCCTACTGGATGAAGCCTCCCCAACGGAATCCTCCTGGGAGACTATGGCAGCAATAAAATCCTCTTCAGATTCAGAAGAATTCAAATGCTTCTTTTTTCCGAAGCTTTCCTAGGAGTCGGAGATTCTGAACGATTCTCTACGCGGGCAAATCTATCTGCCAACTCTTTAAGGACATCCCTGTCCAGAGGTTGGGCTGCCGAGGGGGACTTAGGATCTAATTGCCCGAAGACAGGGGACGAAACCCTTGCAGGAGGAGACATCTGTCTTCCACATTCAGCAACTATCACTGTTGCACAATGCCTGCACACCGTGCGATCCTCATCCAGTGCCTGTTTGCATACTAGACATGGGGTAAATCTATCTGCTAAACGGTCAGATATGATTACCCCAGATGCCTCCGTCATGGTGATTAATACTAGATTACCTCCCAGGGATATAAAAACTAGATAGTCCCGACAGTCGCAAGACTATTCTAAGACCTCAGAGAGTGAACCACACCAATATATTGCCCGTCTTTTCTCACAATCTAAAAGACAAAAGAAGAAAAATAAAAAATAAAGACATTAATATATATGAAAAAAATATCATATTATTACACATAATTGTTAAGAAATGACCTACCTAAGATTTAGGTCCGCTTGAGAGTGGCCGTGCAGCCATCAAGCACTACCAAAGAAGAACCGCAAAAACGGCGGTACTTTGGTCCTTCACCCGGCCGAAAATCTTCCAGTGAGAGCGGTCGGAGGAGAACCGCAATGTTAGCGGTACTTGCCGCTTAGTCCCGGCCAAAAATGTTGCAGTGCGAGCGGCGGAGGAGAACCACGATGTTAGTGGCACTTTCCGCTTAGTCCCGGCCGAAAATCTTCCACTGAAAGCGGCCGGAGGAGAACCGCAATGTCAGCGGTGCTTGCCGCTTAGTCTCGGACGAAAATGTTGCAGTGCGAGCGGCTGGAGGAGAACCGCGATGTTAGCGGTACTTGCCGTTTCACCCGGCTGAAAATCTTCCAGGGCGAACGGGGTAAGAAAGGAGCCCCACACCAGTGATCGCTGCTAAGTTAAGCCGAAAATGTTTCCACAGCGTCGGGTAGCTTCCGTGCCTCGAGTGGGAGGAGGCAAACATTCCACATGAATTTCCGGAAGAAGCCTGCTTGACCCCGCCCCCTTAAAGGAGCACGAATTTTGAATCTTATAGCTAGTAACACGTGGGAAAGAGCAATAAAGAGGAAATTGATTCCCCTGGTTCCTCTCAATCAGGCTCACCAGACAAAAGCCTTCTGGCTGCTTTTTCCTGTGGCACCCCACAGCGTCCCAAGACCCTGGTGCTTACCTTACCATCCTGATCCGAATGCAGCTTAGCTGCTGAGGCAAAGTGGGTCCATTCAGATCCAAGGAGTATAAGGGCCAAGGAATAGTCAGGTTTCCATTACCCCCACTTCCAAGGCATAATTCCATTAAAACAAAAAAATAAATGAGAGAGGAGTTAGATGCACCCTTGCATCCCAGTCCCAACTGCAAGAATAAAAACTGGAGTGGAAGAAGTCAGCCAGGAAGATATAGGCCCGGGAAGTGGAGCCACACCTTTGTATTGCAGTCCACGCCCTTCGGTCGAGATTAACCCCAATCGTCTCTGAAGTCTGATGGCCTGAAGTAAAATGGAAGAGAAATTATAAAATTAACCCCCCCCCCCACCTTTTATGTTAGGTGGTAATGCAAAGATTTTTGCCAAAAAGCTTAATGTGCTTGCTTTCATGGTCTAAGCTGGTTCAATGATTTCTAATGAACAAGTATACCTGTATTAGCGCACAAAGCTAGGAAGCCTGCATCTGGTCCTCTGTAGGATGGAAATTTAATATATTACCTCCATGAGATAAATCTGTGCCCATGGTTTATAGGGGCTCACATTGAAGTCAATGTAGACAATGAACGGAATTTAAAATGTTTATAGGAACAAATGAGTGCATGATATAATTCATGTAGACTTGTGTGCAGGCTGAAAAGGCTCATATATTAAGACTGACCTTGAGTAGCCCCCGGGGGAAATCACTGCCTTCATTCACTCCTTGTAGATTGGCAATGAATTCCTGACAGTTCATCTTCTTTCCAATATTCTGAAAAAGGGAAGGTCAAGCATTACAGTGATGTATTTCTTCTACCTACATTAATTACAAGAGACACATGCCATGAGGTGTCATGTCTAAAGAACTGGCAATGTTTTAACTTAACCGCAAAGACTAATAAAAACAGAAGAATATATAATTGATCTAGTTTCTAATAAAACCAATAAAAACTCCAGCAATTTAACTGTGCAAATAGTGTTCGGTTTTAGGAAATCTCCATCTGCAAAGTAAACCCAGCTTGGGGGGGGGGGGGGGGGGGGGGGGGTAAAGGTTTCTTTGGGGGGGGGTGGTTAGTCTCCACACTTCCTGTTATGGGGTTCAGGGGGGGGGGATTCTGCACACTGACTGTTATGGAGAACAGATGCAGGTGGGTGATCAGCGTGTGTGCTGTGGTGCAGCAGCAGATCTGTTAATGGAGGACAGGTGTCCAGGCTGCACAATGCCTGGAGGAGGAAGAGAGATTCTGACCAGTTGCAGCTGTTCCAAAAAGATGTACTGTTATTAACAATGGTATAAAGTAGCAGCTTTGTTCATGATTTAAAGAGCTCAACATCTAAACTTTTTTTTATGTTCGCTGGCTAGTTTTATAAAATTTTAATTTTTAATATTTCACATTAGGGAATACCGGTCTTTTCATCCTAAATAATTGAATTAAATGCTACTATTCTTATTGTCACGTAATCTCAATTATTTTCTGCTACCATACAATGGGATTACCAACTTGGCATCTAAATAAGTTGGGTTGTTATTACTGCATGGCTTGTATTCTCAGGACGCCTACAATTAACCTTTGGAAAAATACAGTTTTTGTTAAAAGAAAATACTGTAAAAGGTCAGATGCGCTGTCCTCTTTGTTTGTTTGAAATATATAAAAAATATACATTTCAGTGGAATGCATGATAGCATGCTTAAAAATAGAAATAACTTCCATCAGAGCAAAAGAACAGGTGTGCTGAACCCAGGCTCTGGCTCTGCTGCACTGATTACAGGCAGTGCTGGTTCACTGCCAGATGGATTTCTTTATGCCGCAGGTCTGCCACCTGCCATGCCCACATGTTTTCTGCCCCTCTCTCCCTAGGCTGGGCCTTATGCTTTGCACCTGACTGGTCCTAGCTGCCATGGTCAAGGTCATCACTTTACTGGTTACGATGGGCCTAGATACTATAGGTGTATAGTCTGGGCCCCTAAGACATATGTGATTGCTGGGCCCTATTCTTTCAGCCTAATAGGTGTGGCTGCTATGGGGCCCAGTCATTACATTACAGATTTGGGGGGCACCCAAACACTATAGTCTGCTTACTGTGGCTACCCACAATACCATATAAGTGTAATGACTGGGCCCCATGATATCTGGAGTCTGATCAGGTCTGGCTGCCATTACAGATTATGGGAAACTCAAACTATAGGCTATGCAGTCTTTTCTCATTCCCATAACCTATGTGTGGTGGCTGGGTGACCACATTAAAGATTATGGGGAACCCATAAACTATAGGCTATGCAGTCTTTGCTCATTCCCATAACCTATGTGTGGCGGCTGGGTGACCACATTACAGGTTATGGGCGGCACAGGCACTATAGGCTGTGTATTCTGCTCCCCCATAACATTTCTGTGATGGCCGTGCCCCATGCTTTGAGTCTGATTAGTCATGTAAACACATGTCATCGGGGCCCAAACACTATAGCAGGTGTATTCTGGACCCACCATAACTTATAATGTGATGACTGTTCGAATAAGTTGTCTTGGCAGTAGCTATTGCATGCTGGCCAGTGCCAGACACGGATTTCATTCTGAGCAAATTCCACTTCAGAGAGGGTTTTACTGTATGCAGCTAGTCCCTATACTCCTCACTCATATCTGTACAATGAACTGGGGGACCATTTCAGTTCCCCCCTGAACTGTGTCAGGGACAAGAAGGTAACTTTGCATGTAGAACTGGAAGTCCCAGTCACTGTTGCTGAAAGTGGCAGTGAGTGGGTCAATTACATGAAGGTTAGTGGCTTTGCCATGACATATTTGTATGTATGTTTTTAGTGCCATACTGTCAGAGGGAGGGCACAAGTAAGTTGTAACTGCTGAAAGAGAGGCACTCTCCCAACCCCATGCCGCTGAATGCTTTTCCCCAGCTCCAGTAAGAGTAGCTGAGCCAGTGGGTGGGCGTAGCCTGTGCATAGCAGCTCCAGTTAAGATCAATGACTGTCTCTGTACAAGGGATCTACTGGTGCAACACAGGAACCAGGTGGCAGATAAGTCTCGTGCCCCTTGTTCCCGAGGTCTGAAAAAAAGTCCTCAAAGGCCGACTTTCCCTTTAACAAAAATACACTTCTCAGCATTGAAATATTCTATACATATCAATATATTTAGTATCAAGTATATGGGCATAATGTAGAAATAAATGCCGTTACACATCTTGGCATGTTATCAATTATTAGTTATTAATGGTTGCAATTACTGCCAATATACACCTCAGTTGCACTCAATAGAAATCAAGTCCAGAGACGCTGCAGGCAATAGTAGCACATTTACATCATGCATGCTACTCATAATAGCATGAGCAACAATGATCTGGCATCCTGTTGAAAAATGACTCCTGGGACACTTTGGCGAAATAGCCATACCACTGGTTTCATGATCAGGTTAGACGGGTCCAGATACAGTACATTATGCCACCCCCCAACATGCTGCGCGTAGGACAGGTGTGACCATGTCCCGTGACAGATCTCCCTATGAATGCAAATTTTCACCTGGTGTTGAATCATCCCAAAGGTAGATGATGAAAGTAAATTGCAGTTTTCTCTCCTAAAAAGGAGTGCTTTCACCTAGCTCTGAGTCGACCCCATGGTCTCCACTATCACAGCATCTGAGTCAAAAGCAGGACTCGTTGTTGAAGAAATTAGCCCTTCAATCCTTATGTGGATCACCATGCTGACCTTTAAAAATGGTAGCATGAGGTCAATAAAACACCCCTAACTGGTTAAAGATTCAATTTCACTTAAATTACAAAGTCAATTACTAAGCCCTATTCTTTCAAACATACATTCTGCCTTTGCAGAGGTTCACCTCTGCTCCCCTTTTGTAGTCATTCCAGCTCATCGTCATTCAACACATTGAGACACACAACAACTTAGCAAACTTTGCTTTTATTACCGTCCCACAAGTACAGATTAGAGCAAGGGGTTTGAAAATGTGATTATTTGCAGATCTTGGCAACCCCTGGCTACTTGATTTTCTTAACCTTACAGGTTCTTCTTGTTGCTATTTCAATATTGAGGGGTATGGGTCTATACCTAACCATATACGTTTGCCTACTTATTGTATAAATACAGTACATTTGGATCCAAATCATTAAAATATGGCCCAGTACATAATAATAGGACTAGGGGCAACATAATACCCAGGAAATATCATGTGCATGTGCCATATAGACATCAGGCATCTTTTCTTTGCCAGTATATTACAAAGAGCCAATTTTAGTTTTGATCACCATGCTAACAACCTAGACAAAGTCGTTTCCTAAGACTAAGAGAATAAAGTTCCCCTTGCCACACATGTCATATACCATACTTTTTTACCAGTATATATATTGTTTTGATTAAAATTTTAGCATTTTGAAACAAAAAGTTGTAATAGAACAAAGTGTGAAGGTGCATCTAAAACTTGCAACCAAAATTAAAACAGAATGCACAAGACACAGGGCATAAGAGTACACATGTCCTAATTAAAAGTGCATGACACAAGGTCATGTCCATGTACAATCAGTAAAGTTGGTGTAAATAATTAAAGGGGAAGAATCGTTTAAAGAGGTGGTATCCAATGAATGCGGAGATGAGAAAATCAGTAAAGTAATATGAAGAGACTCTAAGGTCAAAAGTATACCTTTCTCAAATTATATGTACTGTCACTATGTAGATTTGACAGGTAGCATCTACTATTTTTGTAAAATACATCATTAGCTTGTTTCCACTACTCTTTTAGAATTATGTTGGCAAAAAAAAAACAAAGTAAAAGTAATATGTTTTATTGGCCGGTTGAAAGGCAAGCTTTCAAAGCCCTTTAGGATTCTTCAGGCATAATGGTAATGTTTTTTATTATAAAGCATTAAAGGGCATCCGTGAAGAGTTATGCGGGCCAAAACACAGGTTCTATCACTCAACTGGCTTTTGGTCGGCTTTACTGGGGCGTGCCATGTAGGGATGCACCTGTGTGTGAAACCCCCAGTTTGCCTAGTATTCTTACCATCACATGGCGCATGTGCAGACTCTTCTTCAATCTGAATACATAGTTGAGTGATGCCAGCCAATCAGAATGGATTGCATCATCTGCCAAATCATTCTGAATGAATGGAGTTCCAGGTGCCTCCCACCAGGTGCTTCTCTCAAGCAAATATGTGCACGAGTAAGAGCATCCACTGCAGAAAACTGAAGTGAAATACCTGAAGACCAGGGAATCGCCACAGTACGCTGGCAAGGCTTGTAGCCTGCAAAATGTAAGAATAAGGCTGCAGGCATACCATAAGACTTCACTTTTATTTCATGCAATAAAAAGGTTTTAAAATCCATCAAGATTAAAAGCAAATGGCTGCCACTGACGAGTTTCAAGCTGTTACTCAGCCCTTAATCATATAAAGTGGAATATCATAACAATCACCTGAAGTAGTAGCCAGCCTCCGCTGCATTGAATGGAGTAGACTACAGATCCCAGTGTGAACATCATGTAACCTGCTGATCACACAAAACTACGCAAGCACAGAGACCACCAGCCGGCAAGTGGTCTTTCTCAATGCAAGACTACTGCACGCACAACGGTGAGCTACATGACTCTGTAGTCCACTGATTGCTCTATTGACTCCGTATGTGGATCAGCTGTGGGGGATGCAGTCGGGAGCTTCCAGTCCGGCTGAACCGTGGGGAGGAGGAGGCTGGCTACTACATAAAAAAGCGTATTATGATGTGCCAATTTATATGGTTAAAGTCATACATTAGTAAACAAAATAAAAAAAACAAAAACCAAAAAAAAAAAAAAAACTAAAATCCTTTTTCATCGGCAGGCTATTACTGCTTATCGGATCGCCCACTGTCAGTCCTGTGCCGAAGGCAACTCCCTCGACACTCACACCGTTGTGCAGAAGGGGACTACGGTGTGCCCCGCCCACTCGTCACAGGGTCTATGGCATGCCCCTCTCCGTTCACTTTAATGGAGAGGGGTGTGTCATAGTTCCTGTGATGAGGGGGTGGGAATGCCGTAGTCCCCTTCTGCACAGTGATTTAGAGCATCGAGGTGGCGGAGGAGGAGGGAGCGGCGTCCAGCGCAGGACCGACGGCAGGTCATCCGTTAAGTGTCTTTACAAGGCACCAGCAGTGATAGCCTGCACTGGATGAAAGGTGAGTATACAGTAGTGTTTTTTTTTTTTTTTTTTTTTTACTGAAGTATAACTTTGAGGGTCGAGTAACAGCTCAAAACTCAATGGCAGCCATTTGCTTTTTATCTGGGTGGACTTTTTGTAACCTTTTTATTGCATGAAGTCTTATGGTATGACTGCAGCTGGATTTTTACTTTTTGCGACCTATAAATATAACTAAATAATTTATCAAACCAAAAAAATATAAAAACTCTTGAATGATTTATAAAATAAAAACAGAACACAAACACAATACAAAATACAATTAGGATCTTACAGTGTACCCTTAACAAGACTTCCTTTAGCTAAATTCCTGTACATCATTAAAAAATAGTCATTCTCAATAGTACAGTTCTTTGCTGCCCCCCAGTGGTCAAAGGGCTGTATCAATTATTAGCGGTCATATTTTTTATTAAGTAAATCTTTACCAT
Organism: Gastrophryne carolinensis; assembly: GCA_027917425.1. NCBI lineage: Eukaryota > Metazoa > Chordata > Amphibia > Anura > Microhylidae > Gastrophryne > Gastrophryne carolinensis. The sequence continues at coordinate 271,331,571 of CM051234.1, forward strand.
GACTAACGCACCTACTTCTTTTAGATTCTTACATTCTGGGGGGAATCTGCGTACAGATCTTAGATAAAAGATGTCAACATTTCCTGTTGCAATCTTAGAATACTCAACATTATGCAAGAAATTTGATATGACAGTCCTTTCCAACATAAATAATCAATGAACACTACCAATAATTGTGGCTTTGCTCCTTACAGTTGACAGCAAGCTTACTATAATCATCTTACACCTTGCCATAATCATCTGCACATTCAAAGTAATGAGGCGGTTTCTAGCACCTTGCTCACGTTACTAACAAGCAAGATGGCATAATGATGATCTTCATGGATTTTTACAAGGCTCATTATGTATCTAAGGTGTCACTTGCCACAGCACAGCAAGCTTTATTTGCAAAATGGTATGGGAAATAACTCCATGTTTGTCTTTAGATGCAAGCAGGAGCAATGGAATATGCCATGGCAGCTTCTGGAGGCAGAAAATGTATAAAGGGTATATGCTCAATTCAAGGCCCTCTGCTATGATCAATAAAATTTAAAAAAAATGCTAGTTCCCCCTTAGGTAAGACAGATGTGCAAGTCAACATTCGTGCTATATACAAAGAAAACAAAACACATACAATAAAAATAAAATTCTGTGAGTACTCACCTGTAGAATTGTTTTTGGCTGTGTCCTGTTCAGGTCGTTCCATTAATGACATGTGGGTAATCCACCGCCAGGTGGTGCTGCACTGCAAGATTAAAAGCTGTTGCTCCTCCCGGCCCCCTATAAGAGCAGGTGTCTCTCTATCATTTCCCAGTGGTAAAAAAGCAGTAAGAAAAGAGACAGGCCGGGAGGCCAAGAAACCATGTTACTTCACATACCTTTGGCATGTACTCTCTCAACAAAAACTCAAGGACAAAGTCCAATATAAAAAGGCAAACAGGCGATAACAAGAGCAAGAGGTGGAACGACCTGAACAGGACACAGCCAAAAACAATTCTACAGGTGAGTACTCACAGAATTGTATTGTTTCCTGTGTCCTGTTCAGGTTGTTCCATTAATGACAAGTGGGACATCCAAAAGCAGTGTCCATAAGGGTGGGATCCCCAGAGCGGAAGCATGTAGTTCAGTTCACTACCGCCTGAAGCACCCTTCGGCCAAGGACCGCATCAACTGAGACCCTAACATCAACCTTGTAAAACTTTGTAAAGGTATGAACAGAAGACCAAGTGGCGGCCTTACAAACTTGTTCAACAGAAGCCTGGTGCCAAAAAGCCCAGGAAGCACCGATAGCTCTAGTAGAATGAGCTGTGATACAAAAAGGGGGTCCTTCCCCTTGGAAGAATATGCTTGCACCACCGCCTGTCTGATCCACTTACTGAGAGTGGACTTGGCTGGAGGCAAGCCCTTCCAAAAACCTTCAGATAGGACAAAAAGTACATCCGACTTTCTGAAAAATTCAGTCGCAACCAAGTAATACCTAATGGCTCTGACCACATCTAAGGCATGAAGAGCCCTTTCCTTAACACTAGTTGGTGCGGGACACAAAGAAGGCAAAACAACCTCCGCATTAAGATGAAAAGGAGACACGACCAAAAAATCAGGTTAAAACCGAAAGACCACCTTGTCACTGGCAAAAGATCTCTGAAAGAAGATGGCCAAAGCAGAGACCTGGCCCTTGAGGGTTCTCAGCTGGAGACCCGAGTCCAAACCATGTTGTAAAAATTCCAAGATCCTAGAGATAGAAAATGTGCGACAAGGGAGACTCTTGGACTCACACTAAGCAATGTAGGCACACCAAACCCTGTAATATATCATGGAAGAAGATTTCTTCCTTGCCTGAATCATGGTACGCACAACCGTGGCAGACAGCCCCTTATATCTCAGGATGTAGGTTTCAACAGCCACGCCGTCAAAACCAGCGTCTGTAAATTGGAGTGTCGCAGCAACCCCTGTGTGAGAAGACCTGGATCGTCGGGCATGACGTATCGATCCACTGACATCAGAACTATGTCCACAAACCAACTCCTTCTCGGTCAGCGAGGAGCCACAAGGATGGTTGGTACCCCCTCCTGGGCTATCTTGTGCAACAATTGGCCCAGGAGTGGAAACGAAGGGAATGCATAAAGAAGCTTGAACTCCGTCCATGGAAGTGCCAGAGTGTCTGTGGCGAAGGCCAGAGGATCTCTTGACAGGGAGACGACCCTTGGAAGCTTGTGATTGTGCCTGGATGCAAATAGGTCCACATCCGGCTGACCCCAACGGAGACACAGAGCGTGAAAGATCTTGTTGCTGAGGGACCACTCCCCCAGACGTGAGGCCCCCCTGCTCAGGGCATCTGTCTCCTGGTTCTCTATCCCGGGGATGTAAACCGCCGAGATGCAGGGAACATTCTCCTCTGCCCAAGCAGAATCTGGGTCACCTCCTTGAGGACACGCTTGCTCCGAGTCCCGCCCTGATGATTGATGTAGGCGAGCATTGTCTGGTTGTCCGAGCTAACTTGGACCGCAGGATCCCTTAAGTGGAGCGTCAAATGAAGAATCACCAACCGAACCTCTCTCAGCTCCAGGAGATTTATGGGCAAGTGGTTCTCCTGCGGACCCCACTGCCCCTGGATCTTTTGCGCCCGGCAAACTCCTCCCCAGCTGGTCAGACCGTCTTCTGTGGTAACTATCTCCCACCGAGGAGTCAGAAAGGACTTGCCCACCAAAATGTTTCTGGCGTCCAACCACCAAGAGAGAGATTGTCTGGCCAGGTCCCTCAGGATAGCCATGACGCCCGCCAGCACCTTGGTGAATACGCGGGGAGCTGAGGATATCCCGAACGGTAGAGCCACAAATTGTTAATGCTGATCCTCCAGTGCAAACCTCAGGAACCTCTGGTGGCCCTGGAAGATAGGAACGCACAGGTAAGCATCCCCGATGTCCACCGTGGTCATGAAATCGCCGGACCAAAGCAAGCTCACCGCTGACCATAAGGTTTCCATGCGAAAATGTCTGACTCTGTCTAAGCTGTTGAGACCCTTCAGGTCCAGAATAGGCCTCAGTGCTCCGTCCTTCTTGGGAACCGTGAACAGATTGGAATAGAATCCTCGACCCCCTTCCTGACGGGGAACAGGACAAATCACGCCCGACCGCAGGAGATGTTGCACAGCCATTCTCAGACCCTGCGCCGTCTCCATAAATGAGCAAAAAGCAGAAGTTGTCCCCCCACCTGGATGGGTGAGGGCGTCTCCTCATGCCTGCGAGGGCTTGGCCGGAGTCTTGGAATTGAAACCCCAGGCGGGATTGGACCGGACGCGAGACCCACCAGAGCGCATGCCTCGTCCCCAGGACTGTCTGCGGCCACCTGAAAAGGAAGAGCCTCTTCCTCCTTGAAAGGAGCGAAAACCAGAAAAGCCCCGAAAAGGCCGCATAGGCCTCCGGCGCTGCGGGAGTCTACCATCCTCAAGCAGAAGATCCAGACGTTCGCCAAACAACCTGTGTCCCATGAAGGGAATACTGGTGAGCGACTTCCTTGCCGCAATGTCAGCAGACCACTGCCGCAGCCATAGAGAGCGCCGAAGCATGACCAGTAGTGCCGAAGCCCTGGCCCCAAGCCGGAGATCATCATCCAAGGCGGCAGCGACAAATGCAATAAGATCCACACAGGCCTTGAGGTCTTTATACTCCTCAGCCCGCTTGTGAGACTTAGTAATATCTGCCAGCCGTCTCACCTTCCTTTTAACGGCCAAGGAGACAATGGCCGCAGCACACGCAGGGCAGAAGCTAGCCCCCACGAAGGTAAAGGCATGACAGAGTACCTGATCCATGCGCTTATCAGTTGGATCACGTAGGGAAGCAGTATCGGGAGAAGGCATGACCGTAGTGTTGGATAGTCCTGACACAGGGGCATCCACCTCGGTAGGTCGGGACCAAAGCCGGACCAGCTCCTCAGGAAAGGGATACCGCCTGTCCAGAGCCTTGCGCACCGACGGTAACTTGTTAGGCCTTTCCCATTCCCTGAGAATCAAATTAGAAAAATGTTCCTCTTCCGGAAAGACTCTTCTCTGTCTCTCAGGCCGAAACAAGGAACCCTGCTTCCGCTTGGCCGCTCTAGGGGGGGGCAATATGCAAGGTCTCAAAGACTGATGCAAGCAACTTCTCTGTATCATCAGGCAGCCGCGTATACCTCATCCGAGGAAGAGGTAGAGCCGCTATCAATGCCGGCCGAATAATTTGCTGTGGAAGGAGCGTCCTCAAACAACTTGCCTTCCTCCATATAAACCGGGCAGTCAAAAGGATCGTTATCAAAATCCTCCATATCCGAGTAAACAGGCCCAACATGCCGCCTCTTAGACGAGGCCTTCTTAGGAGCCAAACGCGACAGCTGTCGTTCAATGCTGTCCAAGCGGCATGCCAAGGCAACCTGGAACCCCCTGCTGGCATCCCCCTCGCTGGGGGCTGAAGGCGGAAGCGGGGACTCTGGAGAGATACCAGGTAGCGGCGGGCTAGGGACAGGTACATCCACCCACTCATGCTCCGACCTAACACTCCTGGCACAAGAGCGACCAACCGTGATGAGACCGCCCAGGGGAGTACCGCATATGGGAAAGAGCTTCGCCCGCCCAGAAGGGCCCCCCAGCTCACTATTCCCAGAAGCCTCCAATGACTTTAGTAAAAGAGGGGGAGGGGGGGACCGGGAGGAACCACAACCCGCAATCAGACCAAGCCTGAAAGACAAAAGGACAAAACAAAAAAAACATAAGCATCCCACAGCACATGCACATTGCAGAAAAAAGGCACAGGAAGAACAGAGATAGACTCACGCCCTGGATGGACAGCCTGGAATGGATGCAGGTAAGGTGACCTGGCGTAGGCAGGCAGATTGTGGGAAAAGGGTGGGAAAAGGTCCAGTACTCTGACCTCAGACAGCCACGCAGGAGCACAAGGCAGAGCGCACACTCCCCCGGATGCGACTCGCAGCAGCAGCGCCGCACACACAAGATGGCGCTTGTTAGGCCAGGCACTCGTTCCTCAAAAGGCCAGGCCGCACAGCCGTGACGCGGAACGCACAACGTGCGGTCCCACCCCCCCCCCCAACGGCACGAAATCGCGCACGTCTCCTAAGAAAAGCGCCGCCCAAGATGGCGGAGGGGCCCAGGAAGCAAGAGTCGCAGGGGGCAGGAGAACCCGCCCGGCGCCAAGTGCGGCCCGGGCCAAAACGAGCATGCGCGCACCCGGCTGCGGGGACCGCAGCCTTTGCCGCAGCGTCGCCCAGCGATCTCCGCCCGGACAATGGCGTCCCCCCCCTCCCACCCCATAGTGTGGCAGCCTGGAGGGGAGGGGAAGGAGTAGCGACGAGGGAGCGAGGAAACGCCACCTCCAGAGAAAAAGTAACCATGCAGTAAAACACACAAGCACATGAGCACAAAAGCACAGAAGTCCAGTCAGAAGTAGCACAAGCACAGACACGAATAAAAAACCTTTGGGTTGGAGAGAGCAGCAGCCCCATGGGTATAAGTGGTTCCCCCCCCCCCCCCCAAATAAGCTCACCAGCGACTATGGGTACTAACCAGCTAAAATCTAAAGAACATTCTCTTTTCCTATATCTCCACTGATGTCCAAAGATCAGTAGATTATGTACTCTTGCTGTAATGTAGAAGCAGAGCGCCTAGGGCAGTATGCTATTAATCCGGCTTCTGTTGTTGTGGAGTCTGGCATGAACAACCAACTTGCCATTATGGTGGTAGCCCAACATTTTATAAAATGGGTGTTTGATGCTATTCAGCCACGGTGGGGGGGGGGGGGATCAAAATTAATGGAGCCTCCCACCCACAATCTGCTTTAAAGTGGATTTTGATCCTGATGATTGGTCCCTGCCCCAGGGGCATCACAATGTGGGATGCCATCCTGTGTGAAACTCCCCCATTCCCACGGAGCATGTGGACGCTCATTCAATCAGCACTTCATGCAACACATATTAATGCGTGGCATAAAGCCACTGACTTGAACTTTGCGTTAGCATAGGTGCGCGGGTGGCCGCATCCCTGGCTTTCCTGTTGAGTGCGCGCTCCCCTGCATCTGGCCTATCTAAGTAGCTGGTCCCAGGGAGTGCGCACAGCTACAGGGAAGCCAGGGCTGATGCCCGTCGGGATCAGTTAAGATTATCAGCGCCCCTGGGGGTTTCACACCGCAGGGCATTCAGTGTAGGATGACCCGGGGGCAGGATAGAGGTCGGTCCTGTATCTATAGAAATATAATTAAACTTAATTAAAATTAAACTTACTCAACTTATGTTAAAAAACATGAATAGGTGGTTTTAGGAAGGAATATGTTTGCCCAACTGAATTTGGGAATCATCTTTTAAATCACTTGTAGTGGCAAATGTCAGTGCATTCCACACTAGCTGCCAAAGTATTACTATACAGTTACTATACATACTGTAAAGCTTTATTTCAAAGGACATTAGTCAGGAGACAGTGTACAGTAACAGTAATAATCTTACAGCATGCTACACAATTATCACTCTAGCAGCTCGTTATTCCAGTTGTTTCAGATAACCAGAGAAACGTTTCACATAAGGACCAAGGTGCAGAGTCACATGTGACACATGGCCATACAGTGAAGAGCAAGGCAGGCAGGCACGTGGATTGTGAGTGGCTGATGGTGGTCTAATGGGACCAGGAATTGCTCAAAGAACCAGAATCTGGTAAATAAAGGGTGAGGTATGAGTAGCGTGGTATCCCGATTTGGGATGCCCCTGTACTGCATGCTGCTCCAGAACAGACCAACAGTCAGATTTCACTTTAAATCAGACCAAAAGAAGAGAATTTGGCCAGCATGAATGTGCCCAACTAGGCATGACCTAGGGCAGTGTTCCCCAATCCTTCTCCTCAAGGCCCACCAACAGGTTTTGTTGTGCCATGTTTTGTGACTCTCCACATAGCTCTGCTGCTGCACTAATTATTCTACCTGTCCATCTGGGAGTAGATCCACATAAAATGACCTGTTGGTGGGCCTTGAGGAGGTGGGCTGGAGACCCCTAACCTAGGTATTCTCCTGCAGCCCGAACCATATACCCTTGTATTTCTGGGATCCAGATATTCAAATGCAGAACAGAGTTCACTCTGCAGCTCTATCCCCTATCCCTGCATCTGGCAATCTAGATACCTGCTGGTGGGTAATTTACAGCGGAGGGATTGGGCATGTCACCACAAATCCAATCCTGGGCGGTAGGTGGGTATGTGGTTTGGGTTGAATTAGTTGCTTAGGGCTTTACACTGTTCACATTAAAAAGGATAAAAAGTCAATAAGGTGTGTAACCAACAATAGAAGCAACATGTCTCTCCTTCTCCAGGTTTGAAAGTTTTACACAGATTTACAAAGAGGAGGACATTTCTAGCAGGAGAGCTTTGTGGGGGCTGAATGTTTCTAGCCTCAAGTTGCAGATCAGGTATAGAAATACTCTCGCACACACAGCAGGGAAATTTTAAGAGGGAGGGTGGCGAACAGAGGTGGTTATGGGTGAGAGTGAAGCTTTAATAACCTCTCAAACTGCAGCACAGAGGATAGGCAGGGATGATCACTCACTTACATTTTCTGGGAAGGTTGGAGCATGGGCAGCAGCATGGACACATGCTTTAACCTGGCCAGCTACCTGTCACCTTACCACCTGACAGGACCTGTCTGCTGTCTGTATGATGAAGACCAGGTTGCCAGGAGAGGGAGAGGAGGCAGTCACTTTGTGCTCCATAACATCTACCACCTTTATTCAACGCAGAGCAAACAGGGCCAGCTAGTGTAACATAAAATGAAATGATGGTGGCCGTAACAGTAGCACAGTAGGCACACATTCAGGCTCTGTTAAAATCCCACCCGCTGTGATTGTTATGCCCCTGCCCCCAACCAATAAAATAATTGCAAATTCTGCAGACTTCAGAAGCTTGAATAGCAGAGTTGGACAGGCAGAAAAGTAGGTTGATTTACCCGTCTCCAGTGCTGCACACGTTTTTTCAGATTCCATCTTCTTGGGTCAGAAATGTGAAATCGTTGCACATGACACCACATGGTGGAGTTCAGTGCTTTCCCCCACCAACAAGGTTAAAACCTGTCGCCCAGTTGCAAAAAGTAGAGAACTCATGACCGTCTCTGCATATCTCCATGGGCTTAATTGTACAACTTTGCTTCCAACCTTATCTAGTGAATTAAAATGATGCATCAGGGTCAGCAAGGCATACACTAGGCCACAGATCTGAATGACCAAATCACAGCAGATTTTCAAAACACTAGGTTATTATGTTCTGCTGATAATTTTGGCACACAGGCATCTGACCATGACTGCCCTACATCCTGTGCCCTCCTAGTGATTGATATACTGTATGCTACCTTGAAGTCCAAACGTATATCTGCCAAAAATATCACAGCCAGACATTTCCTTTTTAAATCCAGGGACTGTGTTCCAAACCTGATGCCAAACATTTAACTTCTTGGGCTAAATTCCTCCTGTTGTATCCCCCAGGACACCCAAAAACTCACCTTTCTTTAGTTCCCATGGTGCATGAGCAGGAACATGAGCAAGCTACTCAGCCAATCTCAATTCTATTCCAATAACTGAATGGAACATGCATTCCAGTTTCATAAAATGAATTGATCCCGGCAAAGCAAGCTGAAAAATTAAATTCTTACTCCTCATGACGAATCTATTTTCTTGTTGTTCCTGAACGGCCGACAGTACGAATGTTAGGGAAAAGGACTTTTGCCCAGCAGAGAATGAGACTGGCTTCCACCATTTTTCTGATTGTAAACAGAGAGACCCTACAGTATCTAACAGGGGTGTTAGACTCATTTTCACTGAGGGCCATCAGTCACTGTGAGTTGCCACACCCCCTCCATTGCAGGGAATAGAGGGGGGCGTGGTAGCTCACAGTGACTGATGGCAGGGCGTCATCACATCGGAGGGAGAGAAGCCCAACAAGCAGAGCGGCGATGCGTATGATGCCGGGTGGAAAGGGACATTGGTCCAGCCTTTCAGTTGAGTGCTGCTGCACCAGACTAGGAGCGATGTTCTGCATGGGAGAAAAGGTGAGTAGAGCTTTGTTTTTTTTTTTGCTTGCCTAAAAAAATTGTCTTTAAAGAAGCACTATCGCAAAATTGTGTAATATTAAAAATCCATATAAACACTTCGGCTTATGACAGGAGGGGTCACTTATACACTTGAACTAAATAAAACTCCTGCCAAGCTTGTGGTTTATTCTCTCTTGACAGGAATAAAAATTAAGGGGTCACAGGTTTAGTCTATCAGGGGTGACAGAACCTGCAACCCCTGACCTCTTCCTTTCATTAAAAAAACAGGCCTGGCTGGATATTTCTTGCTACCGGGTGTATAAGTGACCCCTACTCCCACCACCAAGCATATTTGTATAGATTTTTATCATTGGGCCATTTATCACGATAGTTCTCCTTTAATTATTTTGTCAGGCCAGCTGCATTTTAGCTATGACAACAAAATCTGTGTGATATGTCTTGGGATAATTTTTCCTTGACAGTAACGGTTTACCCCTGAAACTGAAGACAATTCCTTTTGTGTATAAAATGTTAAAACTTACATTCAGAAAACTCGGTTTTCTTGTAGCTTCCTGACAGCTAGACAAAAGATTTTGACTTCTGAACCTAAATCAGAAACAGAGCTGATTTTTAAGCTGATTTTTAATTTGTGCCACTGTGGTCCACACAGGTTCCACCATGCTGGATCTGCCTGGCACAAGAGGAGCTTGAATTGGTAGCACTGATAACTGTGCTTGAAAAACACAATTCTGTGATACTCACCTGTAGAATTGTTTTTTCTGTTAATCCATTCCAGGCCGTCATTCAATACGATTGGGTAACTCCTGCCCGAAGGGGCGTGACTGCAAGACAAAAGTGTGGCTCCGCCTCCCGGCCTATATCCTTCCGGCTGACTTCCTAGATTCCAGTTAATTAAAAAGCAGTATAACCAGCCGCCCGGGAGGTATACCTATATCTCTTTGGAGACAAAAAGCCTGGAGACAACATAAAAGACTCCCCTCTCTGATTATAAATATGTACCATTTCTTTTTTTTTTTTTATATATATATCCACAAGACTAGGCATCCAAGACATGGATATATCAACCTAGCATTCTTTTCAATGTAAAATATTATTATAAAAAAGAAGAACACCGAAATAGGGTATCAAGGATAGATCGTAACTTCCTATATTCCCCCAAAAGAGGCGGGTCGGACGGCCTGGAATGGATTAACAAAAAAACAAATTCTACAGGTGAGTATCACAGAATTGTGTTTTTTTTTCCAATCCATTCCAGGACGTCCTTATTCAATACAATTGGGACATCCAAAAGCAGTGCCAAATATGGGCGGGATCCCCAACGTGGAACAGCAGGATTGTTCCTTTCACTACCGCCTAAAGAACATTTCGACCAAATACAGCGTCAGCTGAGGCCCTAACACTTACCTTGTAAAATTTGGTAAATGTATGAACCGAAGACCAGGTGGCAGCTTTACAAACCTCTTCCACCGAGGCCTGATGCTGAAAAGCCCAGGAAGCACCAATGGCCCTAGTGGAAAGAGATGTGACCCAAAACAAGGGGCTCCTTCCCCTTGGCAGAATAGACTCTTACCACTGTCTGTCTAATCCATCGACTGATGGCAGACTTAGCTGGTGGAAGACCTTTCCGTGGACCCTCAGGTATGACATAAGAAGTCCAAACTATGGAAAGATTATGTAGTAGTGAGATAATACCTTAGTGCCCTCACTACATCCAACAGTGAAGAACACCCCTTCCTTATTAAACACTGAGGCAGTACATAAGGAAGGCAAAAACCATCTCTTCATTAAATGAAAAGATACCTTTAGGAAGAAAATCCTAAAACACTCAAATAACGAGGCTTACTGATAAGCTGCTAATTCAGAAAACCGCCTGCTGAGGTTATTGCCACTAAAGGATAACCATAAGCGCCCTTAGACTTAATGACGCATCTATCATGGTTCAAAAAGGAGGACCCTGAAAAACAAGTTCAGGTCCAAAAGCCGGCATAAGTGGATTATGAGGAGGCTGCACCTGAGCGACTCCTTGTAAAACAAGTTCTGATAAAAACATTCTCGGCTTTGGGTTTCTGAAAGAAGATAGATAGCAGGTATTTGTCCTCAATTGAAGACATTCATCAAAACCTCTGCAAAAAAACAATATATTCTGTAAGACAGAACAGTACTACAAGCGAACCCCTGGATTCACCGATAATTACTTGCAACACTCAATAATACATCATTTGGTAAAGATTTCTTCCTGGCCTGAATCATAGTCTGGATAACTCTGGCAGAAAAAACCCTTTCTGCCAAGATAAAGGATTCAATAGCCAGGCAGTCCAAGCCAGAACTGTGAATTGGGATGCCTTAGAGGCCCTTGTGTGAGAAGATCTGGATCGTCGCCTTCAAAAGTTGCCCTCTGACATCCTTACTATGTCTGAGAACCAGCTTCTTCTTGGCCACAGAGGAGTCACCAGAATGGTTGGGACTTCTTTGTGAGCTAAACTTTTTTAGTACACGACCCAGGAGTGAAATCAGAGGGAAATGCATAAAGAAGCTTGAATGCTGACCACTAAAGAGTCAGAGCATCTGTTGCTATTGTTAGAGGATCCCTGGACCGGGACAAACTTCGGATCTTCCGACTGTGCCCTGATGCAAGAACTACGTCTGGGATCCCCCAGCACATGCACAGGGATTAAAAAATCCTCTGGCTAAGAGATCATTCCCTCTGATGCAGGACCGTTCTGCTGAGATGAATGGCCTGCAAGTTGTCAACTCCTGGTATGTGCACCACCAAAATACATAGAACTAGTTTCTCGGCCCAAAGTAAAAACCCAGATCACTCCATCAGGACTTTACTGCTTCTGGTGCCCTCATGAAGGCTGATATATACCACCGCCGTCCGATTGTCTGTTTGAATCCGGACGGGATGCCCCTTCAGATGGTATGTCCAATGTCTGAAATACAATAGAATCACTCTCAGTTCCAGGAAATTTATGGAGAGTCTGCTCTCCTTCAGACTCCATTGTCACTGAATCGTTTGTGACTCCATGAAACTCCCCCAACCATATAGACTGTCATCCGTGGTGATGATCTTCCACTGTACTGGAAGAAAGAATTTGCCAATCTGAAGAGGCAAAGGACCAGGCTAGAGACCACCTTGCTGACTGTGTCATGTAAAAAGAGTGATCCAGAGTGTGTGGGTCCCGATCCCAGATTGTGAGCAATTCCATCTGCAGGGGTCTTGTGTGAAACAGTGCAAAAGATACTGACTCAAAGCAAGATATCATTAGGCCCAACAGACATATTCCTTGATGAATCGTCGAGGACAAGACAAGAGACCCTGTACCCTGGCCTGAAGTAAGAGTCACTTCTGTGTTGGAAAAACACTTTTGCCTGAGACGTGTCTAATGACAGTCCCAGAAAAGAATAACTCTTCAAGCTAGGAAATGATGTCTGACTTAAGAATTCGACTGGATAGTCACTATATCCTTCTGGGTCCCCTGACATGATGGGGCCCATATCAACCGATCGTCTCTGTAAGGGATTATATGTATCCCTGACTTCTTAGGGAATTACATGAGACCTGCCAACACCTTGGTAAACACCCTGGTGCTGATGATAGACCGAAGGGTAACACTACAAACTGAAGATGTAAGCCACCTACAGCAATGTAGATATGCATCCTTATATATACACTGTGGTTATCAAAACTCCAATCTCTAAAAAGGTGAGATACGGCAGATCTCAAAGCTTCCTGCAAATATAAGCCAAATGCAGAAGTCCCCCCCCCCCCCCCCACACAACACACTTCAAGGGCGGGGGCATCCCTTCATGCCTGAGCCGGCTTCGAAGGGGATCTGGCTTTGTTCTGCCAGACACCTGTTGCCTTAATTTGGAACTTTGGGATAGAAGATAATTTTTTCTTTTTTTTCTTTTTGGAATAAGACAAAGAGGCCGAACCTCTAGACGGAACCCCGGAGTATTAGAGGCCCTGCGGAAGCAGTATTAGACTTCGGCTTTTGTAGCAGATTAGATCATTTACCACTAGTAGCATGCTTTACCATGTCAACCAAGCCTTCCCAACAGACGCCCCCTTTAAAAAGGAGTCCTGTCATATTCCTTTTAGAGGCTATGTCAGCTGGCCATTGCTTAAGCCATAAAGCACACCTTAAGGCGACCACCAGAGCTAGGCCTCTGGCACTTAACCACATCAAATCCTCCATAGCCAGGAACACTACCTGTTAGACAGTGACGTCACGTCACAGTCTGTGGTGCCCTGGAGAAGTGACGCATGACATCACGCAACACGTCGGCGTCCGTTGAGCGAGGGGGGTTTGTTGGCTGGCCGTGCTAAGATGTGAGTCTATGTTTCATTATATATGTGTCTGCATTGTCTCCACCTGGCTGTCCTCGTTCAGATATTTTGCACATTGCACTTTATACGTTTTTGCACATAGGTCAGGATATTATTATTAAGTATATTAGTGTTGATAATTAGTGATTTAGTGCATTATAGGATTTATCAGTCAGGTTTTAGAGCAGTGGCCATATTAATTATTTATATAATATCATGTACCATCTGGGGGTTGTGTATATATATTCCCCCCCCCCTTCCCTCTCCACAGTTGTATATATGTATTTTAATTGGTTTTATATGTGTATATACCTGTACATATAAATTGTTGAATTAATAAAGAAGGTATCAATTCTATTTTCATAAGTGAGTGGTGCCATTGTTTTGGAGGACAGAGTGGGGAGTTGTGGGACTCCCTGTGTATAGTTTGTTAAATTATATATTACCTTGCCCTTTCCCAATCAATAATAAATAAAAAATTAAATAAAAAAATAACCTACCAAAAGGTTTAGGTCCACTTGAGGGTGGCCGTGCAGCGGCTCAGAGCACTCCCCTTTTGCTGGCCAACTACCCCAGAAATTATGTGCAGCCAAAGGGGAATTGCGATCTCTGGCAATGCTAGTCACCTTGCCTAGCCGAAAATGTTTAAGCTTGGTCGGCGAGAAAAACGTGCGCCATCGCGGAGGAGAACCGGCCACTTCAGCGGAGCTGGTGACTTCGCTAAGCCGAATATCTTCCAGCATCGCCAGCTAGAGAAAACACGCAGTACCACTGAAAAGAACCAGAGATCTCTCTCTCCACAGAGGCGGACGGACGAAGCGCTCTGCACCCGGTACTCGGAACTTCGCCAAGCCGAAAATCTTTCCACAGAGGCGGACGGATGAAGCGCTCTGCACCCGGTACTCGGAACTTCGCCAAGCCGAAAATCTTTCCACAGATGCGTAGGGAGGAAGCGCTCTGTGCCCGGGACTCGGAACTTCGCCAAGCCGAAAATCTGTCCACCTCCGGAGTCCCCCACCGGTGGCAAAGCGACCGAAACACCTTGGGGGTGAGATACCATTCCCCCCGGCGAGACGAGCACCTGCTCATGGAGTCCGCCTCCGTGTTCTCCACTCCCGGAATGTACACCGCCGAGATGCATGGGACATTGCTCTCTGCCCAAGCAAGGATCAAGGACACTTCCCTTAGGGCACGCCTGCTGCGAGTCCCTCCCTGGTGATTGATGTAGGCGACCGCCGTTCGATTGTCCGACCGAACTTGAACCGGCAAACCCTGTAACTGATGAGTCAAGTGACCCAGAACCAACCTGATGGCTCTCAGCTCCAGAACATTGATGGGATCGTGAGCCTCCTGAGGCCCCCACAGTCCCTGAAACTGAAGATCCTTCCAAAATCTCCCCCAACCTGACAGGCTAGCATCCGTGGTGACCGTCTCCCAACGAGGGGTCAGAAAGGATCTGCCCCTCATCAGATTGCTTGGTTCCAGCCACCACCAAAGGGAATGCCGAACCCAGGGGGACATCATAAAAGACTGATCCAATGACAGCGGAGACCTGTCCCAGGCCACCAAGAGATGGAGCTGGAGCGTCCTTGTGTGAAACTGGGCAAAGGGAACCGCCTCGAAAGAAGCCTCCATCAATCCCACCAGGCTCATCCCCAGCCGGATGGACGGACGAGGGATGGATAGAAGAAGCTGAGTCAATTCCTGAATCAAAAGAACCTTGGGCCGGGGAAGGAACACCCTGGACTGAGAAGTATCCAGAGACATTCCCAGGAACGACACCACCCTGGACGGAGAGAGGAAGGACTTGGAATAGTTGATCACCCAGCCGAATCTCTCCAGAATGGATACCACAGTCCTGGTATCTAGCTCCGC
This sequence comes from Gastrophryne carolinensis, assembly GCA_027917425.1. Classification (NCBI taxonomy): domain Eukaryota; kingdom Metazoa; phylum Chordata; class Amphibia; order Anura; family Microhylidae; genus Gastrophryne; species Gastrophryne carolinensis. Next base: position 271,346,820 of record CM051234.1, read on the forward strand.
CTGGCTGAGAGAGGATGCCATAATGAGAAGGTCGTCCAGATAAGGCACGATGCGGATACCCTGGGCTCTGAGGAGGGCCATCACCCCCGCATGCACCTTGGTGAGAACCCTTGGAGAAGAGGTAAGGCCAAACGGAAGAGCCACAACTGAAAATGTCGATCTTCCACCACAAACCTGAGAAATCTCTGATGTCCCGGGAAGATTGGAACATGCAGATAAGCATCCTTGATGTCTATGGACGTCATGAAGTCCTCCTGGCGAAGTGAATTTATGGCTGAGCACAGAGTTTCCATGCGGAACTTCCTGGGACGGATAAACCTGTTGAGAAACTTCAGATCCAGGATGGGACGAACGGAACCATCCTTCTTGGGCACCGTGAACAGATTGGAATAGTATCCCAGGCCCCGGTCCGATGAAGGCACCAAGCAGATGACAGCCATGTCCAGGAGATCTTTTACTGCCGCCGGAGCCCCTGCGCGGCCAGAGGATCCAAGGGCACCCGAGACCTGAAGAATCTGGGAGGAGGCCGGGTCTCGAACTCCAGCTTGTAACCGGAAGACACCACTTCCCGAATCCATCTGTCCGAGACCTCCTGGTCCCAGACCTGGGAGAAGTGTCGCAGCCGTCCCCCCACCCAAGAGGGTGAGGGCGCCCCCTCATTGCTGAGCCGGCTTGGCAGCGGCTTTGGGCTTGGAGCCCCAGCTGTGAACTGGACGGGCACGTCCTCTTCCCCTGTTCCAGGAATCACCTCTGGAGGAGAAGACAGCCAATCCCCGTCCAGCTCTGGCCCCACGAAAGGAAGGGGAAAAGGAAGCCGCCCCCCCCGAAAGGGACAACGTTGCTTCTTTCGCTGAGGTAACCTACCTCCTTTTGCGACCGAATCCAATTTTTCTCCAAAGAGCCGCAAGCCCAGAAAGGGAAGAGCCGTAAGCGACTTTTTTGGACAAAAAATCAGCCGCCCACTGGCTCAACCAAACCGACCACCGAATACCCACCAGCAAGGCCGAAGTTCTACTACACATCACCATGGTGTCATCCAGGGCGGCTAGCACAAATGACAAAAACAATTCGCACCGCTTAAGTGCGGTGAACTCATCACTAGTCGGGTCAAGCCTGGAAGTAGACAACAGGTCCCTAACAACTGACCTAGAAGCCACTATTAAAAGCGCCGAAGCACAAACAGGCCGCAAGGCCGACCCGACACTGGCAAAACCGTGACAAGCCATCTGGTCAATGCGTTTGTCCTCACCGTCCTTGAGAGTAGAACAGTCAGGAGAATGCAAAACAGAGGTGCTAGACAACCCCAAAACAGGGGCGTCCACCTCGGGAGGGGACGACCAGCGCTTCCCCGCATCCACCGGAAAGGGATATTTCTTATCCCAACCCGGAGGAACACCTGGAAGCCGAGTAGGCCTCTCCCATTCCTTAAGAATAATGCCATCGAAATGCCTTTGATTAGGGAATCCAAGCGCGGCTTAGCCTCCTCAAAGAACTCCCCCTTCTGCGGAAGAATCACTTCAGGAGGAGAAATTGCCAGAACCTCAAACATATGAGCCAGGACCTTAGGGGTATCCAAAGAATCCCCCTGACCCCGCTCAGCATCGGTGCCAACAAACTGCTGATCGTCAGAACCATCCGACTCCTCAAATAGCTCCCCTTCCTCTAGAGGGGGGTAATCAGACCAGTCCAGTGAATCAAACTCCTCAAAATCAGAAGCTGGCGTGGCTGGGGACAAGTGCTTTCTCTTAGCCGGGGCCTTTCTGGCAACAGCGCTAGAAAATAATTTTTCAAGATTGGACAACCTGGCACACACCTCAGATTGCTCCCCACTCATGACGACATCACACGGGGTACGGATCAGGCGGGGAGGGGTAGGAGAAGGGACCGGCGGCACAGAACCAGACGCATGGGATCCGGACTGCCGCGTAATATTCTGCTGTGCACATGGTATGCAAAGGAAAACATCATCCCCTGTAAGGGATACCCCAAACACTGCCGGGGTTGCCCCGAGGGGAGCCCGAGCCCGGTATCCTGGGAAGCCTCCATATGGTGATTTTATCGGTAGTCGCAATACCCAAGGGAATTACGCAATATAAGCGACCCGGGATGCCCCTTCTGTGTCCCGAGTGGGAGGATCTCTAGGGAGTTCTTAAACTAAACCAGGGACCCTAGGACCGGGAGGACCCTTTAAGATCCAACAAGGGCCAAGGCACACATACATATAAATAGAGGAATATATATATATCAATCTCGCGCTGACAAGCAGCTTCACAGGCAATGAAAGACTGGAGCCCACTGGGCGCTTACGGTAATGGGGTCCTGCACGAGGCGGAGGGACTTGGCAGGAAGGATGAAGAAGGGCGGGCCGGCGCGGACCGCGCTCTGCGCCCGACCCCGCCCCTCACTCCTGACACCAGGCGGCTCCCGGCCAGTGACCGGGCTCCACAGCGGCACCAGCAGCCCCCCCCCGAAACTGCACCGGAGGGGAAGAAGCTCCCCCGAAGACTGACAGTAACGGCCGGCGGCGCCGCAAACCGCCGGCCCGGCCATGGAGCGTATCAATCATGCGCACACACACAACAAGTTGCGCACAAACATGACTCTAAGGAAGAACTTAAACTAAAAGGGGGATAAGCCCCCCCCCCCCTTAGCAGTAGGGAACAATGGGTGACCGGGGAAGGGGGAATTAACACCCCAGAGGTGTAAGGGCAAGGACAGGGCATCCCAACCAGGATCACCAACCCAGTATACCGCCTACCCCTTAGTATGGGGTCTCACGGTGGAGCATAGCTCCTAAAGCACCTTAAGGTGCAGTCTACCTTTGCCAGGACCCGCAGCCTAGGCTGGGAGGCCCTTTACTAAAAAGGGGGATAACAGTAGGTCCAGGCAGAAATAGACCAAAAGAGGGGGGCCGGGAGTTACCCCGGCTACCTGCAAGGAGGAGACATCCATCTTCTGACTTGCTCGCCGTCTGCAGAGATGAAAGACTGGGGAATGAGTGGGAGGTCCCAGGTATTTATGGACCGGGAGGGGCTCACTTTTTTTCATGACATCTCTGCAAGATCGCCCTCTAAAGGTCGGTATAACCCAAGTGTAATGACTATTCTGAAGCGGGGTGTGAGACATACTTAGAATAATAAAATGTTCATAGCATAGCCAAATTGTTGTCTAAAAACCAAATCACAAATATGAGGAAATGGTGTAGGACAAGCAAGTTGATCCACCCTTGCTGTTGGCAAGAAAAGCCATTTACATTGTGCAATTACAATTAACCAAAGTTAAGAGTTTGGCTCTATGGGGAAGGTAACGTGTTCTGCGGTATCTTAATCACCTGGGTGTAGAGCTAGCCTATGACAGTAAACAAAATGAAGTCCCTAAATGTTGGACTACTCAGGGAATGGGGAGGTTTAAAAGTACACTCAGTCTGGACAGGGGTTCTGCAAAACACAACTGAACAAATAGCAATGTATTCTGAAACCTATAGCTCTCTTCCAATTCACTCATTTCATAGCAGGTGGCAATGTAAGAGGAAAAAAAAAGGAATATAAACAATGAGTTAGGTAAAGCGCAGTACCAGGGAGAAGAGTGTGTACAGGGAAGCTGTAGTGAGTAAAATGGCAGTCAACGAACCTGAAAATGTTTTGAGATAAATGGGCATATGCATCTGATGCTTCCTTGCTCTGCAAGTTGTACTTTGCTGCTATACTGACAAAATGCAATTACTCCCCAGCACCATCAAGTGGAGAAAAAGGTTATTGCCACTGATAGAAATGAGAACTATCCACCATTACGATGTATCATCTTCCGTTAAATAAAGGACCTCTTCTATTCTAGCCTTTTATTTTTTTTAAAGTCTAAATGACCACAGGACTGTGTGGTACAACAATCTAGAGAAAAAAAATCAGACAATAGGGTTGACTCAATGCCCCTTTCACAAAATTTTTTTGTGTTAAAATTTCCATTCATTTTTTTCCCTCGTCTGATTCAACCTTTTTTTCTGCAAGAATTTTTGTGTGAAATGTTTTCATTTTTGGATAATTTTTCGTTTGGTAGCAAGACCTCTAGAAAAATACAATTCTGTAATTACTCACCTGTGGAATTGGTATTATGAGTATACAGTACGTCCTGCACCAGATAAGATTCTTTACGTGTGGGTATTACTCCACCAGATGGCGCTGGACTGAAGAGACAGCGAAAATTGGCTCCTCCCGGCCCCTCAAATACCCGGGAACTCCCACAAATCCCCAGTATTGAAAAGCAGTTAACAAGAAGCCAGGAGAATGATAACATAACCATCCATTAACTAAACCAACAATGATAACAATCACCATACAGGGGATCCAAGAATAATGAAAACCAAGGGTGGGGTGGAGCAGGACGTACTGTATACTCATAATACCAATTCTACAGGTGAGTAATCACAGAATTGTATTATTCTTAGTATACAGTACGTCCTGCTCCAGATAAGATTCTTTACGTCTGGGACATCCAATAGCAGTGTCCGTAAAGTAGGGTGGGATCCCCAAAGGTAACAGCAGACAGTTTAGACCACTGCCGCCTGCAGAACTTTGCGGCCAAAAGCAGCATCAGCTGAGGCCCTAACATCAACCTTGTAAAACTTGGAAAAGGTATGAACAGAAGACCAAGTAGCGGCCTTGCAAACTTGTTCAACAAAAGCCTGGTGCTGAAAAGCCCAAGAGGAACCAATAACATGAGTGGAATGAGCAGTAAGGCGGAAGGGAGGATTCTTCCCCTTAGCAGTGTAGGCCTGAATCACAGCCTGATGGATCCATTTGCTGAGAGTAGATTTAGCAGGAGCCAAACCCTTCATAGGACCAGAAGGGACCACAAAAAGAGCATCAGTTTTCCTGAAAGGTGCAGTAGCCACCAGATAGTACTTCAGATTCCTGACCACATCCAAGGAATGAAAAACCCTCTCCTTAGTGTTACTAGGATTAGGGCACAAGGAAGGTAGAACAATGTCCTGATTAAGATGAAAGGCAGACACAACCTTAGGCAGAAAATCTGGCTTGAAGCAAAAAACCACCTTGTCCTGGCGTCTCTCAAAGTAGGGGGGCTGGATGGAAAGCGCCGCCAACTCAGAAACATGCCTAACAGAAGTGATAGCCACCAAAAAGACAACCTTGAGAGTAAGAATGGCCAAGGCAGCCTCCTGCACATGTTCAAAGGGAGCACCCTGCAAGGAAGAAAGGACCAAGTTCAAGTCCCAGACAGGCAACATAGGCTTACGTGGAGGACGCACATGAGTAACCCCCTGGAAAAAGGTCCTGATCAGAGAATGCTGAGCAAAAGATCTTTGGAAGAAAACAGCCAGGGCAGAGACATGACCCTTCAGAGTACTGAGTTGAAGCCCCAGATCCAAACCATGTTGAAGGAACTCCAGAATCCTGGGTATAGAGAACACATGACAGGGAAGAGACCTAGACTCACACCAGTCAATGTAGGCCAAACTCTATAGTAAATGGAAGAAGAAGAAGCCACCTTTTCCATCAAGATGGAGGTTTCAGCAGCCAGGCCGTCAAAGCCAGCGTTTGAAAATTGGGATGGCATAAATGTCCCTGAGTGAGTAGGTCTGGAACCCTGGGCAGATCGTACTGATCTACTGCCAGCTGCACAATGTCTTCGAACCACACTCTTCTTGGCCACTGGGGAGCCACCAGGATTGCTGACACCCCTTCCTGAGCTATCTTGCGCAGAACCCTGCCTAACAGGGAAAATGGGGGAAAGACATACAGAAGCTGAAAGTCATGCCGTGACATTGCTAGAGCATCTGTGGCCAAGGCCAGAGGATCCTAGGACAGGGAGACAAAGGCCGGGAGCTTGTGTTTGTGATGGGACGCAAACAAATCCACATCTGGCTGACCCCAACGGTGACACAGAGAGTGGAACACCCTGTCGCTGAGGGACCATTCTTCCAGGTGAGAGGTCCCCCTGCTCAGAGAGTCTGCCTGCAGATTCTCCACCCCCGGAATGTACACAGCTGGGATGCAGGGAACATTGTCCTCCGCCCAGGACAGGATCAGACACACTTCCTTGAGGGCCCCCTTGCTCCGGGTCCCTCCCTGATTATTGATGTAGGCAACCGCTGTCTGGTTGTCCGAGCGTACCTGAACAGGCCAGCCCCGAAGGTGTTGGGTTGAGTGAGCCAGAACCAACCTGATTGCCCTCAGTTCCAGAATGTGGATAGGTGTGTGGGCCTCCTGAGAGCCCCACCGCCCTTGGAACTGTAGGGACTTCCAGAAGCCCCCCAACCTGTCAAACTGGCATCCGTGGTGACCGTCTCCCAGCAGCCAGAAAAGATCTGCCCGCCAACAGGTTCCTGGAGTTCAGCCACCACAAGAGGGACCGCCTGGCTGGGGGGGGGGGGGGGGGGGGGGGGGTTGGGGGGGAACAGAACGAGGACCTGGTCCAGGGATGCGGGATCTTTGCCCCATACTGACAACAGGTGGAGTTGCAGAGGCCTCATGTGAAACTGGGCATAAGGAACCGCCTCGAATCACGACACCATCAGGCCCACCAGCTGCATTCCCTGCCTGATGAAGGGATGAGGGCAAGATAGAAGGAACTTAACCTGCGCTAGCAGACTGTCCACCTTCTGCTGAGGAAGAAAAATCCTTGCCTGAACTGTATCCAGATTCATTCCCAGAAATGGCGTCACCAAGGAGGGAGACAGGGAGGATTTGGGATGGTTGATCACCCAGCCAAATGACTCCAGGGTGGACACTACCCGCTGAGTATCCAGCTCTGCCTGTTGGAGGGACTGAGAAGTGATGAGAATGTCGTTCAAATAGGGCAGAACGCGAATGCCCTGAGACCTGAGCAGAGCCATCACTCTGCAATGCCACAAGTTGGTATTGCTGATCCCCCAGAGCGAACCTGAGTAATCTTTGATGACCTGGAAAGATGGGAATATGAAGGTAAGCATCCTTGATGTCCACAGAGGTCATGAAGTCCCCTGGACGCAGGGAACTGATAGCAGAGCGCAGAGTTTCCATGCGAAAGCACCTGCATCTGACAAATTTGTTGAGGATCTTCAAGTCCAGGATGGGCCTGACTGACCCATCTCTTTTGGGCACGGTGAAAAGGTTGGAATAAAAACCCTTGCCCCTTTCTCGTAAGGGGACCTGACAGATGACCCCCCCAGCTCCAGAAGGCTTTGCACAGCCAGAATCAGAGCCTGAGCTGACATGGGGTACTGAGACCTCCGGGATATGATGAATCTTGGGGGCGGCCAGGCAGCAAACTCTATTTTGTAACCGGAGGACACTACCTCCTGAATCCACCGGTCTGAGACATGAAGCCTCCAGACATGAGCAAAGAGCTAAAGCCGTCCCCCCACCCGGATGGGTGAGGGCACCCCTTCATGCCTGAGGGGGCTTGGGGGAAGGCTTAGGCTTGGAGCCCCAGGATGGGCCAGAGCGTCCACGTCCTCTGCCCCTACCCCAGAAATCTTCTCGGGCCCCAGTAAATGAGACCCCTCTTCCCGTTCTGGATCTACAGTAGGGGGAAGAAAAGGAGCTCGGGCCCCGAAAGGGCCGAGACTGCCTTCTGCACTGGGGTAACCTGCCTCCCTTAGCAAACTGGTCCAGGCGGTCCCCAAATAGGCGTAGTCCTTTGAAGGGAAACCCAGTGAGAGCCTTCTTGGGACCAGGACCAAAGCCGCCCAACTCCCGAGAGCAGACGAGATCGGGCACATTCAGGATGTAATGACCACAAGCCCCAAGGAACCTCAGTTCCCCTAAAGGACACAGTGATTCCCAAGGAAAAACTTCCAACACCTGTATAAGGAATGCAGAAACCTTTCCTCAACATTGCTAGGAAAAAGGCACAGCCGTGGATAACAATATCTCGAATCAATGAACGTAACACACCTCCATATGCAGAGAGTCCGGCTTCAGGCGGAACTCCACCTTATCCTGGTGTATCTCAAGGAATGGGGGCTAGGTAGACAGAGCCGCCCGCTAACACGCGCCTGACCAAGGTAACAGTCACCTGAAGGACAACCTTGAGGGTAAGGACAGCCAGACAGCATCCTTAATAGGACCAAGGGACAAAATCCTGCAAGCAGACAGAATTAATTTCAATCTCAATCCCAACAGGTACCATAGGATTACATGGAGGACGCACATGAGCACCCCCTGAAGGAAGTCTTAACCAAGGAAGACTGAACCAGAGACTACTAAGGCAAGGTGGACAGGGCAGAACCTGACCCATCAGAGTACTGAGTTGGGGAACCAACTCCAATTCATGCTGAAAACAACACTAGAACCCTGGGAACCGAGAACGCCCAACAGGTAAGAAAGCTAGACTCACCCCAATGAATGTGGGTATGCCATACCCTACAACAGATAGAAGAAGACGAGGAAGAAGCTTACTCCTAGCCTTCCCATAGTCTCAAACACTGAGACAGATAAGCCTGTCTCCATCAAGATGTATGTTTCAGCAGTCAGGCCAGGGACTGTAGATTGGAGTGACGTAAAGGGGGCCCTGAGTGATCAAGCTGGCACTCCTGGCAAGGTACAGAAAACTACTGACCTCAGTACCATGTCTGCAAACCACACTCTACTAGGGCACCTGGGGGCCACCAGAATAACTGGTCCCCTTACCAGAGCAATCTTACGCAGAACCCTGCCTAGCAGAGGGAATGGAGAAGGACATACAGAACCGATCGTCCTGTCAAGACGGTACTAAAGGCATCCGGACCACTGACATAGGATCCTGGGACAGGGAAACAAAGGCCGATAGCCTGTGAAGGTGATGGAACCCAACAGATCCACGACTGGTTGGACTCCATAGCGACACGGGGATTAGCACATCCTGTCGCAGAGGGGCTCCGCCGGAGCTAATATCACTAACATGCAGGGAGCATTGTCTCCACCCAGAAAAGGAACATAGACACTTCCAGGAGGGTCCGCCAGATCCAGGCCCCTTCCAATGATTAATGTAGGACATCTGTCGTCAGACAGACCGAGCACCCCCAAACTGGCAAGCCCAGAAGGGAAGTGGTCAAGCGAGATAGAGCCAACTGAAAAACGCTCACTGTTTAGAAAATCAATAGGCGTAGGGACCTTCTAAGGGCCCCACCACCCCCAGAATCGCAGGGAGTTTCAGAAGAAAACCTCCCCCTTCAACCCGATAGGTTGGCATCCAAGGTGACCGTTTCCAGGAAGGGGCAAGAAGGAACTGCCCCCAGACAGGTCCCTTGAGTTCATCCACTTCCAAGAGAAAACCTTCTTACAGGTGGGAAGGCCCACAGACCCTGCTCCAGGGGTGCTGGATCCCTGTCCTGTGTTACCAATAGAAGTCGCAGAAGGGCTCAAGGGGAACTGAGCTTAAGGGACCTCTTCCGAGCAAGTTAACAACGGGCCCACCAGTTGCATCCCTGCCTGGTGTTAAGAGACCGGGACAGCAATGAGGGACTGAGCCCATGTGACCAGATTGCCCACCCAATTGCTGAGAAGGGGAGAATCTGGTTTGAACCTAATCCAGAATCATTCCTATTAATGGAGTTACCACTTAAGGGGACAGTGAGGACTCGGGGTGATTGATCACCTATCCAAATGACTCCCAATGGACCCACCAGCCGGGTATCCAACTTAGCCTGATGCAGAGACAGGGAAGTGAGAAAGGGCGTCCAGGTAGTCCACCGCGCGGACGCCCCTTGGTCTCATCAGAGACATCACCATCGTCAGCACCTGAGTGAACACTCTGGGAGGCCAGATAACAAGGCCACAATTAACAGTGTTGGACTTCCAATACGAACCTGAAGAGCCTCAGAGACCTGAGGGCACAGGGATGTAAACATAAGCATTTTAGAGTTCCCCAGACGGCAAGAAGCCCACTGGGCGCAAGGTGCTGATGGCCCAACTGGATGCAGGAAAACTGCCTGTAATTAAAGAATTGCTGTGAATCCAGAATGGGCCAACCCAACCCATCCTTTGGGGGACTGTGGAAAGGTTGGTATAGCGGCCCCTGCCTCTGCCTATTACGGGCAATCTGCAAGAGACCCTCAGACCTTGCAGGCCTAGCATGGCCTGCACCAGCAACTGAACAGCGGCAGGGACCAGGAGTACCTGGGACCTGATAAAAACTGGGGAAGACCGTGCAGCAAACTCTATCCTGTATCTGGAGGAAACAACCTCCTGAATCCACCAGAATGAGGCGAGATGCCTCCTGATAATACCATTTTGTGAGTACTCACCTGAAAAATGGATATTATCGGTGTGCCACACACCTCGCTTCCCTTTTAATATTTACGATCGGGTTACTCCACCAGCAGGCGGCGACGTGCAGGGAGAAGTCTTGAAAACGAGCCCCTTCCGGCCTATATATACCTGGGACCTCCCACTGAATCACCAGTTATTTAAAAAGCAGAAAGACAAGGTACCAGGAAATCCAACGGTAACCTCAAAATAAAGAAAAGCTTCACCATATAAAGGATTCGGGATACCGGAAAAGGGCGGGTGAAGCGGGGTGTGTGGCACACCGATAATATCCATTTTTCAGGTGAGTACTCACAAAATGGTATTATTCTCGGCGTGCCACACACCCTGCTTCCCTTTTAATACTTACGATCGGGACATCCAAAAGCAGTGTCCACAAGGGATGGGTATCCAAAGGCAAGGTGAAGCATAACTTAAATGACTGCAGTCTGCAGAACTTTGCGGCTAAAAACAGCATCCGCTGAGGCCCGCATATCAACCTATAAAACCTTGAAAAAGTATGAACAGAAGACCAAGTAGCGGCCTTACAAACTTGTTCAACAGAAGCTTGGTGCTGAAAAGCCCAAGACGCTCCAACGGCGCGAGTAGAATGAGCAGTGATACGAAAAGGAGGAACTTTCCCCTTAGCAGAATAGGCCGCAATAATGGCCTGACATATCCATTTGCTAATGGAAGATTTGGCCAGCGCCAAACCCTTCCTAGGCCCACAGGGCATAACAAAAAAGGCATCGGTCTTACGAAAAGGAGAAGTAATAATCAAATAGTACTTAACACAGCGTACTACATCCAAACAATGCAAAACCCTCTCCTTGTCATTATTAGGCTTAGGACACAGGGAGGGAAGAACAATATCCTGATTCAAATGAAAAGCAGAAACAACCTTAGGAAGAAGGTCTGGTTTGAACCGAAAGACCACTTTGTCCTGATGCCTCTCAAAGTAGGGCGCCTGAATAGACAAGGCCGCCAACTCCGAGACACGCCGAACCGAAGTGATAGCTACCAAGAAGACAATCTTCTGAGTCAGGGTAGACAAAGCAATATCTTGCAAAGGCTCAAAGGGAGGAGCCTGAAGAGCAGAAAGAACAAAATTCAAGTCCCAAACAGGGAGTAATGGTTTCCTGGGAGGCTGCACACGCGTAACCCCCTGGAAAAAAGTTTTAACTAAAGGATGAAGCGCAAAACGCTTCTGAAAAAAGATAGATAAGGCAGAAACTTTCAAACTACTCAGCTGAAGACCAGAGTCCTGCCCTGAATGTAAAAACTCCAGAATCCTGGAGACCGAAAAGACCCTACAAGGCAAAGACCTAACCTCACACCAAGCGATATAGGCTTTCCAAGTCCTATAGTAGGTGATAGAAGACCTCTTTCGGGCAGCGATCAGAGTCTTAATAACCGAGTCAGAAAGACCCTCCTACTTCAAGATGGAGGTCTCAGCAGCCAAGCCATCAAAACCAGCGTTGGTAAACTGGGGTAAGACAGCCGACCCTGAGTGAGTAGATCGGGCCGAAGAGGCAGAACGAGCTGATTCGCTGTCAGCCAAACGATGCCTGCGCACCACACTCGTCTTGGTCCTCTTGGGGCCACGAGAATGGCGGACACCCTTTCCAGAACCAGCTTCCGTACCACTCAGCCTAGCATGAGTATCGGAGGAAACAGGTACAGAAAACCCGGGTTCCCCCGGCTCAGGGATATGGCTTCCGCCGCCCGAGCCAGAGGATCCTGGGAGGGTGACACAAAGATCGGGAGCCTGCAATTGTGGCGAAAGGAAAACAGGACCACCTCCGGTGTCCCCCACCGGAGCGGACTGCAGACTGCCGAGAGACAAGGAACATGTGTCTTCGCCCAGGTCAGGATCAGGGACTCCACTCTGAGAGCACCCAGACTGGAAGTCCCTCCCTGATGATTGAAGTAAGCGACCGCTGCTTGACTGTCCGAGCGTAGCTGAACCAGAAGGCCCAGACCATGATGGGACAAAAGAGCAAGAACCAGACGGAAGGCTCTCAGCTCCAGAACAGACGGCCGAGGATTGGAAAGAAGGATCCAAACCAACTCCTGAATCAGACAGACCTTGGACTGAGTGAGCAACACCCTGTGTTGACCGAAATCCGACCGCATTCCCCGAAAGGACACCACCCTGGCTAGAGCAAGGGGGGACCTGGGAAGGTTGAAAAACTTCAGATGCAGGACGGGGCAAGCTGACCCGTCCTTCTAGGGGACTGCGAAGAGAATGGTGTAAAAATCGAGGCCCACCTCTAAGTGCGGCACCGGCCAGACGACCGCCATTCCCAGGAAAACCCGTGAGGGAGGGCGAGACTCGAACTCCGGTCTGTAACCGGGCGACACTACCTCCCAGATCTATGTGTCCGGAGACTCCCGGCCTTAAACCAGGGAGGAGTGTCGCAATTGTCCCCCCACCCGCACAGGTGAGGGCAGCCCCTCATTGCTGAGCGGGCTTAGCAGTAGGTTTGGGCTTGGCGCCCCAGGACTGACCGGGACGGCCACAACCTCTTCCCCGGGACCAACCTACAGCCCCGGCTCCTCGAAAGGAGGGACTAAAGGAACTCGCACCCCTGAAGGAGCGACGAGGTTTCTTGAATTGAGGCAACTTAACATCCTTGGTAACAGCATCCAATTTCTCGCCAAAAAGGCGTAAACCTACGAAGGGTAGCGCTGTAAGCGCCTTTTTAGAATTAAGGTCCGCCATCCACTGGCGCAGCCATATAGACCGACGAATAGCCACCAGCAATGCCGCTGTCCTGCTACTCGTCGCAAGAGCATCGTCCTGAGCAGTCAGGGCAAAAGAAACAAACGACTCACACTGCTTGAGAGAGCTAATCATATCACAAGCGGGATCAAGATCTGCAAGCAGATGCCTAATCATGGATCTAACAGCCAGCAACAGAAGCGCCGAAGCACAAATTGGCCGTAGTGTCGATCCGGCACTGATAAAACCATGGCGAGCCAACTGATCAATCCGACGATCCTCACCATCCTTAATGGTAGTGGTGCCAGAAAGGTGCAACGCAGCCGGGCCAGTCAACCCCAACACCGGGGTGTCGACTTCGGGGGGCAATGACCAAAGCTTCACCAAGTCCTCTGGAAAGGGATAACGCTTATCCCAATTAGGAGGAGTTCCAGCCAGGTGTGTGGGTCATTCCTTAAGGACAAGCTTCTCAAAGTGCTGTTGCCTGGGAAACACCAAACGCGGCTGGGGTACATCAAACAACTCACCTTTTGGCAGAGGGACCACCGCAGGCGGATCCAAGGCCAAAACTTTAAACATTTGAGCCAAAATAGAAGGAGTGTCAAGGGACACCCCCACAGCCTGATCACCAGCAGTATCAAACAATAGCTGGTCTGCAGGCTCATCCGATTCCTCAAGAAGTTCCCCCTCCTCATCAGGGGGACAATCGGAATAATCCAAAAATTCAGATACCTCATCCTCCGGGGCAGGTACTGCCGGAGCAAGGTGCTTCCACTTTGCCGTAGCCTTCTGAGCCACTGAAGCGGAGATAATTTTCTAGAGGTTGGCCAACCGCGCATGCTCCTCGGAATGCGAATCCCCATTTTTGACAGTGTCACACGGGGTCCGGACTAGGTTGGGGGGGATAGGAGATGATGGAAATTGCGAGGAGCCAGAAGCCGGAGCAACGGACTGGCGCGCAATGTTCTGATGAGCACATGGAACACATAATATGACACCATCGCCTGGGAGCGGAACCCCACAGCCCCCACACAACCTGGAAGGCCCCGAGGAGCCATTTCCGGTAACATTGGAAGCCTCCATATGGTGAATTTATGGTATTCGCAACAACCCAGGGTTTTACGCAATAAGCAACCCGGGATGCCCCTTTATAATTAAAGTCCCGGAAGTGGGATTTTTTTTTTTTTTTTTTTTTTTTTTTTTTTTTAACCCTTCTAGTGCCAGCTACGTGAGTCTCACGTAGCAGCCTCTACTCCACTTAAGTGCCAGCTACGTGAGACTCACGTAGCTGACTTTAAACCCCCACAGTAAAAAAAATATAAAAGTAAAATACTCACCTGACCCCTCGTTGGATTCAGCCGGGTCTCCTCTTTAATTTGGTGCCATCCGATCCCCCGTGGGGGGTCGGATGGCTCCAGGAGAGCCCCCGGAATAGCACCCCCCCCCCCCGTTTGGCAGCAGCAGCTGCTAACTGTAAAAAAAAAAAAAAAATACAAATGACATTTACTTACCTGCAGACGCGCTGCCTCCCTCCGGGTCTCCTCTTCACTGGGGGGGCCTCCGATCGCCCCCCCCAGCCTCTTCAGCTTCAGGGGAGAGCCTGAAAGGGCTCTCCCCTTCCTCTCCCGACGGGCGCCGCCATCTTGCCGTTAAGCCCCGCCCCTTTGGGGGCGGGGCTAATGACGTCACCGCCGGGTGTCATGGGGCACCCGGCAGTTCTCTTCTCAGATGCCGGTGATGGCTGGGTGGAGAAGGAGGGAGGTAGGCGATCCTCCGATCGCCTGCCTCCCCCCTTCTCTGCCCAGCTGTCACCTGCATCAGATCGCCGCGGGACATTGCTTCTGAAGATCGGAGGTGAGTAAAGGTAAAATGTTTTTTTTTTTTTTAATAAACATATTTGAAAACATGTGTGTTTTGTTTTTATTTATACTTTTAACCCCTTGTGAACTGGTAAGGGGTCCATGACCCCTATACCAGTTCACAAGGCTGGGGAGATGGCAAGCCACCTGCGCTAGCGGGTGGCTTGCCATTAACCCCTGGCACCCCCATTACCTGCCTCCCCAAAGGCCAGGGGGGGGCAGAAGAGCCCGGGCCCACATGGGCTATGTGGGCTCGTAGGCTGCAGGGTGGGGGGGCCACAAAAGCTGGCCCCCCCACTCTGTGCCTACAAGCCCCCATAGCTGGTCCCGGGCTGGTTACTGTGGGTAAGGGGGACCCCACGTCAATTTTTTTTTTGATTTTTAAGGGTTTTTAACCCTTAAAAATCAAAAAAAAAATGGGGTCCGCCCCCCCTGGGAGGGGGGACCCTATGTCATTTTTTTTTTTGATTAACCCTTTGTAATCTGTCATCCAGCAGCTATAAAAGGCTTCTAGCAAGTGAGCAGAAGCCAGTGATCGCCGAGGGACAGAGTGCTCCAGGATGGATGGGAGGTGAGTACAGTGTAAAAAAAAAAAAAAAAATTAATAAAATATTTTTTTCTTTATGTGTGTCTGTGTCATTATTTACTTTTAACCCCTTGTGAACTGGTAAGGGGTCCATGACCCCTATACCAGTTCACAAGGCTGGGGGGATGGCAAGCCACCTGCGCTAGCGGGTGGCTTGCCATTAACCCCCGGCACCCCCATTACCTGCCTCCCCAAAGGCCAGGGGGGGGGCAGAAGAGCCCGGGCCCACATAGGCTATGTGGGCTCGTAGGCTGCAGGGTGGGGGGGCCACAAAAGCTGGCCCCCCCACTCTGTGCCTACAAGCCCCCATAGCTGGTCCCGGGCTGGTTACTGTGGGTAAGGGGGACCCCACGTCAATTTTTTTTTTGATTTTTAAGGGTTTTTAACCCTTAAAAATAAAAAAAAAATGGGGTCCGCCCCCCCTGGGAGGGGGGACCCTATGTCATTTTTTTTTTGGATTAACCCTTTGTAATCTGTCATCCAGCAGCTATAAAAGGCTTCTAGCAAGTGAGCAGAAGCCAGTGATCGCCGAGGGACAGAGTGCTCCAGGATGGATGGGAGGTGAGTACAGTGTAAAAAAAAAAAAAAAAATTAATAAAATATTTTTTTCTTTATGTGTGTCTGTGTCATTATTTACTTTTAACCCCTTGTGAACTGGTAAGGGGTCCATGACCCCTATACCAGTTCACAAGGCTGGGGGGATGGCAAGCCACCTGCGCTAGCGGGTGGCTTGCCATTAACCCCCGGCACCCCCATTACCTGCCTCCCCAAAGGCCAGGGGGGGGCAGAAGAGCCCGGGCCCACATAGGCTATGTGGGCTCGTAGGCTGCAGGGTGGGGGGGCCACAAAAGCTGGCCCCCCCACTCTGTGCCTACAAGCCCCCATAGCTGGTCCCGGGCTGGTTACTGTGGGTAAGGGGGACCCCACGTCAATTTTTTTTTTATTTTTAAGGGTTTTTAACCCTTAAAAATAAAAAAAAAAATGGGGTCCGCCCCCCCTGGGAGGGGGGACCCTATGTCATTTTTTTTTTGGATTAACCCTTTGTAATCTGTCATCCAGCAGCTATAAAAGGCTTCTAGCAAGTGAGCAGAAGCCAGTGATCGCCGAGGGACAGAGTGCTCCAGGATGGATGGGAGGTGAGTACAGTGTAAAAAAAAAAAAAAAAATTAATAAAATATTTTTTTTCTTTATGTGTGTCTGTGTCATTATTTACTTTTAACCCCTTGTGAACTGGTAAGGGGTCCATGACCCCTATACCAGTTCACAAGGCTGGGGGGATGGCAAGCCACCTGCGCTAGCGGGTGGCTTGCCATTAACCCCCGGCACCCCCATTACCTGCCTCCCCAAAGGCCAGGGGGGGGCAGAAGAGCCCGGGCCCACATAGGCTATGTGGGCTTGTAGCCTGCAGGGTGGGGGGGCCACAAAAGCTGGCCCCCCCACTCTGTGCCTACAAGCCCCCATAGCTGGTCCCGGGCTGGTTACTTTGGGTAAGGGGGACCCCACGTCAATTTTTTTTTTGATTTTTAAGGGTTTTTAACCCTTAAAAATCAAAAAAAAAATGGGGTCTCCCTCCCCTGGGAGGGGGGACCCTATGTCATTTTTTTTCCTGATTTAACCCTTTGTAGTGTGGATGGTTTTTGTATTTTTTTTGTGAATGTTATAAAATACTTGTTTCAGTTAGGGGGGTCTCCTGGGCAGGAACGGGGGGCTACCGATAAATATGTGGTACTGTTCTAATCGGTAGAAATGGGGCTTTCACATGCAATATGATTTTCCTTAATAAAATACATTTTTTATTTAAAATAAAGGAGTCAATTTTCTAAAAAATTTTTTTATTTATTTTTTTTTTCACTTAATAATATTGTAAAAAAAAAAAAAAAAAATTACAGACAAGACATTTCATGTTAAAGTCTAAACTCTGCTGCAAAAAATATATATATAATTTTTCTGAAAGTTACAGCAAAAATGGCGCAAAACATGTCGCAAAACATGACGCAAAATGGGGAAAAATGGCCTGTCAACAGAGGGTGACAAAATCTCAAGTAGGCTGGCAATTAAAAGGGTTAAAAGTACCTATGCATGTTGGGTATTGTTCTGTTCGGGGGACCTTGCGCTTTCAGACTTAGCTTGTTTTTTCTGGTTTGCATATTTATATTTTAGGAAAAGGTGTTTTTTATTCAGCTTTTTTATACATTTTTTAGGAAAACCCTGCGCAACCAAAGAATTCTTTGAGGAATTAATTCCAGAAAGATGAGCCCACTACAACAAGCTGGGTACCCTTAGAAAGCTTAACGTGTGTACTTTCAGGGAATATATGGTTTATGGGGGATATTCTAAATGTAAAGGGTTGTTTTGGTTGAAAAATCGCAAGGTGCGCACTTTGTCTGCAGAGCTGAAATTTTCAAGTAAAATTACCGTTATGCGCACGCTTTACTTTGGGGTGTTTGGCAACTCTTCCCTTGACAGAACCTATGCATGTTGGGTGTTGTTCTGTTCGGGGGATGTTGCGTTTTCAGATTAAACTTGTTTTTTCTTGTTTGTATATAGTTTTTTTAGGAAAATGTGGCTTTGATTCTGCTTTTTTATCCTTTTTTTAGGGAAACTCTTTGCAACCAAAGATTACGTTGAGGGATTACTTCCAGAAAACTATGGCCACATCCACAAGCCTGGTACGCCTAGAAAGCCTGAGGTGTGTACTTCCAGAGAATATATAGTTTGTTGGGGATATTCCAAATGTAAAGGGTTGTTTTGGTTGAAAAATCGCAAGGTGCGCACTTTGTCTGCAGAGCTGAAATTTTCAAGTAAAATTACCGTTATGCGCATGCTTTACTTTGGGGTGTTTGGCAACTCTCCCCTTGACAGAACCTATGCATGTTGGGTGTTGTTCTGTTCGGGGGATGTTGCGTTTTCAGATTAAACTTGTTTTTTCTTGTTTGTATATAGTTTTTTTAGGAAAATGTGGCTTTGATTCTGCTTTTTTATCCTTTTTTTAGGGAAACTCTTTGCAACCAAAGATTGCGTTGAGGGATTACTTCCAGAAAACTATGGCCACATCCACAAGCCTGGTACGCCTAGAAAGCCTGAGGTGTGTACTTCCAGAGAATATATAGTTTGTTGGGGGTATTTCAAATGTAAAGGGTTGTTTTTCTGGAAAAACCGCAAGGTGCGCATATTGCATAGCATAGTTGTATTTTATCTGAAAATCTCCTAAAGCGCTGTTTCAGTTTGGGGGAGTCTCCTGGGCAGGAAAGGGTGTCTACCTATACATATGTGGTACCGCTGTAACTGGGAGAAATTGGGATTTCACACACAATAAGATTTTATTGACAAACTTACATTTTTAATTCCAAAAAAAACTACAATATGTAAAAATTTTTTTTTTTTTTTTTTTTTTGAACATATTTCACCCAAAAATATTAAGAATACACCTAACAAATGACAAACAAGACATTTCATGTTAAAGCCCAGACTCTGCTGAAAAAAACAATATATCATTTTCCTGGGAAATCCCTGGAAATCCCTTCAAAAATCACATTTGAACATGGGGAGCGCAAAATAGTGCAAAATGGTCTGGCAACAGAGTGTGACAAAAACTCCAGGTAGGCTGGCACTTAAAGGGTTAAACCTAGGAAAATCCCAATTTAGAGACTAAGACTAGCCAGGTATAACAGACCGGGAGAGCCACTGCAGTGAGGGGATCCCAGAATCTGTGGGGGAAAAGAGACCACAGTCAGTCCCCCAGCTACAATCATACATAACCAATAAGGCAAATATATATGGCTAGCTTAAACATCTTGAATAAATATACATGACACATGTAATTTCAAGGCAAAGCAGAGTGCAAAAAATCAGAGCACATACTGTGTATAAATACATGCCCATACACATACATATATATAAGCATACCTGTACATACATACACATACATATATAAATAAATACATATATATATATATATATATATCTCCATACATACACATACCTACACATTAAATATATATATACGAATCACAAAGGTAAAGTGAACAATCGCAGCCACTGGAGCACATATCCCCCTATATGAAACAACAACATTCCCCATAAGTAGAAATGCCCCAGGGAGAAAAATTCTGCACAAGCAGCCATAGCATAAGAACGGCCCCACGTGCGCAATGGTGGGGCCGTTTTACCTGTGTAGTTTTCAGCAGCAAGGAAGCTCTTCTCCCACCGGCTGCAGCGTCCAGGTCTCTAATGAGACCAGGGAAGCGAGGGGCGGGCCCGGAGACAGCGTGTCCCGGCCAGCAAAGGGAGGGAAAAACAAACTGTGAAAAACAGGCCCCAGCAGCCCTGTCCATGCGCTGACACTAAGACCTTTTCACAGTAAAGTAAAGCACTCATGCACATTACACCCCCCCCCCCCTTAGCAAAGGGAGAAGGCCAAGCGGGAGAAGGTGACCTAAAGGGACATCGGGACAGGGGCATCCCAAATCCGGATCACCAGCCGGATAGCCGCATTGCCCCACAAGTGGGATTGAGCGGAGGAGATAAGCTCCTAGGCACCTAAAGTGCCATCTACCTTTGCCCAGCCCGCAGCCTAGGCTGGGAGGCTTCCATTTAACTAAGCATAATAAACACACAAGAACTGGGCAGAAATAGACCAAAAGGGGATGCCGGATTTTACCCCGGCTACCTGCAAGCAGGAGACTTCATTCTTCTGTCTTGTCGCTTCATGCAGAGAGAAAAAACTGGTGATTCAGTGGGAGGTCCCAGGTATATATAGGCCGGAAGGGGCTAGTTTTCAAGACTTCTCCCTGCACGTCGCCACCTGCTGGTGGAGTAACCCGATCGTAAGTATTAAAAGGGAAGCGGGGTGTGTGGCACACCGAGAATAAGAGCAAGGTGCTGCAGCCATCCCCTCACCCAGACGGGCGAGGGCGCCCCATCATGCTTGAGGGGGTTTGGTGGAAGATTTGGGCTTAGCCCCGCCGGAGGGCCAGGGCGTTGTCTGCTGCTTGTGGGGCAGGAGTCTGCACGAAAAATCCGGAATGACACCCCTGGTTCCTGTTTAACACTAAGGTAGGGGGGAGGAGGGGTGCCCCTGCTCCGAGGGGGCCGAGATGGCCGTCTGCGAAGGGGTGATTTGCCTTTTTTACTGAACAGGTCTAGACGGGCCCCAAATAGGCGTTGCCCTCTAAAAGGAAGCCCAGTAAGTCTTTTTAGTAGCATCGTCAGCACCCCACTGTCGCAGCCAGACCAAGCGACGTATAGCCACCACAAGGGCAGAAGTTCTTGCACACATTCTAATAGCGTCATCCAGCGCTAATAGAATACATTTTACAAATACATCACAATTGGAGAGTGCATTAAACACCTCCAGGGGAGATCCTCGGGGTGATGATCAAGCAACTTTTTGATGAGGGTTCTAGCGGCCACTGCAGTAATAGCTGCGGCACAGACCGGGCGCAGCGCCGTCCCAGCACAAGAAAAGGCATGGGAGGCAAGCAGCTCAATGCGCCGGTCCTCAGCATCCCGAAGGGTACTATAAGCAGGGGTTGTAATAAAGGGAGAATTAGGGGGGGAATAGTCAGAACAACTCCCCTTCATCAGAAGGGGTATAGTCACACGGAGTAGTAAACTTCTCGGTTCTCATAGAACATACAGAAACATGAGGCGACAGGTGCCGCTTCCTACCAGGGCCCATTCGCTCTGACAACCTAGCAATAATCTGTTCAGCCATAGGCAGCCTGGTAGGGCCGGCAGGCTGCAATTCCCCACTTGTAGGCGACTCAGCAGGAGAGAGATTTAAGCCTGGGGAGATAGGTGAATTGAAGCTAGGTGTAGCCACTCGCCGACCTGATTGCAGGGCCAGGGCTTGCTCGGCACAGGGTACGCAGACCCGTGCCCTGTCAGCATCAGCATGGGGTTGTCCACACGCTATACACCGCCGGTCTTGTCCCAGAGGGACCCCGGTCACATAATTCTGAGATGCCTCCATATGGTGATTATTCAAGGCACAATATGCCAGTAGGGATTTACACAATAAGTAACCCTGGATGCCCCAAAGACCCACTAGGGAAGTGGAAGAATATTACAAGGCCCGCTATAATTTTACACCGGGCCGGGAGAAGCCAATGGTGTTCACCAGTCTGAAAAACATAAAGGGAATAAAGGGGGTGTCAGAACCAAGCGCAGTAATCAAGGATCATGAAAATCGCCCACGAGGTCCCCGTCCCCCCGAAGCTCTTAGATAGTTTCAACGTTGTCATGGGGAGCGAAATGTATGACACACTTAGAAAAGGATTTGCCAATGAAGACGCCGCAGCGTCTGAGGCGACGCCGCCGCCCGGTAGCACATCCAGTAAAGGAAGAGGTGCGCGCGGCGGCAACAAATACACAGTAAAATGCAAACAGCGCGGCTCTGACACCAGGAATACCAGTCCGGGGCAAGGATGGCGACCCTTTGTACAGGGCCCACCGCTACACGGGGCATGGGGCAATAGTGCGGGAGGGGCATCCCCTAGAGTCTCACCATCAGCCTAAACTGCCTACCCTTTGGTGGGGGACTGCGGTGGAGCATGGCTCCGTTAAGCACGCATGGTGCTGCCTACCTTCACCCGACCAGCACAGCCCAGGCTGGGAGGCATATCACAGGGAGGACGGGTGGGAATAGTCCAACAGCAACAGGGCCACAGGCTTTGATAGCCCCGCTCACCTGCGAGAGAGCACTGCAGAGAAATCTGGGGATTTGTGGGAGGTCCCTGGGTATTTGAAGGGCCGGGAGGAGCCTGTTTTCCATGCAGTGCAGTGCCATCTGGCGGAGGATAACCCAAGTGTAATTATTATATCTGGAGCAGGATGTACTGTATACTAAGAATATATACAAACAGCCCGCGAGGGCACTCATGGACCGCGGTAGGAAGGCACCAGCCAAGCAGCACGAAGAAGCAAAAATGGCGCAGAGTATACCTCGAGGGGCGGGCCCCGGAGACAGTGATGCGGAACATGCCATCCGCAGGCCCCGCCCCCCCAGAAGAGCGCGAAGCCGCACACGTCACAAATTCAACCAATGATGGCGCAGCAGCGCCTGAGGTAATGTCGCCGCCGACCGCGGAACGCCATAGAAGCGCGTGCGGCGGCAAATTCAAGCAAGCAACCAGCGCAACCAAATCTGTGCGGTGACAGAACTAAAGGCAACCAAGCACACCAACAAACAAGTGAATGTACAAAACACACACTCACCCCCCCCCCCCCCCCCCGAGAACGACAAGGGAGAGCGAGGGAGGGCAGCGGCCATCCACGTAGGGCCCACCGATAGACAGGGGCAAGGGGCAATAGTGCGGGAGGGGCATCCCATAAGGCTCACCATGTGCCTATACCGCCTACCCGATTGCGGTGGAGCAGCGCTCCTAAGCACCTGACAGCGGTGCTGCCTACCATCACCAGCGCAGCCAAGGCTGGGAGGCAAATTAACAAAGGAATGGGTGGGCATAGTCCTATAGGGCTGCAGGCTAATAGCCCCGCTCACCTGCTAGAAGAGAGAGCCATCTTCTTGTCCTTCGCAGTCCAGACTGCAGAGAAAATCTGGGGATTTGTGGGAGGTCCCGGGTATTTGAGGGGCCGGGAGGAGCCAATTTTCGCTGTCTCTGCAGTCCAGCGCCATCTGGTGAAGTAATACCCAGACGTAAAGAATCTTATCTGGAGCAGGACGTACTGTATACTAAGAATAAATGTCAAGAAAGGGTTTTGAATCAACCCCAATATGTCCGTCAACTTCATCTTTACCTTAGATGCAGCACCTTGAACAGTGAAGTGAACCACAGGAACACATGCCTTTCTGGAAATGCCCTAAGATAGAAGCTGGCGTATAGGATATCTGAAATTATTAATAATATTGCAGCAGAAATGTTCTGTACCACTTGGGATACATGGAATGACAAGTAATTTCCTCAGCAGTGCTAAAGTACCAAAGTTATCAAGTGTGCATTCTCCTGTCATTCATGAACATTACCCTCCAGTTTAAGTGGACCAATCACCGGCCAGGCCGGTCCTGGAGTCTTAAAAACTCCGGGGCCAGCCGACAGTTGCCTGTTCAGGGTGCCCCACTGTGTAAACCCACACCCTGAGATTGTCTGGAAACTCCTTACCTTTCTGCTGGTCCCTTGCCGTGATAAGGAGCTGCAAGGCCTGCAGCTGTGTGCAGTCTGCAGGGAAACTGGGGAGGCGGTTGCTCTATTGCTTTATTAAGTGCTGTTTGGACAAGCACTTGAACATGCGCCGTTGGAAAGGTGAGTTGAGTGGGCAATCTAGGGGATTTCACACAGCAGGGCATCCCAAATCGGGAGGGACAAGGACTAATCAAAATCCTAGAGATTGGTCCACTTTAAGAGCAGTAGAGAGTCATGCTAATTTACGAGTTCATTGAGCTAGCCAGCAAACGCACGACTCTTATGCGAGCAGACAAAAGCAGGGGATTTGTCTGCTATTCGCACAATTGTTTGTGAGATAGCTTGTGCAGTACGATCCATGTACTATTTGTGGTTGATTTCTGTTTTCCCTGTCAAGCCAAAATGATATGACAATTGACCTACATGTGAATTCTCTTTTATTGCTTGACCACAGCAGACATTTTCACAGATCCATTCATGTCTGATTGTGGTCAATGTTTGCAAACGGATTAGTGAAATTAGCCATAACCTTTTTACTAGTACCAGCCATGATGAGACAGGCACCATAAAGCCAATAACTATAAGCAGAGGTTGAGGGAAAAAACCTCCTCCCTCCATAGTAGCCAGCACCACTCCACAAACCAATAGTCATGATGCAGAGTGCCAGCCCCAGACCCTATCATTTATATGCAGTATACAAGTAGATCCCTCTAAAATCAATGCACTTTGAGAGAGGCACAGCACTGCCCTGTGTAGAGAGCAGGCTTGGACGCATGCCATTACACATCTCAGGCAGGCAACGTATGCACCCCATGAAAGCTTATGTTACTAGTTTGGATTTAGAGGATGGGAAACAGAATGCAGGAGCCGGAAGGTGCAGGACAGCATGCTTATTCTCCCGTCAGTGGTGCTCCCTCTTTCCAAACACTTTTCCAGGAAATGGCAGGGAGAATTTAAAGTACCCAGAGGGGGCTCCAATACAATAAGGGGGGTGCTGCTGGGCCAGAAGGCAAGACTCAGCAGTCAGCTCGGCTTTTCTGCCTTTTTGGTGCCCAGGGCGAAGACATGGCTCATCCAGGCTTAGAGAGAAATTCCAGTTTCAATGGCATTTTTTTAACATTTTTTTGGCTGCAAAATGATATCCTCAAGATGCTGAGCTGATCAGAGGCAGAGGTGGCACTCCACATTCCTGAGCTTAAATATTTTGCCCCTCCTGCTCTAAAGCAGCCTTTTCAGATTAGGGGATCAAGGCCTTGTGTTTCAGTAGTGTTCTCAACTTGGGAGGGTCATTACCGTTGCTTGATTTAGCCAAAGCTGCTAGGAGCTTGTAAATCACAGGTATGTGGGTACAATCCTAGCACAAATGTTTATTTTGCATAGCACAAAGGGGAAACAATAGGGCAGGACACCAAAAACCTGATCAAAAGAGGAAGTTTTGCTTTAAAACGACCCTAGCCAGAACAGCAGTATGGGGTATGTTTATTGATCGAAGAAGGCCAATATTTACTTACTATATCTAAAAGTATGTAACTGACCTAAAGGCTGCATTTGTTTATATGGCAGGTCTGGAATATCATCGTAAAGCACACACCCCTCTTGCACCCATATCTAGTGCAAGTGACTCTTAGATTCAGACACAAAGCCCATGCTTTCATTTTCCTTAAGTTAGTTCAGCAACCAGATGCAGGCATTCTCACTGCATATCTAAAATGGATCTTTTCATATTGGATGAAGAATTAAACTATACGGAAACAGAAGACCCGAAGAATAAGACATGCACAATGGATGAAATGTTATGTAATAGTGGAGAATTGTATGGAGTCCCAGGACAACAAAAAGGTCTGCATGGTCAGGCTTGGGGAACACCATTGTTGGAGAACAGAGAAGCAAAACCTGCAGTGCTGAATCCCAGGTGCATTCAATACAGGTGTGTGTATACACCTTGTCATGCACAGATTGTCATTTTGACAGTCAACATTCCACTTATGGTTCACTTTAGGACCATGTCATGAGCAGGACCTTATTGGAAGTTTATGCTTCCCTAGGTCTACTTTAAGCAGAACACTGTCCCCTCCCAACCCTTTAGTTTGTTATACTCACCTTATACAGGACAGGAGACCGGTAGCAACAGCACACACTGCAGCGCCCAGCACCTCCTCCAGCAAGGAGCTCTTTCCAATGCAGTTCAAAGAAGGACCAGGTGTGTACAACCAACTGCAGGCTGTGTGCACTAGGAGGGGTTGGCTAGAAATGTGTTCATCCGATTTAAAAGTAACACAATCTTTAAACCCGAGCGCAACATCTGGCTATACTATCCTGGTCCAGGCCAGGTTTTCAAAAGATGAAGGACTAAAAGCCACATCAATTACCCCACCAACATGTGGATTACACAGCTGGTTCAGAGTTATGGAGAGAAGAGTAAAGATCTCCTTTGTTCCAGTTTCTGAGCAAGTCAGGGCCTTTAATGCAGAGCACAAGCAGATCCCAACCCCACCCAGCCCACTATCCACATTGTACTATTGTCAGACTGCTGATACTACCACTCACCCCATCTGTGCGTCTACACCATAGTGAGTGTACCATGTGGCCAGTAGGGTTCCCAGGCTGGAGTGTGCAGTACCACACACAGCGGCATGCATGCCTGCCTGGTGAACCCTGGCAGCCACTAGCAGTATTGTGGGCCATGCAGCACAGCTGCAGCACCTTCAGAAATGTGAAAGGTTGAATATAATCATGCACAGGCCTCCTCCAAAGAGCTTTTATTGCCATGCATATTAATGAGCAAAGGATTAGCATTGGATTCTTTGCCATGTGCTTACTGCTGGCTGCTCCAGTTGTGGGTAGTGGATGGAGGGGTGCAATGGAGGATGCTGGTGGCCTGTGTATGAGCCGTGGGATTGCTGGATAAAAGCAATTATATAGAGAAGTAGGGGTATTATATTTTGGTGCAATTTCGCAGGCCCTAGGGCCAGGTGAGAGGGGTTTTGCTCCTCTTTCCAGCCCCCCCCCCCCCAAGAAAAAACGGCATTCTCATAGACCATAGCTGCTAGTCCGGGGCTGCAGGGCTTACCTCATTGTTAGATCCACAGCCAACGCCAAACAGCTGATAACCCGTGCTCCTCTCGCTCATAGTGCGTCTCGTCCTGGGTAACTCAGTCACAGCTACACCATCTGTCACAGTGAGCTGCTTTGCATAGCAACTCACCGTGACTAATGGTGGAGGCGTTGCCACGGTTGAGGCAGGTCCCACGGTTGAGGTTGACCCAGGAAGAGATTCACGATGAGCGAGAGGATCACAGGTTATCAGCTGGGCGGTGCTGGGTGTAGATCTAACAATGAGGTAAGCCCTGCAGCCCCGGACTAGCATTTATGATCTACGTAGGACTTAAGGTAAGCATAGCGTTTTTTTGGAGGGGCTGAAAAATGACTTTAAGGTTCAATCAATAGAATCAAATATTATTGACAATATTTCTTCAATTACTTAGAAATATGTGTCTGAAGCCAGGGAATTTCTCCTCTAAAAGACATAAATAATATTTGCTCTGCACCCCCACATCCCTCTTCTATCTGATGCTGCTGGCTCCTCTTCTAGACATCTAGATCACAAGCTTCTTTCTGGGAGAAGCGTTTAGGTGCACCTATTCATGTTCTACGGCGGCTGCATCTTATAAACCAGCGGTCTGACTAGGCATCTATAGAGGAGGAGGGAAGGGATAACTCACCCCTCACAATCACCGAAACAAGCGGTGTGGTACGGTGCTGCAGCGCATACCTCCACCCTGACCTGCTGGACAGTCTTTGGTATATACTATGATAATGCACCATTTTTGTGAATGTGACCAGCAGCCTGGCCCTTTGCACAGGTGGCCACCCTTGGCACAGTCCTAGTCATGCCTAATGTAATCAGGCATGATGAGGCATGTTGTCTGTCATGAGGCAGACAACATGGATGGCACAACTTCTATCAGCAGTATATATTTCTACGAAGTGCAAATTACTAAGTTACTTAATGATGCAAACATATATACCCTTAAGGTGGAAAGGTCTCTTATGAAATGAAATGAGCTAGCTCTGGGTTAGGTATGGAAGACACACACAGCTTACAAAAATATTTCACTTACCACCTAGAAATTATGATTAACAGAGGCCCAATAAGACATCCATAAGGACAAAGAAAAAAAGCAAGATACCAAATTAGTTGTACTTCTTTTTCACAGGTTACATATTGTAATTATTTACACAGCAATAAGAATATCTTGAAAGGCTGAGAGAGCAAGATAAAGTGTATTGCTGCATGAGCCACTAATGTTTATTTGCCACTTCAAGTGCATTTGAAAATGCAAACATGGCTGATAGAACTAAGAGGTTAGTGTGTCTTTTTATATTCACCAGATATAAAGCTCCTAAGAGGCAATTAAAGTCTACATTGCCTGTCATAATTCTTTGCCAGGAGTTACTCCTTCTCATGTATTCAACTGTCTGTCACTAACTATACTGAATTTTTAGCCACCTGATGGGAAAAAGCCAAATCAATATGACTGATATCTAGAGCAGAGGTTCCCAAACTCTTTTCATAAAGTACCACTTTCCATTTTCTAATATAATATCAAGTACCACTTGGGTTGTCAGTCACTGAAAACCGTAATCAAAACCCCTAACAACCATTTAAACAGAATGAATTGCACAAAAAAAATCAGATAGTTTTTTATTTATGCTTGAAGTATAGATGGCAACATAACAGGTTGGAGACAGATAGGTCTGCAGCCTTGTTGATTAGGTTGAGAGGTTCTTGAGTACCATCAGTGTTAACTAGTACCACCTGTTGGGAACCCCTGATCTAGGGGCTTCATCAAACAGGGGGAGACAACCAAAACGGATGCTGGAACATGGCATACAAAGGTTGGGCTGACAATTCTAATTCTCCATTATGACATGATTTTTACTGTTACAGTGATACAAATAGTAGGTTTCTCTGTATGCAATTCATTTCCTGTTTCAAGTATTAGTAATGCAATTTTTGAAGGATTCTGGAAGTAACAATTTATTTGTTTTCAGAACCTCAGGTTTTTACAGTGCCATTACTTACATGTCCATGCAAGTCGGTGTTAAGAAGCATGATTGCACAGGTGAGACAATGCACTCCATCTAAAATACACAACATATACAAATATAAGGCTGTAGTACAATTTAGTTTTGTAGTTAGAAAAAAGCAATTCTGTGAGTACTCACCTGTAGAATTGTTTTTGTTCTTGCATGGCACGGCCTGCTTCGGTATTCATAACAGTTGGGTTATTCCGCCACAAGGTGGCGCAGTGGTATTGCAGAAAGCTGTGGCATCTCCCGCCCCCCTATAAAAACAGGATTAACCATAGAGTTCCCAGCGTAGACAAGCAATGAAACAAGAAGCCGGGAGAGAATAAAGGTAAAAAATGTAAAAAAGGGTAAAAAAACCCCAATTAACTTGGAACAATCACCATAAAGAGGCAACCAAGAATAACGATAGCAAGGGTGGGTCGAAGCAGGCCGTGCCATGCAAGAACAAAAACAAGTCTACAGGTGAGTACTCACAGAATTGCTTTTTTCTTTATTGCATGGCACAGCCTGCCTCGGTATTCATAACAGTTGGGACATCCAAAAGCAGTGTCCAAAAGTAGGGTGGGATCCCCAATGTGTAACAGCCGGCAGTTCAAGTCACTACCGCCTGAAGCACCTTGCGGCCAAAAGCAGCATCCGCTGAGGCTTTAACATCAACCTTGTAAAACTTGGAAAAAGTATGAACAGAAGACCAAGTAGCGGCCTTGCAAACTTGTTCAACAGAAGCTTGGTGCTGAAAAGCCCAAGAAGCACCAATAGCACAAGTGGAATGAGCAGTAATTCTAAAGGGAGGTTCCTTCCCCTTAGCAGAATAGGCTTGAACCACCACCTGACGGTTCCACTTGCTGATAGTGGATTTAGCCGGAGGCAAACCCTTCCTAGGTCCAGAAGTGAGAACAAAAAGAGCATCAGATTTCCTGAAAGGCTCAGTAGCGACCAAATAAAACTTCAGAGCCCTGACCACATCCAGAGAATGCAGTGTCCGCTCCTTGGAATAAGCAGGATTAGGACACAATGAAGGCAAGACAATATTCTGAGATGAAAGGCAGACACCACTTTAGGCAAGAAATCTGCCTTACAGAAGTGATAGCCACCAAAAAGAGTCAGAATGGGCAAAGCAGCCCCAGGGATAGGCTCAAAGGGAGGACCCTGCAGAACAGACAACACCAGATTCAAGTCCCAGACTGGTAGCATAGGCTTACGAGGTGGACGCACATGAGTAACCCCCTGGAAAAAAGTTTTAACCAACCGGTGGTTGGCAAAGGATCTTTGGAAAAAAATTGCCAGAGCTGAAACATGGCCCTTGAAGGTACTTAGTTGAAGGCCAGAATCCAAACCATGATGCAAAAATTCCAGAATCCTGGGAATGGAAAAAACCCGGCAGGGAAGAGACTTGGACTCACACCAGGCAATGTAAGCATGCCAGACCCTGTAATAGATAAAGGACGAGGACTTCTTCCTAGCCCGAATCATGGTATCCACAACAGAGGCAGGCAAACCCTTCTGTCAAAACCCGCTTACCTGCGCCAAGTTCCAGCGGCGTCTCCGCTGCCCCGTTCGTTCCTCGGCTGCTCGCGTGGCTGCGAGTGCGCCCCCCTCCGCCGGCGTCCCCGTCAGTGCATGTTCTGTGTATGCCCTCCGGCGGCGCTGCTCTCAGAGCGGCCACCGGAGGAAAGGATTAAAGGGCCAATGAGCCCAGGGGGGTGGAGGGAGAACGCCCCTTGTAGGGACAGGGCCAATGAGCCCAAGGGAGTTGTTGCGCTATACGCCCTGTTCTGGCCCAGCTCCAATTACATTCCGAATCCTAGTGAGCACCAATCACACACCCATTTCCCCCATCTTCAATCATATCTGTTCCTATAAAGGTTCACCTCGTCAGTTACTCAGTGCCTGTGATAGTGCCTTGTACCTAGTTTGTCTTTTGAATTACTCTTTGACTGATCTTCGTTGCCGACCCCTGCCTGAACCGACTATTCTCTGTCTGATCTCCGTTGCCGACCCCTGCTTCGTACTCCGACCTCGAGCTGCCTCATCCTCCTGTACCGTCGCAATCTCTGCCTACCCGTTTTGACCTCTGGCCTGTCTTTGGACTTCCTAGAGAAACCAGCTCCAACAATTGGACTCGCTCTGATTCCGCTCTCGTCATTGGTTCTCCAGACCTCCCACCAGTAAGCTTCCATCCTTTGAGCCATTAAAGTCCTGGGGGCAACCGATCCCGGGCAGGCGTGTACTGCGTCCCAGCAAGCGGGGGCTCCTACAGGTGAAGTTGGCTGCGGAGATTTGGGGTTGAGGGCTTACCTGGAGGGCTAGAGTTACCTGAGCGTGATACCTTCTCTGTTAAGATGTAGGTTTCAGCAGCCAAGCCGTTAAAGCCAGCATTTGTAAATTGGGATGGCGTAGCTGTCCCTGAGTGAGAAGATCTGGATCCCTGGGCAAGACTTACTGGTCTACTGCCAACTGCACGACATCTGCGAACCACACCCTTCTTGGCCAACAGGGGGCCACCAGGAAGGCTGACACCCACTCCTGGGCAATCTTACGCATGAACCTGCCCAGTAGAGAGACAAACCTGGGAAGTTTGTCATTGTGACGGGACGCAAACAGGTCCACATCCGGCTGACCCCAGCGGTGACACAGGGAGAGAAACACCTGGCAGTTGAGGGACCATTCTCCCAGACGAGACGTCCCCCTGCTCAGGGAGTCCGCCACTTGGTTCTCCACCCCCGGAATGTATACCGCTGAGATGCAGGGGACATTCTGTTCTGCCCAACACGGTATCAGAGACACTTCCTTGAAGGCTCGCTTGCTCCGAGTCCCTCCCTGATGGTTGATGTAGGCAACTGCCGTCTGGATGTCTGAGCGGATCTGAACAGCCTGACCCTGAAGGTGAGTGGTTAGGCAAGAAAGAACCAACTTGATCGCCCTCAGTTCCAAGACGTTGATGGAAGCATGGGCCTCTTGTGGGCCCCACCGACCCTGAAACTTCAGGGATATCCAGAAGCCTCCCCAACCGGTCAGACTGGCATCTGTGGTGTCCGTCTCCCAGCAAGGTTCCTTGAGTCCAGTCACCACAAGAGGGACTGTCTGGCCAGAGGAGACAGAACAAATTCCTGATCGAGGCACACAGGGTCCCGATCCCAAACTGACAAGAGGTGCAATTGAAGAGGTCTCATGTGAAACTGAGCAAAGGGGACTGCCTCCAAGCAGGACACCATCAGGCCCACCAACTGCATCCCCTGACGGATGGAGGGATGAGAACACGATAGCAGAGCCCGAGCCTGCATCTGAAGACCCCCCCCCCACCCCACCTTCTGCTGAGGAAGGAACACCTTGACCTGAGAGGTATCCAGAGTCATGCCCAGAAAGGACCTCACCAAGGACAGGGACAGAGAAGACTTGGGATAGTTGATCACCCAGCCGAAGGATTCTAGAGCGGATGTTACCATCTGAGTGTCCTGTGCGGCCTGAGGAAAGGACTTGGCCACAATCAGGATGTCGTCCAGGTAAGGAATGATGCTTATGCCCTGGTTCCTTAGCAGAGCCATCACCCCCGCCAGCACCTTGGTGAACACCCGAGGCGCCGAGGTGATACCGAAGGCTAGAGAACTAATTTATAAATGCACACCGTAACACCGGGGGGGGGGGGGGGGGGGTCTGATGCAAAAAAATAACACATTTATTGTGGTACAATATATCAATCACACTGTGGTGGTTTAGGTACGCTTGTGAGATTATAATCCATTAGGTATGGGGCACACACATTTATAAAAGACACGCAGATAGTATACAATATTTACAAAAAGTGAAGTTACATATATGCGGTGCTGAATACTGTGGAAGCTTTTGGCTATTCAAGTTCTGGTGCGGGCACAGTATTCTGTTAGTAAAGAAATTATGGCAATTGTAGTCTCAAAAGAGTGATGGAGTACCTGGAAGGTAGTGCAGGAGGCACCTTTAGCTGCGAGCTCAGATACTGCTTAGTGCTGAGTCCATAAGAAGTCCATACAGGATTAGTGGATATCAGGCAAGGCTTTGCTGTAGCGTATTGTTGGTCCGGTCTGTCACCCGTTATGCTGCTGACACATGTTTTGGTTTTATTGTTAACCTTCGTCGGAGCTGGTGCAGAGATGCAAGTATGCGAGGATGCGGTGCATGTGTGCCCCATACCTAATGGATTATAATCTCACAAGCGTACCTAAACCACCACAGTGTGATTGATATATTGTACCACAATAAATGTGTTATTTTTTTGCATCAGACCCCCCGGTGTTACGGTGTGCATTTATAAATTAGTTCTTTATACTGGTTTCTGGGTTAATTCCCTAAGATGTATAGATGCATCCATATATGAGGTAATGGACATACCTAATTTGCATTGAGTGTGCTTACCAATTCATATCCATTTGATACCGAAGGGTAGCCACAAACTGATAATGCTGATCCTGCAGCTCGAACCTTAGAAATCTCTGATGACCTGGGAAGAAAGGCACATGAAGATACGCATCTTTGATGTCCACAGTGGTCATGAAGTCGCCTGGGCGAAAGGTAACAACAGCAGAGCGTAGCATCTTCATACGAAAATGCTTGAATCTGACAAATTTGTTGAGGCCCTTCAGGTCCAGAATGGGCCTCAGAGAGCCGTCCTTTTTGGGGACCGTGAAAAGATTGGAATAGTACCCCTGACCCCGTTCTTGATAGGGCACCTGACAAATGACTCCTGACTCTAACAGGCATTGAACCACCAGAAGCAACCCTTGAGCAGACGGAGTTTAAAGACATCCGGGATCTGATGAATCTTGGGGGCGGCCAGGCAGCAAACTCTATCTTGTAACCGGAGGACACTACTTCCTGAATCCACCGGTCTGAGACGTGAAGCCTCCAGACGTGAGCAAAGATCCGAAGCCGTCCCCCCACCCAGATGGGTGAGGGCTCCCCTTCATGCCTGAGGGGGCTTGGGAGAGGGTTTGGGCTTGGAACTCCAGGAGAGACCAGGACGCCACGGCCCCAAGAATCTCTGCGGCCACTAGAGAGGAGGGAGCCAAGGCCTCCTCTGGGAGCACGAAAGGAATGGAGGGGGACGGAGGACACCCGAAAGGGCCGAGACTGCCTCCTACGCTGAGGTAGCCTGCCATGCTTGGCTAGAACATCAAGACACTCCCCAAATAGCCGCAGCCCCGTGAAGGGGAGTACAGTGAGAGCTTTCTTAGCAGCAGCGTCAGCTGCCCACTGACGTAACCAAACAGACCGACGCATAGCCACCAAGAGCGCAGAGGCCCTACCGCTCAGCCGCACAGCATCATCCATAGCAGTAAAGATAAAGACCACAAAATCAGAGCAAACCAAGAGAGTCCTATAATCCTCCCCCCGCTACGATCCGTAGGGCCATCAAGGAGACACTTGAGCAGTTTCTTAAGGGCAATAGCTGTAATGGCAGCCGCACAGGCTGGGCGCAATCCAGCCCCCACACAGGTAAAGGCATGGCAGGCCAACTGATCCAAGTGCCGGTCCTCACTGTCTCTCAGAGTGGTAGTGTCAGGTTAAGGCATGACCAAAGTATTGGACAAGCCTAGCACGGGAGCGTCCACTTCAGGGGGAAATGACCACCTCTTAACAAGATCAGCAGGAAAGGGATACCTCTTATCCAAACCATTGGGCACAGCAGGCAGCCTGTTAGGACATTCCCATTCTTTAAGCACCATAGTGGTGAAATGTCCCCTCAGGGAACTCCAGACGCTGTTTACTAGGACGAAACAGCTCACCCCGTTTCCTTTTAGCCTCCACAGGGGCAGCAATGTGTAAAATTTCAAAAATGTGAGACAGCAAATTATCAATGTCCTCAAGATACCATGAATCCTCCCCAGATTCAGGGTCACTATCACAACCCTCCTGCTGGTCCCCAGAGGAGTCAGAGTCCTGGAGCAGTTCCCCTTCCTCTAGGGAATAACGTCCAGTAGTGACATCAAATTCCTTATACTCCTCTGTATAGCGTGAGGGAGTGGAAGTCAGGTGCCGCTTCTTGCCAGAGGCCTTCCTAGGAATAGGCCCAGCAAGCTGCTTCTCAATGTTAGCCACACGAAGTGCCAGACCAGAATGTGACCCCCTGCTAGCATCCCCCTCACTGGGAGCTAATTGCAGCAGTGGGGGGGTAGGTGATGCCGAAGGGGGCGCAGAGCTGGGAAGCGATGCAGGCAAACCAAGCTGGAGCGCAAGGACACTTTGAGTGCACGGCACGCACACCGTGACATCATTGCTGATAAGGGATACATGGAACACAGCCGGGATTGCCCCAAAGGCCCCCCGAGCACGCTATCCCCAGAAACCTCCATATGGTGATTAACACAGGCGCAATAGGCCAGCACTGGGTAAAGGCTAATACAAAAGCCACCGGGGATGCCCTCCCACTGGATGCCCCCAGATAAGCAAAAATGGGTGGGGGGATGAGGGGGAGGAAGGAGTAGAGCCGGGAGAAACCACAACCCACTGGTATCCCGCCTGAAAGACATAAGTAAAAACGACACATGAGCATCCCGCAGCACATGCCCCACGAGACCAATAAAAAAAAACCCCAAGGGGGACTCACGTACCAAGGACACCGCAAAGTCACCAAGGCACAGACCGCAGGATGAAGCGACACACCGGAGGAAAAAGCGCTGCAGCACGGAAGGGAGAAATCCAGGCGCGTAGCTAATCCAAAATGGTGCCGGCTGAGGTACCTCAAGGGGCGGGCCGCGGGGGGACGACACAATCCCCTGCCCCCCCCCGAAGAGTGCGAAAACGGCACCCACATGACCCTGCCGGCGCCATGACAAAGCAAAACGCCACAGGTTATAGCGCCCACAGCCGCGGAGCGCAATACAAAACGTTGCGGCGGTCAAAAAACACACTGTAAATGGTCAAAACACCACAAGAAATACCACTCGACTCTACCACCCCCCCCCCCCCGCTGCACTGCAGAGACATGTAAAAACAGGCTCCTCCCGGCCCTCAAATACCCGGGGACCTCCCACAAATCCCCAGCATTGAAAAGCAGTGAACAAGAAGCCGGGAGAATTTGACCACCCAAAAACTGGTAACTTATAACAATGATAACAATCACCATACAGGGGATCCAGAATAATGCAAAAACCAGGGTGGGTGGAGCAGGACGTACTGTATACTTATAATACCAATTCTACAGGTGAGTAGTTCACAGAATTGTATTATTCTTAGTATACAGTACGTCCTGCTCCAGATAGATTACTTACACTTGGGTTATCCTCCGCCAGATCGCACTGCACTGACATGTAAAAACAGGCTCCTCCCGGCCCCTCAAATACCCGGGGACCTCCCACAAATCCCCAGATTTCTCTGCAGCGCTTACTGCGAAGACATGAAATTATCACTCTCTCGCAGGTGAGCGGGGCTATTAGCCTGAGGCCCTGTTGGACTATTCCCACCCGTTCTTCGTGTGATTTGCCTCCCAGCCTGGGCTACGCTGGTCGAGTGAAGGTAGGCGGCACCATGCGTGCTTATGGAGCGCTGCTCCATCGCAGTCCCCCACCAAAGGGTAGGCGGTATAGGCTGATGGTGAGCCTTTATGGGATGCCCCTCCCGCCTTATTGCCACATGCCCCGTGTAGCGGTGGGTCCTTTACAGAGTGCCGCCATCCTCCCTCATTCTCCCCGTAGCCTTCGGGGGGGAAAGAAGGGGGGGGGGGTGTGGGTGTGTGCGTATAGTGATTCGTGTATGACTAGATATGTGGTGTCAGCCACCGCACTGACTTGTTTGTTTTACTATTACATGGCCGTCGCCGCGCGCGTCTTTTCCTTCATTTGGATGTCCGCGCCGGACGGCGGCGTTACCTCAGACACTTCTGCGTTATCATTGGCTGCTGTCTGTGGGCTTCGCGCTCTTGGGGGGGGCGGGGGCCTGGCGCGCTCCGCGTCACGGCCCGCTCTGGCCCGCCCTTCGAGGTTCGTTCGGCACCATTTTGTACAGGCACGCGCGGGCGGCTTTTATGCTCATTACTTGTGCATGGTTTTGACGCCCCTTCTTCTCATTATGTCTTTCAGACGGGTGAATCCAGTGGCTTCTCCCGGCCCGGTGTAATTGTTAGTTGGGCCTAGTATAATTACTCCCACTTCCCTAGCGGGTCATTGGGGCATCCAGGGTAGCTTACAGCGTCAATCCCTACTGGCCTATTGTGCCTATTAATCACCATATGGAGGCATCCCAGGATAATGTGACCGGGGTTCCTTCGGGACAAGCCTGGCTGTGTGTAGCTTGTGGGGTCTCACCTATCAGCGGTGACAGCGCACGGGTCTGTGTTCCTTGTGTACAGCAGGCGCTAACGTTGCAACCCGCCCCTCCGGTGGCTGGGCCTGCACCTCGTCTCACTTCACCTACTCCCCCAAGCTTGAGTCTCACCCCCATTGAATTGCATACAAGTGGGGATTCTCAACCTGATGTGTCTGCTAGACTGGCCAGTGTTGAAAAATTGATTGCTAATACCTTAGCGCGTAAGGCCACCGCTAAAAAGTGTCACTTAACCCCTGATGCCACTCTTTTCCCTATGGAGTCTGATGAGTTGTTGCATCTATGTGGCTACACCCCATCGGACGAAGGGGAGCTGTTCTCTGACTCGGTCATCTGACGAGAGACCCAGGGGTCAAGACGATTCTGGCTCTGACCCCTGGACCCCGGATGATACTGACACACTGCTGGTTCAAATTTTTGAGGTTCTGTCCATCTCTCCCCCTGTTGCGGCTCCCAGGCAAAGGGGTGAGCTTTTTCATACTGCTAAGGCTCGTTTGGAATTTCCAAGGCAAACCCATTTCAATAACCTCATGCTTAAGGAGTGGGAACGTCCCAGTAGACTTCCCGGTATACCTAAGAGTTGGGACAGAAAGTATCCCTTTCCTGCTGATATGGTTAAGTGCTGGTCATCGCATCCCGAGGTGGATGCTCCTATTCTAGGGCTGTCTAACACCTCTATTATGCACTCCCCTGACACTACTACTCTGCGGGATGCTGAGGACTGGCGCATTGACCAATTGGCGTGCCATGCCTTTGCATTTGTGGGGGCGGCGTTGCGCCCGGTTTGCGCCTCGGCCATTACGTCTGTGGCGCTCAGGGCCCTGATCAGAAGTGTACTTGAAGGTCCTGACGAATTGCCACCTGATACGTTTAATGCACTGTCTAACTGTGATGTTTTTGTAAACTTTATCCTATCTGCCTTGGATGATGCCATTAAGATGTGTGCGAGAACTTCTGCCTTGGTGGTAGCTATAC
This sequence comes from Gastrophryne carolinensis, assembly GCA_027917425.1. NCBI lineage: Eukaryota > Metazoa > Chordata > Amphibia > Anura > Microhylidae > Gastrophryne > Gastrophryne carolinensis. Next base: position 271,384,721 of record CM051234.1, read on the forward strand.
GCTGCGCGGTTTGGCTGCGCCAGTGGGCTGCTGACAATGCTGCAAAGAAGGCCCTCACTGGGCTTCCATTTAAGGGGCTATGCCTGTTCGGGGACCGCCTAGACCTTTTTGCTAAAGGAGGTAAGTTACCCCAACGCAGGCGGCAGTCTCGGCCCTTTCGGGGCCAGGGCCCCCTTTCACTCCCCTACCACGGTGCTAAGCAGGAAAAAGGGGTGTCCTTTCGCGGGGGCTCGTGCTGATTCCTGGCACAGGAGCAGAGGCCGACGTCCTGGCTCCTGATGGGGCGCATGATGGGGCGCCCTCACCCGTCAGTGTGGGGGGATGGCTACAGCACATTGCGCACGTCTGGAGGCACCACGTCTCAGACCGGTGGATTCAGGAGGTAGTGTCCTCTGGTTACAAGATAGGGTTTGCTGTGCGCCCCCCCCCCCCTCTATTCCAACCTTTTTCACAGTTCCCAAAAAAGATGGGTCAGTCAGGCCCATTCTGGATTTAAAGATCCTCAACAAATTTGTCAAGAACAGGCGCTTTCGCATGGAAACTCTGCGCTCGGCCATCGGCTCCCTGCGCCCAGGGGATTTCATGACATCTGTGGACATCAAAGATGCTTACCTTCACATACCTGTGTTCCTGGGACACCAAAGGTTTCTCAGATTCGCGTTGGAAGATCAACATTACTAATTTGTGGCCTTGCCGTTTGGCCTCACCTCAGCTCCCAGAGTGCACACCATGCTGGCGGGGGTGCTGTCTCTGGTAAGGTCAAACGACATACGAGTGCTGCCCTACCTGGACGACATACTCATCACCTCTCGGTCTCTACAGCAGGCAGAGTTGGACACTCAGCTGGTGGTGTCCACCCTGGAGTCCTTCGGCTGGGTGATCAATCACCCCAAGTCCTCTCTGTCCCCTTCCTCAGTGACCCCGTTCCTGGGAATGATTCTGGATACAGTTCAGTCAAGGATATTCCTTCCTCAACAGAAGGTGGAAGCTCTAACTGCGCAGGTGAGGTTCCGGCTATCGTGTCCCCAACCCTCCATCAGGCAGGGAATGCAGTTGGTGGGCCTGATGGTGGCGTGCTTTGAGGCGGTGCCCTTTGCTCAGTTCCATTTGAGGCCTCTACAACTTCACCTTCTGTCAGTATGGGACAAGGACCCAACGTCCTTGGACAGGGTCTGTGTGCTTCCCCCTTGGTCAGGCGGTCCCTTTCGTGGTGGCTGGACCACAGGAACTTGCTGGGGGGCAGGTCCTTTCTGGCCCCCTCCGGGGAGACGGTCACCACGGATGCCAGTCTGTCAGGATGGGGGGGGTTCTGGAAGTCCCTGCGGTTCCAGGGGAGGTGGGGCCCTCAGGAGGCCCACTTACCCATCAACATTCTGGAACTACGGGCGATCAGGTTGGTACTGGAGCAGTTGACCAATCACCTGAGGGGTCTGTCTGTGCAGGTGCGCTCAGACAACAGGACGGCGGTTGCCTATATCAACCATCAGGGAGGGACCCGGAGCAGGGGGCGGATTCTGACATGGGCGGAGGCCAATGTTCAATGCATTTCGGCTGTGTACATCCCGGGGGCAGAGAATCTACTGGCAGACTCTCTGAGCAGGGGGACCTCTCGTCAGGGAGAGTGGTCCCTCTGCAACAGGGTATTCCAGTCCCTGTGTCACCGTTGGGGTCTACCGGATGTGGATCTGTTTGCATCCCGTCTCCCTGTCTCAGGATCCTCTGGCCTTGGCCACAGATGCTCTGTCCATGTCATGGCAGGAATTTCGGCTCCTGTATGTCTTTCCTCCATTCCCCCTGCTGGGCAGGGTCCTGCGCAAGATTGCTCTGGAAGGGGTGCCAGTGATTCTGGTGGCCCCCCGGTGGCCAAGAAGAGTGTGGTTCACAGACGTGGTGCAGATGGCAGTAGACCAGTACGTTCTGTCAGGAGTGCCAGATCTGCTTACTCAGGGCCCCTTACCCCATCCCAATTTACAAACTCTGGCTTTGACGGCCTGGCTGCTGAAACCTCCATCTTGATGGACAAAGGCTTGTCTGCCTCGGTGGTTGAGACCATGGTGAAGGCTAGGAAGAAAACTTCTTCTTCCATCTATTATAGGGTATGGTGTACCTACATTGACTGGTGCGAGTCTAGGTCTCTTCCCTGTCGGGTGTTCTCGGTTCCCAGGGTTCTGGAGTTTTTACAGCATGGGTTGGAGTCGGGTCTCCAACTCAGTACTTTGAAGGGTCAGGTTTCTGCCCTGTCTGTCTTCTTTCGGAAGTCTTTTGCTCAGCATTCTTTGGTTAAGACTTTCTTTCAAGGGGTTACTCATGTGCGTCCCCCACGAAAACCTATGGTCCCTGTTTGGGGTTTGAACTTGGTCTTGTCTGCCTTGCAGGGTGCTCCCTTTGAACCTATTCAGGATGCTGCTCTGGCTGTACTTACCCTCAAGGTTGTCTTTCTGGTGGATATTACTTCGGTCAGGCGTGTGTCTGAGCTGGCGGCTCTGTCTATCCAGCCCCCATACTTTGAGAGACAGCAGGATAAGGTGGTGTTCCGCATTTCTGCCTAAGGTGGTGTCTGCTTTTCATTTGAATCAAGATATTGTTCTTCCTTCATTGTGCCCTAATCCTAGCAATGCTAAGGAAAGTGTTTTGCATTCCTTGGATGTGGTCAGGACTCTGAAGTATTACCTAGTAGTCACTGCGTCCTTCAGGAAAACTGATGCTCTTTTTGTGGTCCCTTCTGGTCCTAGGAAGGGTTTGGCTCCTGCCAAGTCTACTATCAGCAAATGGATCCGTCAGGCTGTGATTCAGGCCTATTCTGCTAAGGGGAAGAATCCTCCCTTCCGCCTTACTGCTTATTCTACTCGTGCTATTGGTGCCTCTTGGGCCTTCCAGCACCAGGCTTCTGTTGAACAAGTTTGCAAGGCCGCTACTTGGTCTTCTGTTCATACCTTTTCAAAGTTTTACAAGGTTGATGTTAGGGCCTCAGCTGATGCTGTTTTTGGACGCAAGGTTTTGCAGGCGGCAGTGGTTTAAACTGTCTGCTGTTACCTTTTTGTTGGGTATCCCACCCTACTTTATGGACACTGCTATTGGATGTCCCAAGTGTAAGTAATCTATCTGGAGCAGGACGTACTGTATACTAAGAATAATACAATTCTGTGAACTACTCACCTGTAGAATTGGTATTGTAAGTATACAGTACGTCCTGCTCCACCCCACCCTGGTTGTTGCATTATTCTGGATCCCCTGTATGGCGATTGTTGTCATTGTTATAGTTACCAGTTTTTGGGTGGTTAAATTCTCCCGGCTTCTTGTTCACTGCTTTTCAATGCTGGGGATTTGTGGGAGGTCCCCGGGTATTTGAGGGGCCGGGAGGAGCCTGTTTTTACATGTCTCTGCAGTGCAGCGCCATCTGGCGGAGGATAACCCAAGTGTAAGCAATCTATCTGGAGCAGGACGTACTGTATACTAAGAATAAAGAAGGGGACACAGTCCCCAAATCACTTACCCACTCAGAAGCCAGGACAGGAACTCCGCATCCCTAGTAGGCTCACCATAAAGCCTATGGCCGGCTACCCGTTGTGGAACAGGGTCTGCGGCTTTGAGCAGCGCTCCAGCAGCACTTGACCATAGTGCTTTACTACCCTCAACCCATCTGTCAGCCAAGGCTGGGAGTCAGTGAGGGTCCAGAAATGGGTGGAAATAGACTTGCAGGGCCGCAGGCTTTGTTGCCTCACTCACCTGCGCAAGAGAGAGAGCCATCTTCTAACTTCGCAGTTCCACTGCAGTGGAAACACTGGGGGGACTCCCGTTTTAATAGGGGGCCGGGAGATGCCACAGCTTTCTGCAGTACCACTGCGCCACCTTGTGGCGGAATAACCCAACTGTTATGAATACCGAGGCAGGCCGTGCCATGCAATAAAGAAAAATAGGTTACCATCAGCACCAGTAAACTTACGTGTGTATACCCACAGAGCCCTTAAAGTGGACCTTCACCCTGAATAAGAGCCTATCTTACATGTTTCCCACACCCTGTACATACAGATTGCTCTCATTAAAAATCATCCTACCTGCATCTACTGTATGTTATGAGCCTTTAAACATCCAAGATGGCAGCTCATGGAGCATCAGGCAGCCTGCAAACAGGAAGTGTCTTCTGACTGTGTCGCTCTGCATTCTGGGATTGCTGTCCTTTCCCTGACGCCAGCTCTGCTCTGTCTGTGCAAAGCACAGCTATAACCCCGCCGCACTTTATCCCCATCTCCTCCCCTCAGTATGTGATGCCTCTGAGTCAAGATTGCGGCGCCCATATCCTAGAGTCCTGAACAGAATTGCAGCCCAGTGGGGGAAAGAATAATAAGTGACTAAAAACTTTAAAATATATTAATGTTAGATGCTGGGGAATAGTTTTTAAGGGTCTGGTTATTCATTAAATCATGCTGAAGGTCCGGTGATAAAAAAAAAATCATTCTCTACCAGCAACTTATTTTGTATTATCTATTACATTTTCACTACCCATTCTAGAATTTAAGGGGCTATGTTTGGGCATCAGTGCCTCAGTATTACGTCCCATTTCCATAAACAGATAAGTTAAAAGTTTGTTGAGCAAGCAAGCGAACAATACCGTTTTGTGATTACTCACCTTTAAAACGGATATTATAAGTGTGACATACACTCCGCTTCAATTCTTCATGACATTTGTGTTATTCTCCAGTAGAGGGCGAACTTCTGCAGAGATGAATGCAAAAAAGGAGCTCCTCCCAGTCCATAAATACCTGGGACCTCCCACCAATTCCCCAGTGTAGGATAGCAGTAAGGGGACCAGGAAGAACCAAATATAACAATACTAACAACCAAGAAACAATGGTTCACCATGTAAAGGATCCAGAATACCAAACAGGGTGGGTGAAGCGGAGTGTATGTCACACTTATAATATCCGTTTTAAAGATGAGTACTCACAAAATGGTATTATTCCAAGTGTGACACTCCGCTTCAATTCTTCATGACATTTGGGACATCCAATAACAGTGCCCGTCATGGGTGGGAACCATAAACAGTAAAGAACGCACCAACTTAAACCACAGCAGCTTGCAGAACCTTGCGGCCAAAAATACCATTTTGTGAGTACTCACCTGTAAAATGGATATTGTCAGTGTGTCACACACCCCGCTTCCCCTTTAATTCTTACGATAGGGTTACTCCACCGGCAGGTGGCGACGTTGCAGAGAGAAGTCTTGAAAACGAGCCCCTCCTGGCCTACATATACCTGGGACCTCCCACTTCACACCCAGTAAATTCAGCCAGCAGTAAGACAAGGTACCAGGAAATCCAACGGTAACCTCGAAATAAAATAAAGGAAAGCTTCACCATATAGAGGATCCAGGATACCAAAAAGGGCGGGTGAAGCGGGGTGTGTGACACACTGACAATATCCATTTTACAGGTGAGTACTCACAAAATGGTATTATTCTCAGTGTGTCACACACCCCGCTTCCCCTTTAATTCTTACGATAGGGACATCCAAAAGCAGTGTCCACAAGGGGTGGGTATCCGACAGCAAAATGAAGCATAACTTAAAGTGGACCAACACCCAGGGGGGATCAGCCCGGGAATCTATAAGATTCCCGGACCGATCAGATCCCTCCCCGCGGGGCATCCGAAATCGGGATGTCCCGCGGGGAGGAACCCCCCAGGAGGCCCACAATCCTTACCTTACCGGCGATCCAACGGCGCATGCGCGAGACGCGGCCGCGTCTCTCGCTTCCCTCTAGCAGGGCGCGCTCCCGCGCCGGCCGTTTTGTGAATGGCCGGCGCAGGCGTGCTCCCTGTTAGAGGGAAGCGAGAGACGCAGCCAATGACAGCGCTCTGGTATGCGCGTCCAAGCGGCTTTGGACGCGCATACCAGAGCGGCTCTGAGCGCTGTCATTGGCCGGACGAGGTCACGTGGGAGCGGGGAGAGGTGAGTTTTTGCGGCGATCGGGGGGGGTTTCACACAGCGGGGCACCCCCCATCGGGGTGCCCCACCTAAGTGGACCAACACCCAGGATAGTCAAAATGCTGGGTGTTGGTCCACTTTAAACGACTGCAGTCTGCAGAACCTTGCGGCCAAACACAGCATCCGCTGAGGCCCGCACATCAACCTTGTAAAACTTAGAAAAAGTATGAACAGAAGACCAAGTAGCAGCCTTACAAACTTGTTCAACAGAAGCTTGGTGCTGAAAAGCCCAAGACGCTCCAACAGCGCGAGTAGAATGAGCAGTGATACGAAAAGGGGGAACCTTCCCCTTGGCCGAATAGGCCCCAACAACCGCCTGACGAATCCATTTGCTAAAGGAAGACTTGGCCGGAGCCAAACCCTCCCTAGGCCCACAGGGCACAACAAAAAAGGCATCAGTCTTACGAAAAGGAGAAGTAGTAATCAAATAGTACTTAACACAGCGTACTACATCCAAACAATGCAAAATCCTCTCCTTGTCATTCTTAGGCTTAGGACACAAGGAGGGAAGAACAATATCCTGATTCAAATGAAAAGCAGAAACAACCTTAGGAAGAAAGTCCGGTTTGAAACGAAAAACCACCTTGTCCTGATGCCTCTCAAAGTAGGGCGCCTGAATCGACAAGGCTGCCAACTCCGAGACACGCCAAACCGAAGTGATAGCCACCAAGAAGGCAATCTTCTGAGTCAAGGTAGACAGAGCAATATCCTGCAAGGGCTCAAAGGGAGGAGCCTGAAGAGCAGAAAGAACCAAGTTCAAGTCCCAAACAGGGAGCAATGGCTTCCTGGGAGGCCGCACATGCGTAATCCCCTAGAAAAAAGTTTTAACTAAAGGATGAAGCACAAGAGGCTTCTGAAAAATGACAAGGCAGAAACCTGCCCTTTCAGAGTACTCAGCTGGAGACCAGAGTCCAGCCCTGATTGCAAAAAATCCAGAATCCTGGAAACCGAAAAGACCCTACAAGGCAAAGATCTAACTTCACACCAAGCGATATAGGCTCTCCAAGTCCTATAGTAGATGGTAGAAGAAGAAGACCTCTTCCGGGCACAGATCAGAGTCTTAACAACCGAGTCAGAAAGACCCTCCTCCTTCAAGATGAAGGTTTCAGCAGCCAAGCCGTCAAACCCAGCGCTGGTAAACTGGGGTAAGACAGCCGACCCTGAGTGAGCAGATCGGGCTGAAGAGGCAGAACGATCTGATCCACCGCCAGCCGAACGATGTCTGCGAACCATACTCGCCTTGGCCACCTTGGAGCCACGAGAATGGCGGACACCCTTTCCAGAGCCAGCTTCCGTACCACCCTGCCTAGCATGGGTATCGGAGGAAAAAGGTACAGAAAACCCAGATCCCCCCAGCTCAGGGACATGGCGTCCACCACCAGAGCCAGAGGATCCTGGGAGAGCAACACGAAGGTTGGAAGCCTGCAATTGTGACGAGAGGCAAACAGGTCCACCTCCGGTGTCCCCCACCGAAGAAACAGCGACCGAAAAAGAGGCTGGAGTGCCCATTCTCCCAGACGGGAAGAGCCCCTGCTCAACAGATCCGCTTCCCTGTTTTCCACACCCGGAATGTAAACTGCCGAGAGACAAGGAACATGGGCCTCCGCCCAGGTCAGGATCAGGGACACCTCTCTGAGGGCACCCAGACTGCGAGTCCCTCCCTGATGATTGATGTAAGCAACCGCTGTCCGATTGTCCGAAGAACCTGAAGGCCCAGAACATGCTGAGTCAAATGAACAAGAACCAGACGGATGGCTCTCAGTTCCAGAACATTGATGGGCAAGTGGGCCTCTCGAGGCCCCCACTGCCCCTGAAACTGAAGATCTTTCCAAAATCCCCCCCATCCCGAAAGACTGGCGACTGCCGGACCCGGGAGGACAACTGGAAGGGGCGATCCAACGACCGTGGTCGCCGGTCCCAAGACGCCAACAGATGAAGCTGAAGCATCCTTGTGTGAAATTGAGCAAAAGGAACCGCCTCGAAAGAGGCAACCATCAACCCTACCAGTCTCATCCCCAGACGGATGGACGGTCGAGGATTGGAAAGAAGGAACCGAGCCAATTCTTGAATCAGACAAATCTTGGATTGAGGCAGAAACACCCTGTGTTGACAAGAATCCAACCGCATTCCCAGAAAGGACACCACCCTGGCCGGGGGGCGAGGGAGGACTTGGGAAAGTTGATCACCCAACCGAAGCTTTCCAGCGTGGAGACCACCGTCCTGGTGTCCGTCTCCGATTGATTGAGAGAAGGAGCCATGATCAGAAGGTCGTCCAGATAAGGTACAACACGAATGCCTTGAGATCTGAGAATGGCCATCACCCCTGCCAGCACCTTGGTGAACACTCTTGGAGCCGAGGTAAGGCCAAACGGAAGTGCCACGAATTGAAAATGCCGATCCTTCATTACGAACCGAAGAAAACGTTGATGAGCCTGGCAGATGGGAACATGAAGGTAAGCATCCTTGATGTCTATGGACGTCATGAAGTCCCTCTGCCGAAGAGAACCGATGGCCGATCGCAGAGTTTCCATGCGAAACCTCCGAGTACGGATGAACCTGTTGAGGAACTTCAGATCCAGAACGGGGCGAACCGACCCGTCTTTCTTGGGGACTGTGAAAAGATTGGAGTAAAACCCGAGGCCCACCTCCAAGTGCGGCACCGGCCGGATGACCGCCATTCCAGAAGATTCTTCACCGACGCCAGGAGCCCCTGCGCGGCCAAAGGATCGGTGGGCACCCGAGACCGGAAAAACCGTGAAGGAGGGCGAGACTCAAACTCCAGCTTGTAACCGGACGACAACACCTCCCGGATCCATCTGTCCGGAACCTCCTGGTCCCAAACCAGGGAGAAGTGTTGCAATCGTCCCCCCACCCGCACGGGTGAGGGCACCCCCTCATTGCTGAGCGGGCTTACCAGCAGGCTTGGGCTTGGCGCCCCAGGACTGACCGGGACAGCCACGGCCCCTCCCCCGGGTCCAACCTGCACCCCTGGTAGCGGGAAAGGAGGCCCCTCTGCCCGCTCTGACTCCCCGAAAGGAGGGGCTAAAGGAAGCCGCTCCCCGAAAGGAACGACGCGGCCTCTTGCGTTGAGGCAACTTACCACCCTTGGTAACTGAATCCAATTTGTCGCCAAACAGGCGCAAACTTACGAAAGGAAGAGCCGTAAGCGACTTCTTAGAGTTAAAGTCCGCCGTCCACTGACGCAGCCACACCGACCGACGAATAGCAACCAACAGGGCCGCGGTCCTGCTACACATCGCAAGCGCATCGTCCTGGGTGGTCATGACAAAGGAAATAAACGATTCACACTGCTTGAGAGAAGCGAACTCATCACAAGTGGGATCAAGATCTGCGTACAAATCTCTAATAATGGACCTAACATCCATCAGAAGAAGCGCCGAAGCACAAACCGGCCAATCCAGCACTGATAAAACCATGGCGAGCCAATTGATCAATCCGACGATCCTCACCATCCTTAATGGTAGTAGTGTCAGGGGAGTGCAACACAGCCGTGTTAGACAGCCCCAACACGGGGGCATCGACGTCAGGGGGAACAGACCAAAGCTTCACCAAATACTCCGGAAAGGGATAACGCTTATCCCAACTAGGAGGAACTCCAACAAGGCGCGTGGGTTTTTCCCATTCCTTAAGGACAACCCTCACAAAGTGTTGTTGCCTGGGAAACACCAAACGCGTCTGGGGCACATCAAACAACTCACCCTTTGGCGGAGGGACCGCCTCAGGTGGATCCAAAGCCAAAATCTCAAACATTTGAGCCAAAATGGAAGGAGTGTCAAGGAACACCCCCGCAGCCTGATCGCCAGCGGTACCAACCAATTGCTGGTCTACAGGCTCGTCCGACTCCTCTAGGAGCTCCCCCTCCTCAGCCGGGGGACAATCGGACCAATCCAATACTTCAAACACCTCATCCTCGAGAACAGGCGATGCCGGAGAAAGGTGCTTCCGCTTAGCCGTAGCCTTCTGACCCACCGCAGCGGAAACTATTTTCTCGAGGCTGGCCAATCATGCACACACCTCGGATTCCGAATCCCCACCTTTGACAACGTCACACGGGGTCCGGAATAGGTGGGGGGGGGGGGTAGGAGATGACGGAAGTTGCGAGGAGCCAGAAGCCGGATTGCCGGACTGGCGCGCAATATTCTGCTGTGCACATGGAATACATATTATGACATCATCGCCTGGGAGTGGAGCCCCACAACCCCCACACATCCTGGATAGCCCCGAAGAGCCATTTCCGGTAATGTCGGAAGCCTCCATATGGTGAAATTATGGCATTTGCAATAACCCAGGGATTTACGCATTAAGCAATCCGGGATGCCCCCTTTTATAATTAAAGTCCTGGGAGTGGGAGGATTTTTAACCAGTAAGACTAGCCAAGTATATCAGACCGGGCCCACCGCAGCGCGGAAATCCCCGGACCTGTAGGAAAGAGACCACAATCAGCCCCCAGAAAAAATATAATAAAAAGCCTGCTGCAAGCAAACATACACATACAGACACTATACATTAAATAGACAAGGTATACTGAAAAACACACACATTATATATATAAGATTTCTAGAAATTAACATGCAGCCCTTTATACCCCAAAGGCATTATAAACAGTGAACTATCACAGTGATGAGCCAGTGCAACTAATCGTATGAGTAATTACAACCATATGAGCCACATATATACTGCATGAAAATAATGTCCAAAAACTGCTTGACAACAGACAAGAGTCGAAGCGAATACTTGCGTAAGCCTCAGAGCCCTTCAGCAGCCCGCCTCAGCCGGGGGACACAGCAGCAACTCCGGAGGAGGGAAGACGCAGGGCGGGCCGGACAAAGAGCACGAAGCGCTCCGGCTCCGCCCCCCGTCACGTCAGCACAGTGCACAGTCACGTCAACGCGGCCCCGCTCCCTAGGGACGAGCACCACGGCTTCGCTATAATGGCGACGCCGTATGAGCGAGGCGGGTGCCCGCGAACAAAAAACAAGGCACCCGCCCGCCCCAGAGTAAAAAACATACAAACCACTAGACCACCAGGGACACCCGGAAAAAGGAGCCCCCGCAGAGGAACACCTGCGGCTAGACCGCAGCGCCGGCCCCACAAACTATCAGCAGTGATTAAAACATACAGCCACAGATGTTAACACACATGCATGCCAGGCACACTCTAGTTAAAAACAAGGCCAGTAAAGACACCCCCAAGGGCCACCCCCCCACGCTAAGGGAGAAGGGACCAGGCGAGGGAAGGCTAGGCTAAAAAGGGGGGACCGGGATGGGGCATCCCAAATCCAGATGCCCCACGCGTGGGGACGAGCGGAGGAGCTAAGCTCCTAGGCACCATGAGGTGCCGTCTACCATTGCCCAGGCAGCAGCCTAGGCTGGGAGGCTTCCAGCATCTTTAACAGAGTATACAAAAAAACAAGCAGCTGGGCAGAAATAGACCAAAAGGGGATGCCGGGGTCTGACCCCGGCTACCTGCAAGCAGGAGACTTCTTTCTTCTGTCTTGTCGCATCTTGCAGAGAGAAAACACTGGGTGTTAAGTGGGAGGTCCAAGGTATATGTAGGCCAGGAGGGGCTCGTTTTCAAGACTTCTCTCTGCAACGTCGCCACCTGCCGGTGGAGTAACCCTATCGTAAGAATTCAAGGGGAAGCGGGGTGTGTGACACACTGAGAATAACAGCATCCGCTGAAGCCCGCACATCAACCTTGTAAAACTTGGAAAAAGTATGAATGGAAGACCAAGTAGCAACCTTACAAACTTGTTCAACAGAAGCCTGGTGCTGAAAAGCCCAGGACGCACCAACAGCACGAGTAGAATGCGCAGTGACCCTAAAAGGGGGAGTTCTCCCCTTAGCAGAATAGGCCCCAACAATGGCCTGACGAATCCATTTGCTAATGGTAGACTTGGCGGGCGCCAAACCTTTCCTGGGCCTACAGGGCACCACGAAAAAGGCATCCGTCTTGCGGAAAGAAGATGTAGTCACCAAATAGTACTTAACACAGCGAACCACATCCAAATTGTGCAAAACCCTATCCTTGTCATTGCTAGGCTTAGGACACAAGGAAGGGAGAACAATATCCTGATTGAGATGGAAAGCAGAAACCACCTTAGGAAGGAAATCTGGCTTAAAGCGAAAGACCACCTTGTCCTGGTGTCTTTCAAAGTAAGGGGCCTGAATCGACAAAGCCGCCAACTCAGAAACATGCCTAACAGGGGGCGTGGCCGGACATGGAGGAGTGAGGACGCGTCTGCCTTGAGCTCCCTCCGGCCGACTGAATTGGCGACTCTCCTGAGGTGATTGCCCGGTCCCATTCACCAGCAGAGGACATGGCTAAGAAGAGGAAAGGGGGGAAGACCTCATCGCCCCCTCAAACGAGGAAAATAAATGCATTTTTGGCTCCGGAGCGCCCGGGGAGTGCTGGCCACGAGGGCCCAAAGATGGCGGCGGTCAGCGGCCCAGCTGCAGAGGGACGAAACAGGGGACTCTCACCTGTGTTCCCCGATGGACGCGGGCTGCGAGATGCGGAGGGGCCCCGGCGATGATGAGCGGAGCGGGCGGCTGGGGAGCTGCCGGGAGGCTGCTCCTCGCGTGGTGGGCGGCGGATCCCGTGAGGCGGCGGCTGAAGAGGAGTGCCGGGCCATGGAGGGCGGAAGGAGGAGCGGGCCCCAGGCTGTCGGCACGGCGGATGACGGCAGGCGGGTGGACGGCTCCGGCGGGGCTCTGTCATGTCAGCCGGCGCATGGCGGTTCGGCGCGGCTGCGGCGCCCCTCCCTCCAGCATGTGCGAGGACATCAGCCAGACAGCACAGGTAAAGGCGAGGAGAACTCCGGGGATGACGCACGGTGCGGGCTCATAAGCACCGGTGCACAGACGGCCGCACTGTGTGGGGAGGGGGGCGGTGGGGGGTTGTTTCATGGACGCCCTGCAGTTACCCCCCACAATGCCAATAAGCCTGAGGATCTCGGGGCAGGAAGAAGCGCCCAGAATGCCGTTATGGGGCGACAGGGCACTCCCCCCCTTGAGGCATCAGATTTCATAGAGCTGGGGCCCCCTCATCTCCCTGAGGGCTCTGTGTGGGGGTCTGGAGGTCTGCATACCCCCCCACGCAGGGGCTACGGTGAGTCCCCTGGAATTCAGTACCCTGCTGGATCCTGATCTCCTGCACCGCTTTCGGATCCCTCGCTCAGCTCCTGCGGGGTCTGGCTCTCCCCCAACATTTTGACCCGGGATGCCCCCTCTCCCTCCTGGCGCTCAGTGAGTGGCCCGGAGCCCACCGCAGAATTGACGTCCGCCTGCCGCGGGCTGGATGGGACAGACTCCCCTCTACCCTTGACCCCGGTCCCCTAGCTTGGGGTCACAGCGTTGGATCGTGGAGGCCCCCTCTGCCCAGGAACCTTGCTCCAACACTGGTGAGCCTTCCCCGGTGGGAGGCTTAGAGTCGGCACCCACCAGGCCTATACCGAAACCAGGCGCATTGCCCCATGACCAGCGGGGAGTCTCTGTGGGCGGTCGGGCGACGGTCCCTGCTCTTACCCCAGACGCACGTGACGGGACGCTCGCTGTCATCAGGGCTGAGCTCAGAGCCCTGCCTACCAAGGCGGATTTGGAATCCTTTATTCTAAGGGTGGAAAGCTCCTTTAAGAAGGATATTTCTGATCTGCAGACCTCAGTGGCGGGGCTGGATTCCAAAGTTTCGGGCCTGGAGGAATCCCACCTTTCAACAACACAGAGAATTGAGGCCTTGGAAAGAGGTTTGGCATCACAGCGATCCATTACCCAAGCCGCGGTTTTGCACTTGGATGACCTGGAGAACCGTAGCAGGCGGAACAATATCAGAATAAGAGGCCTGCCTGAGGCGACGGGTCCGGACCAACTCCTGCACACTGCCACGGGCATTTTCAATGAGATTCTTGGCCGTCCTCCCAACACGGAAATTATCATCGACCGAATTCACAGATCCCTCGGTCAGCGCTAGACGGACCCGGATCGCCCACGGGACATTATTTGCCGCCTGCATTACTTTTCCCTGAAGGAGGAGATCCTGAGGAAAGCGTGGGAGAGAGAAAGACTATGCTTTGATGGGGCGACGATTCAAATTTTCCCCGATGTTTCCAGGCGGTCTCTCCATATGCGCCGGCTCCTGAAACCCCTTCTTGCTAAAGTGCTGGATTGTGGTGGCACTTACCGCTGGGGTTATCCATTCTATCTGCTCGTCCGCAGGAACCTACGGACCATCGCGCTGAGGTCTCTGGCAGATCTCCCGGACTTCTTCTCTTTCATGGAGGTGGAGCCCTTCGCAGTCCCGGACTGGCTTGACCCTGCGCCGCTTCCAGCCCTGGGTCGGGGGGGTGGCGGCTTACTGCGGAGGGCCCGTCGGGCCAGGGGGGGCATAGCTGCACGCAGGAGGGGTGCCGGAGGACCACCGGGAGAGCCACGTCTCCGAGAAAATGAGACCTGATCCGGCCCGTGCCTTGGCAGCAGGCCATATATCCTCTTCAAGCCAATGTTGTATTATGTCTGATGGTCACTATTTCCTCGTTTCTCCTTTAATGTGTAATTTTCAGTTTTGGGCCTTGTGCGCGTCTGGCTTCCGGGTGATGACCCGTGTCCTCCTCTGCGCGGTGGGCCCTCCGGCTGTTGTCTGGGCGGCGGCGGGGGACCCATATGTTAGGGCGCTGGGACGTGCATCGGCATCACCTCAGGTCAAGGTCCCCGGGGGGCCGTAAGGGCTCCCTTGAGGGGTTCATTGTTTAAGCTCGGGGTCGGTTGGGGGGGGGCTCTCTTGCCCTTCCGGTTCGCCTCGCTCCCACGTTAGGACTGAGCCCCTTCTGCCCACCTTGTGGGGGGTGGCGGGGCTCGTATTTGGGAAACAAACCGTATTTCCCGCTTAGGTTTTTCTGTGTTAGTTGGCAGCACTTACAAGTGTTGCATTTCTGGTTTAATCGTTTAGTGTTTGACCTCTTGTGGTTTTGTCCTAACCCCATCCCTCGTCTTCTGTCCTTTGTCTCCCTCCCCCGTCTTTTGTCCTCCAGTTCTTCCCCTTCTTCCTTCCTCTCCCCTCCTCTGATCCCGACATATCTAGGGTTAAATGTACCACCCTGAACGTTAAGGGGCTTAACTCCCCCTTTAAGAGATCCATTATCCTGCGGGAGCTGGGACGCCTACGCACACAGATCGCCTTCTTGCAGGAGACACACCTAAAAGGGGGGACGGTCCCATAACCTCACAAACCGCTCCTTTAAAACCCAATATCTCTGCCTCTCCCCTGACTCCAAAACCAGGGGTGTGGCCATCTTGCTGGCGGGGTCCCTGCCGTGGACTCACTCCGAGACGCTCCTAGATCCAGAGGGGAGGTTCCTTTTCGTTAAGGGCACTCTTTTCTCCTTGAAGGTGACTTTGGCCACATGCTATTCCCCTAACGTTAACCAATACAAATTCTTACGCTCTGCCCTTGGGAAGCTGGCGTCTTTTACGGAGGGCGTTCTGTTGCTGGGAGGGGATTTTAATGTGGTTCTGGATCCCTCGGTGGATACCTCCCGCGGGATGTCTCATCTTCCCCCCACGTGATGAAAAAATGTAAGGCCCTTTTATTTAAAAACCAGCTCATGGATGCCTGGAGTACGCTTAATCCCAAGGGGAGAGATTACACATTTTTCTCCGCTGCCCACAATTCGTATTCTCGCATTGACTGGTTCCTGGTGCCCCACAGATTTCTCCACCTCATTGTTAGTATGGACATAGGTCAGTTACTGTTTCGGACCATGCTTCGGTCTCGCTGACCATCTCCATCCCTGACACCGCTCCCCTTAGAGGCCAATGGCGGTTGAACAGCTCCCTTTTGCAGGACTACGGGGTAAAAGAGGATATTAAAAAGGCCATTGCAGAGTTTTTTGTGACGAACGACACGGAGGGGATGTCGCGAATGTCTCTGTGGGAAGCCCACAAATGTGTGATAAGGGGGCTTCTGATCAAGCACGGAGCCCGCCTTAAGAAAGAAAGGCAGAAACAAATCGAGCACCTCACCCAAGAGATATTTAAAATTGAAACTCAACATAAACGATCTCTTGATGCGGCTCTGGCGGCCAAGTTGGTGAGTTTGCAGGAGTCACTCAGGGACATTTGCTTTGTCGAGGCCAAAAACCTTGCGGTCAGATGCAGGAGGTTTTTTTTATGAATACAGTGACAAATGCGGCAGGGCTCTGGCAAGGGCCCTTAAAACACAGCGCAGTAGAAATTACATCCCCCTTGTACATGACTCAGAGGGCAACAGACGACACCTGCCTGTGGACATTGCCCGGACCTTCAGGGAGTTCTACGAGAAACTCTATAACCTCCCTCGGGACAAGCCTGCCAGCTATCGGAGTGACATTGAAACTTACATTCGCGAGTCGGGGCTCCCACATCTAAAACAGAAGGTGGTGGATGCTCTGGAGGAGGGAATCGAGATGGAGGAATTTTTGAGGGCCATTAAAAATACCAAACCGGGGAGGGCTCCCGGGCCCGATGGTTTCAGCTTAGAGTACTACAAGGAGTTCGCAGAAACTCTAGGTCCCCAATTTATTGCCTCATTCGGCTCCCTGAGGGATGGCGTACCTCCACCCAGGGATACCTTGCGTGCTAATATAACTATTATCCCCAAGGAAGGTAAAGACCCAACACAATGCGGGAGCTACAGACCCATCTCCCTTTTAAACTGCGACATAAAGCTCTTCAATAAAATAATGGCTGACAGGCTTGCCCCGCTCATCCCCTCCATCATACACTGGGATCAGGTGGGCTTTGTACCTACAAGGGAGGGTAGAGATAACACTACGAGGGTGATCAACCTGATCCACCGCGCGCGCATGGATGATTCGGCTGCTATGCTCCTCTCGACGGACGCCGAGAAGGCCTTTGACAGGGTTGGTTGGGATTTTATCTCTGCCACCCTGCGGCATATCGGCTTGGGGGATAACCTGACCCACTGGATCATGGCTTCCTATTCATGTCCCTCGGCGTCCGTCGTGGTGAATGGGCTGGCAACTGAGTCCTTCTCCCTGGCTAATGGCACTCGCCAGGGTTGTCCGCTGTCACCCCTAATCTTTATTTTAACTTTAGAACCCTTTTGCATACTATCAGGAAAAACCCAGATATCTCAGGGGTCCTTTCGGGTCGGGTGGAACACAAGGTGGCGGCGTATGCGGATGACCTCTTATTTTTTATCACCAGGCCGGAAACGACCCTCCCTAACCTTTTGGCAGAACTCAAGACCTTCCGTTTGCTATCCAACTATACAATAAATTTTCAAAAATCCTCAGCCCTGAATATCAATATTCCCCCGGGGAGACTGAAGCGGATCGCAGAGAATTTCCCGTTCAGGTGGGAGAGGGAGGCGGTGACCTATCTGGGGACACAAATTTCGGCCTGCCCCCAGAAGTTATATAGCCTGAACTTTCCCCCGTTGCTGGGGAGGGTGGAGGAGGACCTCCAGAGATGGAATAAAGGTGCGTTTTCATGGTTTGGCAGGGTTAACATAATAAAAATGAACATCTTACCTCGGGTGCTCTACCTTTTTCAAGCCCTGCCAATTGAGGTCCCCCACAGCTTCTTCAGGCGACTGATGGGAATTTGTACAAGGTTCGTATGGGCGGGGAGGCCTCATCGCTTAGCTGCTTCTCTCTTGGTGCTCCCTAAGAGACGGGGAGGGCTAGGCCTCCCGGACTGGAAATCTTATTATGCCGCGGCTCACCTTACCCGGGTGATTGATTGGTGTAGGCATTCCCATCTAAAAATTAATGACCTATTGGACCCAAAACAGCACGGCTTTACTGAGGGCAGATCATGTCAGACCAATCTTATTAATTTCTTTGACAATGTCACTAAAGTGTTAGATGAAGGTGGTGCTGTGGATATCGCCTATCTGGATTTTAGCAAAGCCTTTGACACTGTACCACATAAGGAGCTCATAGATAAGTTATTGAAGGTAGGACTCAATCCCTGGATAGTTCAGTGGATTTTCAGTTGGCTGAGGGATCGGTATCAGAGCGTTGTTGTAAATGGCGTGCAATCTGAACAAAGGCGAGTTACAAGTGGTGTGCCGCAGGGCTCTGTCCTGGGCCCCATTCCTTTTAATATATTTGTAAGTGACATAGGAGAAGGCTTGGTAGGAAAAGTTTGTCTGTTTGCTGATGATACAACGGTTAGTAATAGGGTGGATATTCCTGGAGGTGTCTGCAACATGGAAAATGATTTAGCTTTACTGGATAGATGGTCAAAACTGTGGAAACTAGAGTTTAATGTCTCTAAATGTAAAATCATGCACTTGGGTAGAAGGAATCCCTGCTCTGAGTACCGTATGGGCAGTATTGTGTTAGCCAGGACCTCGGAGGAGAGAGATTTAGGGGTACTGATTACTGATAGCTGCAAGATGAGTGGACAGTGTAGCCAAGCAGTGGGAAAAGCAAGCAGGATGCTCGGCTGCATATCTCGAGGCATCACCAGTAGGAAGAGGGAGGTTGTGATGCCGCTGTATAGAGCCCTGGTAAGGCCACAGCTAGAATATTGTGTGCAGTTCTGGAGACCTTACCTGCAAAAAGACATTATTCAAATAGAACGTGTCCAAAGGCGGGCAACGAAAATGGTGGAAGGACTTAAACTTAAAACTTATCAGGAGAGACTTAAAGAACTTAATTTGTACAGTCTGGAGGAAAGAAGGGAGAGGGGGGACATGATTGAGACCTTTAAATATGTGAAAGGATTGAATAAGGTTCAGGAGGGAAGTGTTTTTAAGAAGAAGCTTAATGATAGAACAAGGGGGCACAACCTGAAGCTAGTCGGGGGGAAGATCAGGAGCAATGTTAGAAAATATTATTTTACAGAAAGAGTAGTAGGTGCTTGGAACAAACTTCCAGCAGAGGTAGTTGAAACATCAACAGTCACTGAATTTAAACATGCCTGGGATAAGCACACATCTATCCTAAGATAAAGAGTACATACAGTATGCACATAAGG
The DNA here is from genome assembly GCA_027917425.1 of Gastrophryne carolinensis. NCBI lineage: Eukaryota > Metazoa > Chordata > Amphibia > Anura > Microhylidae > Gastrophryne > Gastrophryne carolinensis. The sequence continues at coordinate 271,403,707 of CM051234.1, forward strand.
GCAGACTAGATGGACCGTATGGTCTCCTTCTGCCGTCAACCTTCTATGTTTCTATGTTAATGGACGGGTATTGAGCATCTTCGATCCCCCTTTCGGGGCTGCCCTGGGTAACACTAGACCGGTCTGTTGCACTAAACAAGCACCCCACGATTGGGCCCACTCGGAGGGTGGCAAGCAGGTCGTTCCGTGGCCTGGACATCTCCCCCGCCCTTTCGCCCCTGACCCCCTCTGATAGGCCACCCGGATTGTCCGGTAGGCATTTCTGATGGCACATTTAGGACTTGGGTGAGGCGCAATAGGTTTCGGATTCTACACCTGCGGGATGGGTCAGGTTGGGTGGGACTGGAGGAGCTGGCGAGGAGAGAGTCCTTGCCCATTCTTGGCTTCTGGCGCACTCTCCAGCTAACACACTTTCAGAACTCATTAGTCAGGGCTGCTGAGACCTCTAGGCCCCTAACTCCCTTTGAACAGGTCTGTGTGGGGCGCGGCCATTTCCGGGGTGCTCTGGCCTTCGCCTATTCGCTGGTGACCTGCCCCCCAGAATCCTTCTCACCTTCTTTCATAGAGGGGTGGGAGAGGGAGTTGCATAGGAGTTTTACTGAAGAGCAAAAACTGGCTATGACGCAGTTGGCCCACAAGTCTTCCATGTCCTGCAGATATCAAGAAACGTCCTATAAGATTCTTACTCGCTGGTATCTCGTTCCTACCAGATTATCAAGAATATTCCCCTCCACCTCCCCCTTGTGCTGGAGATGTCTGCGCGAAAGAGGTTCCATGTTGCACATCTTCTGGGAGTGCGAGGGCCTCTCCGGGTTTTGGGGTAATGTGAGGAAAATTGTCCTGGCCCTGACAGACATAGATTTGGGTGAAGACCCGGCGGGTTACCTTCTTAATCTTGCTCCTACCTCTATCCGGAGACGCAGTAAATCTTTGCTTGCCCACCTCCTGACTGCAGCAAGGTCTTGCATCCTGGCGTGTTGGAAATCTCGGGAACCCCCTTCCACCGCGCTGTGGCTTGCCAGAGTCAGAAAGATCGGCAGGATGGAGGAGCTCACGGCCTTGCTGAAGGGTTCCTCAGAGAAGTATAGGGTGACTTGGTGTGAGTGGGACCGCTTTACTCTCTCGGCGGAATACCTGGAATACCTGAAGATGTAATGAGGCCCTGGGAACTAAACAATCTACCACCCCCCCCCTTCCCGTTTTTTTCTTCCCGTCCCGTTTTTCCCCTCGTCTTTCGCGTCTCCCCCCCCCGTTCGGTATTTGTATGTGTTAGTTTTGTGCGTTCACCCCTTTGCGTTTTCTGATTAGTGTGATGTTGGGTTCGTGTTGGGCTAGTTATAGCCTTGTTTTATTAACAAAATAGAAGGAGGAGGTGGGGTATGCAGGCCTCAGATCTGCCTTTAGTTTACTCATTGGAACCATTACACGCCATAGCTGGATCAGCGGGCGATTTGTCATTTCTAGAGCTCTCCAGGAGACTAGGTACGAGATGCAACGATAGTCCAGGTTATTATTGGATTTTCTCTCTGTATTGCTTCCTTATGTCTATGCTGGTTTATCCCATACGGATCAATATTTTATCCGCCTGTTGTGTTTTATCACTTCATTTATTGCGTGTTTGTCTTTGTACCTTGAACACGGTCTGTAACCTGCTTGTCTCTAATAAAAATTACAATTTAAAAAAAAAAAGAAACATGCCGAACAGAGGTAATAGCCACCAAGAAAGCAACCTTTTGAGTGAAAACAGAAAGAGCAATATCCTGTAACAGCTCAAAAGGAGGACCCTGGAGAGCCGAAAGAACCAAATTCAAATCCCAAACAGGAACCATAGCCTTCCGAGGGGGTCGAACATGAGTGACCCCCTGGAAAAAAGTCTTAACCAGCGGGTGTAAGGCAAAAGATCTTTGGAAGAAAACAGACAGAGCAGAGACCTGCCCTTTCAAGGTACTAAGCTGGAGCCCAAGATCCAGACCGTGCTGAAGAAACACCAAAATCCTAGGGATCGAAAACAACCTGCAAGGAAAGGCCCTAGCCTCACACCAGTCAATATAGGACCGCCAAGCCCTATAGTAAATGCCAGAAGAGGACCGCTTCCTAGCTCTAATCAAGGTCTGAACCACAACCTCAGACAAACCTTCCTCCTTTAAAATGAAGGTTTCAGCAGCCAAGCCGTCAAAGCCAGCGTTTGTAAATTGGGGTAACGTAGTTGACCCTGAGATAACAGATCCGGAAACATGGGAAGCCGATACTGATCTACCGTCAGCCTTACAACGTCTGCGTACCAAACCCTTCTTGGCCATCTTGGAGCCACCAGAATTGCTGGTGCCCCCTCCAGAGCCAGTTTGCAAACTACCTTGCCCAGCATGGAGAAGGGAGGAAACAGGTACAGAAACCCCAGATCCTTCCAAGCAAGGGACAAGGCATCCACTGCCAGAGCTAGATGGTCCTGAGATAGAGACACAAAGGCCGGGAGTTTGTGATTGTGCCGTGAGGCAGAGAGATCCACCTCCGGAGTCCCCCACTTGCGACAAAGAGACCGAAAAACCCCGGGGTTGAGGGACCACTCTCCTTGGCGAGAGAACCCCCTGCTCAGGGAGTCCGCCTCCGTGTTTTCCACTCCCGGAATGTAGATTGCCGAAATGCAAGGAACATTGCTCTCTGCCCAATGCAGGATCAGAGAGACTTCCCTGAGGGCACTCCTGCTGCGAGTCCCCCCTTGGTGATTGATGTAGGCTACCGCCGTCCGATTGTCTGAACGAATCTGAACCGGAAGACCCTGTAAGTGCGACGTCAGCCGTGACAGAACAAGCCGGATGGCTCTGAGCTCCAAAACATTGATGGGGTTGTGAGCCTCCTGAGGACCCCACACCCCGCTGAACTGATGACTTTTGCAGAAACCTCCCCAGCCCGACAGGCTGGCATCCGTGGTAACCGTCTCCCAGCGAGGGACCAGAAAGGATCTGCCCCTCAACAGGTTGCTTGACTCCAGCCACCACCGAAGAGACTGCCGAACCCCGGGAGACATCCTGAACGGTTGATCCAATGACAGCGGACACCTGTCCCAATGCGTCAATAGATGAAGTTGAAGAGATCTCATGTGAAACTGCGCAAACGGGACCGCCTCGAAGGAGGCCACCATCAATCCCACCAGGTTCATCCCCTGCCGGATAGAGGGGCAAAGATCGTCCAGAAGAAGGCGGATCAGATCCTGAATCCCCTGCACCTTGGTCTGGGGTAGAAACACTCTGGCCTGAATGGTATCCAGATTCATGCCCAGAAATAAAATCTCCCGTGATGGCGAGAGAGAGGACTTGGGGCGGTTGATCACCCACCCGAACCTCTCCAGGGTCGACACCACCTGGTGGGTGTCCAGCTCCGCCTGATGGAGGGAAGACGCTGAAATCAATAGGTCGTCCAGATACGGCACAATGCGAATTCCCTGAGCTCTGAATAGGGCCATTATGCCCGCCAGAACCTTGGTGAAGACCCTCGGCGCTGAGGTCAACCCGAAGGGAAGGGCTACAAACTGAAAATGTTGATCGTCCACCTCGAACCTGAGGAATCTCTGATGCGCTGGAAAAATTGGAACATGCAAATATGCATCCTTGATGTCCATGGATGTCTTGACGAAGGAAACTGATGGCCGAGCGCAGAGTCTCCATACGGAACTTCTTGAATCTGATGAATCTGTTGAGGACCTTGAGGTCCAAAATGGGTCTTACAGAACCTTCCTTCTTGGGAACCGTGAAAAGGTTGGAGTAGAAACCCCTGCCTCTCTCCGACGGAGGCACCGGGCATACAACTCCCATGTCCAGAAGGTTTTTCACTACTAACAGGAGCCCCTGTGCTGCCTGAGGGTCCGAGGGCACCCGAGACCTTAAAAATCTTGGAGGAGGCTGTGACAGACGCTCTGCCTTTTGGATGTCATCACTATTCAATTGCCCACTGGGTCATTCACTGGCCTTTTCTTAATTAGGTTCCAGACAATGTCATTGTATTTTGATACTGTTACAGGCAATGTCATTGTATTTTGGATTGTATTACAGACTGCCATTGTGTATTGTTGATTGTATCACAGACTGCCATTGTGTGTTGTGGATTGGGCTACATTATACCATTGTGTTGCTAATTGTGTTACCGGCAGAGTTGAGGGATTGTGTGCCCTGCTGCTATTGGTCGGTGTGTTTTTCATGCAGTTCTCCATCAGGTCCACCTTGCATGGAGACTTGTGTATATAAGGCCTAGAGTGGCACTAATAAAGTTAAGTTCATCTTCACCCTCAATACTGAGTTCTGTCTCTTATTGGGGGAAACGCTATATTACAATTCACTAGCCCATGTAAGGGCTGTTCCTGTTTCCTCACCGATGACTCTGGAATTCCTGCAGCACCTCTCACCATTGGGAAAAGGACGTCTCTGGCGGGGAAGCCCTCCGGCGATAAAGGTTATCGCTACAGAGGCCAGCACTCGAACTCCAGTTTGTACCCAGGAGACCACTTCCAAGATCCAATTGTCTGTAACCTCCCGAGCCCAGACCTGAAAGAAGAGCCGCAGCCGCCCCCCCACCCGAGCGGGTGAGGGCGCCCCTTCATTGCTGAGCTGGCTTACCCGTTTGGAACCCCAGGCAGAAGCGGGACGAGCCCGACCTCTGCCCCTGTTCCAGGAAGAGCCTCTGACACCTGAGAAGGCCAAACCTCTACCAGCTCTGGCACCTCGAAAGGAAGGATTGAAAGAGCCTGCCCCCGAAAAGGACGGCGCAGTTTCTTCCGCTGAGGTAACTTACCTCCCTTTGCAACAGCATCCAACTTATCTCCAAACAGCCGCGTACCCAAGAAGGGGAGAGCTGTGAGGGATTTCTTGGCCGCAAAGTCTGCCGTCCACTGACGGAGCCATACCGAGCGGCGCATGGCCATCAATAAGGCTGAAGTCCTACTACACATAACAATAGTGTCGTCCATAGCAGCCAAGACAAAATCCATGAACAATTCAAATCTTTTAAGCGTAGTGAACTCAGCGCTGGCCGGATCAAGGTGAGCGTAATTTAACCAGTCCCTAATCAGAGACCTAGCACCGCCACTAGCGCAGATGCACAAACAGGCCGCAAAGCCGAACCAACACTGGCAAAGGCATGGCATGCCATCTGATCAAGGCGCCTATCCTCACCATCCTTTAGGGAAGTGGCGTCTGGGGTGTGAAGCACAGAGGAATTGGTCAACCCCAAAACTGGCGCATCGACCTCGGGAGGAGAAGCCCAGCGCTTAACCGCTTACACCGGGAAAAGATACTTCTTATCCCATCCCTGAAGAACACCCGGAAGCCGACTAGGTTTCTCCCATTCCCTAAGGATCAGTGCATCAAAATGACCCTGGGTAGGAAACTCCAAACGAGGCTTGTGGGCCCCAAAAAATTCCCCCTTCTTGAGAGAAGGGTGCCTCAGGCGGCGCAATATCCAAAACCTCCAAGAAATGTGACAAAACCATGGCCGTGTCAACAGCATCCCCCAGCGCCTGCCCAACATCAGCCAAACCGTACATATTCAGCCTCTGACTCCCCATACAATTCCCCCTCCTCCAGCGGGGAATAATCTGACATATCAAAAGAATCATCATCAATATCCCAAGTCGCCTGGACCGATGACAAATGTCTCTTTTTAGCCTGGGCCTTCTTGCCCACCGCGCTAACCATAAATTTCTCGATGCTGGCCAACCTAGCACAAACATTGGAATGCGACTCCCCGCTAGCACCAATGTCACTTGGGGTACGGATAAGGTGGGGAGGGGAAGGCGATGAAGCGGGGGGCGCCGACCCAGAACGCTGGGCACCCGACTGCCGCGATATGGCCTTTTGTGCACATGGTATACAAATAAGCACATTCTCACCCGTAAGGGATGCCCCACAACCCACTCATGGCCGGGATTGTCCCAGAGGGAGCCCGAGCCCGGTACCCTGCGGAGCCTCCATATGGTGATTTTTGTGGCCCGTCGCAAGACCGCAGGGAATTAAAGCAATAAGCAACCCGGGATGCCCCTTAAAAGTCCCAGTGGGAGGATTTGTGGTGATCTATATAAGGCTAGGGACCCCAGGACTAGGAGAAACCCCTTAACATGCACATAAACGATGCAATCTGAAACACACAATGAAGCATCTAAGTCAAAATTGCCTCACAAAAAATTATATATATATAACATATATCCATACACACACATGCGATAAAAATCGGAGGCCCCCCTGCTGGCGAGGGGCCACCGCATAAGCTAAGGAAGTGGCAAACAGGCCCTTACCGGCCAGGAGAACACAGAATCCCGCAGCAGCACCAAGATGGCCCCCGGAGAAGAGCCTCGTGAGAAGAGGAGGAAGAGGAGGGGGGGCGGGCCAGCACAGAACGCGCGTCACCAGGCCACGCCCCCCTCCCAGCAACATGGATCCCAGCTATGGGCTGGCCCCCAGCATCGCGCCAAACAAGGGGGCGGGAATCCCTCCCCGAACAAGCCTGAGGGGGAGAAGCTCCCCAGGCAGAGTGAAGGAGGCCAGCACCGTTATGGCCCTAAGTATAAGCAAACATCCTGTCAGCACCCAACACAAGTAAAACACTCACACACACAGTGCCATACACACATATAAACTAACAGGGTATACAGGCCGACCCCCCCCCCCCAGAGGGAAGTAAGGGACCCAGAAGGGGGGAATCCCAGCCAGAATCCGGCCATAGGAATGACAGGGACAGGGCATCCAACACCGGGATCACCAAACCCGGGCAACCGCCTACCCCTTGTAATGGGGTCTCACGGCGGAGCAATGCTCCTTGCACACCCATAAGGTGCTACCTACCCTTACCAGAGCCCGCAGCCAAGGCTGGGAGGCTCGAATAGGGATAATTTAGGAAAGGTCCTGGCAGCAATAGGGGCAAAAAATGGCCGGGCGTGAACCCGGCTTAACTGCAAGTAAGAGAAGTCTTCATCTTCTGTCTTGCTCGCCTTCCTGCAGAGAAGAAACTGGGGAATTGGTGGGAGGTCCCAGGTACTTATGGACTGGGAGGAGCTCCTTTTTTGCATTCATCTCTGCAGAAGTTCGCCCTCTACTGGAGAATAACCCAAATGTCATGAAGAATTGAAGCGGAGTGTATGTCACACTTGGAATATATGACTCGTATGTGAGCAGGAGATTTGTGTTCAGATGCACAAGATTTGTCTGCTAATTATTTGTTGGAGCGATCATTTCTGCTGTACACTCACCATCCTATCTGTAGTTCATTTCTCTTTCCACATATCAAAGGTCATGTGATGAGCGAGAATTTATTTGTCACCCAAAACAACATGACGTTCGACCAGCAAACCCACCCTCACAGAGGGCATTCCCAAAGATCGATCCATGTAAATGTGCCGTTGCAGTGCTTGCTGCAGTGAATTGATGACTATTTTAAAGAGGACCAACACCCAGGATTTTCACTATCCTGGGTGTTGGTCCACTTCAGCGGGGCATCCGAGATCAGGATGCCCCGCTGTGTGAAACCCCCCCCCCAAAAAACTTACCTTTTCGGCGACGGACAAGCTACGGACAAGCAGCCGCCGCCGCCTCCCGCGCGTCCCTCTTACAGGGCGTGCGCCCGCGCCGGCCATTCACAAGCGGCCGGCGCGGGCACTGCTAGAGGGGCGCGCGGGAGGCGCGGCGGCTGATCCGTCGCCGATAAGGTAAGGTTTTTTGGGGCTTTTGGGGGGGTTTCACCACGCGGGACATCCCGATCTCGGATGCCCCGCGGTGAGGGAGGTGATCGGCCCGGGAATCTTATAGATTCCCGGGCAGATCACCCCTGGGTGTTGGTCCACTTTAAAGCAGGTCAAAACCCGCCAGTAATGAAAAAAAAATACAATTCTGTGATTACTCACCTGTAGAATTGGCAGTATGAGTATACAGTACGTCCTGCTCCAGATAAGATTCTTTACTCTTGGGTATTACTCCGCCAGATGGCGCTGGACTGCAGAGACAGCGAAATTGGTTCCTCCCGGCCCCTCAAATACCCGGGAACTCCCACAAATCCCCAGTATTGAAAGGCAGTTAACAAGAAGCCGGGAGAATGATAACATAACCATCCATTAACTAAACCAACAATGATAACAATCACCATACAGGGGATCCAAGAATAATGAAAACCAAGGGTGGGGTGGAGCAGGACGTACTGTATACTTAGTATACAGTACGTCCTGCTCCAGATAAAATTCTTTACTCTTGGGACATCCAATAGCAGTGTTCGTAAAGTAGGGTGGGATCCCCAAAGGTAACAGCAGACAGTTTAGACCACTGCCGCCTGCAGAACTTTGCGGCCAAAAGCAGCATCAGCTGAGGCCCTAACATCAACCTTCCAAAACTTGGAAAAGGTATGAACAGAAGACCAAGTAGCGGCCTTACAAACTTGTTCAACAGAAGCCTGGTGCTAAAAAGCCCAAGAGGCACCAATAGCACGAGTGGAACTTAGCAGAGTAGGCCTGAATCACAGCCTGACGGATCCATTTGCTGAGAGTAGATTTAGCAGGAGCTAAACCCTTCCTAGGACCAGAAGGGACCACAAAAAGAGCATCAGTTTTCCTGAAAGGTGCAGTAGCCACCAGATAGTACTTTTTCCTGACCACATTGAAGGAATGCAAAACCCTCTCCTTAGTGTTACTGGGATTAGGGCACAAGCAATGTAGAACAATGTCCTGATTAAGATGAAAGGCAGAAGCAACCTTAGACAGAAAATCTGGCTTGAAGCGAAACACCACCTAGTCCTGGCGTCTCTCAAAAGAGGGGGGGTTGGATGGAAAGTGCCGCCAACTCAGAAACACGCCTAACAGAAGTGATAGCCACCAAAAAGACAACCTTGAGAGTAAGAATGGCCAAGGCAGCCTCCTGCACAGGTTCAAAGGGAGCACCCTGCAAGGACGAAAGGACCAAGTTCAAGTCCCAGACAGGCAACATAGGCTTACGTGGGGGACGCACATGAGTAACCCCCTGGAAAAAGGTCCTGATCAGAGAATGCTGAGTAAAAGATATTTGGAAGAAAACAGCCAGGGCAGAAACATGACCCTTCAGAGTACTGAGTTGAAGCCCCAGATCCAAACCATGTTGGAAGGAACTTCAGAATCGTGGGAATAGAGAACACACGACAGGGAAGAAACCTAGACTCACACCAGTCAATGTAGGCACGCAAGACCCTATAGTAAATGGAAGAAGAGGACTTCTTCCTTGCCCTAATCATGGTGTTAACAACAGAGGCAGACAGCCCCTTTTCCATCAAGATGGAGGTTTCAGCAGCCAGGCCGTCAAAGCCAGCATTTGTAAATTGGGATGGCATAAATGTCCCTGAGTGAGTAGGTCTGGAACCCTGGGCAGATCGTACTGATCTACCGCCAGCTGCACTATGTCTGCGAACCACACTCTTCTTGGCCACTGGGGAGCCACCAGGATTGCTGGCACCCCTTCCTGAGCTATCTTGCGCAGAACCCTGCCCAACAGGGGGAATGGGGGAAAGACATACAGAAGCTGAAAGTCCTGCCATGACATTGCTACAGCATCTGTGGCCAAGGCCAGAGGATCCTGGGATAGGGAGACAAAGACCGGTAGCTTGGGATTGTGACGGGACGCAAACAGATCCACATTTGGCTGACCCCAACGGTGACACAGAGAGTGAAACACCCTGTCACTGAGGGACCATTCTCCCAGGCGAGAGGTCCCCCTGCTCAGAGAGTCTGCCTGCAGATTCTCCACCCCCGGAATGTACACAGCTGAGATGCAGGGAACATTGTCCTCAAGATCAGAGACACTTCCTTGAGGGCCCCCTTGCTCCAGGTCCCTCCCTGATGATTGATATAGGCAACCGCCGTCTGGTTATCCGAGCGTACCTGTACAGGCCGGCCCCGAAGGAGTTGGGTCAAGTGAGCCAGAACCAACCTGACCGCCCTCAGTTCCAGAATGTTGATAGGTGTGTGGACCTCCTGAGGGCCCCATCGCCCTTGGAACTGTAGGGACTTCCAGAAGCCCCCCCAACCTGTCAGACTGGCATCCGTGGTGACCGTCTCCCAGCAGGGGGCCAGAAAAGATCTGCCCGCCAACAGGTTCCTGGAGTCCAGGCACCACAAGAGGGACCGCCTGGCTGGGGGGGGGAACAGAACAAGGACCTGGTCCAGGGACGCAGGATCCTTGTCCCATACTGACAAGAGGTGGAGTTGCAGAGGCCTCATGTGAAACTGGGCATAAGGAACCGCCTCGAAGCACAACACCATCAGGCCCACCAGCTGCATGTGAGAATGTCGTCCAAATAGGGCAGAACGCGAATGCCCTGAGACCTGAGCAGAGCCATCACCTTGTTGAATACTCTGGGAGCTGAAGTGAGGGCAACACCACAAATTGGTAGTGCTGATCCCCCAGAGCGAACCTGAGGAATCTTTGATGAACTGGAAAGATGGGAACATGAAGGTAAGCATCCTTGATGTCCACAGAGGTCATGCAGTTCCCTGGACGCAGGGAACGGATAGCAGAGCGCAGAGTTTCCATGCGAAAGCGCCTGCATCTGACAAATTTGTTGAGGATCTTCAAATCCAGGATGGGCCTGACTGACCCATCTCTTTTGGGCATGGTGGAAAGGTTGGAATAAAAACCCTTGCCCCTTTCTCGTAAGGGGACCTGACAGAAGACCCCCAGCTCCAGAAGGCTTTGCACAGCCAGAATCAGAGCCTGAGCTGACATGGGGTACTGAGACATCCGAGATCTGATGAATCTTGGGGGAGGCCAGGCAGCAAATGCTATCTTGTAACCGGAGGACACTACCTCCTGAATCCACCGGTCTGAGACATGAAGCCTCCAGACATGAGCAAAGAGCTGTAGCCGTCCCCCCCACCCGGATGCGCGAGGGTGCCCCTTCATGCCTGAGGAGTCTTGGAGGAAGGCCTAGGCTTGGAGCCCCAGGATGGGTCAGAGCGTCCACGTCCTCTGCCCCTACCCCAGAAATCACCTCGGGCCCCAGTAAATGAGACCCCTCTCCCCGTACTGGCTCCACGGTAGGGGGACGAAAAGGAGCCCGGGCCCCGAAAGGGCCGAGACTGCCTTCTGCGCTGGGGAATCCTGCCTCCCTTAGCAAACTGGTCCAGGCGGTCCCCAAACAGGCGTAGTCCTTTGAAGGGGCGTATAGCCACCACCAAGGCAGAGGCTCTGCCACACATCCAAATGGTATCATCCAAGGCAGAGAGGACATAAGCAACAAATACCTCACAACGCAAGAGTGCATTATACTCTTCACTAGAAACATCATCAGGAGCTCCATCTAGGACACTTTTAGTCCTAATAGCCATCACTAATGGCAGAGGCACAAACCGGGCACAGCGCCGTCCCCACACAGGCAAGGGCATGGGAAGCCAGCTGATCAATACGCTGGTCCTCACTATCCTTCAAGGTAGTAGAGTCAGGGGAATGCATGACAGAGGTGTTAGACAAACCCAGAACTGGGGCATCCACTTCTGGAGGGGATGACCAACTAGGCCTGCTAGGACGCTCCCATTCTTTGATCATGAGATTATTAAAATGAGATTGTTCAGGAAACTCTAAACGTGGCTTAGCAATATGAAACAATTCCCCCTGCTGCTTAGGAGCCGCTGCCTGGGGGGAAAAAGAAAGCACTTCAAAAATCTGAGCCAAAGGCCAATCAGTATCCAGGGATCAGAGCCAGAATCCTCATAACCCTTGGGCCGTTCATCAGATGATTCTGAGTCAGAGAACAATTCCCCTTCCTCCAGGGGGGTATAACCAGACAGATCAAAGAACTCTTCAGCCTCCATAGGGAAAAGAGTGACATCAGGCGCCAAATGCCGCCTCTTAGCAGAGGCCTTACGCGCCATAGTATTAGCAAGCAACTTTTCAACACTGGCCAGTCTAGTAGACACATCAGGCCGAGACTCCCCACTAGTATGCAGCTCACTGGGAGTCAAATTTAAGCTTGGGGGAGTAGGCGAAGCCATACGTGGCGCAGGCCCAGCTGCTGGTAAACCAGGCTGAAGAGCAAGCACCTGCTGGGCACAAGGTACACAAACCCGCACATTGTCAACACTTGTAGGGGACACCCCACACGCCACACACAGCCGGGCTTGTCCCGAAGGAACCCCGAGCACATTATCCTGAGACGCCTCCATATGGTGATTATAGTGGCACAATAGGCCGATAGGGATTCACGCTATAAAAGCAACCCGGGATGCCCCAATAGCCCGCTAGGGAAGTGGGAGGAATTAGCACACTAGGCCTCAATAAGTTTAATTACTAAATAGAGTGGGTAGGGCCGGGAGAAACCAATTGAGTTTGACCCGCCTGTAAGACATAAGCGAAAAAAAACCTGTAAGCGACATGCATACATGACAATAAAAAATATATACAAACAGCCTGCGAGGGCACTCACGGACCGCGGTAGGTAGGCACCAGCCACGCAGCACGAAGAAGCAAAAATGGCGCCGAGTATAACTCTAGGGGCAGGCCGCGGAGACAGTGCCGCGGAGCGCGCCATCCGCAGGCCCCGCCCCCGAAGAGCGCAAAGCCGCACACGTGACAAATCAACAAGCAACCAGTGCAACCAGATCTGTGCGGTGACAGAACTAAAGGCAACCACGCACACCAACCAACAAGTGAATGTACAAAACACCCCCCCCCCCGAGAACTACAAGGGAGAGCGAGCCACCCACGTAGGGCCCACCGATAGACAGGGGCAAGGGGCAATAGTGCGGGAGGGGCATCCCATAAGGCTCACCATGTGCCTATACGGCCTAACCTTTGGTGGGGGATTGCGGTGGAGCAGCGCTCCTAAGCACCTGACAGCGGTGCTGCCTACCATCACCCGCACCAGCGCAGCCAAGGCTGGGAGGCAAATTGACAATGGAACGGATGGGAATAGTCCTATAGGGCCGCAGGCTAATAGCCCCGCTTACCTGCGAGAAGAGAGCCATCCTCTTGTCCTTCGCAGTCCAGACTGCAGAGAAAATCTGGGGATTTGTGGGAGGTCCCGGGAATTTGAGGGGCCAGGAGGAGCCAATTTCGCTGTCTCTGCAGTCCAGCACCATCTGGCGGAGTAATACCCAAGAGTAAAGAATCTTATCTGGAGCAGGACGTACTGTATACTAAGAATAATTAGCCAATTTCCCCACCAATAGTCCCTCACAGAAGAAAAGACCTTGAAATTGTAAAACTTTTTTTTTTTTTTTTTTTTTTTTTTTTTTTTTTAACTCTCCCTCATTTTGTTCCCTCTTCCAAGGGGCATCCTAATTTGGGACAACCCGTGCGTAAACTTCACCAGGGAACAACGGCATTCTTACCTTGCCAGCTAGGTTTATTTAAGAATGTTTAACCCCTTATAATATAATTGTCACGCCATTGCGTTGAGTTGGACAGAATTGCTGTCAGCGCAGAGAGCTTATTATTATGCAGCATCACAGATCCAAGGGCCATGCCCACTTTTTTCAGAAGAGATATTATATGCTGAACCTGTAAACCCCGATATCGCGGCCATTTCGTCTTTAGTATAAAAATGGAAAACAGTTTAGGACAGTGCCAAACATAGCCCGGCACCAAGGTGTAACAGATACCTTTGCCTGCAGTAGCATATTTAATCAATATAATTTTTGATAGAGCCCCAATCCCACCCATTACTCCATACAAGCGTTTGAGTTGAGATCTTCAGAGGTAAAGGAATTAAACATACAAAATACCATTTTGTGAGATACTCACCTGTAAAATGGTTATTAAGAGTATGTCACACCCCCCACTTCCCGATATTCATGACACTTGGGAACCAGGCCTGTAGAGGGCGATCTTGCAGAGATGACATGGAAAAAAGGAGCCCTTCCTGGTCCATAAGTACTGGGTTCCTCCCACTATTCCTCAGTCTTTTTAAACAGCAGTGAAGAACCAGGAAGAGCCAATTATATTCAATAATTGTAAAATTATATGAGAATAATAATACCAAATAAAGGATCCCTTAGAACAAAAATAGCCAATTATATTCAATAACTGTAAAATTATTTGAAATAATAATACCAAATAAAGGATCCCTTAGAGAAAAAAGAGCCAATTATATTCAATAATTGTAAAATTATTTGAAATAATAATAATAATCACCATATAAAGGATCCCTCGAACAAAAAAGGGCGGGGGAAGTGGGGGGTGTGACATACTCGTAATAACCATTTTTCAGGTGAGTATCTCACAAAATGGTATTATTCCTAGTATGTCACACCCCCCACTTCCCGATATTCATGACACTTGGGACATCCAATAGCAGTGTCTAATATGGGTGGGGATCCCAAAGGAATAATGCATAACTTAAATTACTGCAGCTTGCAGAACTTTGCGGCCAAAAACAGCATCCGTTGAGGCCCTCACATCAACCTTGTAAAACTTAGAAAAAGTATGCACAAAAGACAAAGTCGCAGCCTTGCAGACTTGTTCAACAAAAGCTTGGTGCTGAAAAGCCCAAGAGGCTCCAATAGCACGAGTAGAATGAGCGGTGACACGAAAAGGGGGAACTTTCCCCTTCGCCATATAGGCCCCAATGATAGCCTGACGTATCCACTTACTAAGGGAAGATTTGGCAGGAGCAAAACCCTTCTTGGGCACAGAAGGCACAACAAAAAAGGCACCCGTCTTGCGGAAGGCCGAGGTAGTAACTAAATAATACTTAACACAACGAACTACATCCAAAGAATGTAAGAACCTTTCCTTGTCGTTACTAGGTTTAGGACACAAGGAAGGAAGAACTATATCCTGATTTAGGTGGAAAGCAGACACCACCTTAGGAAGGAAATCCGGTTTAAAATGGAAAACAACCTTATCTTGATGCCTCTCAAAATAAGGGGCTTGAATAGACAAAGCCGCCCGTTCAGAAACTCGGCGGAGAGAAGTAATAGCAACCAATAAGGCAACCTTCTGAGTAAGAATAGGAAGAGGAATATCCTGCAATGGCTCAAAGGGAGCAGCTTGCATAGCCGAAAGCACCAAATTAAGATCCCAAACAGGAAGTAAAAGCTTTCTGGGAGGCCGCACATGCGCAACTCCTTGGAAAAAGGTCTTAACCAAAGGATGAAGAGCAAACGATCTTTGAAAGAAAATTGCCAAGGCAGAGACTTGCCCTTTCAAAGTACTAATCTGTAATCCCATATCCAGACCTCGTTGCAGATATTCCATAATTCTAGGAATAGAAAATACTCTACAGGGCAAAGCCCTGGATTCACACCAATCAACATAGGACCTCCAAGTCCTGTAATAAATGACAGAGGAAGACTTCTTCCTAGCTCTAATAAGAGTCTGAATAACCACATCAGAAAGACCTTCTTTCAAGATGGAGACTTCAGCAGCCATGCCGTCAAAGGCAGCGTTTGTAAATTGGGGTACCACAGACGTCTTGGCCACCTTGGCGACACCAGAATTGCTGGCACCTCCTCCAGTGCTAGCTTGCGCATCACCTTGCTGATCATGGAGAATGGGGGAAACAGATATAGGAACCCCAGATCCTTCCAGGCTAGAGACATGGCATCCGCTGCCACTGCCAGAGGATCCTGGGATAGAGAAACAAAAGCTGGCAGCTTGTGATTGTGACGAGAAGCAAACAGGTCCAACCGTGGAGTCCCCCACTTGTGACAGAGGAACTGAAAGACCCTTGGATTGAGAGACCATTCCCCCTGCCGAGAACATCCCCTGCTCAGGGAGTCTGCCTCCACATTCTCTGTCCCCGGAATGTAAACTGCTGATATGCAGGGAAAATTGATCTCTGCCCACTGAAGGATCAGAGACACTTCCCGGAGGGCACCCCAACTGCGAGTCCCTCCCTGGTGATTGATGTATGCAACAGCTGTTCGGTTGTCTGACCGAATCTGAACTGGCAGACCCTGAAATAAATGGGTCAGTCGAAGTAGAACAAGACGTATGGCCCGAAGCTCTAATACATTGATTGGAGAATGAGCCTCCTGAGGCCCCCACAATCCTCGGAACTGATGCTTCTTCCAGAAGCCCCCCCAGCCTACCAGGCTGGTATCCGTGGTAACCAGTTCCCAAAGCGGAGTCAGAAATGACTTGCCCTTCTGGAGGTTGTGCGATATTAACCACCACTGAAGGGACTGCAAAACGTGGGGAGACAATAGACAAGTCTGATTCAATGATAGTGGGCACCTGTCCCACTTTGCCAAGAGGAAGAGCTGAAGCGTCCTTATGTGAAACTGGGCAAACGGGACTGCCTCGAATGCAGCTACCATCAATCCCACTAGTCTCATCCCTAGACAGATAGACTGACGAGGGTTGGACAAGAATAGACGAATCAAGTCCTGAAATCAGAACCATTCCAGAATCAGGCCCAGGAAGGGAATTTCCCTGGACGGACAGAGAGAAGATTTGGGGTAACTTATTACCCATCCGAACCTCTCTAGCGTAGAGACCACCATCCTGGTGTCCAACTCTGATTGTTCGAGGGAGGAGGCCGCGATAAGAAGATCGTCCAGAAAAGGCACAATGCGGATGCCCTGGACCCTGAATATAGCCATCACTCCTGCCACAAATTGATAATGCTGGTCTTCTATCGAGAACCTGAGAAATCTCTGGTGACCCGGAAAATAGGAATGTGCAAATAAGCATCCTTGATGTCTATGGATGTCATGAAGTCCCCCTGAAGGAGAGCATTGATTGTTGATCGCAGAGACTCCATGCGGAATTTTCCGAAATGGATAAATTGATTGAGTCTCCTTAGGTCTAGGATAGGCCGAACAGAGCTGTCCTTTTTGGGTACCGTGAATAGGTTGGAGTAAAACCCCAAACCCCTTTCCGCTGGAGGCAATAGGCCGATAACAGCCATGTTTAACAGATTCGCTACTGCTGCCCGCAGTCCCTGCGCAATTGCCGGATATGACGGCATCTGGGAGGAGGCCGGGACTCGAATTCCAGTTAGTAACCGGAAGAGACTACTTCCAGAACCCAATTGTCTGATGCCTCCTGAACCCAGACCTGGCAGAAGAACCGCAGCCGTCCCCCCACCCGTAAGGGTGAGGGCGTCCCCTCATTGTTGAGCAGGCTTAGTGGCAGATTTGGTTTTGGACCCCCAATTCTGACTTGGACGGCCACGTCCCTTTCCTCTATTCCACGAAAGGAACGACGTTGTTTCTTACGCTGAGGTAATTTACCTCCTTTAGTGACAGAATCCAATTCTTTCTCCAAAGAGGCGCAATCCCACAAAAGGGAGCGTTGTAAGAGATTTCTTAGCTACAATATCAGCTGCCCACTGCCGCAACCATACTGACCTGCACATGAGCAGAGTATCATCTAAGGCAGAAAGTACAAAAGATGCAAACATCTCACATCGCTTAAGCGTACTCATCAGAGGCCGGATCAAGCCCTGAGTAATTCATTAGGTCTCTCACAACAGACCTCACTGTCATGAGTGCCGAAGCACCAACAGGCAGCAAGGCCGAGCCCACACTGGAAAAAGCGTGGCACGCCATTTGATCAATATGCTTATCCTCTCCATCTTTAAGTGTAGTGGAGTCAGGAGAATGCAACACAGAAGAATTGGGTAAATTAAGCACAGGGGCATCCACCCATGAGCAGAGTATCTTTTAAAAATCCAGTCTCTCTATAAATTAATTAAATATTAATGCATAGATGGCCATTGTATGCTTGCGCACACATAGGAATTTGTCCTCCGCATTTAACCCATCCGTGCAGCGAGTGTAAACATGCCCAGAGCGGTGGGCACAGGTGGTGATGACCAACGCTTAACAGTATCAGCTGGGAAGGGATATTTCTTGTCCCAGCCCAAGGGAATGCCAGGAAGCCGCACAGGCTTCTCCCATTCTTTAAGAATAATTTCATCAAAATGCTTTTGATTTGGAAATTCTAAACGAGGTTTGGAGACTCCAAAGAATTCCCCTTTTTGAGGATGGACTACTTCAGGAGGAGTAATAACCAAAACCTCAAATAACTGAGCAAGAGCTTTTGGGGTATCCACAACACTTGCTTCACCCTGCTCAATCTCAGTACCAACAAATTGCTGTTCATCAGAAACATCTGATTCCTCATAATAATTCTCCTTCTAACTGAGAAGGATCAGACCAATCAAGCAATTCACAATTGTCTGACTCCCTTGCCGGAGTGGCATGAGTCAAGTGCTTTCTTTTAGCTGAGGCCTTCTTAGGCACAGAGGTAGACATTAATCTTTCAAGATGAGCCAATCTAGCACATAAATCAGCATGCGACTCACCACCCATGACAATATCATTGGGGGTACGGACAAGACATGGCGGAGTAGGAGATGAGGCCTCAGTTTGCTGCATAATAGTTAATTGTGCACAAGGAACGCAAAGAATTGTGTTATCCCCAACAAGGGATGCCCCACATCCAAAACATTGCCGAGTCTGTGCAGAGGGAATTGCATGTCTGTTATCCTGGGATGCCTCCATATGGTGTTTAGTATTATACTATAATTGATTATAGTCGCCAAGTATATATGGGATTTACGCAATTGCTACCCAGGATGCCCCTTTAAATAGTCCCAAGTGGGAGGATTGAAACACAAATGGACCCCCAAATAAGGCTTAAGGGCTTTTTTTTTTTTTATATAAGGACCAGGAGAAAACCCTTTTTAAATAAGGAGTTTCTACCTACAGAGAAAACAAAAAAACAGTCACCAAATGCACACAATATAAATAAATTCAGCCAAGCTGAAGGGTACTCACAGCTCATGCAATAAGCTCACATCATGAGGTAAGGCCACAGGGAAGCAGGAAACAGGAAGTCAAACAGAGCATACAGGTGCTCTCTGAATAAAAGCATGCCTAAACCCCGCCCACTTCCAGGATCACATGGCCAAAAATGGAGGGAAAATTCAAATGTGAACACAGCCAGGAAACAAAGAGCTTTAATAGGTAAGCAAAAATGCTGCCTAGACAGAGATAGGAAAATCTAAATAAAACATTTCCTATTAAATAGTATAATAAAACATACATAATAAAAATAAGAAATAGACATTTTATATATCTCTTTTTTTTTTGTGTGCATGGTGACAAATAAGCCCAGATAACGCCCCCCCTCCTTTTTACCCAGCAGGGTTAAAGGAGAACTAAGGGGAGGGGATAGAAAAGCACCCATAAGGCACAAGGGGATTATAAAGGGACAGGGGCATCCCATGCCGGGAACACCAACCCGGAAGCCGCCTACCCACATTTAGGTCTCACGGAGGAGTAATACTCCTGTATACACCAGAAGGTGTATGTATCTACCTTTGCCTGAACCACACAGCCAGGGCTGGGAGGCATACAATATAACCAAACAGGTTAAAAGAGTTTCAGACAGAAATAGAGAAAAAAAGGGCCGGGGCAAACCCGGCTACCTGCAGCTTGAAGGAGAGTCGTCTTCTGAATGCTTCGCCGACTGCAGAGACGAAAAGACTGAGGTATAGTGGGAGGAACCCAGTACTTATGGACCAGGAGGGGCTCCTTTTTTCCATGTCATCTCTGCAAGATCGCCCTCTACAGGCCGGGTTCCCAAGTGTCATGAATATCAGGAAGTGGGGGGTGTGACATACTAGGAATATATGTAGGTTATTAAAGTGGACCAAAACCCAGTATTTTGGCTATCCTGGGTTTTGGTCCTTTCCCCCGCTGTGTGAAACCCCCCAGATCGCCAAAACCCCGCTCACCCATTCCCGGTCCCGCGGTGCGTCTAAGAGCAGCGGCTCTGACGGCCGCATCCTCCGCCTCCCTCTAACAGGGAGCATATAGATGGTGCTATGTAGTACAGTAGAACTACGGGTGATTTTTGACCATAGTTCCGCTTTAAGTCTACAGAGGATCACAAATCAAACAAAATTAAAATGCATACAACAATGGTGAATTCAAAACGGCATAGTATATACCTGAAGAACATATGGTGTTTGGATTGCATTGAAAGTATCTGTTAGAGAAATGAATTAATACTCTTTCCCTTTCCTGAGTTTCTCCAATAAGTGAGAAGGCCTTAAAGAAGATCCTACAACATAGGAAAAAATTCATAAAACTATGGTCAAACTATACTTCTGACAAAAAATATTGAGACATTTTGACTGAGACTAAGATTAGGGTTAGGTAGACATATAAATATAGTGCTCCTTAAAGAGGAAAAAAAGCAATTCTGTGAGTACTCACCTGTAGAATTGTTTTCGTTCTTGCATGGCACGGCCCGCTTCGTTATTCATAACAGTTGGGTTATTCCGCCACAAGGTGGCGCAGTGGTACTGCAGAAAGCTGTGGCATCTCCCGGCTCCCTATAAAAATGGGATTGACCATAGAGTTTTCCAGCGTAGACAAGCAGTGAGACAAGAAACCGGGAGAGAATAAAGTAAAAAATGTAAAAAGGGTAAAAAAAAAACCCAAATTAACTTGGAACAATCACCATAAAGAGGCAACCAAGAATAACGATAACAAGGGTGGGGGGAAGCGGGCCGTGCCATGCAAGAACAAAAACAAGTCTACAGGTGAGTGAGTACTCACAGAATTGCTTTTTTCTTTATTGCATGGCACGACCCACTTTGGTATTCTTAACAGTTGGGACATCCAAAAGCAGTGTACAAAGTAGGGTGGGATCCCCAAAGAGTAACGGCCAGTAGTTCAAGTCACTACCGCCTGAAGCACCTTGCGGCCAAAAGCAGCATCCGCTGAGGCCTTAACATCAACCTTGTAAAACTTGGAAAAAGTATGAACAGAAGACCAAGTAGCGGCCTTGCAAACTTGTTCAACAGAAGCTTGGTGCTGAAAAGCCCAAGAGGCACCAATAGCACGAGTGGAATGAGCAGTAATTCTAAAGGGAGGTTCCTTTCCCTTAGCAGAATAAGCTTGAACCACCGCCTGACGGATCCACTTGCTGATAGTGGATTTAGCCGGAGGCAAACCCTTTCTAGGTCCAGAAGTGAGAACAAAAAGAGCATCAGACTTTCTGAAAGTCTCAGTAGCGACCAAATAAAACCTCCAGAGCCCTGACCACATCCAGAGAATGCAGAGTCCGCTCCTTGGAATTAGCAGGATTAGGACAAAATGAAGGCAAGACAATGTCCTGATTGAGATGAAAGGCAGACACAACCTTTGGCAAGAAATCCGGCTTAAGCTGGAACACCACCTTACCCTGATGTTTCCCAAAATAAGGAGTTTTGATGAAAAGCGCCGCTAGCTCAGAAACCCGGCTTACAGAAGTGATAGCCACCAGAAAGGCTAGCTTAAGAGTCAAAATAGACAAGGCAGCCTCACGGATATGCTCAAAGGGATGCCCTTGCAGAGCAGACAACACCAGATTCAAATCCCAGACTGGTAGCAAAGGCTTACAAGGTGGACGCACATGAGGAACACCCTGGAAAAAAGGTTTTAACCAACCGGTGATTGGCAAAAGGCTGAAACATGGCTTTTTAGGGTACTAAATTGAAGGCCCAGATCCAAACCATGTTGTAAAAATTCCAGAATCCTGGGAATAGAAAACACCCGACAGGAAAGAGACTTGGACTCACACCAGGCAATATAAGCATGCCAGACCCTGTAATTACTGCCAACTGCACGACGTCTGCGAACCAAACTCTTCTTGGCCAACAAGGGGCCACCAGGATGGCTGGTACCCGCTTCTGGGCTATCTTGCGCATGACCCTGCCCAGGAGAGGAAACGGAGGGAACACAGAAGCTGAAACTCCATCCAAGGTATTGCCAGGGCATCCGTGGCGAAGGCCAGAGGATCCTGAGACAGAGAGACAAATCTGGGAAGTTTGATTGTGATGGGACGCAAACAGGTCCACATCCGGCTGACCCCAGTGGTGACAGAGGGAGAGAAACACCCGGTTGTTGAGAGACCACTCCCCCAGACGAGACGTCCCCCTGCTCAGGGAGTCCGCCACCTGGTTCTCCACCCCTGGGATGTAGACCGCTGAGATGCAGGGAACATGCTGTTCCGCCCAAGACAGAATCAGGGACACTTCCTTGAAGGCTTGCTTTCTCCAAGTCCCTCCCTGATGATTGAGGTAGGCCACTGCCGTCTGGTTGTCTGAGCAGATCTGAACAGCCCGACCCCGAAGGTGAGTGGATAGGCGAGAAAGAACCAACCTGATTGCCCTCAGTTCCAGGACGTTGATGGAAGCATGGGCCTCTTGTGGGCCCCACCGACCCTGGAACCTCAGGGACTTCCAGAAGCCTCCCCAGCCGGTCAGACTGGCATCCGTGGTGACCGTTTCCCAGCACGGGGGCAGAAAGGACCTGCCCCCCAGAAGGTTCCTTGAGTCCAGCCACCACGAGAGAGACTGTCTGGCCAGGGGAGACAGAACAAATTCCTGATCCAGGGACACAGGGTCCCGATCCCAAACTGACAAGAGGTGCAACTGAAGAGGTCTCATGTGAAACTGAGCAAAGGGGACTGCCTCGAAGCAGGACACCATCAGGCCCACCAACTGCATCCCCTGACGGATGGAGGGATGAGGACACGACAGCAGAGCCCGAGCCTGCAGCTGAAGACCCTCCACCTTCTACTGAGGAAGAAACACCCTGACCTGAGAGGTATCCAGAGTCACCAGAAAGCATCTCACCAAGGACGGAGACAGAGAAGACTTGGGATAGTGGATCACCCAGCCGAAAGACTCTAGAGTGGATGTCACCATTTGAGTGTCCCGCTCGGCCTGAGGAAAAGACTCGGCCACAATCAGGATGTCGGCCAGGTAAGGAATGATGCAGATGCCCTGGTTCCTTAGCAGAGCCATCACTCCCGCCAGCACCTTGGTGAACACCCGAGGTGCCGAGGTGATACCGAAGGGTAGAGCCACAAACTGGTAATGCTGATCCTGCAGCTCGAACCTTAGAAATCTGATGACCTGGAAAGATAGGCACATGAAGATAAGCATCCTTGATGTCCACAGTGGTCATGAAGTCGCCCGGGCGAAGGGTACTGACAGCAGAGCGCAGCGTCTCCATGCGAAAATGCTTGAATCTGACAAATTTGTTGAGGCCCTTCATATCCAGAATGGGCCTCAGAGAGCCGTCCTTTTTGGGAACATTGAAAAGATTGGAATAGTACCCCTGACCCCTTTCTTGATGAGGCACCAAACAAATGACTCCGGACTCTAACAGGCATTGAACCACCAGAAGCAGCCCTTGAGCGGACAGGGAGTTTAAAGACATCCGGGATCTGATTTATCTTGGGGGGGGCCAGGCCGCAAACTCTATCTTGTAACCAGAGGACACTACCTCCTGAATCCACCGGTCTGAAACATGAAGCCTCCAGACGTGAGCAAAGAGCCGGGAATGCGGAAGGAAGGGAGGGGGGCAGAGGACCGCCGAAAGGGCAGAGACTGCCTCCTACGCTGAGGCTGCCTTCCATCTTTGGCTAGAACATCAAGACGCTCCCCAAATAGCCACAGCCCCACGGAGGGGAGGCCAGTGAGAGCTCTCTTAGCCGCAGCGTCTGCTGCCCACTGGCGCAACCAGACAGAGCGGCACATAGCCACCAAGAGCGCAGAGGCCCTACCACACAGCCGCACAGCATCATCCATAGCAGTGAGGATAAAGGCCACAAAATCAGAGCAAAGTAAGAGAGTCCTATATTCCTCCCCCACACTACAAGCTGTTGCGCCATCAATCAGACGCTTGAGCAGCTTCTTAAGGGCAATAGCAGTAATGGCGGCAGCACATACCGGCACAAGCCAGCCCCCACACAGGTAAAAGCATGGCAGGCCAATTAATCCATGCGCCGGTCCTCACCGTCCCGCAGAGTGGTAGTGTGAGGGGAAGGCATGGACAAGCCTAGCACGGGAGCGTCCACTTCAGCGGGAAATGACCACCTCTTAACAAGATCAGCAGGAAAGGGATACCTTTTATTCAAACCCTTGGGCACAGCAGGCATCTAGTTAGGACGTTCCCTTTCTTTAAGCACCAAGGTGGTAAAATGTTCCTGCTCAGGGAACTCTAGACGCTGTTTACCAGGGTGAAAAGGCTCCCCCTCCTTCCTCTTAGCTACCTCAGGGGCAGCAATGTGCAAAATTTCAAAAATATGTGACAGCAGATTATCAGTGTCCTCAGGGTACCATGATTCCTCTCCGGACGCAGACCCGGGGTCACTATCGCAACCCTCCTGCTGGTTCCCAGAGGAGTCAGAATCCTGGGAGAGCTCCCCCATCTCAAGGGGGTGACAGCCACCAAGATCATCGATCCCAACATACATCTCAGTAAGGGGAGCGGGCCTGGGATCCAGGTGTCTCATCTTGCCAGAGGCCTTCCTAGGAACAGTCCTGGTAAGCTGCTTTTCAATGTTAGCCACCCGCAGAGCCAAATCAGAATGTGACTCCCTGCCAACATTCCCCTCACTGGAGCCCAATTGCAGGAGCGGGGGGAGTAGGTGAAGCTGAGTGAGGCGCAGAGCTGGGAAGCGAAGCAGGAAAACCAGCTTGAAGCGCAAGGACACTTTCAGCACACGGTACGCACACCGTGACACTGTTATTCACAGGGGATACCCCACACATGGAACACAGCCGGGCTTGCCCCGAAGGGCCCCCAAGCACGCTATGCCCAGAAGCCTCCATATGGTGATTAACACAGGCGCAATAGGCCAGCAGTGGGTACAGGCTTAAGACAGAAGCCACCCAAGATGCCCTCCCACGGGATGCCCCCAGAAGTCAATAAAGGGGGAATGAAGGGGAGGAAGGAGTGGAGCCGGGAGAAACCACAACCCAATGGTATCCCGCCTGAAAGACATAAGTAAAAACACACATGAGCATCCCGCAGCAAATACACCCCAATTCAATAAACTCCCCCAAGGGAGACACCGCGGGGTCACACGGGCACAGACTGCTGGATAAAGCGACCCACCGGAGGAAGCAGCGCTGCAGCCAGGAAGGGAAAAATCCAGACGCGGAGCTTGTCCAAAATGGCGCCGGCAGAGGTACCTCGAGGGGCGGGCCACGGGGGGAACGACGAAATAAGCGTCATCACCCGGCCCCGCCCCCCGAAGAGTGCGAAAACCAGCGCTCATGTGACCCAGCCGGCACCATTACAAAGCAAAATCACCTCACCTTATAGCGCCCACAGCCGCGGAACGCAGTACAAAGAGGCGCGGCAGCTAAAAACACCACAAAATACACCAAAAATGTAAAAACACCACAGATATCACCACTCACCGCTACCACCCACCCCCCAACGAAGTCAGTGGGGGGGGGGGGGAAGAGAGAGTGGCGAGCGAAAAGGCAGCGGCGAGCAGCCATGGCTGGGGGGGGAGGGGAGGCGCGGGGGGGACCCAAAAAGGAAAATAAGGGGACACAGTCCCCAAACTACTCACCCCCTCAGAAGCCAGGACAGAAACTCTGCATCCCTATTAGGCTCACCATAAAGCCTATGGCCGGCTACCCTTTGTGTTACAGGGTCTGCGGCTTGGAGCTGTGCTCCAGGAGCAGTCTTCTACTATTAGCCGAGGCTGGGAGGCAGTGAGGGTCCAGAAACGGATGGAAATAGACATGCAGGGCCGCAGGCTTGGTTGCCCCGCTCACCTGCGCAAGAGAGAGAGCCATCTTCTAACTTCGCAGTATCACTGCAGAGGAAACACTGGGGAACTCTATGGTTAATCCCGTTTTTATAGGGAGCCGGGAGATGCCACAGCTTTCTGCAGTACCATTGCGCCACCTTGTGGCGGAATAACCCAACTGTTATGAATACCGAAGCGGGCCGTGTCATGCAATAAAGAAAATAAACACAAGACTTGACTACATGCTGGGGAGTCTATTGTGACTTGACCTGCTCTTTGACTCTGATAACATGATGCAGTGTGATATTTTATCACCTAAAAAGCCAGGTCATTTGTCATTACCATTTCTCAAAATTTTTACTCCGTAAGATCAACTTTCCCCCCAAAATGTCAGGGGGGGGGGGGGGGGGGTTAGTGCATCTTTTTTTTTTATTTTACATTATTACATGCTCTCCTGCGAAAACACTGATTGGGCTCCCGCAAACTGACGGCAATGGGCGGACAGGTAGAGGACAGGGTAATAGGTCCCCGACTGCTCTCCCCTGCCACTGCTGATCCTTCAACCTCATGTGCAGGCTGAAACACACACACTTAGGTCCGGGCGGTAGGTGTGTCCTCCGACTGACGTCCACTGCTTCTAATGGGGGCCGGCCACAGGGACAGGAGCCAGGCAGGGATCGGATTGGAGCCACTGCTCCATTCTGTGGCATCCTGGGGGGGGGGCACTGCCACATTGCCTGCAATGGGGGAGTGGGGGGGGGGGGGGGTCTGCCACACTGCCTGTAATGGTGGGGGGGGGGGGGGGGTCTGCCACACTACCTGTAATGGGGGGGTTCTGCCAGACTGCCTGTAATGGGGGGGGGGGGGGGTCTGCCACACTGCCTGTAATGGGGGGGGGGGGGGTTTCTGCCACACTGCCTGTAATGGGGGAATTGTGCACACTGTTATGTGCAACATAATATGGTATTTAAGCTGTTAGTGCATACCCACACCCTCTAAAGCACGGCATCGCCACCATTTTTGACTGCCCCTAGACCACTGGAGCCCAAATAATAACCTCTTCTGGGATCACATCCTTTAGCGGCTGGTTGCAAGACCCATGTGATTGCTAGCTGCAAACGTGATGACATTTTGATGAGCTGTACTGTCCTGGTAATGCAATTGGCTGGTGGTGGTCACTTGGGGCCAGGCCAGGAAGAGTAAGGACGACAAGTGGATTTCGGGCTTGCGAGGCGGTTAACCACAGAGGACATAACCAAACTGTGTGGTTTCCCCCAATCAGAGGCAGCAGCGAGTCTCCTGCTGATCAACAAGTGTGGAATCACTTAAACCGGACCTTCAGCGTGATTTAATGAAAAGCCCAAACTCTTAAAAAACGGTTCCCCAGCATCTAAAATTAATAGATTTTACGTTTTTAGTCACTAACTTATTATTCTTTCCCCCACTGGGCTGCAACTCTGTTCAGGAATTTAGGATAGGGGCGCCGCCATCTTGACTCAGAAGCATCACACTGAGGAGAGGAGAGTGGGATAAGGTACAGGGGGGCGGGTTATAGCTGTGCTTTGCTCAGACAGAGCAGAGCTGGGGTCAGGTAACGGTCAGCAGTCCCAGAATGCAGAGCAGCACAGTCAGGAGGCACTTCCTGTTTGCAGGCTGCCTGATAAGATGGCGGCTTCCATAAGCCGCCATCTTGGATGTTTAAAGGTTCATAACATGCAGTAGATGCAGGTAGGATGATCTTTATTGTGGACAATCTGTATGTACAGGGTGTGGGAAACATATAAGATAGACTCTTATTTAGAGTGAAGGTCCGCTTTAAGTCACATTAACATGCTTTGCTTTGACACCCAACAGAGTTAAAATGCATAAAAAGCAACCTCTTTATATAGCAAACAACAGGTGTCTAAAAACAAATATAAATGTAAAGACAAAGTCTAAAAGTAAGCTCATCATTTAAACTGGACCTTCACCCTGAAAAAGAGCATATCTTATACGTTTCCCCACCCTCTACATACAGATTGCCCACATAATCCTACCTGCATCTACTGCATTTCTGAGCCTTTAAACATCCAAGATAGAGCCTGTGGAGTCTGAGGCTGCCTGCAAACAGGAAGTGTCTTCTGACTGTGCCACTCTGCATTGTCCTTTTCCTGGCCCCAGCTCTGCTTGTCTGTACAAAGCACAGCTTTAACCCGCCCCCTGCCCTTTCCCCCCCTCTCCTTAGTATGTGATATTCCTGAGGCAAGATGGTGGAGCCCGTATCCTAAAGTCCTGAAGTGAGTTGCAGCCCAATGGGGAAAGAATAATAAGTACGTGACTGAAAACGTAAAATATATTAATTTTAGATGCTGGGGAATCATTTTTTTAAGGGTTTGGGCTTTTCATTAAATGTTGCTGAAGGTCTGGTTTAACCTTGCTAGAAACCAAAGCATGCATCTACTGATTCAGTGTCTTTTTTTAATTGTTAGGCAAACGGCAGCATTGCTGATGTTTATAATTCACATATATTTTATGGCCGTACACAAAGAAGAAATGTTGGCCAAGGGGGAGGTGGCACGCATGCCTGCACTTAATAACACATCAATGTGGAATACAGTCAGCTGAACAAAGACACAGATAAAAATACTAAATATCATCATATATTTATTTATGCCCACCTGAGTGACTGATCCAAGGTCATACCCGTGAAATCAAAAAATTTTAAATACTCCTCTGCCACAAGCTTGCTAAAATCATTACTGTAAAAAAAAACAACATAAAACAATCCATGTGGGTTGTACATCTCAATTGTGTAATTA
Source organism: Gastrophryne carolinensis (assembly GCA_027917425.1). NCBI lineage: Eukaryota > Metazoa > Chordata > Amphibia > Anura > Microhylidae > Gastrophryne > Gastrophryne carolinensis. Next base: position 271,432,001 of record CM051234.1, read on the forward strand.
AACAAAAAACACTTTTTTTGACAGTAGTAATTAAAGTCTCAAAACGCCTCCTCAAAAGAACAAGGGCCTTGTATATAATTAGTTATGCATTCATAATTACTAAACAACATATTTTACATAAAAAAGGGAACTTTACAATGGAGCTTAATACATTATACATATATACACACACACACAATATATATATATATATATATATATATATATATATATATATATATCCTTTGACAAAGTTGACGTAGGTCAACGAAACGCATTAGGCAGACGAGTGCGGAGACATGTTTTTAGGCCAATTTGGAAGGACCCACATTATTTCCCACGAACGGCCGCGTTGGGGATCCACGGGAATACCCTCCACTGAGATTTGGTTTTATGCTTTTATACCTGAAGTTTTTGTAAGTGCATCTATTATTATTAAATCATTTGCCTATAGCTTAATTGAGTTGCACTAGATTCTTTCTGCTTTCTTCCACTTTATATCTACTTTCTGGCTTGTTGAGTCACATACCCCTGCAGCGGTGGATAAAAAGCTCTCAGAGTGAATTACAAGTCCATTGAAGGAGAATCCATTTGACACTGCTTGTGCTTTTTAAGCTAACCGGTAAGCACGTTTCTAAAGGGTAACGGGCACAGCCAGAAGTGTGCATGCGCATCGGGATTCTCACTGTGCTTTGTGATTGGTGACTGTTTACACTCTCAAGACAGATTAATGCTCTGTGCCTTATTCTATACATCATTATTGTGGGAATAAGAAGTCCGGCACGTTGTAGCAGCCTTAGTGATCTTCATTCAGAACTGGAATTGTGTTTGCTGCTGATTAAGATTTTGTGTAGCGCTGTGTTTTAACATAGTTTATCTATATATATATATCAAACGTTTTTTTTTAGCATCTCTTGAAGACCAGTCTCTCTGCGCTAAGCATGCAGCTCACACATTTGCGGGGAGCGAGCACAGCTACAGGGCAGGTGATGATGGGGCCACCAGCGAAAACAGCATTGCAGGACCCGCTGGGATCAGGTAACACTACGGGCGGCCCCGTGGGGTTTTACACAGCAGGGCATCTGGTATAGGATCCCCCGGGTGCAGGCTGGCGGACAGCTCTGGAATGATTTTAGATTCCATGATGACCGCAGGGGGCCATCGATCCACTGTCCCTAAAAGATTGCAGCTCCCCTGCACCTTGCCTTTCTGAATGGCTGGGCATGGAAGCGTGCACCCAAACAGCATGCCGGGGAAGCACCCTCATCCCACCGCCCGGCTCCTCAGATGGGGAAGGGGGAACAAATGAGCAGTGGACCTATTTTTTTCCATCCGCTTTAAAACACTGGACCAGGTCAGAGCTCTCACAAACAGGCTGTGCCTCGTAGCGTTTGTTAAATGGTGTATAGGAGTGGTCCAGGATCCTTCTGCTCCTAATGGAGGACATGTACTGGTTAAAGTTTGCACTGTATGAATCCCCTACATCAAGTGGAGAATTATGCGTATGACTACAACAATGCTGCCCGTTCACACCATTTGGCATTTATCATTAGACTAATTTCAAATTCATAATCCTGACAATGATCAGAAAATTCCTTTGGGGCAACAGTATATTCAAACTAGAAAAGTTAAAATGTAACTTAAATTTAAAGAGAAACAGCCACCCCCTGGAGTCTTCTAGACGATGGGCTCCCCCTTTATGGGGCATCCCGAATTTGTATACCTCACTGTGTGAAACTCCAGAGGTTGCCAGATCCACTTAAATTTCCCCCCAGCTGCATCTGGGTACCACGGCTACATCCCAGCTATACCTTTGGCTGGGGCACGTACTAGCAGAAAGCATTTCTGAATTGCTGGCGTTGCCATGCCTACAGTGAGCAGGGATGCAACCAGCGTTGCTCGTTCCATTCAGATTTTCGAGTCGCAAAGAAAATTTGAACAAAATGCATGCTGCTGATTGGCTGAGCAGCTCATGCATGCTCCGTAGGCCTGAGAAAGATGAGTTTACTGCAGATCCCGAAATATACACAGTGGGGCATCCCAAATGAGGATGACAGACAGGAGGGGAAAAAAAACGACAATCTTTGGTTTTGTTCCTCTTTAATTAAAATGCTTTACCAAACAAATGAAAAACACCAAATGCTGTGGTGTTCAATAGAAAAGCTGAAGGTATAAAGAAATACATACTTTTTTCCTAGGTGCTTTGCAACATCAGAACGTTTGAATCCGTCAAGCTGGTAAAGCCGTTTAGCCAAGCGTTTTGCAGCTTGCAAGTTACTATTGGTCCCATTACTGAGGTTTTCTGTGGATCCTTTTTGAAGAATTTCATTGTTTCCCATGTCACATGAGGCTTCTAGTGTTTCTTTCTCTGATCCTGCATCACTAAAAGAAAAATAGCAAAGACATTTTATCAAAATTTATCTAATGGCTGAAATAATTTTATCAAACAAAAAATACAGCTCATCCAAGACTATCCTAGCACATTGATAGCTACTGCATGGCTGGGAATCTCACAAATAACTTTCAAAAATCTAATTGTTGAAAGGTATAAGTCGGGAGAACGGTTCAATTGCAGTTGCACCCCACAAATTATACACCTCCAGCTTTCTAGGCATACCAGGCTTGTTGTCATGGGCACAGTTTTCTGGATGCAAACCCTGGAGGAATGCAGTGGTTACACAGATTTTCCCAAAAAATGAATACAAAAATAAGTGAGCTATTCTTGCTTTAACACACAAAGTAACTTAGTATGTAAGGCTGAATAAAGAATTTAGTCCATCCAGTTCAGCCGGTTTATCTCCCTCCAGTGGTCTAGTAGCCAAAGCTGGAAATGTTATTACATGCCAGGAAGGTATCCAGGCCACTTTTGAATGTTTTTACTGTATCCTTCAAAACTCCTATGGCAGTGAGTCCCATGGTCTCACTGCTCTTACAGAGAAGAATCCTCTCCTATGTCGGTGGAGACAGCAACTTTCCTCCAACTTTAGTGGATCCCCTCGGGTTATGGTTACGCTCCGGGGTATAAACAGATTGTGGGACAGATCTTTGACCCCGAATATATTTATACATATAGCCAAGACAAAATTTATGGACAGCACTAGTCACTCTAGTAAAAAGTAGTTTTACAAATGTAAGTCCGTGTGCTCACAACCCTTGGCAACAACCATAAACAACAGAATGAACAATAGGGGTCCCCACAAACCCCAATGAACTCCGCCAAGGGTACCCAAAAGTGGCACCAACCTCCAAAATATTACAAATTAGATTTATTGAAAAAATATATGGCTATTAAAAAACATTGCAGACAATACATTTACGACAACATTACGTATACACAAAAAACAGCAGAGGGCGCCAGTGGTCCATTATGACAGTTAAAGTGGACCAATACCCTCCCATGATCGGTCCGGGAATCCGATCGACTGCGGGGCACCCCGATCGGGGGTGCCCCGCTGTGTGAAACCCCCCAGAAACCCCTAAATCCCTACCTTATCCACGATCCAGCGGCGCCCGCCGCCGCCTCCCGCGCGTTCCTCTAGCAGGACGCACACCCGCGCCGACCGTTTGTGAATGGCCGGCGCGGGTGCGCGCCCTGTAAGAGTGACGCGCGGGAGCCGGCGGCGGGCGCGCTCTCTTGTCCGTCGCTGCCTCCCGCTTGTCCATCGGAGGGGGATTGGCAACGGCGGTCACGTGTGAGCGAGGAGAGGTGAGTTTTTCGGGGTTTCTGGGGGGAAGTGGACCAAAACCCAGGATAGTCAAAATCCTGGGTGTTGGTCCACTTTAATATTAGTGCCAATAATAATATACTCAATTGTTAATAACAATAAATATAATAAAAATTTGGCAAGCACAACATTAGGTACTGGTCCTGACCATATCCAGAAAACACAATATATAATAATACATGATGTGCAGAAATCGCAATAAGTGTGCAAAATATTGTGCAAAATAATGCAAAGAGAATAGAAGCAAAGAGGACCAACCTGAGTGAGCAAAAAAGGAATAGAGCAAAAAATGTAAGTACAGACCAACTGGGCCACCCCCCGTGGGTAAGTCCACCAACGCGTGTCGTAGCGACCACGCGCTACTTCCTCAGGGCGACTGTATACAGGGTCCATTTGTGTCTTCCTTATATACTCACAGGTACGCATGATTTAAGAGAAACACCAATAGGGAGCCAGCGCAAATTATATGGATTAACTCACCTTTCCACGAGGCGCCGCACATATCATCCCACCTGCGCTCTACTAATTGTAAAGGGTGACGCCATCCCTGGCATAAAACTATGTCCAGAGACAAAAACGTTTCGTGGCCGCACTCCGGCCGGAAGTGTGCCAACACAGCAACAGCGTTCCAGCGTTGACATGTGACGCACCCGGCCGGAAGTGCGCCACACAGCAAACCAGGAAGTCATAAGATATAAGCCAGCAAGCATTCAAATTAACACCGGCAAAGACTATACATAGAGCCGTGCCGGTATTTAGAAAATAGTAATGCTGTACTGGCGACAATATAAGGAGTGGGTGGGTAAACGGGAGAAGCCACGCCGCCACGTGTGCGTGTGACCAGCATCAAAATGGCGCCAAAGCGAACCTCGAAGGGCGGGCCAGAGCGGGCAGTGACGCGGAGCGCGCCAACCTATGTCCCCGCCCCCCCCCCGAAGAGCGCGAAGCTCTGAGGTGGATACAAACTGTTATGAGGAGCGAAGTGAACGGGACACTTAGAGGAGATGATTTGCCAATGAAGACGCCGCAGCGTCTGAGGCGGCGACGCACATCCAGTAAAGGAAGAAGTGCGCGCGGCGGCGACAACTACACAGTAAGAACTAAACAGCGCGGTTCTGACCCCAGGGATACTAGTCCGGGCAGACTAAGGCCATAACGTGTAAAACATACACAAGACCTTACTACACCCCCCCCCCCCTTTCTTTCCCCCCGGGCTACGGGGGGGGAATGAGGGAGGATGGCGACCCTTTGTACAGGGCCCCCGCTACACGGGGCATGGAGCAATAGTTCGGGAGGGGCATCCCCTAGAGGCTCACCATCAGCCCTAAACTGCCTACCCTTTGGTGGGGGACTGCGGTGGAGCATGGCTCCGTTAAGCACGCAAGGTGCTGCCTACCTTCACCCGACCAGCGCAGCCCAGGCTGGGAGGCACATCACAGGGAGGACGGGTGGGAATAGTCCAACAGGGCCGCAGGCTTTGGTAGCCCTGCTCACCTGCGAAAGAGTGATACATCATGTCTTCGCAGTTAGCACTGCAGAGAAATCTGGGGATTTGTGGGAGGTCCCTGGGTATTTGAAGGGCCGGGAGGAGCCTGTTTTTCCATGTCTCTGCAGTGCAGCGCCATCTGGTGGAGGATAACCCAAGTGTAAGTATTATATCTGGAGCAGGACGTACTGTATACTAAGAATAACGGTATATAGCAAGGAAAAAATATCTGCCTTTCTTTTAAATTGTATAATTACAATGGCTCAGTCCATTTGCTGAATAGGGGGATCTGCTGGGTTGTATTTAGTGAGCTGCTTCATTTAGCCCACTGGTCTCCTAGCAACACTTTACCTCAGAGGCTGACACTGTAATCAGTGGTAACGGCTTTGTGTGTGTGTGAGGTGCTGCTTTTGTTATGAGACCAGGTGACTCAAATGTGTAAAATCTATACAAAATAAACTAAACTGACTGAAAACGACTGAAATTCTTCTTCGAATAACTGTGCAGGAAAATCTAAAGGTATTAAAGTGGAACAAAACCCTGAGTTGCCGACCCTGAAGTCTATAAGACCCGGCCATTGACCTTGCCCATTGGGCATTCTAAATCAGGATGCCCACTGTGTGAAACAACCCTTGGATAACCACAGATCCCCCCCATTTTTCTGGCGCGCTCACGCAGATAGTCATTTAGACAGGCCGGGCGGCCAGGAAGTTTACTACTCAGGCTCCCCATCTGTGTGCAAGCAGAGCTGATTGGATGAGAGCCCGCGCATGCGCTGTGGGACAGGGAAAGGTACGTTTTCACTGGTGAACTTGGGGATTTCACATATCAGGGCATCAGAAGTCGGGATGCCCCTAGGGGCACAAAACAAAACTCCAGATAGTGAAAACCCTGGGTTGGGCTTTGCTCAAAACACACAAAGCTGAAAGAAAGATCATATGGAAAAATGTGTTGAGAAAAGAGAGAGAAAATGGTAAACTCTGCAGCAGAGCCAACATGAAGGGAAAACGGTCAAAATCAGCTAAATGACTTCTAGAGCTTTTCACTCTGTTTTAGATATATAAGTTCTGGCCAGGCAATGTTGCAATGTTGTTATCTTATGCTGGGCGGCTGCCAGCACTGAACAGCTGATACTTTGATACATTGTTTCACCCCTCTCCTCAGCATGGAACAGGCCAGAGTGTCGGGCTCCAACACTCAGAAGACATAAACATGAGCTATTGGTCTCCAGCTGCTCAACACAGACATTATTTTTTTCTAAATTTGTAATTCTTACTCCAACACTTACCTACATTCAAATTACCATTTAAATATAAGTCACCAAGAAAAATTTGCGATACTGCTCCTTTAAGTACATCGTAACAAAATTGAAGCAGATAAAGCCGCCTGCGAGGGCACTTACGGGGTAGGTAGGAGTCCGTCGCGCATAGGCCAACCAAGTCAGAAAAGATGGCGTCGGTATACCTCGAGGGGCGGGCCAATAATAGCGATGACGCGGAACGCGCCAAAGACGGGCCCCGCCCCCCCGAAGAGCGCGAAGCCAGAAAGGCCAACAGCCAATGATGGCGCACCAGCGCCTGAGGTAATGCCGCCGCCAAGCGCTTAACAAAGTCAACGCATGGCAGCGGTAATTTTAAAAGACAAGTCAGCGCGGCGGCTGACACAAGAATAAAGACATGTGAAAATTGAAAGCACAGACTGCATAACATACATATCTATACACATACACACCCCCCCTCTTTTCCCCCGAAGACTACAAGGAGGATGAGGGAGGACGGCGGCCACTTAAAGAGGGCCCACCGATAGGTAGGGGCAATAGTGCGGGAGGGGCATCCCAGAGAGGCTCACCATATGCCTATACCACCTACCCTTTGGTGGGGGATTGCGGTGGAGCAGCGCTCCTAAGCACCAACGGTGGTGCTGCCTACCTTCACCCGACCAGCGCAGCCAAGGCTGGGAGGCATATTACTAGTGGAACGGTGGTAATAGTCCTACAGGGCCGCAGGTTAATAACCCCGCTCACCTGCGAGTAGAGAGACAATTTCTCGTCCTTCGCAGCCAGACTGTAGAGAAATTCTGGGGATTTGTGGGGCCGGGAGGAGCCTATTTTCGATGTCTCTGCAGTCCAGCGCCATCTGGTGGAGTATATCCCAACTGTAAGTATTAGATTTGGAGCAGGCCGTACTGTATACTAAGAATAACATCACAACTAGAGAGTGCATTAAACTCCTCACAAGGCAAATCATCAGGGGCACCATCAAGGATACTTCTGAGCAGGGTCCTAATAGCCACAGCCATAATGGCAGAGGCACAGACCGGGCGCAGCGCCGTCCCCACAAATGCAAAGGCATAGGCCGCCAGCTGGTCAATGCGCCGTTCCTCAGCATCCCGCAGGGTAGCAGAGTCAGGGGAGTGCATGACAGACGTATTAGATAACCCTAGAACCGGGGCATCCACTTTGGGAGGGGATGACCAACACTTCACCACATCAGCAGGAAAGGGATACTTCCTATCCCAACTCTTAGGTACACCGGGAAGTCTACTGGGACGTTCCCATTCCTTAGCACAAGGTTATTGAAATGTGCTTGCTCAGGAAATTCCAAGCGTGACTTAGCAGTATGAAAAGGTTCCCCCCTTTGCCTGTGAGCCGCAACAGGGGGAGAGATAGACAGAACCTCAAAAATCTGAGCCAACAGTCTATCAGTATCATCCGGGGCCCAGGGGTCAGAGCCAGAATCGTCATGACCCTGGGCCTCTCATCAGATGACCCTGAGTCGGAGAATAGCTCCCCTTCCTCTAAAGGGGTATAGCCAGATAGTTGCACAAACTCATCATCTTCCCGAGGTAAAAGAGTGACATCAGGCGTTAAGTGCCGCTTCTTTGCAGAGGCCTTACGCGCCAAAGTATTAGCAATTAACTTCTCAACACTAGCCAGTCTAGAAGATATATCAGGCTGAGAATCCCCACTCGTATGCAACACAATGGGCGTGAGATTTAAGCTTGGGGGAGTCGGTGAGGCGAAACGAATCGCAGACTCAGCCACTGGAAGGCCGGATTGCAGTTTAAGCACCTGTTTGGCACAGGGTACACAGACCCACGCCTTGTCCACGACAACATGGGACTCCCCACAAGCTACACTCAGCCAGGCTTGTCCCGAAGGAACCCGGTCACATTATCCTGAGACGCCTCCATATGGTGATTATAGCGGCACAATAGGCCTATATGGATTAACACTATATAGCAACCCGGGATGCCCCAATAACCCGCTAGGGAAGTGGGAGTAATGAACACTAGGCCTCACAAGTTAACCAACTAAATAGAGGGAGTAGGGCTGGGAGAAGCCAAAGGGGTTCGCCCGTCTGAAAGACATAATCAAAGGGGAGCCGTAAGTATACAATGATTAACAGCGGTAATAAAGCCGCCTGCGAGGGCACTCACGGACCGCGGTAGGTAGAAGCCCGTCACGCAGCAGCCGAAACCATGCAAAAAAAATGGCGTCCGTATACCTCGAGGGGCGGGCCCACATGAGCAATGACGCGGAACGCACCAAAGACAGGCCCCGCCCCCCCCGAACCCCCGAAGAGGGCGAAGCCAACACGTGACAAGCAGCAAATGACAGCGCACCGGCACCTGAGGTAACGCCGCCGCGAAGCGCGGAACACAGGAAAAAACGCGCGCGGCGGCGGCAATTTCAATTACAATAAATTTAAAACAAGTCAGCGAGGCGGCTGGCACCAAGCATAATATAGTGAAACAAAAAAAGCCAATACACGTATATACATACATACAAACACACACACACACACCCCCTCTTTCCCCGGAAGGCTACAAGGAGAGTGAGGGAGGACAGCGGCCCACCGATAGACAGGGGCAAGGGGCAATAGTGCGGGAGGGGCATCCCATAGAGGCTCACCAAATGCCTGTACCACCTACCCTTTGGTGGGGGATAGCGGTGGAGCAGCACTCCTAAGCAACTAACAGCGGTGCTGCCTACCATCACCCGACCAGCGCAGCCAAGGCTGGGAGGCATTTACTGATGGAACGGGTGGGAATAGTCCTACAGGGCCGCAGGCTAATAGCCCCGCTCACCTGCGAGTAGAGAGAGTCATCTTCTTGTTCTTCGCAGTCCAGACCGCAGAGAAAATCTGGGAATTATGGGAGGTCCCTGGGTATTTGAGGGGCCGGGAGGAGCCTGTTTTCGATGTCTTTGCAGTCCAGCGCCATCTGGCGGAGTAGTACCCGAATGTGAGTATTCTATCTGGAGCAGGACGTGCTGTATACTAAGAATATAGGATGGCTGGGGTAAAGGTGTCCCCATTGACCTTGCCGCCCAGTGTGATGGCCTAGCTCGCTCTCCCCTAGAAACAGCCCTGGGGCTATGTGACTGTGGGTGTCTGGGTGTGCGCATGGCTGCAGCAGTAGTTGGGGCATTAATCTGCTGTGATGTGTGAGAGAGTACAGGGGTCAGCCAAGTGTGCTGTGTCTGTGACATTCTGCAATTAATCTCTATGGGGGATTCTCTGGAACCTAGCTCCATGCAATTCTATAGGGATTTTTAAAATGATAAATGTATTAAAAACAACAAATCCAGTCAACTTCAGAAATACACAGCACACCTTCATGGGCCAAACCTGGGAGTAGTAGGGTAAGTAATATTTTTGTTCTTATTTACCTTGACAAAACACTTAACTACCTAAATTGGCAAACTCCAAACACATTTCCAGGTTTAAGACAACTAGAGGCATGTAACCAAAGGTTTAGACCAGAAAGGATATTTCGTGTTGAGTATGATGATATTGTATACTAAATGGCTAATAAATGATTGCTCAGTTATCAATTTTTTTTAATTGTCATTGCCATAACAATTTATTTATTTTTTTTTTCTAGAGAAATAAACATAGTTAGTGAAATTTGCAGGAAAATGTAAGTATGATTAACAAAATTGTCAGTTTAGGATTGGTAACCGATAGGGGTTTGTCACTGCAAACAAAGTTACAGCACTTGCAGGGAGACAAAGCACAGCCAAACATCAATTTAGTTAAAACATAATAAAACTTCTCTGTGATTGTATCTTAAATAGCCATCAGTTACATGAAAAGAAACAGGTCAGTGGGCTGATCTGGTAATGAATGGTACAGCCATACATACAGGGGATTTACGATCATTTTTAAAGCTCTCGTGCCTAACTCCATTCCTTTGAGCAGCATTAGATTATTTATTTAAAACAGGTTTAATTAAGGAATTAGGAAAGAGAACATACCGAATTGTGGGGGCTAACCAAGGATAAGCGAAAACAAGTTAAAAAAAAAAAAAACGAATTACCTTTGTTACGTCACAGTAAGCTGTCCCAAAACATTCTGCTTGCCAAACATGCTTGCCTTGGAAACCCCTTCATGCTGTTGCTATTGTCTGTAGGGCATACACAGAGAAGAGATGCGGGAGCTGCTCTGACATTTTCCCAGAACGCCCCTACAGTGCTCAGGGCAAAGATCACACACAAAAAGTTAAAACTTCCCTTCCTCTCTCTACTCCTAGAGCGTCCCACCCTCCTTCTCATTCCAGCACCCTGTGGCCTCCCCCTGTGCACTGACTGCATGGAAAAGACTATCTGCCTTCTTTGTGAATCTTGGAATTGTGCAGAGGCTGATACTGGCTGGCGATTCCAGCCTATACTCTGTACAAGTTAACCCTTTCATTCCCAGGAAATGCCAGTATGCTCTAGACACTGTGCTTCCAAATGAAGTCTTTACATATTAAACATATTAAACATTTCTACTTGTAGAAAAGAAAAAAAAGACAACATGGGCCCTAAGATTTGCACATTATAAAATGGCATCAATTCTTTAAAAAATTACCAACAAACAGTAAGCCTGACCTTAAAGGGGAACAACCAGCAGCTTAAAATGGACCAATCGGATGAACACAACAAAGGAGGAACAAAACAGCAGAAGCTTTGTTACTCTTTACTTTGACCAAAAGCCTTAATTTTCACTATCCTGGATTTTGAGGCATCCCGCTGGGGCATCCCAGGTAGTTATTATTGTTATTTATAAAGAGCCATTGTATTCTGTGGTGATGTACAAAGTATAGGTTACAGGAGAGTAGAATGAGTAACATACTTATAAGACACAGGACATCATGAGTCGTATATAACAGACATATGACAATGAATGCATATAATGCATACAGTATTATCAGTCAAATGCAGCAAAACACAATGAAGGAGTATGTGGGAGTCCTGCCCCTGCAAGCTTACAAGCTAAAGGATGAGGATGGAGACAAGAGGCTGAGTCACAAAGTGTATTTACTAAGCATGTTAAGTGGTTTGTTTAGGCCAGATGGTAAGCGTGTCTAAATAGATGGGTTTTGAGGGTTCTTTTGCAGGTTTTAGGGGTGGGAGGGTACCCAATTGTATGAGGATCAGCATTCCAGAGGTGAGGACCGACACATGTGAAGTCCTGGACGCAGGAGTGAGAAGAAGTGATCAGGGTTGAGGACAGAGGTCATGAGCAGATCAGAAACTGCATCTGAGTTGGTATATTTGGACTAGCAATGAAATGTAAGAAGGGGCTTGGCTTTGGAGGACTTTGTAGGTTAGGGTTACGTTTTTGAACTGAATTCTTTCAGATATTGGTAGTCAGAGGGATTGACAAAGAGGAGCACTGGAAAAGCGAGAGGAGAGATGAATGAGTCGAGCAGCAGAGTTGAGAATAGATTGGAGGTGTGCCAGTCTGTTAGCCGGTAGACCACAAAGGAGTCTGTTGCCGTAGTCTAGTCGGGAGATGATTAGGACATGCACTAGAATTTTAGTGGTTTCAATAATTAAGAAAGCACGGATGAGATGGAGTCAGCAGGAGGTGGTTAGTGACTGCATGTGGGTCTGGAATGAGAGAGGAGTCCAGTATAACACAGACATCATTCTTGAAGAACTTCTGTGTCAGGTCGGTGACAGAAAATGTTGAGGAGAGAGGAGCAGTATTGAATGGTGAGAAAACAACAAGCTTTGTTTTGTCCATGTTTAGTTTGAGAGCGAGGGGACATGAATGAAAAATGGCTGTTAGGCTGGTACACAAGATAGAATAGAAGAAAGATCAGGGGGTGAGAGGTAAATTTGAGCATTGGAAGCCAAATTAGTTTACAAGTTGGCCAAGGCCATAGGTGTAGACTAAGAAGAGTACAGGACCCAGGACTGACCCTTGTGGTACCCCAACAGATAGAGGGCCAGGAAAAGAGATTGTGATCTGAGAGGTAGGTGGAGAGCAATGAGAAAGCAAGGTCTTGGATTCCTAGGGAGGTGAGTAAATGGAGTGAGTAGGAGGGAGTAGTCTACAGTGTCAAAAGCAGAGGATAAACAAAGAACAATGAGAATGGAGTTATGGCATTTATATTAAGCAGTTAGTAGATCATTAGTGACTTTATTAAAGCAGAACAAAACCCAGGATTTTGACTTCCCGGGTTTTGTTTGGCTCCCTAGGGGCATCACGATTCAGGATGTCCGGCTGTGTTAAATCCCCCAGTTTGCAGTTCCCATTAAACTTACCTCTCCTCGATCCAACAACGCATGCATGGGTGCTCAACCAATGGCAGTCGTTTGCTAGGTTTACATCTTTCGGTTAATGGCCCTCATTGACTATCATGGGGAGCGCCAGGTGCTGCTTCCCCTGCATCCCCGGGGCAGGTGCACTCCCCATTATAGTCAATCCGACAACAACACAAAACAAGAGCTGCCGGCTGAATTAGATCAGTTACATTACATCAGGGCATCCCCATTCGGGATGCTCCAGAGGGAAAGCCAGCGGCCATCATGCCATTTAAAAAAAAAAAAAAAAAAAAAAAGTAAAGTTTTTTTCCGTTTCAACGGTACCACATATGTGGTTTAACCCCCCATTCCTGCCCAGAAGACCCCCCCAAACTGAAAAGAGCACTTAACATTTACAAATAAAATACAACTACTATCGACACTATAAAGGGTTAAATAAAATTGCAGTGGCTCCCCTCTTCCCAGTAAAACCATTCTGGGCACCAGCTAAGTGGGGCTATGCAGAGGCCAGCCTCGGTGGCCCCTGGCCCTGAAGGCTACAAGCTCACATAGACTTAGTGGCATGTGGGCTCTTCTGCCCCCCCCCCCTTGGGATTTGGGGAGGCAGGTAACAGGGGGCCGGGGCCTATTAGCTAGTCACCTGCTTGCCACAGTTGACTTGCCAGACCCCCAAGCCTTGTTAACTAGTATAGGGGGGTCTCATGGGTCCCTTACAAGTTCAAAAAGAGTTACATGTCAGTCCTGAGTGAATGTTGCCCTAGAAGTTCAAAAGTGAAAGCAAGCAGTGAAATGGGTCAGTAGTTTGGACAGAGGTCCAAGGAGGGTTTTTTGAATAATGGGGTTATGACTGCTGCTTGAGGAAAGAAGAAAATGTGCCTGTTGAGTGGGAAAGGTTGGAGAGAAATGTAAGGGCAGGTCGGATGGAGGACAGTTGTGGAATTAGGTGGGATGGAATAAGATCAAGGGAGCAAATAGTAAGGTGGGCCTTGGAGGTAAGGGAGGAAAACATTTGATTAGACAGTAGGGGAAAACGGGATAAGGTAGCAGTCAGTGGTGGAGCTGGGGGGTTTTCAGAATAGATTAGAGGTGCTAAATTTAATTGGATGTTGGCGATTTTGTCCTGGAAGAGGCAAATTCTTTTGGCTGGTTTTTGGGAGGTGGGAGGAGGAGGCTGTGGGCAGAGTAAAGAGCTCAAGGTATTAATCAATTGTTTGGGGTTCCGGGCCTGTGAGGATATAAGGGAAGCAAAGTATTCTTGCTTGGCAGATGTAAGGACATTTTTGAGGTTCTGAAGAGCTTGTTTATATGTTAGGAATCATGTGTTTGACCACACTAGACGCAAAGAAAGGTAAATCAAACCGGAATGCTTCAAGGGCGGTTGACTTTTGGTCTGTATAGTAGCTTTCCATGGGAAACATCCAGATTCAAGCAGCTAAATCTTCCAGTGAAATCAACAGTGGAAGTGTGTTAAGCCACTTACCTACTATGAAGGCTTCCTGTGCTGAATTTGATGCCAGGGAGGAGAGTATGGCATGTAGATACGACAGGGGGTTTGCATAGAGTGGGGAAAATAGGTATTTGATACACCACCAATTTTGCAATTTTAGGTACACTTCAACTGTGAAAGACAGAATCTCTAAAAATTGTGAGTACTCACCTTTAAAACGGGTATTATGAGTGTGCCATATACTCCACTTCGGTCTTCATGACATCTGGGTAATCTCCAGTAGAGGGCCAACTTCTGCAGAGATGAATATGCAAAAAAGAAAGCCCCTCCCGGTCCATATATACCTGGGACCTCCCACCAATTCCCCAGTGTATAAAAGCAGTAAAGGGACCAGGAAGAACCAAATATAACCGTAACAATCATAACCAATGGTTCACCATATAAAAGCCCCAGAATACCTGAAAATAAGGGGTGGGGCGAAGTGGAGTGTATGGCACACTCATAATACCCGTTTTAAAGGGGAGTACTCACAAAACGGTATTATTCTAAGTGTGCCATACACTCCACTTCGGTCTTCATTACATCTGGGACATCCAATAGCAGTGTCTAATCAGGGTCTGAAAAACAGCCTCAGACAAACCTTCCTCCTTCAAGATGAAGGTTTCAGCAGCCAAGCCGTCAAAGCCAGCGTTTGTAAATTGGGGTAAAGTAGATGACCCTGAGATAGCAGGTCTGGCAACAAGGGAAGCCGGTACTGGTCCACGGCCATCCTTACGACGTCTGTGTACCAAACCCTTCTTGGCCAACTGGGAGCCACCAGAATCGCTGGTGCCCCTTCTAGAACCAGTTTGCGAACTACCTTGCCCAGCATGGAGACGGGTGGAAACAGGTACAGAAACCCCAACTCCTTCACTCCTTCCAAGCCAGTGACAAGGCATCCACTGCCAGAGACAGAGGATCCTGAGAAAGAGACACAAAGGCCGGAAGTTTGTGATTGTGCCTCGAGGCAAAGAGATCCACCTCCGGAGTCCCCCACTTGCGGCAAAGATCCAGAAAAACCTCGGGATTGAGAGACCACTCTCCGTGGCAAGAGGATACCCTGCTCAGGGAATCCGCCTCAGTGTTTTCCACTCCCGGAATGTAGACTGCCGAAAGGCAAGGAACAGTGCTCTCCGCCCAGTGCAGGATCAGAGAGACTTCCCTGAGGGCACTCCTGCTGCGAGCCCCTCCTTGGCGATTTATGTAAGCTACTGCCGTTCGGTTGTCCGAACGAACCTGAACCGGAAGACCCCGTAAATGTGGGGTAAGCCGAGCGGCTCTGAGCTCCAAGACATTGATGGGGGTGTGAGCCGCCTGGGGACCCCACATCCCGCTGAACTGATGACTCTTCCAATAACCTCCCCAGCCCGACAGGCTGGCATCCGTGGTAACCGTCTCCCAACAAGGGATCAGACAGGATCTGCCCTTCACCAGATTGCTCGAGTCCAGCCACCACCGAAAGGACTGCCGAACCCTGGGAGACATCCTGAAAGGTCGATCCAATGACTGAGGGCACCTGTCCCAATACGTCAATAGATGAAGTTGAAGAGATCTCATGTGAAACTGTGCAAACGGCACCGCCTCGAAGGAGGATACCATCAGACCCACCAGTTTCATCCCCTGTCGGATAGAGGGACAAGGACCGTCCAGAAGAAGGCGGATCAGGCCCTGAATCCCCTGCACCTTGGACTGGGGCAGAAACACTCTGGCCCGAATGGTATCCAGATTCATGCCCAGAAATGAAATCACACGAGATGGGGAGAGAGAAGACTTGGTGCGGTTGATCACCCACCCAAACCTTTCCAGGGTCGACACCGCCTGGTGGGTGTCCAGCTCCACCTGATGGAGGGAAGGAGCTGATATCAACAGATCGTCCAGATAAAGCACAATGCGAATGCCCTGAGATCTGAGCAGACCCATTATGCCCGCCAAAACCTTGGTGAAGACCATCGGTGCCAAGGTCAGACCGAAGGGAAGAGCTACAAACTGATAATGTTGATCCTCCACCTCAAACCGAAGGAATCTCTGATGTGCCTGAAAAATCGGAACATGCAGATACGCATCCTTGATGTCTATGGATGTCATAAAATTCCCCTTGGTGAAGGGAATTGATAGCCGAGCGCAGAGTCTCCATGCGGAACTTTTTGGCTCTGAGAAATCTGTTGAGAACCTTGAGATCTAGAATGGGTCTCACCGAACCCTCCTTTTTGGGAACCGTGAAAAGGTTGGAGTAGAAACCCCTGCCTCTCTCCGACAGAGGCACCAGGCATATAACCCCCATGACCAGAAGGTTTTTTACTGCTAACAGGAGCCCCTGTGCATCCTGAGGGTCCGAGGGCACCCGAGACCTTAAGAATCTTGGGGGCAGCCAGTACTCGAACTACAGTTTGTACCCGGAGGAGACCACTTCCAAGATCCAATTGTCTGTGACCTCCCGGGCCCAGACCTGGAAGAAGAGCCGCAGCCGTCCCCCCACCCTTGCGGGTGAGGGCGCCCCTTCATTGCTGAGCCGGTTTAACGGCAGGCTTGGGCTTGGAACCCTAGGCAGGCGCGGGACGTGCCCGACCTCTGCCTCTGTTCCAGGATGAGCCCCTGACACCTGAGAAGGCCAAACCCCTAGTCGCTCTGGCCTCTCGAAAGGAAGGAGTGAACGAGCCCACCCCCCGAAAGGGTCGGAGGTAACTTACCTCCTTTAGCAACAGCATCCAATTTATCTCCAAACAGCCGCAAACCCAAGAAGGGAAGAGCTGTGAGCGACTTCTTGGCCCCAACGTCCGCTGTCCACTGGCAGAGCCAGACCAATCTGCGCATAGCCACCAGTAAGGCTGAAGTCCTACTACACACGGCAATAGAATCTTCCATCGCAGCCATGACAAAATCCATGAACAATTCGCATTTCTTAAGGACGTGCCAGCTGGATCAAACTGAGCGTTATTCAGCCAGTCCCTGATAAGAGACCTGGTAGCAAGCGACACCAAGGCAGATGCACTAACAGGCCGCAGGGCCGAGCCCACGTTGGCAAATGCGTGGCACGCCATCTGATCAAGGCGCTTATCCCCGCCATCCTTAAGGGAAGTGGCGTCAGGGGTGTTCAGCACAGAAGAGTTGGTCAAACCTAAAAACAGGCGCGTCGACCTTGGGAGGAGAAGACCAGCGCTTAACCGCCTCCACCGGAAAAGGATATTTCTTATCCCATCCCTGAGGCACACCAGGAAGCCGACTGGGCCACTCCCATTCTCTAAGGATCAGCGCATCAAAATGACCCTGGGTAGGGAATTCCAGACTGGGCTTGCAGGCCCCAAAAATTCCCCCTGCTTAAGAGAGGGCGCCTCAGGCGGTTCAATATCCAACACCTCCAATAAATGTGACAAAACAGTGGCCGTATCTACGGCATCCCCCAGCGCCTGCCCGACATTGGAATTCCCAGACTGAACATAGTCAGCCTCTGTTTCCAGATACAATTCCCCCTCCTCTAACTGGGAATAATCTGACAAATCAGCGGAATCGTCGTCAACATCCTGCAATGGCTGGGCCCACGACAAATGTCTCTTTTTAGCCTTCTTGCCCACCGTGCTAGCAATAATTTTCTCGATGCTGGCCAACCTAGCCCAAACATCAGAAAGCGACTCCCCACTGGTACCAATGTCACTTGGGGTACAGATAAGGTGGGGAGGGGAAGGCGATGAAGCGGGAGGAGCCGACCCAGAAGGTTGGGTACCAGACTGCCGCGTTATGGCCTTTTGTGCACATGGTATACAGATCAGCACATTCTCCCCCGTAAGGGATACTCCGCACCCCACACATGGCCCGGATTGTCCCAGAGGGATCCCGAGCCCAGTATCCTGCGGAGCCTCCATATGGTGAATTATTGTGGTCAGTCGCAAGACCGCAGCGAATTACGCATAAGCAACCCGGGATGCCCCTTAAAAGTTCCGGTGGGAGGATTTTAGGTGGACAATTTTACACTAGGGACCCCAGGACCAGGAGGGACCCCTTAATATACATTTACAGGGCAACCTGTAACACACAAAACAAGCAACATAAGCGCAGAGCTGTGTAAAAATGTCCATAATCTTACATTGTAAAAGACCACAGCATTTGATCTTGCAGCCACACAATATGTATATACATGTATATATATTAACCATATCCCAGCCAGACAGTGTAATTAACACACACACATGCTCTAGACCAGTGGGGGCCCCCGGTAAAGAGGAGCCCCCACGCACACAAGCTAAGGAAGTGGCCATCGGGCCCTTACCACACCGATCTGCTATGCGGCCTGCTCAAGAAGATGGCCCCCACGAAGCCTCATGCATGAGGAGGGAGAGCAGGGGGAGGCCGGGCCAGCGCAGAACGCGCGTTTGCCAAGGCCACGCCCCCCTACCAGCAACGCGGACCCCTAGAAACGAGCACAGCAATCGCGCCAACGAAGGGGGCGGGGCTACCGCGGCCGCACCGAGAGCCCGGCCCTGCCCCCTTCTCGAACGCAGCCTGAGGGGGAGAAGCTCCCCCAGGCTGCCACTAGTCCCTGGTATGCCAGTAAAGGCAGTATGACACTCACACACACACAGTAAAAACACTAAGCACACAGGGACACAAGCTGGGGAAAACGAAATATCGGCCAGGCCAGGCAACCCCCCCCCCCCGGAGGGGAATAAGGGACCCGGAAGGGGGGGAACCCTGCCAGAAGCCAGCCAGAAGCCTAGAGGGATGGGGCATCCCACACCAGGATCACCAAGAAACCTGGATAACTGCCTACCCCATAGTTAGGTCTCACAGTGGAGCAGTGCTCCTGCTGCACCCATAGGGTGCTCCTACCTTCACCAGGACCCACAGCCTAAGCTGGGAGGCTCAATATAGGGCAATTTAGAAGGGTCCTGGCAGTAATAGGGACAACAGAAGGCCGGGCGCGAGCCCGGCTTACCTGTAAGTAAAGAAGTCTTTATCTTCTGTCTTGTCGCCTTCCCTGCAGAGAAGGAACTGGGGAATTGGTGGGAGGTCCCAGGTATATATGGACCGGGAGGGGCTTTCTCTTTTGCATATTCATCTCTGCAGAAGTTCGCCCTCTACTGGAGATTACTCAGATGTCATGAAGACCGAAGTGGAGTATATGGCACACTTGGAATAAAAGGTTTTGCATTGTATTGCATAAAATAAGTATTTGAGGTCCGACTTTTCCTGTAGTTATTGACCAAGTTTGCGCACACAAGGGATTTTGGCCCACTCCTCCATACAGAGCTTCTCCAGAAATTTTAGAGTTTGGGCCGTCACTGGGCAACATTGATTTTCAGCTCCCTCCAAAGATTTTCTATTGAGTACAGATCTGGAAACTAACTAGGCCACCCCAGGACCTTGAAATGTATCTTACGGAGACCTAGTTGCCCTGTCGACTCTACCTAGTTGCTGAAAGACCCAGCAATGACCCATCTTTACAGTGGTTTGAGAGTTTGATTATCCTGGGTTTTGGTTCTTGCACCCAGGGCACCCCGTTTCGGGGTTCCCCACTGTGTGAAACCCCCTGGATTGCCGGAATAAACTCACTTCCCGGTCCTACGACACATGCGTGGCCGGTCGTCCAATCAGTGCGCTTGGCCATTCATGAATGCCTGGTGCAAGCACATGCTCTGCTAAAGGGATAGCAGGGATGTGGCCGCTGCATACGCCGTTGGAACGGGAACGAAGGTCAGTTTTCGGGCAACCTGGGGGGTTTCACACAGCGGGGCCCAATTTTTTTCTGGTTGGTAGGTTATCAAATACTTATTTTATACAAAAAAAAATGCTAATTAATTTAAAATTAATGTAAAAATCAAGTGATTTTCTTTATTCTTTTTAGCTCTGTCTCTCACAGCTGAAGTTTGCTTACAATAGAAGTTACAGACCACTCCATTCAATGTAGGTGGGAGAACTTACAAAATCAGCAGTGTATCGAATACTTATTTTATTCACTGTAGCAGCGAATTTTGACTTTTGCTTCAGTTTAAAGATAAAGATGACCTCTCGCATAACCCTCCCCCACACACTAACCCAATTAGATTAAAAAAAATACATTTCTGTGATTACTCACCTGTAGAATTGGTATTATGAGTATACAGTACGTCCTGCTCCAAATATAATACTTAAAATCGGGTTATACTCCGCCAGATGGCGCTGGACTGCAGAGACATCGAAAATAGGCTCCTCCCGGCCCCTCAAATACCCAGGGACCTCCCACAAATCCCCAGCATTGAAAAGCAGTTAACGAGAAGCCGGGAGGATTAAACCCAAACTATCAACTATAACAATGATGATAATCACCATACAGGGGATCCAAGATAATGCAAAACCAAGGGTGGGTTGGAGCAAGACGTACTGTATACTCATACCACCAATCTACAGGTGAGTAATCACAGAATTGCATTATTCTTAGTATACAGTACGTCCTGCTCCAAATATAATACTTACAATCGGGACATCCAATAGCAGTGTCCAAAAGTAGGGTGGGATCCCCAAGAAAAAAGGCAGCAGCAGGCAGTTAAAACCACTGTCGCCTGCAGAACCTTTCGGCCACAAACAGCATCAGCTGAGGCCCTAACATCAACCTTGTAAAACTTTGAAAAGGTATGAACAGAAGACCAAGTAGCGGCCTTGCAAACTTGTTCAACAGAGGCCTGGTGCTGAAAAGCCCAAGAGGCACCAATAGCACGAGTGGAATGAGCAGTAAGGCGGAAGGGAGGATTCTTCCCCTTAGCAGAGTAGGCCTGAATCACAGCCTGACGAATCCACTTGCTGATAGTAGACTTGGCAGGAAACCCTTCCTAGGACCAGAAGGGACTACAAAAATAGCATCAGTTTTCCTGAAAGGTGCAGTAGCCACCAGATAGTACTTCAGATACCTAACCACATCCAAAGAGTGCAAAACTCTCTCCTTAGCATTGCTAGGATTAGGGCACAAAGAAGGAAGAACAATATCCTGATTCAAATGAAAGGCAGACACTACCTTAGGCAGAAAGTCAGGTTTTAAACGAAACACCACCTTGTCCTGGTGTCTCTCATAGTAGGGGGGCTGAATGGACAGCGCCGCCAACTCAGACACACGCCTGACAGTAGTGATAGCCACCAGAAACACAACCTTGAGCGTAAGAATGGCCAAGGCAGCATCCTGCACAGGTTCAAATGGAGCACCCTGCAAGGCTGACCGGACCAAGTTCAGATCCCAAACAGGCACCATAGGCTTACGTGGGGGACGCACATGAGTGACCTCCTGGAAAAAAGTCCTGATCAGAGGGTGCTGAGCAAAGGACTACTGAAAGAAAATAGACAGGGCAGAAACCTGACCCTTCAGAGTACTGAGTTGAAGCCCCATCTCCAACCCATGCTGCAGGAACTTCAGAATCCGGGGAATAGAGAACACACGACAAGGAAGAGACTTAGACTCACACCAGTCAATGTAGGCACGCCAAACCCTGTAATAAATGGATTGGAATACTTCTTCCTAGCTTTAATCAAAGTATCCACAACCGAGGAAGACAGCCCTTCTCCATCAAGATGGAGGTTTCAGCAGCCAAGCCGTCAAAGCCAGAGTTTGTAAATTGGGATGGCGTAGTGAGCCCTGAGTGAGCAGGTCTGGCACCAAGGGCAGAACGTACCGATCTACTGCCAGCTGTACCACGTCTGCGAACCACACTCTTCTTGGCCACCTGGGGGCCACCAGAATTGCTGGCACCCCTTCCACAGCAATCTTGCGCAGAACCCTGCCCAGCAGGGGATTGGAGGGAAGACATACAGGAACTGAAAGACCTTCCATGACATTGCTAGCGCATCCGAGGTCAGGGCCAGAGGATCCCTGGACAGAGAGACAAAAGCTGTGAGCTTGTGATTGTGGTGGGACGCAAACAGATCCACATCTGGTTGGCCCCAACGGTGACACAGAGACTGAAACACCCTGCTGCATAGGGACCATTCTCCCTGGCGAGAGGTCCCCCTGCTCAGAGAGTCCGGCAGGCGATTTTCCACCCCCGGGATGTACACAGCTGAAATGCAGGGGACATTGGCCTCCGCCCAAGTCAGGATCAGAGACACTTCCTGGAGGGCCCCCTTGCTCCGGGTGCCTCCCTGATGATTGATGTAGGCAACTGCCGTCTGGTTGTCAAGTGAGCCTGAACTAACCTGATCGCCCGCAGCTCCAAGACATTGATAGGTGTGTGAGCCTCCTGAGGGCCCCACCTCCCCTGGAACCGCAGGGACTTCCAGAAACCCCCCCAACCTGACAGACTGGCATCCGTGGTGACCGTCTCCCAGGAAGGGGCAAGAAAGGATATGCCCCCTCAACAGGTTCCTTGAGTCCATCCACCACAAGAGGGACCTCCTGACCAAGGGGGAGAGCACACAGACCCTGTCCAGGGACGGTGGGTCCTTGTCCCATACTGACAATAGGTGAAGTTGCAGAGGCCTCAAGTGGAACTGAGCATAAGGGACCGCTTCGAAGCACGCCACCATCAGGCCCACCAGCTGCATCCCCTGCCTGATAGAGGGATGGGGACAAGCTAGGAGGGACTGAGCCTGTGCAATCAGACTGTCCACCTTCTGCTGAGGAAGGAAGATCCTTGCCTGAACTGTATCCAGATTCATTCCTAGGAATGGAGTTACCAAGGAAGGGGACAGTGAGGACTTGGGGTGGTTTATCACCCACCCAAATGACTCCAGAGTGGACACCACCAGCTGAGTATCCAACTCTGCCTGATGTAGAAACTGGGAAGTGATGAGGATGTCGTCCAGATAGGGAAGCATGCGGACGCCCTGACATCTAAGCGGAGACATCACGCCAGCCAGCACCTTGGTAAACAGCCTGGGAGCTGACGTGAGGCCGAAGGGCAAGGCCACAAACTGGTAGTGTTGATCCATCAGAGCGAACCTGAGGAACCTTTGATGACCTGGGAACACAGGAATATGAAGGTAAGCATCTTTGATGTCCACAAAAGTCATGAAATCCCTTTGGCGCAGGGAACTGATGGCAGAGCGCAGAGTTTCCATGCGAAAGCGCCTGCCCCTGACAAACTTGTTGAGGATCTTCAGGTCCAGGATGGGCCCGACAGAACCATCCTTTTTGGGTACTGTGAATAGGTTGGAGTAAAAGCCCTTGCCCTTTTCTCTTAAAGGTACCTGGCAGATGACCCCCAGCTCCAGGAGGCCTTGCACTGCTTGCACTAGCTCCTGAGCTGACACAGGGTCCTGAGGAATCCGGGATCTGATGAATCTTGAAGGGGGATCGGCAGCAAACTCCAACTTGTAACAGGAGGACACTACCTCCTGAATCCACCGGTCTGAGACATGAAGCCTCCAGACGTGAGCGAAGTGCTGCAGCCGTCCCCCCACCCGGATGGTTGAGGGCGCCCCATCATGTCTGAGGGGGCTTGGGAGAGGATTTAGCTTTGGGACCCCAGGAGGAGCCAGGACGTCCACGTCCTCTGCCTCTACCCCAGAAATCTCCCCAGGCCCCAGGGAAAGAAATCCCCCTTCCCTGTCTTGCACCATGGTAAGGGGAGGAGAAGGAACCCTGACCCCGAAAAGGCAGAGGTTGCCGCCTGCGCTGGGGTAACCTGCCTCCCTTAGCAAAAAGGTCCAGGCGGTCCCCAAACAGGCGCAGTCCTTTAAAGGGAAACCCAGTGAGGGCCTTCTTGGCAGCATTGTCAGCAGCCCACTGGCGCAGCCAAACCGAGCGGCGTATAGCCCCCACGAGGGCAGAAGTTCTGGCACACATTCTGATGGTGTCATCCAATGCTGATAGGACAAAATTTACAAAAACATCACAACTGGAGAGTGCATTAAACACCTCACAAGGCAAATCATCAGGGGCACTATCAAGCATATTTCTGATAAGGGTTCTAGTGGGCACTGCAGTAATGGCAGAGGCACAGACCGGGCACAGCGCCGTCCCCGCACATGCAAAGGCGTGGAATGCCAGCTGATCAATACGCTGGTCTTCAGCATCCCACAGGGTAGTAGAATCAGGGGAATGCATGACAGAGGTGCTAGATAGCCCTAGGATCGGGGCATCCACCTCGGGGGGGGGGGGGGATGACCAACATTTGACCACCTCAGCAGGAAAGGATACTTCCTATCCCAACTTTTTGGAACCCCGGGAAGTTTACTGGGGCGCTCCCATTCCTTGAGCACAAGGTTATGGAAATGTGCCTGCTCGGGAAATTCCAAACGTGATTTTGCTGTATGGAAAAGCTCCCCTCTTTGCCTGGGAGCCTCAACAGGGAGAGAAATAGACAGAACCTCAAAAATCTGGGCCAATAATCTGTCAGTGTCATCCGGGGCCCAGGGGTCAGAGCCAGAATCGTCATGACCCCTTGGTCTCTCATCAGATGAGCCTGAATCAGAAAAGAGCTCCCCTTCATCAGACGGGGTATAGCCACACAGATTCATAAACTCCTCAGTTCCCATAGGGAAAACAGTAACATTAGGCGTCAAGTGCCGCTTCTTAGCAGGGGCCTTATGCGTTAAGGACTTAGCAATCAACTGCTCAACAGTAGCCAGTCTAGAAGACACATCAGGCTGAGAATCCCCACTAGTATGCAACTCAGTAGGAGTGAGGTTTAAGCTTGGGGGAGTAGGCGAAGTGAAACGAGGTGCAGCCACTGGCAGGCCAGATTGCAATGCAAGCACCTGCTCAGCACAGGGTACACAGACCCGCGCCTTGTCAGCGTCAGCATGAGGCTGCCCACACGCTACACACAGCCGGTCTTGTCCCGAAGGGACCCCGGTCACATTATCCTGGGATGCCTCCATATAGTGATTATAGCGGCGCTATACGCAGATAGGGAATAACGCTATGTAGCAACCCTGGATGCCCCAATAACCCGCTAGGGAAGTGGGAGTATTATTTTACAAGGCCTACAAGTAATATACTAAAAACAGGGCCGGGAGAAGCCAAGAAGCATTCGTCCCACCTGAAAGACATAAGCAGACAGGACCTTAAGTACATCGTAACAAAAGTGAAGGCTATAAAGCCGCCTGCGAGGGCACTTACGGACAGCGGTAGGTAGGAGTCCGTCGCGCATAGGCCAACCAAGCAGGAAAGATGGCGTCGGTATACCTCAAGGGGCGGGCCAGTAACAGCGATGACATGGCACGCGCCAAGGACGGGCCCCGCCCCCCGAAGAGCGTGAAGCCAGAACGGCAAGCAGCCAATGATGGCGCACCAGCGCCTGAGGTAATGCCGCCGCCAAGCGCGGAACCAAGTCAGCGCGCGGCAGCGGCAAATTTAAAAAGGCAGTAAAGACAAGTCAGCGCGGCTCAAGAATAAAAGGCATGTGAAAAGAACGTGTAAAGCACAGAATGCATAACATACCTATCTACACACACACACACACACACACACACACACACACACACACACACACCCCTTTTCCCCCGAACACTACAAGGAGGATGAGGGAGGACAGTGGCCACTTAAATAGGGCCCACCGATAGGCAGGGGCAAGGGGCAATAGTGCGGGAGGGGCATCCCATAGAGGCTCACCATAAGCCTGAATCGCCTACCCTTTGGTGGGGGATTGCGGTGGAGCAGCGCTCCTAAGCACCTAACAGCGGTGCTGCTTACCCTCACCCAACCAGCGCAGCCAAGGCTGGGAGGCATAAATACTAGTGGAACGGGTGGGAATAGTCCTGCAGGGCCACAGGCTAATAGCCCTGCTCACCTGCGAGTAGAGAGCCAATTTCTTGTCCTTCGCAGCCAGACTGCAGAGAAATTCTGGGGATTTGTGGGAGGTCCCTGGGTATTTGAGGGGCCGGGAGGAGCCTATTTTCGATGTCTCTGCAGTCCAGCGCCATCTGGCGGAGTAATACCCAAGAGTAAAGAATCTTATCTGGAGCAGGACGTACTGTATACTAAGAATAAAGAGTTTTTCTTTAAAGCAGTGATGCACAACCTGCGGCCCGCACTACCTGCGTTTGCAGCCCCCAGCACCCCTAGAGAGTTGGAGAGCTGAGCTTACCTTTCCTGCAACACAAGCAGCTGGGCCTCTAGAGAGCAATGCATCACTAAAAGCAGAAAGTGAGGCACCGATTAATGTCTCTGTAGAGGAGGGTGACACACATGTGCTACTGGTGAGTTGTTTTTGTATCTTCGCTTACCTTTTCCACCTTACCTGTGCTCTCATTCACCTCTATTTAGCTCTGCCTAACCTCTGCTCACCTCACTTTTGTCCATCACTTCTCATCTCACCTCTGAGCACTTCATTTTACCTCTTCCCACCATAACCCTGCTAACCTCCATCCTGCCCACCCCAGCTCTTTCAAACACAATTCTTCCCATCTCAACTCTGCCAATCTCCCCTCCAATCCCCTCACCTCTGCCTACCTCTGCTCATCTCACCTCATCCTGTCCCACCTCTTCTCGCCTCTGCCATCTCACTTCACCTCCTCCCCTGACCTCATCCTGTCTAACCTTTACTTGCCTCTTCCTGTATGACCTCTACCCACCTTTACTAATCTTTGTATATATATATATATATATATATATATATATATATATATATATATATTCACATATGTAATTCTTCAAGGTTAAAACTTGCCTGCAGTAAACTGCTTTTTCACTTTATTGCAGCTCCTTAAAATGAACCAATAAGACAATGTGGCCCTTAGATCAAAAAAGGTTGTGCACTCCTGCTTTAAAAGTGAATTCCTCTTTTGGTGGAATTTTTGAAAGTGTGTATTTGTTTTTGTGTCAAAAGGATCTGTTCAAGCTGCTGAGCTGATCTAGTAATTTTATTTTTTTTCAGGTTAGCAAATGTGTGCTTTATCGAAGTCGTTTTCACAACTTGCAATTGGTTGCCATTGGCAACGTACACCAAGTCTGTACACCAAGAAGAGAGACGTGAGCATTGCTGAGGTGAGGGAGCTCACTCACGCTTCCACATACCCAGCAGCAGTGTTCTGTGCAACTATCTTCAATCTGTTGCTATTGGCAACGTACACCAAGCCTGCACTTTGTGTATGTTGCCAATAGCAACAGATTGCAGATAGTGAAAACTACTTCCATAAAACACACATTAGCTAACATTAGGAAAAATGTAAGTACGTACTGTAGTGTGGTAGTATCAAAAACCATGCAAAAAGGGTTTATATGGTAATTGTTCATTAAAATATAAAATGTGTTGCTATTCCCACTTTGAACACTAGATGGGAGTATAAGACTGCAAATGATCTAATTCAGATTCTTAGATTCCTAACTCGGAGTCCCACTTTAGTTCAGTCAGGTGGCATAAGATACATTTGGGGAACAACAGGAAACTGCTGAGATTGGTTGGAAGCTATTTGGAGGGAGGCTACAATGTATTGAGCAGAGTTTTCATAAGGGGAAAGCAAAGGGACAGACAGAGAGATTGTCCACAACCCTGCTAAGGGAAGACTGGTGTAGCCTCTTGCATAAGACATCTGGTGGGGCTACTACAGAGACAAGGCCTGGGTGCAGTTTGAAGAGAGTAGGAGGACGTGGCTGTAGTGAAGCAGAGTTGCAGAGAGAAAGAGAAGACTGAGGTGCTGGGAATCCATGCAGAGAGATGAGGGCCCTGGCAGGAAGAAGCCCTGCAGTGACTGTTGTGTGAGGGAGAAGCCCTTGTGTTGGAGAACAGTTCGGGCTCAGATGCTATGGAGTAGAGGTTCCCCATGTGTTTTATTTACTGGAAGCCCGACTTCTGCTCTACTGATGCCAACTAATCCCGCACACCAGTCTGGGAAACCCCATAAATGGTCTTTACTACAAGAGGGGGGTTAGGTCAAAGTGGGGTGGTGGACGCTCGAATCCCCCTCTGGAAAAAGGCCTACATTTAATTGGAAAAATAATATGCTATCTATCCCCTATACTGAACCTCTCTGACAAGCAAGAGTCCCTGTGTTCTATATCTGATGGACACAAGCCTGATTAACCTTTTCACTGAAACAACTAGTGTTCCTGTATTTTCTACAAAGCTATGCAAGTTTATTGGCCTGTCATCTGTGTATGTGACCATTAAATAAAGCATTAAACCTTATTTTCATGACCCTTCAATAATAAAACAAGCTTATGCTTTTCATCTATCCTGATTGCCGTTGAGTGTGTGTCTGCTGTGATACCATCTTGTCTCCCCATGATTAACCTTTAGCCTTGGCTACCACACCTGTGTGCTGTGATACTTCCTGCGATAAGTTGACACAGTGACATACTTAAGATTACAAGTTGAAGCTGACCGTGATTGCTGCTAGTTAACCCCGATAACTACCATTACAGTAGTAAGTGACCCAAGACAGGAAAGGTGTGCACCAGAAATGGAAATGGGGCTCTTGCCATTTTATAGATATCTACCATCACTTCTCTTCTTGCAACAGAGCTTGAAGATTATGGCCCTTGATGGGGTTGGCTAGGCAGCCTGCTTGGATTGCACGAGCGCTGGCAATTTTAAAAAACAATTTTAAAAAATTGGCACCAGGGCTTTTAAATATAGTGGGAAGACAACAGTGGGCAGAGAGTTCAATGCTGGTAAAGGAAACTACAAGTTTCTGAGAACATATAAAATATTTGGGGACATGGTATTAAATCCCTTACCGATATAGGCTTAGCAAAGGAGGGAGGCTATGGTAAAGCCTTGAGCGGAACACTGTGCACTGTGTTGTGGAGGATGCTCCATTTTTTTCAACTTACACAGCTAGTATGGCAAAGGTTCACTAAGAAGATGCCTATCTCATTTAGAGGCTGAGGAACCCAGCTAGTATAAGCTAGGTAGAGTAGCATATAGGAAAGGCAGAATATATAATTTACTTTTACTCAAATCTCCAGATCTATTTTCTTTCAAATAAATATCTATCAGTTAAAAAGAAAAAAATAATTATTTTTGTGTCTAGAGGGAATCTCTATTTGAAAAGTCCACGGAAGTGAATTTGCCCTTTCAAAAAATATGCCCAGGAATTTGCAAAAAAAAAAAGCCAAATATTTACAACTGCATAGCTACAAAAAGTAAAATTTTTTTTTGCATTTGAACAGTTATCAGTCTATTTAACAGCACACATATTACCAACCAACCAATAGTTACTGCCTTTTCGTTTTCAAATGAGGCTTCCCCAACATGTCAATCTATAACATGTCAATCTATAAATGTCCTGATTTTTTCAGGAAAAAAAAAACGGCCAATTCGTTTCAGTAAGGGCCTATATGGTGCCTAATACATGGAAACCCTTCCTGTTTGGCTGTCGAGACCAGCTCACACTAATGCAATGCACACAGAGTGCTTGCATCACTCAGCCCTGACACTACCATTACAGAGGATGGCCTTGATTCAATAAAGGTAGAAAAAAATTCTCATGGTAGTAAAAAATTCAATTCATGAGAAAAAAGCCTGAGAATGTCACCGTTACTGAATCACTAAATAAAAAGACAATGAAAGTCAACGGCAGCTTTTACTACAGTGTAGAATAAAGTAAACAGTTCTCTACTTTTCTTAGGACAAAAAAAGTGCCATTGACTTTCATTGTCTTCCTATCTGGTGATTCAGCAACAGTGACATTCTCAGGCTTTTATCTCATGAATTGAATCTTTTACTACCATGAGATTTTTTTGTCTACCTTTATTGAATCGAGGCCGATGAGTTGAAACTTTATTTTAACATTCCTTTGACAATATAGCCTAATTTTCACATTAAAAAAAAACAACATTGCCATTATTAGGCCCTACACAAAAGAGAATACTTTTGAGTGTGCCTGGACACAGACATACAACTCCATGGTAACACTGTAAATACTCTTCATTTCCCTTTGAAACTAGGTGGTAAGAGGTGTACTCCTACTGCTGATGATACTGTTGGAAATCAGGCTGTTACCCATTTCATTAATGGTGAGTAACCACTATTGAAATCAGTTCCCCTTTTCAGTCTGCCAATAAAATAGCAATCTATACTTCCCTTTGCATATATCTTTTCAATTTGTTTACTTACAAGCATAAATTAAAAATGGCAATGTATCACTCCATAAAAATAAAGGGATGTACAATTAAAAAGGTGTGCAATAGTTAGCATTAGGACGGGCCAAATGGTCGTCAACTGAACCATCTGAGACATTAATGAGGAAACAGTTTCTGTTTAACAGAACATACAGGAGTGCCATTATTACAGGCAACAACCACAAAACAAGCAAGATGTTCTCAATCAGACACTGTACAGCTTAAAGTGGAATTAGAGCTGGGACATCCTCTCTGTTTTAAGTGGACCAAAACCTAGGATTTTGACTATCCTGGGTACTGGTCCTTGCACCCTGGGCACCCCGATCGTGTGAATCCCTTTGTCTAAGGCGAGCTGCATCCCCCCTACTCTCTAATAGGGAACGTGCCAGCGCCAGCCATACACAAACGCCCTGCTAGAGGGATAGCAGTGATGCGGCCGTGGCTCGCACATGCGCCGTTGGACCAGAAAAGATGTACACAAATAGGGGTAACCTCTCACCACCCCCAAAAAACACAAACCACAGGGTCTCACAATTGCACTCACTCAATTTTGATGGCTGATGGATGATGACTTTTTTTGAATGTTTTTGATTATTGTATATTAAGATAGGAATAATTTGTTTTATAAGATATTAATACATGCACAGATGAGAGAGACAGCTCCCCCTAGAGGTGTAAAACGCAGATGGCAAGAAATCTGTTTTTAATGGTGTTTTAATATGATGACAATAAAAAGGACTACTATTTTAACCATCAAAATTGAGTGAGTGCAATTGTGAGACCCTGTGGTTTGTGTTTTTTGGGGGTGGTGAGAGGTAACCCCTATTTGTGTACATTATTGGCTTGGGTAGTGTAAACCACAGGGCAGTGCACCACACATTAAATTATTGTCTGTTGGTGCCGCCCTCCCCTTTTCCCTTTCCCCATTTTCTCTACCCAAGAATTCAGTATACAGTGGATTGACCAGAAAACCTCCGTTACTTACCGGTAACGTCCTTTTTAGGAATCCTTCAGCTTGACCACGTGGAGAGGAATCATGCTCCACCCCCTGGGAGGAAACACAAAACAGGAAACAGAGTTTAAAAGCCCCACCCCTTCCTCCCCACCTCAGTTCTTAATATAGTAACCGTACTCCAACCCTTGACTACTGGGCGGGTTATCAGCGGTCAAGCTGAAGGATTCCTAAAAAGGACGTTACCGGTAAGTAACGGAGGTTTTTCCCCGTCATCCTTCAGCTTGACCACGTGGAGAGGACTAGAAAAGCTAATATACCTTAGGGGTGGGATGCTGCAAGTAGTACACTTCTTCCGAAGGACTGATGTTTTGCAGACAGTAAGTCAAGTCTATAATGTTTTAGGAAGGTGTGGGGCGAAGACCACATGGCAGCTTTGCAAATTTCTTCAATAGCCGCCCCCGATCTCTCTGCCCAGGAAGCGGCCATAGCCCTAGTCGAGTGAGCCAAGACCTCCGGCGGTGCAACTTCCTTAATCTCATATGTTTTGGCGATGGTCTGCTTTATCCACCTTGCAATCGTAGCTTTGGATGCCGCTGAACCCTTATTTTTGCCGCTAAATGTTACAAAAATCTGCTCTGCTAGACGCCATTCCTTTGATCTTTCCAGATAAATGATTAAAGCTCTTCTTACATCAAGTAATGAAAGATCTTCCTCCCTACCAGCCGCATTAGGCAGCGTTGGGAGGACTATTTCTTGCGACCTGTTGCTTGAGGTTGGAACCTTAGGTAAAAACATAGGATTGGGTCTGAGCACAATTTTATCTGGAAGAATCGCACAATATGGCTCCTTTATAGACAATGCTTGAAGTTCACTCACCCTTCTAGCAGATGTTATTGCTATAAGAAAACAAACCTTCATAGACAACCATTTTTCTGGAACTTCCTCCAACGGTTCAAATGGTGGTTCTAACAGGCCCTTGAGCACTATAGACAAGTCCCAAGTAGGAAAACCTCTAAATGTAGCCGGTCTCCTACGTGCAATGGATTTGAAAAAACGGTTAACCAGATCATTTTGTCTAAGTTTACGTTCTAGGAAAACTGATATCGCAGAGGCTTGAGCTTTCAGGGTACTTACTGCCAGTCCCTTTTCAAACCCTTCTTGCAAAAACTCCAATACTGAAGCTATATCCTTTTCCTTCAGATTCTTAACCTCACAAAATGAAGAAAATTTCTTCCATACCTTTGCGTAAATTCTTCTTGTAGTTGCCTTTCTGCTGTCTAGCAACGTTTCTATTACTCTGCGTGACAAACCTTTTCTTTTCAGCAGTTCCCCCTCAATATCCATGCTGTTAACTGAAGAGTCTTCCAGCTTGGATGAAGAATTGACTTTTGTTGTAGAATGTCTGGACTCTCTGGTAATTTCCAAGGTCCCTTTACCGCCATTCTGACTAGGTCTGCGAACCAGATTCTTTTCGGCCAATATGGGGCTATAAATATCACCTGTGCGCTTTCTTGGGCCACCTTCCGGATCACTTGTGGCAGGATTCTGAAGGGTGGAAAAGCATAAGCAAGTTGAAAATTCCATTCCTGAGCAAGTGCGTCTATTGCTACTGCACCCTTCTCTTTTTCCAGGGAGAAGAACCTGTGACATTTGGCATTTTCTTTGGTTGCAAAGAGGTCTATCTGAGGCTGACCCCACACACTCGTGATCAACTGGAAAATGTCTTGCTTCAGACACCATTCCGTTTGACTCACTTTTTTCCTGCTTAAGGAATCTGCTAGTGTGTTTAGAGTCCCCTTCAGATGGATCGCTCTTAGAGACCTTATTTGATTTTGTAAGGGATTTAATAGACTTTGGGCTAAGCTTGCCAGCTGCTTTGATCTTGTCCCCCCCTGACGGTTTAGATAAGCCACGGTCGTTATATTGTCTGATCTCACCAACACTTCCTTCCCCCATATTTCCTTTTGAAAATGACTTAGGGCTAGTTTGACTGCTAGAAGTTCTCTGAAGTTGGACGACTTTCTTGAAATCTCCTTTGACCACTTGCCCTGGGCTTGATGCGTCTCTAGATGCGCACCCCAACCCCAGCTGCTTGCATCCGTGGTTACTACCACCGGATTGGTCTGACTCCATTCCCTTCCCTTCAACAAATTTCCGCTCTCTGTCCACCAGAGTAGTTCTTTCAGGACCGTTACATCTAATCTCACTAACTGGTCCAGAGAAGTTTGTTTTTTGTCCCATCTTTCTAACAGAAACTTCTGTAGTGGTCTCATCTGCAACTGAGCCCAGTCTACTGCTGGTATCGTTGCCGTCATGAGTCCCAGCACTTTCATTATGTCTCTTAGGGAAACTTTTGGTTCTTTCACCAACACCCAAATCTCGTTTTTTAACTTTTGGGCTTTTGCTTCTGTCAGGAAAATCTTCCTCTCTGTGCTGTCTATCAGAAGACCCAGAAAGGCGCACTGCTGAGAGGGCACTAAGTTGGATTTTTCCAGGTTTAAGATCCATCCCAGATCTTTTAACAGTGCCATAGTCTTTTCCAGCTGTACCAACAGTGTCTCCCTGGAGCTGTTTAGGACCAGCAGATCGTCTAAATATGGTATTATGCTGATCCCCAACTGCCTCAGGAAGGCCATTGGCTCTGCCAGAATTTTTGTAAAAATCCTGGGGGCCGATGATAGGCCGAAGGGAAGTGTCTTGTACTGATAATAAAAAATTTTGTGGTCTAACTTTACTGCAAACCTCAAATACTTTCGATGGGCCTCCAGAATCGGGATGTGCAGGTAGGCGTCCTGGAGATCCAGATTTGCCATGAACACATTCCGAGTCAGGGTTTGCCTCACCGAGGATATTGACTCCATTTTGAATCTTTTGTACCGAATGAACCTGTTTAGTCTTTTTAGGTTCAGAATCATTCTGTAACTTCCTGATGACTTCTTTACCAGAAAAACCTGGGAGTAATAACCCCTTTGAATCTGGCTCGAAGGAACCTTCTCTATTACTTCCTTCATTAAAAGTTCCTGCAAAACTACTGGGAAGGCATCTTTTAGTTTTTGATCCTTTGGTAACCTTGTCACCAAGCACATAAATGGTGGAAGGGAAGAAAATTCTAAGTGATACCCTTCTTTCAGGGTTTTTAATACAAATTGACTTTTGGTAACCTTTTCCCAAGCCTGTGTGAATCTGGAGAGTCTTCCTCCCACTGGACCTGGGTTGTCAGGACTGCTGTCTGGGCCCCTCAGGGATCTTACTTACTAAGGAATACTTCCTTTGTGGTCTTGATTGGGCCCAGCGTTTTCTAGTATCTATTTTTCTGTGGGTCTGACTAGTGGTAGGCCTATTCCTATTAACCGGTCTAGCGGGGTAGGCCTTCTTCTTTGTAGGAAACTTTTTCCCCAGTTCTGTGGACCTCGAGAGGATGTTATCTAGGTCTGTACCAAATAACCGTTCCCCGTGAAAAGGTATAGAACATAATCTATTCTTTGAACTGTTGTCCCCAGACCACGTCTTAAGCCAAATTGCCCTGCGAGCACAGGAAATTAAAGCTGAGGTTTTTGCAGAAGCCCTAATGATTTCCTGACATGCATGTGTAAGGAAAGACATTGCTCTATATAAAGTGGGAAGAGTAGCCAAGA
The DNA here is from genome assembly GCA_027917425.1 of Gastrophryne carolinensis. Classification (NCBI taxonomy): domain Eukaryota; kingdom Metazoa; phylum Chordata; class Amphibia; order Anura; family Microhylidae; genus Gastrophryne; species Gastrophryne carolinensis. The sequence continues at coordinate 271,466,768 of CM051234.1, forward strand.
CCTCTTGTGGTGGCACTCTATTCCCAATATGAGCCTTAAGGTTGTCTATCCATTTAGACATACTTCTCAGGACTACATCAGAAGCCATTGCAGGTTTAAATTGAAAAAGGGTAGAATCCCAAGCCCTTCTTAAAATGTGCTCTCCTCTGCGGTCCATGGGATCTCGCAAAGAACCCATGTCCTCAAAACTCAAATCAGATGTTCTTGACATTTGACCAACTGGTGCATCAACTTTGGGACATTTCGTCCATGAATCCATAATGGGATCCTTAAACGGATATTTTCTCTTTAAAGCTTTAGGCAGAAAAAACTTTTTCTCTGGATTATCCCATTCAGTTTTGACCATATCTTTCAAAACTGAGTGGATAGGAAAAGCTCTATCTGATTTTTTGATCAAAATTTCTTTATACATTTCATCCTGTTGTGAAAGCGTTGTTTCTTCCAGAGGGATACCCCACGTTTGATAAATATCTTTTAATAATAATTCCAAGTCCTCTGAAAAATTATTTGAGGTACACTGCCTATCTTCTGAATGGCTTTCCTCATCCAAAGAATCTCTAGAGGAGTCCGGGTCTTCCCCCTCTTCCTCTGGTTCTGAGGCAACCTCAATCTGAACAGGAGGTAATGATACATTCTCATTACCCAAATTCACTATTGAGATCCCACCGCCTTGGTTCTCTGTGTTAGCATTAGTAATTGGTGCAGCAGCAAGCGACCATTGCTCATGGGTTACGAATCCTCTTTGGGCATTTTCAACTGAGGCTAACTGTTGCCTCAAACTAAAAATTTCCCTGAGGATAGCAGCTGAATCGTTATCTCGTTTGGCTTTATCGCACCCCATACACAGAACCAACTGCCAAGAATCCGGAAGTGTAGTGTTACAAACTTCACATTTCTTTGATTTCTTGGTAGCTTTAACATGCTTTTTATCCTCCGATTTAGAGTCTCTCTAAAAAATGTAAGACATGAAAGCATATTATAGCAGGACCACTTACACCCACGTGGAAGCTATACATAGATATATACCTATATTCATATCCAACCTAATAACTATCAGCATAGATATGAACAGATATATAACATGTATCTGCATATATATGAACCTCATAAATATGCAGTCTATAACAATGATATAAGGTATACAATGGTAAATACTGACACTGGTTAATATACTTATATCTATATATATATATACATATAAACAATTAAAGTACACCAGTTATTAGCAACCGCAGATGTAACAAGCAAGAAAAAACAATACATCAAGCCCATTGTATAACACATATCATTGAAAAGACACAGGCAGAAAAAACATAAGTTCCTACCGCCTTCTGGTTGTCATCGGGCGCCTCCGACATGACAGTCCTCGTTGGTGGGGTCCGTGGGAGCTGTGAACGTGCAGCTGCTGCCTTCGCTGCTCCTGGGGACTGGCTGATATGCGGCAATCACACGCTGATCAGCTCAGCCACGCTGGTTCCTTCTTCCGGTTTCCGGCTAACAGCCGACAAAACCGGAAGACGACGCGGATGACGTCATCGCCGCACCTCCGAAATTTAAAAAACGAGAGGGAAAACAAAACCGCAAAGCGATCTTAACAAACACGGCAATGACTTCTCCCAGCCCAGCGCGCCTGCCTCAATAATGAAGCAGGACTTCTCTAAATGGGATTTTTGCACAATCTGTGCCTTCTATCCCAGACTATGCGGGTTATAGCCCCAGGTGCAAATAGCTCACACAGGATCTCCTGGTGGATCATTAGCTATTGCCTCCGGCTATCTCCAAACTATGGAGGGTTTTAAAAATAATAAATTAAAATAAAAAAACGGCCGTTGACTAACAAGTATCAGCCTACACTCTGTCCCAGGGTTTCCTTAGGGAGGAAACACAAAAGAACTGAGGTGGGGAGGAAGGGGTGGGGCTTTTAAACTCTGTTTCCTGTTTTGTGTTTCCTCCCAGGGGGTGGAGCATGATTCCTCTCCACGTGGTCAAGCTGAAGGATGACGGGGAAAAAAGATGATAAGTGTATGGGCGACTTGGGGGATTCACACAGCGTGCCATCCCGATTTTGGATGCCCCTGGGGGGAGGAAATAGATTGGCCCGAGAAATTCACAGTGGGTTTTGGTCCACTTAAAGTAAATAGAGAGGTACCAGTGTGGGACCCAATTTCAGAAACAGGAAAAGTTTAAAGTGCTGGCATAAAAAGTAGCTTTTTTAAATGTTGGTGTCCCATCTGGGTAAAAAAAAAAACGTTAAATTAAAAAGAAAGCTTTAAACACTGCATTAAAGAGACCCTTTATCCGCCAGACAATGTTTCACTATTTTGCGCTACACATATTCAACCTTGATTTTTGAAAATTATATATTGTTTTTTCAGCAGAGACTGGGCTTCAACATGAAATGTCTTGTATGGCATTTTTAGTGGATTCTCAATACTTTTGGGTGAAATATGTGCAAAAAAAAACTACAATTCTGTGAGTAAGCACCTGTAGAATTGTTTTTACTATGCATGGCACGGCCTGCTTCAAGAAGTCCTTACGTATGGGATAATCCGCCACAAGGTGGCGCAGTGTACTGCAGAAGAGTTGTGGCTCCTCCCGGCACCATATAAAAATACAATTCTGTGATTACTCACCTTGTAGAATTGGTATAATACGTATGCAGCATGTCCTGCTCCAGACAGTATTCATAACAGCTGGGATATATTCCACAAGAGGGCGCTTTACTGCAGAGATGGCAAAAAAGAGGCCCCTCCCAGTCCATATATACCCGGGATCTCCCACTCATTCCCCAGTATAAGAAAGCAGTAAGGGAACCAGGAGGGAACCTTGTTAACAAGGAACAAATCACCATAAAGAGGATCCAAGAATAAAGTAATCAGGGTGGGATGGAGCAGGACGTGCTGCATACTTATAATACCAATTCTACAAGGTGAGTAATCACAGAATTGTATTATTCTAAGTATGCAGCACGTCCTGCTTCAGATAGTATTCATAACAGCTGGGACATCCAATTGCACTATTTTGCGCTCCCCATGTTCAAATGTGATTTTTGAAGGGATTTCCATGGATTTCCCAGGAAAATGATACATTGTTTTTTTTCAGCATAGTCTCGGCTTTAACATGAAATGTCTTGTTTGTCAATTTTTAGGTGTATTCTCAATATTTGTGGGTGAAATATGTGAAAAAAAAAATTAAAAAATCTATTTTTAACTATTTGTAGTGTTTTTTTTGTAATAAAAAATGTAAGTTTGTCAAAAAAATTTTATTGCGTGTGAAATCCCAATTTCTCCCAGTTACAACGGTACCACATATGTATAGGTAGACACCCTTTCCTGCCCAGGAGACTCCCCCAAACTGAAACAGCGCTTTAGGGGATTTTCAGATAGAATATAACTATGCTATGCGCACCTTGCAGTTTTTCCAGAAAAACAACCCTTTACATTTGAAATACCCCCAACAAACTATATATTCTCTGGAAGTACACACCTCAAGCTTTCTAGGTGTACCAGGCTTGTTGATGTGGCCACAGTTTTCTGGAAGTAATCCCTCAATGTAATCTTTGGTTGCAAAGAGTTTCCCTAAAAAAAGGATAAAAAAGCAGAATCAAAGCCACGTTTTCCTAAAAAAACTATATACAAACAAGAAAAAACAAGTAAAATCTGAAAAAGCGACAGAACGATACCCAACATGCATAGGTTCTGTCAAGGGAAGAGTTGGCAAACACCCCAAAGTAAAGCATGTGCGTAACGGCAATTTTACTTTCTGGAATTAATCCCTCAAAGAATTCTTTGTTTGCGCAGGGTTTCCCTAAAAAATGTATAAAAAAGCTGAATAAAAAACACCTTTTCCTAAAATATAAATATGCAAACCAGAAAAAACAAGCTAAGTCTGAAAGCGCAAGGTCCCCCGAACAGAACAATACCCAACATGCAGAGCTACTTTTAACCCTTTTAATTGCCAGCCTACTTGAGATTTTGTCACCCTCTGTTGACAGGTCATTTTTTCCCAATTTTGCGCCATGTTTTGCGCCATTTTTGCTGGAATTTTCTGGAAAGTTATATATATATTTTTTTTTGCAGCAGAGTTTAGGCTTTAACATGAAATGTCTTGTTTGTAAATTTTATTCTGTTTTTTACAATATTATTATTAAGTAAAAAAAAAAAAAAAAATACATTTTTTTTAGAAAATTGCCTCCTTTATTTTAAATAAAAAATCTATTTTATTAAAGAAAACAATATTGCATGAGAAAGCCCCATTTCTACCGATTATAACGGTACCACATATTTATCGGTAGCCCCCTGTTCCTGCCTAGGAGACCCCCCTAACTGAAACAAGTACTTTATAACATTTTACAAATATAATACAACTACCAACCACACTGCAAAGGGTTAAATCGAGAAATCGATCGGGGGGGGCTGGGCTTTTTTTGGGGGATTTTTAAGGGTTAAATTACATGGGGTCCCCCTTACCCAAAGTAACCAGCCCGGGACCAGCTATGCAGGGCTTGTAGGAACAGGACGTAGGGGCCAGCTTTTGTGGCCCCTGGCCCTGCAGGCTACAAGCCCGCATAGCCCATGGCCACGGGCTCTTCTGCCCCCCCCCGGGCTTTGGGGAGGCAGGTAATTGGGGGTGCCGTGGGTTAATGGCAAGTCACCCGCTAGCCGCAGGTGACTTGCCAGCCCCCAGCCTTGTGAACTGGTATAGGGATCTCTTGGACCCCTTACCAGTTCACAAGGGGTTAAGTGTAAAAAAAAAAAAACACCACACACACACACAGAAAAAAATATTTTATTATTATTTTCTTTAATACTTACCTCCCATCCATCTTGCACTGTGTCCCTCGGCAGTCACTGGCTTCTGTTCACCTGCTGGAAGCCTTTTATAGCTGCTAGGTGACAGAACATAAGGGGTTAATTTAATAAAAAACGACACAGGGTCCCCCCTTTGGGGAGGCAGGTAATGGGGGTGCCGGGGGTTAATGGCAAGTCACCAGCTAGCCGCAGGTGACTTGCCAGACCCCCGAGCCTTGTGAACTGGTATAAGGGGTCTCATGGACCCCTTACCAGTTCACAAGGAGTTAACAGTAAAAAAAAAAAAAAAGACTCAGACAGAATAAAAAATGACTTTATTAAAAAATAAAAACTTTTTTTTACTTAACTCACCTCTGATCCTCCGCTCCTGTGTCCCTCGCAGCTCTGATGACAGTTATTGTCATCGCTGGCCAGTGGAGGAGGGAGGCAGGCGATCAGATCATCACCTGCCTTCCTCCTCCTGTGGCCAGCGATGACAAGTGTCAGAAATGACAGCCGAAGTCAGGACGACACCCGAGGCGTGACGTCATAAGCCCCGCCCCAAAGCGGCAAGATGGCGGCGTCCGTCGAGGAGGACAGGTAGAGGGCCTTTCAGGCCCTCTCCTAAAGCTGGAGAGCCAGGGGGGGCGATCGGAGGCCCCCCTGGTGAAGAGGAGACCCTGCGGGAGCGATCGAGCATTGAGGTAAGAAAATGTCATTTTTATTTTTATTTTTTTTACATTTATTTTGGCGGCTGCAAAAGGGGGGGGGGTGGCTATTCCGGGCCCTCCCCTGCACCCGGGGGGGCCTGGGTGGGGGATCGAAGCCCCCCCAGATGAAAAGGAGACCTGGCCGGATCAAACAAGGGGTCAGGTGAGTGTTTTTGTTATTTTACTTTTACTGTAGCAGGGGGGAAAGTCAAGAGCGTAGATTCTACGTGCTTGGCACTTAAAGTGGACCAACACCCAGGATTTTGACTATCCTGGGTTTTGGTCCACTTCGGTGGGGCACCCCAATCGGGGGTGCCCCGCTGTGTGAAACCCCCCCAGAACGCCCGGAAACACTCACCACACCACGCTCCTACGCGGGCGCTCGTCCAATCAGACCGCTCAGAGCTGCTGTGGTATGCACGTACAAGCGGCGTCCAACCACAGCGGCTCTGAGCGCTGGAGGCCGCGTCTCGCGCTTCCCTTCAACAGGGAGCGCGCCTGCGCCGGCCATTCACAGACAGCATGCCCTGCTAGAGGGAAGCGCGAGATGCGGCCGCGGCCCGCGCATGCGCCGTTGGAACGGGGTTAAGGTAAGGTTTCTGGGCTTCCTGGGGGTTTCACCCTGCGGGACATCCCGATTTCGGATGCCCCGCGGGGAGGGATCTGATCGGCCCAGGAATCTTATAGATTCCCGGGCCGATCCCCCCTGGGTGTTGGTCCACTTTAAATGGAGTGGAAGCAAGCACGTAGAAACTACGTTCTTGGCACTGAAAGGGTTAAGGAACGTGTGGAGCATAGACCTAGCAGTAGCTTAGCAAAATTGGTTGGAAATTGCAAACTGGTTGGAAATTTCAAAAATGAATAAAGAAAAAGGTTTTCTCCATTTTGAGGAGTTTGTTTTGAAAAAAAAAATCCCTTTAAATGTGTGCAAAGTAAAATATACAATCCAACATCATTGTTATTAAAGTTATGCAAATATGTACTTATAGATACATGGTCTAAATTAGTGCCATTTTGTAAATAATGAAGATATGTCAACACAATTCTCCACACATTTGGGTGCATCACATCCTCTCCTATTCTGAAGTATTTTAGAAGAAGGGTAATAAAATTACAAACTACTATCTGAGTTATAACAGCATAGAAGCAGGCAAAGCTCCTTACTACCTGTTAAAAAGAGGAATACAGAAAGGATAGAAAGCTATAAAAAGAGGAGGGGAAGGGAAAGGGAAGATGAATAATCGGGGGAGGGGGGCAAGTATTATGGGAGGAGAGTGTTGTGTAGAAAAGGTTAGGAGAGATATTGGGGTGTAGCGAGGGGGTTATATCAAATAACCAGTGTTTAGTAGTTGCCTAGAGATTATTTTGAAGTAATTGAAACCAGACCTTCACCGTAAATAACAGCATAGCTTACATATCTTCCCCCACCCTGTACATACAAATTGGCCACATTAATCATCCTACCTGCATCTACTGTGTTTTCTGAGCCTTTAAACATCCAAGATGACAGGAAGTGTCTTCTGACTGTCCAGCTCTGCATTCTGGGATTGCTGTTGGCTCTATCTCAGCAAATTCTGGGTTTTGACTATCATGGGGTCTGGCTCTTGCCCCCGGGGCATCCCAATCGGGGTTGCCCCGCTGTGTGAAACCCCCCCCCCGCCCCAGGTCGCCTGAACAAACTCACTGATTCCCGGTCCTTAAACACATGTGCGGTCACTAGTCCAATCAGCGCGCTGGCTGCGCATCTCCCACTACCCTCTAACAGGGAGCGTTCCCGCGCCGGCCATTCACAAATGCCTGGCGCAGGCACGCGGCCTGCAAAAGAGATAGCAGGGCATGCGCCTGCTGCTCGCACATGCACTGTTGGGCGGGGAACGAAGGTGAGTTTTTGGGCGACCTGGGGGGGTTATACACACAGGGGGAGAGAGTATGCCTGCCCTGGAGTCTCAGACTCCAGGGTGGGTTTTGGTTCTCTTTAAAGTACATTTTCAGTCAAAAAAAAAAAAAAAAAACTATACTCCCCTTTTCTCCCACACAGACCAGGGCAGCAGCACTCACCTGAAAGGCTAGATGCATGTCCCTCGCCGCCCCGCATCTTGACCAGCGCCGTTCTCTTTTCTGGCTTCTCTTTCGGTCTCCTAGATGGATTACTTTTGGTGGGTCCCAAGAAGGATGTGCTCGGGTGAGGCCCAATAAGGATGTGCTCGCGTGAGCTCCAATAAGGATGTGCTCGGGTGAGGCCCAATAAGGATGTGCTCGGGTGAGGCCCAATAAGGATGTGCTCGGGTGAGCCTCAATAAGGATGTGCTCGGGTGAGCCTCAATAAGGATGTGCTCGGGTGAGCCTCAATAAGGATGTGCTCGGGTGAGCCTCAATAAGGATGTGCTCGGGTGAGCCTCAATAAGGATGTGTTCGGATGAGCCTCAATAAGGATGTGCTCGGGTGAGCTCCAATAAGGATGTGCTCGGGTGAGGCCCAATAAGGATGTGCTCGGGTGAGCCTCAATAAGGATCTGCTCGGGTGAGCCTCAATAAGGATCTGCTCGGGTGAGCCTCAATAAGGATGTGCTCGGGTGAGCCTCAATAAGGATGTGCTCGGGTGAGCCCCAATAAGGATCTGCTCGGGTGAGCCCCAATAAGGATCTGCTCGGGTGAGCCCCAATAAGGATCTGCTCGGGGGAGCCCCAATAAGGATGTGCTCGGGGGAGCCCCAATAAGGATGTGCTCGGGTGAGCCTCAATAAGGATCTGCTCGGGTGAGCCTCAATAAGGATCTGCTCGGGTGAGCCTCAATAAGGATCTGCTCGGGTGAGCCTCAATAAGGATCTGCTCGGGTGAGCCTCAATAAGGATCTGCTCGGGTGAGCCTCAATAAGGATCTGCTCGGGTGAGCCTCAATAAGAATGTGCTCGGGGGAGCCCCAATAAGGATGTGCTCGGGTGAGCCCCAATAAGGATGTGCTCGGGTGAGCCCCAATAAGGATGTGCTCGGGTGAGCCCCAATAAGAATGTGCTCGGGGGAGCCCCAATAAGGATGTGCTCGGGTGAGCCCCAATAAGGATGTGCTCGGGTGAGCCCCAATAAGGATCTGCTCGGGGGAGCCCCAATAAGGATGTGCTCGGGTGAGCCCCAATAAGGATGTGCTCGGGGGAGCCCCAATAAGGATGTGCTCGGGGGAGCCCCAATAAGGATCTGCTCGGGTGAGCCTCAATAAGGATGTGCTCGGGTGAGCCCCAATAAGGATCTGCTCGGGTGAGCCCCAATAAGGATGTGCTCGGGTGAGCCTCAATAAGAATGTGCTCGGGTGAGCCTCAATAAGAATGTGCTCGGGTGAGCCTCAATAAGAATGTGCTCGGGTGAGCCTCAATAAGAATGTGCTCGGGTGAGCCTCAATAAGAATGTGCTCGGGTGAGCCTCAATAAGAATGTGCTCGGGTGAGCCTCAATAAGAATGTGCTCGGGTGAGCCTCAATAAGGATGTGCTCGGGTGAGCCTCAATAAGAATGTGCTCGGGTGAGCCTCAATAAGAATGTGCTCGGGTGAGCCTCAATAAGAATGTGCTCGGGTGAGCCTCAATAAGAATGTGCTCGGGTGAGCCTCAATAAGAATGTGCTCGGGTGAGCCTCAATAAGGATGTGCTCGGGTGAGCCTCAATAAGAATGTGCTCGGGTGAGCCTCAATAAGAATGTGCTCGGGTGAGCCTCAATAAGAATGTGCTCGGGTGAGCCTCAATAAGAATGTGCTCGGGTGAGCCTCAATAAGAATGTGCTCGGGTGAGCCTCAATAAGGATGTGCTCGGGTGAGCCTCAATAAGAATGTGCTCGGGTGAGCCTCAATAAGAATGTGCTCGGGTGAGCCTCAATAAGAATGTGCTCGGGTGAGCCTCAATAAGAATGTGCTCGGGTGAGCCTCAATAAGAATGTGCTCTGGTGAGCCCCAATAAGGATGTGCTCTGGTGAGCCCCAAAAAAGGATTTGCTCTGGTGAGCCCCAAAAAAGGATTTGCTCTGGTGAGCCCCAAAAAAGGATTTGCTCTGGTGAGCCCCAAAAAAGGATTTGCTCTGGTGAGCCCCAAAAAAGGATTTGCTCTGGTGGGCCCCAAAAAAGGATTTGCTCTGGTGGGCCCCAAAAAGGATTTGCTCTGGTGGGCCCCAAAGAGGATTTGCTCTGGTGGGCCCCAAAAAGGATTTGCTCTGGTGGGCCCCAAAAAGGATTTGCTCTGGTGGGCCCCAAAAAAAGGATTTGCTCTGGTGAGCCCCCAAAAAAGGATTTGCTCTGGTGAGCCCCAAAAAAGATTTGCTCTGGTGAGCCCCAAAAAAGGATTTGCTCTGGTGAGCCCCAAAAAAGGATTTGCTCTGGTGAGCCCCAAAAAAGGATTTGCTCTGGTGAGCCCCAAAAAAGGATTTGCTCTGGTGGGCCCCAAAAAGGATTTGCTCTGGTGAGCCCCAAAAAGGATTTGCTCTGGTGGGCCCCAAAAAGGATTTGCTCTGGTGAGCCCCAAAAAAGGATTTGCTCTGGTGAGCCCCAAAAAAGGATTTGCTCTGGTGGGCCCCAAAAAAAGGATTTGCTCTGGTGAGCCCCCAAAAAAGGATTTGCTCTGGTGAGCCCCAAAAAAGATTTGCTCTGGTGAGCCCCAAAAAAGGATTTGCTCTGGTGAGCCCAAAAAAGGATTTGCTCTGGTGAGCCCCAAAAAAGATTTGCTCTGGTGAGCCCCAAAAAAGGATTTGCTCTGGTGGGCCCCAAAAAGGATTTGCTCTGGTGAGCCCCAAAAAAGATTTGCTCTGGTGAGCCCCAAAAAGGATTTGCTCTGGTGAGCCCCAAAAAAGATTTGCTCTGGTGAGCCCCAAAAAAGGATTTGCTCTGGTGGGCCCCAAAAAGGATTTGCTCTGGTGGGCCCCAAAAAAGGATTTGCTCTGGTGAGCCCCAAAAAAGGATTTGCTCTGGTGAGCCCCAAAAAAGGATTTGCTCTGGTGGGCCCCAAAGAGGATTTGCTCTGGTGGGCCCCAAAGAGGATTTGCTCTGGTGGGCCCCAAAAAGGATTTGCTCTGGTGGGCCCCAAAAAGGATTTGCTCTGGTGGGCCCCAAAAAAGGATTTGCTCTGGTGGGCCCCAAAAAGGATTTGCTCTGGTGGGCCCCAAAGAGGATTTGCTCTGGTGAGCTCCAAAAAAGGATTTGCTCTGGTGAGCTCCAAAAAAGGATTTGCTCTGGTGAGCCCCAAAAAGGATTTGCTCTGGTGGGCCCCAAAGAGGATTTGCTCTGGTGGGCTCTATTATTAGTATATTATTACTGGACCCCCCCCCCCCCCCAAAAAAAAAAATACACCTAAAGGAGGTTATATATTTTTTTTAATGTATTTTAATACATGCTGATAAAGGCACTGGTGGTGCAGAATTGTTAAAAAAACAATAACAAAGATCCTATCTATTCATTTAGCATGGTGCATATATGACTGTGGTTCCTGCCCAGCCCAAGTACTTTCCTTTTTACTTCAGGGCTGCTTTAACTTAGCTTTTATCGGCAGAGTGGCCCCACCTATGGCCTATTTTGCTTGTTTATACTAGGAATGCTAGTAATAAGATAGCATCTTGCCCCTGCCAAGTTAAAAGATACGGTAACCAGAATACAATAATATTAGTTATTGTCTCTGTGGTAAATGAGCTGCAAGTACACCACTCTACAAATTAAAAATACTGGAATACAGGATTCCTTAAAATATCTCATGTTTCAGAATAATATCTGGGATAAGTGAGGTTCAAAAAAGAGAGTGTTTACAAACACTTATGTTAGTTACCCAAAGTTCTTACTTTTAAAAGCAAATTAAATAAGTTTGGGTGTCCTGCCTTATAGTTTTTCTCTATTGGAATGTAAAGTAAACATTTGTGTTAGGATTATGCTCTCGTCCAATGAGGCCTTCCTGCTGTGACTGTCATTCGGCAGGTGACTCTCATTGGCTTGAATAAGGAGCATGTGCTGCCGATTCAGGATGCCCCAGAGAAAAGCCAGCTCTTCAAAAGCACACTATAATAACGGCAATCACAGTTTACTATTTTATATGATATACTGATACTGAAAATAGAAAAGCACGTAGAGTTTAGCTATCGCCATACATTAAAGCCATAGTAAAAAAAAAAAAGACTTTTATTTGGACAATTTTGTGAAATGTCACCAGCTTTAATTAGCAGGAAAATAGGCTTGGTGACAACATGGCACTGCCCTGTATTGCAGCAAGCATCATGGGTGAAACAATCTCATATTCGAGATATTTCGAGACACTGCATCCTCTTACCACAAGTCATGTATAATCGGTGTACTAAAAATAACGAAAACCTAAAAAAGGATAGCTATGGGCTAAGGAATGGAAAAACACTGTTGCAGATCCGCACAATTCACTTAATCCATGAGTTTAGGGACAGCAATCAAGATTATTTCCCCTTTACCCCCTAAAAGAGAGGTAGAATAAAATTGCTTTGTTTACTAGAAACCCATACTAATAATTCAAAACACTACAGTACTGGAACATACAGAAAAATAACCATTCACACCCTGGCCTATTGACAGATCTAACTGCAAGTCTGTTGCTGAACACATATGAGCACACATCATCAGAAACCTTTACCAAGATCACGATTTACACATCATATCAGAGCCCTAACTGAGACTTTCAACAGCCAAGTCCAAGGTGTCAAACTCCAGCCTCATGACAGGATTAAATCTTGCAGCTTAATAGCAGGCAGCAGTGATTCTAGCAGCTGGAAAAGGCAGGGAGCAGCTAGCAACTTACTTATTAGGCTGATTGTCCCGGCATGGCAGGGCGCAGTGAAAGCATGAAGACACGCTGGAGCCCATAGGAACAGGTTGAGATAAAAGTCATCCTATTTACAGCGCTCAGTTCAATTTTCTTTAAGTGAACACAATAGGAACTTGCCTTCCCCTGGAACAAGACAGACACTGCTGTGTCTCTCTTCCTGCTACTTCTTTCGAATACTGTCATTTACAACATTATTCCAGTCCATTAGAAGCTGCAGTGCAAACCGCTGTCTGATCAATGGTTATGTTCTCAGCAATAAAAGCAATAAAAGCACGTGGGAATTAACCCTTGCAACTGAATCCGATTGCCTCAGACCCTGAACATAGCGAGCTAACAGGCTGAAGTTAAATGATCAGAGATATACATTATAGAAAAAAGGAAGGAAAACCATGGCAATTATTTTCAGATTAATCATCATGAGGAAATCAGACTCCGCTTTGGTCCACTTTAAGAAATCTCATGTATTCCATTTACACCAATAAAAATCCATATACAAGGTGGGTAGCACCCCCCCTCCCCCCCCAAATACAAAAAGTACCGAGATTTTTTGTCACACTCAGACTACTTTTCACGCTGGCCGCAGGTGACTGCCATACCCCTGAGCCTTGTGAACTGGTATAAGGGGTCTCATGGACCCCTTACCAGTTCACAAAGGGTTAAGTTAAAAAAAAAAAGACACCAGACAAATATTTTATTATTCTTTTTTTGACTTATACTTACCTCCCATCCAGTGTCCCACGCTGCTGCAGATGACAGTTGTCGGTAGTGATCGGAGCAGGGAGGCAGGGAGATCAGAGCATCCCTGCCTGCCACCCTCCCTGCACCGATCACTGCTGACAACTGACAGAACGGAGCCCGGGTGCCAGTAACCCGAGGAGCTGCATGACATCATCAAGCGGGCGGGGCTAGGGGCGGGGTTAGGGGCGGGCCAGCGCCGGCCGAAGAGGATGGTGAGGGCCCGTTTCTGGGTCCTCACCCGAAGCGTGGAAAGCCCGGGGGGGGATCGGAGCCCCCCCTGGTGAAGAGAAGACCCGGGGAGAGCCATCGCGCTGCCAGGTGAGTAAATTACATTTACTTTTTTTTTTTTCTTGCAGATGTCGGCGCTGGCGGGGGGGGGGCTATTACGGGCCCCCTCCTGAAGAACAGAGGCCCGGGGGCGGAAATCAAACAGGTGATTCTTGTACAGAATCGCTGGCCCTTTCAAATGAGGGGTAAGGTAAGTCTGTATGTTTTATACTTTTTTTTTTTATGGGGCTCTAAAGTCAGCTATGCGAGTCTCACATAGCTGGCACTTAACGGTTGGAGAGGCAGCTACGTGAGACTCACGTAGCTGGCACTAGAAGGGTTAAAAAGTAAAAATTATTCAGTACTTTTAAAAAGTAAAGGTTATTCAGTACTTTTAAAAAGTAAAGATTATTCAGTACTTTTAAAAAGTAAAGATTATTCAGTACTTTTAAAAAGTAAAGATTATTCAGTACTTTTAAAAAGTAAAGATTATTCAGTACTTTTAAAAAGTAAAGATTATTCAGTACTTTTAAAAAGTAAAGATTATTCAGTACTTTTAAAAAGTAAAGATTATTCAGTACTTTTAAAAAGTAAAGATTATTTCTATAAACTTTTGCAATTCCCAATGTAGATACAGAGATATTATGACTCTCTGATTAAAATCAAGTTCTAAGTGTTACCTCTTCATTACCAACAAGTTTATGGCGCAAAAGCATGGACTTACCTCCCTGAAAGTTCTAACTCTTCATCTGTCTTTCGGAATTCTATGCCTGTAATGTTATCCAGCTCACTAATGACATCCTTACAATATCCAATAGTTATTCCACTGACTGGGTCGACTTTAAGAAATTCTTGCTCAGCAGGAGCAGTGTTTTTTTCCAGGTAATGATGGCTTTCTTTTATTCGCTGCTGTATCATTGGCGTGAGTGGCATTTCAAAACTAAAAAAGCTATCTGGTTCATAGTATAAGGTGTCAAGTGACTCCATGCTGTAATATAAAGAAGTATTGTCCAGTATGTTCTCAAACTGAGAGCTGTACAAGTCTGTGGAGTCATCAGAGCATCTTTTGGATCTAAAGGTATCTTCATGTGGTCCATCACTTCCAGTCCTAGAGCTTAAACAAATAAATATCAGTTACACAAAAATGTTTACACACATAGGAGGTTTACCCCCACATTTAACCCATCTGTGTAGTCAGACAAACACAAGCAGTAAGTGTACACGTGCTAAAAATACCATTTTGTGATTACTCACCTGTAAAATGGGTATTATAAGTATGTCACACACCCCGCTTCAGAATAGTCATTACACTTGGGTTATACCGGCCTGTAGAGGGCGATCTTGCAGAGATGTCATGAAAAAAAGGGAGCCCCTCCCGGTCCATAAATAACTGGGACCTCCCACTCATTCCCCAGTATTAAGACAGCAGTAAAGGGACCAGGAAGAGCCAAAATAACCAGTAACAGTAAAAAAAGGTTCACCATATAAAGGATCCAGAATACCAAAGGGCGGGGTGAAACGGGGTGTGTGACATACTTAGAATAATACCATTTTGTGATTACTCACCTGTAAAATGGGTATTATAAGTATGTCACACACCCCGCTTCAGAATAGTCATTACACTTGGGACATCCAAAGGGCGGGGATCCAAAACAAGGCAATAATGCACAAACTTAAACCACTGCAGCTTGCAGAACTTTGCGGTCAAAAACAGCATCCGCTGAGGCCCGCACATCAACCTTGTAAAACTTGGAAAAAGTGTGAATGGAAAACCAGGTAGCAGCCTTACAAACTTGCTCAACAGAGGCCTGATGCTGGAAAGCCCAGGACGCCCCAACAGCATGAGTAAAATGAGCAGTAACACGAAAAGGGGGAACCTTCACCTTGGCAGAATAGGCCCCAACAATGGCCTGGCGAATCCACTTACTAATGGAAGACTTGGCGGGTGCCAAACCTTTCCTAGGCCCGGAGGGCACCACGAAAAGGGCGTCAGTCTTACGAAAAGAAGTAGCCACCAAATAGTACTTCACACAGCGAACCACATCCAGAGAATGCAAGACCCTCTCCTTGTCATTGCTGGGCTTAGGACACAAGGAGGGTAGAACAATGTCCTGATTAAAGTGGACCAACACCCAGGATTTTGACTATCCTGGGTTTTGGTCCACTTCAGGGGGGCACCCCGATTAAGGGTGCCCCGCTGTTTGAAACCCCCCAGAAAGCCCCCAAAACTCACCTCACCACGCTCCCCCGCGCTGACCAATCACCGCCGACGGACAAGCGGGTGACATCGGCGGACAACACAGCGCGTCCGCCGCCACCTCCCGCGCGCCCCTCTGACAGTGTGCGTGTCCGCGCCGGCCATTCACAAACGGCCGGCGCGGGCACGTCTAGAGGGGCGCGAGGGAGGCGGCGGCAACCGCCGCCGATGAGGTAAGTTTTTGGGGGGTTTTGGGGGGGGTCCCTTACCACGGGACATCCGGATCTCGGATGTCCCGCGGTGAGGGAGGTGATCGGCCCGGGAATCTTATAGATTCCCGGGCCGATCACCCCTGGGTGACGGTCCACTTTAAGATGAAAGGCAGAAACCACCTTAGGAAGGAAATCTGGCTTGAAGCGGAAAACAACCTTGCCCTGATGCCTCTCAAAGTACGGGGCCTTAATGGACAAAGCCGCCAACTCCGATACACGCCGAACGGAAGTGATGGCAACCAAAAATGCAACCTTCTGAGTAAGCGTAGAAAGAGCAATATCCTGCAAAGGCTCAAAAGGAGGACCCTGAAAAGCAGAAAGAACCAAATTCAAATCCCAAACTGGGAGCAAAGGCTTCCTAGGAGGCCGCACATGCCTAACCCCCTGGAAAAAGGTCGTAACCAGAGGATGAAGAGCAAAAGACCTTTGAAAGAAAACCGCCAGGGCAGAAACGTGCCCTTTCAACGTACTAAGCTGCAAACCCAGGTCCAGACCATGTTGCAGAAATTCCAAAACCCTAGGGATAGAAAACACCCTGCAAGGCAAGGCCCGGACCTCACACCAATCAATATAAGACCTCCAAATCCTATAGTAGATGGCAGAGGAATACCTCTTCCTAGCACTAACCAGAGTCTGAATTACAGCATCAGAAAGACCTTCCTCCTTCAAGATGGAGGTTTCAGCAGCCACGCCGTCAAAGCCAGCGTTGGTAAATTGGGGTAGAGTAGTTGACCCTGAGTGAGCAGATCCGGCAGAAGGAGCAGATCGAACCGATCCGCTGCCAACCCCACCACGTCTGCGAACCAAACCTGCCTTGGCCATCTTGGAGCCACCAAGATTGCTGACACACCCTCTAGAGCCAGCTTGCACACCACCTTGCCCACCATAGGGAACGGAGGGAACAGGTACAGAAACCCCAGATCCCTCCAGCTCAGAGACATGGCATCCACTGCCAGAGCCAGCGGATCCCGCGAGAGAGACACAAATGCTGGAAGCTTGTGATTGTGATGAGAGGCAAAGAGGTCCACCTCCGGAGTCCCCCACCTGTGGCAAAGAGACCGAAACACCTTGGGGCTGAGAGACCATTCCCCCCGGCGAGATGAGCACCTGCTCAGGGAGTCCGCCTCCGTGTTCTCCACTCCCGGAATGTACAGCGCCAAGATGCATGGGACATTGGTCTCTGCCCAAGCAAGGATCAAGGACACTTCCCTGAGGGCACTCCTGCTGCGAGTCACTCCCTGGTGATTGATGTAGGCGACCGCCGTCCGATTGTCCGACCGAACTTGAACCGGCAAACCCTGTAACTGATGAGTCAAGTGAACCAGAACCAACCTGATGGCTCTCAGCTCCAGAACATTGATGGGATCGTGAGCCTCCTGAGGCCCCTAACTGTCCCTGAAACTGAAGATCCTTCCAAACCCCCCCCCAACCTGACAGGCTGGCATCCGTGGTGACCGTCTCCCAACAAGGGGTCAGAAAGGATCTGCCCCTCATCAGATTGCTTGGTTCCAGCCACCACCGAAGGGAATGCCGAACCCGGGGGGACATCAGAAAAGACTGATCCAATGACAGCGGAGACCTGTCCCAGGCCACCAAGAGATGGAGCTGGAGCGTCCTTGTGTGAAACTGAGCAAAGGGAACCGCCTCGAAAGAAGCCACCATCAATCCCACCAGTCTCATCCCCAGCCAGATGGAAGGACGAGGGACGGACAGAAGAAGCTGAGTCAATTCCTGAAGCAAAAGAACCTTGGGCCGAGGAAGGAACACCCTGGTCTGAGAAGTATCCAGAGACATTCCCAGAAACAACACCGCCCTGGACGGAGAAAGGGAGGACTTGGGATAGTTGATCACCCAGCCGAATCTCTCCAGAGTGGATACCACAGTCCTGGTATCTAGCTCCGCCTGGCTGAGAGAGGATGCCATAATGAGAAGATCGTCCAGATAAGGCACGATGCGGATACCCTAGGCTCTGACCAGGGCCATCACCCCTGCCAGCACCTTGGTGAAAACCCTTGGAGCCGAGGTAAGGCCAAACGGAAGAGCCACAAACTGAAAATGCCGATCTTCCACCACGAACCTGAGATATTTCTGATGTGCCGGGAAGATTGAAACATGCAGATAAGCATCCTTGATGTCTATGGACGTCATGAAGTCCTCCTGACGAAGCGAATTCTTCCTGGGACGGATAAACCCATTGAGGAGCTTCAGATCCAGGATGGGACGAACTGAGCCATCCTTCTTGGGCACCGTGAACAGATTGGAATAGTATCCCAGGCCCCGGTCCGAGGAAGGCACCGGGCAAATGACAGCCATGTCCAGGAGATCTTTTACTGCCGCCCGGAGCCCCTGCGCGGCCAGAGGATCCAAGGGCACCCGAGACCTGAAGAATCTGGGAGGCGGCCGGATCTCGAACTCCAGCTTGTAACCGGAAGACACCACTTCCCAAATCCATCTGTCCGAGACCTCCTGGTCCCAGACCTGGGAGAAGTGTTGCAGCCGTCCCCCCACCCGCAAGGGTGAGGGCGCCCCCTCATGCTGAGCCGGCTTGGCAGCGGCTTTGGGCTTAGAGCCCCAGCTGTGTCCTGGACGGGCACGTCCTCTGCCCCTGTTCCAGGAATCACCTCTGGAGGAGAAGACAGCCAATCCCCTTCCAGCTCTGGCCCCACGAATGGAAGGGGTAAAGGAAGCCGCCCCCCGAAAGGGACAAGGTTGCTTCTTTCGCTGAGGTAACCTACCTCCTTTTGCGACCGAATCCAATTTTTCCAAGAGCCGCAATCCCAGGAAGGGAAGAGCCGTAAGCGACTTTTTGGACACAAAATCAGCCGCCCACTGGCGCAACCAAACCGACCGCCGAATAGCCACAAGCAAGGCCGAAGTTATACTACACATCACCATGGTGTCATCCAGGGCGGCTAGCACAAATGACAAAAACAATTTGCACCGCTTAAGGGCGGTGAACTCATCACTAGCCGGGTCAAGCCTGGAAGTAGACAACAGGTCCCTAACAATCGACATAGAAGCCACTATTAAAAGCGCCGAAGCACAAACAGGCCGCAAGGCCGACCCGACACTGGCAAAACCGTGACAAGCCATCTGGTCAATGCGTTTATCCTCACCATCCTTGAGAGTAGAACAGTCAGGAGAATGCAAAACAGAGGTGCTAGACAACCCCAAAACAGGGGCGTCCACCTCGGGAGGGGACGACCAGCGCTTCACCGCATCCACCGGAAAGGGATATTTCTTATCCCAACCCGGAGGAACACCTGGAAGCCGAGTAGGCCTCTCCCATTCCTTAAGAATAATGCCATCGAAATGCTTTCGTTTAGGGAATTCCAAGTGCGGCTTAGCCTCCTCAAAGAACTCCCCCTTCTGCGGAAGAGCCACTTCAGGAGGAGAAATTGCCAGAACCTCAAACATATGAGCCAGGACCTTAGGGGTATCCAAAGAATCCCCCTGACTCTGCTCGGCATCGGTGCCAACAAACTGCTGATCGTCAGAACCATCCGACTCCTCAAATAGCTCCCCTTCGTCTAGCGGGGGGTAATCAGACCAGTCCAGTGAATCAAACTCCTCAAAATCAGAAGCCGGCGTGGCTGGGGACAAGCGCTTTCTCTTAGCCGGGGCCTTTCTGGCAACAGCGCTAGAAAATAATTTTTCAAGATTGGCCAATCTCGCACACACCTCATATTGCGACTCCCCACCCATGACAACATCACATGGGGTACAGATCAGGCGGGGAGGGGTAGGTGAAGGGACCGGCGGCGCAGAACCAGACGCATGGGATCCGGACTGCCGCGTAATAGTCTGCTGCGCACATGGTATGCAAAGGAATACATCATCCCCAGTAAGGGATATCCCACACCCCAAACACTGCCGGATTTCCCCGAGGGGAGCCCTAGCCCGGTATCCTGGGAAGCCTCCATATGGTGATTTTATAGGTAGTCGCCATACCCAAGGGAATTACGCGATATAAGCGACCCGGGATGCCCCTTCTGTGTCCCGAGTGGGAGGATTTATAGAAAGCCCTAAACTAAACCAGGGATCCTAGGACCAGGAGGACACTTTAAGATCCAACAAGGGTCCGCCTGGAATACAAAAAATACCATTTTGTGATTACTCACCTGTAAAATGGGTATTATAAGTATGTCTCACAAAAGTCTTAAAGGGGCCACAGCACTCAAACCAGTTAGCTTGCTGACCAACCTACAAGACGTCTCTAAACTAGGTTAAAAACAGAGGGCTCGGTCACACACATCTGCAAAAGTATGCTTAAGCTGCACCACCAGCGCCAAGGTGCCCCTGTGAGGTGCAGTCCTAACTCTAGTACTAATTCTAGTCTCTAAGAGCCCCATTTGGGACATACAATGCAATAGATAAATTGGGAGCAGGCTTACCTGAGGTTGCCCTAAACCTCAAGTGCAAGCCATGGGGTGGACTTGAGGTTTAGGGCAACCTCAGGTAAGCCTGCTCCCAGGTTTAGGGCAACCTCAGGTAAGCCTGCTCCCAATTTATCTATTGCATTGTATGTCCCAAATGGGGCTCTTAGAGACTAGAATTAGTACTAGAGTTAGGACTGCACCTCACAGGGGCACCTTGGCGCTGGTGGTGCAGCTTAAGCATACTTCTGCAGATGTGTGTGACCGAGCCCTCTGTTTTTAACCTAGTTTAGAGACAGCTTGTAGGTTGGTCAGCAAGCTAACTGGTTTGAGTGCTGTGGCCCCTTTAAGACTTTTGTATTCTAATTGCGCTGCTAATGTGCACCTCCCTGGTTAGTTATAAAATGGTCTGAGCGGCTGCCACCCCTCTTTTGTTTCTTTTGAAGTATGTCTCACACCCTGCTTCGGAATTCATTACACTTGGGTTATGTCCAGTAGAGGGCGAACTTCTGCAGAGATGAATAGAAAAAAAGGAAGCCCCTCCCGGCCCATAAATACCTGGGACCTCCCACACATTCCCCAGTATAAGAAAGCAGTAAGGGGACCAGGAAGAGCAAATAAAATCTATGAGAAAAAAGTAACACCAACAGAGGATCCAAGATACAACTCAGGGTGGGGCGAAGCAGGGTGTGAGACATACTTATAATACCCATTTTACAAGTGAGTAATCACAAAATGGTATTATTCTAAGTAATGTCTCACACCCTGCTTCGGAATTCATTACACTTGGGACATCCAATAGCAGTGTCCAAAAAGAGTGGGGATTCCAACAGGCAAAAGTGCACAAATTAAACCCCTGCCGCTAGTAGAACTTTGCGACCAAAAACAGCATCCGCTAAGGCCCGCACATCAACCTTATAAAAACTTGGAAAAGGCATGAACAGAAGACCAAGTAGCAGCCGTACAAACTTGTTCAACAGAAGCCTGGTGCTAAAAATCCCAGGAAGCACCAACAGTACGAATAGAAAGTAATCTGAAAGGGGGAACCCCCCCCCCCTTGGCAATATAGGCCCCAACAATGACCAGACATATCCATAGAAACATAGAAGGTTGACAGCAGAAGGAGACCATACGGTCCATCTAGTCTGCCATTATGTGTATACTGTATGTACTCTTTATCTTAGGATAGATGTGGGCTTATCCCAGGCATGTTTAAATTCAGTGACTGTTGATTTTTCAACTACCTCTGCTGGAAGTTTGTTCCAAGCATCTACTACTCTTTCTGTAAAATAATATTTTCTAACATTGCTCCTGATCTTCCCCCCCGACTATCCATTTACTAATGGTAGACTTGACGGCGCCAAACCCTTCTTGGGCCCAGAGGGCACCACCCACAAGGCGTCCGTCCTCCAGAAAAGAGAAGTAGCCACCAAAAAGTACTTCACACAACAAACAATCATCCAAAGAGTGCAGGGCCCTCTCCTTGTCATTGCTAGACTTAGGACACAAGGAAGAGAGAACCACATCCTGAATGAGATGGAAGAACAGATACCACTGCGCCAAGTGCCGAATCTTAGCTGGGGCCTACCCGGCTGCAAGGCTAGTAATCATCTTCTCAATGTTGGCCCGCCTGGCGCAGACATTGGATTGCGACTCCCCACTAATGACAAGTCACTTGGGGTCATAACCAGGCATGGGGGTGCAGGTGATGAGGCCAGCGGGGTCGGCCCGGCCGCACGGGGCCCAGATTGCCGCGCAACAGCCCGCTGTACGCATGGTACACCAATCTCCAAAAGATCTCCCACAAGGGATACCCCACATATTACACACTGCCGGGGATGCCCCGAAGGGACCCAAAGCCCTGTATCCTGGGAAGCCTCCATATGGTGATTTTAAGGTAGTCGCAATGACCAATGGGAATTACGCTATGAAGCTACCCGGGATGCCCCTTAGAGTCCGTTAGTGGGAGGATTTTTGTAAGCACCGGAGGGAACCCCAAATGACCTAGGAGGGAAGAACCTAAAGGCTTACGGCAGTCCCACCTGCCAAGCACAAAAGGTGGGGGCTCCATTAGCAAACATACATGCTGCACGTAAAGAATATATAAGGGCCTAGTATACATAATATAAAGATATACATACATACATAACTGTATACACCCAGATATAAATACTCTTGTTATTATATTATTATATATTATATATAATGACGGAGTGGGAAAAGAAACCTGCACCACCGGGTAACAGAGCTGCATAAGATATGCTCTAACCGCTGGCCTGTGCAGCCGCTTACAGTAAAGAATACAGTAAAGAATACAAGCATATAAATAAGGCATCAAGGATGGCCAGAGGAACATCACGGAAAGTAGCAGGCATGGGGAAGATGGTGGCATAGCGCCCGCAGACAGAAGGAGGATGAAGGCGGGCCGACGCGGATCATGCCCGCGCAAGGCCCAGCCCCCTCCCAACGCGGGAAAGAACCAACAGCCGCGCTCCCAGCCAATAGGACTGGGAGCCGGTCAAGCGAGCAGCAAACCGCTCTTCCCAGCGAAAGCTGCGGAGCCGGCATAAATGACACCGGCCCGCCGCCGCCGCCCCGGAAAGCGTGCTGGCCACCAATGAATAAAATATACAAAGTGAACCGAGTTAAACACATTGAGGCGCACTGGCAGTAGCCAGCGCCCACCAAACAGTAAAGAAAGTACAGCACCAATCATACTGACAACATCCACTCACACCATCTAAGGGGAGACAAAACAAAGATGGAAGTACCCCCCCACCCTACTAACCGGGGACAGGGAGTAATGCAGGGCATCCCAAACCAGGGTCACCAACCTGGTAGCCGCCTACCCCTTGTAATGGGGCCTCACGGAGGAGCGTGGCTCCTATCAGTACACCTGTTAAGGTGAATCCTACCTTCACCCGGACCTACAGCCAAGGCTGGGAGGCATTAGGGGGCTTAAGCATAACTAGGTCCAGGCAGAAATAGGGATAAAAATGGCCGGGTGTGAACCCGGCTTACCTGCAAGGAGGAGACTTCATCTTCTGACTTGCTCGCCGTCTGCAGAGACGATTACTGGGGAATGTGTGGGAGGTCCCAGGTATTTATGGGCCGGGAGTGGCTTCCTTTTTTTCTATTCGTCTCTGCAGAAGTTCGCCCTCTACTGGACATAACCCAAGTGTAATGAATTCCGAAGCAAGGTGTGAGACATACTTAGAATAGAGGAACTATCACACACATATCACACAATATGCTGCGCACACAAACAGAAAGGGCCAAACAAGCACATATATATATATATATATATATATATATATATATATATATATATTACACACACACACACATACAAATATATCAATCTCGCGAAACTAACTAGCCGAATCACAGCCAATAAAAGAATGGAGCCCACTGGGCGCTTACTGTAATGGCGTCCACACAAGCCAACACGAGGCGAAGGGAAGGCAGCAAGGATGAAGAAGGGCGGGTCGGCGCGGACCACGTGCTGCGCCCGACCCCGCCCCTCTCCCCTGACACAAAGCGGCTCCCGGCCAGTGGCGGCGCCGCACAGGAGGGGAAGAAGCTCCCCTGAAGGCTGCCAGCAACTGCCGGCGGCGCCGCAAACCGTCTGCCCGCCATCGGACCAAGGAAAACACGCACACATACACACAATATGTTGCACCTAAGAAAATAAACTAAACTAAACGGGAATAATCGCCCCCCCCCCCCCCGCCCCAGCTGTAGGGAACAATGGGTGACCGGGGAAGGGGGAAAAAATACAACTCTGTGAAGTACTCACCTGTAGAGTTGATATTATACGCATACAGCACGTCCTGCTCCAGAAATAGTAATAACATGTGGGTAATCCTCCGCCTCGGGCGCCGTGCACTGCAGACATGTAGAAAACAAGCTCCACCGGGCCCTACATATACCGAAGGACCTCCCACAAATCCCCAGCATTGAAAAGCAGTGAGAAGAGAGGCCGGGAGAACAAACCACCCAGAAAACTGGCAATAACAACAATGATAACAATCACCAAACAGGGGATCCAGAACAACGTGAAACCAGGGTGGGGTGGAGCAGGACGTGCTGTATGCGTATAATATCAACTCTACAGGTGAGTACTTCACAGAGTTGTATTATTCTAAGCATACAGCACGTCCTGCTCCAGAAATAGTAATAACATGTGGGACATCCAATAGCAGTGTCCATAAAAAAGGGTGGGATCCCCATGAGAAGGGCACAGCCAACAGTAAAGCGCTGTCACCCGCAACCATGCTACCAAGAGCAACGAGAGCAATGCTCTAACCTCAACCTTTGAACCTTGTAAAAGGAGAACTGAACCCAAGCAGCGGACTAGCCAGCTAGCTCACCAGAACTTAGCGCTAAGAGGCCCAAGCCAAGCACAAGTAGTAAAGAACAACAAACAATAGAGAAGGAGAATCTTCTCGTGATAGAATAGGCCAGAACAAACAGCCTAACCATGCTACTGAGAGCAGCCATGGCCACTCCGAACTCTCCCCAACAGGGAATACTGACAACAATACTCGGCAGAAGCCGAAAGAATACTCTAGGCTCAGAAGGTCAAAACCAACCGAGTAGAACCCATCCAAAGGTCACCTCACCCGTGGAGGTAATCAGATCCGGTACTTCAAGAAGGGGACACCAAAAGGCCCCAAAGGCAAAATCCCTACAGGGACCAAAGACCGTTCAGGAAGATCTCCAACACCTGTAGAGAGATACAGATCCCTCTATCTCATAGCAAACAAGCCAATAGTCCAGAGGCCGGAGAACCTGGGATAAGGAGAATAAAAAAAAAATAAAACATCACCTGAAGCCCAGAACGGCGTAAGGCGGCACTCTCACCTACAGAGCCATCCTTTATGGAACGCTTCTGACTGGAACAACCGCCCAGAAGAGCGATAAGATGGAAGGAACGGTCAGACAAGAACCTGAATAAGACCCAAGGGAACCCTTAACAGGGCGTCAGTATAAGTAATCCCCCCAAGGGGGAACCAGGAATTTCACAAGGAATGCACCTGAGCAACCCCTGATGAATGCTCAACACAGAAGATTGGGTCATACTTTTGCAATAGACGAACAGGGCGAGCCCTGAAACCTTCACAGAACTAAGTTGGGGAGCCAACACCAACAATGCTGTTAGAACCTTAGACCCTGGGAAGAGAGAACATCCAAAAAGGGAGAGAGCTTAGGCCCAGCAAGGCAATATGGGTACCACATACCCTGACACAGAGTGGCAGAAGGAGGAAGACGAAGAGGAGGAGCTAGGTCCTAGCTCTCCAAGAGAACAAGACACCCAGAGATGAGTCATCTTCAATGGGGTAAAGAATAAACCCGGCCTAATGCCAAGTAGAGCCTGAAGATAGGGGCGAATAGAAAGAGCCTGACAATGCAAAATAAACCTCATGAGAGAGCATACAGGCCCACTGTCCTCGGCAGAAACCTCTGCTGACCACACCCCACTGGGCCACCCAGGCCCCCAGCATAGCGGTTTTCCTCGCCGCCAGCGATCTTGCGCAAACCTTTGCCTAGCAGGGTGAAGAATATAAGACAGTACAGGCATAATGTCTAGCCAGAACTACCAACCTAAACGTAAAGGTTAGACCAATCTGGGCCAATAAGAAAGGGTAGAACCCTGTGATAGTGACGGAGTCCAACAGGTCCATACCAGTATGAACTCAATGGAACAATAGAGAACCTCCTGCCATAGGAGGGCATCCATCTGGGCTAATATCTATAAAAACGCAAGGAATGATGATTCCCACATAGATCAGAATTGGAGCTTCCCTGGAATAGAGTTAGTCCAGGACCTTCACAGGGAACACAGGGAACAGGCCACCATCCTACCAGACCAAGAGTCCCCAAATGGGCAGTTCCCGAAGGGAGTAGCCCAGCAAGATAGAACCCACCGAGAGCTCGTTGAGACAACAAAAACAATAGGTAATTGGACCCTTAAATCCCCTGCGGTTCCGAGGTGGGGACCTTAAAGAAGGAACAAGCCCCCCCTGTCATCCTGCAAGACTTGGCACCATGGTGACCACCAACAGGGAGAAACAAGAAGGTAGGGGATGATCCTTGACGGATCCCTTGAAGAAACCCGCGGAAGAGTAACCGCCTCCACTCGAAGGAAGATACACAGACCTAGATCCAGGGTGCTGAACCCCTATCCAGGACTAATACCTAAAGTGCCTCAGAGCCCAAGGGCACAGAGAATAAGGGATAACAGCCTAGCAGCCACCAACGGCCACGCCTGGTGTAATTCTTCCTGGGGATAACAACTTGACAGGAAGGAAGGCCAGACCTTGACCCAGAAAATCTCTTATAGTCAAGAAGAGGGCACTAGCTGGAACCGAATCCATATGCAATCCTGGGAAATTGGAGGATGGAACGGAGTAGGACCGGAGTCCACTAAGGTCCATCCAAACGACTCCCTCTTGTGAGTAAGGAGGACCTGAAAGGTCCCTTGGTAGCTACCACCTGGTTTCATGCGAGACATCACACCCCTCCTGAGCCTAGCAGGCACATGAAACTCAACAAGGGAACCAGCCACCGCCACAAACGGCGGCTATAACCGCCAATACCCAACTGTAGTGGGCTCAGTGTCCAGAAGAGACCTTGTAGTCATAATAAACATCTCAGTCCTCCACTGGCGGCCAGAGGACCCCTGGTATATAGGGCGCCAACGGCCCATTCAGAGGCGCCAAGCCTAAATGCCTATGGATACAGATGCCAAACCCCCGAAGGGTTAGAATGATAGACTCCCTTATCCTCAAGGGAAATGAGGAGCCACTGGCGTAGAGGCCCCAGTCTCTATATGTTAAGGGCGTTCTGGCAAGGAAGCCAGACCTAACAGGCCAGGAAAGCCTGCACCCATACCTGAAGAAAAACAGGGGACCGGAGTCCTCCTGACCGACTGAGGGAAGGACCACCCAGCAAACACTGTCCCGTATCCGGAGGAGCTACCTCCTAAAGCCACCAGAACGAGGCAGGATGCCTCCTGATAGGAGTAAGGTGCCGTGGCCATCCCCTCACCCAGGCGGGTGAGGGCGTCCCATCATGCTTTAGGGGTTTCGATGAATGATACGTGTTTGGCCCGGCCAGAAGGCCCCGGGCGTTGAACGTCACTCCTGGAACAGGACACCGAACCAGACCCCGCAAGGGGCATCCCCGGTTCCTGCTTAACACTATGATATGGAGGTGGAGGGGTATCCCTGCTCCGAGGGGGCCGAGACGGCCGCCCTTGATTGGGTGAACTGTCCTGTTTTCCAAATAGGTCCAGACGGGCACCAAACAGGCGATGCCCTCTAAAGGGGAGCCCCGTCAAAATAGCTATCACTTGGGCAGAGGTCCTCGCACACATTTTGATGGTGTCATCCAGAGCTAAAAGGATAAATTTAACAAAAATATCACAGCTGGAGAGTGCGTTAAACACCTTCCAGGGTACATTTTCAGGTTGATGCTCAAGCATCTTTCTTATGAGGGTCCTAGCGGCCACTGCAGTGATGGCCGCGGCACAGACAGGACGTAGCGCCGTTTCTGCAGAAGCAAAAGCGTGGGAAACCAGCCTATCAATGCGCCGCTCCTCGGCGTCCCGCAGGGTGCTGTAAGCCGGAGCTGTAAGGAAGGGGGGGTTAGGAACCCCAATAATCGGTGCGTCTACCACTGGAGACGAAGACCAAATATCAACCATCTCGGGGGGAAAAGGGAATTTCCAAACCCAATCCTCTGGGGCCCCTTGAAGCTTAGCTGGGCATTCCCATTCCTTAAGTACAAGAGCATGGAAGTGAGCCTGCTCGAGAAATTCCAAGCGTGCAGGCGCTGTATGGAAGCGCTCCCCTCTCGGCCTGGGGACCGCCCCGGGGGGCGAAATGGACACGGCTTTAAAAATCCTGAGCAACATACCACCAATGTCAAGCTGGTCCCATTCATCCTGACCAGCATCATCCTGACACCTCGGCCTCTCATCAGAGGAATCCAGGTCAGAGAACAGGTCTCCATCTTCAGATGGAGCACTAGCACTCGGAGAAGAGGACTCCTCCGAGCCCATAGCACAGGCCGAAGCCGGGGGAGTCCAGTGCCATTGTCTGCCAGGACCTACACGGCCGAACAACCCTTCGACAATCTGGTCAAGCGTGGGCCGTCTAGGAGAGATGTCTATTTGTAACTCCCCGCTTGTACATGACTCAACAGGAGTGAAATTTAGGCAAGTGGAAAGGGGAGAGAGAGCGAGGTGCAGCCACCGACGCCGCTCGCAGGTCCAGCGTCTGCTCGGCACATGGCGCGCAGACCCGTGCCCCGTCAGCCTCAGCATGGGGGAGACCACACGCTACACACAGCCGGTCTTGTCCCAGAGGGATCTCGGTAACACAATCCTGAGATGCCTCCATATGGTGATTGTCTAAACAAAATATGTCGGTAGGGATTTATGCAATAAGCAGCCCTGGATGCCCCAACAACCCGCTGATTAATGTGGGAGAATTGTAGGGAGGCCCGCTAATATATATATATATATATATATTATTATATATGAGGCCGGGAGAAGCCACCGGGAACTCGGCGTCTGAAAGACATAAATGGGAAAGAGATGTCAGGGCCATGCGCAGCTGGACAGAACATACAGAGAGGGAGTTGCCCGCGAGGGCACTTACAGATCAAGTGGAGGAGGAGGAGACCGCCACCACGCGCGCGCGCGAAGCTCAGCAAAATGGCGCCAGCGAACCTCGAAGGGCGGGCTCAATGCTCTGCCGTGACGCGGAACGCGCCGAACCAAGACCCCGCCCACTCCAAAGAGCGTGAAGCTCTGAGGTAATAGTGGAGGCAAAGAAAACAACCACAC
This sequence comes from Gastrophryne carolinensis, assembly GCA_027917425.1. Classification (NCBI taxonomy): domain Eukaryota; kingdom Metazoa; phylum Chordata; class Amphibia; order Anura; family Microhylidae; genus Gastrophryne; species Gastrophryne carolinensis. The sequence continues at coordinate 271,495,777 of CM051234.1, forward strand.
GCTAAAGGATTCGTAGAGAACCGTTAGATCCAATAAGGAAAGGTCACTACGGCATCTAGACGATGCAGAAAACCATGTATAAGGCATACAGCGGCAGCCGAGAAACAGAATAAGGAGCAAGCAGCGCGGCTCTGACATCTCGGAGTTAATAAGGACAGAATAAGGCCACAAGCGTGACATACCGGTACACTGGGACCGCCACACACATACCCCCCCCCCTTTTCTTTTCCCCCTAACTAGTTGGGGAAAAGAGGGAGGATGGCGACCCTACACAGGGTCCAGCGCTACCCGGGGTACGGGGCAATAATGCGGGAGGGGCATCCACTAGAGGCTCACCATCAGCCTAAACCGCCTACCCTATGGTGGGGGATTGCGGTGGAGCATGGCTCCGTTAAGCACTCAAGGTGCTGCCTACCTTCACCCGACCAACGCAGCCCAGGCTGGGAGGCATATTCTGTTCACAAGAAGGATGGGTGGAAATAGTCCCGCAAGGCCTCGGGCTGTAAAGCCCCGCTCGCCTGCGAGAGCGTGATACTTCATGTCTTCGCAGTTCCAGCACTGCAGAGAAATCTGGGGATTCGTGGGAGGTCCTTCGGTATATGTAGGGCCGGGAGGAGCTTGTTTTCTACATGTCTGCAGTGCACGGTGCCCGAGGCGGAGGATTACCCACATGTTATTACTATTTCTGGAGCAGGACGTGCTGTATGCTTAGAATAACACCACCAAGGTGTAAGGGCAAGGACAGGGCATCCCAACCGGGATCACCAACCCGGAATACCGCCTACCCCTTACTATGGGGTCTCACGGTGGAGCATAGCTCCTAAAGCACCGTAAGGTGCAGTCTACCCTTGCCCGGACCCGCAGCCTAGGCTGGGAGGCTCATTATTAAAAAAGGGGGATAACATTAGGTCCAGGCAGAAATAGACCCAAAGAGGGGGGCCGGGAGTTACCCCGGCTACCTGCAAGGAGGAGACATCCATCTTCTGACTTGCTCGCCGTCTGCAGAGATGAAAGACTGGGGAATGAGTGGAAGGTCCCAGGTATTTATGGACCGGGAGGGGCTCCCTTTTTTTCATGACATCTCTGCAAGATTGCCCTCTACAGGTCGGTATAACCCAAGTGTAATGACTATTCTGAAGCGGGGTGTGTGACATACTTAGAATAGTGCTGAGCTGCCCTAAGGTGCCTGGGGAGAAGTTGGGGGTTAGGTGTCTTGCTCAAGAGCACTGCAGTCATGTCCCGTCCGGGGATCAAACCTGCCAACCTCTGGTCACAAGACTGAGTCTTTACCTTTAGGCCACATCTGCCCCTTATAGGGATACACTGTTTTACTGTACTCAATAGAGTGCAAATCCAGCTGCAGAAAAATCATTTTGGTTTACAGGAGAACTATCACAAAAAAAAAGAAACCATTGATAAAAATCCATATAATATGCTAGATGGTGGGAGAAGGGGTCACGTATATACACCCAGCATCAAGAAATATCCAGCCAGGCTTGTTTTGTTTAATGGAAGAAAGAGGAAATCAGCGGGGCAGGTTCTATCACGGTTCTATCACCCGGATACACTAAACCTGTCACCCCTGGATTCTCTTCCGATGTGTTTATATGGATTTTTAATATTGCACAATTTCACAATGAGCCTCATTGAAAAAAATACGGACCTCACCTGTAAAAATACTGCATCACAGTGGCAAGTGATTTTTTGGGATTCAGTTTACACCCAAAATGTGCAAAGTTAAAACTACTTAAAAAAAAAAAAATAAGCATGACTCCCACCGTGTCTGTATGAAAGTTGTTACTTTCAAGTTGTGACACTGTGACCTTGAATCTGTAAACTTTTCCTAAAATATCTCACAAAGTAAGTGTCATTTCATGGGCTCTGGTGACTACAGTCTAGAACAGGGGTATTCAACCCGCGGACCGCGGCCGCTTGCTCTCCGGACCCCATGGCCGGGAGGCCGAGGCACAGTGGGCGGGGCAGGCGACCGATAGGAGAGACAGTGGGCGGGGTAGGCGGGCCGGAGGAGAGACAGCAGGCAGGCGGGCGGGCAGGCGTCAAGCCAGAGCCGTAGCAGCCATGAGGCGAGTGAGGCACTGGCCTCGGGCGCAGCTACAGCTCTGCTGCAAAGGGGCGCGTCCGCGGTCCGCAGGTTGCCAAGCACAAGCAGATCCACCACCACCCACCGCTCTGCGCACATACCTCCAGCCCGGCCCCGCGCCCCCCCCCCCCCCATCATCTGTCACTGTCAGTTTTAAACTTTTAATTCAGGCTCAGCTAACAGGCGAGCATGCGCGTGCCCGCAGGGTCGCCGCCAGTGCCACCAAGAAGTGCCCCCGCCGGCCGCCAGGCCCGCCCCAACCGCCCCCCAATCAGCTGCCAGCTGCTTCGCCGCCCGCCTCCAGGAAGAAATGCCGGCGCGGGACATGCGAGAGAGGCTCCACCCACCTGAGCCTCGTGACTGCAGCAGAGACCAGAGGACCGCAGAGGAGAAGGTAAGGAGAATATAAATAATTGTTTAATATTTTAAAAAAAAAATGTAAAAAAAGATGATTTTTTTTAGAGGGAGGGAGTGTGTGTGTGTGTGTAACTGTGTGTGTGTGTAACTGTGTGTGTGTATATATATATACACATGTGTGTGTGTGTGCGTGTGTATATGTGTGTGTGTGTGCGTGTGTATATGTGTGTGTGTGTGCGTGTATATATATATATATATATATATATATATATATATATATATATATATATATATATATAGATAGATATATATATATATGTGTGTGTGTGTGTATACATATGTGTATGTGTGTGTGTGTAACTGTGTGTGTGTGTGTATATATATATATATATATATATATATATATATATATATATATATATATTTATTTAACATTTTCCTTTTTTTTCGGGGGGGGGCGCGATTTTCTGGGCTTGCCTCGGGCGCAAAAGAAGCTAGCTACAGCTCTGCGTCAAGCCGGGAGGAGAGACAGCGAGCGGGGCCGGTGGGCGGGAGCAAAAACAGGGGGTGGGGCCGGAGGGCGGAAACCCAGGGGACGGCGGACTGGTGAAGAGACGGGGGCGGGGCCGGCGGGAGGAAACACAGGGGCCGGCTGACGAGAGGAGACAGGGAGCGGAGCCGGCGAATAGGAGGAAAAACAGCGTGTGGGAAGGCAGGAGGAAAGACAGCAGGGTGAGTTATCCCATCCCATCTCTCTCTGCTCCCAGCTCTGCCTCATCCCAGCTCTCCCTGTTCCCAGCTCTGCCTCATCCCAGCTCTCCCTGTTCCCAGCTCTGCCTCATCCCAGCTCTCCCTGTTCCCAGCTCTGCCTCATCCCAGCTCTGCCTCATCCCAGCTCTCCCTGTTCCCAGCTCTCCCTGTTCCCAGCTCTCCCTGTTCCCAGCTCTCCCTGTTCCCAGCTCTGCCCCATCCCATCTCTCTATTCCCAGCTCTGCCTCATCCCAGCTCTCCCTGTTCCCAGCTCTGCCCCATCCCATCTCTCTATTCCCAGCTCTGCCCCATCCCATCTCTCTTTTCCCAGCTCTGTCCCATCCCATCTCTCTTTTCCCAGCTCTGCCCCATCCCACCTCTCTATTCCCAGCTCTGTCCCATCCCATCTCTCTATTCCCAGCTCTGTCCCATCCCATCCCTCTTTTCCCAGCTCTTTCCCATCCCACCTCTCTATTCCCAGCTCTGTCCCATCCCATCTCTCTATTCCCAGCTCTCCCTGTTCCCAGCTCTCCCTGTTCCCAGCTCTGCCCCATCCCATCTCTCTATTCCCAGCTCTGCCTCATCCCAGCTCTCCCTGTTCCCAGCTCTGCCTCATCCCATCTCTCTATTCCCAGCTCTGCCTCATCCCATCTCTCTTTTCCCAGCTCTGCCTCATCCCATCTCTCTTTTCCCAGCTCTGCCTCATCCCATCTCTCTATTCCCAGCTCTGCCTCATCCCATCTCTCTATTCCCAGCTCTGTCCCATCCCATCTCTCTTTTCCCAGCTCTGTCCCATCCCATCTCTCTATTCCCAGCTCTGTCCCATCCCATCTCTCTTCTCCCAGCTCTGTCCCATCCCATCTCTCTTCTCCCAGCTCTGTCCCATCCCATTGCTCTTCTCCCAGCTCTGTCCCATCCCATCTCTCTTCTCCCAGCTCTGCCCCATCCCATCTCTCTTTTCCCAGCTCTGTCCCATCCCATCTCTCTTTTCCCAGCTCTGTCCCATCACATCTCTCTTTTCCCAGCTCTGTCCCATCCCATCTCTCCTTTCCCAGCTCTGTCCCATCCCATCTCTCTATTCCCAGCTCTGCCCCATCCCATCTCTCTATTCCCAGCTCTGCCCCATCCCATCTCTCTATTCCCAGCTCTCCCTGTTCCCAGCTCTGTCCCATCCCATCTCTCTTTTCCCAGCTCTGTCCCATCCCATCTCTCTTTTCCCAGCTCTGCCCCATCCCATCTCTCTTTTCCCAGCTCTGCCCCATCCCATCTCTCTTTTCCCAGCTCTGCCCCATCCCATCTCTCTTTTCCCAGCTCTGCCCCATCCCATCTCTCTTTTCCCAGCTCTGCCCCATCCCATCTCTCTATTCCCAGCTCTGTCCCATCCCATCTCTCTTTTCCCAGCTCTGTCCCATCCCATCTCTCTTTTCCCAGCTGTGTCCCATCCCATCTCTCTTTTCCCAGCTGTGTCCCATCCCATCTCTCTTTTCCCAGCTCTGTCCTATCCCATCTCTCTTTTCCCAGCTCTGCCCCATCCCATCTCTCTATTCCCAGCTCTGTCCCATCCCATCTCTCTTTTCCCAGCTCTGTCCCATCCCATCTCTCTATTCCCAGCTCTGCCCCATCCCATCTCTCTATTCCCAGCTCTGCCCCATCCCATCTCTCTATTCCCAGCTCTGCCCCATCCCATCTCTCTTTTCCCAGCTCTGCCCCATCCCACCTCTCTATTCCCAGCTCTGTCCCATCCCATCTCTCTATTCCCAGCTCTCCCTGTTCCCAGCTCTGTCCCATCCCATCTCTCTATTCCCAGCTCTGTCCCATCCCATCTCTCTATTCCCAGCTCTGTCCCATCCCATCTCTCTTTTCCCAGCTCTGTCCCATCCCATCTCTCTTTTCCCAGCTCTGTCCCATCCCATCTCTCTTTTCCCAGCTCTGCCCCATCCCATCTCTCTTTTCCCAGCTCTTTCCCATCCCACCTCTCTATTCCCAGCTCTGTCCCATCCCATCTCTCTATTCCCAGCTCTCCCTGTTCCCAGCTCTCCCTGTTCCCAGCTCTGCCCCATCCCATCTCTCTATTCCCAGCTCTGCCTCATCCCAGCTCTCCCTGTTCCCAGCTCTGCCTCATCCCATCTCTCTATTCCCAGCTCTGCCTCATCCCATCTCTCTTTTCCCAGCTCTGCCTCATCCCATCTCTCTTTTCCCAGCTCTGCCTCATCCCATCTCTCTATTCCCAGCTCTGTCCCATCCCATCTCTCTTCTCCCAGCTCTGTCCCATCCCATCTCTCTCTTTTCCCAGCTCTGTCCCATCCCATCTCTCTATTCCCAGCTCTGTCCCATCCCATCTCTCTTCTCCCAGCTCTGTCCCATCCCATCTCTCTTCTCCCAGCTCTGTCCCATCCCATTGCTCTTCTCCCAGCTCTGTCCCATCCCATCTCTCTTCTCCCAGCTCTGCCCCATCCCATCTCTCTTTTCCCAGCTCTGTCCCATCACATCTCTCTTTTCCCAGCTCTGTCCCATCCCATCTCTCCTTTCCCAGCTCTGTCCCATCCCATCTCTCTATTCCCAGCTCTGCCCCATCCCATCTCTCTATTCCCAGCTCTGCCCCATCCCATCTCTCTATTCCCAGCTCTCCCTGTTCCCAGCTCTGTCCCATCCCATCTCTCTTTTCCCAGCTCTGTCCCATCCCATCTCTCTTTTCCCAGCTCTGCCCCATCCCATCTCTCTTTTCCCAGCTCTGCCCCATCCCATCTCTCTTTTCCCAGCTCTGCCCCATCCCATCTCTCTTTTCCCAGCTCTGCCCCATCCCATCTCTCTTTTCCCAGCTCTGCCCCATCCCATCTCTCTATTCCCAGCTCTGTCCCATCCCATCTCTCTTTTCCCAGCTCTGTCCCATCCCATCTCTCTTTTCCCAGCTGTGTCCCATCCCATCTCTCTTTTCCCAGCTGTGTCCCATCCCATCTCTCTTTTCCCAGCTCTGTCCTATCCCATCTCTCTTTTCCCAGCTCTGCCCCATCCCATCTCTCTATTCCCAGCTCTGTCCCATCCCATCTCTCTTTTCCCAGCTCTGTCCCATCCCATCTCTCTATTCCCAGCTCTGCCCCATCCCATCTCTCTATTCCCAGCTCTGCCCCATCCCATCTCTCTATTCCCAGCTCTGCCCCATCCCATCTCTCTTTTCCCAGCTCTGCCCCATCCCACCTCTCTATTCCCAGCTCTGTCCCATCCCATCTCTCTATTCCCAGCTCTCCCTGTTCCCAGCTCTGTCCCATCCCATCTCTCTATTCCCAGCTCTGTCCCATCCCATCTCTCTATTCCCAGCTCTGTCCCATCCCATCTCTCTTTTCCCAGCTCTGTCCCATCCCATCTCTCTTTTCCCAGCTCTGCCCCATCCCATCTCTCTTTTCCCAGCTCTCTTTTCCCAGCTCTGCCCCATCCCACCTCTCTATTCCCAGCTCTGTCCCATCCCATCTCTCTATTCCCAGCTCTCCCTGTTCCCAGCTCTGCCCCATCCCATCTCTCTATTCCCAGCTCTGTCCCATCCCATCTCTCTATTCCCAGCTCTCCCTGTTCCCAGCTCTGCCCCATCCCATCTCTCTCTTCCCAGCTCTGTCCCATCCCATCTCTCTATTCCCAGTTCTGTCCCATCCCATCTCTCTTTTCCCAGCTCTGTCCCATCCCATCTCTCTTTTCCCAGCTCTGCCCCATCCCACCTCTCTATTCCCAGCTCTGTCCCATCCCATCTCTCTATTCCCAGCTCTGTCCCATCCCACCTCTCTTTTCCCAGCTCTTTCCCATCCCACCTCTCTATTCCCAGCTCTGTCCCATCCCATCTCTCTATTCCCAGCTCTCCCTGTTCCCAGCTCTCCCTGTTCCCAGCTCTCCCTGTTCCCAGCTCTCCCTGTTCCCAGCTCTCCCTGTTCCCAGCTCTGCCTCATCCCAGCTCTCCCTGTTCCCAGCTCTGCCTCATCCCATCTCTCTATTCCCAGCTCTGCCTCATCCCATCTCTCTTTTCCCAGCTCTGCCTCATCCCATCTCTCTTTTCCCAGCTCTGCCTCATCCCATCTCTCTATTCCCAGCTCTGTCCCATCCCATCTCTCTTCTCCCAGCTCTGTCCCATCCCATCTCTCTCTTTTCCCAGCTCTGTCCCATCCCATCTCTCTATTCCCAGCTCTGTCCCATCCCATCTCTCTTCTCCCAGCTCTGTCCCATCCCATCTCTCTTCTCCCAGCTCTGTCCCATCCCATTGCTCTTCTCCCAGCTCTGTCCCATCCCATCTCTCTTCTCCCAGCTCTGCCCCATCCCATCTCTCTTTTCCCAGCTCTGTCCCATCACATCTCTCTTTTCCCAGCTCTGTCCCATCCCATCTCTCCTTTCCCAGCTCTGTCCCATCCCATCTCTCTATTCCCAGCTCTGCCCCATCCCATCTCTCTATTCCCAGCTCTGCCCCATCCCATCTCTCTATTCCCAGCTCTCCCTGTTCCCAGCTCTGTCCCATCCCATCTCTCTTTTCCCAGCTCTGTCCCATCCCATCTCTCTTTTCCCAGCTCTGCCCCATCCCATCTCTCTTTTCCCAGCTCTGCCCCATCCCATCTCTCTTTTCCCAGCTCTGCCCCATCCCATCTCTCTTTTCCCAGCTCTGCCCCATCCCATCTCTCTTTTCCCAGCTCTGCCCCATCCCATCTCTCTTTTCCCAGCTCTGCCCCATCCCATCTCTCTATTCCCAGCTCTGTCCCATCCCATCTCTCTTTTCCCAGCTCTGTCCCATCCCATCTCTCTTTTCCCAGCTGTGTCCCATCCCATCTCTCTTTTCCCAGCTGTGTCCCATCCCATCTCTCTTTTCCCAGCTCTGTCCTATCCCATCTCTCTTTTCCCAGCTCTGCCCCATCCCATCTCTCTATTCCCAGCTCTGTCCCATCCCATCTCTCTTTTCCCAGCTCTGTCCCATCCCATCTCTCTATTCCCAGCTCTGCCCCATCCCATCTCTCTATTCCCAGCTCTGCCCCATCCCATCTCTCTATTCCCAGCTCTGCCCCATCCCATCTCTCTTTTCCCAGCTCTGCCCCATCCCACCTCTCTATTCCCAGCTCTGTCCCATCCCATCTCTCTATTCCCAGCTCTCCCTGTTCCCAGCTCTGTCCCATCCCATCTCTCTATTCCCAGCTCTGTCCCATCCCATCTCTCTATTCCCAGCTCTGTCCCATCCCATCTCTCTTTTCCCAGCTCTGTCCCATCCCATCTCTCTTTTCCCAGCTCTGTCCCATCCCATCTCTCTTTTCCCAGCTCTGTCCCATCCCATCTCTCTTTTCCCAGCTCTGCCCCATCCCATCTCTCTTTTCCCAGCTCTGCCCCATCCCATCTCTCTTTTCCCAGCTCTGCCCCATCCCACCTCTCTATTCCCAGCTCTGTCCCATCCCATCTCTCTATTCCCAGCTCTCCCTGTTCCCAGCTCTGCCCCATCCCATCTCTCTATTCCCAGCTCTGTCCCATCCCATCTCTCTATTCCCAGCTCTCCCTGTTCCCAGCTCTGCCCCATCCCATCTCTCTCTTCCCAGCTCTGTCCCATCCCATCTCTCTATTCCCAGTTCTGTCCCATCCCATCTCTCTTTTCCCAGCTCTGTCCCATCCCATCTCTCTTTTCCCAGCTCTGTCCCATCCCATCTCTCTTTTCCCAGCTCTGTCCCATCCCATCTCTCTATTCCCAGCTCTGTCCCATCCCATCTCTCTCTGTTTATTTAAAATCAGTGCACCAAGGGTAAGAGCTGTAGGCTCGATATGGTCAAACAAAAAAAAAGTTGCTGTTTGTTTCCTCCCCAATGTCCAATAGATATAATGCCAGAGGGGGGACAAGCAGCCTTTATTTAATTATGCTTCTGGAATATATAGCTCCCTGGTGCGCTGATTTTAACCTACCCCCCGGTTCCGGACCTTCAGCTTGTGGCATACTGCTACAAGCGGACCTCTACAAAAAGTTCTCGAGTACCCCTGGTCTAGAATATCCCTGGGAATTCAAGAGCCAGTGCAGAATACACACAGCTTTAGCTATAGATTTAAAAACACTGGCAAACAAAAGCAAATGTTCAAAGTCAGAAAGAAAATGTTCAACATACATTTTTTTCAGTTTAATTTTTGGGGCTTGGCTACCTGCAAAGATTAACACTTGTATTTGCTGTAAACCTAAAGAAGGTTTGAGAGACTGTAGGTAAATAATTAATCTAATAATGATGAATTAATAATGAAGTACTCATAATGGTACTATAGATAATGGTAATAGAAAAGCACAAGTGTCTGTCGAGTAGAATTATTCTCTACTGCCTTGTATTGGGTATAGTGATGTAAAACAATGCTAAAGATTTAAAGTAATTGGCAAGTCAAAAGTTAAGTAGCAAACCTTACATCAAGTTCCTCCAGTGCTCTCATTCCTGCAATGTCTGTGTACTTAGTCAGGGAATCACTTCCTCATTCAGCTTTCAGTCTCCACTCTGCTGGCCTGGTCCTTCAATCAACCTTCAGTAGACCAAGAAAAGAAACCCCCCCCCCACTACCTCCCCAGACGTCCTGATTGGCTGCCTCTCTCTGCAGCTATGAAACCCCCGCCCTTCTCCCTCCTCTCTGGTCACACTATGTGCTGGAAGACTGGAGATGCGCTTAGCCAGCAGCATCTCTCACCCCCTTTTTCTGGTCACACTATGTGCTGGCAGTAATAACTAGAGGCACAACAATGCAAATTATTTTACTGTGATATATGTAAAGCGCACAGTGTGCTTACATCACATCGATGTTGCCACACCCAGCATTCCTCCCGAGCACAGGTCCAGGGATCAGGAACACACTGGATCGCAGGATCTGTATCTCTGCTGCAACCTCCCCATCCCGCGCCATCCGGCGACTCGCCATCAATCACAGTCTCTCGGCCACGCCCTCTCCATTCATCACAGTGGATGTAGTAGATTGAGGTCTGACACGCCCCCTCTCGATTGTAGTAAATGGAGAGGCTGTGGCCACATCCCCTGTGACTGATGGCGGGGGTGTGGTCCGGCATGGAAGTACCAGAGAATGGCGTTTCAGGCTCCAGAAGGTGAGTTCCTGATCGCCAGAGCTGCACTGATCAACGGCTCTGGACAAAAGGTTAAGTACTCTCTTGTTTTTTTGATTAGCCTGGGCACACAACGACTTCCTCCTACTGTATCGCCCTCGGCAACAAAGTAAAATAAGCAATTTCAAAGCATCTCAAAATCTCTGATTTTATGTAAATGCATTATGTGTTCTAAGCAAAGATACTTTTGCTTCTTCAATTAATTGGCTGTGGCTGAGCTGGGAAGAGCATGTCATGGCACAGCTTTAAAGTGGACCAATCACAAGGATTTTGACTATCCTGGTGATTGGTCCTTGCCATGCTCTCTTCATTAACTGCAATGGAGGGAGTGTGCATAGGCAACACTGGATGCAGTCCAGCAAATGGAGCAATCAGCTGCGGGGGGACAAGTGAGTACCCTTTTATTATGGTGGTCAATCCCTTTAACATTTGCAGGCCAACCTACCTAGAGGCTACCTTAGACATACAAACATTTGTGTGAGGATTGTGCCCCCATACATGATGATTTACTTATCAGCAGTTTCTTATATTCCTGTGGCTCTGTGCTGCTAGTATTAGAGTGGCTTTCCTGGCTTCAAGTAAAAACTACCAACTACAAATCCCAGGACCCTTCCACTGTAACGGGTGAGCTTGTCAGCAGCTTGGGCTTAATCAAGCAGCAGTAATAACCTTCCCAGGTAAGAACACTGCCAGTAACCCCTTAGCTACTGGAACATAATATTGTGATCCCCAATATGAAGAGGCTGAATTACAGAAGGAAGGGTTAAACATGTGAGCTCTGGAATGTGGAGAATCAGCTCTGTCTCTGCAAATCAGAGTGAGGAAGTCACTACTACACACAAAACACCATTTGGTGCACATAGCACATATACAAGGTAAACAAGGTCAAGTAAATTGTTGATAAAACCTTCTGCCACTCACTCCCACTACAGGGAGGGTCTTTCTATACCTGTGGAGTGAGCAGACGTCAGCTGGTATAAAAGGCCCTTCCATCCAGCGGTTAGCAAGCTGTCAAGAGTGCGGGCCAGAGAATCTGTGTTCTCTGCCTTGCTGAAGATAGTCTGAGGCCTGCTGGGTTGAGGAGGTGAGCTTTATTTTTTTTTGGGGTTCTAAAAATGGTCACCTTGCTGCCTCCTACATTACTAATGGTGCCTGGACACATCCTAACCATTCATTTAAAATTAAGAGGGGGCGTGCCAAGGGCTGGAACAACCCCACCACTGTAGTAAATTAGGCGGGTGTGACCAGTCACTGTGACTGACGCAAGGGGGTGGCAGTTTGGCTCTAGGCCATTGGGATGGCGATGACAAGAGTAGTCAGGTGAGTAGAGGAGTATCTGTTTATTGCTTTGCCTGGACGGGGACTTTAAGCCCTCTCAAAGAACATAAACCACTAATCGTCGGGGGGGGGGGGGGTCCTTTAGAGAAGCAACTTACTCAACATTATTTTTTGACCAAAGGACACTTAAATACACTCAAAGTTATCTCCTTTAGATAATCAGGTTGCAGTAAGGTTAAAGCTATAAATATAAGCAATATGGGCATTTTTAGATTAAAATAAATATGAATGAGCACATGCTAAAAGTAGCACTAACAAACATAACAGTAATAATAATAATAAAAAGTCAAACGCTGCTCCTCAAATTACTGGAAACAAATACAACTAGGGCTAAGGTATAAGGCTTCTAACAGAATTCAATTGACATCAGTTTTTAAACATCACCATATTCATGATAGCACTAAATTGCCCACAGCTGTAGAGTAAACATGTTACAATTGTTATATTAATGTGTATGTCTCCAATCAGAACTCGTTCTCAAAAAGACCAGGGGGCAGTTGAGCTGGGTCATTAGTGACAAGCTTCACTTTTGGGTGTAGGTCAACTTTTAACAAGGAATATGGTTTACCCTACTCACTTATCGGAAAACAGTTTACAGGGAAACACTCAGCTCCTAAAACAATTCTATACAGCCCGCCCAAGAGACTCTCCTGTACTTCCGTTTGTTCGCCCGTGGTACCGGTATGAAAAGCAGGCACTGCAGGTCGACGTGGCCTCACACAAAGTGCTCCCATTGACTTTAATATGCAGAAGTTCTTCATATGTAGAGGCACCCATTGAAGTTATATTAAAACCTTACCCACATGGAGACCATAATCTAGACACATCAACAGTTTTTCACTATGGCTCTAGACACGTTCCCTCCTGACTGGTCTGGGTGTGCACCCCTGGCTTCAATCCGCAATAAAACCTGCTCACTTGTGGCTGGAGGCAGATGCATGCAAAGGGAATGTACTTGGAGCCCAAATGTAGATGGCAGAAAAATGAAAGCATGTTTCTTAACACACCTGTATTAAATCATGCCCCTGGGACGTATACATTTATTTATTTCAAAAAGAAATGTATATTATAATAACAGAAAATACAGCTAAAACAAATTACTAAGAAAAATATCTTGCACCACACACATTAAAGATGTTTTCAGTCAAAAAAAAATTAAAAAGCGCTATACTTACCTGATGATCCAGGTAAGAGCTGCAGCCCCAGACCATCAGCAATGGTCTGCACGGGACACAAGGCGAGTATAGCTTTTTTTTTTTAATTCTTTTGACCGAAAGACACCTTTAAGGTTCATCAAATGTCTTAGGTAACTAACACCTTACCTTCTGGAACGTCGAGGCTGATCCGCCATATCTGCTGCAGCATCTGAATCCTTTACAAATACCTCATTGTCTACCCCATACTGATATTGACAGCTGTCAGAAACACTTCTTGGCCTCTGTGTTACAGATGACAAAGGTGACTCCATTATGCCTCTAGTCCTCTCGGGGTTTGGAACGATATTGCTGGTTGTTGTATTAATATCCAATGTGGTATCATTTAGCCTTTCATCAGATGTAAAAAGTGACGTGTCCCCACACTTTAATTCCACTTCCGGTTGTACTATTGATACTCCTATGCAATTTATAGCAGCATTTTCTACAGACATTGGCATAGGTGATTTCTCACTTAATTCATTGTCTTCCGTACCCACTCTGCTCGCCATAGTACCATTTATGTCACTGTTTTGATCCACGATAGTAGTTGATGTTGAAGATGAAATATTATTGTGTTGTGATCTGGGATAATCCACAATCTCAGTAATTTGTGATAATGAAGATTCAGAAAGGGTTTCCTCTTCCGAGATAGCTGCCAAATCTCTCTGTACATACAAATAAGATTTTCTATCTTGAGGAATTAGTGCTATAGGAGAATTTTGTGTCTCCTCTTGACTTGGAACCAGCGCAACCTCCTCTGTGGACTGAGGTCTAGGGACATCTGTGTTTTTCACGCTGCTCTCCACATTTACAATTAAAATACATCCCATCTGGGTGTTTAGATCGTCTGCTGCTAAATATTTTTCACCTGCACCATCTTCTAAAAAGTGTGGTCCACTCATTAATTTGTCATGTAAACATTTTTCAGATTGTTTTGTTAAATGGGCATTAGGTACTACAGGGCTGAATTTGTCAAAGCCTCTTCTTTCTTCTAAGCATTGTGTTGGTTCAATCAAATGTCCACAAGCATCTTTGGAGGTGTCATTCTCTTTATTTTCCGTTGTCCCATATTCTGGGAATTCATTAATGACACTAGCAGTCTGTGGAAGCAGTCTTGTGTTTCCAGGGTCATCTGTAAAAAATAAATTCAACAGATAACTTAGAGTGGACCAAAACTCTATATCTATAAGGAAACCCCGCTGTTTGAAACCCCCCAGGGTGCCTATAATGCTCAAGCAGCGGCCACATCCACGCTATCCCTCTAGGCGTGTGCCCGCGCCAGGCACGCTCCCTGTTAGAGGGTAGTGGGGATGTGGCCGCCAGTGTGCTTGGATACGCTCACGTTAGACGAAGGCTTGGACCAAGTGTGCTGATTGGATCAGAGGTTGCGCATGTGCTGTAGGACCGAAGAAGGGCGAGTGCGATTGGGCGACCTGGGGGGGGGGGGGCAAAACCCAGGATAGTCAAAATCCTAGGTTTTGGTTCACTTTAAAGGCTGATGCAGGAAACCCTACTTTAAAATCCCTCTAAAATGGTTATTATTAGACAGAACGTGTCAATGCAGTGACCATGGGAAAAAAAATTGCAAAGAGATTGAAGGAACTGGTAAATGGCTCAACTGTATGGTGCGGTCATACTTGACAAACACAGAAACGGCTCTGTGTACAGCTGACCTTTAAGGGGACTGTAAACCCGATGGCAATAATAAGGCAGCAAGCAGCTCATCCCATGCCTGTTGCATGTGTCTCTCCTTTATTTTCTGCAGTACAGTATAGAAACCATAGAAGGGCTCCTAAGTTTGCCCCCCTTTCAATTTCATTGCTCCTGGACCACATTAAAAAAAAAAAGTGTTCTGGCAGCCACTCTGTCCCTTGGAGCTCAGTGTGAGTGAGCATGGCAAGCAACAGTGGTACCGCAGCTGCCTCTGACCACAGCAGATCACACAAGTCAAGCTGTTCCATGACATGCCCTTCACAGCTTAGCCACCACCCAGCTCTGCTCAGTTTTTGAGATTCCTTAAAATTCCAATTCTGATTAAATAAAGTAGCACCTGGGTGGGGTGTGAGCATTTTTAGTCACCTAAACCCTTAATAAAAACATACAAACACATGTTAAAGTAAATTATTCACACAACAAATTTGTACAATTCATGGTGTAAGTCATGCTTTAGTTGCAGATGGCAGCAGATCAGGTTGGGGTACAGATGCAGGACAAGTCTGCAGCTTTTTCGGAGAACCCATAATATATTCTGGATTTATAATAAAGTATGATGTACAGTATGTAGGGAGTTACTACGTTTTGTTTGCTGCACTGTGCTCCAAGTATATTGTTTCACAAAACTACCCATGCCTATTTCATGTTTATATACACTACTGAAGGTTCTCCTTGTTCCATATAGACCAGGGATGCTCAACCTTTTTGAGTCCAAGGGCCGCATTGGCTTTATTGTTCCACTTAAAGGGACCGCAATAAAATGTAAGCAAAGAAGACAGCAACAGTTTACTGCAGGCAAGCTTTAATTTGAAAGCATTGTATATGCTTTTATGTACATGCAGATGCAGGCAGAGGTGAGCAGAGATAGGTAGAGATGTGGGCAGAGGTTAGGAGGAAAGAACTGGGCAGGGGTGAGGTGGGAAACGGTGACGGGAGCAGAGGCAGGTAGAGGTAGGCAGAGGTGAGGTAGAGAGAGGGGAGATGTGCAACGGTGAGGTGGGAAGAAGTGAGCAGGGGTGAAGCAGGAAAACGGGAGAAAGGCAGGTAGAGGTAGGCAGAGGTGAGGTAGAGAGAGGAGAGATGTGCAGAGGTGAAGTGGGAAGAAGTGAGCAGGGGTGAAGCGGGAAAACGGGAGAAAGGCAGGTAGAGGTAGGCAGAGGTGAGGTAGAGAGAGGAGAGATGTGCAGAGGTGAAGTGGGAAGAAGTGAGCAGGGGTGAAGCGGGAAAAGGGGAGATTGAGTAGAGGCAGGTAGAGGTAGGCAGAGGGGTTGTAGAGAGAGGGGGGGGATGTGCAGAGGCAAGGTGGGGAGACGTGATCAGGGGTGAAGTGGAAAAATGTGAGACGAGAAGAGGCAGGTATAGGTGAGATGGCAAGAAGCAAGGTGAGCAGAAGTGAACAGAGGTGAAGTTGGGGCGAGGCAACAACATTTGGGCAAAGGTCAGACAGGAAAAGATGAGGACGGCAGGTGGGAAACGATGAGGTGGTAAGAGGTGACATGAGGTAGGTAGGGCTGATGGGGGGCACAACTGACAGCAGTGTGGTCCGTATGCAGCTCATGGACATCGATGATCACCGTGTCATTTTCCAACCATTTAACCTTATAGCAGACTTGTAGTACAAATAATAAAAAATCAGGTACCCAATTAACAATTAAATCTATGGTCTAAAACAATCTAAAAAATAATTTTAGGTTTTTAATGCACAACCTAGAACACAGCAATAATCATAGAATTAAACCCAGTAGAATGACCTGTTAACCATATACGTAATAATGGAAAACTAAGTTTTCCAATAATGAATAATAAGGCAAACCTAATTGTGCCACAATACCCGAGTTATAAGCCCGCAAATTGGTCAGCTGTAATGTTCACAGTTTGTCCCGTACACTGGCAGTTGCAAACGCTGCTTCCACAGGATGCCACCCGACCCTTTGCGAGGAAGGTTTTGGATTAATACATTTATACATTTGTGAGTATACATGAGTGGGCTAAGGGGAGATTTACTGAATTACTCTTAGTACAAATAAAAACCTAATTGGCTCATTCTGCAGGTCAGGTGAATTGACAACAGATGCCTAGTCACGCAACAACTATAGTATGCATAGAATAAAGACCTAGGGGCCAACGGAGTAGGGCAGTAAAAATCAGCATTCCAGGACAATATGGTAGGCGAACATATTTTCTCATTTACGCCATTAAATTTGGTCCTACATTCTACAGTCTTTCCTGTCTGACTGAACAGATGGGGATCTACCAAAACCCCTATGCCTTTGCACATTGTTATAACGTATATTATGTAAAAATAATGAAATTATATACTGAAAAATTTGAAAGAAGAAATAAGAATCTTCAGTGTCAGTGTAAAATCTATTCTGAGCAACATCAGCCTGCTTTATTCTCCTAATAATGCCAGCAGTGGCACTGCATGTAACACTCCCAGCCACTAGAGGAGGCTGGTGTACCCTTATCTATTTCCTAGGGCTAAAGATCGTATGAAAAACAATTCTAGCAGTAGGCAATATGTTAAGCAGAAGACTTTTCTCTATGCTTAAGTCCAAATCCCAGTCATCTAGTTCATTCAGATGAACAGCTCAGACAAAACTTTTCTTGGAAATGTGGCTGATCACATTCCAAACATAGCAGCCGCCTGGCTGGAGATGTGATTATCTATCTATACTGCTTACAGGACACACCAGGAATAAACAAGCAGATGCGGGCCGGGCGTGGGATTTGCAGAGCTTTTTTTTTTTTATTATATATTCTGGTAAAACACTTTGCTACAAAAAATGAGAGGATGTCTGAGCCCAAGACTCATACGTTTGGGTGTAAAGGCAAAAAAAAAAAAGAGAAAAAGGGCCCAGGGCAATGCTTTAAAGCAGTCCAAAAGTCTGACATAAATGCTTTACTTGGTGTCATCTTGCAGAGCCACCAACCTGACCCATTGCTGAAGGGTGATTTTTCTCCAGTCCTGCATTTTACAATAACCATTTACCTCACCACACCTGGACTTGGATGATTAGAACTTTTATTTAACCCAAATAGAGGTGACAGCAGTGGCTTGGAGGAAATCTCTGGCACTATAACAAGATGAGATTTTTTTTCTATATTAAAATTCATTATAAACTGTATGTTTAGCAGTGGGAGGCTTTTAGATGGGTACGGTTACAATTCGGAAATGGTGGGGGGGCTCATACATTTGGAGAGGTAAGCGTCCCCCACACATGCATTAACTTGGCAGAGCCAATCAGCCTCCAAGCCCTGGGTTACAGACTATTAGGTCGCCTGGAAAATCTGGAGGTGAGGGGCGGGGGCGGGGTCCCCCCCCCAAATGCAGTGTAATTGCAAAGGATATGTGTGAACAGAGCCTACATTTTATTGGGATGTACCCATTTTTGCAACATGATCTTATATGAATTTGATTGAATTTTGGGTGTGCAAATTAACAAAATTTGTGAGCAGCCTACATATTTGTGTGAATATTTTGTAGTATAGTATCAGTTGGGGTGTACTTAGCACTGTAAACACACACACATATATACATTACATACACACTATGTCGTGATCCAAACCATATTCTGAGCTATATTTTAAAGGAAGAAACCATTTTCCACCAAACTATTTAACCTTAAAGTGATACTGCAGGCAAAAGTCATTGTTATACCATTGCGTCAAGCTACATTTGGCACTGTCCTGAAAGGTTTACCTTTCTTATATTGAAGCGAGGTTTAGCGGTTCATCCCAACCCCCAATCAGCTCAGCAGAGCAGGACAGGATTGCTGGTCACTTCCTTCTCCTGTCCCTCCCCCACCTCCTCCAGATTCATCACATTGCTGATATTACGCTGCATCACAGATCCAAAGGCCAGGTCCACTTTTTTCTGAAGAAAAATCAGAAGATGAACCTGTAAACCCCGTTATCTCGGCCATTTCTGCTTCAATTGAAAAACAGTTTAGGACAGTGCCAAATGTAGCCCGACACAATGGTGTACAAATTACCTTTGCCTGCAGTAGCACTTTAATTATTTCTACTCCAAAGAGCAGTTATGCAAGATATTTATTTATGCAACACTGACACCGCACTTCTAATTCTGGTCCACTAGAGGGTGCATGAACACATTTATTGTTTTTTATATTGTAGGGCAAACACATCTAAACACTAAGGTGTCGATTCCATAAAATTCAATTCATTAAAAAAAAAGCCTGAGAATGTCACTGTTACTGAATCACCAGATAGGAAAACAATGAAAGTCAATGGCATTTTTTACTCCTAAGAAAAGTAGAGAACTGTTTACTGCTTTCCGCACTGTAGTAAAAGCTGCCATTGACTTTCATTGTCTTTTTATCTAGTGATTCAGTGTCATTCTCAAGCTTTTTTCTCATGAATTGAATTGGTTACTGCCATGAGAATTTTTTTTTTCAACTCTTAGTGAATCAAGGTCTAAGAATAAAAAAAATATATCAAGCAGTAAATTATAACAGTAGATAACTTTTGAGTTGTTAGAATCTATGACACATACCAGTATTTTAAAGTGTCCTCAAGGCCAATAAACAGGTAAAGTGAAGTAACCAAAAGCTGCTTGTGCTGGAGTGTAAAATACTGCAGGGCCAGCCGATTCCCTGCCACCCCTCTGAATTGGAAGTTGGGACTCCACCACTGGAGGAGGTAGAACTGATGTTTAGGTGGAGAGGTCCACTTCAAAAGTTTTGAGGGGAAGCCTGTCCCATATAAATATCCTACTACATAAACGTTTGCACTTTGTAAACATACACCTCTCCCAGCAACAGGATGCTGCTCACTGGCTGTAATGAGGGCTGCCCTGCGCTGCATCTGTGGGATGCACAATGGCGCACATACAGGGAAGGCAACTGCTACAGGGTCCGTAACACAAGGGGGCCTGACACAAGCTACTTCCCCTTTCTCGGTGGTTGCCCATCGGGCCCCAATGCGAATGCGCTGGCCGCAAGTTTGTCTCTGCAAGACCTGGCCAGGAGCACAGAGTCCTCGTCCCTCCCCTCCACACAGAGGAGCAGTTTTAGAGAGAGAGAGAGAGAGAGAGAGAGAGAGAGAGAGAGAGAGAGAGAGAGAGAGAGAGGAGAGAGAGAGAGAGAGAGAGAGAGAGAGAGAGAGAGAGAGAGAGAGAGAGAGAGAGAGAGAGAGAGAGATAAAAGGAGGAGACTTGGAAAAAAAAAAAGATGGCGGGAATATGGAAAAGAAGAAAATGTGGAAAAGAGAAAGAATGAAAGAAAGTGGAAAAGAGAGACAGATTAAGGGAATGTGGAAGAAAGAGAAAGATTAAGGGAATGTGGAAGAAAGAGAAAGATTAAGGGAATGTGGAAGAAAGAGAAAGATTAAGGGAATGTGGAAGAAAGAGAAAGATTAAGGGAATGTGCAAGAATGAGAAAGAATAAGGGAATGTGCAAGAAAGAGAAAGATTAACGGAATGTGGAAGATAAAAATGGAGGGAATTTAGAGCAGTGAGAAGGATGAAGGGAATGTGGAAGAGCGAGAAAGATTAAGGGAATGTGCAAGAAAGAGAAAGGAGAAAGATTAAGGAAATGTGGAAGATAAAAACGGAGGAAATTTGGAGCAGTGATAAGGATGGAGGGAATGTGGAGGAGCGAGAAAAATTAAGGGAATGTGGAAGAAAGAGAAAGATTAAGGGAATGTGGAAGACAAAAATGAAGGGAATTTAAAGGAGCGAGAAAGATGGAGGGAATGTGGAGGAGAAAGAAAGATGGAGGGAACGTAGAAGAGCGAGAAAGATGGAGGGAATGTGGAAGAGCGAGAAAGATGGAGGGAATGTGGAGGAGAAAGAAAGATGGAGGGAACGTAGAACAGCGAGAAAGATGGAGGGAATGTGGAAGAGCGAGAAAGATGGAGGGAAGGTGGAAGAGCGAGAAAGATGGAGGGAATGTGGAGGAGAAAGAAAGATGGAGGGAACGTAGAACAGCGAGAAAGATGGAGGGAATGTGGAAGAGCGAGAAAGATGGAGGGAAGGTGGAAGAGCGAGAAAGATGGAGGGAAGGTGGAAGAGCGAGAAAGATGGAGGGAAGGTGGAAGAGCGAGAAAGATGGAGGGAAGGTGGAAGAGGAAAGATAGAGGGAGTGTAAAAACTAAGTAAGGTAGGGGATGTGGAAAAAAAGAAAGTTGGATTAATGTCACTTTTTTAGGTCGTTGTTATGCTACAAAATGGTTCAATGCTGGTTTTTTGAAGGCTGAAGTGAAATATCTACTTGTTAAGTCTATTCTTTATTGTCATACATAATGTAAAATGAGCATTTAAAAACGCACATGCTCAACCTGTGGCCCTCAGAGCCATCTGATGTGGCCCTTGACCTACTGTGCAATGGGTAAATAAAACTGGCATGTAAAGGCTCAGTAAGGATAAGAGGTTGCACAGAGGTGAAATAAAATAAAGGTGAAAGTGATGGCTTGGAGGAACACGAGTCCATTGATTGTGCAACACCTGCCCTGGGTGAAATGTCATGATACCAAGTTACGGTTTTTTTTCTATATTTAATTGTATGTTTAGCATTGGTAGGCGTTTAGTATTGGGAATATTGTTAGGATTTGGGACTCATAGGGGATGGGACAAGTATATTTGGATAGGTAAGGTAATCGGAATGTCTGTTGGTAGCATGTGGGGATTGTTACATATAAATGTGGCAATGGGGTGGTGTGGTGGAAGGATATGCAAGCGTAATAAAATCACTTTAATGAAGTTTGTGGAGACAGTAGTTATCCTGTTTTTCATAGAAAATCTTTCATTATGATATTCCAAATTAATAATTTGATATTATGAACCTGTATGCTGTGGCCCACAATCAAAAATGCTGTTTGCAGGACTTTTTGGGTGGAGAGTAGAATCACCCTGCGATTGCCACCTTGGTATGTTATGGTTTTTATGGGCCACGTTTGACTGGCAATTTTGAGGTGATCGGTGAGAAATTTGCATTCACCCCAGCGTGCAAGTAGCCCGAGAGTGGCCCGTGATAGTGGATGGTGTGCGATATTGATGAAGGACAAAGAGGCCGATCACTATTATGCGTTATCTTTTTATTCAAAAATGTTGAATAAAGTTGAATTAGAGTAGGTTCTCCTCTCTGGGTCTTGCTGTTATTATTGGTCAATTATGCTGAGCCTAACTCCAGTCTAGGAGTTTATTTTTATTATGGATACAGTGCAGCAGGACTGTTTTTTGCAGTAGCTAAAAGGAATGTGCATCTAACAGGAAAGCCATGGGTTTTTCAGAGACCCAAGAAGTGTCACTGGTACAGAAATCCTTTATTTTGAGGGTGATAATGATTTTCTGTAAAATGCATTTTCTTTCATGAAAGAACAGTGAAAGAAGTGAGACTTCTCCATTAGCAAACACCTAAAATAATGTAGACTGGTAATGGGCTATTTAAAGTATATGTAAAATAAGTGTTACCAAGGAGGTTGGTCTGTGATACAATACATAAAATGTATGCCCTATATCCAAAACAAGGGGCTGGTTTCTATTTAGGTATGTTTTTACATTTGGAAGGGATAAGTAAAAGAAGCCAATATTCAGGCACACTGTGCACTTTTGTCATATCAATGGCCAGTTACACCGTGTCTAAATCAGACTAAATCAAGCTTAAGAAAAAGTCATTTGTTGGGACCCATACACTGAACAAATGGCAAGGGTTTACATTAGGCCTGGCCGATAATTCCAAACACATATCATCAACCTGCCGGGTGCCGCACTAAATAAAACGTAACACCTAATAAAGGAGCACATTGTTCTGAATAGAGTTATTGGAGCTGAAACCAAGCACGCCTTCATAAAGTTTGCAATCCTAACCATTCTTGTCGAGAAAAGCAAAAGGACTAAATCCACAATGCGATGCCCTTGTGGTTAAAATAGATCAGTCTGCTTAAACGTATCCAGCTGCATCCCTGAAATAGCCTGCAAAATCCATCAGTGCTGAAGTCTGGGGAAACATCTGAAAAGTATCACTGAACGCCAGAAAGTCAGTAGAATACGAGTCCATGAGGAATGCAAGTAAAAAGTGCAAGCTCTTCATTTTGCAACAAAGACTTTCCTTCTCTTTTCCCAACATGTTGTTACTTAAAGGATGGCAAAGCATGACATAATGTAAGCACCAAGGAATCCATGTAAGCCAGCACAGCCCAAGCCTTTACAATGAGATACTAGAGCTGCATTTGTAGAGCAGAGTACCCTTTAATGCAGACTCCTCCCATTGTGACTGTGTATTCTCTGCAAAAGGCAAAGAAGCAAATCTGTTGTGGATTAGATGGAGCGTTCATCCGATATCCAGTAAGGAGAGGCCACTGTAGCAGATCCATCCATCTATCTATCCTTGAGCTGTTCATAGCAGGTAAGTTCATGGTTTCTTCCATGCGGTGTAGCTCAGGCTTTGTGTGGGAATCGAGCTGACAATGCATTTTATAGGGATGCAGGAGAGACATAATGAAATCATCGATTGCTTTTCTTTCACATAGTCACAAGCTGATTGCCTTTGCATATACTAAATCAACACAGAATCCTGGCCCACAAAACCTTACAAAAATACATTTTAGGAGCAGAAAAACTGTGCCGGCTAGTTGAGGAGGTTTCGCACATTTAAAAAGCTAGCTATAGAGATTACTTACAGTGACAATGGCAGCTGCAGCAGTTACCCATCGATCAGTGAGACTGTATAGGGTGGGTCATCAGTGTATCGCTTCACTAAAGTTCTCTAAAGGAAGACGGTGCTAATTCATGCTCTGCAATTCCATATAACTGGTTACACACTAGTTTCAAATTTCCTGGCACTCTCCTGTCCAGCACTGCACAAAGTGATGTAAATGGCAGCATTATGGGAGCGAGGAGGGAGCTGCAGACTCATTCCGTCCAACCTTAAAGCAGGAGGAAAAAATCCCTAGCAAATGGGCTGGATGCTTCATTGTGAAACACATATTTGGAAACTCCTTTGCTATAGACACAGGCTGAAGCATATCTAACAATATTTAGTTAATTCGTTTTATTTGTTGCTTGTATTTGTTGTTATTACTACACTTCCACTTAAAGCAGACTAACAATGTATTTTAAGGTGAACTAAGACGAATATAAACCCCCCCCCTCCTCATAGGCCTAGTTTGGGATCATAAACACTCACCTGGTCTGGGCCTGGTCCTGGCTTTTTGCTCCGTGCCAGAAGTGGGGTGCTGCATCCCGAGACACTGGATTTATGGGTGGCTGCAATGGCTGGGTGCAGAGACCAACACTAAAGAACCCCTGGTAAATCAGCATCTGACAATGCTATTTTTTGAACAGCATAACATTCTTTTTTGCTTATACTTTATGTAATGAATAACCACAGACTGGATAAATGTTGTTATAATTTGGAATTTAATGTGTAGTATTACCAGTGTACATGCATGCAAATAAGTTATTATAATACTTTTGCACTTTATTGGCTTTTTAAAATTAATACCTTTTTTAGAACACTACTTTGAACGTTTTTTTGCCCAAGTAATAGTTTATAATGGGCACATAAAAAGCTTGTTAAGCTCTGAATATACACTTTTTTATTTGCATATTAGCGTATTTGAATTAAACAGGTTAATTATCAGAGGTCTATTTTTAGATAAAGCTACTTATTATGGAAAAGGATTTCTGCTGCAGCTGCTAATAAATGGTGAGGACAATGTTCCACCTCCTACACATTTTACTATCATATGAACTGCTAAGGATCCTTCTGTTCAATGTAAAGCACATTGCCTACATTAAAGGAGCACTATCACGAAAAAAATGGCGCAACGATAAAAATCCATATAAATATGGTGGATGGCAGGAGGCGAGGTCACTTATACAACCGACATCAAGAAATAATTAGCCAGGCTTGTTTCTTTTATTTTAATTGATGGAAGAAGAGATCAGGGGTTGTGTCACCCCTCATAGACTAAACATGTAAACCCTGGATTTTAGTCCTAACATGAGAGAATAAACCACAAGCTTTGCCAGAGTTTTAATCAGTTCGGGTTTATAAGTGACCTCTCTTCTCAATAGCCCACGTGTTTATATGGATTTTTAACATTACACAATTTTGCGCTACTGCTACTTTAAGTTCTTTGAAAGGGGGTGTTTCCATTTCTAAATTACATTGCAGAACTATTGAAATCATTGACAAATCATAGGGCCTCAAAACAAGTTTTTGAAGTAGAGTTGAGCATAAAAGTTTTCACACCAGTGTTCTGTTTAAGCACTGAACTTGATAGTTCAAAAGCTGGGCTTTCAAATAAGACAATGTGATTTTTTTCATTGTAATATCGGTTTTTGGGGACACAGACAATAATAGGACTAAAGCTGGAGTTATTAGAAGGTACACTGGAAAGTTAAAGTTAAACAAAAAGTCTACAACAATAGTTTTCCCCAGGCGTTCTCCAGGACAGCTGGCCACATAAGGCAAGAAAACACAGACGACTTGAAGAACCGTCTTTCCGAAATTCTGCTGGTCATGATTCCACAAGTCCACCTTGTAGTGCCTCAAGAAGGTGTGTGATGAAGACCAGGTGGTGGCCTTACATTTCCTCCAATGAGATTCTGCCATTATAAGCCCAAGAAGCCGACACTGCTCTAGTGAATGGGCCCTAATACCTAAGGGGGGGTGTCGCACCCATTGCTTGATAGACCAGAGCTATAGCATCTCTGATCCATCTCAATATGGATGCCTGTAATTCCTTGCTCTTCCCCCAAAGGAGACCAATAAATGATGAGACATTCTCCATTCTGCTGTAATTTGTAAATACAGGAGAACTAGTTTTCTGGTATCTAGGAGCTCTAAGGACCTGTCCTCCTGATCTGACTGAGCTGGCTCTACTGCTGGCAACAAGGTCTTGAAAAGAAGTCTGTCCGGTAACGGTCTCAGGTAGGGTTCTTTAATAGACAGGGCATGCAGGTCACTAACCTGCCTGGCTGATGTAATTGCTAGGATGAAAGTAATCTTTAAGGATAGCATATTTAAACCGGACCAACACCCGTTATTACTTTAACGGGTGTTGGTCCCTCTCTCAGAACGCTGAGAATACTCACCTTCATTATGGAGTCTCATTATTGGCCACCGGGCGGTCACGTGGGCCGTGGTCGCATCCTCTGTGCCAGCAGGACCTGCCCACGTGACCACCCGTCGGCCAGTCCCGGGACACCTTTATCTGGTGCTGGCTTGCAATGTAGGGGAGTATTATTAGGGTTCTGTGCAGTTATGTGCGAGGGAGCACCAGCGTTCTGGATGCCCCCCCCCCCGAGGTTCTTGCTATAAGCAGAGAGAGGGACCAACACCCGTTAAAGTACGGGTGTTGGTCCGGTTAAATGTGTGTCCTTAATGGGTTCAAAAGGGGGTAAAGACAAATCCCAGTGTAAAACACTTTGTTCTTAAAGGGTTGCTTCCTAGAAACGGCTATAAAAATCTATCCACCAAAGGATCGTCTCTAAGACGTACCTTCAGAAAGACTGAAAGGAACGAAGTCTGAAACTTAAGGGTGCTCAAGGCTAGGTATAACTCATAACCTTCCTGTAGAAACGCTAAAACCAACATCTTTTGTCCTTATAAGGACCCAGTCAAGGTGAAGGATCGTATCTTTTCCATACCTTACAGTAGATCATTTGTGTCACTAACTTTCTGCTTTCCAACAGGGTGGAAATAACTATGTGATAACCCCTTTTTTCTTAGTAAGCTCCATTCAGGGTCCACACTGCTAATTTTAGGGACTGGACCGGTGGATGGAAAATTGGACCCTAGTAAATGACATCTGGAAACTCCAGCAGAAGCCATGGAGGCTCTACTGACATATGGGACGAAGATTACCCTCGAAGGTAAGCCCACAAAGGTGTGATAGATGCCTGGTCTCCCTGCCATGTTTTGAGCCATAGAGCGCCATGTTTTTCGCATTTGCTCCGATTGCTTCCGCAGAAGCGTCCAAGATAAATTATACGGCTTTTGAGATGATATAAGGTAAAGCATCTAAGATCTCCTCCCCGGGGGCTCCCCGAATAAGATCACTCCTGAGACAGTCAACCCACATCTCTAAGACATGGCTTTAAAAGAAAGGCATCAGTGTCCCAGACTGTTCAAAGAAGAATATGTGCTCATTTATACATAGGGTCTTTTGAAGAACCCATGTCTTCAAAAGACAGGTCAGACCTTTTAGAGACTTGGGCTAAGGGAGCATCCACTCTGGGAGCCCAAGGCACCATGTCTGCTTTCTTAAAGATTTTGGGAAGAAGAACCTGGCTTCTGGGTTCCTCCACTCCCTTGAAACCATCTCCTTGATAGTCATGGACAAAAAAAAACCTAGCCGTTTTAGGATCCTGAAAGCCCAGATATATGGAATCATTTAGAGACATTGGTTGGACTGGGGTTTTACTCTATAGCGTGGTATAGATAACCTGAATGAGATCAGGAGTGTCTTCTTCCGCAAACCTGAATCTAGAACTCCATCTTAGCCGATTGTTCTGTGTGACAGGAGTGAAAAGATTTGTCTGAAGAAGCAAACTCTTCCAATGCTCTTGCCCTGGGGGGAAAACCTGGGATCACACCGGACGACCCACTTTCTTCCAGACCCTTAACCTGGGCAACCCCACTGTCTTCTGGATAAGCTGGGGTGGGAGCCTGAAAGGCAAGCAAAAACAGATCCAGTTTGGGATTTGTATGAAGCAAATGTGCTATCCATTCCCCCTTTAAGGCACTCCAAAAACCTGATATCGGGAGATTAAGATTAGGTGTAACCGCAAACTTGAGATACATAACAGATTATTCCAGTTGTTGAGTAGGGGATATAGGTAGGGACCTGTCTTTAATTTCCTTAGGGATCTTAGGCTCCTTAACATCCTTACTTCTCTTAGGGTCTTTAAGCTTGGCATGCTTCTCCTCTCCCTGCTTAGCACCCAGCAGAGAAACCCTAGGTGCTTCTTCCTTCAGCGTTCTGGCACTATTTTAGACGCCTAAGGATAACGTCATGCGCACCCGGAGCAATGATGCGCCCCCCCCCACCTCGGAAGTGATGTCACACGCCTCTCGCCTTCAGCATTGTCATTAACCGGATAAGAAGGAACACCACCATATCTTGGAGCTCTTGTGTAGGGAGCCTGGCACCCGGCCACTGGATATATAGGGGGGCGCAGGAAAAAGAAATGCCCATAATGTCCCACCCCCCAAATATAGGGGTACAGAAAAAACCTACAGTACCTACCTGACCTAGCTGAGGCTTTGTAAGGAAAAAGGGGGAACACATGGGCACCAGAGGGATCCGGACCTGCCAACATCTATCATAGTCCATCACGTGTTTCCTGGGAGGAAACACAAAAACACTGAGGGCTGAGGGGAAGGGGCAGGGCTTTAATACTCTGTCAGTCTGTGCTTCCTGTTTAGGGGGATGAAGCGAGTGGCTAGCCATCCTGGAGGACACCTGGGGAAAATTCCAGTACTACTTCTACGGTGATAAATTAAAATCCTGTTCATTTTCTTGCTCACTTAGGACATAGGCACTGATAAAGGTGTTTCAAAGTAGTCTGAACAAGGGCTGGCCTGAAATCTTAAATTTGGCACTATACCCCCCTCTATGAATATCTTGTTTACCGATGCTGTAATTTTTTTTTCTTAACACGACTTGCCTTAGGCTCAAGCCAAACTTCATGATGCCCCACCCCCAACTCACACAGTATTTCACAACTTATTACCTCTATATAAAATTTAGAAATGGATGGACCTGGAGTCTCCCCCCACAGCCAGCCCTGCAATTGTTTAGGTCACTGGGCACTAGCCAGTGACCTAAAAGGTCTTCCCCGGGACATCTTATAGCGGGATGCCCCGCTCTGCTCGCGGGGGAAATTGAACGGAGGATCCAAAAATGGGGTTTGCCTCACTTTAAAACATGCAATCTTCTGCATTGAATTCAGATACAGACCAGAGCAGTCACATCAAAGGGTTAATTTCTCCAGCCCCTTGCATAATTAAACTCACACACACAGAATCACACACTTTTACTGTTTCTCACTGTACACTCCAGAGGTACAAAATCCAAACTAATAATGTCTCCCTCTTTCTCCTCATCTAATGGTAAAGTTTGCAGTGCTTAGAGGGCAGCAGCCATCTTCTTGTAGTCTGAAATCATGCAGCTAACTTGAAAGAACTAATGCAGGCAGCCATCTTACTAAACTCAAAAGTAAAATGTCCTGAATAGGAGAGAGGCTGCTGTTCGAGGGTGGCATACCAGGAACATAATAATTCATGTTAAAGATCCCTTTCAACCTGCAGCAGGTACACATGCTGGATCTTGGCAATCAGAAGTCTGCAGTGCAGCTATTTCTGGAGTTTCTGTGGTTGTGGTGGCACCCCCTGCACACCCCAAAGGCCGGCCATGACCAGGCTATAGTGCCTTGGGTTTATATTTTAACAGGCTTTCATTGTTTTTAATATGTTTTGTGACAGTGCTAAATAAATAAATACATCTAACTCTGTATATATTTGTACTTTTTAAATCTGCTATTTATGGTATAAGTGACACATACGCTGCATCCCTGGAAAGAACAAAAATCATTACAAACTGGAACGTGGGTGGACTGCAGAAGGCCTTCACATCTCTAATTAGGCCTTCACCTTTGTGTCATGTTCACCTCGCTGTCCCTCCAATGTGCTGGAAGTGTGAATAGAAGGAGGCACCATGCTCCGCGTCCTTTCATTTGCAGCATTTTTACCAAGTTCTGGACTGCTGAGCCAGGGATGGTGCACTGTGTTATATTAACATTAGACCAGCTAGTGTCATTCCCACCTGTAGTGCAGGCATGAGAAGCTGCCACAAGGTCAGGTTTTCAAACTGGAGCTGCAGGTAAGAGATGTGCAGTGGTTGGCCGGTATTTTAGAGGCCCGATACAAACTCATTACCAGGGACCATTTTTTCTACAAGGTTTATTAAGATTTATCATCCTGCATAAATTGATGGGGAGTCAGAAGATTCCTTGTACTTACCAGGCTCAGACGCTCGCACTCTCTCTGCTGTTACCATGGGCTCATCAAACAAGAACTTGTATTTCGCCTTAGCAACATTCTGGGAGTGTGCAGACGTATTGTTAACCCACACATATCTTTCTGCCTGTGGAGATAAATGACAAAACGTTTATATATTTTATTTTGTTGTATAGGTTTCCCAATATAAAATAATATTTCTGACATGGAAATTATATACAATATACCTATGTTACCAATTCTGGAACAACCTAGTTATCAGAGTTTACTGAAACGTATGAAGTATACTGCCTCAATGTACTAAAAAAGCAAACATTTTAAAAAATATACATACTTTCTGTGCAGCTGATCTGCCCAATTCCGAGAGTTTGACACGTACCTCCGGCGGAGATCCAGGTTGCCCCATCCCCACTCCAGACCATGGCCTCTGGCTGTCTCCATGCATCAATCACAGCGACTGGCTACACACACTTCACTCATTTCATGGTAGGGAATGGGGCGGACTGATTCAGGGGGGCAACTGCTCGGCTCCAGGGCCACCAGAAACTAAACCGCTAATGAGGGTAAGTTTCAAACTAACAGTATCAGGCAAATGAGCCATTCAGAACTATAAGGGGGTATTTCTTTTTTCTTTTTTAGGCTAGACAAGGACTTCAAGGGTCTTAACTGCAACTATGCCTGGGATTTAATCCATAATCAACATATAAAACACAGAGCAATTAGTATTTTAAAAGGTTAACAACACATTGAAATGAGATAAAAAACTTATTTTTAAAAAGTCCAAAAGATATGTAAATAGTTCAGTCTTCCTGATTAATAGGTAACAATTTATCTCTATTCCATCGGTGCCAATAGATATATATTCAAAAAAGTGGATGTGCTGGGTACGACCACAATTTGTCCACCAAGTGCCCACCACCTAGATTATTTACTCTTACCAGATGGCTGAGCCAATTAAGCTTTTCAGATAAAAATCGCAATCTCTCCTCGCCAAATGCTTTGAATCGTCTTCACACTATACCAATTGGCAATTGAGCATCACCATTATCAACTCAAAAGACATTACCATTGTTCCTGCATTTATCTAAGTACAGCAGAGATAAATGGTAGTTTTAACATCATGTCATATAGAATTATAATATATAGCTCTACACCATCTTAACTGATAATTAAAAACTATTAAAAATTATTAAAAATACCAAGATTGCACCTATAAATTAACAAGGTGTAATCATCAGTTGAAATGTACCACCCTTGTTGTCTTCAATGTACAGCAGAGAAGAATAACACCTATGCTCATTTCTCACACATGGCAATTTTCAAACTAGCAACAACTGACCACTTTAATGTCAAATTCTCTGTATTATAGCGCACTTGTTGATATACCTCTGCACAAAGGTTATTAATACAATCTATAACTTTTGCAAGGAGACTCAGTCCATTAAAGAGCCGCTATAATGAGGAGGCCGACTATTGTAGTTACCTCTTTATATTGTTAACTGGTCTCTACAACAAATTGATAGTGGTTACATCTATTAATAATAGTTTTGAAGATTTAACCACTCAGATCCATTGTTAAAAGAGTTAAGTCAGTATATGGCTATTTTAGGGAGCAGGATGACTCCCTCCGTTTATTAAATAAATAAATATTTTTTAAATACAGCTGCGCTTCCAAGGAAGATGCCGCACTGTGACCTATTGGTCACACTCTAGGATCCCCGCTGACTATTGCCCTTATTCATCAAGCGATAGCGCCAGGTAGTGTCTGACGAGCGCCAGGTCCCGCCAGCTAACGGCGGCTACCGACTCAAGTACGCCCGGCGTCGGTCACAATGACGCATTTATCACGCTAAATGAGGCTAGCGCCGGCGAGAGCGTCAGCTAGCGCGGGATTCATCATGAAGCCGCCTGCAACGAACAGCGCCGCTGCAAATTCCTTCACAGCGCCAGGTATGACCTGTCGCTCCCTGGCGATGTTCAATGCATTTCAATGGAGCAATCTTTAATTAATCATAATTAATTGCTATTAATGTTTTTTTTTTTTTTTTTTTTTAATGTCAAAAATTCTGTGACCACTTCTGCAATGTTAGGATTTTTTTTTTTTAAAGTGGACCAACACCCAGGATTTTGACTATCCTGGGTCTTGGTCCACTTCGGTGGGGCACCCCCGATCGGGGGTGCCCCGCTGTGTGAAACCCCCCCTAACCCCCCGAATAACTCACCTCTCCCCGCTCCCAGCGCCAACGTACAAGGAACGTCTAAGCGGCGGCCGCCGCCTCCCTCGCGTCACTTTTGACGCGTGCGCGCCCGCGCCGGCCATTCGCAGACGGCCGGCGCGGGCGCGCGCACGCCTACAGGGGCGCGAGGGAGGCGGCGGCGGCCGGCCGCCGCCGAAGATAAGGTAGGTGAGTTGGGGTGTTTGGGGGGGGTTTCACCCCGCGGGACATCCCGATCTCGGATGTCCCGCGGGGTGGGGGGTGATCGGCCCGGGAATCTTATAGATTCCCGGGCCGATCACCCGTGGGTGTTGGTCCACTTTAAGGTAAAATAAAAAAAAAAAATATTTTGTGCAGAATTGATATTACAGGTCTGATATTAATGTATTCATATTACAAAATGTTTAGAAAAACTTTTACAATCAAAAAATATGGTTGTTTGGGGGTTAAAAACTATTTTACACCCATCGCCGCCAGCGCTCTGGGGTTTAAACAAGGAATTCACAGCGCGAAAAAATTCGGAGCGTGATTTGTTAATGAATCTGCAGCAAGCCGTTCGCTCTGGCCATTCATTGTCAGGCGCACCCATACAACGCTGAACCTGTGAAACATCGACCCCTAAGCCCGTATTCAACATTACCGCACACCGACTGAGTCGCTGTCAACAAGCAAACCCCGGCCAAGCACAGCGAATACTAGCTGGCGCTGTGAAAATCACGCTACTGGCGCTCATCTGTCGCTACCTGGCGCTATTAATGAATCGGCCTCTATATCTTTCATTTTATATCTTTTATAATTTTTTTGAATAACATGGACGGAGAGAATATAGACGTCAGCGCATTCTAACCAATCAAAGAAGAGATCCAGTAGACACCAATCCTTGCCTGCAACGTCATTTGACGCGCAAACTCCGCCTTAAACATAACAGATAAAAAGCAGCGCATACCGCCGCGCCGCCAGTCTTGGAAAAAGTTGCGGGAGCGCAACGAAACGCGTCGGACACGGGCGGCAAGGCGGTTATCTCTAAGTCAGCACTTAGCACTTGCAATACAACGAGGACCCACATACCCCCTCTTCCCTTCCATCATTGGGACATCTGCGGCCGCGGTGTGAGCAATGGGTGGTGAGATCCTTACCTGCTAACTAATGCTGAATATGTTTTTATGAAATGTGAGTGCGCATTTTATAACTTTTACAACAAAGGCCAAATTAAAAGCGGTATCACGCTATTTTAGTCTATTCTTCCCTTCTTTATGCACATTTTATCAATATATCCACTGGGAGGCAAGAATCCGTATGAATGAGGAATATTAGATTAAGCTTTATGGGCAAAAAAAAACATTTGATTGAAGAAGATTCAAAGCATTTGGCGAGGAGAGATTGAGATTTTTATCTGAAAAGCTTAATTGGCTCAGCCATCTGGTAAGAGTAAATAATCTAGGTGGTGGGCACTTGGTGGACAAATTGTGGTCGTACCCAGCACATCCACTTTTTTGAATATATATCTATTGGCACCGATGGAATAGAGATAAATTGTTACCTATTAATCAGGAAGACTGAACTATTTACATATCTTTTGGACTTTTTAAAAATGAGTTTTTTATCTCATTTCAATGTGTTGTTAACCTTTTAAAATACTAATTGCTCTGTGTTTTATATGTTGATTACTGTTTATCTGAACTTGTTGGGATAGTGGAGTTCTATACACGTTGAGCATATACCAAAGCATTCCTATTGAATTTTAGTAACAAATAATTTTTAGAAACAATTTATCAGCGCAGGTTTAACCTATATACCTTTTTGGGATTTAATCCAGTCAACAAAAAAAAACTCAGGTAAACAGGAAAAACCACATTGAAGACCCATTTTCCCTCCCGAATATCTGAAAGGCAATATGCACATCACACTGGTGGCTAAAAAAACGACAAACCCTGCTATGCCATGCCAAACGTGTCAAGCACTGGAATCTAAAAGATCCTCCAGGCTCGCCAGTAAACTCTCTCATGCAGGGCTCGCTGGGTACAGCCGTTTCTGGTCCATTTAACGCTGCTCTCATGCAGGGCTCATTGATGCATTAAAGGGACTCTAATCCCAAACAGAAAGATTCAGGCAGCAAACAGCTTACCTGCTGCCTGGCTCATGTGCCTCTCCTCTATTTTAAGAAGCTAATAGCAGGGCTGAAAAGTTTGTCCCTCCTTTCAATTTTTCCTCCTTCAGGGCCACACCAAAAAGTAGTCCCTTGGCATGGAAAGCCACAGTGGTCCCACAGCTGTCTCTGACCACAGCAAAGTGTGCTCAGAACTCAAAGCTGTGTCCTTCCCAGCTCAGCCATGGCCCAAAGATAATGGCTTTGCTAATATTACATAAGGTGTTTACATATAATCTGAGATGCTTTGAAATGGCTCAATTTATACTGTTCCCAAGTGGGATAAGCTGAGAAAAAGTTAGAGTGTCCCTGGACAGGGACTTTAAGGGGGTAGATAAGCTTAGTTTTGTATCCCACAAAGCCAGGTCCAGTTGCTGAAAGGTACTACAGCTTTTGGGTTGTGAGGGGCTGGTGGGACAAGCTTACTTTCATGATTAAGACAGGACTAAACGCCTAAAATGATGCCTCCTGCTTGACATGGTCTCTCTGGGCATCCCAGTTTCAGATGCCCCTGTGTAAGAACCCCCCAATTCTCCAGAAACTCACATTGACCCAAGATCCTATGCCACATGCGTGGTCTGCATTTAACATCCTCACCATGAGCACTTCCTGTGTCTGGCAGTCTAGGAAGTCGTACAGGCTGCCGGGTGCCTGAAGTGCAATTAAAGATAATTTTACGCTATGTATTTAAACTGGACCTTTACCCTTAATAAGAGCATATTGTATATGTTTCTCCTCAGTATGTGATGCTACTGAGCCAAGATGGCGGCGCCCGTATCCTAGAGTGCTGACCAGTGAGGGAAAGAATAGAAAGTAAGTGACTAAAAACATTAAAATATATTAATTTTAAATGCCAGGGAATAGTTTTTTAAGGGTTTGGGCTTTTCATTAAATGACGCTGAAGGTCCACTTTAAGTCCAGTGTCCAGAGCCTGTCACCCCAGATGTCCTTTTCCTACCATTAAAAGAAAGAAAAACAAGCCTGTCTGGATAGACACTAGAGTAAAGCTCTGCCTCGGACCCTGGTCTATGAACTATGCCTTTATTTAGAGATCTGTTTTAGCACTGCGTTGGCTTTTATACGATCATACAGATGTTCTCTAGCCAAACATCAGTGTTTCTTTTCTTTGTACCAATGAGGTATCGGCAGTTCAGATTTTTCAAAGGCTTACAAGATTCTGTCACAGAGATACTAGCGGAGGAGAATGTGAAAATGTGAATGTCCGTCCGGGCCCTGTAAGCCGAGCAGCAGCTGCCATTCAGAA
This sequence comes from Gastrophryne carolinensis, assembly GCA_027917425.1. Taxonomy (NCBI): domain Eukaryota; kingdom Metazoa; phylum Chordata; class Amphibia; order Anura; family Microhylidae; genus Gastrophryne; species Gastrophryne carolinensis. Next base: position 271,530,938 of record CM051234.1, read on the forward strand.
GGGGGGTTGGGACAGAACAGCTGAGAAGGCCATTAGCCCCCTCTTTCCAGCCATCCAGGACTTACAGTAAATTAGAAGTTTAGCTCATGCAGACAAGATACTAAAAATGGTTCACTATAGAAAAAAAGCTTGAATCATTTTTAGTCTCTGCAATGTCTCTGATAAACTCACAGAAATATTCTCTTTGGTATCTCGACCCAAGTGTAGCCACCTTTCTTGCACATTGTATAGCAGCTTAGGAACCAGTTGGGTTTACCCCATGTGCAGTGTCCAGGAATCTGTTTTTGTTTACAGGTGGAGCACACGGATGCTTACAGTCTATAGAGGACCACATGCCCAGAAGTTAGTTCCAGTGCTGCACTCCAACGTGCACGACTATAGTGCTCTATTGTCATCAAAGCTCCTGGATCTGGACTCCATGTTCCTCGTTCCTGGTGAACCCTTGTTGTGACCCTGACCAGGTCTTTGACCTTCACATCGATGATGCCCGCCCCAACTTTTGACCTGTTTATGCCAAGCCTTGACCTCCTGTCTGTCTAACCTTGCTTCTGCTTTGTTCGACACAGGTGGCATCTGACTTTCCAGGACACAACCCATGGAGCACCTGCAGCTCAGTCTATCCCCCTTTAAGGGAGGCTCCAGTGAAAAATCAGTAGACTTGTGGCCCCTGGAGTTAACTGCTTAGGCCAGGCATCCCACACACATGAGGCACCACCCTGAACTGCGACCAACCAGGAGCTGAGCTACATAGCATCAAGCTTGTCAGTCCTCCTCGCTCTCTGCAATACCTGACTCTCAGCTCGCTCTGAGCAATCCTGCATAACTTGCATGCAGATTACACCTTGCTTCAACTGATACCCTCTGCTCAACGCTTCAAAGCTCTAAACTGCAGAACAACCTTATTACCAGTTTTCCCCAATTTTTCTATTGGATACAAGTCATGGTGAAAGGACAGAGCTAGTTGAAAAACATTATTGTGTGTTTCACATGTTGGCATGAAACATACAATCATCGGAATTAGTCTATACAGGTACAGTATTGGACAGACCTGGCTAGAACAGAAAAGGGCACCTGCTAATAAACAATCAGTAACCAGTGATCTGACAACATTTTTTTATATTTCCAGTCTACAAACCTTAAAGGAAAACTCCCTTTGTGTCATGTTTTTGGTGTTCTGCCTTATTGCTTTCCTCTTCTGGAATGTAAAATAAACATTTGTGTCCCCATTCCTGTGATTTACTTATCAGCTGTTTCCAAGTTTCCTACATTCCTGTGTCTCAGTGTAAAGACAACTGACTACAAATCCCATAACCCTTCCACTGTAACAGGTGGGCTCATCAACGGCTTTGGCAAAATTAAGCAGCAGTAATCTCCCCAGGAGAAAATGCTGCCGGAAACCCTTTAGCTACTGGAACAGGACTGTGATCCCCTCACCTGAATAAGCTAAATTACAGCAGGCAGGAGGGGTTACATTTGTGAGCTCAGAAGTGTGGAGTATAGACTCTACCTTAGCCAATCAGATGATCAGTAAGCCAAAAGGTTTCCCTCTACCTACACCAAACACACAATTAGGTGCACCTTTGCGAAGGTAAACAAATTATTGCTAGAGAAAACTGCTTTCCCTAAAAAAAAAATATAACAGATGTTGGCAAAGAATAATGAAAACTTTAAAAATTACCATTGAAAGTGGAGTAAAGGAGTTTGAATTATTTTCAAGACTTGGATAATACTGGGTAATGTTAGACTGGATAACTAATCCTGTTGGAATGTAAAAAATATTTCCTCAAGCCAAGGTAGTAATACAGGACCTACGGACAATGACAGGACCGAGATCCATCAGATTCTAGAAGACAGCCAAGCAGCCCAACCTCAGGATGTTAGCAGAGATGTCCACATCGACACCTGCCTAGAGAAAGATACTCAGTACAGAAATGAGAGCTGGCCTTAAATTAGGAGACATAGTTTAAATTAAAGGATGGACAATTGGGTTGATTCAAAGAAACATGTAACAGCTTTGATTTTGGTGCCGATCATCCTATTTTTCCCGTACGCTCGTGCGTTCGTATGAACTTGCGAGTGATTCTATAAGCAAATACGTTTCTATCCTAAAATGTACGTCCGTTCGTATGGCAGTTCGGGAATCAGACCTATGTCAGTTTCCATCCTGAATTTTCCATTTCATTTCTCAGGTTGCAACATTGGTTTTGCCCTTTTTCCTTTTTTGTCTGGACGTAAATCCTTCTGATCTTGCGGCTGCGCACTACAAACTTACCTCATTAAAGTGCATTCTAAATATTTGGTCTTTTATTTTTCTTTATTTCATTCATTTTGTAGTAACCAACCATTAATGAATGCATTTGCATAAGTAAATCTTACTTTGTTTAATTTTTAGTTAACTTGCATTTTTTACTTGTGGATTTAATTTTAATATTTATGCTTCAAATGGTACAACTTTAAATTTTTAGTGTGGTTACCCACACCCTCTACATACAGATTGCTCACAAATCTTAAAAAACACCCAGAAACTTCTGCATGTTATGAGCCTAGAAACAGCCAAGATGGCGGCTCAGGTATTATCGGGCAGCCTGCAAACAGAAAGGGCCTTGTGACTGTGTTGCTCTGGATTCTTTGATTTCTGACCTTTCCGTGCCCCCAGCTCTGCTGTGTCTGTGCAAAATACAGCAGTAACCCACATCCTGCACTTTATCCCGCTCTCCTCTCCTCAGTAAGTGTGATGCATCTGACCAAAGATGTGCTTAAATAATTAAACAAAGCAAAGGTAAACAACTACACCAATAAATGCAATCTAAAATTATTATTCTAGTACCTCAATTTTAAAATAAATAACAAAGGACATAAGTTTCTTTAATTAACGCAAAATAAAGCTTTACATGCAAAGGACTAATTAAGGTCCACATTACAATGCTTTTAGAAGGCATACATGAATCAGGTATGCATTGCAATACAATTTATGGGCTCGGCCATGCTGATACATGCAGTTCATTGGAGCTCAAGATGCGCAGACTCCTCCACATAGCCAAAAAACCTGTTCACGAACAGCAATCCGGCTGCTAAAAGGTGTCGGCTGTGGCTTTCTTTTAAAACGCGTTTAGAGGTTTCTCTGAATCACACGTAAACACATCCAATTAACCTAACTTTTACGTTTTGATCGTAAGTTTTAGGATTTGATCCTAAGTTTTACGTTTTGATCCTAAAATTTAGGAACGAACTTCCGCTGATCGTAAGAGCATATACGCATTCGTACGTAGGCTCGTGCGAGTCGGAAATGGCCAAAAAAAGAGGAAAAAATGACTAACACCCACCCAAACTTACGATTCTCGATACGAAATCAATTAACTTTGGCTCTTTGAATCGAGGGGAATGTGTCTTCATACAGGTGGTGTGCGGGGTATCCTCCACCAGTATTGAAAGTCCTTGCGAAAAGTCTAATGAAGTGGCTCACGTGTCACAGAAGCCACTTACCCACCTATCACATTTGTAAACATTACAGCCACAAACCTAAATGTATTTTTTTTTTACACATTATGTGATAGAGCAGAGGCAAAAATTAAAAACTTGGACAGAGTTGCAGGCCAACCAGAATCCCCTATAATAGCCAGTGTGCAGAATCCCCTAATCGCCAAATAATCTCCCCCAATCACCCTTAACAAGCAGAGTGCAAAATCCCAGATTACCCTATACCAAACAGTGTGGTATACTGAGTGCAATCCCCCCATAACAGGCAGTGTGCAGAATCCCTCCTAGAACAGGCAGTGTGCAGAACACTCCTCCAAATCCCCCTTAACAAGCAGAGGGCCAAATACACCCAATCCCCCTATAATAAGCAGTGTGGCAGAATCCCCTATAATAGCCAGTGTGCAGAATCCCCCTAATCACCAAAGAATATCCCCTTAACGAGCAGGGTGCAAATTCCCTCATCACCCTATACCAAACAGTGTGGCAGACCCCCCCCCCCCAGTCACCCTATAACAGGATGTGTGCACAATAACTTCCAATCACACCATAACATAACAAGCAGTGTGGCAGAAGCCCCCCAATCCCCTCTAGCAAGCAGTGTGGCAGAATCCCCTATTGTTGCATTATTATAAGAAAATATTATTGCACCATGTGTTTCCAGGACATATTACATCAGTAAAATTTGGACATGATCATTTTTCTACTCCCCTCTCCCTCCAGAATGGAACAAAAATACATTGGCACTCTAACACTCTATCTCTGCAAAAAAAAAAAAAGGCAGCTTAGTGAATATGATCAGAGCAAAGCATATGGTGATGCCTCAGGGTATAATCAGGCAGGACTGACAGTGTGCAAAACTGATTTCCATTGACATTTCATAATACAGCACTTTGTAATGACACATAATGCATTCTAAATTATACAACAGCTCTACCCTCACCTGACCTTTCATAGTCACAAACTACAGTGTATTATCATTGTATTATCCCGCTGCTATGTTTCTATTTTTACATACCATACAATCCCTTACAAAAATCTGTGTCATGGATGTCCTTCTCTTTTCTACCACTGCTTCCCTTGGGCCTTAGAAGTATAAGGCTACGTTCACACTATGCAGTTGCATTTCGCATTTGACCTGCATTTTATTTTGCAGTTACAGTTTCTACATAGGCAGTTCAGTTGGAATGCAACCTAAACCTGTATTATGCAGGAAAACAAATGAATTACAAGTAGTAACAGTCAAATGGGAGTCCTCCCAGAGCTAAATATTTGTTTTCTTGGGGCATTGGGTTCATGTTTGCTAATTCAGCATCTTGAGAATTTTTGTTCTCACTTTTTTTGTGAGAAGACATTTCTAAAAATGGTTTTTGCTCAGTGCAATATAGCACCATTTTTAGCTGCGCGAAATATTAAAAAACATGCACAGCTAAAAATAGTGCTGAAGTGCACTAAGGACAAGAATCATTTAAAAATGTTTTTTTCTCTCAAGAAAACTTGAGAAAAAGAAATCTCAATCAGACCTAATCTTATTACAAAGTCAATGATACAGAAATTGGAAATGAAGTAGGCTCAAATTACAGGTAAGGGCCTTGACTGGTGTCAAGTATTGAACTGAAAAGCAAAACTGGGCCCAAACAGTTTTGAAGCAATCTGATATGCACAAAATCCTCACACACTTGTTGTAGGACACACCTAAAGAGGTGTGCATAAATGTACATTTTTTTGGCAAAGTTTGCCATTCAGTGGACCAAAACCTGGAGTCTATGAGACTCCAGGGCAGGCATACTCACTCCCCCAAGGGCACCTCGATTGTGGATGCTTCACTGTGTAAAAATACAATTCTGTGAAGTACTCACCTGTAGAATTGGTATTATACGTATACAGTACGTCCTGCTCCAGATATACTTACACTTGGGTTATCCTCCGCCAGAGGGCGCTGTGCGCTGCAGACATGCAAAAACAGGCTCCTCCCGGCCCTTCATATACCCGGGGACCTCCCACAAATCCCCAGCATTGAAAAGCAGTGAACCAGAAGCCGGGAGAATCCAACCACCAAAAACAACTGGTAATGATAACAATAACAACAATCACCATACAGGGGATCCAGAATAATGCAAAAACCAGGGTGGGGTGGAGCAGGACATACTGTATACGTATAATACCAATTCTACAGGTGAGTATTTCACAGAATTGTATTATTCTAAGTATACAGTACGTCCTGCTCCAGATATAATACTTACACTTGGGACATCCAATAGCAGTGTCCATAAAGTAGGGTGGGATCCCCAACAAAAAAGGCACAGCAGGCAGTAGAGACACTGTCACATGCAAACTTGCCACCGAAAACGACAGGAGCAAGGGTGCCCCGCTGTGTGAAACCCCCCCCCCGATCGCCGCAAAAACTCACCTCTCCCCGCTCCCACGTGACCTCGTCCGGCCAATGACAGCGCTCAGAGCCGCTCTGGTATGCGCGTCCAAAGCCGCTTGGACGCGCATACCAGAGCGCTGTCATTGGCTGCGTCTCTCGCTTCCCTCTAACAGGGAGCGCGCCTGCGCCGGCCATTCACAAATTCATGCGCCGTTGGATCGCCGGTAAGGTAAGGATTGTGGGCCTCCTGGGGGGTTCCTCCCAGCGGGACATCCCGATTTCGGATGCCCCGCGGGGAGGGATCTGATCGGTCCGGGAATCTTATAGATTCCCGGGCCGATCCCCCCTGGGTGTTGGTCCACTTTAAGACTTCCATTAGTAACGAACACAGAGAAGCCTGTCTCCATAAGGACAAAAGAACCAGCAGTCAGGCCGGCTAGGCCAGAGACTGTAGAATTGGAGTGACGTAACGGAGGCCCTGAGCGAAACAGGGCGACACCCCTAGCAGAACGTACAGAACTACTACCCTAAGGTATCACGTCTGCGAATCCACACTCCACTAGGCCACCCAGGGGCCACCAGTATCAATGGTCCCCCTACCAGAGCGATTCTGCACAGAAACCCGCCTAGCAGGGGGAAGGGAGACAAGGCATACAGGCCAGAATGTCCCGTCATAAAATTACTAAATTCTCCTGATCACGGCCAGAGGAGCCAGGGACAGGGAAACGAGTGGCAAGCGCTTGAAAAGTGACGGTGCACCAAACAAATCCATACTGGTTGAACTTCATAGTGATCCAAGAATTAGTACATCCTGTCACAGAGGGACCTCCACAGGAGCGAATACCAATGATAAGCAGGCAACATTATCCTCCACCCAGATCAGGAACATATACCTTCCTGGGGAACCATCCTGCACTAGGTCCCACACAGATGATTAAGGTAAGCCACAGTCGTCAGACAGACCGAGCGCCACCCAACAGGCAGGCCGGGAAGAGGAGAAGTCAGGCGAGATAGCGTCAGCCTGAAAACTCAGCGTTTCAATACTAATAGGTACAAGGACCTCCTAAAAGGCCCCACCTTCCCCACACCCGCATGGGGTTACAGAAGAAAAACCTCCCCATCACCTGATAGGTTGGCATCCACGGTGATCGTCTGTGGAAAGGGCAAGAAGGGAACTCTCCCCAGACAAGTTCCTAGAGTAAATCCACTCCAAGAGGGACTCCCAACCAAGGGGAAAGGCACACATGATCCCGCTCCAGGGATGCTGGGTCCCAGTCCAGTATTAAGAATAGAAGTTGCAGAAAAAAACCCAGGTATAGAAATATAAGGGACTTCATCTAAGCAAGTCACCAAACGGGCCCACCAGCTGCATTCTTGCCTGGTGAAGGGACTGGAACAGCAAGGAGGGACTGAACCCACGCAACCAGATTGTCCACCTTATTGTAGAGGAAGGAAGATTCTTGCCTGAACCGAATCTAGATTCATCCCTAGGAATGGAGATACCAATCAAGAGGACAAGGAGGACTTGAGGTGAATAAACACCCATCCAAAATGACTCCCAAGGGACGCCACCAGCCGAGTAGCTAACTCGACCTGACAGAGATTGAGAAGCGAGAAGGACCACCTGGCAGGTCTCACGCGGGCGCCCCTTGGTCTCATCAGAGACATAGCCTCCATTAGTACCTTGGTAAGCACTGTGGAGGCAGAAGAGCTTCGGTGTCTAAAGACACGGGGAAGTGAGCATAAGCATCCTTGATCTCCCCGGAAGGCAAGGGCCCACTAGGCACAAGGTGCTGGTGGCCCATCCCAGATTTTTCATGCAGAAACTGCCTGAAATAGTAGAATTGCCGACAACCTGTGAAATCAGAAGGGCAGACTGACTCATCCTTTTGGGAGAATGTGAAGGGGTTGGTGTAGCGGCACCTGCCTCTGCCTGATAAGGGCAAACTGCAAGTGGCCTCCAGACCCCGCAGGCCGTGTATGGCCTGCACCGGCACCCGAACAGAGGCAGGGACCAGGAGTACCCTGACAATCATGGGGGAGGCCGCGCAGCAAACTTTATCCTGTATCCGGAGGAAACTACCTCCTGTATCCACCAGAAAGAGGCAAAATGCCTCCTGATAGGAGCAAGGTGCTGCAGTCATCCCCTCACCCAGGCGGGCGAGGGCGCCCCATCATGCTTGAGGGGATTTGGTGAGCACCAAAGTGGGAGTAGCCACACGTTATACACCGCCGGTCTTGTCCCAGAGGGACCCCGGGCACAAAATTCCGAGATGCCTCCATATGGCGATTATCAATGCAATATAAGTCGGTAGGGATTCATGCAATAGACAACCCTGGATGTCCCAAAGGCCCGCTAGGAATGTGGGAGAATGTTTGTAAGCCCGCTACGAGTTATGTTAGGCCGGGAGAAGCCACCGGAGTCTTTGACGTCTGAAAGACAGAAGGGGAATAAGAGGTGTCAGGGCCATGCGCAGCAGAAGAATTAATAAAGATGAAAAATCGCCAGCAAGGGCGCTTACTGACCAGGGAAGGAGAAGGACCGTCAACACGCGCTCGCGAAGATCCACAAAATGGCGCCGACCGAACCTCGGAGGGCGGGTCTGATCTGGGCGTGACGCGGAGTGCGCCGCGCCAGGTCCCCGCCTCCCCCAAAGAGCGCGAAGCTCTGAAGCAGCCGTTAAGGCTTGACAAGCCAAGCATATAGTATGCCAGTAAAGGCATCTGCTAGTGGATACTCGTAAAGTCCAAAGACGCCGCCACCACTCCGACGCCCGTAGGCGTGTACAAAAGTGAGTTTCCTGCCCAAGTTGCAGGATAATAAAGCAGGACGTGCTGTACACGATTGCATAGTAAATTGAGAAAGTCAAAAATAAACGGCGGCGGACAGAATAGAAGGAGCAAGCAGCGCGGCTCTGACACCTAGATGTCGGTCAGGGGCGAAGGTACAGCCATAATCGTGACAATAGAGTACACTGAGACACACACACACACACCCCCCCTTCTTTTCCCCCGAATACGGGGGAAAGCGAGGGAGGATGGCGACCCTTTAAACAGGGTCCACCTCTACACGGGGCATGGGGCAATAATGCGGGAGGGACATCCACTATGAGGCTCACCATCAGCCTAAACCGCCTACCCTTTGGTGGGGGACTGCGGTGGAGCATGGCTCCATTAAGCACGCATGGTGCTGCCTACCTTCACCGACCAGCGCAGCCCAGGCTGGGAGGCACATCACAAGGAGGACGGTTGGGAATAGTCCAACAGGGCCGCAGGCTGTAATAGCCCAGCTCACCTGCGAGAGAGTGATACATCATGTCTTCGCAGTCAGCACTGCAGAGAAATCTGGGGATTTGTGGGAGGTCCCTGGGTATATGAAGGGCCGGGAGGAGCCTGTTTTTGCATGTCTGCAGTGCACAGCGCCCTCTGGCGGGGGATAACCCAAGTGTAAGTATTATATCTGGAGCAGGACGTACTGTATACTTAGAATATCCCCAAGGTCGCCCCGGAAACTAAATTTCCCGGTCCAATGGTGCATGTGTAAACAGCAGCCGCATCCCCTCTATCCCATTTAGACGAGCTCTTGGACAAGGGGGTGGGAGTGGATCCGAGCGCTGACTAGACGAGAGGCTGTGCATGTGCCATAGGACCGGGAAGGGAGAGTTAGATCGAGAGATCTAAGGGGGTTTCACATAGAGGGGCATCAAGGTGCCCCGGGACAAGGACCAAAGGGATAGTCAAAACCCTGGGTTTCGGTATACTTCAAGAAGTGTACAAAGCTCACCAAAAGTCTTCTCTGGCTCCCATGGCAGCCGCTGCTTTGTGACTTTGGGGCTGTGCTGTTCCCAGGACAACCACATAGGAAGCATGTGACTTTTGAACCTTTGGCACAGACTTGAGGTGTGTATGGAGGGGGGCAGTGGATGACACTTATAGTGATTCTGTCCCCAGAAAGACTGGAGGCGTCAATGCATGTTGCAGCAATGAAACTCCGACTACAATCAATAGGCTGGTCTGAATTTTCCAGATAAATTTGGGATATGTGTGGAAATTTACTGGGAAGCAGGGCTTCATATAAGAGAAAATTCAGTTTATTCAGTTGCTGTTTTCTTGCATGTTTTGCTGTTCTCTATCCTCAATAAAACATTTCGCCCAAGCATGGGGTTTGGAACAGTAGGCTTGGGTTTGCTAAAACTGCTAGTGTGGATGGGCATGTGGCCTCCCTACTTCTGTGGCCTTTATAGAAACACTGTACTGCCCCAAATCTACTAGATAAGCATCTCATTTATGTGTTTAACACTGCTAACACATAGTGAGTCCAGGGAGGGCAGTCTGTTTGCCAGACATACCCGAGAATCAGCTTCCAAGGCTATTCTTTACTGATCTGCCTATCCATAAGCTTTAGTGGGACAAAACAAACATGATTAGAAAGATAAGAGGAGGAAGGCAAACATGAAACTTGAAACCTGAAGTACTAACATTCAGTGTAAGTAAACTGACCTGTCTTTAAAGGGTAATTCTACTTTCAAAGGCATTATTGAAAGTTTCCATTATTGTGTGCCAAAAACTATGTCCTCAAGTTGCTGGGCTTATCTTTCTTTATTTTTTGCTTTTATTTTTGTTTGTTATAAATGAAAAGTTTTTGGTAGCACCAAAACCAATGTGTTTACTTTGGCAATTGTACACCAACTGGTGTGTGTGTGTGGTGTACAGAACATAGACTTCCTGACTCTGACATGCTAATCATCTGATTGGCTGAGGCAGAGACCGCTCCTGCTGCAATTCCGCTTATTCAGGTGATGGGATCACAGTCTTGTATTCCAGTAGCTAAAGGGTTACTGGCAGTGTTCTCACCTGGGGAGGTCATTACAACTGCTTGACTTGTAGTCAGCCATTTTTTTTTAAATCCCAAGAAAGCCACTCTCAGTCTAGCAACGCAGAGCAACAGGAATATTAAAAAAAAACTTGGAAGTAAATCACAGGTATGGGGGCACAATACTAACTAAAATATTTATTTTACATTGCAATCTACAACCATGCACCCTGACCCACAACCAGATTCTGTTTCTGCTTGATCAACACACAAAACCCCATCATGTAACAAGTCATCTTATAAAAGGCTGCAAGAAGCTGCTGGAAGGCTAGAAATGTTGCAACTGCACATATTGAATTTGGAGCTTGCTGTAAATCTAGGCATACACTAACTTCCTCTTACCTTGTCCTCTAAGGAACGCTCCTGCCCACTTGAATGGGCAGGCAGAGGGCACACGGAGCTGGAGGATACTGTTTCCTGTCATTTTGTGCGGCAGTCACACAGACCCAGTAGAACAGTGCTGGACCATGGACAGATAGGCCTGCCCCGGAAGCCTGCATCAGCAGTATGGATAATGCTCCTACTCACACATGTGCCATGGGATCCCAGGAAATGTACCTTTTACTGCAATCCCAGGGGATTTCACACAGCATCTCAAAATCAGAGACTCCAAGGCTGGGAACATTTTAAGGCTCATCCACAAAGCAATCTCCAGCCAGACTCCTCCTTACATTTCTTCTATAATCCAACTATATTAACTGTAACTTGTGGTCCCAGGTCCTGGGAAAAAAACACAGAGTAGCATTTTTTGGATGTTGTTTTCTATCTTTCTGTGCAGAAGCCACACAGAGGCAGTAGAATGGTGCTGGACCATGGGCAAGTTTAGGTGCCAAGCAAGCATGGCAGGAGCAGGATGGGGGGGGGGTAGGAGTGACTGAAATTCATCTTCTATCCTACACACCTGGCGCCCTCCACAGGGCACATGCTGCCAAACACCATTTGTCATTCTCCCCCTTTGTTGTCACCATCATTCTGACTGTTAGTAAAGTGGATATAAAAAAAACTATACGGCCTATACTCCTGTTAAAGTATACAGTACGTCCTGCTCCAGATAAGATTACTTACACTTGGGAATTACTCCGCCAGATGGTGCTGGACTGCAGAGACAGCGAAATTGGCTCCTCCCGGCCCCTCAAATACCCGGGACCTCCCACAAATCCCCAGCATTGAAAAGCAGTTAACGAGAAGCCGGGAGAATTTAACAGAACCAAACTAGTAACTATAACAATGATAACAATCACCATACAGGGGATCAAGGATAATGCAAAACCAAGGGTGGGGTGGAGCAGGACGTACTGTATACTCATAATATCAAGTCTACAGGTGAGTAATCACAGAATTGTATTATTCTTAGTATACAGTACGTCCTGCTCCAGATAAGATAACTTACACTTGGGGCATCCAATAGCAGTGTCCATAAGGTAGGGTGGGATCCCCAAAGGTAACAACAGACAGGTCAGACCACTGTCGCCTGCAGAACCTTGCGGACAAAAGCAGCATCAGCTGAGACCCTAACATCAACTTTGTAAAACTTTGAAAAGGTATAAACAGAAGACCAAGTAGCAGCCTTGCAAACTTGTTCAACAGAAGCTTGGTGCTGAAAAGCCCAAGAGGCACCAATAGCACGAGTGGAATGAGCAGTAAGGCGGAAGGGAGGATTCTTCCCCTTAACAGAATAGGCCTGAATCACAGCCCGACGGATCCATTTGCTGATAGTAGATTTGGCATGTGCCAAACCCTTCCTATGACCAGAAGGGACCACAAAAAGAGCATCAGTTTTTCTGAAAGGTGCAGTAGCCACCAGATAGTACTTCAGACACCTTCAGACACCTAACCACATCCAAAGAATGCAAAACCCTCTCCTTAGTGTTACTAGGATTAGGGCACAAGGAAGGAAGAACAATGTCCTGATTCAAATGAAAGGCAGACACAACCTTAGGCAGAAAATCTGGCTTGAAGCGAAACACCACCTTGTCCTGGTGTCTCTCAAAGTGGGGGGGCTGGATGGAAAGCGCCGCCAACTCACACGCCTAACAGTGGCGATAGCCACCAAGAAGACAACCTTGAGAGTAAGAATGGCCAGGGCAGCCTCCTGCACAGGTTCAAAGAGACACCCTGCAAGGCAGACAAGACCAAGTTCAATTCCCAAACAGGCAACATAGGCTTACGTGGGGGATGCACATGAGTAACCCCCTGGAAAAAAGTCCTAATCAGAGAATGCTGAGCAAAGGACCTCTGGAAGAAAACAGCCAGGGCAGAAACCTGACCCTTCAGAGTACTGAGTTGGAGCCCCAGCTCCAACCCATGCCGCAAGAACCCCAGGGTCCTGGGAATAGAGAACACACGACAGGGAAGAGACTGAGACTCACACCAGTCAATGTAGGCACGCCAAACCCTATAGTAAATGGAAGAAGAAGACTTCTTCCTAGCCTTTATCATGGTATCAACAACAGAGGCAGACAGCCCCTTCTCCATCAAGATGGAGGTTTCAGCAGCCAGGCCGTCAAAGCCAGAGTGTGTAAATTGGGATGGCGTAAGTGACCCTGAGTGAGTAGGTCTGGCACTCTGGGCAGAGCGTACCGATCTACTGCCAGCTGCACCACGTCTGCGAACCACACTCTTCTTGGCCACCTGGGGGCCACCAGTATTGCCGGCACCCCCTCCTGAGCTATCTTGCGCAGAACCCTGCCCAACAGGGGGAATGGAGGAAAGACATACAGTAGCTGAAAGTCCTGCCATGACATTGCATGACATTGCCAGAGCATCCGCGGCCAAGGCCAGAGGATCCTGAGACAGGGAGACAAAGGCCGGGAGCTTGTGATTGTGACGGGACGCAAACAGATCCACATCTGGTTGGCCCCAACGGTGACACAGAGATTGAAACACCCTGTTGCAGAGGGACCATTCTCCCAGGCGAGAGGTCCCCCTGCTCAAAGAGTCTGCCTGCAGATTCTCAACCCCCGGGGATGTACACAGCTGATATGCAGGGAACATTGTCCTCCGCCCAGGACAGGATCAGAGACCCTTCCTGGAGGGCCCTCTTGCTCTGGGTCCCTCCTTGATGATTGATGTAGGAAACCGCCGTCTGGTTGTCCGAGTGTACCTGAACAGGCAGGCCCGAAGGTGATGAGTCAAATGAGTCAGAACCAACCTGATCGCCCGCAGTTCCAGAATGTTGATAGGTGTGTGGGCCTCCTGAGGGCCCCACTGCCCTTGGAACTGCAGGGACTTCCAGAAACCCCCCCCCCCAACCTGTCAGACTGGCATCCGTGGTGAGCGTCTCCCAGCAGGGGGCTAGAAAGGATCTGCCCACCAACAGGTTCCTGGAGTCCAGCCACCACGAGAGGGACCGCCTGACTAGGGGGGAAAGCACAAGGACCTGGTCCAGGGACGCAGGATCCTTGTCCCATATTGACAAGAGGTGGCATTGCAGAGGCCTCATGTGGAACTGGGCATAAGGGACCGCCTCGAAGCACGCCACCATCAGGCCCACCAAGATAGCAGGAACTGAACCTGCGCAAGCAGACTTTCCACCTTCTGCTGAGGAAGAAAAATCCTTGCCTGAACTGTATCCAGATTCATTCCCAGGAAGGGAGTCACCAAGGAGGGAGACAGGGAAGACTTGGGATGGATCACCCAGCCAAAGGACTCCAGAGTGGACACTACCAGCTGAATATCCAACTCTGCCTGTTGTAGGGACTGGGAAGTGATGAGAATGTCGTCCAGGTAGGGCAGTACGTGGATGCCCTGAGACCTGAGCAGAGACATCACTCCTGCCAGCACCTTGGTGAACACTCTGGGAGCTCAAGTGAGACCGAAGGGCAATGCCACAAATTGGTAGTGCTGATCCTCCAGAGCGAACCTGAGGAACCTTTGATGACCTGGAAACACAGGAATATGAAAGTAAGCATCTTTGATGTCCACAGACGTCATGAAGTCCCCTGGACGCAGGGAACTGATGGCAGAGCACAGAGTTTCCATGCGAAAGCGCCTGCACCTGACAAATTTGTTGAGGATCTTCAAGTCCAGGATAGGCCTGACTGACCCATCTCTTTTGGGCACGGTGAAAAGGTTGAAATAGAAGCCCTTGCCCCTTTCTTGTAAGGGGACCTGACAGATGACCCCCAGCTCCAGAAGGCTTTGCACCACCAGAACTAGAGCCTGAGCTGACACAGGGTCCTGAGAAATCCGGGATCTGAAGAATCTTTGGGGCGGCCAGGCAGCAAACTCTTTCTTGTAACCGGAGGACACTACCTCCTGAATCCACCGGTCTGAGACATGAAGCCTCCAGACATGAGCAAAGTGCTGAAGCCGTCCCCCAACCCGGATGGGTGCGGGCGCCCCTTCATGCCTCAGGGGGCTTGGGAGAAGACTTAAGCTTGGAGCCCCAGGAGGCGCTAGGGCGACCATGTCCTCTGCCTCTACCCCAGAAATCTCCTCGGGCCCCTGTAAGGGAGACCCCCTTCCCATATCTGGCACCACGGTAGGGGGAAGAAAAGGAGCCCTGTCACCGAAAGGGCCGAGACTGCCGCCTGCGCTGGGGTAACCTGCCTCCCTTAGCCAACAGGTCCAGGCGGTCCCCAAACAGGCGTAGTCCTTTGAAGGGAAAACCAGTGAGAGCTTTCTTGGCAGCGTTGTCAGCAGCCCACTGGCGCAGCCAAACCGAGCGGCGTATAGCCACCACAAGGGCAGAGGTTCTGCCACACATCCTAATGGTATCATCCAAGGCAGAGAGGACAAAAGTCACAAAAACCTCACAACGAGAGAGTGCATTAAACTCCTCACTAGACACATCATCAGGGGCACCATCAAGGATACTTCTAAGCAGGGTCCTAATAGCCACAGCCGTAATGGCAGAGGCACAGACCGGGCGCAGCGCCGTACCCACACATGCAAAGGCATGGGATGCCAGCTGATCAATGTGCCGGTCCTCAGCATCCCGCAGTGTAGTAGAGTCAGGGGAATGCATGACAGAGGTGTTAGATAACCCTAGGACCAGGGCATCCACTTCAGGAGGGGATGACCAACGCTTCACCACATCAGCAGGAAAGGGATACCTCTTATCCCAACTGTTAGGTACACTGGGAAGCCTGCGAAGCCTGCTGGGACGCTCCCATTCCCTGAGCACAAGGTTATTAAAATGGGCCTGATCAGGAAATTCTAAACGTGGCTTAGCAGTATGAAACAATTCCCCCTGTTGCTTGGGGGCCGCAACCGGGGGAGAGAGACAGTACCTCAAAAATCTGAGCCAACAGCCTATCAGTATCATCTGGGGCCCAGGGGTCAGAGCCAGAATCATCATGACCCCTGGGCCTCTTATCAGATGACTCAGAGTCAGAGAATAACTCCCCTTCTTCCAAAGGGGTATAACCAGACAGTTCCAAAAACTCATCAGCTTCCATAGGGAAAAGAGTGACATCAGGCGTCAAGTGCCGCTTTTTAGCAGAGGCCTTACGCGCCAAGGTATTAGAAAGCAACTTCTCAACACTAGCCAGTCTGGAAGACACATCAGGCTGAGAATCCCCACTGGTATGCAACTCAATGGGAGTCAAATTTAAGCTTGGGGGAGTAGGTGAAGCCATACGTGGCGCAGGCCCAGCTACTGGCAGACCAGGCTGCAGCGCAAGCACCTGCTGGGCACAAGGTATACAGACCCGCACATTGTCAGCACCAATAGGGGACACCCCACAAGCTACACACCGCCAGGCTTGTCCCGAAGGAACCCCCAAGCACAGTGTCCTGAGAAGCCTCCATATGGTGATTATGGCGGCACAATAGGCCGATAGGGATTCACGCTATAAAAAGCAACCTGGGATGCCCCAATAGCCCGCTAGGGAAGTGGGAGTAATAACACTAGGCCTCACAAGTTTAATAACTAAATGGAGGGAGTAGGGCCGGGAGAAACCAATAGAGGTCGGCCCGTCTGAAAGACATAAGCAAAGATAACCCCATAAGTGACATGTATAATGACATAGGGTAAATAAAGCCACCCGCGAGGGCACTCACGGACCCCCCCCCCCCCGAGAGCTACAAGGGAGAGCGAGGGAGGACAGCGGGCACTTAACATAGGGCCCACCGATAGACAGGGGCAAGGGTCAATAGGGCGGGAGGGGCATCCCATAGAGGCTCACCATATGCCTATACCGCCTACCCTTTGGTGGGGGATTGCGGTGGAGCAGCGCTCCTAAGCACCTGACAGCGGTGCTGCCTACCGTCACCCGACCAGCGCAGCCAAGGCTGGGAGGCACATTAATAATGGACGGGTGGGAATAGTCCTACAGGGCCACAGGCTAATAGCCCGGCTCACCTGCGAGAAGAGAGAGCCATCTTCTTGTCCTTCGCAGTAAGCACTGCAGAGAAAATCTGGGGATTTGTGGGGGGTCCCGGGTATTTGAGGGGCCCGGGAGGAGCCAATTTCGCTGTCTCTGCAGTCCAGCGCCATCTGGCGGAGTAATTCCCAAGTGTAAGTAATCTTATCTGGACCAGGACATACTGTATACTAAGAATATCAGTACAAGAAGGATCATTTCAGTACTTTTTTCACTTTCAACGTGACCCAAGTTGTCCAATTCACTTGAAAAACAAACTGAAATCATTTAGAGGGGGGGAAATAAAATCAAAACTCAGTAAGTGTGAACACGATCTTATAATTACGGAAGTGGTTGTGATTGATTCGCCAGTCATATTTAAACTCGTGTTCAACAGTAGTCAGTACACAATTACCATCAATTTAAGTAATTCTGAATAATTACATTTAAAATCCAGCTTTTCTAGTTGGACAGTTTCTTAGTTTACAACAAAAGCCTTGGTCCATAAAAAGCTTACAAAACATAAAAGGGATTTAATTGTCAAAAAGCTTCAGTTAGAAGAAGAGTACAAAAAAAATATCCAAGGCATTAGATACCATGGCAAGAACTGGACTTCTCTCAAAAAAAAGGTAATTGATGAAAAAAAACAATTAGGACCAGGGCTTGTCAAGAAGCCTACAGCAACGATAAAGGAGCTGCAGGAACTTTTGTCAAGTACTTGGCAATGATTTGCCGAAACCTACTGTGCCCAGTATTCCAAAAATATGATATGGTCTGATGATGTTTTAGCCAAAAGATATGTTTGGTGAAAAGCCAACACTGTGCATCACCAAAAGAACACCATAGGGTAGGGTATTCTTAATAGTTTCAAATATTTTAGCATAAATCCCCCAGGTCTCTGCTAAAAAAACTGAAAAATGAAGAGAAATGTTACTGTTCAGCAAGCCTACTTCCACATCAAAAAGAATGGCACTGCCAGAAGAAGGTTAAAGTTTTGGAATGGCCCAACCAGAGCCCAGACTTGAATCCGATTGAAAATCTATGGGTTGAGCTGAAGAGCACACAGACAAAGGTTTGGAGCACTTTTGCAAGAAAGAGAGGGCAAAGTTTGCCAAGTCTAGATGTGCCACACTGATTGAATTTCAGGGCATTCAGTCTTGGCTAAGTGTTTTTCAGCAGTATTAGTTTAAGGATGTGCATATTTATGAAAGTACAATTATACTTCTTTATTTTTCCACCCTAAATGTTTTCATTTTGATTTTCAATTGACTCAAACAGATTACAGGTGACATTAAAGTGGAACAAAACCTTTCTTGGGCTCTCAGTTACCAATACCCGATTACCTTGGATGATTCTGTTGGCTCAGAGGTGCACCAGCTTTAAAAAAAAAAAAAAACACCACTGAAGCCCCACTCTTTGACACTTTTGAGATT
The DNA here is from genome assembly GCA_027917425.1 of Gastrophryne carolinensis. Lineage (NCBI taxonomy): Eukaryota > Metazoa > Chordata > Amphibia > Anura > Microhylidae > Gastrophryne > Gastrophryne carolinensis. Next base: position 271,549,397 of record CM051234.1, read on the forward strand.
GCCAATAGGCTGATCCCAAAAGTGCCATGTGACATTAATTAGCTGGCTGACCGCATCCCCGGCTCTTAAACTGGACTAGCCTGACAGCCTGGCACAGTTGGCAAAGAAAGGTAGCGGCCATTTTGGAGCTTCCTCTCCCAACTGACATAACTGAAATGCACAGTAACAGGAAGCCCAGATGACTTGCGGGTGACCTGGAAGCCCATGAGCCATCTTGTTTCTAAAATATACCCCAGCAGGTAATTTTTTTATGTGCAGCAATCTAAATTTCACCGGGGAGGGATGCATATGAGCACTGTTTGTTGTGTTGGGCTGATTTAATTAATTTTTGACCCTTGGTCCGCTTTAATGGCTGGCTGCCAGAGTGCGCTCACAGCTACGGGGTTGCCGGGGATGCGGACACCAGCTCACACAGCGGCACATGAGCCATTGGTAAAAGGTGAGTTTACTGTTGACCCCGGGGGTTTCACAAAGCAGGGCAGCACGATTTGAGAATTTTAGTTTTCACGGCCACACTGAAAGGATTTTGTGCCACTTTAAAGGTAAAAATGTCCTGAAATTATTTTTCTTGGTCTGATATTTTGCATGGCAAAACCTGGCATTTTAACTGGGGATATAGACTGTTTACATCCACTGTATCTTGTATGTGAAACATGCACTTTGTAATAGTCTGTTTATTGTATGTAATAATAGTGTAACAGTGGCCATTGTATGCATACGCACACACATGAAATTTTACCTCTTTCGTGAACACACCAGTGAATAAACTCTATATTGGCGACTAGACACAAATAAATTACACACCAGTGAATAAACTCTGTATCACAGGTGAATAACACACTAAGGGGCAGTGAAGTGCACATGTGACCGGAGCAGTGGGTGCTTGGGGAGCAATTAGGGGGTCTTGCTCAAGGGCAGTATAGTAATCAAGTGTACTGAGACCGGCTAAAAGATCTTGAATGGCCAAATGATAAAAACTCCCAGAGAACAAATGGGCAGAACAGCACATTGTTCATCAAAGATGTGGCTGGAGAACAGGTCAAAAATGGCAATGCTCGAGGGGGGGCGTGGCTCGACATGGCGGAGTAAGGTCGCAGGGGACAGGAGCTCCGCACCTAGGACCAGCAGAGCAGAGGCAGGACGGCCCGAAACTACCCTTGGAGCGGATGCCCAGGCGGGGTAAACTGCGGGGAGCACACGGGAAGGGGAGATCCCGAACCATACCTGCTATGTTCCTGTCCGGGGGCGCTGCAGGTAGAGAGCAGGCTGGGCGGAAGATGGCGGCCGCGGGAGGAGAGCAGCGCGCACGTGGGCGCGATCCGGCGGTGCGGCATGAAGGTGCTTTTGACAGCTCAAAGACCCCAGCAGAAGAGCCGTGCAGAGAAAGACGCGGGGAGGATGGAAGTCCACTCCCCAGCGCGGAGCTGAAAGGTCTGAATGTGGCAGCGGAGGTGCACTGCGGGGCGGACGGGACGAGAGGAACAACCGGCGGTCAACAGGTGGGTCGCACGCCCCGTCCTCCCCCTGACCCCCACAGCAGGATGACGGGTTCCCCACACTTTACAACACAGGAGGGAGCTGAGCGAGGGGGTGGGGAGAGGGGCGATGCCCACCACGCCACAGCCCTGGCCACAGCAATGCAACCATGTGACACTGCATTCTTGCAGAGGAGCTCTGCCAGCCCGGATTCTCCCCCACGCAGCCTAGCAGCGCGCCCTCTGCCCCCGTGCCAGCAGACAGGGGGTTGTACCTCCCCACAAATAGAGAAGCTACCGTCATGCGCCAGCTCGCTGGCGGGCACCCCGTCTCCCCAGCTAAGCCCACAACTAACGTGGCAATCCAGATCTGGCAGTCCGGAGGGGGATCCGATGACCTTGAGGGATGCCCCTGGCCCGAGTAACCCCTGGAGTGCAGACGCAGATGCCCCATTACAGATGTCCCAGGCGGGAAACATACTGCTGATCCCCCAGCTGAACCCGTGCCCTCCCTCACTGGAGAGAGATTCGCCGTCGGCCCCCATCCTGAGCTTGCCACCGCGTACCATAGGCAATGCGGAGTCCTTTTCACCACATAGCATGTCCACAGCTTTTCCAATAGATCTCCTGTCGCACACCATTGCGGAAGCGGTGAGAGTCAATATCAAGGAAGCCCTACGGGGGCTACCAACGCGTGGGGACTTTGACGGATACGTTTCCAGGATGGAGGGCACCATTAAGAGAGAACTGGCGGCATTGCAGGGCTCGGTGGCGGAGGTCACGGAAAGAGTGGATGGGATGGAGGCCTCCCACAGAGCTTTGGAGACACGCCTGACGGATCTGGAGCAGCAGCAGATCCAGACCAAACGCCTTCTAGCTGATTTATCTCTGGCCCACGACGACTTGGAGAACAGGGGCCGCAGGAATAACCTACGCCTCCGAGGGGTGCCTGAATCAGTGGAGCCGCGAGACCTCCTGGAAGCAGTTACCTCTATATTCAACGAGCTCCTCGACCTCCCCCGCACAAATCATATAGAGATGGATCGGGTGCACAGAGCCTTAGGCCCTCGGCCGCTGGACCCAAACAGGCCTAGAGACATTGTCTGTAGAGTGCACTTCTTTAAGGTCAAAGAGGATATACTCCGACGGGCTTGGGAGAGAGGTCCGATCAGATACAAAGGCGCCCAGGTGTCCATCCTACAAGACCTCTCTCGGAGGACACTACAGATGAGGAAGCTCTTAAAACCCTTGCTGGACGCTATCCAAAGCCGGGGGGCATCTTACAGGTGGGGCCACCCGTTCCAGTTACTGGTGCGGAGGGGGGGGAATGTGTTCACCCTCAAATCGCCCGGGCAGTTGCCGGATCTGTTTCACTTCTTGGAGATTGAGAACGTTGATGTCCCGGACTGGACGACACCCGACTTGGGAATATACAGCGGGCGGCTGCCACAGCGACCAGGAGGAGGCCCCAGGGGTGAAAGGGGAGGCATGAGGGGTCGTAGAAGGTGAAGCTTCAGGGTCCTGCTCCCCGCGCGGCGCTCTCGCTTGACTCCGGCCTAGCCTCACAACCCCATTCTCTGTTGTCCTTGTTACCCAGAGGCGGGTGGGGTGGCGGGGGCGTCGCGGGGGGTGCTGGTGGTGACCGGTGGGAAATGCCCGCCGCCGGGGGGCTCCAGCCTCGCCTGCCGTCCCGTCACTGTTTGAGGGGCCGGGATCCGGCTTGGGCCCCCTATTTGCAGATTTCTGTTTGTGTTGAGAATGTTCTCCCTTAAAATGTTAAAGTTGCATGCATAAAGTTAATTAGCAGTGTTTCTAGTGTAAACTGACGCTCCTATGGAGACCCTCAGAGCGGGAGGTCTCCTTTTGAAATGTTTATGCCGCATGCCTAGGTTTAATTGGAAGTGTTTGACGCGTTTCCTGACGCCCCCGTGGGGATCCCCGGCTTGGGCCTCGGCCGGGTTGAGCCGCTGAGCGAGTTGACAGCTGATCTAGTAAAATCCCTAGTGGGTCCTGCCTCGCTGGGTGGCTACAAACCGGGTGCGACTCCCAACCCACTGAACGTAAGCCTAGTCTTCCAACCCCCCTAACACTCGGTGCACCCCTCTGGGGAAGCCTTCGGCCTTCTCTAGACGGGAACTAAATTTGCACAGGGCCTAGCGGCCTGTGGGAGAGGGGCTTCCTTTGGAACCCCCCTCCTTTAAAAAAGAAAAAAAAAAGGCACCGTTTCCGGGCTACGCCGCTAGGCGAGTAACCGGCGGACTACTAGCTAGTCCAAAGCTTTCCCCCCTATTACCCGAATCCTCCCCCCTTAAGTGCTCGCGCACAGTCTTGTGGAGCTTGGCGCCTCTTCCCCGTGCACTTTCCCCCTCCCACTAGCCTTCCCTCTCCCACCCCCCACCCCCATTGGCGTGTGGGACCGGTCAAGAGACGAGCCGCACCACCATACAACAGCACGCTGAAGTAGTTATTCCCCGGTGGCGCACTCAGCCTAACATGGGCTCAATTAAGATAGTCTCCCTAAACGTTAAGGGTCTTAATACCCCAGAAAAGAGAACCATCTTGAGGCAAGAGCTGCATAGATGCAAAGCAAAGATTGCTTTCTTACAAGAGACGCATTTCAAGAGAGATGCGGCTCCTAGGCTCGGTAGCAAACAATTCGCACACGTGTTCACTAGCTGCGCGGCTGACACCAAAAAGAAGGGAGTGGCGATCATGTTAGCACGGGACTTACCCTTCACCTTAAAAGAGGTCTGGAAGGACGAATCGGGAAGGGTGGTACTAATCAAAGGGTTGATCAATCAAAGAATGTATACGCTGGCTTCTATATACGCACCCAACCAAGGCCAGATTCAATTCCTAAAAAGCACATTGGATAAGATAGATAAGTTTATGGAAGGAGATGTAATACTGGGGGGGGACTTCAACTTAACCATGGAACCCCTACTAGATTCTTCTGTGGGCAGATCAGCGATCTCACAATTGGCTTTGAGATCGCTGAGGTCAAAACTACAGAGCATGCAGCTGGTGGATGCGTGGCGCACCAGAAACCCGGGAGCACGAGACTACTCTTTCTACTCTCATGTTCATGGGACGTATTCCAGGCTGGACTACATCTGGATCTCACATAGACTGCTGAGCCAGGTCACAGGAGACGGGATCTACCCAACTTCCTTCTCCGACCATGCCCCGGTCTTCCTGGATCTCGATCTAGTAGCCAGACCCCCATCCCCCTCGTCGTGGAGACTGAACGAGTCTCTCCTGCAAAACGCGGTGGTGCTACAGGATGTGAAAGAAGGTATTGAGACTTACTTTAGGCTCAACGACAACGGGGAAGTCTCTCCGCTAACGTTGTGGGAGGCACATAAAAGCGTGATAAGGGGAATCCTGATCAGTCATGGGGCAAGGCTCAAAAAAGAAAGATCGACCCAAATAGCAAAGCTCACCGAAAAGGTCAAGCATTTAGAGCTGTCCCACAAACAGTCTGAGGCAGTAAAAGTTCTCGGGGAGTTAACACAAGCAAGGGAGGCACTCAACACCCTTCTGAGACAAAAGGCCAAACACGTAATTAAGAGATGTAAACGCACATATTACGAGTATGGCAACAAAAGTAGTGCTTTATTGGCTAGGGCACTAAGAGAACAGCAATCCCAGAACTTCATTGCGGAGATACTGGACAGCAGTCAGCGGTCACAACATACCACGGAGGGGATAGCAGACACTTTCAGAAAATATTACACGGGTCTGTACAACCTGGATGGGGGGTCAGCAGCGCGGACGCGCCCAGGCAAAATAGAGGAGTATATAAGGGCGTCCGGTATGCCGACGATCACAGAGGAGATCGCGTCATCTCTGGAGGACCCGATCGGGATGGAGGAACTGCGGGAGGCAGTTAAACAGACCCCCTCAGGGAAGGCCCCGGGACCCGATGGTTATTCTGCAAAGTATTATAAAACCTTTACCCCAATACTAGGCCCACAAATGTTAAAAGCCTGGAATTCGATAACGGACTCAGAAGTTCCGGGCTTATTTTCAAACAGAGACCTAGAAGCCCACATCTCTGTCCTGCACAAGCCGGGGAAGGACCCTCTGTCATGCAAGAGTTACCGCCCCATCTCTCTTCTCAACGCGGACCTAAAGTTGTACGCGAAGATCCTGGCCAATAGACTGGCGCCGATAGTGGCCCAGGTGGTCCACTTGGACCAGACAGGCTTCGTGCTGGGAAGAGAGGCAAGGGATAACGTGGTAAGGGCCCTTAGTGCGGTGTATGCAGTGCAGAAATCCGACATGCCTCTGATGCTCCTGTCAACGGATGCGGAAAAAGCCTTTGACAGGGTGAGCTGGCTTTTCCTAAAAGAGACCCTCCGGCATATAGGCCTCGGGGACAACATGAGGAAGTTTATTGGAGCACTGTACACATTGCCCTCAGCCAGGGTCAAGGTCAATGGCCATCTTTCCGCCTCGGTCCCCATCCGCAACGGAACACGCCAAGGTTGCCCCCTGTCCCCTCTACTGTTCGCCCTGACCCTGGAACCATTCTTGTGCAGAATCAGGGATAGCGCGGACGTGGGGGGCCTAGAGTCCGGAGGAGACATCCATAAGGTCGCTGCATACGCAGATGACCTCCTTTTTTTCATCTCAAACCCCACCATTACCCTGCCTGTCCTGATGAAGGAATTTGAGGTCTACGGACGGCTGTCCTTCTTTAAGATCAACTTTGAGAAATCTGAAGCTCTGAACGTGTCGCTCCCTGGGGACGTGGCCAGGAATCTCCAGCGGACTTTTACATTTAAATGGGCTGGATCCTCGATAAAGTATCTAGGCACTCAGTTGCCGAGCCGGTTGTCGAGGGTCCTAGAATTGAACTTCCTGCCCATGTCCCAGAGAATAAAAGCAGATCTAGAGAGATGGGATTCCCCCACCTTCTCATGGATGGGCAGGGTAAATATAATCAAAATGTCAGTTTTACCAAGACTCCTATTCCTATTTCAGGCCCTCCCGATTAATGTCCCTGCGCACTTCTTCAAGAACCTAGATAAAGTCCTGATGGGGTTTGTCTGGCAGAAAAAGAGAGCCAGGCTTAAGCGGCAGTTATTAAGCAAACCCAAACACCTAGGGGGTATGGCGATGCCAGACGTTCAATTATATTGGGTTGCCTCCCATCTGCAGAGAGTATGCGAATGGCACACTTGTAAAAATACAAAGAGGTGGGTCCAACTAGAACATTCACTGGCACTGGCCCCACTAGATACAACAGTATGGAATAGGGAAGTTTATATGTCGGGGTTGAGATCACACCCAACAGTGGCTGCCACATTAGAGGTCCTACGGCGTCACAGGAAGTATTCGGAAATCTCTCCCTGGCCTTCCCCCATGATCGCACTGATGGGCAACCCTCCGCTCCTGGCAGAGCGCTCTAGGACGGCTTATAGGGAATGGGGAAGGATAAGCCAGCTGAGGGGCGGCGATCTGTTGTCGGAGAGGGGATGGGTTTCTCTGGGGGATCTAAGGACTAAACTAGGGAACAGGGACCTGGACCCCTGGACCCTTCTCCGATTCCAGTCCATTCTGTCCCGGATGGGCTACAGCAAGGAAAATGTTAGAGGGCACACAGAGTTTGAAAATATTTGCCTGGAGGGTCAGCCGTACCCTCACCTGATCTCTAAACTATACTCATTGCTCATAAGCGATCAGGTGGCTCCCCCGTCATTCTGGAGAGATTGGGAAACTGACCTGGGCAGGACATTGGGGGAGAAAGAGAGGAATAAAATAGCAACCCTGGCACACAAGTCCTCGGTAGCAACAAGAGTCCAAGAGGTCAACTACAAACTGCTGACGCGTTGGTATTACACCCCAGATAAAATGGGCAAGATGTTCAACACAGCAGACCCAAGCTGCTGGAGATGTGGGGAGGATAGGGGGACGCTGTTTCACATTCTCTGGACATGCCCCAGAATTCAGGAATACTGGGAGACGGTCCTGCCCATTATCTCGCGGCTTACTGGGGAGCAGGTAATGGGAGACCCAGCTCAAGTCCTACTCCACTCAACAAAGGCCCCGATAGGGAAATACAAAAAAACCCTGTTGATCCACTTACTGAATGCCGCCAAGCAAACAATACCCAGGCTATGGAAACAGAAAAAAGCCCCCTCTGTTAGGGATTGGATGAGGGAAGTTATGAACGTCAGAGAGATGGAGGATCTGACGCTATCCTTACATGACAGAGATGAGCAGTATAGAACCACCTGGCTGCCATGGCTAATATATGAAGAATCAGCTGAATTTAGGAGCCTGTTTGAGCAATAGCACGTGTGGCGTGGTCGAGCTGCAGGCTCGCCCTGGTCCACACAGGCAGAGGAGAACCCAGGTTCACCCATGGGCCATCAGTCGAGGGAGGGATATGGTGAGCGCCAGGCCGGAAGCCGCGTCCCACACGCCATACATTGCCCCCTTTCCCCCCTTTCCCTTCCCCCTTCCCCACCTATTCATGTCCCTAGTGTTGCTTACCTCCCTCCACCCTCCTGGAATTGGACGGCTACACCTCGTGCTGCAAAGAGTTATCTACAGTTGGATAATAGCATGTTAGAATGCACTTGCTAGATGCGGGATGAGCCTCACCCTACCAGGATATTCCAGAACGACATGTTATATGCCGATGGCTTATAGGGGAAAGCCTCCCCCATTTAGAAAAAGTGTACCGGCGTCTGTAGTTAGCTCACTAATGTTATGATCTACATGCTTTGTAGGCGGTGTTCCAGGATGCCTTTCCTTTCCCCTATAGGTCTTGTAATGTGAGTTTAAATGTCTGTATTTTTTAAAAAACTGAAAAACCTTTAAATAAAGATTATTAAAAAAAAAAATGGCAATGCTCAAACCAGAGAGCAAATGTACTGAATTCTTACAAAAATGAGGACACTGGCATTCGTAAAGATTTAGCTACATGGGCAGCCAGGTGCAGACAGCAGATATATAGACGAGGAAGAAGACCGTGTTATGCAAATTAGTTTAGAGGCCAGTAACTTTTAGTGAGCACTCTTTAGCAACAGATTCAATTTAGAAGCATCTACCAGAAGCAATTTCAGTTCTGATAAAAGGTTCTATAAAAATCACAGTAAATCTGGTTTTCAGGCTTGTGTAATAGAAGCACATCTGAATTACTGTATGCGGAAAGGACATGATTAGCCAAATCAAATATTGCCCCCTGCTCTTTGCAAGAAATTTACTACATAAACTGGGTGAATCAATGGCAAATACATGGATAAGAGCAAATCTAAAGTACAACTCTATTCCAGAAATGTGCAACTCCTTCATGAATACTAATTTTATTCTTTTCCATTTATAGGATGCTTTAAAGGAAAAATACAATTCTGTGAAACTCACCTGTAGAATTGTTTTTGGATACATCCAGTCCAGGTCGTCCCAATATCCTTACGACTGGGTGTTCGCCCATAGGGGGCGCTCGACTGCAAGATCAAAGATGTAGCTCCTCCCGGCAGCTGTCCCTCTATAATTCCCCAGTGGTTAAAAAGCAGTATTCAACAAAGAGGACAGGTCGGGAGGCCTAATAAACCATGTTACTTCACATAGCTTCAGCTTGTACTCTCTCTAAGCAAAAGGTTAGAAAAATAAAAAAAAACTGTGTCTTATGAAAATGGTTGATCACCATAACAGGCAAACAGGACATAATGAACACAAGAGTGGGGTGGGACGACCTGGACTGGATGTATCCAAAAACAATTCTACAGGTGAGTTTCACAGAATTGTATTTTTCCCTACATCCAGTCCAGGTCGTCCCAATATCCTTACAACTGGGATATCCAAAAGCAGTGTCCCCAGTGCAGAACAGCATGTAGTTCATTTCACTACCGCCTGAAGCACCTTTCAGACAAAAACAGCGTCAGCTGAGGCCCAGACATCCACCTTATAAACTTAACAGAAGTATGAACAGAAGACCAAGTTGCGGCCTTACAAACTTGTTCCACCGATGCCAGGTAATACTTTATGGCTCTGACCACATCCAAAGCATGGAGGGTCCGTTCTTTGGAATTAGCCGGTGCTGGACACAAGGAAGGTAAGACAACTTCCTCATTAAGGTGAAAAGGAGAAAGGACCTTAGGCAAAAAAAATCAGGTTTAAAGCGAAAAACCACCTTATCCCTATGCAGCTCAAAGTAGGGTGGTTTATACAAAGCGCGGCCAGCTCTGATACACGACGCACTGAGGTGATCGCTACCAGAAAGAACGCTTTGAGAGTCAACATAGACAATGCAGCATCGCACAATGGCTCAAAGGGAGGACCCTGAAGAGCAGAAAGTACTAAATTCAAGTCCCATACCGGTAACACTGACTTACATAGTGTCCGGAAATGGGTAACTCCCTAGAATAAAGTCTTTATCAACCTATGGTTGGCAATGATCTCTCTAAAAAGCTGGCTAAGGCCAAGACCTGACCCTTGAGGGTGCTCAGCTGGAGACCCAAGTCTAAGCCGTGTTGTAAAAACTCCAGAATCCTAAACATAGCAAATTTTCGGCAAGGAAGGCTCTCGGCCTCGCACCAAGCGATATAGGCCCGCCAAACTCTTTAGTACATCATGGAAGAAGACTGCTTCTGTGCCTGAATCATTGTCTGCACAACCGTGGCCGATAACCCCTTCTCCGTCAGGATTGAGGTTTCAATAGCCAGGCCGTAAAAGCCAGCGTCCGTAAATTGGGGTGCCACAGCGACCCCTGTGCGAGAAGCCCTTGGTCGTCGGGCATGATGTAGTGATCTATTGACATCTGGACTATGTCTGCAAACCAACTCCTTCTGGGCCAGTGAGGAGCCACCAAGATGGCTGGTACCGCTGCCTGGGCTATCTTGCGCAGCACTCTGCCCAGGAGCGGAAACGGAGGGAATACATACAGAAATTTTAACTCCATCCAAGTGTCTGTTGCAATGGCCAGAGGATCTCGAGAGGCAGACGAACCTTGGAAGCATGTGATTGTGTCTGGACGCAAACAGATCCACGTCCGGCTGACCCCAGCGGAGACACAGAGCGTGAAAAGTCTCGCTGCTGAGAGACCATTCCCCCAGGCACAAGGCACTCCTGCTCAGGGAGTCTGCCTCCTGGTTTTCCACCCCGGGGATGTAGACCGCCGAGATGCAGGGAGCATTCTCCTCTGCCCAAGTCAGAATCTGGGTTACCTCCTTGAGGGATCTCCTGCTCCGAGTCCCTCCCTGGTGGTTGATGTAGGCGACAGCCGTCCGATTGTCCGAGTGAACCTGGATCGCACGACCTCTTAAGAGGGGAGTCAAGCGTTGAAGCACCAACCGGATCGGTCTCAGCTCCAAGAGATTTATGGGCAAGCGGTTCTCCTGCGGACCGCACTGACCCTGGATCTTCTGGGTCTACCAAACACCTCCCCAGCCTGTCAAGCTGGCATCCGTGGTAACTATCTCCCAATGGGGAGTCAGAAAGGACTTGCCCACCAACAGGTTCCGCGAGTCCAACCACCACAAGAGGGACTGCCTGGCCGGGGGGGGGGGGGGTCAGTGAAAAGCCTTGTTCCAGGGACTCCTGGGTCCGATTCCAACCGGTCAGCAGGTTTAATTGAAGAGGTCTCATGTGAAATTGGGCGAAGGGCACTGCCTCGAAGCATGCCACCATTAGGCCCACCAATCTCATCCTTAGACGTACCGACGGCTGCTGACAAGACAGCAAGGCCTGCACCTGCGTTTGGAGACCCAAAACCTTCTGCTGTGGCAGAAAAACCTTGACCTGAGCGGTGTCTATCGTCATTCCCAGGAAGGATCTCACTGTTGAGTGAGTGACAAAGGACTTGGGGTAATTGATTACCCAGCCGAGGGCCTCCAGAGTTGACAACACCATCCGAGTATCGCTCTCGACCTGTTGAAGGGACTGGGCCGCAATCAGCAAGTTGTCCAGATAGGGTAACACACGAATACCCTGACTCCTCAGGCATGATGCCCGCAAGCACCTTGGTGAACACATGGGGGGCTGAGGATATCCCGAATGGAAGTGCTACAAACTGGTAATGCTGATCCTCCAGAGCAAACCTCAGGAACTTCTGATGTCCCTGGAAAATTGGGATGTGCAGATAAGCATTCCTGATGTCCACCGTGGTCATGAGGTCGCCGGGCCGAAGCGATTTCACTGCCAACCGCAAGGTTTCCATGCGGAAAGGTCTGACTCTTACAAACCTGCTGAGACCCTTCAGGTCCAGGATCGGTCTTAGAGTTCCGTTCTTCTTGGGAACCGTGAACAGGTTGGAGTAAAATCCCTGACCCTGTTCCTGCCGGGGTACAGGGCAAATCACACCTATCTGCAGGAGGTGTTGCACAGCCGTTCTCAAAGCTTGAGCCTTTAGCGGGTTTTAGGATATCCTTGAACGGAGGAATTGTGTGGGCGGCCTGGCTGCTAGCTCTATCTTGTAACCGGAGGACACTACCTCCTGAATCCACCGATCCGAGACGTGACGTCTCCAGATCTGAGCAAACAGCATAAGCCGTCCCCTCACCCGGACGGGGGAGGGCTCCCCCTCATGCCTGAGAAGGTTTGGCAGGGGGCTTGGACTTAGCTCCCCATGAGGGGTTGGGTCGGCGGCGGGACCTACCTCTGCCCCAGGTATCTCTGCGGCATTTCTCTGGAAATGAAGAACCTCTTCCTCCTCAAAAGGAACGAAAGGAAGAGGGGTTCTGAAAGGACCGAGCAGGCTTCCTTCTCTGAGGGAGTCTGCCATCCTTGACCAAAAGGTCCAGGCCCTCCCCAAACAGCCTGCTACCCACAAAAGGGAGATTTGTGAGAGACTTCTTGGCAACTGCATCAGCCGACCACTGCCTCAGCCAGAGCGAACGGCGGAGAGCAACAAGCAAAGCCAGTAACAACAAAGCCAATGAAATCCAAGCAAGCCTTGAGTTCCTTATACTCCTCAGCCTGCTTGCGAGCCTTAGCTCTAGCCACAAGGTCTCTCACCTTTCTCCTGTTGGCTAGTGATACAATTGCCGAGGCGCACACAGGACGAAATAGGGCACCAGCAAAGGTGAACGCATGGCAGACTGCTGATCCATGCGCTTGTCTGCAGGGTCACGTAAGGAAGCATTGTCAGGTGACGGCATAACAGTAGTGTTGACCAAGCCTGACACGCAGGATCCACCTCGGGAGGGTGACACCATAACCGAACCAACTCATCAGGGAAGGGATACCGCCTATCCAGGCCCTTAGGGACCAACGGCAACTTGTTAGGCCTTTCCCATTCCTTAATCATGTTAGAAAAGTGGGGCTGCTCCGGGAAGACCCGCCTTTGCCTCTCAGGCCAAAATAAATCACCCTGCTTCCTCTTAGCCACTCTGGGAGGAACAATGTGTAGGGTATCAAACACGGAGGAGAGCAAATTCTCTGTATCATCCGGGAGCCAAGAATCCTTGTCCAAGGAGGAACCAGAAATACTGTCATTGTCAGAAGAATATTCCACCTTTGAGCGAGAATCATCTGGTAACTCACCTTCCTCCGCAAAACCCAAGCAATCAAAAAGATCATCATCATCCAAGTAAATTGGCTCCAGATGCAGCTTCTTCCTCGAGGCTTTCTTAGGGGCTGTCAACAAGATCTGCCTTGCGAGACTGGCCAGGCTATGCGCAAAGTCAGTATGAGACCCCTTGCTGGCTCCCCCTTCACTAGGGGCTGAATGCAGCAGCGGAGGGTCCGGAGAGGCCGATGGTAATACAGGGCTAGGGTCAGGGATGACCGCCCGCTCATGGTCCAAAATAATGCCTCTGGCGCATGTGGTACAAACAGTGCTGAATCCACCCAGAGGATTCCTTCTGCACAAGGGGCAGAGCCTGTCCTGCCCAAATGGGGCCCCCAGCTCACTATCCCCTGATGCCTCCATTATGGTGATTTAAAACAGTAAAATTCAATAAGGCTACAAGACTCTACTGGCCTAAGCCTATAACGATCCCTCTTATTAAAAAGGGGGACCAAGAGGAACCACAACCTTCAACCATAGCCCACGATCTAGGCAGAAGAAGAGAAAGAGAGCCCCTGGTCAGCCTTGGCATAATACAAATGGCAGAATCAATGCAGCAAAAAGAGGGACTCACAATACCGACAGTAGGGATCCCCGCAGCGTCCGCAACCAGAAGGCCCGAGCTTGATCTCAGCAGCAGCAGACAGCGTGTCCGGCCCAGTTAGCCTCCAGAAGGATCCTAGGGGGCTTCGGCGCTGGCGCGACGTCAGCAGCGTGCCGGGCTCAGCCCCCTCCGCGGCGCAAGAGGAAGCCCACCCCCTTCAGCGCTGCTCAAGACTGGCCCATAATGGTGACGACGGCGCCTGTGCGAGGGCCGCCGCATGTACAGCGCGATCACGCACTCCCTCCGTCTCTCCACAGACAGCGCCACACAGGCGGGGATGCGGCGGAGGCCCGCTGGACGCGACGGCCGAGAGGCACGAGTTCCGGGCAGCCGACGAGGGAGCACAGGGAGGTGAGCATAAAGCCAGACCACTCCTCGCTGAGCCAGCAAAGCACAGTAAAACACTGTAAAACACAGTTAAAGTACACCAAAATAAAGCTTGTGGACAGGAAGGGATACATACAAAAAATATACATAGTGGTTCCCCCTCAGGCTCACCATAAGCCTGTGGCCGGCTACCTTTTAGTATAAGGTCTGCGGCCCAGAGCCTAAGCTCTGTCGAACGCCACAGACCCCGGCGTTCACCCTACCGTCACGGATCCCGTAGCAGCCAAAGTCTGTGAGGCACGGATGGGTCAAAAGGGATGCATGGAAATAGAATCTGCAGCGGCCGACGGGCTAGGTGGCCCAGCTCTGCTGCCAATATCTGAGAGAGAGTGCCAACGATCTTATGCAGCCAAACTGCAAGATGAACAACTGGGGAATGATAGTGGGACAGCTGCCTTTATAGGGAGCTACATCTTTGCGCCCCCAGTCGTAAGGATATTGGGACGACCTGGACTGGATGTAGGGACTGGATGTAGGAAAAATTCCCATTTTGTCAAGTTTTTGGCCTGTTGCCTTATTGTTTTCCTCTTTTGGAATCTAAAATAAACATTTGTGTTAGGATTGTGTCCCAAGACCTGCGATTTACTTATCCGCAGACTGTTTTCACGACTACGAGTCCCACTATTCTTCCAAAGCAACAGGTGAGCTCTTTAGCAGCTTTGTCTAAGTCTAAGCATTAGATGACCTTTCCAGCTCAGAACCCCATCATTAACCCTTTTGCTACTAGAAAACAAGACTGTGATCCTTTCAAACTGAAGAACTTGAATTTCAGCAGAATGGGTTAAACCAGTCACCCATGCCTTAGCCAATCAGAAGTCTAAGATATGTACTCGAAATCTCCAGTTGCAAACAAATAGAAAAATGAAAAAAATAGCACATTGAAGACCTGATTTTGCCACACAATAATGTAAACTTTTAAAAACGCCATCAAAAGTGGAATTAGTGTTTAATAAAACAGACTAGTGTCAATTAACCAGAGAAGGATCTCATATCAGGGAATGATTGTCAGACATAAGTTTCTCCAGAAGAATATCTTTTTGCTATTCAAACCTTTAAAGCAGGCCTAGTGTTGTGGGAAACCCTGGAGACCAATTAACTTTCCCCAGGGCATCCCAATTTGGGATGCCACACTGTGTGAAACCCCCTCAATCACACAATCCCACACCAGGTTTACAAGCTGCATCCCCAGCATCTCCTGGCTGAGGCGTGCCCGGAAGCACAGCCATTCAGATAGGCTGGGAATATTGGGAATGCAATCCACATTCTCTATGCCAGTATCTGTGTGTAAACAGAGCTGTATGTCATGCATTAATATGCATAATTGAATGGGAGTCTGCTCCTGCACTGTGGGACCAGCTGAAAGGTGAGTTTTGAGGGCGATCTGAGTTTCACACACTATGGCATCCCAAATTGGGAGGCATCAGGGACAAGGACCTATCAACAGGATAGTAAAAATCTTGGTGACATGTCCACTTTAAGCAAACTTCTTCAAATTGGATATTTAAAAATACAATTCTGTGAAATACTCACCTGTAGAATTGGTAATATATGCATACAGCACGTCCTGCTCCAGATGTAGTAATTACATGTGGGTAATCCTCCGCCTGAGGCGCTGTTCACTGCAGACATGTAGAAAACAGGCTCCTCCCGGCCCTACATATACCGAGGGACCTCCCACAAATCCCCAGCATTGAAAAGCAGTGAAAAGGAGAAGCCAGGAGAAACCAACCACCCAAAAACTGGCAATAATAGTAATGATAACAATCACCAAACAGGGGATCCAGAACAACGTGAACCAGGGTGGGTTGGAGCAGGACGTGCTGTATGCATATAATACCAATTCTACAGGTGAGTATTTCACAGAATTGTATTATTCTAGGCATACAGCACGTCCTGCTCCAGATGTAGTAATTACATGTGGGACATCCAATAGCAGTGTCCGTAAAGTAGGGTGGGATCCCCAACAGAAAAGGCAACAGCAAGCAGTTTAAACTACTGCCGCCTGCAAAACCTTGCGGCCAAACACAGCATCACCAAGTAGCAGCCTTGCAAACTTGTTCCACAGAGGCCTGGTGCTGAAAATCCCAAGAAGCCCCAACAGCTCGAGTAGAATGAGCAGTAAGACGGAAGGGGGGAGACTTCCCCTTAGTAGTATAGGCTTGAACCACAGCTTGATGAATCCATTTACTGATGGTAGACTTGGCGAGAGCCAAACCCTTCCTAGGCCCGTGAGGCACAACGAAGAGAGCATCAGTCTTCCTGAAGGCCTTAGTGATAACTAGGTAATACTTGACGCACCTAACCACGTCCAAGGAATGCAAAACCCTTTCCTTAGGGTTACTAGGGTTAGGGCACAGAGAAGGAAGCACAATATCTTGATTCAAATGAAAAGCAGACACCACTTTAGGTAGAAAGTCTGTCTTGAAGCGGAACACCACCTTATCCTGGTGTCTCTCATAGTAGGGAGGCTGAATAGATAAGGCAGCCAACTCAGACACACGCCTAACAGAGGTGATAGCTACTAAGAAGACAACCTTGAGCGTGAGAACAGCGAGAGCAGCCTCCTGAATAGGCTCAAAAGGAGCACCCTTGCAGGGCCGATAAAACCAAGTTTAAATCCCAAACAGGTACCATAGGCTTGCGAGGGGGACGCACATGAGTGACCCCCTGAAAAAAGGTCTTGATAAGAGGATGCTGGGCAAAGGTCTTCTGAAAGAAGATAGACAGGGCCGAAACCTGGCCCTTCAGAGTACTAAGCTTGAGACCTAAGTCTAGACCATGTTGTAAAAACTCCAGCACCCTAGAGACTATAAATTCCCGGCAGGGAAGAGACCTGGACTCACACCAGTCAATGTAAGCACGCCATACTCTATAACAGACAGCAGCAGAAGTCGTCTTTTTCCTGGCTTGCACCATAGTAGCCACTACAGATGCAGACAAACCCTTTTCCATCAGGATGGAGGTTTCAACAGCCAAGCCGTCAAAGCCAGAGTTAGTAAATTGGGATGGCGTAGTTAGAAGATCTGGCAACCTTTGCTGATCGTACTGATCTACTGCCATTTGAACCACGTCTGCGAACCACACTCTTCTTGGCCACCTGGGGGCCACCAGAATCGCGGGTACCCCTTCCAGAGCAATCTTGCGCAGAACTCTGCCCAGAAGGGGAATTGGTGGAAACACATACAGGAGCCGAAAGTCCCTCCAAGACATGGACAGGGCATCCGTGGCCAGAGCCAGAGGATCCTGAGACAGGGATACAAAGCTCGGGAGCTTGTGATTGTGACGGGACGCAAACAGATCCACATCTGGCCCACCCCAACAGTGACACAGGGACTGAAATACCCTGTTGCAGAGGGACCATTCCCCCTGACGGGACGACCCCCTGCTCAGAGCATCTGCCAGCAGGTTCTCCGCCCCCGGAATGTAGACAGCCGAGATGCATTGGACATTGGCCTCCGCCCATGTTAGAATCAGAGAAACTTCCTGAAGAGCCCCCTTGCTCCGGGTCCCTCCCTGATG
Organism: Gastrophryne carolinensis; assembly: GCA_027917425.1. Taxonomy (NCBI): domain Eukaryota; kingdom Metazoa; phylum Chordata; class Amphibia; order Anura; family Microhylidae; genus Gastrophryne; species Gastrophryne carolinensis. The sequence continues at coordinate 271,566,903 of CM051234.1, forward strand.
GTTGATGTAGGCAACCGCCGTTCTGTTGTCTGAGCATACCTGATCCGCCAGACCCCTCAGATGATGGGTCAATTGTTCCAGCACCAATCTGACCGCCCTGAGTTCCAAGACATTGATAGGTAGATGGGCCTCCTGAGTGCCCCACCTCCCCTGGAACCGCAGGGACTTCCAGAATCCCCCCCAACCCGACAGACTGGCATCCGTTGTGACCGTCTCCCAGGAGGGAGCCAGGAAGGATCTGCCCCTTGTCAAGTTCCTGTGGTCCAACCACCACGCAAAGGATTGTCTGACCGAGGGGGGAACCACCCATATCCCGTCCAAGGACGCTGGGTTCTTGTTCCAAACTGACAGAAGGTGAAGCTGTAAGATTCTCAAATGAAACTGGGCAAAGGGCACCGCCTCGAAGCTTGCCACCATCGAGCCCACCAACTGCATTCCCTGCCGGATGGAGGGATGAGGGCTCGAAAGCAGGGACCTCGCCTGCATTGTCAGAGCTTCCACCTTCTGCTGAGGAAGGAATATCCTTGACTGTATCCAGAATCATCCCCAGGAACGGGGTCACTGAGGAGGGGGTCAGAGAGGGGGACAGAGAGGACTTGGGGTAATTGATCACCCAGCCGAATGACTCCAGGGTGGACCAAGAGGTGATGAGTATGTTGTCCAGGTAGGGCAACACGCGTATGCCCTTTAGTCTTAACAGGGACATCACCCCTGCCAGCACCTTGGTGAACACCCTGGGAGCCGACGTGAGGCCGAATGGCAGGGCCACGAACTGGTAATGCTGATCCAGCAGCGCAAGTCTGAGAAACCTTTGGTGTCCTGGAAACACCGGAACGTGCAGGTAAGCATCCTTGATGTCATGAAGTCCCCTGGGCGCAGCGAGGCGATAGCCGAGCGCAAAGTTTCCATACGAAAGTGCTTGTTTCTGACAAATCTGTTGAGGATTTTTAAATCCAGAATGGGTCTGACGGACCCGTCCTTTTTGGGTACCGTGAAAAGGTTGGAATAGAATCCCCTGCCCCTGTCTCTTAAGGGGACCTTGCAAATGACCCCTAGATCCAGAAGGTCCTGCACAGCCAGCATCAAGACCCGTGCTGATACAGGGTCTTGAGGGATCCGAGACCCAACGAACCTGGTAGGGGGCCGTACAGCAAATTCTATCTTGTAACCGGAGGACACTACCTCCTGAATCCACAGGTCTGAGACGTGTCGCACATGTTTAAAGTGCTGTAGACGTCCCCCCACCCTGACGGGCGAGGGCGCCCCTTCATGCTTGAGGGGCCTTGGGAGGGGCCTTGGGATTGGGCCCCCAGGAGGCACCGGGACGGCGTACCTTATTCTTGTTCCAGGGCTCTGCCCGAGACCCAGCGAAGGACACTTCTCTGCCTTGCTTATCCCCGCGGTAGAGGGGCGATAGGGAGCTTGGGCCACGAAAGGGCCGAATCTGACGCTTGCGCTGGGGTAACTTGCCACCCTTGGCAAAGATATCTAACCTTTCTCCAAACAGGCGCAATCCCTTAAATGGAAGCCCCGTAAGGGCCTTCTTGGCGGCGTTATCAGTGGCCCACTGGCGCAACCAGACCGCTCAGCGTATAGCTACCACCAGAGCAGAAGCCCTAGCACTCAACTTAATAGCATCGTCCGATGCAGATAGGATATAGTTCACAAAAGTTTCACAGGTGGCCAGAGCATTGGCAGCATCAGAGGGCAAGTCATCCGTCCCTTCAAGAGCAGTCTTAACCACAGTCCTGAGCGCCACCGCCGTGATGGCTAAGGCGCACACTGGGCGGAGCGACGCTCCCCCAAATGTAAAGGCATGACATGCCAGTTGGTCAACACGCCGATCCTCCGAATCCCACAGCGTAGTAGTGTCGGGGGAGTGCATAATAGAGGTGTTGGACAGGCTTAGGATTGGAGCATCAACCTCTGGTGGTGATGTCCAACACTTGACCAGGCCAGCAAGAAAGGGATATTTGTTATACACACTTTTAGGGACCCCATGAAGTTTGCTGGGGTGTTCCCATTCTTTCAGCACGAGGCTATTAAAATGGGTTTGTTCGGGAAACTCCAACTGCGCTCTAGCGGTGTGGAACAGATCCCCCCTTTGCGGGGGAGCCGCGGCAGGGGGAGAGAGGGACAATACGTCAAAGATCTGGGTCAACAGTCTATCCATGTCGTCCGAGGACCAATGATCAGAACCAGAATCTTCCTGTCCCCTGGACTCGTCATCGTATGAGCCTGAGTCAGAGAGCAATTCCCCTTCGTCTGAGGGGGAATGAGCGTAGGAAAGAAGTAAATCATCAGATTCTATAGGAAATATAGTAGATTCAGGATTCAAATATCGCCTCTTGGCGGTGGCCTTGCGCGCCAAGGAGCCAGCAATTAAGTTTTTCACACTAGCCAGCCTAGTGGCCAAATCGGAATGAGAATCCCCACTGGTATTGGGGGTTAGGCTCAGACTTGGGGGAGTAGGTGAAGCGAGGCGAGGTGCGGGCCCAGCCTCAGAAGAGGTGGGAAGACCGGCTAGCGCCTTCTGTGCACAAGGGACGCAGACCCGTGCATTGTCACCGCTGCTAGGTAAGACCCCACAAGCTACACAGACGGGCTTGTCCGAAGGAACCCCGTTCACAATATCCTGAGATGCCTCCATATGGTGATTATTATGTGCAATATGCCAGTAGGGATTGACGCTATAAAGCAACCCTGGATGCCCCAATGACCCGCTGGGAAGTGGGAGTGATTTTTTAGAAGTCAGGGCTGGGCGTTACGCCGGGCGGGGAGAAGCCACCGAAGCTCACGGTCTGAAAGACACAAGGGGAAGAGGGATGTCCGAGCCAAGCGAGGAGAAGCGAAAGCTAAAGAAAGGTTGCCCGTGAGGGCACTTACAGAACAGCGAGGGGGGGACAGTCTTCACCACGTGCATGTGAAAGGAATGGCGCCAGCAAACCTCGAAGGGCGGGCCAGAGCTGAACATGACGCGGAACGCGCCACATCAGACCACGCCCCCCCCCCCCCCCCGGAGAGCGCGAAGCTCGGAGCGCGTAACCAATAGAAAAACGAGTAGTTAGAAACTGAGCCCCTACTGAGGGAATCACCTCAGGGACTGACATGACAGGAAAGAAAAGAGAGAATTAACCCGTAGCGTCCGCGATCGGAGCCGCCGTACGCGCCGAGTAAACTACATTAAGGGCGCTGCAGCTAAGGTTAAAATAAGTGTTGAAAAGCGGCTCTGACACCCAGTAACCGGCAAGGGCTTCAACTCACAGTGTAATGGGGCAATGTTAAGCCGTCTGCACACACAACCCCCCCCTCTTTTCCCCCCAATAGCGGGGGGAAACTAGGAAGGAAGGTGACCCAATACTCGGGGTTCACCACTACACGGGGTATGGGGCGCTGATGCGGGAGGGGCATCCACTGAAGGCTCACCATTAGCCTTAACCGCCTACCCTATAGTGGGGGATTGCGGTGGAGTCTAGCTCCGCAAGCACCTAAGGTGCTGCCTACCTTCACCCGACTGACGCAGCCCAGGCTGGGAGGCATATTCTTTCATAAAGAGGACGGGTGGAAATAGTCCCGCAGGGCCTCGGGCTGTAAAGCCCCCGCTCACCTGCGAGAGCGTGATACTTCATGTCTTCGCAGTGAGCACTGCAGAGAAATCTGGGGATTTGTGGGAGGTCCCTCGGTATATGTAGGGCCGGGAGGAGCTTGTTTTCTACATGTCTGCAGTGAACAGCTCCTCAGGCGGAGGATTACCCACATGTAATTACTACATCTGGAGCGGGACGTGCTGTATGCTTAGAATAGAAAATCGTGACTTACGCAACTAGTGCAGAGCACCCATTCCCCTGCACAGTCATTCACTGGCAGAAGCCACATAGGGCTTAGCACTGTGGAAGGGATTGGTAGCGAGTTACACTAGCTGAATAATTGTGCTGTATGGATAGAAGATATATACTTAGCAATAAAATCTAAGGGGAAGCAGCTATGTTTCAGTGTTGGTAAATAGGTCTTGCTCGTAATATTCAAAAAGAAAAAAAAAAAAAAAAAAAAGGAAAACCCTTTTTAAGCTCACTTAATACCAAAATAAACTATTATCTGTGGGTGGCATGTCCACCCATGGGACATGCAAGGCCCAACAGTAGGTTTATGAAAATTAGAAGCATTTCTCTGGAAATTTCAGGATTGCTATCGGACTTTGAGGCATCCAGCGTATAAACAACTCCACAATTATATAGGATAAAAGTAGCTACACAGGGGAAAACACCATCAGACAGCGTGACAGCTGCTGTAACAATGGAATCAGTTGGCAAGCATCTGCATTCGACACGGCAGACAGAATTTGTTGTACTCTTTAAATCTTTAACAATAAAAATACAACTGCCTTTTGAACTGTATTTAACATCAGTATCCTTTACACTGAAAAGTCAATTCCAGAATAGCAACATTTCATTACCATGTTACATTACAAAGTATTTGCTTAATTGCAGCTTGGTTGTAGTTGGGACCATCTGGGTTATCTAACCTGCATTTCTTTAAAAAAAAAAAAAATCATAAAAAAAATAAATAAAAAAAAGGTTAAATCCGCACACGCCATCCCGCGCACACCATCCCGCCCCAGCCTATCTGAATGTAAACAATGAAAGCCGCCTGCCGAATCATGTGGTCAAAGCAGGTGGCTCTCACTGAACAAGAGCCCGCGCTGTTGGAGTGGGGAAAGGAGAGTTTCTATGGCCACCCTGGGGGGGTTTCACACAGCTGGGCATCCCGATTTGGCAAGCTCTGGGGGAAAGCCAGTGGCTTGCCCTGGAATCTTTTAGACACCAGGCCGGCTACTGCTGGGATTTGTTCTGCTTTGGAGCACAAGGCTCTCCTGCTCACTGACAGTCCCTCCTCTACCATCTATTGCTCTCTCTGAGGGCTGCCAGCCGATCTTACACTCCTATTGCCACCAGGGTTTTACACTGCACTATACATATCTGGTGACGCCAATGAGGAGTCTGCTGATGCTGGTAAGCCTTGTGCTGTAATGTGGTTCTGGTCTGGGCATATGAGAATATGTGCCTACATCCTAACAGTCCCTTAAACCGGAAAAAAAACGGGGAATTTGACTTTCCTGGTTTTTGTTCTGTGCCCACGGTGCATCCCAATTTGAAATTCCTCAGTTCGCCCATAAAAACTCACCTTTTCAAGCTCCAACAGCACGTGTGAGCTGTTATTTAATGAAAGAACATGCTGTGACTAGGCCATTTGGTAGGCGCCTCTCATTAAACTGGACCTTCAGAATCATTTAATGAAAAGCCCAAACCCTTAAAAAACTAATCCCCCAGCATCTAAAATTAATATATTTCAAGTTCTTAGTCGCTTACTTATTATTCTTTCCCCCACTGGGCTGCAACTCAGGACTCTAGGACACCGGCACCGCCATCTTAACTCAGAAACATCACATACTGAGGAGAGGGGGTGGGCAAGTGCAGGAGGGTGGGTTATAGCTGTGCTTCCCATAGACAGAGCAGAGCTGAGGTCAGGAAAAGGTCCCAGAATGCAGTGCAGCATATCCTGTTTGCAGGCAGCCTGAAACTCCACGAGATGGGGAGAATGCGGCATCGAATGCTCCCAACACAGCCTATTTGAACCCTTTAGATTCCAGGTTGGCCACTGGTGGGGTTTGTTCCACTTTAAACATAATAGAAACTAAATAGCAAGGAAGCATTAAATATGTGCTGCTATAAAGTACCAAAACTTGAGTGTTTTGACATTCGTTTCCCAAAGTCCATATAGTCAAAAAATATATTGCACAATGATATTTTCTATTTGATGGCTGTCCAAATAAATTTAGCTCTACCGTCCATTTGGTTGCAAAGCAAAAGTCGCTGGCTTCTCTTAGGAGAAATATAAATATATATATATATATATATATATATATATATATATATATATATATATATATATATATATATATATATACATATATATTGGAATGGGGATAATCTTCTTTTTGAAACGGTGCTCATTTAAAAGGTTTGTTGCCTTGGGCTAAGAATGCTTGAACAAAACGTTACATTTTTAGAAAACAAAACATTTTGGAAGAAAGGCAGTCAGTTTGGAAGGCTGAAAGGAGTTTCAGACCCCCTTCAAGGTCTACACAGAGAGAGGCGTGGTAAGTAGCATATTGACATGAACGGCAATAAGGCAAAGCCTCGGATCATTGGTGCGGTTACAGGGTAGCTTTTGATGTCCTAGGCCTGATGGTAGCCCACATAAATGTATTTATTTTATTACTGGATTTGTAAATAGGTTGGACTCTAAAGAGTAAGGCGACCATATTTTCAGAGGAACACATTTGGAAAGCTTAAAGTGGACCAACACCCAGGATTCTGACTATCCTGGGTTTTGGTCCACTTCGGTGGGGCACCCCTATCGGGGGTGCCCGCTGTGTGAAACCCCCCAGAAAGTCCCGAAAACTCACCTCACCCCGCTCCCACGTGACCGCTGCAGCCAATCCCCGCCGGCGGACAAGCGAGAGGCAGTGCCGGACAAGCAGAGCATGTCCGCCGCCGCCTCCCGCGCGTCCCTCTTACAGGGAGCGCACCCGCGCCGGCCATTCACAAACGGGCGGCGCGGAAACGCGCCCTGCTAGAGAGACGCGCGGGAGGCGGGTGGCGGCCCTGCATGCGCCGCTGGAACGTGGAAAAGGTAGAATTGTGGGCTTCCTGGGGGGTTTCACCCTGCGGGACATCCCGATTTCGGATGCCCCGTGGGGAGGGATCTGATTGGCCCGGGAATCTTATAGATTCCCGGGACGATCCCCCCTGGGTGTTGGTCCGCTTTAAATTGTCACAACCAAACCATTGGGTTAATTTTGATGTTTTTCTATTTTAATGTTTTCTATCGAAAATTAACGTATCGATTTTTGTTAAGTTGTCTCAAGCTCAAGCTTTGAAAATGTGTCCCTCCTGAAAAATGGTCAGCTTGCTAAAGATACAGAGGAAATAACCCTTCAGATCAGACAGTATGAATTAGCACCGTGAGAATTTTATTTCTGAGAAAAAAAAAATGTATCATTTTTTTTTTTACTTGGTGCAACTGCGGAATTGTATGGAGGAAAAAATTCAAGATACATTTTTTTTCTCACAAAAAAAGTGAGAAAAAAAAATCTCACGGTGCCGAATCAGCCCTATGGTCACAATCCAATCAGACTACTTAGTTCCCAAGAGAACTGTGTGGTCCTAACCTCCATTGTAGCAGCTGTAACCCTGGTTTCTTACTCCACTGAGCCTGCACCTCCATGACAGTAAAGAACTGTCTGTCTTAATGTGTTGAGCACATGGGAAAGTTGTTACACACACCCCTGTCACGCTTCCTCCCGTCTTGTCCGCTCAGCTGCTTTCAGTTAAGCCTGAGACGTCACACTTTGGAAAACCTGCTCTATGCATTCCAGTGCTGTTGTATAACCCATATGTATATATTATTTACCACATTCTATACACATAGCTACAATGTAAAGGCAAACAAATCTACTTAAGTTGATTTATATATATATATATATATATATATATTTGGTTTTAAAGACAGAAGCAAGTTGAATGAGACTCAGGGGAGACACGAAGATGCAACCTCAGGACAATACCAGATAAGATACGTTTTGGACTCCAACAGTACACATTGAAATCTAGAAACATTTATCATGTTAATACTTATTGAAATGCACAATGCTAAGCCCCTGAGATTTGGGGAAGAAAAAGAAAAGCAATATGTGACCAATTCACCCCAATCCTTTGCTGGGGAGGGGGCTTTTCATAGAATCTGTGAGATAGGATTCAGACCCTGAAGCCTTGTGTCCATGCTGCTCCAAGGGATAAGGTGACTGGCACGTCACTCAAATCATGCCGGCAAGAACAAGGTAGGTTTGCATCAGTCTGATTACTAAATTTTTTTTTGTTTTTAATGCCCAAAATCAGGGTAAGCACATAGGGAGATTGACATGGGCTTGCAAAAAGGCTAGAGCTCCACTTTAAGCAGGTGCATGCAAGCCGTTGATGGGTTTTGTTCCACTTTAAATAATAAATGAAATAGCCTCACAGACAATTTTTTCACCAGAGACAAACGTATATATACAGAAACCATAGTTGGTGACCACACAAAATCAAGGGCTCCTGTACCAGAGACATCTCTTTCACACCCACCTTTACTGTTAGATCCACAGACAACAAAATTCATTCTAGTCCGTCCTCTTTGATTCTAAAACTCAACATATAATGTTTTTGGTGGGAGTTGGCATTTAATTAGTGTAAAAAAACTAGACTTTCTGTGATCTGCACATTTGTTCCAACATGATAAGAACGTTGACTGACAAGGGATTCCAGGTACGGAGTTTGTCTCATTATCACTGAAGCAGACAGTTCAGTGGGGATCTGATCTATTGTTCACTACACAACCAAATCCCTTGGGCTAAATGATGGCCCATATCTAATTTTCTGCCTCTCACCTGTGATTGTATATGTGAAACATATGGCGTCTCCTGGGCCGGGGAACATTGGAACTTGATACTGCAGCTCTTCCTAAGCTGGTCACTGTTTAAGTTGTGTTTTTATTGTCAACTTTTTGCTTCCAGTCCTAACAGGATCTAATACCAACAAGAATCCATAAATGAAAAGGTACATCCTGGTATGGTTTGTAATGTGTAGCTCAGTTTATGGAACAATAGTTTGTTTTTTGTTTTTATCAGGAACCACCAAATGGTTTTCAAGAGGGATACAATGAATGAGGTCTGCTTTAATATTACATTTCCCTATGTGATGTAGTCGAAAGCGGCTCCACAGGCCAGAATTTGGCACAATCTATATGCATACACTAGAGTCGGAAGTGAAGTATCTAATCTCTACATCAATACTGGCTGGACTGGTTTGGCATGCACGCTAAGAATACTGAGGTAACTGTCTGGTTAATGTGTGAACTTTATCTATTTATGCCTTCAGTTCAGTGCTGCTTTTTACATGTCACATAAGGAGTCCAAGATGCAAATCCACAAAAACATTTTTCAGGAAAAATGTTCCTTCTATTCTCTTAATTTGTCAGAATGGAATTGCAGATTATTGTTGGCGCTAATGCTGTGGAGTAAAATGTACATGCATCTGTTTCTATAAGCACAATCTAGTCCCGCCCCCCCCCCCCCCCCCCCCCCCCCGCCGGAAGACAGGCGCTTCTTCCGCTGTTTCTGGTTCAAAAGTAGCGCCTGACCTGGGCTACAGAGAAGCAGCACTGGACTGTTGCTCAGTGGTCCCAAGTACTTTTTTCTGCAAATTTTGCATGTCATTCGGAAATCAAGGTGCCAGAGTCTGGAGGAAGACTGGGGAGAAGGAAATGCCAAAATGCCTGAAGTCCAGTGTCAAGTACCCACAGTCAGTGATGGTCCGGGGTGCCATGTCAGCTGCTGGTGTTGGTTGACTGTGTTTTATAAAGGGCAGGGTCAATGCAGCTAGCTATCAGGAGATTTTGGAGCACTTCATGCTTCCATCGGCTGAAAAGCTTTATGGAGATGAAGTTTGCATTTTTCAGCACGACCTGGCACCTGCTCACAGTGCCAAAACCACTGGTAAATGGTTTACTGACCATGGTATTACTGTGCTCAATTGGCCTGCCAACTCTCCTGACCTGAACCCCATAGAGAATCTGTGGAATATTGTGAAGAGAAAGTTGAGAGACGCAAGACCCAACACTCTGGATGAGCTTAAGGCGCTATCGAAGCATCATGGGCCTCCATAACACCTCAGCAGTGCCACAGGCTGATTGCCTCCATGCCACGCCGCATTGAAGCAGTCATTTCTGCAAAAGGATTCCCGACCAAGTATTGAGTGCATAACTGAACATAATTATTTGAAGGTTGACTTTTTTTTTTATTAAAAACACTTTTCTTTTATTGGTCGGATGAAATATGCTAATTTTTTGAGATAGGATTTGGGGGTTTTCATGAGCTGTAGGGCAAAATCATCAGTATTAAAACAAAAAAAGACCTGAAAATTTTCAGTTGGTGTGCAATGAATCTCAAATATATGAAAGTTTAATTTTTATCATTTCATTATGGAAAATAATGAACTTTAGCACTATATGCTAATTTTTTTAGAAGGACCTGCATTTTGTGATAGCATTCTTGGTCATTTTATAGGCCAAGACAGAATCTCTGGTCCCCTTTTATGGTAACCTCATGCCCTCATGCCACACACTCAGACACACGTCAGTGTTAATTTTACATGGCAACCGTTTCCAACATTCATACCTGCCCTTTCTGCAATATGGGACAGGTGGTTTTAACTGGTTAAACTTTAGCAGAAAAGCCTGTGGAGCTGCCTGTGGAGATGTGGCACAGTCTCTACTGTAGCCAATGCAAAATCAAAGGCTTGCCGGGCAGAGAGCACCATAGTGCTTACAACATTCTGAGCAGCTTACATTGTAAAAATAGACAAAGCATAAATCCAACAGCGGAACATACGGATCCAACAGCGGAACATACACTGGGACCAATAGGAAAATGAAAAGAAACATGGACTGTAGATTGTATTGCTCTCAGCTATGATTAGGCCTGCAGCAGCTGCATCTCCTCCAAATGGATGCATGCAACACAGCTGCTTTCTGGATTCCCATCATGCACAACACCACAAGGCATAGGTGGGTATCTCCTAAATGTAGGTCATATAGGCAGGACCCTACCTGGCACTGGAAATTATTCTGATAAACATCAAAGTTTTTTTTAGGATGATAATACTTGACCTCAAATATGAGGATTATAAGATCAGTAAATCGTTTGTTTTTTACGCTTTCGAATTTAACTCTCCCGGGTGTTGTTCCTCTCAGCTGGGGCATCCCGATTCAGGATGCCCTGCTGTGTGTAACCCTATGGTTTGCCAAAAAAACTCACCTTTCTAGTGTTCACATAGTGCAGGCGAGGCCAAACCCAACTTGTGCCAATCAGCTCGCTTGGTTTTACTCGTCTCCATTCAGCTCTGCTAGCGGCTATCAAACTGAATTAAGCAAGCTAATCTCTAGCCGTCGACTTGCCCGCCCTGGCCATTCAGAAAGGCCTGCCATGGATACGTGCTAGAGGTGAGTGGGCATGAGCTGCAACACCAAAAACCACCTCCCAGAAGTCTAAAACTCTCCAGGGAGGACGGAGCCTTTATTCCCATGGCATCCTTATTTGGGATTCCCCACTGTCTGAAACCCCAGAATCGCAGAGGGAACTCACCTAGCCGGCGATCCCAGCCCTTCCCTACACTTAATTTTGCCTTTTCATTTCTTGCCTGTGAAATTTTCCTGTTAATTTCTGCTTGCCCTATGCTGGCTGTCAGGGTGGCATCTTTCATTCCTCAGCACTGTGCATTCCATGATAAACCCTATAGAACATGTCCCCAAACATAATTCCCATCTGAGGGGACAGATACATTGAGACATGCATGGATAAGTCATTCTCTGCCATGGAGGAAGCCCTGCAAAAGGGAAAGAAAACATTACGATATAAAAAAAATATTAAGCAAGTTGAATGAAGAAGCATGAGGAGAGCAGAAAAAAAGGTTTAAAAGGGCTCTTGATGGCATTTTCAAAAGTGTATATTTTTTGTGACAATACGGATATCCTCAAGGTGATCTGGTATTTTTTTTTTTAATTCTTATGTTAGCAAAATGTTTTTTTAAAAGCAGTTTTCACTATCTGTAATATGTTGCTGTTTGTAACCATACACCTGTACACCAAAATCTACAAGAAAAAAAGATATGAGCTCTGTACACACAGAAAACTGCTGCTACCCTGTTTCCCCAAAAATAAGCCCTAGTAGGACTTTACCTTTAAACAGGGAAGAGGGGGCAGGTGAGAGGAGTGTAACTAAATGTTTGGACTTTTTCTTTGTGGCTGTGGAGAAGAAACTTCCTACAAAAGATAGGATTGTTACACTTGTTTGGACTTTTGATTTTTGGTGATTTGCAATCATCATTTGATGTAGTGTGATTGCAAGCACTATCGACACAATAAATGCGCCAAGCTGGACATTGCGGTTGTCCTGCAAGCGGACAGCTGAGATGGATTACGTTAAATTTAGTGACAGGTGTACTTAGGTGATTAGAAAACCGGCCTCACAACAACAGTGTCCTGGATTATAGGCATAATAAAAGTAACTGGTCTCAATAAACAGGGGATTATATGAAAATGTGTCATTACTCACGAAAATGAAAAATGGTATATTTACTGGCTTTGTATATATCTAAGGGACGGATAAAAGAAGGGGAAAACCACAGATCTTGTCAAGAGCCTCCTCCATTTGTTAAAAAGTGCAGCGAGTGGTCCCCAAATATTTACAGGGAACCTCCACTAGATTTTCAGCCCAGAGATCTCCACCACACTAAGGCTACATTCGCACTAGCGATATGAGCTTGCACTAGAGATTTTCAAATGCACTTTGAAAGCAAATAGCACTTGTGATCGCTATTTAATTAAGTGCGGCCAACCCACTCTCGCACCACAGATATAGGATAACACCCATAGGTTATTATGGACAGTGCTTTCACGCATCAAACCCCTGAATGGCAGGGAGCTGGAGCAATTCACACAACAGGAAAACCCAGCCCGAGATTCCCCAGGGTTTTGTTCCACAATAATCCTGTCCGGAATCTAGTAAGTGTCAATCACACATGTACCTGCATTTACCCAGAAATCCATTATTTATTCTGAAATAGTCTTTTCTTTTCCTTTTTACAACACACAGCCTACTGCAATATGCATATTAGACTGACACACAACACTCATTACTTGGTCAGACGATATCAATATTTCAGTGGAGGCCTAACAGTATTACAGAACTACAACGCCCAGCATATGTATAAGAGAAAAACGACATGCTTATACTTTTTCAAAGGAAATTATTGAAAATAAAAAGAAATCCAGTTTCTTTGCAAAAGTGCTGAAAACGTATTATTGTGCAGAGAACTCTACAGTAGCTTGTCTCACAGACTGGTCCCACAAGAACGCACAATCATTTTGATTCATGAGGAAAAGTGAGAAAATCGAGGTGAGACCATGGCGGGTAGTAAAATCAAGGGGAGAATAAGATGCAGCTAAGGTGACCGCAGCAATACCCTCCCTCTAGCACAGACTAGAATGATAGCTCAGTGATGTCATCAGGAAGAAGACAGATGGATCCAACCTCTCTCTAGTCACATGGGCCATCCTATTGATTAAAGGAATTGTCCAGTCCACCGTGATTGGCTGGGGAATCTATAAGATTACTGGGCCAAACGGTTCCCTCCCCCCGGGGCATCCAAAATCCGGATGCCCACTGTGTGAAACCCCCCAGGTCGTCCCATACACTTACCTTGCTTCCCGGTCCAACGGCACGTGCGCAAGCTTCATTCCTGCTATCCCTCTAACAGGCCGCGTGCCCACGCCAGGCATCTGTAAATGGCCGGCATGGGCACGCTCCCTGTTAGAGGGAAGCAGGGGACATGGCCGTCAGCTCGCTCGGAGCCACTGGCCTTAGACAACGTGACATCGGCGGCTCCGAGTGTGCTGAATGGACGAGCGGACGGACATGCGCCGTAGGACCGGGAAGAGGTGAGTTAACGTTGGCAATATGGGTGGTTTCACGATGCCCCGGGGGAAAGGACCAAAACCCAGGATAGTCAAAATCCTGGGTTTTGTTCCACTTTAAAAAAAGCCTATACTCACCTCTTTCCCTACTGCAGCTCCTCAGTGTAGGCTTGGTGTGCCCACGCAGCTTTTCTGTCCAACGCTGGCATCTTCATAATTACCAAGTGAATCCAGTGATTCTGTCCTAAGGGGGCGTGTTAGGGGACATAAAGCCAATTTTATGGGCCCTGCCATGCCTGCCCGGCGCTTGATCTCCCTCATTAGTAAGTATGAAGACAGTGGTCCTGTTGGGACAAAAGAGGAGTATAGACTTTTCATGTTAATGTCTGGACAGGGGCTTTAAAACATACCAAAACCCTGGTCTTAAAGACTCTATGCCCTATGACTATGGTTACAGCTGTCCCCTGAGAATCGAGATTTAGGATGCCCCACTATGCAAATCCCTCCCATGGCACATGCCTGGGACTGCAACAGCATCCCTAGCACTCCTCCAACTGATGAGCACACCCACCACCATCTGAATGATCTGGGTACAAGGGCCATTCGTCTCTGCTGTTTCAGTCTTTAGTTGTCTAGCTTCATCCATCCAGTTAAAAGACAGAAGAAAAGCTTACTATATGACCCTTGAAAGGGCTCTATTTAATGTCCACACCAAGACCCCAGCACATTTTAACATTCTATCAAATCCTGTGTCCAAACTCCAATCACTGTCTCACAACCAGCACTAAGGGTGAAAATAGCCTCTACTGTCTGAGGGGAACTAAAGAGAGGAGATAAATTATAAAATAGAAAACGTACTCCCGGTCCAGCGGTGTATGCGTGGGCCACATCTCGCGCTTCTTTCTAGCAGGGCGCAGGCGCTCTCCCTGTTAGAGGGAAGCGCGAGATGTGGCCGCCAGTGTGCTCGGGTGCCCCGCAGAGGTGGACAAAAACCCAGGATAGTGAAAATCCCAGGCCCACTTTAACCCTATATTGTCAGCAAATGTGATTTGTGATAAAGCTTTGGCATGAGGTAACAAACAGGCAATTGGCTGTGGGTTTGCAAGGCATGCTGGGATTCTTAGTCCTCGGGCAGGTGTGGCCGGCCCAGGTGCTCATGTGAGGGCTATTGGGTGCATGAGGGAAGGGGCAGCAGCTGTCACAGAGAGGCAGGCAGGCTGCCATGCTGGGTGGGTGGGTGAGTGTGTCAGCAGTGTCAGGGCGCACACGCGGCGTATACACAGGGGGAGGAGTTGTGGAAACTACAACAAATCATATGGACTTTCCCTGGATGTGTCACAGCGGCAGCAGCAGCACTGCCTCCCCGGCCGCCACCGCCTTACTATAATGCTACATTACAGAATGAATGGGGCGCGTGACAGCCACTCACCGCTCCATCTCCTGCTTCCATTTCCCATGGCTGAGACGCGCCTTTATGTTTCCCTCTGTGTCCCGCCTCGTGTGCAGTCACACAGCCGCCAGCCTCTGTTGTCCCCTCTCCTTGCTGTGACCGGCTAGTCTTTGTTGTTGGTCTAGAATAGAGCTGCCGGGGCCGCGAGCTCTCCCCGCCCCCAAACGAGATCCTCCTGTGGCTCGTCCAATAACCAGCCTCCTGACTGGACGAGGGGCGGGCCTGTTAGCCAGACTCCGCCCTCTCCCTATAAGCTCGGCGCTAGCGTGTGTGTGCATGTGGGTTATAAGAGGGTTGTAATGTCCTCTCAGCGCCCTGCTTGCTGCAGCTCCAGGTATTGCTTGCTTCTCTCCACAATGAGGAGGGTCTCTGCTGCTTGCTACAACAGCACATGCATACACAGGTGTCACCCTGTTTCTAGGCTTGCTAGGGGAATTCTGTATTTTTTAAATTGACCCCAATGAACATTTGACATAAACATACCTACCAAATTTTCAAGAGAGCATTACATTACATCACACCCCCTCACTGATTGGTGGATAGGAGATAGGCTGTGATAGCTAAAACAATACAAACACTTTAAAGTGGACCAAAGCCCACCGGCTGCATAGACCCGGAGTGTGCGCATGCTGGCCTGAGAAATACCAGCAGCGGCCAGAACAAGGGCAGTGGGTGGGGTTCAGTTACCCCGCTCTTTCATCAGCTGGTGTCCCAGGGGCCGCAACGCAGGGCTGATGAAAGGGCGGCGAGCATGGAGAGTTCAGGGTAACGGAACCCCGCCCGCTGTCCCCGCTCTGGCTGCTGCCAGTATTTCTCAGGCCAAGGAGCGGCGAGCATGGAGAGCTCAGGGTAACTGAACCCTGCCCGCTGTCCCCGCTCTGGCTGCTGCCAGTATTTCTCAGGCCAAGGAGCGGCGAGCATGGAGAGCTCAGGGTAACTGATCCCTGCCCGCTGTCCCCGCTCTGGCTGCTGCCAGTATTTCTCAGGCCAAGGAGCGGCGAGCATGGAGAGCTCAGGGTAACTGAACCCTGCCCGCTGTCCCCGCTCTGGCTGCTGCCAGTATTTCTCAGGCCAAGGAGCGGCGAGCATGGAGAGCTCAGGGTAACTGAACCCTGCCCGCTGTCCCCGCTCTGGCTGCTGCCAGTATTTCTCAGGCCAAGGAGCGGCGAGCATGGAGAGCTCAGGGTAACTGAACCCTGCCCGCTGTCCCCGCTCTGGCTGCTGCCAGTATTTCTCAGGCCAAGGAGCGGCAAGCATGGAGAGCTCAGGGTAACTGAACCCTGCCCGCTGTCCCCGCTCTGGCTGCTGCCAGTATTTCTCAGGCCAAGGAGCGGCAAGCATGGAGAGCTCAGGGTAACTGAACCCAGCCCGCTGTCCCCGCTCTGGCTGCTGCCAGTATTTCTCAGGCCAAGGAGCGGCGAGCATGGAGAGCTCAGGGTAACTGAACCCTGCCCGCTGTCCTCTCTCAGGGCTGTATTTCCCATTAGGCAACCCTAGGCATGAGCCTAGGGTGGAAACCTGGAAGGGGGAGGGCTCTGCCCTTACTACTGTAGTAAAGAAAAGAAATTAAAACTGCCATAGCCAGAACATTAATGCCTCCTAACAAGCACCCCTCAGTCACAGAAGACACAGAGTGTATTTTTGTAAAGGGGTTGAACACAGGCCAGAGAATCTCCCCTCCACTGCTGTGGTCATGTGACTCCTCTTTGTCAGAATGCCAGAAAGATAGAACATTGCCCGCTGGTCTACATTTCCTCCCCTTTGCATCCTCTTCCTCCTCCACACACATACTCTGCATCTAACCCATTGTAGCCTTTTACCCCTCCACATTTTTTATGTGGACTGTGACCTAACTTAAAAAAGGGGGTGCAAGCACTCAAAGTGCCTAGGGCACCATGAAACCCAAATATGGCCCTGCTGGTACATGCAGCCCGGAATCGGACGCAGGCCACACCCACCGGCTGCATGGATTGGATGTGTGCGCACGCCAACCCAAGAAATACCGGTGGTGCCGGCAGCAGCTATAGCAGGGACAGGGGTGGGGTTCAGTTACCATGCCCTCTCCTTGCCCGTCGCTCTTTCATCAGCTGGTTGCCACAGCGCGAGGCTTATGTGAGTATATCTTTTTTTTTCCTATCCCTGGAGTGGGGTGTGTTGGGGGGATTGAGCCACATTGCATATGGGAATGGGATGGGGGATGCCACCGTGCATATGGGGAATGGGATGGGGGGTACCACACTGCCTATGAGAGGGGGAGTTTCCACATTGCATATGGGAATGGGATGGGTGGAATGCCACACTGGCTATGGGATGAGGGAAATGCCAAACTACATATTGGGAATGGGATGGGGGGAATGCCACACTGCCTATGGGAATGGGAGGAGGGAAATGCCAAACTGAATATGGGGAAAGGGATGGGGGGATTGCCATACTTCCTATAGGAATTGGAGGGGATATGCCACACTGCCTATGGGAATGGGATGAGGGAATGCCACACTGCCTATGGGGATGGGATGAGGGGAATGCCACACTGCCTATGGGGATGGGATGAGGGGACTGCCACACTGCCTATGGGATGAGGGGAATGTCACGCTGCCTATGGGGATGGGATGAGGGGAATGCCACACTGCCTATGGGGATGGGATGAGGGAAATGCCACACTGCCTATGGGGATGGGATGAGGAAAATGCCACACTGCCTATGGGAATGGGATGAGGGGAATGCCACACTGCCTATGGGAATGGGATGAGGGGAATGCCACACTGCCTATGGGGATGGGATGAGGGGGATGCCACACTGCCTATGGGGATGGGATGAGGGAAATGCCACACTGCCTATGGGGATGGGATGAGGAAAATGCCACACTGCCTATGGGAATGGGATGAGGGGAATGCCACACTGCCTATGGGGATGGGATGAGGGGAATGCCACAATGCCTATGGGGATGGGGTAGGGGGGATGCCACACTGCCTATGGGGATAGGGGGAATGCAGCACTGTCTGCAACGGGGTTTTGGAGCACAACATTTGGTTTAAAATATTTTTTTCTTATTTTCCTCCCTTAAATCCTATGTGTACCTTATGGACAGGTACGTCTTATTAGGGCGAAAAATATGATAATTGTTTTTTTGTGTTTTATGAATACTTTTGGGTAAAACATGTTAAAAATACAAAATTTATATTTTATTTTTTTAGATTTTTATCTTAAAATGTGTTGTGTGTATTTAGTTAAAAAAATGTAATTTTTTCAAGTAAACTATATTGTGTGTTAAAGCCCCATTCCTCCTGATTACAACGGTACCACATATGTATCGGTAGCCCCCCCATTCCTGCCCAGGACACACCCCAAACTGAAAAGAATGCTTTATGACTTTTTGAAATGATATTCAACTACTATGTGGAGGTAGGGGATCGGAGTCTCCTGCTCCCACACCTGCCCTCCCCTGATCACTAGCCGATTCTGACAGCTCTCTGGTGTTGGAAACCACCTTTTATACCGGGAGGAGTGAGATTATGTACTCCTCCTATAAAAGGCGGAACTGTGGAGGGCAGCTGAGCTGTCAAAATGGTGGGGGAGGCAAGTAATGGGACTTCCCTGCTTCTCTGACCCCGGGGGGAAGAGGCGACTCATAGTGCCAAGGTGTTTTCTCTCCCCAGGATGGCCATGGAGAGAGAGGCTCCTCCCCCTACAAAGGAAACACAAACTGGGATAGTTTAAAAGCCCCACCCCTTTCTCCCAGTCCTCAGTTTTTGTGTTTCCTCTCCAGGAAACCGCTGGGATAGCATCGTCCAGTTTGTTTTGTTTTTTATTTTCAAACCCTAGGAGAACCTGGGGGCTGCTCGACAACCCAGGGTTTTATTCATGCAGTGCAAGGTACCTGTGGCCTCAAGGGCTCCGCCAGAGCAACACGTCATCAGCGAGTCTGCTGTGCTTTGTAGTTCCCTAGCGGGGCCTGGGACTGCGGGGGAGGGAAAGCCTGGAGGCACCTTTTTCCTGTGGCTAACTGGGTGGGCCGGGTGCACATGTCTGACTTCCTGGTTGCAGCGCCATGAGATGACATCATTTCTGGGCACCTGCGTTTCAGCTCAATTTTGGATAGCTGCTCAGTGAACCAGCAGTACCCAGGGCTGTGGTGGAGATTCCGGGCAGGCAGCAGATGGTGTCTGGGGGACAGCACTTTGGCAGGCAGCTAACATCTCTGCTGATCTGGAACGGTATCCAAAGCAGGTGGGATTTACAATCCTTCTGCGGCTGACTAAAGAATAGATGGACCAGGCAAGGTGCAGGCAGTTCAGGCAAATGGCTAACTAGCAGAAGATCCCTTCCAGTATGCCTCGTCAGGATAAGCTGGTGAGAAGTATTTAAGCCTATTTTTAATTCAGGATTTGGTTAACTTTTATAGTATGCCAGCCTAAAGGGTCCTAGACCAGTCAGACTCTGTATTAACTGCCCCAATATTTTACCAGACTCATGGAAGAAATCATGTTGTCAGCCGTGTTTGGAACATAGAATGGGGCTGGAAGCAGGTCTGCTGCAGTGCGGTGGAGACCTCCCTATCTACCAACAAGGCTCCGACACCATGAAACCCTCAGATTTCTTTAGCGGAACCCAGTGAAAGATCTTTAATGGAATCTCCAGATCCTTCTAAAGCTGAGATAGGTGAAGGGGAAACCTCATCTGATCTGGACTCCCTTAATAAAAGATTCAGTCTAGGGGCTTCAGATGAAGAAGGAAAAGGTCCTTCCCTCCCCCAAATAAGATGATAATACTGGGGACTGGGAGCACCATGAATATCCAACGGTTATATGAGTCCTTATCTGTGCAGGATGCCATGTTTCATTAGTTGTTGATAAAGAAAAAAGAATTGCAATGTCCAGAAAGAAAAATTTTCTTATCTAGCTCAGTTAAGAGAACATTGCCTAAAGCTGGATGCTCTGCTCGCACAGGTCTTCAGATTTAAGTTTTGAATATTCGGGTACTCTTTGAAAGCCTATGGATAGGCGTACTGAGGATATACATAAAAGGGCTTGGGATGCTCCAGCTTTTTCGCTCAGACTCGCCTTATCGTCAGATTGCATTGCACGTAACCTAGGAGTTTGGTTAAATAACCTTAAGGGTTTCATTAAAAGAGATACACCTAGACAGGCCCTGCTAGACACTCTACCATCCATATTTACAGCAGTTTCCTTTTTAGAGGATGGCTCGGCTGAGGCAGTTAGAGCTGCAACAAAGGCAACTGGTCTTTAAAACTGTGCTAGAAGATCTATTTGGCTAAACAACTGACAAGGGTTCTGGCCTCTAAAAGAAGGCTGTGTGTCCTCCCCTTTGAAGGTACCCTCATGTTTGGATCTGAGTTAGACACGGTTATAGATAGATCCTCGGAAAAAGCCAAGAATTTTCCTATCACAGTCAGGAGGCCAAGATATAAGACGTCCTTCAAGAACAGGATGGCTCCTAGTCAGACAATAGGGGCATCGCAGGGGAACCAGTAGACCTACCCCCCTTCTTTCTGACAGATTGGCAGAGCATCTGTTCAAATCAGTTTGTTGTTCAGACCATTGCCCAAGGCTATCAGTTAGCGTTCCAGGACAGACAAATAGAAAGGTTCCTTGGATCAAGAGAAGAGAAAGGCCTTTGCTTTGTTCGGAAAGAGAGTTATAGAACCAGTCCCTTTAGAAGTCCAGGGGAAGGGGTTTTATTCGCAAGTGTTTCCTAGTACGCATGATTCTGAATCTCAAGGCCCTTAATTCATACTTGAAGTACAAGAGATTTTGTATGGAATTAATCTTTTCAGTCAGGGACCTATTGATGGGATCTTATGGTAAGCATCGACCTACAAGATGCCTATCTTTATGTTCCCATCTGGCAGGCCCATCGCAGATTCCTGAGGTTTGCGATTCTCTCAGACTAATTTCCAATACAGAGATTTGGAATTTTTGGTGTCCAAGATATTCACCAAGATCCTAGCCAAAGCAATGTACCATTATCCCCTACCTGGATGATCTTCTATTGACAGGCAGTTCAGAGCCTACCCTGTAGGTGAATGTGACAGAGTTTGTGGGATGGATTGTCAACAAAGGGAAATCCTGCTTAACTCCATTACAGACTTACAGATATCTTGGGGACATCTTCAACAGTCCTTGGCAAATGATCTTTCTGCCTCCAGAGAAGCAGGAAAAGCTGAGGACAGCCATACGCCTGCTGATAACCATGGAGAAGATTTCTCTAAGAAATTATGAGAGTACTGGGTCTCATGACAGCCACCATTTCTTCAGCTGCTTGGGTACAGCTGCATTCCAGGCAGTTGCAGGCCTTGCTACTGCAGGTATCCCCAGACTTGCTAGACGACAGGGTGGCGAATCTGGCATTGATCCTGATTGATCTAGGATGGTGGTTGAACCGTTCCATTCTTCAGGCAGGTCGTCAGTAGCAACAGATTGAGCCAGGCATTATCACTACAGATGCCAGCACTTGGGGTTGGGGGGCCCACTTGGGACCCCATCAAGTACAGGAACCTTAGCCTGTAGTTATAAGAGATAGGTCCCCTCACTACAGGGAGATTTTAGCAGTACACAGAGCACTTGCTTGCTTCAGCCACCTAATGGGGCAGAGATGTACAGGTCCGTCTAGACAATGTCGCAGCAGTAGCATACATCAATAACCAGGGGGGCACAAGATCTACAAAGATTGGCTTACTCCTTCCTAGTACTGCTTCTGGAGCAGATAAACTCCATTTCAGCAGTATATCTAAAGGGAACTATAAATAGAGTTGCAGACTAAGAAGAACTCCTCTGCTGCAAGAAAGGGTGTTGAACCAGCAAATATTCCTTCAGATAGTGGCAAGATGGGGTCTACCTCAAGTAGACCTATTTGCCACAGCAGAAAACAGAAAATGTAATTGGTTTTTCTCTAAGAAAAGAGGACGGAGCCCTGGGGATAGATACCTTAGCCCATACTTGACACTTCTATCTAGCATGCGTCTTTCCCTGTTCACGCTAATTCCACAGGTGGTAAGGAAGATCGCAATAGAGAAGTCCAGAGTCATCCTCATAGCTCCCACCTGGCTAAGAAGAAGCTGGTTCTCCATCCTCAGAAGTCTGTCAGTGTAAGATTACTCGGAACTTTCTCTGATTCTGGACCTCGTTTCCCAGGGTTCAGCTTACTACCAAAACCTAAGAAGTTTGAAACTGTCGACTTGGATCCTGAAGTCTAAGGGTCAGTCCCATAGAGTTATTGAATCTTTAGTAGCAGAAAGTTGGAACCCCATGTCATTTTTTTTTGAAATTTTAAGGGTTTCTTAAAATTCCCCCCAAAAATGGGATGTCCTCCCCCCCAGGAGGGGGGACCCTATGTCTTTTTTTAAATTAACCTTAATTATGTGCTGTTGCCCAGCAGGTATAAGAGGCTTCCAGCAAAAAAGCATAAGCCAGTGATTGGCGAGGGACACGATGGATGCAAAATGGATGGGAGGTAAGTATTAAAAAAATAAATAACATACTTTTCTGTGTGTCTGTTTTTTACATTTAACCTATTGTGAACTGGTAAGGAGTTTATGAGACCTCTATACCAGTTCACAAAGCTCGGGGGCTGGCAGTCACCCGCAGCTAGCGGGTGACTTGCCATTAACCCCCAGCCCCCCTATTACCTGCCTCCCCAAAAGCCCAGGGGGCCCACTGAGGCTATGCGGGCTTGTAGCCAGCAGGGCGCCACCAAAGCTGGCCCCTGCGCCCTGTTCTACAAGCCCTGCATAGCTTGTTCCGGGCTGGTTATGCTGGGTAGGGGGGGCCCATGTCTTTTTTTTTATTTGTTTGTTTTTAACCCTTAAAATCCCCCCCAGAAAATGAGGTGCCCCCCCCCCACCCGGGAAGGGGGGACCCAACGCCATTTTTTTTCTTGATTTAACTCTTTATTGTGTGGATAGTAGTTGTATTTTATTTGTAAATGTTATAAAGTGCTTTTTTTCAGTTTGGGGGGTCTCCTGGCAAGAATGGGGGGTACCGATACATATGTGGTACCATTGTAATCAGGAGAAATGGGGTTTGCAATATGGTTTTCTTTAATAAAATAAATGTTTTTTTTAAGTAAAGGAGACAATTTTCTAAATAAAATTTTTGTTTGTTTTTTCTTTTACTTAAAAATATTTTAAAATATATATTTTAAAAACTGTAGAACAATTACAAACAAGACATTTCATGTTAAAGCCTAAACTCTGCCGCAAAACAATTATATAGAATTTTCCTGGAAGTTCCTGCAAAAATGGTGAAAAATGACCTGTCAACAGAGGGTGACAAAATCTCAAGTAGGATGGCAGTTAAAAGGGTTAAAAGTACCTATGCATGTTGGGTATTGTTCTGCTCTGGGGACCTTGTGCTTTCAGATTTAACTTGTTTTTCCTTGTTTGCATATTGATATTTTAGGAAAATGTGTCTTTTATTCTGCTTTTTTATAATTTTTGTAGGGAAACCCTGTGCAAGCTAAGAATTCTTCGAGGGATTACTTCCAGAAAGATGAGCCCACTACAAGAAGCTGGGTATGCTTAGAAAGCTTAACATTTGTACTTTCAGGGAATATGTGGAGTATTCCAAATAAAGGGTTGTTTAGGTTGAAAAATTGCAAGGTGTGTACTTTGACGGCAGAGTTGAAATTGTCAAGTAAATTTACCCTTACGCACATGCTTTACTTTGGGGTGTTTGACAACTCTTCCCTTGACAGGACCTATGCATGTTGGGTATTGTTCTGTTCAGGGGATGTTGCTTTTTCAGATTTAACTTGTTTTTTGCATATTGTTTTTTTTAGGAAAATGTGGCTTTGATTCTGTTTTTTAGACTTTTTTAGGGATTTTGTCCAGAAAACTGTGGCCACACCAACAAGCCCGGTATGCCTAGAAAGCTTGAGGTGTATACTTCCAGAGAATATATAGTTTGTGGGGGGGTATTTTAAATGTAAAGGGTTGTTTTTCTTGAAAATTCGCAAGGTGCACATAGCGCATAGCATAGTTATATTTTATCTGAAAGTCTCCTAAAGCGTATCAGTCTCCTGGGCAGGAAAGGGTGTCTACCAATACATATGTGGTACCGTTGTAACTGTGAGAAATTAGGATTTTACATGCAATAATATTTTATTGACAAACTTACATTTTTTACAAAAAAATACAAAAATATTGAGAATACACTTAAAAAATGACAAACAAGACATTTCATGTTAAAGCCCAGACTGTTGAAAAAAAAACAATATATAATTTATATAATTAAAGGGTGACAAAAACTTTAGGTAGGCTGGCACTTAAAGAGTTAATTCTAATCCTCCAGGACTACGCAAAAAGGTAGTCTAACAGCCCTCTGTCCCTTGTTGCTCTTAGCATTAGCGAGCAGGGCAGAGCATTCTCATGACTGATAAAACTTTGCCATGACATGCCCTTCCCAGCTGTCAAGGTGCACCTACCGGATGCCCGGTCCCGTGGCGTCCTCGTGCGGCGCAGGCTCGGCGGCTGGCCGGGACTCCTCCTGCCCGGCAGCCGCCTCCACACCGGCTCGAGCAGCGTCGGCTCAATCGGCGCCAAGCATGCCCGTCTCCTCCTCTCGCCGCTGCATCCCCAGCTTCTCTGCATGTGTTCGCACGCGCGTCTCTGCATTAAAGGGCCAATGAGCCCAAAGCATGTCAGCAAGAGTAGTGTAAGCACCAATCAGACACACTCGCCTTGCCCAATCCCGTTTGGTTTAGACCTATAAGGGTTTTACCCCTCCAGTGTATCAGTGCCCATGATAGCATTTAGCTGGGTGGGTTGATCTTGTAATTTACCGTATTGATTCCCGTTGCCGACCTTGCTAGTTTGACTGTCCTGACCACCTGCTGTACCGACCTCAGCCTGTATTACGTGCCGTGAAGCTCTCTGACCTCCTTGTTCGAACCTTGGCGTGACTTTTGACCTTGCTTGAATTCTCCTCCGGAGCACCTGAACTGTTTCTTGTACTTACCTACTGCCTAATATACTATACGAAGAAAGACCGCACTCAATACATAATTACCGATAAGTTAGTGTGCAACACTGGAGGTTGGCTAAAAAGCCAAAAGGCCAAAGCAGAACCAACCAGGGATCCCACAACACCCCAAAATCGCCAACCCCACCAAACTAAGTGGCACCACTACATTTATTTCTGAAAAAATATACACAACTTTATTATTACAATTCTATATATACAATGACAGGACAATTAAAACCAAGTTAAAAAACATAAACACATTCAATAGATTGAGGGGGGGGGGAGACAAGATGGAAAGAAAAAAAGAAAAAGGGGGATGGGAGGGAACAAATATATATACAGATGGAAATATATGGTGCTGCTGCGCCCAATCTATACAGCATATGCACATAAAATTAATATATATATATATATATAATGGTGTCTATACAAGGCTGGTATTAAAAATATTAAAACAGTGCAAAAAAATGTGTAAGATATCCAAAGATGCCCAATAATATTAATTACTAATAATGTATAGTGAAGCCATGTTCACTAACCACATGAAACAAACACCAAATTCCACCCGTACCCCAAATAAAGTGCAAAGTGCTCTACCAATTATAATCTAAACCTATCTCACTAAATATCAACTAATTATAACAGTAGGACCAGCCGAGTAGAGAACAAACAGACACACAACACATAAACAGAATCTTACTGATCCACAGCACGCAAGCAGCAGCCAAGTCCCCAGCCAACACACGTCTCACCGCCGACGCGTTGCGTGACGTCCAAGTGTCACTTCATCAGGGCGTGTGAGGTAAGGGGGTGATGGAGGTTCTTAAATACTCATCCGCCGCCACTCCAGACAAAACCGCCCGCAAAGGAAACAAAGGGGACATGCCGCACACACTCCGGCCGGAAGTGCGCCGGCGGCCCCTCAATGCATGTGACCGCAGCTGCGGTCACCTGACTCGGTTCCAGGATGAATGCCTGGAACGCATTGCGCTCCAGGCATCTGTTCGGGCAGATGGAATGATGGAATAGGCGAGGGAGCGGAGGAAGGTGAGCATGGCATCCATCACCAAAAATAGAGTGTACAACAAAAAAACACATAAAACAGGACACACAACCTATATCTATATATCTAATCTACCTAAAAGAGTATCTAATCAATCACTAAGGTAACCACATTAACTGATGTCAGACCACCATATCAGCGCCAATGCTATAATACCATTAGTTCAGGACTATACTGATGGAAAATTTGCTCAACATAAGTCACAGGGAGACGTATAAGCCCCTGGGATGGACATGCATCCCACCCCCAATTGGTGACCAATAAACTAAATATGTACAATATGGACTCCCCTCTATTTACAGCCATAGATAAAGGGACATAATTTCCCAAACATGGGAAGCCCTTTAATTTAAATGCACAGGGCCCTAAAGTAAGAGTCCCAATTGAACCCCCGCCTCCCCCCCCCCCCCCCCGTCGTCCTCTTGTATGTATGCACATGGCCTAAAAAAAGACCCCAAATGGGGTCCCGTGCATCCCATATGTGACAGCTGGACCATGGAGTCACAGAGGGGTGTAGTGTCACATATTGGCAGGCACATCAACCTAAATCCTTTAAACTGTGCCGGTCAGCCTGGACTAACATCTAGGCTAACCCCGATATATAAAACACAGAGCAAATAAATTTCATCAGGTTTTAGCAGTTTGGCATCAATTAAGAATGAAATTAAGACTTAATTAATTATAATGTCCACAAAATGTAGTGAAGTCTTCCTTGTTATTAGGTGGCATTAAGTCTCCATTCCATAAGTGCCAATTGGTGTAAGTTAATAGATGGATATACTGGATAGTGCCACAATATGTTCACCAAGTGCCCTCCACCTAGTTTAATTACTCTTACCAGATGGCCAGGTTTTTATCAGCTTTTCAAAAAATGATCTCAATCTCTCCTCGCCAGGTGCCTTGTAATCGCTTCAAACAACTGGTTTTTGTACCCGTGATGTTTGGTTTGATATTCCTCAATAGTAGAGAGTCTTATCTCTCAATATATGGGGTATTAGGAGATGCATAAAAGGAAAAGTAAACTAAAATAGCGTGATACCGCTTTTAATACAACTTGTGTTAAAAATTATAAAATGTGCACTCACATTTCTTTAAAATACATTCAGCATTGGTTAACAGATAGGAATCTCACCGCCCATTTGCTCACACCGCGGCCGCAGGTGTCCCGTGAATTGAGGGTTAGAGAGGGTGTGTGGATCCTCGCTGGAGTGTGAATGCTGAGTGCTGTTTTGAGATTAACCGCCTTGCCGCCCGTGTCAACACGTTTCGTTGCGTGCCCGCAACTTTTTCCAAGACTGGCGGCGCGGCGGTATGCGCTGCCTTTTATCTCCTATGTTGGAGGTGGAGTTTACGCGTCAAATGACGTTGCAGGCAAGGGATTGGTGTTTGTTGGAACTCTTTTTTGATTGGTTAAAAACCCCTGCCGTCTATATTTTCTCCGTCTGTTTGGTTCAAAGGGGTTATAGATTATAATGAATGAAGGTTAATTAAAAATCCCAAACCACAGTAAATGGATTATGATGTCATTTCTTCCCAGAAAGCGTAATGGTATTTAGAATGCGCCTATTTGTTTATTACTATTATTGGTCCTCCTCCCTGACTTAGCGCGCTAACTGTATTTCAAAAATGGATTATAACGCAGCAATTTCATAGGGAGCCCAGCTATACTTAGAAGGTGGTTTAATCACTTCTCAGGGAAGTTTAAATTTATCCACCAAGAAGGGGCAATCTATTTCCTAAGTGTGCTAAATATCAGTGTATTGAAGAGGCCAATTGACGGTATACAAAGGCATATGCAATAGTCGGCCGCTTCATAATGGCGACTCTGTAGTACAATAAAGCTCTTTACTTTATAAAGGGTGTATTGTTGATATTTATACATAGAAATAGCAATTAGTATATTCTAGTTCAAAAAGTTTGATAGTGAGTTAAACTAATGTTGTTACTTTAGAATATAGCCATGTGTGAGAAATAGACATTGGTGTTATTCCTCTCTGTTGTACATTTCAGACATCAAAAATAAGATATAAAATAAAAATAGGACATTATCATCAGTAAAAAAATCTACTATTTTTGATGTCTGACTATTGAGGAATATCAAACCAAACATCACGGGTACAAAAACCAGTTGTTTGAAGCGATTACAAGGCACCTGGCGAGGAGAGATTGAGATCATTTTTTGAAAAGCTGATAAAAACCTGGCCATCTGGTAAGAGTAATTAAACTAGGTGGAGGGCACTTGGTGAACGTATTGTGGCACTATCCAGTATATCCATCTATTAACTTACACCAATTGGCACTTATGGAATGGAGACTTAAAGCGGACCTTCACTCTAAATAAGAGTCTATCTTATATGTTTCCCACACCCTGTACATACAGATTGGTCACATTAAAAATCATCCTACCTGCATCTACTGCATTTTATAAGCCTTTAAACATCCAAGATGGCGGCTTATGGAAGCTGCCATTTTTGCAGGCAGCCTGCAAACAGGAAGTGCCTGCAAACAGGAAGTGACTGTGCTGCTCTGCATTCTGGGACTGCTGACCTTTCCCTGACCCCAGCTCTGCTCTGTCTGAGCAAAGCACAGCTATAACCCGCCCCCCTGTACCTTATCCCACTCTCCTCTCCTCAGTAAGTGTGATGCTTCTGAGTCAAGATGGCGGCGCCCGTATCCTAAATTCCCGAACAGAGTTGCAGCCCAGTGGGGGAAAGTATAATAAATTAGTGACTAAACATGTCAAATATATTAATTTTAGATGCTGAGGAATTGTTTTTTAAGAGTTTGGGCTTTTCATTAAATCATGGTGAAGGTCCGGTTTAATGCCACCTAATAACATGGAAGACTTCACTACATTTTGTGGACATTATAATTAATTAAGTCTTAATTTCATTCTTAATTGATGCCAAACTGCTAAAACCTGATGAAATTTATTTGCTCTGTGTTTTATATGTTGAATACTGTTTATCTGAACTTGTTGGGATAGTAGAGTTCATCACACGTTGAGCATTTACCAAAAAATTCCTATTGACTTAGAACATTATTTTATCCTTTGAAACAATAGCGCGGGTTCTACCTATTTATTCATTAACCCCGATATATATTCCAAGGTCCCAAGTGCCATAAATCACCACCTCACAGGTCCAACCTCAGAAGCTGGCCAGTTACCCGCAACTCTATAAACGGCAAGCTGTAAAATATGAGGCGACTAGATATAGACTATACTGGTGACCACAAAAAAGTATTTACACAGACTAATGCATTATAATCAAGTATTTAAAAAGTCCGTCGACACTGATCCACCCTCCTACTGCATGGGTACAGGCAATCCATTCGGATCCTTATCACATGTTGATAGTAGATTGAATCTCAATTGCTCACTAACATCATCAATTCCCCCTCAAATGGATCAGCTGGTACATGTGGAGATGGGTACATCCATCAAGTATGAGGCTTCATGAGGACTTCAGCCGCAGATCAGTACCCTTCTGATTAAAGAGCTGGTTAGTTCACACATGCAATAAAACGTGCTACCAGTAACACATACAAAACATGTGAGAAAATATGTGACAAATAAAATAAACCCCGTGATTTAATGACCACCAATTCGGTGGATAACCTATAAGTGCAGACTATGACCCAACAACGCCCAGCCCTTGATGGGCCAATAAACCCCGTGTATACCAACAACAAAAACATTATCCCCCTGCAAAACCTAATAACCATGCCTCCCACCTTTATTTATCTAAACATAAATTAAATACCCAGAGATGGTGTGAACGCCAGATCCTCATTTAAACCAAGTGGGGCCTGAGACTGTAGATTGTAAATCCAGCGTAGTTCCCGCTGTTGGAGCCTCCTCTTTACATCACCCCCCCTGGGCCCATACTCACCTTTTTGATGCCCATCACCCTTAGGTCACTGAAGTTGCTATTATGTGTATTGAGAAAGTGCAAGGCCACCGGGGGAACCACTTTTCCTTGCTCCAGATTCCTGGCCGCAAGGCGTATAGATGAAAAGTGCGCCTGTATCCTGGCTTTAAGGCTGTTTCTGGTCTCCCCAACATACATCCTGGGGCAACTACATTGGAGTGCATAAACAACCCCAGTGGTCTTACAGTTAACCAATTGTTGAATCCGAAAGGGTCTGCCTGACTGTAGATTTTTAATCACTTTGCTCTTATTCATGTGCGGACAGATTGAGCATCCCCCACAGGGATAATTCCCAACAATTGTGGTTTGATTGCGCAACCAATTTGGTAAAGTGGCAAAGTGACTGGAGCACACCTTATCCCGTATGCTGGGTGCTCGCTGTACCAGCATGCGGAGGCCGCCCCGTATCCACCTAGCTAGATGGGGATCGGTCTTAAGAATGCTCCAGCGACTTTGAAGAATATGTCTCAGACTGTGCCAATCTCTGTTGTATTGGGTAATGAATCTTACCTCAGAGTTCCTCTGTTTCCTATTTTTGGGGGTCAGTAGGCTCGCTCTTGGAGTCATCTTGGCACGTTCAAATGCCCTATGGACCACTTACTTGGGATAACCCCGTCTAATAAACCGAGATGTAAGGTCTCCAGCTTGTTGCAAAAACTCCTTCTCCTCAGAGCAATTTCTGTGCAATCTCAAAAATTGCCCGGTAGGTATCCCACATTTAAGACTAGTGGGATGGAAGCTACTGTAATGTAGCAAGGAATTCACAGACGTCTCCTTGCGATGTAACCCCGTACTAACAGAGCCATTTTCATTGATGGAGATATTGAGATCCAAGAAGGTCACCTGTTTGGCCGGGGTCTGTGCCGTGAGAAAAATATTACGGTCGTTAGTATTTAATTGATGTAAAAACTCCTCAAATTCCACAACTGTGCCCTGCCATACCACCAGCACATCATCAATGTAGCGATTCCAACCAAGCACGTGCCGGCTAAATCCCACATTGTCGTTGTGGAATACAACTTCCCTCTCCCACCACCCCAAGAACAGGCTAGCCACCGAGGGGGCACAACGTGGCGACTCCACAGACTTGGCGATAAAATTCGCCATCAAAGGTGAAAAAGTTGTGCGTAAGCACA
Source organism: Gastrophryne carolinensis (assembly GCA_027917425.1). Taxonomy (NCBI): domain Eukaryota; kingdom Metazoa; phylum Chordata; class Amphibia; order Anura; family Microhylidae; genus Gastrophryne; species Gastrophryne carolinensis. Next base: position 271,598,033 of record CM051234.1, read on the forward strand.
AAGTCAAGTAGAGAAAGGATGAAATCCTGCGGGGTGGCGGGAGAGTTACGTCCACTCATGTTAAGGAAATACCGGCACGTGTGGGTGGCATGCACATGGGATATGCAGGTGCAGAGGGCTTCAACATCCATTGTGGCAAGGAGAACATCATCAGGGACCCACAACAAATTAAGGCCCCTGAGCAAATCCATAGAGTCACATACATAGGAATTGAGAGAAGTAACAAAAGGCTGTAGAAATCGATCAATGAAAATACAAGCCTTTTCAGTCAAACCCCCAATACCCACCACAATGGGTCTTCCCGGCGGGCATCGGGGGTTTTTATGTATCTTCAGTAAAATATAAAAAGTGCCCACCACCGGGAATTCCACCGTCAAAAAATCGCGTGTCCTGCGATTGATCACACCATCCGTCCAGGCCTTCTCAATGAGAGCATCATACTCTTGCTTATAGAACCTCAATGGATTAGTGGGTAATCTCTCATAATTGGAGGTATTTTGTAGCTGTCTCAGGGCCTCCGTGCGATAGTATTCACGCGACATCACAACGATATTACCGCCTTTATCGGCCTCTTTTATTGATGTCTGCCTAATTATACCCAGTCTGACCTTTGGTTCATCCATCTTCACTCCTATGAGCTTACATCCTTTGAACCTCAATGTCCTCCGGGCAGCCGTGTCCAGCAATCTGGCAAATGGGGGCTTGGCAAAAGGTGAAGCTGGCTGTGGAGATTGGGGGTTGTAGGTTCACAAAGAAGACGGGTGTCCCCGGGGTTTGACACCAGCTCAGCCATGACCAAGAAACTGAAGCAAAGTTGCTTTGCTTAGAATACATAAGGTTTTTACATATAATCAGAGCTTTTGAGATGCTTTGTAGTGGCTTATTTTACACTGTTCCTAAAGAGAATAAGGTGGGAGGCAGTTAGTGTGTTCCTGGACATGGACCTTAAACTGGACCTTCAGCATAATTTAATGAAATGCCCAAACCCTTAAAAAATGATTCCCCAGCATCTAAAAAGAATATATTTTACATTTTTAGTCATTTACTTTCCCCCATTGGGCTGCAACTCTGTTCAGGACTCTAGGATACGGGAGCGGCCATCTTGCCTCAGAAGCATCACATACTGAGCAGAGCAGAGGGTGCAAAAGCGCAGGGGGCAGGTAATAGTGGTGCTTTGCACAGACAGAGCATAGCTGGGGGTCAGGAAAAGGCCAACAATCCCAGAAACATACAAGATATGCTCTTATTCAGGGTGAAGGTCTGGTTTAACCCTTTTGCTGCCAGCCTACCTTGAGATTTTGTCAACTTTTGTTGCCAGACCATTTTGCACTATTTTGCGCTCCCCATGTTCAACTGTGATTTTTAAAGGGATTTCCCAGGAAAATTATATATTGTTTTTTTCAGCAGAGTCTGGGCTTTAATATGAAATGTCTTGTTTGTAATTTTTTAGGTGTATTCTCAATATTTTTGGATGAAATATGTTAAAAAAAAAACGATTTTTTACAATTTGTAGTGTTTTTTTTGTAATAAAAAATGTAAGTTTGTCAATAAAATCTTATTGTGTGTGAAACCCCAGTTTCTCCCGGTTACAGCGCTACCACATATGTATTGGTAGACACCCTTTCCTGCCGAGGCGACTCCGCCAAACTGAAACAACGCTTTAGGAGATTTTCAGATAAAATACAACTATGCAATGCGCTATGCGCACCTTGCAGTTTTTCAAGAAAAACAACCCTTTACATTTGAAATACCCCCGACAAACTATATATTCTCTGGAAGTACACACCTCAGGCTTTCTAGGCGTACCAGGCTTGTTGACATGGGTGCAGTTTTCTGAAAGTATTCCCTCAATGTATCCTTTGGTTGCACAGGGTTTCCCTAAAAAAAGAATAAAAAAGCAGAATCAAAACCACGTTTTCCTAAAAAAACTATATGCAAACAAGAAAAAAACAGAAAATCTGAAAAAGCAACATGCCCCGAACAGAACAATACCCAGCATGCATAGCTACTGTCAAGGGAAGAGTTGCCAAACACACCAAAGTAAAGCATTTGCGTAACGGTAATTTTACTTAAAAATTTCAGCTTTGCAGACAAAGTGCGCACCTTGGGATTTTTCTACCAAAACAAGCCTTTACATTTGGAATATCCCCCATAAACCATATATTCCCTGGAAGTACACATTTTAAGCTTTCTAAGCGTACCCAGATTGTTGTAGTGGGCTCATCTTCCTGGAAGTAATCCCTTGAAGAATTAAAAACACCTTTTCCTAAAATATCAATATGTAAATAAGAAAAAACAAGCTAAATCTGAAAGCACAAGGTCCCCCGAGCAGAACAATACCCAACATGCATAGGTACTATTAACCCTTTTAATTGCCAGCCTACTTTAAGTTTTGTCACCCTCTGTTGACAGGTCATTTTTCCCCATTTTGCGCCATGTTTAACCGTGATTTTTGCCGGAATTTCCAGGAAAATATATATATATATTTCTGCAGCAGAGTTTAAGCTTTAACATGAAATGTCTTGTAATTTTTCTACTGTTTTTTAAATATTTTTGCGTAAAAAAACAAAATTGATGAAAACCATATTGCATGTGAAAGCCCCGTTTCTCCCGATTACAACGATACCACATATGTATCGATAGCCCCCCCATTCTTGCCCAGTAGACCCCCAAACTGAAAAGAGTACTTTATAACATTTACAAATAAAATACTACTATCCACACTATATACATAAGGGGTTAATTTAAAAAGAAAATGACATAGGGCCCCCTCCCAGGAAAGGGGGGGGGGCAATTTTGGGGGGAATTTTAAGGGTTAAAAACCCTTAAAAAAATGATGTAGGTTCCCCCCTACCCGAAATAACCAGCCCGGGACCAGCTATGGGGGCTTGTAGAACAGGGTGCAGGGGCCAGCTCTGGTGGTCCCCCCACCCTGCAGCCTACAAGCCCGCATACCCTGTGTGGGCCCGGGCTCAAGGACCCCTTACCAGTTCACAAGGGGTTAAATATAAAAAAAAACACACAGACACATGGAGAAAAAAATATTTTATTTATTTTTTTTATACTTACCTCTCATCCATCCCTGGGCACTGTGTCCCACGCTAATCAATCTGGCTTCCTGCACTCCTGCTGCTGCTGGAAGCCTTTTATAGCTGCTGGGCGACAGATCATAAGGGGTTAATTTAAAAAAAATGACATAGGGTCCCCCCTCCCAGGGGGGGGACCCCAATTTTTGGGGAATTTTAAGGGTTAGGGTTAGGCCCTAACCCTTAAAATTAAAAAAAATATTATGTAGGGTCCCCCCTACCCGTCATAACCAGCCCGGGACCAGCTATGGGGGCTTGTAGGAACAGAGTGGAGGGGCCAGCTTTTGTGGCCCCCTACCCTGCAGCCTACAAGTCCACATACCCTGTGTGGGCCCGGGCTCTTCAGCCCCCCGGGCTTTGGGGAGGCAGGTAATGTGGTGGTCTCGGGGGTTAATGGCAAGTCACCCGCTAGCCGCAGGTGACTTGCCAGACCCAGCGATTTGTGAACTGGTAAAGGGGTCCCATTTACTCACCTCCGATTGTCAGCTTCTGTGTCCCTCGCCGAGATAACAGATGCCGGAGATCGGCAGCCAGAGGAGGGGGAGGCAGGAGATCAGAGGATCTCCTGCCCCTCTCCTCTGCCCACCGGTCTCCGGGCATCTGACAGCTGAGATGCCGAAAGCCGTGACGACAAAGGGGCGGGGCTAATCGGCAAGATGGCGGCGCCCGTCGGGAGGGCAGGAGAATGGGGCCTTTTGGCCGCCCTCCTCAAGACTGAAGAGCCAGGGGGGGTGATCGGAGCCCCCCCCCCTCCCCGAAGAAGAGGAGCGCCAGCGGGAGTGATCGGGAACCAAGGTTAGTAAATGTCATTATTTATTTTTTTTTTACATGTATTAGTGGCAGCTCGGAAGCGGGGGGGGGCACCTATTCCGGGCACTCCCCTGCAGCCGGGGGGGCCTCGCTGGGGGATCCAAGCCCCCCCCTGATGAAGAGGAGACCCGGACGGTTCGATAGAGTGGTCAGGTGAGTGGCTTTTTTTTTTTTTTTTTTTTTGCCTTCTAGCAAGTCACACATGCTCAACCTGCGGCATGGGGGCCATATGTGGCCAGTAGAACCATCTGATTTGGCCCCTGACCCGCTGTGGGGAAAGTGGGAGGGGTAAGTATAACTGATGGGTAAAGGTCGTTAAACAGAGGTACAGTAATGATGGGTGATTGCACGGAGAGATATAGAAGGCACATTAGCAAATAGAGGTGGCAGTGAAATCCCTGGGTGAAAATCTTTGGCACAATAATTTGGAAGAATGTTTTTTATTATAATTGTATGCTTAGTATGGGAGCATATATGGGTTGAGTATTGGGAACATGGTTAAAATGTGGGACTGATTGGGGAAGGGCTATAAATAACGGACCCAAATATTCAGACGTAAGTCAATCAGCAATTGTATTGCTGGCATGTGGGAATTGTTACATATGAATGGAGGGGTGTGGTGGAAGGACATATGAGTGAAGTTTTCTGATTGTAAAAATCTATATTATGCTATTTCAAAAGCATACATTCTGAACCTATTCGTTGTCGCTCTCAACCAGGTTCCAAATCACTTAAGTGGCTCACACTTGTCAAAAGGTTGAGCACCCCTGCATGAGGTGGTAGAATAAGTGTCCATTTTCTCCAGGGTCATGCCCAATAGTGCATGAAAGCACCACAAATCTATCTCTCTCTCTCTTTTACTTTCAGAATTGCTCAGCATCTATAAAAAAAGGCTCAGTTTTGAAGAAAAAATAAGATATCACCCAAAAAGAAAAATGTCCTTCAGGGCAAAAGAATTGATCTGTTGCCGCTGTATAAAAGTGATAGGTCAGCTTAGTGTATTTTTACTTAACTTGATCTGCTCCAAGTCATTGCTCAGGCTTGAAAATTAAAGTTTACAACCACTACTCACCTTTTATCCCCTGCAAATGTTGGTCTGGCAATCTAACACTCACCTGATCCATCCTATCCAGGTCCCAGTGGTAGACCATGGAGGCAGGTGGCGTGGGACCTGTGTCAAATGCTTAGGTGAGTGTCAAAGACTAGGAATGATCATCTGTGGGGGATAAAAAATGAATATGATGCCACTGATGCCTGGACAATGATGTTAAAGGAGCACTATCGTGAAAAAATGGCCCAATAATAAAAATCCATATAAATATCCTGGATGGAGGGAGGAGGGGTCACTTATAAACCTGGTATCGAAAAAAATCCATAAACAGGAAACGCCAGCCTTAGTCCAGTTGAAAGAGTAAAAAATTCCATGTTTATTATTCCATACAAAACTTCCTTAAAATCATTCCATCCATAGATGTAGGTCAGAGTACAGCATAAGGGAGCAGTGTAGTAGCCAACGCGTTTCGGGCACAGACTCAGCCCTTAATCATGACATCGAAAAAAATCCAGCCAGGATTGTTTTTTTTATTTTAATGGAAGGAAGAGGGCATCTCGGGTGACAGGCTCTGTCACCCCGCATAGACTAAACCTGTAACCCCAGGATTTTATTCCTACCAGGGGAAGTAAACCACAAGCTTGATGGTAGTTTTATTCAGTTCGGGTGTATAAGTGACCCCTCCCCTTATTAGCTAAAGTGTTTATATGGATTTTTAATATTACACAATTTCACGATAGTGCTCCTTTAACAAAATGAGTGATGGAAGCCTTGCAGTATGCATAGCTTCCTGCACCTTTTGGGTGCGCCTCGCAACCTGTTTGCTTGGAGTGAGCTTTCTTGTCTCATGAGTTGTTACCCCCAGCTCCCTCTCAACTTGTGCACAAGCACAACACGACATTCCTCCTGTTCTGCATGGCCACAATCACTCTCCCTCTGTGTGTGAGAAAGAGAAACTGAAGATAGAAATGGAAACTGTATATCTTAGCAACACAAAATTCTTTTTAAAAACAGAAAAAGTTTAGGACATTGTCAAGTGTAGTCCTACACATGGGCCAACACTTGGTAATGCATGCAGGGCTTCCCGTTACTGTGCATTTCATTTATGTCAGTTGGGAGAAGAAGCTCCAAAATGGCTGCTACCTTTCTTTTCCAATTGTGCCAGGCTGTTGGTCAGGTTTAATCACTTTAAAAGGCAAGATATTTTCAGAAGGCACTAGTTATTTTATCATATCGTGGAAAAAGTAGCAACTAACTCCATTCCACAGTCAATTCCCAGTCTATTGTTCAGAACTTATCTCATAATGTAAAATAACACTTAAAGTGGACCAACACCCTCCTTGATCGGCCCAGGAATCTATAAGATTCTCAGGCCAATCCGATCCCTCCCCGCGGGGCATCCAAAATCGGGATGCCCCGCTGTGTGAAACCCCCCCAGGACGTCCGCTAACCGTACCTTACTCCCGGTCCAAAGACGCATGTGCAGGCCGCGGCCGCATCTCGCGCTTCTCTCTAGCAGGGCACGGGCGCGCTCCCTGTTAGAGGGAAGCACGAAATGCGGCGGCCAGCGTGCTCGGAGCCGCTGTTGTTTAACGCCACTTTGACGTGCATACCACAGCGGCTCCGAGTGCGCTGATTGGACGAGCGGCCGCGCATGCGCCATAGGAGCGGGGTGAGGTGAGTTGATACGGGCGTTCTGGGGGGTTTAACGCAGCGTTCGGGGTGCCCCGCGGAAGTGGACCAAAACCCAAGATAGTGAAAATCCTGGGTGTTGGTCCACTTTAATAAACACTAAAAAAACCTGGAACGGAAGATACAAGAACCTCAAATATCTTTATCATGAATGTCCTGCCCATGTAAAGCTATTCCTATTAACTGGTACAAAATTTCTGACACCCAAATAATCCAACCATTAATCTGTTGAATTTAGTACCATCCTCATACTTACAGAGCTTTGTTCTGGGTTTGTTGTCCGCAGTCCACTTTATGATGATCTTAAATCCCACTTACTTCTGGGATCCAGAGGCAGCTGTAAAGGTAGAAGTTGCTAGGCTCAGTATTCTCCGACCCCTCTGAATAGCAGAAGCATCAGGGAAGCTGCTCCGTAGGCGAATTCTGTCACCTCCAGCCACCAAGGGAATGTGGAAGTGAGAGCATATTCTAAAAATCGTCTGTTTGTTATGTTTTTAAATGCAGGGCACCCCAAATTGCCATGCATCCTTTCATGCCGTGCTTACTGTGCTAGCAGATTGCTTAAAACGGACCTTCACCCTGAATAAGAGTCTATCTTGTATGTTTCCCCCACCCTGTACATAAAAATTGCTCACATTAAAAATCATCTTACCTGTACCTATTGTGTTTTTTTTTTACTTTTTAATATCCAAGATGGCGGCCCGTGGTGTCTCAGGCTGCCTGCAGACAGGAAGTGCCCTCTGACTATGCTGCTTTGCATTCTGGGATCCCTGTCCTTTTCCTGGCCCCAGCTCTACTCTGTCTGTGCAAAGCACAGCTATAACCCCACCCTCCTGTACTTTCCACCCCCTCCGCTCCTCAATATGTGATTCTTCTGAGGCAAGATGGCAGCGCCCATATCCTAGAGTCCTGAACAAAGTTACAGCTCAGAGGAGGAAAGAATAATAAGTGAGCGACTAAAAACTTCAAATATATTAATTTTAGATACCGGGGAATATTTTTTTTAAGTTTGGGCTTTTCATTAAATGATGCTGAAGGTCAGTTTAAATATACTTTCTGAGCTCTCCTGTCTAGTTTGATGCCTGTCTACTGTTTCTGCCAAAATCAGATTGAATGTAAACAAGTCATGGTTTACAGTTGTGATAGTTGCGTTATGATAAGAGTATTACATTTTGGAAGCAAAAGCCCTTGATATACAGTTATTAGGGCAAACTGGTTCAGTTCCCAGAATTTTTTGTTGAAGACTGCCCTGGTGATTTCCTTACAGAGACTACAAGTTGTGGCTCTGCAAAATACCTATTGTTTAAAAAAACTTTGTATTTGGCATGATATTTGATTGTAAGTTAGACAGGTCACTTTGTTCTACAGATTTTCTGGACTTTAACCGCCTCCACCTTATGCAAATAAGGAACATGTTTTAGCTTTCAATTTCATTTAAGGTGTTGCGTTAAAGAGATCAGATAAAGTTTTAGCCTTGCTCCTGAGTCACTGCGGCACGGCTTCCATTGTGCATGTTTAGTCACACAGAATAGAAATATGAATACAAATTAAAAGAGGGCGAGCTATGACACATCTTTTATAAAAATCTGTGTTTGAACATTGTGGTGATTCAAACCACTTACTGCAATTGTAAATGAAACTTTGGCCAAAGGAGCGCCAGGAATCAAAGTGCTATGGCACAATAGAGTTGCAGGATTAACATTCAATTCAAACACACCTTTCTGCTAAAGACCAATCTTTAGAAATGATTTAGCAATTTTAAGCATTATTAAAGCAAGTCCAGTCCAGTAAACCCCCCCCCTGTCACTGTGGCGCTGAGACATGACGGGAGGGCTACAAAGAAGCAACCCCTTACCTCACCTGAGGTCCAGCACCATTCTCCCGGGCACATATGGCTGTAGCACAGACTAAGCACTAAGCGGCATCACTTGAATGCGCCACAGGAAGTGGGCAGAGCGGGGGAAACTGCTTGGTGCTTCCTGTCCAAGATGGTGGTGCCCAGGACCTGAGAGCCAAAAGAATAGTGCTGGACCGTTTATTTCCTTGTAACCCTATCCTGCCTGCCCTGTTTTACCTCAAGATTTGACTTCTGCTTTAGTAGCACACAATGCAAAACTGAATACAGCCAACTTCCCTTTACAGCTCTCAATCTATTGGGTACATACACATTTTATGAGGTTTCCTATTAGTGTTTATAAAGTGCCTTTTATTTAGTACAAGAATTTGATAACTGGCTATGATGGGGGAATTGAAGTGGGTTAAAGTAACCATGTACGATTACAATAGCTGTGCTGAGCAAGGATCATTTTTGAAAGTGTATATGTTTTGTGTCAATATGATGTATAAGGTACTGAGCTTATCTAGTATTTTTATGTGAGAAAATGTGTGTGTAACCGCTAGTGGTATAATACTAGTGATGCTGTCAGTGACAAGGCTACTTGACTAAGAAAGCTGCTTCTCTACATCATTTGTTCCTCCTAATTATTGTATTTTGTTATATAAAAATGCCTTTATGATTAGGACCCACAGACACAACTTTGCATGGGGCCCCAGAAATGATAAGCCCACCCCTGTCTATTGCTAATGGTAACTGCACACCTACGGCCTTATTTATCAAGGGATAGCGCCAGGTAGTGTCTCACTAGCGCCAGGTAGCGCCAGCTATCGGCGGTTACCGACTCCAGAACGCCAGGCGGCGGACACAATCACGCATTTATCACGCTAAATGAGGCTAGCGCCGGCGAGAGCGTCAGCTAGCGCAGGATTCATCATGTAGCGGACTGCAACGAACAGCGCCGCTGCTAATCCCATCACAGCAACAGGTATGACCTCTCGCTACCTGGCGCTCTCCAATGCATTTCAATGGAGCAATCTTTAAATATTCATAATTAATTGATATGACTGTTTTTTTTTTTTTTTTTTTTTTTTTTTTTAACTGTCAAAAATTCTGTGACCACTAAGGCAATGTTAGATATTTTTTTTAAGGTAAAAAAAATAAAAAAAACATTTGTGCAGAATTGATATTACAGGTCTGATATTAATGTATTCATATTACAAAATGTTTAGAAAAACTTGTTTAATTTTTTAATCAAAAAATATGGTTGTTTGGGGGTTAAAAACTACTTTTAACCCATCGCCGCCAGCGCTCTGGGGTTTAAACAAGCTTTTCACAGCGCGAGAATTTTTTGAGCGTGATTTGTTAATGAATATGCTGGGAGCCGTTTGCTCTGGCCATTCGCTGTCAGGCGCACCCATACAGCGCGGAACCTGCGAAACAGCGACTCCTAACCCCGTATTCAACATTACCGCACACCGACTGAGTCGCTGTCAACAAGTGAACAACGGCCAAGCACAGCGAATACTAGCTTGCGCTGTGAAAATCCCGCTACAGTCGCTCATCTGTCGCTACCTGGCGCTATTAATGAATCGGCCTCCCAGTCTGTACACACACAAGATCTACAAGAAAAGCAAAGTTAGCCCTGTACACACAGAACACTGGAAGGCTGAGTAAGCTCCCTCGCCTCTCCAGTGGCCATAGCAGCAGTGTTCTGTGTGTACAGAGCTCACTGGACCTGGTGTACAGTTGCCAATAGCAACAGATTGTAGATGGCAAGAACTGCTTCCATAAAACAAATTCTAGATGAGCTAAAAAATGGCATTGAAGGTGGTCTTTCCCTGCAAATATTCTGGTTTGAGGTTTCTAAACATTTGACCAACAGCCCTGTAATTGTTGCCTCATAATTGTCCACACAGTTTAGATCCCCTTTATTGGGCTTCTGGACTGGATTAGGTGAAATACATTCTCTCAGTGTAAGGAATGCCCTCTTACCATTCCCTGGCTTTTGTGGCTTTGCTAGCTGACCAGCGTTTGGCCATTGTCTTTTCTCCGGGCACCAGCTCGCATGCCCATGGGGGAATGTCTGTCTGCCCACCCTGCCCTGCACGCACATAATTAATCCTAATTTTTTATTTGGGCCTGCCCTTCTAGTGTGCTGGCCCATGAGCCATTGGGTTATTAAAGGGCTCTCAGTCCCTTTTGTATGTGGTCAATGTGCTCTGCCCAGCCTTCTGGCATGTTCAAGTGCAGGCTGACAGCAATGCTCTTTGGATAGCAGTGACTTTTTTCTCGCACTCCTGCTGTACACACCATTGTTGTTGATTTTCTTCCTGATGGTGGACTCATAAGCGTTACTATAGCTTATGTGAGAAAGACCTTTAAAGTGGACTAATCACCAGGATTTTGACTATCTTGGTGACTGGTCCCTACCCAGGGGCTATCCCAATCTAGATTGCCCAGCTGTGTGAACCCCCCCCCCCCCCCCCATATCGCTGAGTCCACTCACCTTGCCACCTTTCCTATGGTGCATGTGCTGGCTGTCGTCCAATGTGTGCTCTGGCCTGTGCATATTAATGGATGGCATAAAGCTGTTATTTTGGACTGCAAGACAGCATAGGGAACTCCAGCAGCCGCATCCTCGGCTTCCCTGGGGAGTGTGCGCCCCTGTGCACTCAGGCTATATGGACGGCTGGGCACATGATTGCGCACAGCTACAGGGATGCAGCCACAGCAAGGGGCCTGCTGAAATCTCGAATCGGGTTGCTCCAGGGGAACCTGGTCAGCCGGCCTTAGAGTGGCCGACTGCACGGGAAGGGAGTGACTGGCCCACTTTTATTGCTCAGGGTTAATTTGTAAACTGACAAACGATTATGCACATTGATCTTGAGTTTAGTTCTCTATCTACGCTAAAGAAAAATCTACTTTCATTGGCAGTTTAAAAGTTATATTATTGTTTGCCAAAAGGATGTTCTCAGGGTGTTCAGCTGTTGTAGCATTTTTTTTTCAAATATGTGTTTTATGGAAGCGGTTTCTTTACCTGCAGTCTGTTAGCAACTGTACACCAAGATCTACAAGAGGAGAGAAGTAACCTTTACAGACACACAGCACTGACTGGTAGGATATTATTATATTTACTAAATATTGTTTAGCAGATTAAATTCGATTATAAACTAAATTATCTCTCCCAAAAAATTACATAATGAAACGTGACTTTCCCTTTAAAGTGGACCAGATTCCCTCCTGGGCATCCAAACTTAGGATGCCTCGCTGTGTGAAACCCATCACTTATCTTGCTTCTCAGTCCAACGGCGCATGGCGGACTGCATCCGCGCTATTCACTTGTGAATGGCCGACGCTGGGATGCTCCCTGTTAGAGGGAAGTGGGGGATTCGGCCGCCAGCTCGCTCAGAGCCGCTGGCCTTGGACGCCAGCTTAGATGGCGTGATGTCAGCGGCTCAGAGCGCGCTGATTGGACAAGCGGCCAGTCATGCGCCGTAGGACTGGGAAGAGGTGAGTTGCACTTGACGATCTGGGGGGTTTCACACAGCGGGGCACCCCCGATCAAAATCCTGGGTTTTGGTGTACTTTAAAGCTTGAAAAAACATCTGATGAATGTTTATGTCAAATTTATGAGGAAATATAGACACTTTTGAAGGGTTCAGAAGATGCTGTAGATACTGGGAATCAAGCTAAATATTTGCAGTGCCACAAATGCAGTGCCTCAGGGTGTCATTCTGTCTTGGATAAAGCATCGATACAGTGCAAGTGACTTCTGAATAACAAAGAATAGTCTACCCTGATAAACTATTTTACCCACAGCATGTTTTGAATTGTCATTTACTACAGGCTGCATTCCTTTCTCATTCACATTTATCTTGTTAGCTCATAAAAGCAGCAGTTATATGCTAAAGCTATTATTGTGGTGCTTCAAATTTGGGTTATAGTTAAATTTAAACAGAAAATATTTTTTTAATAATTCAGCTAAACTGCAATGGAACAGAACAAAGGCATATTCGAGTACCACTGATTACAATGTGCAACATGCCATAAATGCAAAAAAGCTTTATTTATTTGCAGCACTAAACTCAAAGTATCGTATTGCCACAGAGTAAGAGGGGGCATCATTGATTTGGGTTTGTAGACTGAGAAAATATAATATGTACAGTTTCCTTTTAGCTTCAAATCAAAGCACCTTCACAGAAGATCAAACAGCAAATATAATAACCCTGGGCTCACTATGAATACAAATAACTGGTGGACATGAAAGGGCTGTGTCACCTGATATGATTTGAAGTAGTTACACTTTTAACACCCTGCCTATTATTTAAGAGTATGCCTTGTATCCAGACATCAGTGGACTAGTCCTACATTAAGGTTTACAATTAATCCTGTCACCAAATCTGCTGGAAGAACTGGAGGTTCACCCCTTGATAGTATTCAGCATTTTTTCTAATTTGACAGACCATCAAACAGCATCCTAGTCCTTTAATGGGGGCCAAAAGTCCTCCACTGTCCTCCATTTTCTCCAAAAACAATCATCTGTACAAGCGAGGGCACATTTTCACAGTTTCAGTACATTATTTTTCTAGTGATGTAATGATATATTTTTATTATGGCGATAACAGCACTCTGGGCTATGCTCAATATATCACCATTTTTTCGACATAGCCCATAGGGTTATATTGTTTCCAAATTTAAAAAACAAATATCCTTACCTCATTGGAAAAATGATGCTTTGCCTGTAAAAATGCCCCATCACAGGTACGGGTCATTTTGGCAGAAAAGAAAGTAGAAAACACATTTTTTTCACTTTGTTGTGTCTAAACACTAAAAAGAAACAAAGGGGGGGTGGCAGCCGCTCAGACCATTTTATAACTAACCTGGGAGGTGCACGTTAGCAGGGCAATTAGTACACACAAGTCTTAAAGGAGCCACAGCACTCAACCCTGTTAGCTTGCAGGCCAGCCTACAATCTGTCTCTAAACTTGGTTAAAAACAGAGGGCTCGGTCACACACATCTGCAGAAGTATTCTTAAGCTGCACCACCAGCGCCAAGGTGCCTCTGGGGGGTGCAGTCCTAACTCTAATCTCGGAGAGCCCCATTTGGGACATACAATGCAATAGATAAATTGAGAGCAGGCTTACCTTACCTTACCTTTTAAACACTAAAAAGCTCGCTGTGATGCAGGTTGCAATGCACACCGCAATGCACACTGCAAGTCACACTGGCCTCACCAAATTTTTAGCATGACCCCATTGTTTGAGCATGAATGTCATAAAAAGTGAGCACAGACAGAAATGATCATTTGGAAACCCTGTCACTATCTGGTTTTATTATGCTAGCCCAGCGTTACCTTCTATTGGTTATAAATGGTCAAATAATATTTTCCTGTTATTTTCTATTACACTCATGTGTAAAATGACCGTTTTTTCATTGTAGTCAGTATTATGATGATTTGTAGCCATGTTGTCATACTATCTATATTTTTTAGTCTACCTGGCTAGAGTTTAAACAGGTTATAATTGGGGCCAAACAGCATTTAGATCTATATAATTTGACGTAATTCCAGATCATCATCTGTGTAATTTATCATTGATTGTATACAATAATGTTTTTGGTAAACTCTTTTTTATTTCCCTTTCCCTGAATCTTAGTAATGATTTTATTTTTGCATGTAATAATTTGTAACTGTTTATAAGGGTGTTGCTTCTAAGTAACACAATGTGGTATGTGTGTTTTCCCCTCAAATTGAAAAGTAAGTCTTAAAATGATGATTCATCTTTGCCATACGTCATATAGACGGAAACAAGCTGAATGGGGCCAGATGCACCAAGGCAACGTTATACAAATAAAAAAGAAAGTGACAGAAATGAGAATCCAGACACATAAAATGACAACAAATATTCTGCCAAAGAGCCTTATGTAAGAAGCGTCAGTGCCACACAATGCCTCAGTGGTACTTAGCGTCTGATTTAACAATTAAAAAAATGCTAACGTCGATGCTGCTGCCGGCTAGCATGTTATTTAACAGTAGCGCCAAAAAGGATGCAGCGCCATATGCTCTGGTAGAAGCAGCGCCAGTTTGCAACCTGTTGTAATTAGGCCATAAATCAATGTGGTGAAAGCAAACTCCCAGTGGTTTGTAAAGGGGCAAAAGTGTGTTGCGATAAATTATGCTGAAGCTTTTTTACAAAAAAAAATCATGCAAAATGCATTCATACAGATGCATGCCACAAAGGAAGGAAGTATACTGTGCATGCAAGGGAGACATGCTAGACCTTACACACACACACACACACACACACACATATATTTATTTACACACATTTTGTGTGTGTTTTTTATGCTTCCCACAGGATCAGATCCCTGCTCTAAAAATCAGAAGTCATGTGAGCAGACCCCTTACTAACTGTGATCCTGGCATAGTCTAAAGTAAATAATTAAACCTCAGTAAAAGAGAACTGTGGTCCCATTGGACCACAGCAGAGTGTGCACATGACCCATAAAGCTGCGCCATAAAACACTCTACCCAGCTCAACCACACCCAGAAATGGCAAAGCCTAACTTACAATACATAAGGTATTTACATATAGCGGTAAGCCAATTGAGGTGCTTTGAAATGGCTCATTTTATATTGTTCCCATAGGGGGCTAAAGTGGGAGAAAGGTAACACATGTCTGGCCAGGGACTTTTTTTTTTTTTTTTTTAAAGTTTCTTTTTATTTGCAATTGCAATTGAACAAACATTAGATACAAATACAAGTCACATATCACATGGAGGTGACGCAGGCACCCAGCTCAGTAGCATAGTTTCAATTAACATATAGACACGACACCATTCACACAACACATACACACACTTCTGGACTCGAATGTCTAATCAACTATTCACCGGGATGGGAGGGCCAGTCGGGGGAGCCCTTCTCCAGGATGCTACTCTCATCTCCTTAGTGCCACCTTCCCTTACACAATACCTCAAGCTACCTGGGTGAGCAGCCTTGCCCTTTAAATGGATCTGAACCCTTCCTAATCATCCTCTGAGGCTGTGTCTTGGCTTTGCAGCCAGGGACCCCATATCTTCTCAAACTTATCGGGCACCCCCCTGGCCGTATATATCAGTTTGTACATAGTGAGTTTCTGGTTAATTAGAGACCTCCACGCCCGTACTGATGGTTTGGCCGGGTGTTTCCAATTAAGCAGAACACATTTCCTGGCATAGAAGAGCAGCAGTCTAAATAATGATTTCAGCGGGCTCGACAGCGACAGTGATTCGACCACCCCTAGAAGACATAATGAAATCGAGCCGGTGACCCGGATGCCCACCACTTCGCCAATCAAGTCCATTACCTCACCCCAATATCCCACCAGAACTTCACAGGACCAGGTCACATGTTCCCATGTACCAGTCTCCCTCTCACACCTGGGGCATAAGTCACTAGCCAGTAATCCCATCTTATGCAACCGTAACGGTGTAATGTAAGCTTGGTGTATCCACTTGGTCTGGATAAATCTGTCTCTGGCTTCTATGACCGATGAGTGTAGGTTATCTAAAATTTCCTCCCAGTCGTCTCGGTCCAGGGTTTGGTCCAGGGCCCGCCACCTGCTTTCAATCCTCCCCCTGGGGGATTCCAACCCAGCAACCAGGCACCTGTACAATGTAGAGACAGGTTTCCTCAAGTCCATCCCTCTCACTGCACTCTCCACCCGGGACACCGAAAAGTTCGGACTGATCCTGTGGAACTGAGTTTGCAGAGCGTGCCTGAGTTGCAGGTATCGGAAGAAATCTCGGTGGGAAACTCGAAAGGTCTCTCGGACCTGGTCAAACGCCATAAGCACTCCATCCCTGTACACCTGGCCCAGCGTCTGGAGGCCCTTCCCATCCCAGAACTGCGGGTCTTGCATTGAAATCAACTCAGGGAGCTTGGGATTATTCCAGAGAGGAGTAAAGGGGGACCAATACTGGACCTCGTCCGGATTCTCGATCAGCTTATCTATTCTTCCCCATATGTTGCACACTACCCTCATGCATCCGGTAGCCTCCCGGACCCCCCGGACCCCCCTATACACCAAGAGTGATAGTCTCTCGGCAGAACCTAGCACCGCCGCTTCCAGACCCACTACTGGGTTGTTTTGCGGCTGACAAAGCCACCAGTGCACAAACAGGAGCTGCGTGGAATAGAAATACATCTGCATATGTGGGACCGCTAGACCCCCTTCCACCACCTGTGCTTTCATAATTTGTCTGTTAAGCCTAGGTGGAGACTGTCCCCAGATAAAGCCAAACAGAATTGAATCCAACGTCTTAAAGTGGGAAACGGGCAGCAACACTGGCGAGGCCTGATATATGTACAGAAATTTAGGAAGGAATATCATTTTGTAAATATTGATTCTGCCCATGACTGACAGGGGCAGGTTTGCCCATTGAGCAATCCGCTGCCTCAATCTTGACACGACAGGGGAAATATTCAGAGTCAAGAACTCACTTGGTTGCCTACTAACCATGATCCCCAGGTATTTAAAATATTGGACTATTTTTAATTGGGACCTCGGAGAGATGTCAGGGGCAGCAAGCTCGTCCACTAACATTAGGCTGGATTTATCCCAATTAATCTTCAATCCTGAGAACCTCCCAAACACTCCAATAGCGTCCAAAGCTGCGTCCAGACACCTGTGGCCGTCTGCCAGGTATAGCAGTGTGTCATCTGCATATAGGGATATCTTTTCCTCTACTGCCCCCAGCTTCCATCCAGAGATACCCGGGGAATTCCGGACAATAATCGGCAAGGGTTCGATAGCTAAGGCAAAAAGTAGCGGTGATAGTGGGCACCCCTGTCTTGTCCCCCTATGCAAGGCGAATGAGTTAGAGTAACACCCATTGACCCGTATCCGGGCCGTAGGTCGTTTATATAACAGTTTGATGTACGTAATAAAGCTGGGAGGGAATCCAAATCTTTCTAGTACTGCCCAGAGATAATCCCATTCTACCGAGTCGAAGGCCTTTTCATTATCTAATGATATGACCACCCGTTCCCCATGGTTATCATGTATAATTTGAAGATTGGACATCAGTCTGCGGAGATTCACACACGTGGTACGCCCAGGCATAAACCCTGACTGATCCGGCCCAATCAAATGTAGTATAACTTTATTTAGCCTGGTGGCCAGTATCTTGGCAAGTATTTTTGCATCCTGATTCAATAGGGATATGGGGCGGTAGGACGCACAAGAGTCAGGGGGTCTCCCCTCCTTATAAATGAGGACCACGTGTGCCTCATAAAAAGAGGCCGGAAGGCGCTCACTATCAAGCGCTTGTTTCAGCACTTCCCACAGCCTAGGGGTCACTTGTTCAAGGTCCTGTTTATACCACTCGGCCGGTATTCCATCAGGCCCCAGCGCCCTTCTGCTAGAGAGCATCCTAATTGCTCCGGAGACCTCGTCCATGGTGATAGGGGAGTTCAAAGCTTCCTGATCCTCCACAGCCAACCTAGGAAAGGAAATCTGGTCCAGATAGTTATCCAGCTCAGACGTCCCATAACTCACCCTCGAGGAATATAAGGCCGAGTAGTATTCCAGGAACCTCTGAGCAATCTCCTCCCCACCCGTCACCCTCGCACCGTTATCCAGAATTTCAGCAATGTGGTTGGGCTGGCTTTCGGCTCTCGCTAGATAGGCCAGGGTCTTACCGTTCTTATCCCCTTTATCAAAAATTGTTGCCTGCTTATATAGCAGTAATTTCCTGGCCGAATCGGTCAGAAGCAGGTTATATTCCCTCTTTAATGCCAACAGTGCTGAATGGTCTCTGCTATCCGAGCTTGCACTGAACTTCTCCTCTGCCCGTGCCAGCTTACACTCAAGATCTGCCACTTCTCTCCCTTTCTTTTTCCTAGCAGCAGCTATGGCACTAATGGCCGCACCCCTGGTAACAGCTTTGAAGGCATCCCAGCTAACCTCCACCGATGTCTCCGCCGTATTACAGTCCCAGAACGCCTCGGCAGAGGATTTCAAACTATTCATAATGTCGGGGGCTTCCAACCATAGAGGGTTCAAGTTCCATCCCACCCAGTTCTCCCGCCTCAGTGACAGCCCGGCTGTGATCAGTAGGGGTGAGTGGTCCGAAACCCCTCTCGGGAGGTAACAACAGGTTGCCACTCTCGGTAAAATTTCAGGCGAGGAGAACGCCAGGTCAATTCTAGACAGAGACTTGTGTGTAACCGAGTGACAGGAGAACGCCTTGTCGGTGGGGTGTTTCCACCTCCAAAGCTCCTGCAGCCCTAACGTTTCCGCCCAGTTAGCCAATTGGGTCTTGGGACCAGGGTTCTTACTCATCCTATCCAGCGCCGTATCCAAAACCATATTAAAATCCCCTAGCAGCAGTATCGGGGCCGGAGGGTAAGAGAGCACTTTCTCCATTATTTTATCTAGAATACTAGCAGAAAATGGTGGGGGAACATATACTCCGACTATTATCATAACAGTGTCCATCAATTTAGCATGGAGAATAACATAACAACCCTCCCGGTCAACGTGAACTGAAAGCAACATAAACGGGGTACCCTTCGAGATCAACACCGAAACTCCTCTAGAGTAGGCCGAAAAAGGGGCATGAAAGGAGCTCTGGATCCATGGCCTCTTCAAAGCCAGCACCCTCTGGCCCACCAAATGGGTCTCTTGGAGAATAATTACATTCGGTTTATACTTCTTAATAAACTGGAAGACAGTGGCCCTCTTGATCTTATCATTAAGCCCCCGAACGTTCCAGGAGAGAAATTTACACTCACCCATTGTTACCGCGCAAAGTGTAACTATCAATAGCCGCCTCCGGGTGGCTCCCCCCCCCCTCCAGAGATCTTCCTATCCCTCGAGTCCAGCAAACAGACATCACAGTCAAGCCCACATACAGACAGCCACAGACAGAACAGATAGTATAACAGATAATATAACAATTTAACTGTACCCCATCCCGAAACCCACCCCCCACCCCGAAACCCACCCCCCACCCCGCTCCACCACCCCCCAACCTTGGCGAGCATCATAACCCAAACAAAGTAACACAACACTGGTTTAACTATGTGCAATTGGAACGCGCAGGCCCATTGCCTAGGGGTCTGCAAAAACAGGCTTGCTAAACAGTTGCGGGTCAGCGGAATATCCGCCGCGGGTTCCCCGAGCCAGCGAGAGGGATCCAGGAAAAAAGGGAGAGGGGGGGGATTCCCCATAAAGGGGGGTCATCTGGGGGACCGGGGGGGGGGGGGGGTTGTGAAGGTGGGGGGAGAGAGGGGGGGGGAAGGGGGCAGGGAAGGCATTTAGTGGGATGGGTGGTAGGGGAGTTGGAGGAGGCCCGATCGCACCCCGGGAATCCGGAGCCAAGGCTCCCCCGCAACAGCTACTGACAGGATATACTGGCTATTTAGGCATCACAAAAAACATCACAACTACATTAACTGTAAACAAGGTGCATAACAAAGCACCAACTCGGGCTCCACCAAATTGCCCCTCAGTGGGGCTCCCAGAGGAGCAGCGGAGGCGGGCCCTCGTCACCAAAAGGAAAAAAAAAGGAAACCATCAACCAAGTTAAAGCTGGTCAGAAAAATGGTTAGACTATTCTCTTCAATCGGGGCCCAGTCCATCAGGCTCCCGGCAATGAGTCCAACCATATGTCAGCTTCCTCAGCCGATGTAAAGAATTTAACAGACTCTCCATCTTGAACACGCAGCCGCGCCGGAAAGAGCATGGCGTATTTGATCTTTTTCTTCCTAAGTCTCTCTCTGACCCCGTTGAATGAGCGCCGCAATTTCTGAACTTCCGATGTGAAATCCGGGTAAAAAGACAGCCGGGCATTCTCATAGGACACCGCACCTTTCGTCCTGGCCGCGGCGAGTATAGCGTCTCTGTCCTTGTAATGGAGAACTTTAAATATAAATGGTCTTGGCGGGGCCCCGGGCGGGGGGGATTTCAGCGGGATTCTGTGTGCTCTTTCTATAGTGAAGAATTTGGTTAGGTTCCTGGGTGCAAGGGCATCCCGTATGAGGTTTTCAGCAAACTCCTCCGGGGAGGAGCCCTCAGCTTTTTCGGGCAGTCCCAGAATTCTCACATTATTTCTCCTGTTTCTGTTTTCAGAGTCCTCGGCCCTTCCCAATAGAACAGTCACCTGTCGTCGTAGGGTAGCCAGCTCCCCCGCCTGCATAGACAATCGATCCTCCGCCTCCCCAATTCTCCTCTCATTCTCCCCCGTGCGGTCCCGGATCTTATCCAGGTCGTGGCGAAAATAATTGAACTGCTCTTGAAGCGTGTCAAATTTAGTTGTAAGGATGTTTTGACAAGAGGCTATGGCAGCCATGATCGCCGCTGTGTCCGGATTAGAGGGCTCCGGCCCAGTTCCGCCTGGGGATTCCATCGTTTGCGTGCTACAACTGACCACTGTAGATTTACGCTTCCTATTGCCTGACATACGTGGAAGGAAAGGCGTACAGGGTGCCAGATATACAGATATAGGGTTCAGGGAGCACTCAGATGCTGCGCGGATGTGGGGATCAAAGAGCACCCAGAAGCTGCACAGACTCAGGGGGACCACGAGCTTGTATGGCGGTTCAGACGTGGGATTCAAGGAGCTCTCGGATGCCGCACAGAAATGGGGGTCAGGGAGCTTGTTTAGCGATTGTCCTGCTACACAGATACCAGGGAGGCAGGGTATACTGCACAGATATAGGATTTCAGGAGCTCATATGCTGCACAGATATAGGGTCCAAGGTGTCCCGCATATAATATACAGGCGTTGGGGGGGGGGGGGCCCCGGGGAGCACCAATGTAGATTCAGAGGGTCACGCGCAGCTGCCCAGAGAGGGGGGATGCGCCGTCTGCAAACACCGCACAGGTGTGGGATTCTGGGGGGGGCTTGCCGTCGCTGCACTAAGTCGCCGGGCGGATTTATGTAAAAGTTGCAGTTGCAGGGGGCCCTTTGGTTGTATGGGGCTCAAAAAGGGGCTAGCCTCCGTGCCGTCCCGTCGGGGGGGAGCCCGAGGGACCACCTCAGTCACACCAATATATGGGGATGGGGCCTCCCAGTTACACCAGGGAGTTTTAGGGGATCCCCCTCTGGCTTCACGCCCCCTCTGATCGAACCCAGCGAGAGGATCTGTGCTGTCTGTCACAGGCAACCCCCTTGCACAGTCAGCCGTCTCAGGCAGCGCACCACACCGCAGCTCACCGTCCAAAATGGCGCCGTCCTCTCCTCCTGCCTCCCGCCAAAAAGCCAGCTGCCGCGGTCCTCGGCAGGGAAATACTGCTCTCCCGGGGGGGGGGGGGGGGAATCTTCGGCGACCGCCGTCGCCCAGCACAAGCAGGGGGAAATCCTCCTCTGCCGTCACCCAGCAGCTCTCCGAACAGCCGCCCGCCACCTCCGCCGGCCAGCCGCCTCCGCCCGGACCACTCCGCCACCAGCAGCACTACGGGGGGTGCCGTCCCGGTCTCCGGGCACTCCCTCTTGCTCCCGCAGCCGTCGAGTCACTCCAAGGGCTGACACTCTGCCCGCCGCCTCCGCGCGTCTCCACACACCGGGGGTCACGTGTTCCGCCACCCGGCCGCCGGATCACCGAGATGCACAGGCCTCCCAGACGCACACGGGAGCCGCCTCCGCCGCCGCCACCACGGGTCTCTTCGGCCACAGGCCCGAGCTCTCAGCCCAGGTAAGTAAAGCAGAGGTCCCAAAACTTGCCCAAATAGCCCAGGAAGGCAATAGATCAGGATGTATGTGAGGAGCCCCTAGCAGACACGTCCGTCTAGGCGGCCATCTTAACCACGCCCCGGCCAGGGACTTTAACTTTAACTAACTTACATACATTTTTTAAAGCCCCTGTCCAGATAAAAACTAATTTCCTCCCACCTTATCTTGGGAACAGCGTAAAGTTATTTAATAGCATCTCAAAATGGCAGATTATATGTATGTTTATGTATTCTAAGCGAAGCTGCTTTCTTCAGTTGCTTCGATTTCTGGTTTGTGGCTAAGCTGGGGGCATGCCATGGCACATCCTTATGAATAATGAGCATGCTCTGCTGTGGTCAGACACAGATGTGGGACCTTGGTGCAAATGTGATGGGGTCCTGGTGGAAATTATGGTGGAAGTTATTTCTTTATTTTAACTCAAGTCTGAAACAGCAGACGCAATTGGTGCTTTCTATCGCTAAATGATGTGACCACAAATGTGATAAATAAGGTGGAGGGGCAAGAATGATGGGGCTCCCTGACCCCCTTGGCCCCTGTGTATTTGCACCCCCTGAACCCCCTTTAGTTACCCCCCCCCCCCCCCCCGCCTCTGTGGCCTGCCATGCTCTCTCATACTTATTGGGACTTTAAACCCAACAGCAATAATTAGCCAGAAAGCAGCTCACCTGATGTCTGTCCTATGTGCTTCTCTGCCAATTTCATTATAAGACTTGCTGCCTTATAATTCAGTTGGGTTTACAGTCCCTTTAAGAATGGTAGTAAATCCTTTGGCAGTCTGAACTGGCAGCCTTTACATGAGAATAACAGGAAGTATCCATTTAAAGCTCATATTGGCAGGAGGCAGTCAAGTCCACGTCGGGGTCAACTCAGAGCCAGGTGAGAAAACTTGCTTCTTTTGTAAGAGGGAAATGTGCCATTTACTTTTATTGTCTACATTGGGGCTGATTCAGAGCCAGGTGAAAATTTACAATTAAAGTGAAATGGCAGGTTTGTCTCCTAAAAAAGCATCCTGATTTGGGGTCGGTCTGTCTGCTTTATGATCATATTGCAATATGTATAATTTTGTTTTTAAATATAATTATCACTATAACTATAATTATCAAACATCACTATGGTTATCTACAGTAGCTAACAAAAGATGCCTATTTCTTCCCCATCTTGCTTGTTGCAGAAGGCAATTAGGAAACAGTAATATTCTTGAAATGTTTGGCATTCTCTCCTTAATGTGAATATATAAAATATAGAGGCTGATTCACTACTAACATCTGGTATCGGCAGATGGGCGTCTATATAAAAGAGCTTAGAGCGACCGCTAGTAGACGCTGTAAGCGGGTAGCGGGCGCTGTAATAGAGCTCTTCAGTCACTGTAGTAACCTGGCCCGCATTGATGAATGTGATGTATGTTGGGCGCTCTAACACCAGTACAGCGCTGCAGCAAGCAAGAGGTAGCGCCAGCTCAGTGCGTCCAGCACTCGGCGCTCCACACCATACCAAAAAAGGACACACACACAGCGCCGGCGCTCTAAATCTGGTCGCTATAGCATAGAGCGGCAGACGCTGTGTGATTAAAGTCTGTGTTTGAACACATATCCACCAGTAACAAAGCGAAAACACCTGGAATGACATTGTTTTAACACTGTAACAATAACACTTTAGTGCCAGACCTGTAATGACAATTCTGCATAAAAATATAAAAAGTCCAAAAAGTTTCTAAAAGTGTTTGTTTGCAGCCTGGAGAGGTGATCCTGGCTGATTTGAGCAAAAAAAAAAAATGTCAAACACACTGTTTAACCCTTTAACCTCCAGCCTACCTTGAGATTTTGTCACCCTTTGTTGCCAGACCATTTTGCACTATTTTGCGCTCCCCTTGTTCAACTGTGATTTTTGAAGGGATTTCCAGGGATTTCCCAGGAAAGTGATATATTGTTTTTTTCAGAAGAGTCTGAGCTTTAACATGAAATGTCTTGTTTGTCATTTTTTAGGTGTATTCTCAATATTTTTGGATGAAATATGTGCAAAAAACCCCCCAAAAAACAATTTTTTACAATTTGTAGTGTTTTTTGTAATAAAAAAATGTAAGTTTGTCAATAAAATTTTATTGCGTGTGAAATCCCAATTTCTCCCGGTTACAGCGGTACCACATATGTATAGGTAGACACCTTTTCCTGCCCAGGAGACTCCCCCAAACTGAAACAACGCTTTAGGAGATTTTCAGATAAAATACAACTATGCTACGCGCTAAGCGCACCTTGCAGTTTTTCAAGAAAAACAACCCTTTACATTTGAAATACCCCCAACAAACTATAGATTCTCTGGAAGTACACACCTCAGGCTTTCTAGGCGTACCAGGCTTGTTGACATGGGTGCAGTTTTCTGGAAGTAATCCCTCAATATATTCTTTGGTTGCACAGGGTTTCTCTAAAAAAGTATAAAAAAGCAGAATCAAAACCACATTTTCCTAAAAAAAACTATATGCAAAAAAACTGAAAATCTGAAAAAGCAACATGCCCCGAACAGAACAATACCCAGCATGCATAGGTTCTGTCAAGGGAAGAGTTGCCAAACACACCAAAGTAAAGCATGTGCGTAACAGTAATTTTACTTCAAAATTTCAGCTCTGCATACAAAGTGCGCACCTTGTGCTTTTTCTACCAAAAAAACCCTTTACATTTGGAATATCCCCCATAAACCATATATTCCCTGAAAGTACACATTTTAAGCTTTCTAAGCGTACCCAGCTTGTTGTTGTGGGCTCATCTTTCTGGAAGTAATCCCTTGAAGAATTCTTAGGTTGCACAGGGTTTCACAAAAAAATGTATAAAAAAGCAGAATAAAAAACACCTTTTCCTAAAATATCAATATGCAAATAAGAAAAAACAAGCTAAATCTGAAAGCGCAAGGTCCCCCGAGCAGAACAATACCCAACATGCATAGGTACTATTAACCCTTTTAATTGCCAGCCTACTTGAACTTTTGTCGCCCTCAGTTGGTCATTTTTCCCCATTTTGCGGCATGTTTAACCGTGATTTTTGTCGGAATTTCTTGGAAAATATATATATATTTTTTTGCAGCAGAATTTAGGCTTTAACATTAAATGTCTTGTTTGTAATTTTTCTACTGTTTTTTAAATATTTTTGCGTAAAAAAAACAAAAAAATAAATAAAATAATATTTTTTAAACAATTGTCTCCTTTATTTTAAATAAAACATTTTTTTATTAATGAAAACCATATTGCATGTGAAAGCCCCATTTCTCCCGATTACAACGGTACCACATATGTATCAATAGCCCCTCATTCTTGCCCAGGAGACCCCCCAAACTGAAAAGAGCCTTTTATAACATTTACAAATAAAATACTACTATCCACACTATAAACATAAGGGGCTAATTTAAAATGACATAGGGACCCCCCTCCCAGGGGGGGGACCCCAATTTTTTTTGAGAATTTTTGGCTAAGCCTAACCCTAAAAATTAAAAAAATAGTGGGGTCCCCCCCCTGGGAGGGGGTCCCTATGTCATTTTCTTTTTAATTTTAATTCTTTAAAATTTTAATTTTTTTTAATTTTTTCTTTTTAATCCCAGGGGGTGGGGGGACCCCATTTTTGGGGGGGAATTTTAAGGGTTAGGGTTAGCCTAACCCTAACCCGTAAAGTGGACCAACACCCAGGATTTTCACTATCCTGGGTTTTGATCCACTTCCGCGGGGGTGCCCCGCTGCGTAAAACCCCCGAGAAAGGTATAAAAAACTCACCTCAGCCCGCTCCTACGGCGCATGCACGAGCGCTCGTCCAATCAGAGCGCTAGAGCGCTCAGATCCGCTGTGGTATGCACGGACAAGGGACGGACAACCACAGCGGCTCTGAGCGCGCTGGCAGCCGCATCTCGCGCTTCCCTCTAACAGGGAGCGTGCCCGCGTCGGCGATTCACAAACGACCGGCACGTGTGCGCGCCCTGATAGAGAGAAGCGCGAGATGCGGCCCGCGCATGCACCGTTGGAACGGGGATAAGGTAAGGTGATTGGGGCGTCCTGGGGGGGGTTCACACAGTGGGGCATCCCGATTTCGGATGCCCCGCAGGGAGGGATCTGATCCGGGCCGATCAGCCTGGGTGTTGGTCCACTTAAAAAAAAAAAAAAAAAATAGGGGGGGGACCCCATTTTTGGGGGGAATTTTAAGGGTTAGGGTTAGGCTAACCCTAACCGTTAAACATTTTTTAAAAAATTACGTAGGGACCCTCATTTTTTTTTGGAATTTTAAGGGTTAGGGTTAGCCTAACCCTAACCCTTAAAATTAAAAAAAAAATGACGTAGGGTCCCCCCTACCCGTCATAACCAGCCCGGGACCAGCTATGGGGGCTTGTAGGAACAGAGTGGGGGGGCCAGCTTTTGTGCCCCCCCCACCCTGCAGCCTACGAGCCCACATAGCCTATGTGGGCCCGGGCTCTTCTGCCCCCCCCTGGGCTTTGGGGGGGCAGGTAATTGGGGGTGCAGGGGTTAATGGCAAGTCACCCGCAGGGCAGGTGACTTGCCACCCCCCCCAGCCTTGTGAACTGGTACAGGGGTCTCATGGACCCCTTACCAGTTCACAAAGGGTTAACGGTTAAATAAAACAAAACACACAGAAAAAAATTTACTCTTTACTCACCTTCGATCGTCGGCTCCTGTGTCCCTCGCTGATCTGCTGTCAGATGCCGGTGATCGGCAGCCAGAGGAGGGGGGGAGGCAGGAGATCCGAGGATCTCCTGTCCCCTCCTTCTCTCACCACCGATCACCGGCATCTGAAAGCTGAGAGGCCTGGAGCTGTCAAGACGCCGGCCCGAGTGACGTCATAAGTCCCGCCCCCAAAAGGGGCGGGGCTTCACGGCAAAATGGTGGCGCCCGTCGGAGGAAGAGGGGAGAGAGCCTGACAGGCTCTCTCCTGAAGACAGATAGCCCTGGGGGGGGGGGGGGGATCGGAGGCCCCCCAGGTGAAGAGGAGGGCCGGCGCGATCGAGCGAACATGGAGGTGAGTATATGTCATTTTGATTTTTTTTTTTTTTTGCAGGAAAAGCCAGCAGCCGCAAAAACGGGGGGGGGGGGGGCCTACTCCGGGCTCTCCCCTTCCTCCGGAGGAGCCCCGACGGGGGATCGGAGCCCCTCAGGGTGAAGAGGAGACCCGGCCGGTTCAAATGAGGGGTCAGGTAAGTGTTTTTTTTTAAATTTTACCGGCGCTAGCAGGGGGCAAAGCCAGGCACGTAAATTTTACGTGGCTGGCGTTTAACGGTTGGAGAGGCAGCCACGTAAAATTTACGTGGCTGGCGTTTAAAGGGTTAAACACAAGCAAATGAACGGCCATTGAAATGTATGGAAGAGCGGCTGTGAGCAAAAGGAGTACCTTTCGCTATATGCTGAGCCACCTGTAATAATACATCGGGCGCTACATAAATGTGGTTTTGCGTACAGCGCCCAGCGTTCACCAGACGCTGCCTGACGCTACGAGGCACTACCTGGTGCTATCCCTTCTTAAATAACCCCCATAGCTTATCATTTCATCATCATCTGATGTGTGTGATAGTGAGTGTGCTCGGGTTCCATTCAGCTTTTCCCCGGCCGGAGAAGCTGGTTGGAAGAGAGCTGAGCCTACACCATGGGCTCATTAGAAAGGTAAGAAAAGTGGGTGATTCAGGGAGGGGGGCTCATGCAGCAGAGCATCCTGAACACCGTATTCCCCAGGGGGGCAGACCTAAACTGAAAGTGTGAAATCCAGCGGTTTGGTCTACTTTAAGTAGTTTCAGGATGGAAAATGCAAACAAAAATGTTTCTGAATAGGTAATAGAACTTGAAATAAATATATAGTTTGACTGAAAAAAAGCACGTATAGTGATCACTTGTAATTCTCATACTGCCAGTTCAAGAAAGTATCACTAAACTTTACTCTATGTAATTGTATTTCCAGTCAAAGGTGACTATTATAACCTGCATCTTGAGTTATTCTAGGCTTGCTAGTAACCATACTCCACTGATGATCTGTGCCCTCTCCTGCTGGTAAAGCAAACTGCTAGCCTCAGATGAGGGTTTTACACTGTCTATGAGAATAGATTCCCTAGACTGAAAGTACAGACAGCAGCTGTAAAGCAAGGTCACTTAAATGATTTGGTTCTGGGTCACAATGGTTCATTGGTTTCATTTGAAATGATGAATAATTGAGTAATGAAAAAAGATTTTCTGCAACAATCAGGATACCCACAAACTCTACTCGTATGTCCTTCTACTACACCTCAACATTCATGTAATAATGGCTTACCTCTCTGAAAATATGGATCCCTTATTTGTAGCCCTCCCCCCCATCAGTCCCACATCTTAACCATGTTCCTATGACTTAACCCACCAATGCCAAGCATACAATTATTATAGAAACATTATTTTACATTAAAGTTTATCTATACTTAGAGGGAAATTTATGTCATCACCTTCCATCACCAGCCCAGTGCTTTTTACTAAAGCCTCTTCCCAATATTGATAAAAAGACTAACAGGCAGTAGTATGATGGTGAATGGCAGCCATAAGCTAATTAGTTCAGTTAGAACTAAACTGTCACATAATGGCATTTGAGCTGTGTGTACTCCAACTGGATGTATCATTGCTGGGGGTGGGGCTGCTCGGCCAGGCAGCAATATGGCTGACTGCATCCAGCTTGTGTTGGTCTGAATATTGGGCAAAGGCTTTAGCAAAACAAGAAACACAGGCTTTTTCACAGGCGCAGATTTCACCCAGGGATGGTGTTATAAAATAAATGTCACCATGTTCCTCCAAGCCATCGCTGTCAGCTCTATTTGCCAATGCTCCCTTTCTTGTTAGACTTTGTGAAATCCCAACCTTACCTTACCTTTTTTTAACTCCCACTTTCCCTACAGCAGGTCAGGGGCCACATGTGGCCCTGGTTCCTCGTCTACTGTAAGAAAAAAACCCACGCAAAAAGATTTGCTTCCAAATTCTTTAAAAGGAAACCTCTTACCTATGTGGCAGTGTGAATCGTCACAGGTCATTGTACCGCAATTTAATGGATAACCATGACTTCCCAATAGGAATAATGACACAGAATCACATAGAATGGTGCAGAGTCCAGAATGTGTATCTATAGCCTCCAAAACAATGCTTTAGTATGAAAGCACAAGGAAAAGGTTTTCGGTAGGAATAAACTATTATAGATATATGTTTATATTGTCCTTTCATGCATTAGATAAATCATTCCAAATGGTTGGGATTTTATGTTAGGATGAATGGGTCCACTGTATTTTACTCTACAGATAAAATGTACCTTGTGGCATGGCTGAGTGAAGGCGCATGGTGAAGGAGCTCCGCACAAAGAATCCGTTGAGCAGAGGCAGGAGAGACTTAAGATACCCGCTATTCGGATGCCCAAACGGGGGGGGGGCGGTGGGGGTCATCCAGGAGGGGCAGGTCACACACTATATCTGCCTTATTCCGTACCCGGGAACAGAGAAGATGGCAGCCGCGGGAGGAGAGAAGCACCCACGTGCGCACGAGGCTGCGGCGATCAGAAGCTCCCGACCGCACGCTGTCTCCGGCGGGGGATCAGCCCGCATAGCGGGGGGGCGGTGAAGGAGAGCCAGCGCCCATCGCACACAGCACGGAGGCGACCGGATGGCGCAGCACGGATCTGATGGTGGCGGCAGAGATTCACTGCGAGGCGGACGGGCGGGGGAGAGCACCCGGCGGGCTCCAGGTCAGTTGTTCGCCCCGGCCCCCCCCCCCGTCCGGTCCCCGCAGCAGCAGCATGATTGAGGCCCCGTCCCACACCATTTCGGCCCAGGAGGGGGTTGGAACAGGGGGAGACATGATGCCCCATACTGCTGTACCCCCCACAAATGCTACTAGGATGCCCAGCGGTGATCTCAGCCATAATGTCCCCTGCAGCCCGGACACTCCGCCACAGGGCCTGAAGAGGCTCTCATGGGCACGGGGTTACTCCTCCCCAAAGTTAGAGGAACCCCCATCAAGCACCAGCTCTCTGGCAGGCATTCCATCACCACCTCTGAGCCCACAGCTAGTATGGCAGTCCAGACCGGGCAGTCCCGCTGGGGTGCCAATGATAATGGGGGATGCCCCTGCCCCGGGCGGTCTCTGGGAAGATGATGCAGTCACCCTGTCACAAGAGGCCCAGACAGGGAGTGTGCAGCTGTGCCCACATTCAGCTCCAGGGCCGGCCCTGCTGGGGGGAGAATTAATGAGAGTGCCCATCCTGGGCCCGCCCCTGCAGGCCACTCACAGCATTGAGCATCCTTCTACACATAATCCACCTGTGGCTGTACCAATAGATCTCTTATCGCATTCCATTGCTGAGGCGGTTAAAGTCAATATCAAGGAGGCCCTGCGAGGGCTCCCAACGCGTGGGGACTTTGACTGATATGTGTCCAGGATGGAGGGCACCATCAAGAGAGAATTGGTGGCTCTACAAGGCTCGGTGGTGGCAGTAACAGAGAGAATGGATGGGGTGGAGGCCTCGCACAGAGCCTTGGAGACACAAGTGGCAGACCTGGAACAGCAGCAAGATTGGAATAAACGGCTCCTGGCTGATCTCTCCTTGGCTCATGACGACATAGAGAACAGGAGCCGCAGGAATAATCTGCATCTCCGGGGGATTCCCGAGTCTGTGGAGCCACGCGACCTGATGGAAGCGGTCACCTCTATCTTCAATGAGCTCCTCGACCTGCCCAGCTCAAATCACATAGAAATGGACCGGGTGCACAGGGCCCTGGGCCCCCGGCCTCAAGATCCGAACAGGCCCAGAGACATTATCTGCCGAGTACATTTTTTCAAAATAAAAGAAGATATACTCTGGCGGGCCTGGGAGAAAGATGCGGTCAGATTCAAGGGAGCACAGGTGATCATACTTCAGGATCTTTCACGGAGGACACTACAGATGAGAAGGCTTCTTAAACCCTTGCTGGACACTATCCAGAGGCAGGGAGTGTGCTACAGGTGGGGTCACCCATTCCAGCTCCTGGTGCGAAGGGGCGGGAACTTGTTTGTTCTCAAATCGCCGGCCCAGCTCCCTGACCTGTTTCACTTTTTGGAGGCAGAGAACGTAGACGTCCCGGACTGGACGGCCCCTGAGCTGGCCATATACAGTAGGCAGCTACCGCAGCACCCGAGTGGAGGCCCCAGAGGTGATAGAAGAGGCAGGAGGGGCCGCAGAAGGTGAGGTCCTGGGGGCGGGGGGGGCCCATTACTTCTATGACATTGGTCCTGCCTCTTCCCCTGGCCTCCGATTTAACATGCCAATGTTATGCCTGCTGTTGTTGTTTTGTGTTTGGATGTTCCCCCTGGAAATGTTTTAATTTTATGCTTAGAGTTTGTTAGATCTGCTTGGTGTGTTGTCGGGCGCCCCTCCTGGACCGGCCCCCCTCGAGTCGCAGCCAGGTTGCGTTGCCGAGCGGGGAGTCAGTTTATCTCGAGCCCTCGGGCCCCATGTGGCGGAGCTCTGGCCCTTTACAGTACCACTCTTAGATGTGCCTCACTGAGTAGCCACAATCAAGGTGCGACTCCTGACCCTATGAACGTTGGCCTAGTCTTCCACCTACTCTTAACTTGGTGCACCCCTCTAAGGAAGCCTTTGGCCTCCTCTAGACGGGAGTAGGTTCTGCACAGGGCCTGATAGCCCGTGGACGAGGGTCCTCCTTTGGAGACCCCTCCACTATGTGCATAAAAGGGCACTGTACCCGGGCTACGCCTATAGGCGATTGACCGGCGGACTACTTGTTAGTCCTCAGTTTTTTCGTTGTTACTTGGTTCTTATTACCCCAAGCCCCCACTTACCGCCACTTGGGACGCGGTATCCCCCTTGACTCCTACCACCCCCCACTAACCCCCACCCGTTCGCCCCCCTCCCCCTTGGCGTGTGGGACCAGCAACGGGATAAGCGGCACTACCGCTTAACCCTTCTTACGGTACTCCGTTATCCCCGCTTCCCCACTGCGTGGGCAGGCCATCATGGGCCCATTAAAAATAGTCACCCTGAACGTAAAGGGTCTCAACACACCAGAAAAGAGAACCATCCTGGGGCAGGAGTTACACAGATTTAAATTGAAGATCGTTTTTCTTTAGGAGACCCATTTCAAAAGAAATGCGGCTCCAAGACTCTGTAACAAGCAGTTCCCCCATGTGTTCACCAGTTGCGCGGCAGACACCAAAAAGAAGGGAGTAGCGATTATGCTGGCTAGAGACGTGCCCTTTGTCTCAAAGGAGGTCTGGAGTGATGAATCGGGAAGGTTGGTGTTAGTCAAAGGGCTTATTGATCAAAGAATGTATACGCTGGCCTCTATATACGTGCCCAAGCAGGGTCAGACCCAATTCCTAAGGAGCACACTGGAAAAGATAGAAAAGTTCATGGAAGGAGATGTAATACTGGGGGGTGACTTTAATTTATCTATAGAGCCCCTGCTGGATTCATCAGCGGGCAAATCTGCGGTCTCCCAGTTGGCTTTGAGATCTCTGAAGAAAAAACTACATAGTTTGCAGCTGGTGGATGCATGGCGTGTTAGAAACCCAGGGGCACGGGATTACTCCTTTTACTTCAATGTTCATGGGACATACTCCAGGCTGGACTATATTTGGATCTCACATAGACTACTGAGTCAGGCCACAGGGGACGGGATATACCCAATCTCTTTTTCAGACCATGCCCCGGTTTACCTTGATCTCGACCTTATAGATAGAGCCCCACCCCCCTCGATGTGGAGACTGAATGAGTCACTCCTCCAGAATGCAGTGGTAACGCAAGATGTAAGGGAGGGTCTGGAGTCCTACTTTAGAGCCAATGACAATGAGGAGGTCTCACCACTAACACTTTGGGAAGCACACAAAAGTGTAATAAGGGGAACTTTGATCAGTCATGGGGCAAGGCTCAAAAAAGAAAGACTAGCCCAAATAGTGAAGCTCACTGAAAGGGTCCGGGGCCTGGAGTTGTCCCATAAGCAATCTGAAGCAGTGAAAGTACTTGGTGAACTGACCCAAGCAAGGGAAGCCCTCAACGCTATACTGAGACAAAAGGCCAAACACATACTTAGGAGATGCAAACGCACATACTATGAATACGGCAACAAAAGCAGTGCACTATTGGCTAGGGCTCTTAGACAGCAGCACTCCCAGAACTTCATCGCGGAGATTCTGGACGACACCCAGCAGAAGCATCATACCACTGAGGGTATAGCAGACACATTCAGGTCCTACTATTCGGGCTTATACAATCTAGATGGGGGTGTAGCGGCGCAAACGCGCCCGGGCAAAATAGAGGAATATTTAGGGGGCTCTGGTATGCCATCAGTCACGGAGGAGGTTGCGGCGCTACTGGAGGACCTGATTGGGATAGAAGAGCTGACAGAAGCAATTAAACAGACCCCCGTAGGGAAAGCCCCGGGACCTGATGGGTACTCCGTTAAATATTATAAAACCTTCACCCCCATATTGGGCCCACGCATGATAAAAGCGTGGAACTCGATATTGGACCTAGAAGCGCCGGCCTCATTCTCAGGTAGAAAGCTGGAGGCCCACATATCTGTTCTCCACAAGCCGGGAAAGGACCCCCTGTTATGTAAAAGCTATTGTTCCATCTCCCTCCTCAATGCGGACCTGAAGTTACACGCCAAAATTCTGGCCAATAGGCTGGCGCCGGTGGTGGCTCAGGTGGTCCACTTAGACCAAACGGGCTTCGTGTTGGGGAGGGAGGCCAGGGACAATGTGGTACGGGCGCTTAGTGCAGTTCATGTGGCGCAAAATACCAACATCCCTATGATGCTTTTGTCCACAGATGCGGAGAAGGCCTTCGACAGGGTGAGTTGGTTGTTTCTAAAGGAGACCCTCAGACATATAGGCCTTGGGGATAATATGAGGAGACTCATCGAAGCCCTGTACACAGTGCCCTCAGCCAGGGTCAAGGTGAATGGCCATCTTTCAGCTCTGGTTCCTATTTGCAACGGAACTCGCCAGGGCTGCCCCCTTTCACCCCTGCTATTCGCCTTTACCCTAGAACCATTTGGACACCAGAAACAGGACACTCCTCCAACATTCTGGAGAGATTGGGAGACTGACCTGGGTAGAACAATAGGGGAAAAGGAGAGGAACAAAATAGCGATCCTGGCCCACAAGTCCTCAGTTGCCACGAGAATCCAGGAGGTCAACTACAAACTGCTGACACATTGGTACTACACCCCTGATAGACTAGGTAAAATGTCTGGCCAGGCTGACTCGGGCTACTGTAGGTGTGGTGATGGGAGAGGGACATTGTTTCACATTCTCTGGACATGTCCCGGGATCCGGGACTACTGGGGAGTGGTTCTGCCTATCGTCACGCAGCTTACTGGGGCACAGTTAGGGGAAGACCCAGCCCGGATTCTGCTCCACTCCACAAAGGTCCCGATAGGGCAGTACAAAAAATCTTTACAGGTCCACTTGCTGAACGCGGCTAAACAGACAATACCTAGGTTTTGGAAGCAAAAAAAAGCTCCCTCCATAAGGGATTGGGCAAGGGAGGTCATGAGTGTCAGGGAAATGGAGGACCTAACACTATCATTGCATGACAGAGACGAGCAGTACAGAATTACCTGGTTGCCCTGGCTAATTTATGAAGAATCGGCAGAATTTAAGAGCCTATTCGAGCAGTAGACCTGGGACCGGCTCCACGCCTCTAGCCCACCCCATTCATCATAGTCCAGGTGGAAATTGGTGCAACTTCCGCGCTGCCAATTGTGGACATGCGGAAGTGTACGTCAGCTCAGGTGTTATGTCCCACACGCCATACACCCTTCCCACCCCCCCCATTGACACTGAGAGAGCTGCCCCCTCCGGTAGGTAGCGCGGCAACAGCCTTCTGCTTTAGGAGGAGCGGGCATTGCTCATTTCAGGTGGTTCAGAACAGTAAGACACCGAGTGGTGATCAGGATCTAATCATATAGGAGCCTCTCCCTCCTGTTTGGGAGTTGGGGTAGCAACCTCTCCGCTTTATAATGTTACGGTGGCAGAAACTGGCCCACAATGATAATGATGCTTGTGCCTTAGCAAATAGTGTTCCCGATTTTTTCCTTTTTTTTTTTCCTCTCCCACTTATACCCTTCTTACCCTGCATTGTATTGCATGTCTAAATGTATGTCATGTATAAAAATGCAAAAATCTTTAAATAAAGAGTATTAAAAAAAAAATGTACCTTGTGCATAGATTTCCTGTTGGACCGGATGGCTTCTCAGAATATTTTGTCAGATTCCCTAATCTATCTACCCAACAATTGCTTAAAGCTTTGGCTAAGCATTGGGATATCCTCACCTCACTGAGATATTGGGTAATGATCCTTAGATTATTTCAGAATTTCGAAATCTCTGGTGACTAGGGATTATCCCATACAAAATGATTAGGGAAGGAATCTTGATCTGTTGCAAAGGTGGAGGACAGGCACAGTGACCCCTGGACAATTCTTCCACCTAAGGCCCTTGACCTGTCTCACCTGTCTCAACCTCATGTTTCTCCATTTTGGTTGTACGTTGGCCTTTGCCCACAGGTGGCATCTATTGTGCCCACAATCCTGAGTGGGCACCGAGTGCTGGGGCAGCATATAGCACCTACACTAAGACCTAGATTAGGGGGTTGTCACCTGTACAAAGAGTGTCAAGCCAAAGCATTACATTATAATGGGCCATGATGGGGCAAATCATGGAACAGGTGCTGGCCCTGACCACTGCTGTGGAGAAGCTTGCTGTCTGCTTAGCAGCTCAGGAAAATAGTCCAGTACCACCTCCACCACAACTGCAAGTGGTCCCTGAGGCTTCATTAGTTGATCCATTCCCTTTATTTCAGGTGGCCAAAGCAAATTTACCGATTTTATATAATCTTGCACTCTACTCCCAGTTGCGTCCCCATTCATCGGGATCACCAGAGCAATAAGTTGGGTTTATCATCTCGCTCCTGCAAAGGGGTCCCCAGACCTAAGTTTTTGCACACCCAGAGCCCATATATGTGAACACCTTCTTCGAAATCATGGGCCTTTTTTACTCTGAATATGACCTAGCTTCCACTTCCATCATCATAAATCAAGGCTGTTGCTGGGCCCTTAGTGTAAGGATAAAAAAAAAGAACAAAGGAAAACTAAACATTGGGGATAAAAATATTCGTTACTTGAGAGCTAAGATGGGAGTTATTGAAATAAACTGCTACAGGGGGACGACAGAATACGTTTTTTTTAGATGGCGTTGAGATTTTATTCAGGTATATCAAATAGTGAGATATTTATAATATATATAAATGTTTTTTAATTGTTTGTTTCTTGTTTGTACTTTATTTTTGAACAAGAATCGTTAAATTAAGTGGGGAAAAAGAAACAAATTTATTTTTGAGGCTTCCTTTTTGGGGTGCATGGTCTAGATTCAGTTATACGATAACCTTTAAAGCGGTCTCACACCCATTCCCCAGTGAACGAGTGTGGAACCGCATAGTGTCATCCAAGATGCGGTCCTCCGATTGGCCGGGAAAGATAGTTCACTGGGGAATGGGTGTGGGATCTCTTTAGGCCCAGTTCAAAAAACCTCAAAGCTGACACCCCTTCTCCTTGCTTTCTAGACCGGGACATGGAAAGTGAAGGAATTGTACCTGTTTTGCTTCAGGGTAGGATAATTGCAGTCTGACCCTGTTCAGAGACCTGATCAAATGGATTTTCTCCCAAGTACACCAGATAGCTCACTCTTTGTCTCTCTGCTGCATTGATAGTATATCATCCTTTGCAACCACAGGTGGCATGCCTTGCACCTACAATCCTGGAGTTGGAAGTACTGGGAAGGCATATAGCATCTCTTGAGGCCAAGCAGGGGTCCTAATAAAGGTAAACAAGGATGACTTAGATTGAGGGATTTCATCAGTACAAAGTCCAGGGCATTTTGGTTACGTTTCTGGACCAGGAGGAAGCAGCTGAGGGAAAAAAGGGTGAATAATTCTTTTATTTTAGTCTAGGGGACTCTCTCTCAAAGTAAGACAGTTTGGGGACACAGGACTATAGACTATGCTAGCAAATCCAGTGCTGTATCTTAAACCAGACCAACAGCCTGGCGCATTTGGAAAAGAAAACTCCCATGCCCCAGCGTCATGCATGATACTGAATCATTGTCAGCACTTACATTTGCTCCTGAATACAGCTGACAATGCACAGTAACAGGAAATCCAGCAGTGCGTGTTTGCAGGTAGCCAGGAGCCACCGTTTTGTTTTTAAACTTGACCACAGCAGGAGTTAGAACATTTTTATGTGCAGCAATCTGAATTGCCCTGGGGAAGGATACATATGACCACTGTTTGTTGTAATGGTTTTGGTCCAGTTTAAGCTGTATGGTTGACACATTTACATCTTAATCTTTATCAAGTTTTTATGTGTTCCTATTATTTATTTAGCAATAAAAACCTTAAAGAGGAAATAAATCATTCATGTGCCTGTTTCCAGATGTAAACACTGAATACTATTATTATGGGGTTTAACCAATGTAGCTGTAGAACCCAATTTCAAATGAAAGGTTTTCTGTATAGTTCTGAATAAAATGTCCATTGTTCCACACAGCACAAGTGACTGACTAAGCCAAATAAAATTCAAGTGGGTTTTTTGTTGCTTTTGGAAAAGATTTGTTGTTGAGGGGTCATGCGGAATATAATATGTCTATTGTGGCCGGTTAGACCCACTGCTTCAAGATTTATGTAGAACACCATCCATGTGTAAGCAACTGACTCAGTGCCTTTTAATATGGTTTACAAACATAACCATCTGCGGCGTACATTATATTGGGCCTGATTTATCAAGCACTTCTGCCAGACAGTGCCACATTGGTGCAAATTAGAGTAGTGAAAAATATAGTTTATAATTTATTTTCACACTTACGCATGTTGCTGCACTGCAAGAAGCACATTTACTAAAACATTAGCAGTGCAGCAACATCCTGAAAAATGTATAAATCATATTTTGCACTGAAATGGCATTGGCTGTCAGAAGTTCTTGATACATCAGGCCCATCGTCTGTGAATGTTGCTTATAAAGATTCCTCTAGCAAAAAAAACCCTATGCTTGCAAAATTAAGTCAAATGATCTCAGTCTAAAAAAATAAGTCTACATTTTGTTTTGTGTGAAGTATTTATCATATAAATTAGAAATTGCCAAATAATTCAAGACACATTATTATATCATTATCCTCCCTATTTTCTATGCCATCGTACTAATCTTCCCTGTATATTTAAAAATGCATATGTTACCCTCTGCTTTTATGAGCTGCATGTCTTTCATGAATTTGCCCAATTATCTTTTTTATGACTAAAGGTTGAAACGCAATACAGTATATTGAAATGCTGTTTGGGATTACAAAAGGTCTGTGTCCCAGCCATTGGACTATCCCTTCTCATCACCTGTTATATCCAGTGGTGACACTGGTGCTCTACCCCTTGTACAGTAAGTGACTCCTTCACCGACCTGCGAGTACAAGTATCCTGGACTTGTTCACAATTTCATGATAATAAACAGGAGTGTGTCTGGCGACCCGCTCACCAATTAATACTTAACTTGTAATAGTTCAATGAAAAATTCATTGAAAAGCTTCCTGGTCAAGTTGATGAAACATATTTCAAGTGCTATATTTAAAAGAGCTTACATGAGAGACATTATAAATGTAATAAAAATGAGTGCCTCATGTGGAGACTCGCCTCGGTGCCTCACACTCATGCATCCAGATAGACACCATTTCGGAAAGAGAGGGACAATGCGAACCCTTCCAGCGCACATCCCACCACAACATATGTGAGGATGCATCTCTGTCAATCTCACCACAAGCTCTGTAGAAGAGTCACACCCTGGGGAGGCGGTCACAGTACTCGAATGAGCCTTAGCCCCAGAAATACTCAAGGAGTCATCTTCAGATGGCACTGAGTGTTATTAACAGGTGCTGTTGCTTGATAAATCAGACTCATAATAAATGTGTTGCCTAAATCGATGTTCTAATCATGGTGCAGCTAATGTATTGGGTCTTACATGTCATACAAGACTCATTATATATATGCTACCTTTTCATTTTTCATTGTCATTTCAGCATTGTCCTTTGAGATTGCCTCTCCTATTGTTATGAAATCACTTCCTCATTCAGCTTTCAATCACCTGCCCACTGACTTGGTCCTTCATTCAACCTTCAGTGGACAGAGAACGGAAACACCCCCCACTCCCTTCCCAGGTGCCCTGATTGGCTGCCTCTCTCTGCAGCTCTGAAACCCCACTCTCCTCTCTCTGCTCTCAGATGTCTGGCTCCAGTCTTTGATCAGGCTGCCAGCAATCAACAGCCTGCCCTCCCTGTATGCCAGCGTTTTCCTCCATTTGCCAGCCTTGCCACAGGTCAGACACCCAGCAACCCCCCCCTTTAATCCATGCTGACTAGTTGCTAACAGGGTGCAGACAATCTCTCTGCCTGCAGCATCTCTCACTCCCATGATTTTATCACACTGATCTGACAGTGTGCAGACAATCTCTTTGCCTGCAGCATATCTCTCCATGATCCACCTTTATATACAAGCTGTGACTCTTATCCAAGCATGTCAGCATACGGTTGGTATGCTTTTCATAATATTACTATTATTCAAATAAAAAAAATGAGCATAAACTTAAAAGAGGGATGTCATTATACATTGGTACCCCCGTAAGCCAGAGAAGGGTGCTGCTCATTTCTTTGGGGTCACCCATAGACCAGCCTATCAGGCTCCTCAGGCCGGCAGTTGAACAGTAATGTGTCATTGATGTAATTGATGATTCTTATAGGTTGGTTGCAGTCTCGTTTGGGCTGCCCCGTTCCCTGGCTAACAGGGTGCCAATTTGGGATTCCCCCCGCTACTTATTTAAGAGGAAGTGCTGTTCTCATGACTTATTAACAAATGAAAATATTTAAAATAAAAAAATAGTATTAACATCTTTGTGTATGAGTTCATTTTGTCCCCAGGTAAGAGAAACATTACTTTCTAGTTTCAGTCTGCTCTAAAGAGAGATAACATAGTCACTGTGTGACATATCCCCCGGGCTACTATTGCTTGTGGACATCGCTATCTCTCTACTCCTGATGAAAGACCCCTGAGCTGGTCAGAAACGTTGGGTCCTTTCTGCCTGGCTGTTGTAATGTATGTTTACTTTATAACATGTTTAAGTCTTACTTGCAATCACTAGAAGTTTAAATGTACGTGTGTTGCTTGAACTTCTCTGCGATTGATATGAATCCTGACGAAAACTTGATCCAATGCCACCTAGTGGTGATTCTGTTGCACTGCACATCAACTCATTTGTCTATGTAAATACTCAGGAAACATATCTGGCAGAATCTGTATATAACTGTATTGCTAAAAAGGGATGAATTGTAACCAATAGGAGATAATTGTATATAATGTGACTATTTATTGTCCCTTCACTTAAATACACATGATTTTTTGCATTTAAAAAAGTGGTATTGTGGTGTGCATCTTCTTGATTAACATATTTTTGGAGTGTATGTTTCATGGTCCCCAGTGTGGAGGGAGAGCCCATTTCAGGGGTATGCACCCTTCTTGAATAAGGTACACACCTTTTTTCTATGGTGTGCATGGATGCAAATACAACTTTGAACCATATCCACCCTTGCCATATTATCTGTCCCTTCAGTACTAAAGCATTATTATCACTTAAGAGTGGCCATATCTACCACGATCTGCCCCTGTAATGACTTAGTCTCAGCCTTGGAATTAGCCCATTAACTGTCTAGGAAGCACAGTGAGATGGGAGGCCCAGGTGGGTTGTTTCTGGGCTTGCCAGAGCTGGTAGGATCCTGGGCTTATTTATGGCACCAGTCCGTCACTGCCTCATACTATATTAAATTTGCTGGGGCATTTTCTATGGCTATATAATAGCCCATGAAAAGGGAGTACTCCATTACACTAGTGCCTTCTAAGTCCCAAGTGTTGGAGTCTCATTTGAAGTTTTTGTAGCAAAGGGATTCACTAAGAAATTCCTGTTGGGACTGTGTTAGAATTCCAAGAAGAAAAATTTCCCTCAGAAAAAAAAATGTTCCTGGAATTTTAATTAAAATATTTTAGATACTTTAACCCTTTCGCTGCCAGCCTACCTGCAGCATTTGCCACTCCCTGTTGCCAGACGATGTTTCACTATTTTGCGCTGCACATATTCAACTGTCATTTTTGAAAGGATTTCCAGGGATTTCCCAGGAAAATTATATATTGTTTTTTTCAACAGAGTCTGGGCTTTAACATGAAATGTCTTGTTTGTATTTTTTAGGTGTATTCTCAATTTTTTTGGGTGAAATGTGTGAAAAAAAATAAAAAAAAAATATTTTTTTACAATTTGTAGAGTTTTTTTGTAATAAAAAATGTAAGTTTGTCAATAAAATCTTATTGCGTGAGAAACCCCAATTTCTCCCGGTTACAGCGATACCACATATGTATAGGTAGACACCCTTTCCTGCCCAGAAGCCTTTTATAGCTGCTGGATGACAAATGGTTAATTAAAAAAAAAAATGACATAGGGTCCCCCTTCCCGGGGAGGGGGACCCCATTTTTTTTGGATTTTGAAGGGTTAAAAACCCTTCAAAATCCAAAAAAAAAAATGACGTGGGGTCCCCCTTACCCAAAGTAACCAGCCCGGGACCAGCTATGGGGGCTTGTAGGCACAGAGTGGGGGGGCCAGCTTTGGTGGCCCCCCCACCCTGCAGCCTACGAGCCCACATAGCCTATGTGGGCCCGGGCTCTTCTGCCCCCCCCTGGCCTTTGGGGAGGCAGGTAATGGGGGTGCGGGGGTTAATGGCAAGCCACCCGCTAGGGCAAGTGACTTGCCACCCCCCCAGCCTTGTGAACTGGTATAAGGGGTCTCATGGACCCCTTACCAGCTCACAAAGGGTTAACTGTAAAAAAAAAAACACGACACAATAATAAAAAGTATTTTATTAGAAAAAAAAAAATTTTTTTTTTACTGTACTTACCTTCGATTGCAAGCTCTTGTCCCTCGATGCTGTGCTGACAGATGCCGGTGATCGGTACAGGAGAAGGAGGAGGCAGGAGATCAGAGGATCTCCTGTCACCTCCTTCCCCTGTGCCGATCACCGGCATCTGAGAAGCTGAGAAGGCTGAAGCCTGAGATCGGGGCCGGGGTGACTTCATAAGCCCCGCCCCCAAGGGGGCGGGGCTTAGAGGCATGATGGCGGCCGCCATCAAGAAGAACAGAGGAGAGAGCCTCCCAGGCTCTCTCCTGAAGATCGGTAAGTCCTGGGGGGGGATCGGAGGCCCCCCAGGTGAAGAGGAGGGACAGCGGGACCCAGCGCACACACAGGTAAGTGAATGTCATTTTTATTTTTTTTTTTTGTTTACAGTTAGAAGCTGCTGCTGCAGAAGCGGGGGGGGGGGGCGGCCTATTCCGGGGGCTCTCCTGGAGCCATCCGACCCCCCACGGGGGATCGGATGGCACCAAATTAAAGAGGAGACCCGGCCGGATCCAACAAGGGGTCAGGTGAGTATTTTTTATTTTTACTTTTTACACTACAAGCCAGGAAAGTCAAGCCCGTAACACCTACGGGCTTGGCACTTAAGGCCCAGCCAAGCCAGCACGTAGGTGTTACGTGCTTGGCAACAAAAGGGTTAAAGTGGCTTATTCTATAACAATCCCATCGGGGTAAGGAGAGAGGACGTTAGGGTATGCTTGGCCAGGTACTCTATGATTCCCACCCTGAGTGGGCAGTCAGCGGGGGGTTGGGATTGAGTCTACATTCGGCTCAGGATTTTACCAGCCAAGCCAGCCCATAACATACTTGCTGAGCCCAAGAGCCCTCCAAAGCTGATATAGCATTGCAGGGAAAGGTCATGACCAGGGGTGGTACTGAACCTTAAGTATTAATGGGGAAGATAATGTGGAAGGAGTTGTTATGTCCACCAGCTATGATTCTGGGGCTATAGCATTAGGGGTAAAACATGGGCTGGGGTCTCCTGGCTAGAAGTATACAGTGGGGCAGGTACAGTGGTGCAGGGTGGGAGACTAGTAAATCAGACTGAGGTGTAATAAACAGTTGCCCAACTGGTTCCAAAGCAGTGAGGCTGACCAGGAACTCTCCATGGTCTACCCATGGCTAGTCTGTCCCTGGCAGCCAGCGTAGGAAGCCCCTCCAGAAACTGGACAAACAGTGTCTTAGTTGCAAATTTAAAGAACAATGAATTAGGCATCCGATGAGGTTTGCAGCCTATTAAAAAA
Source organism: Gastrophryne carolinensis (assembly GCA_027917425.1). Taxonomy (NCBI): domain Eukaryota; kingdom Metazoa; phylum Chordata; class Amphibia; order Anura; family Microhylidae; genus Gastrophryne; species Gastrophryne carolinensis. The sequence continues at coordinate 271,641,495 of CM051234.1, forward strand.
GGCGCTGACCACTGATGTATCTCCTGTCCTAGTTATGTTATACCTTTAGTCGACCCTTCCTCCACAATGTGAAATAAGCTCAGGAACTTAAAGCGGACCAACAGTCAAAAATGACTTAAACCAGACCAACACAACAAACAGTGTTCATATACACCCTCCCAGGGCAATTTAGATTGTGGAACGTAATTATTAATTTAACTCCTGCTGGGGTCAATTTGAAAAACAAGATGGCGGCACATGGACATGCAGGCCACCTGCAAACAGGAAGTGCTGCTGGGCATCCTGTTACTGTGCATTTTCAGTTATGTCAGTTGGGAGAGGAAGCTCTAAAATGGCCTCTACCTTTCTTTTACAACTGTGCCAGGCTGTTGGTCCAGTTTAAACCAATAGTTATACCACAATGGTGTTTAAAAGGACCAGGTTCTACCTCCCAGTAATAATATGGTTTCTTTTCAGACCCAAATTGCAAGTTTATGACGGAGAGTCTTCATACCAATTCTATGTGCTCTTGGAGAAAGTAGGTATTCTAATAGGTTGCCCCTCGCCATACATAACATTCCCTCGGATACCGAAGTCGTGTTACTAGGTGTCATCCAATGCTTCAAACAGGTCAGTTGGCCAGTGAGGTAGTATAGGTGAGTCCAATATGGTGAACCTGAATCCTACACAGAGTTTCAAAGGAGGCGTATAGATCTGCTTGAAATAGAAGAATGTTGGCCCAAGTATTTCTAAACAAAAGTTGCCTTATGGCTAGCATCAGGAATATGGGTCTGCTTAACTTGTTCTGTAAAGGGTGTGGATTAGGTGTCCCATCAACAACAGTGTCTACAGGCAGGACCAGATTATGAGGAAGGTGCAAGGGGCCCCAGGACATCATGTTCCCATGCTGCAGGGACGAGGGGAAGTAACATTTGTTTGTCCAAGCAAGATACAGTAAAAGCAGAGCAAAACCTGGGATTTTCACTTTCACAGGCTTAGTTCCGCACCTGCGGGGCATCTTGAATTTGGGATAGGCCGCTGTGTGAAACCCCCCGGATTGGTGTGCGCAGACTCACCTCTTCCCAGTCCAATGGCACCTGCGTGGGCTAATTTGGAGAAGATAACTAACTAAAGGTAAAGGTTACATGCAGCCAGTATTCGTTTACCACAGTGGACAAAAATGACAACACTCTATAGCATACATATTAATGTGTTAATGTCTTTAATGTCTCTTTGACTTTACTTCCTCTTTAAAGTTTAAAGTAAATACAATATCTTCCATTCAGATTTGTTTATGTGAGCCATATTAGGTTCAGATGTCAGAAATGCAATAGGGATACACAATTTTTTTCCTGTACATTTATATTTCTCAGGTGAACTTGCAGTGGGTTAACTGTAGAGAGTCTTGTTTCCAGGGAAACTGAGAAAACCCTTCTTTTACTTTTTTTCATAGGAAATATACTCTGCAGCATGTGACTCATCAATGGTGAGTCACATCATAGCTTATTGTTGCCAATTCAAGTGCAAAGAAAGATATTAAGCCAAGTATATATACGTAATTAACTTGAGCTGGCCTTGCCTTCCATAAAGAGTCGGGATAGTGGCTGGTTCAAACATTCATCATTCTCAAGCTATCACAATTAATTTACAATTACTACAGCAAATTACATAGCTACAGTGACACCTTGTGGTATTTTGATTGAGTTTGAAATTAGTCTAATACGCCTTTTAAGTTCAAATGGTTTCCAGCAATGCTCGAGTGTCTCAACTGTGCTACCTATCAAAGTTGTACATACATAAACAGCCTTAATAGTAGTGGCCAAGAATTCAGAGGTCAGGTTTAAAGTGGACCAACACCCAGGATTTTGACTATCCTGGGTCTTGGGCCACTTCGATCGGGGTGCCCCGCTGTGTGAAACCCCCCCGATCCCCCGAAAAAACTCACCTCTCCCAGCGCCGGCGGACAAGAGATTTGACAGGCGCGGACAAGCGGCTCCCCTGCCGCCGCCCTCCCGCGCGTCACTTTTGACGCGCGCGTGAAAAGTGCCGGCCATTCACAGTTAAGGGGATTTGGGGTGTTTGGGGGGTTTCACCCCGCGGGACATCCCGATCTCGGATGTCCCGCGGGGAGGGAGGTGATGGTCCACTTTAAAGTCCCTGTCCAGGCATATGCTAATTTCCTCCTATATTATCCAGAATGAGAAGTGTGTAAAATAAACAATTTCGAAGCATCCCAAAATCCCTGGTTTTCTGTAATAAGTACTTTAAGCAAAGCTGCTGCTTTTATTCCATGAACATGCCCTGATTTGGTCAGAACCAGCAGTAAGACCACAGTGGTTTACCGTGCTTGCCTGCACTATGAGCTCCAGGGGACAGATTACCCCTTGACCACTTTTTTGTGGTCCTAGAGGAATGAAATTGAATGGGTGAATTTGGAGCCATGCCATAGCTTCTACATGCTTTTGCAAAAAACAGATGGGGCTATCAGATGAGCTGCTTGCTACCTTGTAGGGAGAGAAACAGGGGGGATCCATGTGGGAGCCAGGTAGTGCCCCAGGTTATGCAGAGGATTACCCTTATTACTTCCCAGCAAGAGTAAGGGGAGAGAGCTGGGGTGTGTGTGTAGCAGGGATGAGAGAGATGTCAGAGGTGAGGCTCAGTGAAGCAGGTGGAGGGGTAGACCCCATCAGGAGGCTTATGAGTTGTGGCCATTTTGCCAGGGACCAAGTGCTGAATCAAATTGTCTGCAGTACTGTGCTCTGGTGGCCATATTGCCGGAGACAAAGTACTGAATTACAACTACCAGGCAGTTGCTCGGAGGAGCGTAGAGAGGTATGTTATGGTGGTTAGATTGTTAGAGGCAACAGGGAGAGCCGGTTAAGAGGCACAGGGCAATGATGCAGAAAGAAAGAAGGAGCTGATTAAAGAGGGCACTGAATACTTCAGATTTTTGGAGATACCAGTTGCTACATTTTGGGCCAAAACACTACTGAGGAAAAGAGGAAACACTGACCACAAGGGACTTTATATGTATATATACCCAATAGGAATTACCCTCAGATAAAATGTCTGCCCAGTAGCCAGCCTCTAATGGTTTCTGTAGTAACACAAACCATTTACCTGACATTGCTAACCTGCTGTATATATTTACAAGTGAAGTGGAACCCTATACCTAATGTTATTTATTCTGGACCATGAAAATTACTTTTATTCCTGAAGAAACATGGGTTTAGGAGTTACAAAGAGGTAAATGAGCAGCATCTGAATTGTCCTGGGGACGGATGTATATGAGCACTGTTTCTTCTGGGGGTGTTGGCCCAATTTAGTATTCCTGTTGTCTGGACTGTTCCTTCAAATTGCAGACTACAGGCAGGCTGATTCATTACTAGCGCCAGGTATCGGCAGATGAGCGTCTGTACAGTGGCGCTTAGAGCGACCGCTAGTATACGCTGTGAATGGTGCTGTAACAGAGCGTCTCAGTCGCTGTAGTAACCTGGCCGGCATTGATTTAATGTGATGTATGTTGGGCGTTCTAACACCAGTACAGCGTTGCAGGGAGTTGCAGCGTTTCTGGTAGCGCCAGCTCATTGCGACCGACTCTCAGCGACTCACACCATATTCAACCAAAAAAAACACACACACATCGCGTCGGCGCTCTGGATCTGGTCGCTATAGCACAGAGCGCCAGACACTGTGTGATTAAAGTCTGTTTTTGAACACATATCCACCAGTAACAAAGCAAAAACACCTGGAATTACATTGTTGTAACACTGTGACATTAACACTTTAGTGCCAGACCTGTAATGACAATTCTGTATAAAAATATAAAAAATAAAAAAAGTTTACAAAAATGTCTCTTTCTAGGCCAGGAGAGGTCACTTAGGGGTTATTTGAGCGCAAAACCCCTATTTAAACAGAAGAAAAGAAACATCCATTGAAATAGGAGAGCGACAGGTAATATCTGGCTCTCTGGAAGCTAGAGCGCTGGAACTATATGCTGAGCTGCTTGTAATGATGAATCGTACTCTACATGGCGCTGTTAGAGTCGCTCACTAGAATCGCCTTCATAAATGTAGTATTGAGTACAGTGCCCAGCGTTCACCAGACGCTGCCTTCCGCTATCCCTTGATTAATAAACCCCATAGTTGATTGGCATCATGGAAACATCACGTTAGCATCCAATGCTAAAGTGCTATCAGATGACTTCCAGGATCTGGTTGGGAGTATGCAACTCAGTTTCAGGGCTCCGTAATAGGACCACTTACCAATGAGTACTTACAGTACTACATGGGATAAAGCCAGTGGGCTGGAAGGTAAGTGATTTTATTAAGCATGGGTTGTCCCTTTAAAGTGCACTCTAACACAAATACACAAGACTCAGGTTAGCCTGTAATTTCCAGGAGCTAATTGATGACATAGGAACTGCAGTCTGTAACTTTCATCCCTAACTTTTCAAACACATGTTTACTTTAAAGTGCTTCCCTTTAAAGCAGGATAAGCAACAGAAACTGTTCTTTGATGGTTTCTAGTCTTCCCCAGGTCAGCCTTTCTTGTGTTCTCGTAGGAGGTGACCTAGGAAAGACCGGAAAACATCACGGAACAGTTGTCAATCAGTCATTGCTCCAGTAAGTGATAGAGCCTGTGTCCCTGTCCTTCATAAATAATGCATGTGCTGAGCAAGAGGAAACATGCATGACAGAAGACTGTGGATCCCGGTCCTGGAAATGCTGTATAGGGTTATTTGCTTCTCTTTATCTCTGCATTTTGGCATACATTACTACATATAGAGGTGAAGAAAAGCTTTGAAGGTGATTTAATGTGCCAAAAGCAAACGTCCAGCAAAAAGGAGGTTTTATATTCCTAAGGACAGAAAGTTAAAGTGGACCAAAACCCAGGATTTTGACTATCCTGGGTTTTGGTCCTTGCCCCCTGTGTGAAATCACCCGATCTGACTCACTCTTCCCCAGTCCTACTGCGCATGCGCAGTCCTCTAATCCAGTCAGCGTGTTTGGATCTGCTCCTGCCCCTTTGTCTAATAGCTCGTCTAAGGCAGGCACATGCAAAGTTGGCCCGGGAAGCAAGGTGAGTTTCCGGGTGACCTGGGGGGTTTCACACAGCGGGGCATCCCAATTCTGGATGCCCAGAGGGGAGGGAATCTAGCGGCCCTGGAATCGTATAGGTTCTAGGGCCGTTAGGGTGTGGGTTTTGGTCCTCTGCCTTGATGGGAGGGAATCTAGCAGCCCTTGAATCTTATAGGTTCTAGGGCCGTTAGGGTGTGGGTTTTGGTCATCTGCCCTGAGGGGAGGGAATCTAGCGGCCCTGGAATCTTATAGGTTCTAGGGCCGTTAGGGTGTGGGTTTTGGTCATCTGCCCTGAGGGGAGGGAATCTAGCGGCCCTGGAATCTTATAGGTTCTAGGGCCGTTAGGGTGTGGGTTTTGGTCATCTGCCCTGAGGGGAGGGAATCTAGCGGCCCTGGAATCTTATAGGTTCTAGGGCCGTTAGGGTGTGGGTTTTGGTTATCTGCCCTGAGGGGAGGGAATCTAGCGGCCCTGGAATCTTATAGGTTCTAGGGCCGTTAGGGTGTGGGTTTTGGTCATCTGCCCTGAGGGGAGGGAATCTAGCGGCCCTGGAATCTTATAGGTTCTAGGGCCGTTAGGGTGTGGGTTTTGGTTATCTGCCCTGAGGGGAGGGAATCTAGCGGCCCTGGAATCTTATAGGTTCTAGGGCCGTTAGGGTGTGGGTTTTGGTTATCTGCCCTGAGGGGAGGGAATCTAGCGGCCCTGGAATCTTATAGGTTCTAGGGCCGTTAGGGTGTGGGTTTTGGTCATCTGCCTTGATGGGAGGGAATCTAGCAGCCCTTGAATCTTATAGGTTCTAGGGCCGTTAGGGTGTGGGTTTTGGTCATCTGCCCTGAGGGGAGGGAATCTAGCGGCCCTGGAATCTTATAGGTTCTAGGGCCGTTAGGGTGTGGGTTTTGGTCCTCTGCCCTGAGGGGAGGGAATCTAGCGGCCCTGGAATCTTATAGGTTCTAGGGCCGTTAGGGTGTGGGTTTTGGTCATCTGCCCTGAGGGGAGGGAATCTAGCGGCCCTGGAATCTTATAGGTTCTAGGGCCGTTAGGGTGTGGGTTTTGGTTATCTGCCCTGAGGGGAGGGAATCTAGCGGCCCTGGAATCTTATAGGTTCTAGGGCCGTTAGGGTGTGGGTTTTGGTTATCTGCCCTGAGGGGAGGGAATCTAGCGGCCCTGGAATCTTATAGGTTCTAGGGCCGTTAGGGTGTGGGTTTTGGTTATCTGCCCTGAGGGGAGGGAATCTAGCGGCCCTGGAATCTTATAGGTTCTAGGGCCGTTAGGGTGTGGGTTTTGGTCATCTGCCCTGAGGGGAGGGAATCTAGCGGCCCTGGAATCTTATAGGTTCTAGGGCCGTTAGGGTGTGGGTTTTGGTTATCTGCCCTGAGGGGAGGGAATCTAGCGGCCCTGGAATCTTATAGGTTCTAGGGCCGTTAGGGTGTGGGTTTTGGTTATCTGCCCTGAGGGGAGGGAATCTAGCGGCCCTGGAATCTTATAGGTTCTAGGGCCGTTAGGGTGTGGGTTTTGGTCATCTGCCCTGAGGGGAGGGAATCTAGCGGCCCTGGAATCTTATAGGTTCTAGGGCCGTTAGGGTGTGGGTTTTGGTCCTCTGCCTTGATGGGAGGGAATCTAGCAGCCCTGGAATCTTATAGGTTCTAGGGCCGTTAGGGTGTGGGTTTTGGTCATCTGCCCTGAGGGGAGGGAATCTAGCGGCCCTGGAATCTTATAGGTTCTAGGGCCGTTAGGGTGTGGGTTTTGGTCATCTGCCCTGAGGGGAGGGAATCTAGCGGCCCTGGAATCTTATAGGTTCTAGGGCCGTTAGGGTGTGGGTTTTGGTCCTCTGCCCTGAGGGGAGAGAATCTAGCGGCCCTGGAATCTTATAGGTTCTGGGGTCGTTAGGGTGTGGGTTTTGGTGCTCTTTAAAGACAGTCCAGGCAATGCCAATAATAGAGCTGCACATGATTTTTAAAAATATTTTTACAAAAACAACTCAAAACATGTAATTGGGGATGCAGCGAACCACCACCCCTAATAGTCAAACAAAAAGTAAAAAGGCGAACAGTACTTACCTTAGGAAATCCCCAAAAAAGAAAACATCCAACTAACTGAATGGCTTAATATAATCAAAAATTTTGTAGAGCCAGTGTATTAAACAGAATACATTTTTTATTATGTATGTGCTCATAAACCTGGATATAAAAGTAACTAAGCTAAATATGCACACAGAAAGCCATGGGTAAGTACAGAGTATCAATAAATAAGTACATGGAATACAGGGGGGGGTGAAGATATTAGTGTAATAGCGCTCTATAATAAAGGCACTTAGAAGCAAATATCAGGGATAGCAAGGTGGATGTAGATGTGATCAGGGCTGTATTTGCCATAAGCAAACCTAGGCCTGTGCCTAGGTTGGCCACTTGCAAAGGGGGGGGGGGGGGGGGCTCTGACGATACAGCTGTAGTAAAACAACAACAAAAATAATTGTCCCATTAATGGCTCCTTACAAATGCTCCCCCACAGTGTGTCTGAGGTGGGAGAGGGTGCTATGGGTTAAAGGCAGTCTGCAGTCTCATCCTCTCTCCTCCTGTGTGTCGGTAATCTATAATAGTAGTGCATGGTTTTCTGCATCTACACATTTATTTTTTATTTTCCCAATGCATGGCACGGCCTGCTTCACAAATCATAATATCTGGGATTCCGCCACAAGGTGGCACAGTGGCACTGCAGAAGAGTTGTGGCTCCGCCCAGTATCATATAAAAACAGAATCACCATAGACTTATCCAGTTGTTCTCTGCAGTGCTTACTGCAAAGATAGAAGATGGCTCTCTCTCTATGCGCAGGTGTGCGGGGCAACCATGCCTGCGGCCCTGCATATCTATCTCCACCCGTTTCCAGACCCTCTGTGCCTCCCAGCCTCGGCTGATGGATCGGGTGAAGGTAGCGGAGCACTGGGGTCAAGTGCTCAAGGAGCGCTGCTCCACGCCGCAGACCCTGTACCACAAAGGGTCTTTATGATGAGACTGCTAGGGATGCGGAGTTCCTGTCCTAGCTTCTGAGGGGGTGAGTGTTTTTGGCCTTTTTTTCTATTTTCTGGCTCCCCCCCCCCCCATGGCCTGCGCTCCGCGGCGGGCGGCACTATATTTGTGAGGCGTTTTTTCACTGTGGGGATGACGTCGGCAAAGTCACATGAGCGCTATTTTCGCGCTCTTCGGGGGGCGGGGGCGGCGGATGACGCGTATCGCATCGTTCTCCCGCGGCCCGCCCCTCAAGGTTCCTCTGTCGGCGCCATCTTGCTTCTGCTGCGTGTCTGGGGCCCTCTTCAATCCCTGGGCTGCGGCGGTGATTTCTGCCTGCGTCGCTTCCTCCGGTGGTCTGGCGGCTGGGGATCCTTGTCCTACTTGGACCGTGAGTCCCCTCTGGGGTTTTTGGTTATCCTTGGGGAATGGGCTGCGGGATACTTATGTTTGCTTTGCTTATATCTTTCAGGCGGGACACCCGTGGGTTGTGGTTTCTCCTGGTCCTGCTTCTTACTACCCCCCTTCATCCCCCCTTACTGATTCTGGGGGCATCCCTTGGGGGGGGATCCCGGGTGGATTTTATTAGCCTTTACCCTGTGCTGGCATATTGCGCCTGTATTAATGACCATTTGGAGGCTTCTGAGGATAACATGCTCGGGGGTCCTTCGGGACAATCCCGGCTGTGTTCCATGTGTGGGGTATCCCCTATCAGTAATGACATCACGGTGTTTGGGCCGTGCACCCAGGCTGTCCTTTTGATTCAGTCTGGGCTGCCTGCTTCTTTGCCAAGCTCTGCGCCCCCTTCGGCATCACCTACCCCGCCGCGCCTGCACTTAGCCCCCAGTGAGGGGGATACTGGGTCAAAGTCTGATCTGGCACTTCGTGTGGCCAGCATTGAAAGACAGCTTGCCAGGCCTGTTCAGCGTAAGGCCTCTAGTAAGAAGCGGCACCTGACTTCCTCACCTGCACTGTTTACTGAGGAGCAGGAGGAAATTGATCTTTTTGATGAACGCTATTCCCTGAAGGAGGGGGAGCTTTTCTCGGGCTCTGACTCCTCTGGGGACCAGCAGGTGGGCCGCGACAGTGATCCTGGGTCTGAGTCTGAGGATTCCTGGTTTCCTGAGGACACAGCTAATCTGTTGTCTCACAGTTTTGCACATTGCCCCCCCTGAAGTGGCTAAGAGGAAGCAGGGTGAGCTTTTTCGTACCAGTCATTTCACTAATATGGTGCTCAAGGAGTGGGAATGTCCTAGTAGATTGCCCGCGGTGCCTAAAGGTTTGGATAAGAAGTATCCCTTTCCTGCTGATTTGGTTAAGCAATGGTAGACGCGCCCCTTCTTGGATTGTCCAACACTTCTGTTTTGCCTTCCCCTGACACTACTACACTGCGGGACAGCAAGGGCCGGCGTATGGATCAGCTGACCTGCCATGCCTTTGCCTTTGTGGGGGCTGGTTTGCGTCCATCCTGTGCCGCTGCCATAACTGCTATTGCTCTTAAGAGACTGATCAATCGTCTCCTTGCTGGCGCTACAGCTGGAAGGGATGAGTATAGGACCCTTTTGCTGTGCTCTGATTTTGTTGCCTTTATTCTTACTGCCATGGATGATGTAGTACGACTGAGTGGTAGGGCCTCTGCCCTCTTGGTTGCTATGCGCTGCTCTGTTTGGTTGCGTCAGTGGGCAGCTGACGCTGCTGCTAAGAAGGCTCTCACTGGACTCCCCTTTGTGGGGCTGCGGCTCTTTGGTGAGTGCCTGGATGTTCTAGCCAAGGATGGTAGGCTGCCTCAGCGTAGGAGGCAGCCTCGGCCTTTTCGGGGGCCATCTGATTCAGTCTCCTCCTTTCATACCCCCAGAGGAGGTCGGGGTCCCTCTTCTCAGGTACCCGCAGGGGGTCTTGGGGCTGTGGCAGATCCCGTGGTCGTCCCGGTCTCTCATGGGACCCCAAGCACGAACCTTCTCCCGAGCCCCCTCAGGCATGATGAGGCGCCCTCACCCATCCGGGTGGGGGGGCAGCTTCGGCCTTTGCTCACATCTGGAGAATCTGCGTCTTAGACCGGTGGATTCAGGAGGTGGTGTCCTCTAGTTACAGGAGTCATTTGCCCGGTGCCTTCCCAGGTTTCTACTCCAATTTGTTCACGGTCCCCAAAAAGGACGGGTCCCTGAGGCCAATCCTGGACTTGAAGGATCTCAACAGGTTTGTCAGGTTCAAGCACTTTCGCATGGAGACTCTTCATTCGGCTGTCAGTTCCCTTCGCCCGGGCGACTTCATGACCTCTGTGGACATCAAGGATGCTTATCTTCATGTGCCAGTCTTCCTGGGTCATCAGAGATTACTCAGGTTTGCTCTAGAGGATCAGCATTACCAGTATGTGGCATTACCTTTCGGTATCACCTCGGCGCCTCGGGTGTTCACCAAGGTGCTGGCGGGCGTGATGGCTCTGCTGAGGCATCAGAGCATTCGCATCCTTCCTTACCTGGACGACATTCTGATTGCGGCTCAATCTCTTCATCAGGCCGAGAGGGATACTCAGGTGGTGACCTCCACTCTCAAGTCCTTCGACTGGGTGATCAACTATCCTAAGTCTTCACTGTCTCCGTCTTTGGTGAGGTCCTTTCTGGGCATGACCCTGGATACCTCTCAGGTCAAGGTTTTCCTGCCCCAGCTGAAAGTGAAGGGCCTTCAGAAGCAGGCTCGGGCTCTGCTCTTGTGTCCCCATCCCTCCATCCGGAAGGGGATGCAGTTAGTGGGTCTGATGGTGTCCTGCTTCGAGGCGGTCCCCTTTGCTCAGTTTCACATGAGGCCTCTTCAGTTGCACCTTCTGTCTGTTTGGAATTGGGACCCTGTGTCTCTGGATCAGGAATTTGCTCTGTCTCCCCTGGCCAGACAGTCCCTCTTGTGGTGGCTGGACTCAAGGAACCTTCAAGTTGGAAGGACTTTTCTGCCCCAGCGTTGGGAGACTGTCACCACAGATGCCAGTCTGACCAGTTGGGGGGGCTTTTGGAAGTCTCTGAAGTTCCAGGGTCGGTGGGGCCCCCAGGAGGCCCATGCTCCCATCAATGTTCTGGAACTGTGGGCGATCAGGTTGGTTCTTGCTCAGCTGACCTCACACCTTCAGGGTCGGGCTGTTCAGATCCGCTCGGACAACCAGACGGCAGTTGCCTACATCAATCATCAGGGACTCGGCACAAGCGAGCCCTCAAGGAAGTGTCCCTGATACTGTCTTGGGTGGAAGAGAATGTGCCTTGCATCTCTGTGGTTTACATTCCGGGGGTGGAGAACCTGGAGGCAGACTCACTGAGCAGGGGGATGTCTCAGCTGGGGGAATGGTCTCTCAGCAACAAGGTATTTCACTTCCTGTGTCACCGGTGGGGTCTTCCGGATGTGTACCCGTTTGCGTCCTGCTACAATCACAAGCTTCCCAGGTTTGTCTCCCTGTCACAGGACCCTCTGGCCGTCGCCATGGATGCGCTAGAAATGCCTTGGACGGAGTTTCGGCTCCTCTATGTGTCCCCTCCCCCTTTCTCTGCTGGGCAGGGTGCTGCGCAAGATAGCCCAGGAAGGGGTACCAGCCATTCTGGTGGCCCCCTGCTGGCCAGGAAGAGTGAGGTTTGCAGACGTCGTGCAGTTGGCAGTGGATCAGTATGCCCTGCCCAAGGATCCAGATCTTCTCACTCAGGTGCAGCTGTGCCATTCCAATTTACAAACGCTGGCTTTAACGGCTTGGCTGCTGAAACCTCCATCTTGATGGATAAGGGGTTGCCGGCCTCTGTTGTTGATACCATGATTAGGGCTAGGAAGAAGTCCTCGTCCTTTATCTACTATAGGTTTTGGCATGCTTACATTGCCTGGTGTGAGTCTAGGTCTCTGCCTTGTAGGGTGTTTTCTATTCCCAAGATTTTGGGGATCCCACCCTACCTTATGGACACTGCTTTTGGATGTCCCAGATGTTATGATTTGTGAAGCAGGCCGTGCCATGCATTGGGAAAAAGACAATACTGTGAGTACTCACCTGTAGAATTGCTTTTACCATGCATGGCACGGCCTGCTTCACCCCACCCTTGTTACGTTGTTCTTGGTTGCCTCTTTATGGTGATTGTTCCAATTTAGTTGGGGTTGTTATCTTTATTTGTTCCCGGTTCTTGTATCACTGCTTGTCAACTACTGGATAAGTCTATGGTGATTCCGTTTTTATATGGGACCGGGCGGAGCCACAACCCTTCTGCAGTGCCACTGCGCCACCTTGTGGCGGAAACCCAGATGTTATGATTTGTGAAGCAGGCCGTGCCATGGTAAAAGCAATTTTACAGGTGAGTACTCACAGAATTGTCTTTTTTCAGCCAGGGGCAAATTGGGCATTCAGAGAGCCTCTTTTTTGGCAGTTCTTCTTTTCTATGTTTCTTTTGTTCTACTCTATTCTTTCCTTCGAGTCTTTCTCTTTCTTTCTATCCTTTGTTTCTTTCACCTGTTATGCCATTCTTTTTCTTTTTGCTGTCATTCTCTCTTTTTTTTTTCTATTTATTCATTTTGTCATTCCTTCTATACTTTGTCATACCTTCTATTTTCTTCTTTTTATTCTTTAGCAGTATTCACCATACATGCAACTTTATCACCATGTATGGAGTCAAACCACACTGCAAGGGGCCCACTAATACTCTATTGCCCAAGTGCCCACATACACCTGGAGCCGGCCTTGTTCAACATTATTTAACAAAAGGTGGCGCCAGCACTTGAAGTGTCTAGGGCAGCATGAACACCAAATACAGTCCTGGATGTGATGTGTCCTGGCCCTGCTCAGGGTCATACAGAGGCGGGCCAGGGAGTCAGCACCGGAGCTGAAAGCACAAATAGCTGCATCCCACAATACAGCCTGGGATTGAGTCTATGGGCAATAATGTAAGTACTGTCAGTTTTTATTCTTATGCCCAGACAGAAGCTGTAATCAAGCACAGTACTTACATGAGAAGTGGCACCACACAAATAGGTCCGCTAAGACTGCCTGCTAAAGTAGCTATTTTTTACTCTGGCTCCCTAGCCCCTCCCATGAGGTCCAGTATGCTGCAGTATGAAAGGGGGTGCAACTGCAGGCCTCTGCCTCAACCACCCATAGCCTCCTCAGATCAATCAGTATTGGCCACTATTATTTGTGTCTCTCCACCAGCCTGCACCCTGATCTAACAAACATCTATCTGCTCAAATGCCAAAATAGTAGGCAACGAGTAAAAACACCCTCCAAGGCTCCACAGTTATTAGGCAGATAGTGGTATGGATCCACTTTACCCATCATAAACCAGTTTGACTGGCTTTCCTCAGATCATAAATCTATAGGCAGATATGGAGAAGCCCCTCCGCAGCCCCCAAACATCAGCAGACATATTTTGAGCAGCCCAGGTTTCACAAATAAACAGAACGCAAGCAGCCCCTGACCCAAGAAAGACAGAGTTAGAGCACATCAAACCTGTCGTCTCTGCCTTAGCCAATCAGATGATTAGCAAGCTAAAGTCTCTGATCTGTACATCAAATGCACCAGTTGATGTTCATTGCTAATGTAAACACATTGTTGTTAGGGAAACCCATTTTCTTTTTTAACACAAATAGAAAAATAACAGAATTTAACTCTTAAGCCCCAACTCCTAAAACCATGCAGCGGATGCAGAGCAGAATAAACATGTAAACAATTTGGCACTGTAAAATTACCAAAATTGGTTACATGTACTACTCTGTGCTTTTACACAACTGCCTGCACAGCAATTGGGTTTGCTATCAATACATGGCACCAATCACAACACAGCCGGCGAAACCAATAGGTTGCTGACAGCCACATGACCTATGAGTGCGTGGACAGGCTGTGTATCTTTAACTTATAAGAGTGGACCTGAATCCCAATTTGAGCTTGCCATGGGGATGGGGGGCGGGTTGGATAAAACAGCCATAAAATGTTATGGATGTAGGTCCGCTTTAACAATAAAGTCACCAAGGGCCTCTGTTTCAAGGAACAAGCAAAAAGCATATTATACATTTGAAAAGCCAACATTTTAGAACCCCATGGTGTCATAGTCGTTGTCCAAACTGTCACATACTTCATAACCCTGTCACACCACAATTAATAATAATATAAATAAAGAAATAAAGATGAAATAAAAACACATATTCACATATGGTTAATTAAACTTGTGAATAAATCTTAGGTTAAATAGAAACTTCATGAAACAGACCTTTGTCATGTTTTTGCAGCCTTAGCCTATCAATGATGGGCAGCTCACAGTAGTGAGCATCATTTACATGCTTTAAAGCAGAACAAAACCCAAGACATGCTTGCTCTACCACCTGGTCTTTATTGCCATTAGTATGCACAGTTTAGCATAAATGCACGTTAGCTCAGGTTTATTGCAAGTCATGTACTCACCATAAGCAGGTCTGTTTTCTATCATTAACAGGCACATATGATAGAGCATATTAAAGTTACAGGGCACTCCACTACAAATGTTGAATAAGCGAATCACTGATATTAAACCATTTGTTTTGGTCAATTCAGCCATTAAATTAGACCAAATCAGCATACCCCGGAGCGAGGGATAGCACATGCTATAGGGTCTTAAAGGGTTGGTAATCGGTCCACTCTCAGATTCCTGTACTGAAAGCTGAACTCCAGGCAAAAATAATCTTAGGTCCCTTGTAACAACTGCCTCATAGGATCTTGTATTGGGGTGCCTCTACAGGTAAAGATCCCTAGGAAGCTAAGATCAAGCATAAAACTTTGTATCTCTCTATTTCAGGGCTCACTGATGCTCTGTCTGTGTGGTGGTGGGGAAGTTAGGCTAGTTTAGTGTCCCTGTAAACCTGGACTTTTCCTGGCATAGAGTTTCCAAGGGGTGGGTAGGTCTGTTTTAAAGCTGATACAAAAGCTGGAAAAACTACCACTGGGTCTCCTAATCTGGCTCTTGCTCTGTTAAGGTGATGGGTGATCGAGGTAGCTACTCTGTTTAAAGTGGACCAACACCCCCCCAGATCCCCGAAAATCCTACCTGATCCTCTATCCTGGGTGTTGGTCCACTTCCACGGGGCACCCCGATCGTGGGTGCCCCGTGGAAGTGGACCAACACCCAGGATAGTCAAAATCCTGGGTGTTGGTCCACTTTAAAGCAGACCACAACTCGCATGCACAAATCCCAATTTGGGATGTCCCACTGTGTTAATATAAAAAGAGAATTAAAAGCTCTTGCACAGTCCAGCATTCTCATATACCTCTGTGTGGGCTCTAAGTGCAGACTGGTTTGCCTGCAGTAACAGAGAGGGCACGCATAGAGGTATATAGGAGTTACCAGGCTGTGAAAGATTTCTGAATTGTACAGATGGCTGGAAGGATATGCCACTTTTTACAGCAGTGCTGGATCACGAGTTTTTTAACTCTCTGTTTAACACTGCAGGACATCCCAAATCAGGATGCCCCCTGGGGGAGAGTCTCATCATCTAGAGCTTGTTATCATCTGTAAATTGGCAGTGATGTTAACACCAATCAAACCTGTGGCAAATGTGAAAGGTATTAACTACACCTTTTCACCAATCCTATAGTTAGCTAGCTACAGACATATCAAGGCTGCTACAAGCAAAAGTGGAACTGCTCCCACCCGCAGCACCAGTACAAAAAGCCGGGGGATGGGTAGACGTGGCTTTTGTGGAAGAGATAGGCCTGACTTCAGAGAGATATGAGCTGCAGGATCGAGTGCAAGGTGAAAATGAGGTGTCTTGTGCCTGAGGGCACCCCTGATTTGAGGCCTGTGGAAGTCCATGAAAGCCTAAAGTTATATACCGTAATTGCATGTAAAGTGTTGTGAAATATCAGAGGTACCACATGAATTCTTATCAAAAAAGACTATGGTTAATGAATGTGTACAACAGATCTTTGAGAAAGGATCTCTTACCTTTTCAAGTTTGACAGGACAGGCAGTAGATACTGATGTGGCATAGCGGGTGGTTAGCATCTTTCCCTGTAGCTGGCCCCTTGTTGCTCCATCATTCGCTCCAGTTAATCCGGCTGATCTCTCCACTACAGTATCCCAGAACCTTTTATACTCAGGATTTTTTAGAGGAATCGGTGTGTTTTCTAGGCTGGGTTTGCATACCTCCACCTTCCACCACATCTTGTCTTCTCCTGTGTTGGGACTTTGAGCCATCACGTTCCAGCAGCTGGAGACATAACTGTGACTGGATGTGCAGGAGTTACTGTGTGAAGAAGTCTGCCTTGTCCCTGGGATCGCACATTTGTGGGCTGGATTTTCTCTCAGCTGGTTACGCAAAGCCGCCTCTTGATCAGGGAGAAAAGTTCTGTCACTGCTTTGGACAAGGGAGTATGATGAGCTGCTGTTGATGCCATGGTTCATTGCTGTGCAGATGTTTAAACATGACAGTTTCTGCTGGGCAGAGCTGCCTGCCTCTATCTTTAGCTTGCTGAGGGCAGGCGATGTGTCTTCTGTCACAGGAGAATCTGGCCCCCTGATGTCACATGCTTCTCTGCTTCCCCCAGCCAAACTGCACGCCTTCTGTGAATGTGCAGCACATTTACTTGGTGACTTAAGCTGGATAAAAAGGAAGGAAGTTTTTCTCTGTTTCTTATCTGCCATTTCCTCGTCATGAACTTGTCAAGAGATAGTTTCTTTGTCTGCCCTGGAAAAGTACCAGACTTTTCCAAAAACCATCTTGAAATTCTCATCTCTTGTGGACAACATACCTAGGATAGTAAAAAAAATATATATATATATATATATATATTATGCTGTATGTAAGTGTTGATTAAAGCGGACCTTCACTCTGAATAAGAGTCTATCTTATATGTTTCCCACACCCTGTACATACAGATTGCTCACCTTAAAAATCATCCTCCCTGCATCTACTGCATGTTATGAGCCTTTAAACATCCAAGATGGCGGATCATGTAACATCAGGCAGCCTGCAAACAGGAAGTGCCTTCTGACTGTGCTGCTCTGCATTCTGGGATTGCTGTCCTTTCCTTGACCTCTGCTCTGTCTGTGCAAAGCACATCTACAACCCCACACCCTGTACTTTATCCCGCTCTCCTCTCCTCAGTATGTGATGCTTCTGAGTCAAGATTGCGGCGCTCATATCCTAGAGTCCTGAACAGAGTTACAGCCCAGTGGGGGAAAGAATAATAGGTAAGTGACTAAAAACTTAAAATATATCAATTTTAGATGCTGGGGAATCGTTTTCTAAAGATTTGGGCTTTCCATTAAATCATGCTGAAGCTCCGGTTTAAAGCTGTCCTTCACTCTGAATAAGAGCCTATCTTATATGTTTCCCGCACCCTGTACATACAGATTGCTCACATTAAAAATCATCCTACCTGCATCTACTGCATGTTATGAGCCTTTAAACATCCAAGATGGTGGCTCATGGAGCATCAAGCAGCCTACAAACAGGAAGTGTCTTCTGACTGTGTCACTCTGCATTCTGGGATTGCTGACCTTTTCCTGACCCCAGCTCTGCTCTGTCTGAGCAAAGCACAGCTATAACCCGCCCCCCTGTACTTTATCCCACTCTCCTCTCCTCAGTAAGTGTGATGCTTCTGAATCAAAATGGCGGCGCCCGTATCCTAAAGTCCTAAACAGAGTTGCAGCCCAGTGGGGGAAAGAATAATAAGTGACTAAAAACTTAAAATATATTAATTTTAGATGCTGGGGAATCGTTTTTTAAGGGTTTGTGCTTTTCAAAAAATCATGGTGAAGGTCCGGATTAAGGCTTGAGTTCCACACCTGCACTTGCAAAAATGTTTGTTTTTTGACCTTGCTGTGTTTATGTTTTCTGTTCAGGACAGGACCACTGCTCCTGACTGGGGGGGGGGGGGGGGGTTGTTGTGCATAGACCCCCCCACATGCCACCCCCCCGGATCCCATAGAGGAGTGATCGTAGCTAGACAGTAAGAGGAGTTTATACATCCCAAGTGAAAATATATTCCCACCACGCATGTAGTTTTCTTCTAGTAATCTAGAGATGACAGTCTGTTGAGTGTAACATTACACTATTCCTCCCTGCGTGGGATGGGTGTTGGAGCACAATGTGGCAGTGGCAGGGGGCATACAGGTTTAATGAGCACCCCCCCCCCCAGGCATAACTTCTTGCACACCCAGGTTTCACATACCTTAGCCGCTATCATTGTTAGAAGGTAACAGTCAGGAGAATGAGACAAACAAATTCCTAGGCAACTTATCCTTCAAATCTTAAAGCACCAGTCCAGACAGACGGATCTTTTTAAAGTGCCCCCAACCTTGCTATCCTCCTCTGGCGCTGAGGCAGGATGGGGGTTACATTAAAAAAAATCCAGCGCCAATGATAAGGCAGCACCAGCCCTGAGTGCCGCCATCTTTCCTCCAGCTGCTGATTCTCAACCTATTCATTGTGGCCCGCAACCAATTTCCAAATCGCTCTTCAAAGCGTTGAGCACCACAGGTCTACTACAATGCATCTTTTCTTTTGTGAAACTTTCAATAAAACACATTATACAGATATTTATGGGTTCAAAACTTTTTGAATACATTTTTTCATTATAGGCATTACTGAAAAGATGTGTCCACTGCAAAATAATGTGATTTAACTAAAAAAGAGACATCAGTCTATATATCTAAATGCAGAAGCCTGTAAACCTTTTATCATTCAGGGTGGATATTATTAAAAAAAAATACATCACAAAAGGTTTAAACGTTTCCTAATCTGCTATTTTGTGTGCATGATAGCATATCATATAACACAACACATCATCTTGATGTCTGGAACGTCAGCAGAAAAAAATGAGAGCTTAGTGAGTTCATTTCTGTCTCTCCTGTTTTGTCAAGATAAATTACGTGTAAAGCTGGTGAAGGCGCTAATGCTTTGACTGTACAGTAAATGGCCATCCAGTACAGGAAGGAAATTTCCAGTGACTCCATGACAGAAGGATGAACAGTTCATCCTAATTTGTTCTTCAGAGAAACCAGAGTCCTGCCAGCTGACATCATTATGTAAATATAGAAAAATATTGAATGTTCCAGCTCCATAATGAGTTAGTACAGGCTTACCAGACCTACAAAGCTATTAGTGGGACACAGATGTGTTTATTACATTTAGGATATTTTCTCCTAATATAAAACTATTATGCTTCAGTATTAGCCATGTAAAGGGTTTTACTGTATTTTAACATATGTTCAAATTGAAGGTCACATCTACTTAAAAACAAAAAAAAAGTATGTTCTTACCTGAGCTTCTGAAAGCTCAGATTTTGCTGTCCCACAGGCTAAATCTAATCTGTTGTCAGCTCTGGGACTGACAACCTGCTTCCTGGCTAGGAGCAGGCTCCTTCTCTGCCCGTCGGATCACAGCAAAAGAATGGCAAGGCTTGTGAGGGATCATTTCCATGGAAAGTTAGGCAAGTAAAGCCTCTTTTTTCAGTTTTACTGTAGGTATGCCCATTAAACACAAAAACTACTGAAAATAAGGATTCTCCTTATCTATTTAAATTAAGGCCTTGGTGCCTTGGAGTGCTTAAAAACACATTTATAAAGAGAAACCTGAAATTATGAGAAACCATGGTGGCCCTAGCACTCAATATTTTTTTTTTACCAGTTTGAGGGAAGTAAACTTAAAATCTGATATATATGCCTGCACCTTGTTTTGTCATTTAACTTTTTCTCATCTTAATAAATAAGCCTTCTTACTAAGAAACATTTGTGACTGCTTCCACATTCACACATACTCCATTCTCACTCTATGCATTTCTTTATAATTACTGAGAGCTTAGAAAAGTCATTATTGTCATAGATGATGATGCTACGATTCTATAGTCTTGCCAGCTGCTGGCTAGCACCCAGTTATGTATTCATACACTGTCTGCTACCATCACCACTTGGCTTCAGCCCACTAAATCCCAGTCTGATCAAATTCATCTATATGTATCAGCCTGGAATTTACCTCCTTCCGGCTAGCCCATGAGCAACCTGCTACATCTCAGCTGAGCCCCCAAACTGCTTGCTAGAGAGTCACCTGACAGCCCAGTTTCCTTATTTTCGGGTACACATGAAGCTGGGCTGCCCTACCATTCCTTTCAGTTGTACTGGGGACCTTTTCATATTTTATAACATTGGTGTGGAACACAAGGCTTTCTTGGCACTTCCATAATATTTTAGAGTGTAAGATAATCTATTTAATTGTGAATTGTAGGCATAATCCTGGACTTGAGGTGAAATGTTCATTAAACATTCTGGATATCAAGTAAGGTGGCTTAACAACTAGTAGCTGTGTGTGTTACGTTCCACCAGGGTTTGAGATGAAACAATGGCCAGTTTTATAATATGTCATTTATCTATGTTTGACTATCACTATCGTGATATGTTTTTATGGCATTAAATCCACTTATTCATATTCACATCTGGTTGTGCTAGTGTACTAATCCCCCCTAAAAAAAAGATAAACCAAATCGATTCTTAGAGGAAGTGACAAATATGGCAGGTTCAGATGCCTTGCGGGACACCTGCCTTCTTTGAGCTGACAACCCTCAATCACTGCTGCCTCTTCTGCATGTAGCCAAGCCCCTGTGTGCCGGGAGACTAAATACACCTCACCGGACAAGGTTGCCCCCAGGTCTTATGTGACACAAAGGATGTCAGCTTACAGTGAAGGCAGATGAACCTAGAGGGTAGTATAGAGCCAATATCATACATGAGATATCAGTCCGATGATGCATTAAACACTGGGATGCAGCAGGAGGGTGGTCAAGGAATGCCAAGGTATCCAAAGGAGTGGGCAGAATCGTGGTCAGACAGGCAGAGGTCGGTTCAGGCAGCAGACAGGGATAGTCGGATGGGAAGAGGTCAGTTCAGGCAGCAGACAGGGATAGTCGGATGGGAAGAGGTCAGTTCAGGCAGCAGACAGGGATTGTCGGATGGGAAGAGGTCGGTTCAGGCCGCAGACAGGGATTGTCGGATGGGAAGAGTCTGTTCAGGCAGCAGACAGGGATAGTCGGATGGGAAGAGGTCTATTCAGGCAGCAGACAGGGATAGTCGTGCGGGCAGAGGTCTGTTCAGGCAGCAGACAGGGATTGTCGGATGGGAAGAGGTCGGTTCAGGCAGCAGACAGGGATTGTCGGATGGGAAGAGGTCGGTTCAGGCAGCAGACAGGGATAGTTGTGCGGGCAGAGGTCTGTTCAGGCAGCAGACAGGGATAGTCGGATGGGAAGTGGTTGGTTCAGGCAGCAGACAGGGATAGTTGTGCGGGCAAAGGTCTGTTCAGGCAGCAGACAGGGATTGTCGGATGGGAAGAGGTCGGTTCAGGCAGCAGACAGGGATTGTCGGATGGGAAGATGCCAGTTCAGGCAGCAGACAGGGATAGTTGTGCGGGCAGAGGTCTGTTCAGGCAGCAGAAAGGGATAGTCGGATGGGAAGAGGTCTGTTCAGGCAGCAGAAAGGGATAGTCGGATGGGAAGAGTCTGTTCAGGCAGCAGACAGGGATTGTCGGATGGGAAGAGGTCTGTTCAGGCAGCAGACAGGGATAGTCGTGCGGGCAGAGGTCTGTTCAGGCAGCAGACAGGGATAGTTGTGCGGGCAAAGGTCTGTTCAGGCAGCAGACAGGGATTGTCGGATGGGAAGAGGTCGGTTCAGGCAGCAGACAGGGATAGTCGGAAGGGAAGAGGTCGGTTCAGGCAGCAGACAGGGATAGTTGTGCGGGCAGAGGTCTGTTCAGGCAGCAGACAGGGATAGTCGGAAGGGAAGAGGTCGGTTCAGGCCGCAGACAGGGATAGTCGGATGGGAAGAGGTCTGTTCAGGCAGCAGACAGGGATAGTCAGATGGGAAGAGGTCGGTTCAGGCAGCAGACAGGGATAGTCGGATGGAAAGTGGTTGGTTCAGGCAGCAGACAGGGATAGTTGTGCGGGCAAAGGTCTGTTCAGGCAGCAGACAGGGATTGTCGGATGGGAAGAGGTCGGTTCAGGCAGCAGACAGGGATTGTCGGATGGGAAGAGGTCGGTTCAGGCAGCAGACAGGGATAGTTGTGCGGGCAGAGGTCTGTTCAGGCAGCAGACAGAGATAGTCGGAAGGGAAGAGGTCGGTTCAGGCCGCAGACAGGGATAGTCGGATGGGAAGAGGTCTGTTCAGGCAGCAGACAGGGATAGTCAGATGGGAAGAGGTCGGTTCAGGCAGCAGACAGGGATAGTCGGATGGGAAGTGGTTGGTTCAGGCAGCAGACAGGGATAGTTGTGCGGGCAAAGGTCTGTTCAGGCAGCAGACAGGGATTGTCGGATGGGAAGAGGTCGGTTCAGGCAGCAGACAGGGATTGTCGGATGGGAAGATGCCAGTTCAGGCAGCAGACAGGGATAATTGTGCGGGCAGAGGTCTGTTCAGGCAGCAGAAAGGGATAGTCGGATGGGAAGAGGTCTGTTCAGGCAGCAGAAAGGGATAGTCGGATGGGAAGAGGTCTGTTCAGGCAGCAGACAGGGATAGTTGTGCGGGCAAAGGTCTGTTCAGGCAGCAGACAGGGATAGTTGTGCGGGCAAAGGTCTGTTCAGGCAGCAGACAGGGATTGTCGGATGGGAAGAGGTCGGTTCAGGCAGCAGACAGGGATAGTCGGAAGGGAAGAGGTCTGTTCAGGCAGCAGACAGGGATAGTCGGATGGGAAGAGGTCGGTTCAGGCAGCAGACAGGGATAGTTGTGCGGGCAGAGGTCTGTTCAGGCAGCAGACAGGGATAGTCGGAAGGGAAGAGGTCGGTTCAGGCAGCAGACAGGGATAGTTGTGCGGGCAGAGGTCTGTTCAGGCAGCAGACAGGGATAGTCGGAAGGGAAGAGGTCAGTTCAGGCAGCAGACAGGGATAGTCGGATGGGAAGAGGTCGGTTCAGGCAGCAGACAGGGATAGTCGGATGGGAAGTGGTTGGTTCAGGCAGCAGACAGGGATAGTCGGATGGGAAGAGGTCGGTTCAGGCAGCAGACAGGGATAGTCGGATGGGAAGAGGTCGGTTCAGGCAGCAGACAGGGATAGTCGGAAGGGAAGAGGTCTGTTCAGGCAGCAGACAGGGATAGTCGGATGGGAAGAGGTCGGTTCAGGCAGCAGACAGGGATAGTCGGAAGGGAAGAGGTCGGTTCAGGCAGCAGACAGGGATAGTTGTGCGGGCAGAGGTCTGTTCAGGCAGCAGAAAGGGATAGTTGTGCGGGCAGAGGTCTGTTCAGGCAGCAGACAGGGATAGTCGGAAGGGAAGAGGTCGGTTCAGGCAGCAGACAGGGATAGTTGTGCGGGCAGAGGTCTGTTCAGGCAGCAGACAGGGATAGTTGTGCGGGCAGAGGTCTGTTCAGGCAGCAGACAGGGATAGTTGTGCGGGCAGAGGTCTGTTCAGGCAGCAGACAGGGATAGTTGTGCGGGCAGAGGTCTGTTCAGGCAGCAGACAGGGATAGTTGTGCGGGCAGAGGTCTGTTCAGGCAGCAGACAGGGATTGTCGGATGGGAAGTGGTTGGTTCAGGCAGCAGACAGGGATAGTCGGATGGGAAGAGGTCGGTTCAGGCAGCAGACAGGGATAGTCGGATGGGAAGAGGTCGGTTCGGGCAGCAGACAGGGATAGTCGGATGGGAAGATGTCAGTTCAGGCAGCAGACAGGGATTGTGGGATGGGAAGTGGTCGGTTCAGGCAGCAGACAGGGATCGTTGTGCGGGCAGAGGTCTGTTCAGGCAGCAGATTGGGATAGTCGGATGGGAAGTGGTCTGTTCAGGCAGCAGACAGGGATAGTTGTGCGGGCAGAGGTCGGTTCAGGCAGCAGACAGGGATAGTTGTGCGGGCAGAGGTTGGTTCAGGCAGCAGACAGGGATAGTTGTGCGGGCAGAGGTCTGTTCAGGCAGCAGACAGGGATAGTTGTGCAGGCAGAGGTCGGTTCAGGCAGCAGACAGGGATAGTTGTGCGGGCAGAGGTCGGTTCAGGCAGCAGACAGGGATAGTCGGATGGGAAGAGGTCGGTTCAGGCAGCAGACAGGGATAGTCGGATGGGAAGAGGTCGGTTCAGGCAGCAGACAGGGATAGTCGGATGGGAAGATGTCAGTTCAGGCAGCAGACAGGGATAGTCGGAAGGGAAGTGGTCGGTTCAGGCAGCAGACAGGGATAGTTGTGCGGGCAGAGGTCTGTTCAGGCAGCAGACAGGGATAGTCTGATGGGAAGTGGTCTGTTCAGGCAGCAGACAGGGATGGTCGGATGGGAAGCGGTCGGTTCAGGCAGCAGACAGGGATAGTTGGATGGGAAGAGGTCTGTTCAGGCAGCAGACAGGGATAGTCGGATGGGAAGAGGTCTGTTCAGGCAGCAGACAGGGATAGTCGGATGGGAAGAGGTCGGTTCAGGCAGCAGACAGGGATAGTCGGATGGGCAGAGGTCTGTTCAGGCAGCAGACAGGGATAGTCGGATGGGCAGAGGTCTGTTCAGGCAGCAGACAGGGATAGTCGGATGGGCAGAGGTCTGTTCAGGCAGCAGACAGGGATAGTCGGATGGGAAGAGGTCGGTTCAGGCAGCAGACAGGGATAGTCGGATGGGAAGAGGTCGGTTCAGGCAGCAGACAGGGATAGTTGGATGGGAAGAGGTCTGTTCAGGCAGCAGACAGGGATAGTCTGATGGGCAGAGGTCTGTTCAGGCAGCAGACAGGGATAGTTGGATGGGAAGAGGTCTGTTCAGGCAGCAGACAGGGATAGTCTGATGGGCAGAGGTCTGTTCAGGCAGCAGACAGGGATAGTCGGATGGGAAGTGGTCTGTTCAGGCAGCAGACAGGGATGGTCGGTCTGAGCAAAGTCAGCAGCAGTTACACACACAGAATTCAGCACACCCTTAGCACAGAAAGCTATAATGGGCATTAGGGTCAGGGCTTAATTTCTATTAAAGGGGTGGCTGGACAATAGGAGGCTGTGGGCGGACTGGCTAGTGGTGAGAAGTTATTGTTGGCCCTAGGATAAATGTTCAGATTGGCCCCAGTAAGGCTGACTAGACCCTGATTGCTCAGCTGGTAGAGGAGGCTGTGCCGCCTGTAACTGGCAGTGCAGCATCTCATTGGAGCGTACTGTGCAATGCGCATGCACAGGCAGGCACCCGCGGCGATGCAGGGGAATGAGGAAAGTGGCCAGCCACTTGCACTGACTTGAGTGGAGCAAACGCCCTGCTCAGGTAAGTTCCTTACAAGGTACTGGAGTTTTGTACTTACCTATGTCTCAACATTTACTTGGGGCCTGAAGTCCAATTTTGAGTAATTTTGCTTGAATTCCGCTTCTTTTTAATATTGCTGCTGCTGTTATCTTTCTTGAGTGACACAGTGACACAGCAAGTCAACATGTCTGTTTAGAGCACTAGCTTTATTCCTATAGGCCAGCCTGTGTCAGTGTCTGCCCCTTATACCAGACTGAATAGCCTAATGTGGCAAGCTTTGTAGTGTGTTTAATTCCATGTCCAGTGATGGGTTAATCACCCTATCAGCCTCCCCTGGTACTGAGGCAGGACCGGGGGGGCATTACCTTGTCCACAATCAAGTGCCATCCTCCCTGGCTGGACCATCCTGATAAGGCTAGCTGGGCTGCATAAATACAGGTAAGACTTAGCACTCATTAACCTCATCCATAGTGTGCTTTACTGTCTGATGTATTTTTCACTTGCAAAGGCACTTTAATATTGTAGATGTTTACAGAGCACATATATGTATAGTTTCTATTTTTCTAGTAGGTTATTTCACATCACACTTGGGGCCTAATTTATGTAATTAGCAGTGCATGTCCATGAAACGACACATGCAATATGCCCCAGAAACTTACCATACAGATTAGTTTTTTTGCACCACGCAATTCGATCATTGTTATTATACTGGTGCACGTGTTTCCTAAATCTGTGTTGGACTCATCAGCATACATGGGACCAATGCTATGCCATCGTGTGGTCAAAGTCGTGACCCAGCGTACACATACATCCTGTGCTCTGCACACCTTATGCTGACATGTCTCGTTTGGTTGTGCAAATCATTAATACAAATTATTAATCACTTGTGCTTCTTAATCACTTGTGTGCATCTTGTACTTTTTGTGTTCTGTTTGTGTGTTCTTTTGGTTGTGTTTTTTTTCTTGCGGCTTAGACAATAATAACAATAAGCCAGCATGAACGAGGTGAAAATGAAAGACAAAAATCCACAAAACACAAAGTACACCAGACACACCAAAACAAAATACTGCCCAAAACAAACTCAAGCCAATGCTACATTTGCTGACTGTAAGATGAGTGAAGACAAAGTAGGCCAGAATGGCGTGTGAGGCCTAGCAGCACATTTAAAGTGGACCAAAATCCTGGATTTTTACTATCCTGGGTTTTGGTCCTTTCCCCTCTTCTCCCAGCTGTGTGAAACCTCCCAGATTGCTGATTGCAACTCACCTCTTCCCTGCCATCTAAGCCCTCGTCTAAGGCCAGCGGCTCCTAACGCGCTGGCGGCCGCATCCCCCGCCTCCCTCTAAAGGGAGCGTGCCCGTGCCGGCCATTCACATATACCTGGCGCGGGCACGTGCCCTGCTAGAGGAATAGCGGGGATGCGGCTGTGGCTCACACACACGCTGTTGGACGGGGAAACAAGGTAAGTGTATGGGGCAACCTGGGGGGTGTCACACAGCGGGGCATCCCAATTTTAGATGCCCAGGGGGAGGGAATTGATCGGCTTCCCGGGCCGATCGGCGCGGGTTTTGGTCCACTTTAAAAATGCAGAAAAAATAGATGCACTGCAATTGTGCCACAAAATGTAAAGGCACATTTAAGATTGGTTTATGCGTAGGTACAGGAAAGGCAATACCCCCATTTTGCAATGGCTGCGCTAGTCCGTGAGGTCAGTACATTACCCAGATTTTTGTGATTTTAAACATAGCCACATGCAAACACACTGACACAGACATCCCGTCTGCTACAGGCATAATAGACACACAACAACCGTAGCAACACAAAAATCAAAAAGACATGTTTAGAGCGATCAAGAAACAAGGAATTTCCCCAAAACAACAAAAATTAAAAGAAAAATAAAAAAATACATAAAAGAACATCTAAGATGTGGGAAAGGACATGCAAACACAACCATGCCATCACTGGTTGAAAACGATAACCAAGTAGGCCAAAATTCCAATCTTATGGAAGTTTCCTTCCATGCGCCAGGGAAAACAGGCGTACTTGAAACAATGCGCAGACAGTCTGGGAGTGAGGTGCATTGCTTTGTTAAATGACCAGAAACAACATGTGCGCCAATTGCAAACGGCGTATGATTAAATAAATACGCATGTTCTCAATTCGGTGCATATTTTGTGCACAAAAAATGGACATACACCCAAATTAAACGGTACAAGCCCTTTGTAAATCAAGCCCTTGGAGCCGCCTGGTTGGAATTATGAATTGCTGTTTATATATGTTGCCCTGGGTAGCACTGTGATTCATAAATGATACATTTAATTGTCAGGAGTTTGTTGTGCATTCTTTTTGTTTGTAATTACTCTTGTCTTTGTATTTATGTATTTTATATACTTTGTTGCCTACTATCTAGACTACTAAATTTTGATTAATGTTTGGTGTGCAACTTGCCAGTTTAGCTTAGTGCCTCCCTCTGCTATCTTTCTGTATTTAGCACAGAGAATTCACCTTTATCCCGATTCTGTGGCGTTTCTGAACGCCAAGCCGGGGCACTTCCGGGTGCCTGGCCGCGCCGAGCATCAGCTCGAGTGGCGCCGCGCACGGCCGCCGCCCCCCGCCGCCTCTCCTCTCCCGACGCGTCCTCGCGTCTATATGCGCTCAGCACGGCCGCCGGAGGCTAATTACAGAGCCCAATCCCTGTTAAGTTTTTTCCTGGGCTCACGCCCCTCAAGTAAGGCTATTGGGCATCCAGCCCAGAATATTACGTGCACCAATCACTACACACATGCCCTGTAGTGCTCAGCCCTATAAAAGGGTTACCCCTCCAGTACACCAGTGCCCGTGATAGCGTTTGCTGAGTGTGCCTTGGATTGTCTTTCACCCGCTTGAACTTGTTGCCGATCTTGCTTGTTTGACCATTCTTGCCACCTGGACCTACCACTGCCTGTACCACGACAACGCTTCCGTCTCACCCTCTGTACTGCGAACCTGTGACCTTCCGGATTGACCTTTGGCCTGACCTTGACTCTTCTGAAACCAACCGTGTCCGGTGAGGTGTATAAAGCGTCCCGCAAACAGGGGCTTGTCTAAAGTTGAAGCTAGCAGCGGAGAGTGGGGGTTGTGGGCTTACTCTGAAGGCGGGTGTCCCACAGAGCCTTACACACCCCTTCTGATTAGAGTGAGCTGTGCAATCTGGTTTTGCATCATAACAAGGCTGCAAAGAGCGGCATCCCCCACTCTGTGTGCACTTCCATCTGTCCCCCACTCACATGAATGAGCAGCGAGCACTGTGCGGTTGCACATCATGCTCTATGGATAGTACTGGATTGCAGAAAAGGTTGGAGTTTTTTCTAAGCATCCCCCTATCTTTCCAGGGTAGGGTGGTAGGATGGGGTGTTAACCCATGACTGGACTGCTGGGGTGGGGCAGACATTGAGGGAGTATGGGGCCCAAAGTTCCTTTATGGTGGCCCTGGATCAATCCATAGGTGTGAAAATCAATAGAGAAAAGTGATTTGTGACAATTTGTAAAAGAGTAGTCACTGGCGATATCTATGTCACGCATTTGCATTTTTAATGTACAAAATAGATGCAGTTGAGGCGGCAAGCTCCAACCGTCACCAATAAGCGAGCACTACCAAACAATTCAATTCATCAAATTTATTGAGAGTACAAAAAACCTCAACATATACACACAAGACTATTGAAAACAACTGCTGCCTCAATTGGTAACGGTTGGAGCTTGGCGCCTCAACTGCATCTTTTTTGTACATTGTCTATTGTTTAGGTGAGCACGCCCCCCGTTTGTTTAGAGCATTTTTGTGGTGCACCACTTGCATGTTTCTCATTTGCATTTTTAACACGTTACATAAACTATTTCTGATGTTTGCATTTCTCTTGAACTTTTTGTTATAAAGCACTTCAATACTTTTCCTACTTTTGAACTGTGGTCTAATTGGCGCAAACTGTCACACAAGTCTTAAATTAGGCATAGAGTGACACAGTGGCCAAACCATCCGCTCTAATTGCTGCAGATGCTTCTTTAATCAGGCCCTAAATACTGTATTAAAGCTGTCCATTGCCAGACCTCCACAACTTGTAAGACTCTGATAGACTATGAGGCCGATTCATTAATAGCGGCAGGTAGCGACAGTTGAGCGACTGTAGCAGTATTTTCACAGCGCCCGCTAGTAGTCGCTGTGCTTGGCCATTGTTCGGTTGTTGATAGCGACTCTCGTTGTGCAGTAATGTTGAATACAGGGTGACGAGTCGCTATTTGACAGGTTCCGCGATGTATGGGTGCGCATGATAGCGACTGGTCAGAGCGACCGGCTCCCACCATATTCATCAAAAAATCACGCTCAAAAAATTCTCGCGCTGTGAAATGCATGTTTAAACCCCAGAGCGCTGGCGGCGATGGGTTAAAAGTAGTTTTTTAACCCCCAAACCACCATATTTTTGGAAACCAAAAAAAAAAAATTTTTAAGAATTTAGTAATATGAATACAATAATATCAGACCTGTAATATCAATTCTGCACAAATGTTTTTTCTTTTTTTTTTTACCTTAAAAAAATTATCTAACATGGCAGAAGTGGTCACAGAATTTTTGACATTTAAAAAAAAAAAAATAAAAAATAACATTAATAACAATTAACTATGAATATTTAAAGATTGTCCCATTGAAATGCATTGGAGAGCGCCAGGTAGCGAGAGGTCATACCTGTCGCTGTTCAAGGTCGGACGCTGGCGCTGTGGGCTCAGGCTGGAATAATGATGAATGAGTGGCTATATGGCGCTATCTCAGTCGCTAAGCAGGATCGGCTTGATAAATGTGTGATTGTGGTGGGGAGCCGGCGTTCTCATGGCGGGGCCCGTCATTACCGGCCGCTCACCAGTCGCTACCTGTCGCTATTCCTTCATAAATAAGGGCCTATGTTTGTGGACTTGGAGATAAATGGATTAAGAATGTCCCTAAAAATTACATACAAGTCTCAGTGCAGTATTTTTTGACCTTACTCCTTCTGGCAGAGGTCTTGTCTCAGGGACAAACTCCACAGCCACCCAAATTATCTATATTACCAAATGAGATTTATTTATTTAATATGGAGTTTTGTTAGTTAGCTCTATAGTTCAGACTAACTGTTGTCATGTGAACACAACTTATTTAATGATTGTGTTATTGAGTGAAATAATTCATGCTAAATACAACAAAACTAGTCGATACAAGTACTGGCTCTTTGCATTTCTTTGTATGTTTGCCTGAGTTGGAGAGTCCCGATTCATTCCTGTTAAAGAATAGAGCTAGTATTTACACAGTGAGCAGAGTAATGAGCATTAGGAAACATTCCTATGCCTTTTGCCCTCTTTTGCTTTATTGCATGCTTGCGAGTATTTGTGCTATGATATGGGAAAGGCAACTCCATTGACCCAGTGATATCACTGCTTCTATATAATTCTAAGGCCCTTATTTATGAAGGAATAGCGACAGGTAGCGACTGGTGAGCGGCCGGTAATGACGGGCCCCGCCATGAGAACGCCGGCTCCCCACCACAATCACACATTTATCAAGCCGATCCTGCTTAGCGACTGAGATAGCGCCAGATAGCCACTCATTCATCATTATTCCAGCCTCAGCCCACAGCATCTGCGTCCGACCTTGAACAGCGACAGGTATGACCTCTCGCTACCTGGCGCTCTCCAATGCATTTCAATGGAACAATCTTTAAATATTCATAATTGTTATTAATGTTTTTTTTTTTTTTTTAAATGTGAAAAATTCTGTGACCACTTCTGCCATGTTAGATTTTTTTTTTTAAGGTAAAATTTTTTTTTTTTTGGCTTCCAAAAATATGGTGGTTTGGGGGTTAAAAAACTACTTTTAACCCATCGCCGCCAGTGCTCTGGGGTTTAAACATGTATTTCACAGCGTGAGAATTTTTTGAGCGTGATTTTTGGATGAATGTGGTGGGTGCCGGTCGCTCTGACCAGTCGCTATCATGCGCACCCATACATCGCAGAACCTGTCAAATAGCGACTCCTCACCCAATATTCAACATTACCGCACACCGACTCAGTCGCTATCAACAACCGAACAATGGCCAAGCACAGCGACTACTAGCGGGCGCTGTGAAAATACTGCTACAGTCGCTCAACTGTCGCTACCTGGCGCTATTAATCTACAAATCTATCTGTTTCATGTATCTCCATGTTATGTTATGGTTCTAGACACCTTCTATAGAGTGAGTCCTAAAGTCAGTAAAATGAAGTAATCTCTTATTACTTAGAGAAGCTAACAAATTGTTTAGGGATGCTTGCGTTTGGAATACACTATCTGTGATATACAAGACTGGGCAAACCTTTTTGCATTTACCTTCTTTATATTATTGTTACCTGACCAGTATGAATTTTGTTGTTGGCCCTGTTTATGTATATATCTCAAATGTGAGGAGCTTCGGCATATATGGATAGTAATTTTGCTCAACCCTTATGTTAACTCACAATTTGGTTTTCCAACCTTACCAACCTTACCAACAATGAAAATATTTCAAAATATATGAAATATGAAAAAAGATGTAGACATCCAAAGCAAGGTTATACATAGGTAACACGTGTGGCCGCAAGTTGTGTGGTCAACTTTGCCATTAAAGGGTAATTGTAGACAAATTCCAAATATTGCCAGCACTCAACAGCAGGGCCGTATTTAGGATTTGTGCTGCCCTAGGCACTTTTTGGTCACCAGCCCCCCCGATATTTAAAGCGAAACAAAACCCGGGAACTAGATTTTTGTTCTGGTCCCTCGGGGCACCCCGAATTCAGATGCCCCATTGTGTGAATCCCCCAAGAAAGATATTTTCCACTTCTTCCTCACTCCAACGATGCACATGTGCGGGGTCTTGTACAATGAGAGCCGCCTGCTATGACTATGTCATTTGCCAAGCTGCTTTCATTGTTGTGGATAGGCAGCGCGTGCACACGCTCCCCATTCTACTCAATAAGAGCTGTTTGCAGAATGACATAGTCACGGCTGGCGGCAGACAATGGACGAGAGCCCGCGCATGCACCAACAGGGAAAGGTGATTGTTTATTTGTGCCCCAGTGGGTTCCACACAGTGGGGCAGTGGTGGTGGTGGTGGGAAAAAGGGGATTACAGCATAAATGCGTGTGTCAGGTAGGTCTGCTTTACAACAAGGCCCTTATTTAACAAGGGATAGCGCCAGGTAGCGAATGGTGAGCGAACGGTAATGACGGTCACCGCCACGAGAACGCCGGCTCCCCTCCGCAATCACACATTTATCAAGCCGATCCTGCTTAGCGACTGACAGAGCGCCAGATAGCGAATCATTCATCATTATTCCAGCCTCACCCCACAGCGCCAGCGAGCGACCTTGAACAGCGACAGGTATGACCTCTCGCTACCTGGCGCTCTCCAATGCATTTCAAAGGAGCAATCTTTAAATATTCATAATTAATTGTTATTAATGTGTTTTTTTTTTTTTTTAATGTCAAAAATTCTGTGACCACTTCTGCAATGTTAGATATTTTTTGATATTACAGGTCTGATATTAATGTATTCATATTACAAAATGTTTTGAAAAACATGTTTTTTTTTCTTTCTAAAAATATGGTTGTTTGGGGGTTAAAAAACTTCTTTTAACCCATCGCCGCCAGCGCTCTGGGGTTTAACCCTTTAAGTGCCAGCCTACCTGGAGTTTTTGTCACACTCTGTTGCCAGACCATTTTGCACTATTTTGCGCTCCCCATGTTCAAATGTGATTTTTGAAGGGATTTCCAGGGATTTCCCAGGAAAATGATATATTGTTTTTTTCAGCAGAGTCTGGGCTTTAACATGAAATGTCTTGTTTGTCATTTGTTAGGTGTATTCTTAATATTTTTGGGTGAAATATGTGCAAAAAAAAAAAAAAAAAAAAATTTTTACATATTGTAGTGTTTTTTTGTAATAAAAAATGTAAGTTTGTCAATAAAATCTTATTGCGTGTGAAATCCCAATTTCTCCCGGTTACAGCGGTACCACATATGTATTGGTAGACACCCTTTCCTGCCCAGGAGACTCCCCCAAACTGAAACAGCGCTTTAGGAGATTTTCAGATAAAATACAACTATGCTATGCAATATGCGCACCTTGCGGTTTTTCCAGAAAAACAACCCTTTACATTTGAAATACCCCCCAACAAACTATATATTCTCTGGAAGTACACACCTCAGGCTTTCTAGGCGTACCAGGCTTGTGGATGTGGCCATAGTTTTCTGGAAGTAATCCCTCAACGTAATCTTTGGTTGCAAAGAGTTTCCCTAAAAAAAGGATAAAAAAGCAGAATCAAAGCCACATTTTCCTAAAAAAACTATATACAAACAAGAAAAAACAAGTTTAATCTGAAAACGCAACATCCCCCGAACAGAACAACACCCAACATGCATAGGTTCTGTCAAGGGAAGAGTTGCCAAACACCCCAAAGTAAAGCATGCGCATAACGGTAATTTTACTTGAAAATTTCAGCTCTGCAGACAAAGTGCGCACCTTGCGATTTTTCAACCAAAACAACCCTTTACATTTGGAATATCCCCCATAAACCATATATTCCCTGAAAGTACACACGTTAAGCTTTTTAAGGGTACCCAGCTTGTTGTAGTGGGCTCATCTTTCTGGAATTAATTCCTCAAAGAATTCTTTGGTTGCGCAGGGTTTCCCTAAAAAATTTATAAAAAAGCTGAATAAAAAACACCTTTTCCTAAAATATAAATATGCAAACCAGAAAAAACAAGTCTGAAAGCGCAAGGTCCCCCGAACAGAACAATACCCAACATGCATAGGTACTATTAACCCTTTTAATTGCCAGCCTACTTGAGATTTTGTCACCCTCTGTTGACAGGCCATTTTCCCCATTTTGCGTCATGTTTTGCGACATGTTTTGCGCCATTTTTGCTGTAACTTTCAGAAAAATTATATATATATTTTTTGCAGCAGAGTTTAGACTTTAACATGAAATGTCTTGTTTGTAATTTTTTTTTTTTTTTTTACAATATTATTAAGTGAAAAAAATAAATAAATAAATAAAAATATTTTTTTAGAAAATTGACTCCTTTATTTTAAATAAAAAATGTATTTTATTAAGGAAAATCATATTGCATGTGAAAGCCCCATTTCTACCGATTAGAACGGTACCACATATTTATCGGTAGCCCCCCGTTCCTGCCCAGGAGACCCCCCTAACTGAAACAAGTATTTTATAACATTCACAAAAAAAATACAAAAACCATCCACACTACAAAGGGTTAAATCGGGAAAAAAATGACATAGGGTCCCCCCTCCCAGGGGAGGGAGACCCCATTTTTTTTTGATTTTTAAGGGTTAAAAACCCTTAAAAATAAAAAAAAAAATTGACGTGGGGTCCCCCTTACCCAAAGTAACCAGCCCGGGACCAGCTATGGGGGCTTGTAGGCACAGAGTGGGGGGGCCAGCTTTTGTGGCCCCCCCCACCCTGCAGCCTACGAGCCCACATAGCCCATGTGGGCCCGGGCTCTTCTGCCCCCCCCTGGCCTTTGGGGAGGCAGGTAATGGGGGTGCCGGGGGTTAATGGCAAGCCACCCGCTAGCGCAGGTGGCTTGCCATCCCCCCAGCCTTGTGAACTGGTATAGGGGTCATGGACCCCTTACCAGTTCACAAGGGGTTAAAAGTAAATAATGACACAGACACACATAAAGAAAAAAATATTTTATTAATTTTTATTTTTTTTTTACACTGTACTCACCTCCCATCC
This sequence comes from Gastrophryne carolinensis, assembly GCA_027917425.1. NCBI lineage: Eukaryota > Metazoa > Chordata > Amphibia > Anura > Microhylidae > Gastrophryne > Gastrophryne carolinensis. The sequence goes on from CM051234.1 coordinate 271,676,465, forward strand.
ATCCTGGAGCACTCTGTCCCTCGGCGATCACTGGCTTCTGCTCACTTGCTAGAAGCCTTTTATAGCTGCTGGATGACAGATTACAAAGGGTTAATCAAAAAAAAAAATGACATAGGGTCCCCCCTCCCAGGGGTGGCGGACCCCATTTTTTTTTTATTTTTAAGGGTTAAAAACCCTTAAAAATCAAAAAAAAAATTGACGTGGGGTCCCCCTTACCCACAGTAACCAGCCCGGGACTAGCTATGGGGGCTTGTAGGCACAGAGTGGGGGGGCCAGCTTTTGTGGCCCCCCCACCCTGCAGCCTACGAGCCCACATAGCCTATGTGGGCCCGGGCTCTTCTGCCCCCCCCTGGCCTTTGGGGAGGCAGGTAATGGGGGTGCCAGGGGTTAATGGCAAGCCACCCGCTAGCGCAGGTGGCTTGCCATCCCCCCAGCCTTGTGAACTGGTATAGGGGTCATGGACCCCTTACCAGTTCACAAGGGGTTAAAAGTAAAAAATGACACACACACAGAGAAAAAAAAATCTTTATTTTTCTTTTTTTACACCATACTCACCTCCGATCCGACGTCCCTCGCCGCTGTCCCGCGCCGATCACCTCACTGACAGATGCCGGTGGTGATCGGCGCAGGGCGGGTGACAGGCGAGGGGCTTCCGATCGGAGCCTCCTCACCTGACACCCGCCCTGCTCCGATCACCACCGGCATCTGACAGATGCCGGAGCTCGGAGGGGGTATAGGAGGAGCGGGATGACGTCATCCCGCTCCTCCCACAATGGGCGGGGCTAAGCGGCGGCGGCCATCGCCGCCATTACAAGAGGTGAGGACCCGGAAGAGGGTCCTCACCTGAAGACTGCGCAGCCCAGGGGGGGGATCGGACCCCCCCCCCTGGTGAAGAGGAGACCCGGACAGAAGGCTCGGGCGCGGAGGTGAGTAAATGACAGTTTTATTATTTTTTTTTTTTTACAGCGGCGATCAGCGCTGGAAACGGGGGGGGGGCGGCTGGTTTCGGGCCCCCCCCTGAAGACGGAGGACGACGGGGGGGCGATCGGATGCCCCCCCAAGGAAGAGGGGACCCCAGGCTTCACAGGGATACCGGAGGTAAGTGATTTTTTTTTTCTATTTTTTAACTGTTTGGGGGAAATGCCAGGCACGTAGTTTCTACGTGCTTGGCACTTAACGGTAGGAGAAGCAACCACGTAGAAACTACGTGCTTGGCATTTAAAGGGTTAAACATGCATTTCACAGCGCGAGAATTTTTTGAGCATGATTTGTTAATGAATATGCTGGGAGCCGTTCGCTATGGCCATTCGCTGTCATGCGCTCCCATACAGCGCGGAACCTGTCAAACAGCGACTCCTAACCCCGTATTCAACATTACCGCACACCGACTGAGTCGCTGTCAACAGCCAAACAACGGCCAAGCACAGCGACTACTAGCGGGCGCTGTGAAAATCACGCTACTGTCGCTCATCTGTCGCTACCTGGCGCTATTAATGAATCGGCCTCCCTATGTCTTAAGAAAAAAGGGCTCCAACCCTGTCCTACTCTATCAACAACAAAATGGTAGACAAATGGTAGAACATCACTGTGAAGAAGCAAGGGGGGTGACAGAGACACATAAAAAGAAAGCAGGAGAAAGGGGATAAAGAAGCAGGAGAGGGAAACAGGGAAGAGAAAAAGTAGAAGAGTAGAAGAGAAGAAAAAGCAGGGCCAGCCTTTGGTAAATGTCGGCCTGTACAAGATGTTAGGATGACTGCCCCAAACTCACACACCTTGAGAAGAGAAAAAAGAGAAAGCAGCAACAAATAAAATAAGGTGTATGGTGCACAGAACAAGAAAGAAAGTCTAAAGTAAGGTAGAAAAGGGACTGGTGTAAATACAGGAAAAAGAGGAATACATACGGAAAATGAATGGAAGGTGGCAAGAAAAAGATGGGAGGAATGTGGAAAAGATAGATGAACAGAAGGTTTAGAAATAGAGAAAGAGGGAATGTGAAAAAGAGAAGAAGACATGGAAAAGGTGAAAAAATAATGGGGGGGTGACAAGAGAAAGAGAGGGACAAAATGTGTAAAGGAGAGGTGGAAAGCAATGGGTAATAAAACATGAGCCGAAGAATGTAGAAAAAAGAGGAGTGAATGTGGAAAAACAAAGGACGCGGTGAGGGCTCTGGGACAAGGTGAGTAAAATGGGGCTTCCGGGGGGGGGGGTGTTTTACACAGCGGGGCATCCCAGTTCAGGATGCCCCTAGGAGTGGAACTCAGGTGGTCCTGGAGTCTCCGATATTCTTTAAAAAAAATCAACTGGATGGATGAGCCCCCTCATGGTCCAATGTCAAGATCAGACCCCTAATCCCCATTCATGCAAACGCACAGACACACTCACAAACACACACAGACACACACACACAGACACACACTCACAGACACACACAGACACACACTCACAGACACACCCTCACAAACACACACAGACACACACAGACACACACTCACAGACACACCCTCACAAACACACACAGACACACACAGACACACACAGACACACACTCACAGACACACACACACAAACACACACAGACACACACAGACACACACAGACACACACTCACAGACACACCCTCACAAACACACACAGACACACACAGACACACACTCACAGACACACACACAGACACACACACACAGACACACACACACAGACACACACACACAGACACACACTCACAGACACACACTCACAGACACACCCTCACAAACACACACAGACACACACTCACAGACACACCCTCACAAACACACACACAGACACACACAGACACACACTCACAGACACACACACAGACACACACAGACACACACAGACACACACAGACACACACACACAGACACACACTCACAGACACACACAGACACACACTCACAGACACACCCTCACAAACACACACAGACACACACAGACACACACTCACAGACACACCCTCACAAACACACACAGACACACACAGACACACACTCACAGACACACCCTCACAAACACACACAGACACACACAGACACACACTCACAGACACACACACACACAGACACACACAGACACACAGACACACACTCACAGACACACACACATAGACACACACACACACACTCACAACACACACACAAACACTCACAGCACACACACACACACTCACAGCACACACACAGACACACACAGACACACACTCACAGACACACACACACACACAAACACACACAGACACACACACAGACACACACTCACAGAGACACACACAGACACACACTCACAGCACACACACACACAGACACACACTCACAGAGACACACACAGACACACACTCACAGAGACACACACACACACTCACAGACACACACACACACAGACACACACTCACAGAGACACACACACACACACACACACACACACACTCACAGACACACACACACACTCACAACACACACACAAACACTCACAGCACACACACACAGACACACACTCACAGAGACACACACACACACAGACACACACTCACAGACACACACAGACACACACAGACACACACACACAGACACACACTCACAGAGACACACACTCACAACACACACACAAACACTCACAACACACACACACACATACACACACTCACAATCCTCTGGCCATTGGGGGTGCAGGTAATGGGGCAGGGGGTTCGGTAAATCACCCGCTTCCCGGCAGGTGGCTTGCTGGCCCCTCCTGCCCTTTGAACTCCTATTGGGGGTCTCAAGGATCTGTTATAATTTCACAAAAGGTTAAGTGAAAAAACACACATACCAGAGTCATTTTAATATATATATCTATATATATTTTTAAAGAAATACTTACCCTCTTCCATTGCCGGGTGCCACTCTCTACTGTCTTTAGTGGACCAGAGGACACAGAGGAGAGGATCTGGGTCCTTTGTAGCATTGAAGACACTGTGGCCAGCCTGAGATTGAGGACATTGCCTGGCGCCGTAATGTGGAGGGAGGTAACCTAATTTTCTTTATATTTTCTTGAAGTGATTAGCTAAGGTTTCTTGGGGAAATTTGGCGGATCACCTCAACTTATCTTCTAAATATAAAAGGTCACATTTAATATGTATCCTTAAAACAAAGGTTTTGCAACAATCTTGAAACAGAGACACAAAGAATCCTGATGCAAATCAGACATTAGTCCTTATTCATAGATACTGTTAATGCATTGTGTAGTGGCTAGTTAATTGTGGTATTTATATTGCAACCCTGCTGTGCACTGATATAGGGTTAGGTGTAACCTTTCCTATTTCACTTAAACCGGACTTTCACCATGATTTCATGAAAAGCCCAAATTGTTAAAAAATTATTCCCCAGCCTCTAAAATTAAAATATTTTACGTTTTTTAGTCACTTACTTATTATTCTTTCCCCAACCGAGCTGCAGCTGCAAGGACTTTAGGATACCGGCGCCGCCATCTTGCCTCAGAAGCATCACACTTACTGAGGAGAGGAGAGTGGGATAAGGTACAGGGGGGCGGGTTATAGCTGTGCTTTGCTCAGACAGAGCAGAGCTGGGGTCAGGGAAAGGTCAGCAATCCCAGAATACAGAACAACACAGTCAGAAGGCACTTCCTGTTTGCAGACTGCCTGAAGCCCCATGAGCCGCCATTTTGGATGTTTAAAGGCTCATAACATGCAGTAGATGCAGATAGGATGATTTTTAATGTGAGCAATCTGTATGTACAGGGTGTGGGAAACATATAAGATAGACTCTTATTCAGGGTGAAGGTCCGCTTTAACTAGGCAAAAAAATGCTGCCTTAATGCGCTTTGAAAAGTGCTTCCCCTGGTGGCTCCAAAAATTCTATTGTAGGCAAAGTTCCTAATAATATTGCATAATAAACAACTTTCCTAAAATGATAGAGTCTAAAAAATAAACTAGTTCCAGAGATGCTTTGTGGTGTGGAGCATTTCGTAGAACTTTTTCAGCCATTAGGGGGTGAAATTAGCAGAGAGATGTAAACTGTGGCCTTTTTACAGCCACTCAGGGCAGCGGCATCCTAGATTATCCAGGAGTATCAAGAAAATCAAATCATTAGCACCATTAAATCCACTTGGATCCAAATGTTTTAACACAGCTTCATTTAAGAAACCTGCAACAGTAAGTGCCAATGTGTACACCAGATAGGATGAATTTATGGCTTGCGCCTTCTTAACAGCACAGATCACCACCAGTTTTTAGATATTGCATTTATTAAATGCGATGCGATGATATTGCAATGTGCTTCTGCCCCATAAATACTGTACATTAAACTAGATACCATATATAGTTGTACAACATGTTCAATGTATATTTTGGCAGTGAACAGGGGAGGTGGGGACGGACAAACCATGCCCTTGGTCCCAGACCAGAACACTACCAGCCATAGCTGCAATGGTGGAAAAGAGTGTAGGACCCCACCCCACACCAAGACTTGAGAAAATGGGGGACATGGGCCAAAGTCAAATGAGAAAGGCCGTCTTGATCTAGGGGGTGTGAAGACATGCAATGGCATCCATCCAGTATACACAAAACTATTGTCGATTCATAGCCAGGTGAGAATTCTCACTTATTTTTAGGAGAGAAAACTGTCATTCACTTTCATTGTCTACTGGGTGTAAATTCTCACCTGGCTCAGAATTAGCCCCAAGCTAGACAGTGAAAGTCTGTGGCAGTTTGGAACCAAACACAGACTAGCAGCAAGTATAGACTTAGGACATATATTCCAGAAACCCAAACCTACTGTATACCTATCCTAAGAGACATACTGTATAGCAGAAACACATACCTGTACCTGTCCTAAGAGATATACTGTATAGCAGAAACACATACCTATATCTGTCCTAAGAGATATACTGTATAGCAGAAACACATACCTGTATCTGTCCTAAGAGATATACTGTATAGCAGAAACACATACCTATATCTGTCCTATGAGATATACTGTATAGCAGAAACACATACCTGTATCTGTCCTATGAGATATACTGTATAGCAGAAACACATACCTGTATCTGTCCTAAGAGATATACTGTATAGCAGAAACACATACCTGTATCTGTCCTAAGAGATATACTGTATAGCAGAAACACATACCTGTACCTGTCCTAAGAGTTATACTGTATAGCAGAAACACATACCTGTATCTGTCCTAAGAGATATACTGTATAGCAGAAACACATACCTGTATCTGTCCTATGAGATATACTGTATAGCAGAAACACATACCTGTATCTGTCCTAAGAGATATACTGTATAGCAGAAACACATACCTGTACCTGTCCTAAGAGTTATACTGTATAGCAGAAACACATACCTGTATCTGTCCTAAGAGATATACTGTATAGCAGAAACACATACCCGTATCTATCCTAAGAGATATACTGTATAGCAGAAACACATACCTGTATCTGTCCTATGAGATATACTGTATAGCAGAAACACATACCTGTATCTGTCCTAAGAGATATACTGTATAGCAGAAACACATACCTGTACCTGTCCTAAGAGTTATACTGTATAGCAGAAACACATACCTGTATCTGTCCTAAGAGATATACTGTATAGCAGAAACACATACCCGTATCTATCCTAAGAGATATACTGTATAGCAGAAACACATACCCGTATCTATCCTAAGAGATATACTGTATAGCAGAAACACATACCTATATCTGTCCTAAGAGATATACTGTATAGCAGAAACACATACCTGTATCTGTCCTAAGAGATATACTGTATAGCAGAAACACATACCTATATCTGTCCTAAGAGATATACTGTATAGCAGAAACACATACCTGTATCTGTCCTAAGAGATATACTGTATAGCAGAAACACATACCTGTATCTGTCCTAAGAGATATACTGTATAGCAGAAACACATACCCGTATCTATCCTAAGAGATATACTGTATAGCAGAAACACATACCTGTATCTGTCCTAAGAGATATACTGTATAGCAGAAACACATACCTGTATCTGTCCTAAGAGATATACTGTATAGCAGAAACACATACCTGTATCTGTCCTAAGAGATATACTGTATAGCAGAAACACATACCTGTATCTGTCCTAAGAGATATACTGTATGGCAGAAACACATACCTGTATCTGTCCTAAGAGATATACTGTATAGCAGAAACACATACCCGTATCTATCCTAAGAGATATACTGTATAGCAGAAACACATACCTGTATCTGTCCTAAGAGATATACTGTATAGCAGAAACACATACCTGTATCTGTCCTAAGAGATATACTGTATGGCAGAAACACATACCTGTATCTGTCCTAAGAGATATACTGTATAGCAGAAACACATACCCGTATCTATCCTAAGAGATATACTGTATAGCAGAAACACATACCTGTATCTGTCCTAAGAGATATACTGTATAGCAGAAACACATACCTGTATCTGTCCTAAGAGATATACTGTATAGCAGAAACACATACCTGTATCTGTCCTAAGAGATATACTGTATGGCAGAAACACATACCTGTATCTGTCCTAAGAGATATACTGTATAGCAGAAACACATACCTGTATCTGTCCTAAGAGATATACTGTATAGCAGAAACACATACCTGTATCTGTCCTAAGAGATATACTGTATAGCAGAAACACATACCTGTACCTGTCCTAAGAGTTATACTGTATAGCAGAAACACATACCTGTATCTGTCCTAAGAGATATACTGTATAGCAGAAACACATACCTGTATCTGTCCTAAGAGATATACTGTATAGCAGAAACACATACCTGTATCTGTCCTAAGAGATATACTGTATAGCAGAAACACATACCTGTATCTGTCCTAAGAGATATACTGTATAGCAGAAACACATACCTATATCTGTCCTAAGAGATATACTGTATAGCAGAAACACATACCTGTATCTGTCCTAAGAGATATACTGTATAGCAGAAACACATACCTGTATCTGTCCTAAGAGATATACTGTATAGCAGAAACACATACCTGTATCTGTCCTAAGAGATATACTGTATGGCAGAAACACATACCTGTATCTGTCCTAAGAGATATACTGTATAGCAGAAACACATACCCGTATCTATCCTAAGAGATATACTGTATAGCAGAAACACATACCTGTATCTGTCCTAAGAGATATACTGTATAGCAGAAACACATACCTGTATCTGTCCTAAGAGATATACTGTATAGCAGAAACACATACCTGTATCTGTCCTAAGAGATATACTGTATGGCAGAAACACATACCTGTATCTGTCCTAAGAGATATACTGTATAGCAGAAACACATACCCGTATCTATCCTAAGAGATATACTGTATAGCAGAAACACATACCTGTATCTGTCCTAAGAGATATACTGTATAGCAGAAACACATACCCGTATCTATCCTAAGAGATATACTGTATAGCAGAAACACATACCTGTATCTGTCCTAAGAGATATACTGTATAGCAGAAACACATACCTGTATCTGTCCTAAGAGATATACTGTATAGCAGAAACACATACCTGTATCTGTCCTAAGAGATATACTGTATGGCAGAAACACATACCTGTATCTGTCCTAAGAGATATACTGTATAGCAGAAACACATACCCGTATCTATCCTAAGAGATATACTGTATAGCAGAAACACATACCTGTATCTGTCCTAAGAGATATACTGTATAGCAGAAACACATACCTGTATCTGTCCTAAGAGATATACTGTATAGCAGAAACACATACCTGTATCTGTCCTAAGAGATATACTGTATGGCAGAAACACATACCTGTATCTGTCCTAAGAGATATACTGTATAGCAGAAACACATACCTGTATCTGTCCTAAGAGATATACTGTATAGCAGAAACACATACCTGTATCTGTCCTAAGAGATATACTGTATAGCAGAAACACATACCTGTACCTGTCCTAAGAGTTATACTGTATAGCAGAAACACATACCTGTACCTGTCCTAAGAGATATACTGTATAGCAGAAACACATACCTGTATCTGTCCTAAGAGATATACTGTATAGCAGAAACACATACCTGTACCTGTCCTAAGAGTTATACTGTATAGCAGAAACACATACCTGTATCTGTCCTAAGAGATATACTGTATAGCAGAAACACATACCCGTATCTGTCCTAAGAGATATACTTTATAGCAGAAACACATACCTGTATCTGTCCTAAGAGATATACCGTATAGCAGAAACACATACCTGTATCTGTCCTAAGAGATATACTGTATAGCAGAAACACATACCTATATCTGTCCTAAGAGATATACTGTATAGCAGAAACACATACCTGTATCTGTCCTAAGAGATATACTGTATAGCAGAAACACATACCTGTATCTGTCCTAAGAGATATACTGTATAGCAGAAACACATACCTGTATCTGTCCTAAGAGATATACTGTATGGCAGAAACACATACCTGTATCTGTCCTAAGAGATATACTGTATAGCAGAAACACATACCCGTATCTATCCTAAGAGATATACTGTATAGCAGAAACACATACCTGTATCTGTCCTAAGAGATATACTGTATAGCAGAAACACATACCTGTATCTGTCCTAAGAGATATACTGTATAGCAGAAACACATACCTGTATCTGTCCTAAGAGATATACTGTATGGCAGAAACACATACCTGTATCTGTCCTAAGAGATATACTGTATAGCAGAAACACATACCTGTATCTGTCCTAAGAGATATACTGTATAGCAGAAACACATACCTGTATCTGTCCTAAGAGATATACTGTATAGCAGAAACACATACCTATATCTGTCCTAAGAGATATACTGTATAGCAGAAACACATACCTGTATCTGTCCTAAGAGATATACTGTATAGCAGAAACACATACCTGTATCTGTCCTAAGAGATATACTGTATAGCAGAAACACATACCTGTATCTGTCCTAAGAGATATACTGTATGGCAGAAACACATACCTGTATCTGTCCTAAGAGATATACTGTATAGCAGAAACACATACCTGTATCTGTCCTAAGAGATATACTGTATAGCAGAAACGCATACCTGTATCTGTCCTAAGAGATATACTGTATGGCAGAAACACATACCTGTATCTGTCCTAAGAGATATACTGTATGGCAGAAACACATACCTGTATCTGTCCTAAGAGATATACTGTATAGCAGAAACACATACCTGTATCTGTCCTAAGAGATATACTGTATAGCAGAAACACATACCCGTATCTATCCTAAGAGATATACTGTATAGCAGAAACACATACCTGTATCTGTCCTAAGAGATATACTGTATAGCAGAAACACATACCTGTATCTGTCCTAAGAGATATACTGTATAGCAGAAACACATACCTGTATCTGTCCTAAGAGATATACTGTATGGCAGAAACACATACCTGTATCTGTCCTAAGAGATATACTGTATAGCAGAAACACATACCCGTATCTATCCTAAGAGATATACTGTATAGCAGAAACACATACCTATATCTGTCCTAAGAGATATACTGTATAGCAGAAACACATACCTGTATCTGTCCTAAGAGATATACTGTATAGCAGAAACACATACCTGTATCTGTCCTAAGAGATATACTGTATAGCAGAAACACATACCTATATCTGTCCTAAGAGATATACTGTATAGCAGAAACACATACCTGTATCTGTCCTAAGAGATATACTGTATAGCAGAAACACATACCTGTATCTGTCCTAAGAGATATACTGTATAGCAGAAACACATACCTGTATCTGTCCTAAGAGATATACTGTATGGCAGAAACACATACCTGTATCTGTCCTAAGAGATATACTGTATAGCAGAAACACATACCCGTATCTATCCTAAGAGATATACTGTATAGCAGAAACACATACCTGTATCTGTCCTAAGAGATATACTGTATAGCAGAAACACATACCTGTATCTGTCCTAAGAGATATACTGTATAGCAGAAACACATACCTGTATCTGTCCTAAGAGATATACTGTATGGCAGAAACACATACCTGTATCTGTCCTAAGAGATATACTGTATAGCAGAAACACATACCCGTATCTATCCTAAGAGATATACTGTATAGCAGAAACACATACCTATATCTGTCCTAAGAGATATACTGTATAGCAGAAACACATACCTGTATCTGTCCTAAGAGATATACTGTATAGCAGAAACACATACCTGTATCTGTCCTAAGAGATATACTGTATAGCAGAAACACATACCTGTATCTGTCCTAAGAGATATACTGTATAGCAGAAACACATACCTGTATCTGTCCTAAGAGATATACTGTATAGCAGAAACACATACCCGTATCTATCCTAAGAGATATACTGTATAGCAGAAACACATACCTATATCTGTCCTAAGAGATATACTGTATAGCAGAAACACATACCTGTATCTGTCCTAAGAGATATACTGTATAGCAGAAACACATACCTGTATCTGTCCTAAGAGATATACTGTATAGCAGAAACACATACCTGTATCTGTCCTAAGAGATATACTGTATAGCAGAAACACATACCTGTATCTGTCCTAAGAGATATACTGTATAGCAGAAACACATACCTGTATCTGTCCTAAGAGATATACTGTATAGCAGAAACGCATACCTGTATCTGTCCTAAGAGATATACTGTATAGCAGAAACACATACCTGTATCTGTCCTAAGAGATATACTGTATAGCAGAAACACATACCTGTATCTGTCCTAAGAGATATACTGTATAGCAGAAACGCATACCTGTATCTGTCCTAAGAGATATACTGTATAGCAGAAACACATACCTGTATCTGTCCTAAGAGATATACTGTATAGCAGAAACACATACCTGTATCTGTCCTAAGAGATATACTGTATAGCAGAAACACACTTTATGCACTTTATCCCGCTCTCCTCTCCTCAGTAAGTCTGATGCATCTGACCAAAGATGTGCTTAAATAATTAAACAAAGCAAAGGTAAACAACTACACCAATAAATGCAATCTAAAAATATTATTCTAGTACATCAATTTAAAAAGAAATAACAAAGGACATGTTTCTTTAATTAACGCAAATATATTGCAAAATAAAGGTTTACATGCAAAGGACTAATTAAGGTCCACATTAAAATGCTTTTTTAAGGCAAACATGAAATGTATTGAATCAGGTATGCATTGCCATACAATTTATGGCCTCGGCCATGCTGATACATGCAGTTCATTGGAGCTCAAGACGCGCAGACTCCTCCACATAGCCAAAAAACCTGTTCAAGAACAGCAATCCGACTGCTAAAAGGTGTCGGCAGTGGCTTTCTTTTAAAACGCGTTTAGAGGTTTGAAAATTGTTCTCTGAATCACACCTAAACACATCCGAGTATCCTAAGTTTTACGTTTTGATCCTAAAATTTACGAACGAACTTCCGCTGATCGTAAGAGCATATACGCATTCGTACGTAGGCTCGTGCGAGTCGGGAATGGCCAAAAAAACAGGAAAAAATGACTAACACCCACCCAAACTTACGATTCTCGATACGAAATCAATTAACTTTTGCTCTTTGAATCGAGGGGATACTGTATAGCAGAAACACATACCTATATCTGTCCTAAGAGATATACTGTATAGCAGAAACACATACCTGTATCTGTCCTATGAGATATATGGGTTGATTCAAAGAAACATGTAACAGCTTGGATTTTGCTCACGATCATCCTATTTTTCACGTCCGCTCGTGCGTTCGTATGAACTTGCGAGTGATTCAATAAGCAAATACGTTTCTATCCTAAAAGATACGTCCGTTCGTATGATATCTCCCGAACTTGCCTCAGTCAGTTGGCAATCGTAAAAATCACGTTCATGTGCTCACCTGTTGCGGCGGCAGCCTGTTTTTTCGGCTGCTTCCATCGTCAAGCTCTTCCAATTACTTGCGTTTGCCTCTGGTTTTCATTGGTTTTTGGCCTCTTAGATTCGTGCGTTCGTATGTTTATAAGATCTTGCGCATGCGCACCCTCAACCAGAAACTTACCTAAACCCCGTAGCGGCTGCATCCAACTTCATTTCTCGGTCCCTCAAACTTACCTAAACCCCGTAGCGGCTGCATCCAACTTCATTTCTCGGTCCCTCAAACTTACCTAAACCCCGTAGCGGCTGCATCCAACTTCATTTCTCGGTCCCTCAAACTTACCTAAACCCCTTAGCGCTTGCATCCAACTTCATTTCTCGGTCCCTCAAACTTACCTAAACCCCTTAGCGCTTGCATCCAACTTCATTTCTCGGTCCCTAAAACTTACCTAAACCCCTTAGCGCTTGCATCCAACTTCATTTCTCGGTCCCTCAAACTTACCTAAACCCCTTAGCGCTTGCATCCAACTTCATTTCTCGGTCCCTCAAACTTACCTAAACCCTTTAGCGGCTGCATCCAACTTCATTTCTCGGTCCCTCAAACTTACCTAAACCCCTTAGCGGCTGCATCCAACTTCATTTCTCGGTCCCTCAAACTTACCTAAACCCCTTAGCGGCTGCATCCAACTTCATTTCTCGGTTCCTCCAACTTACCTAAACCCCTTAGCGCTTGCATCCAACTTCATTTCTCGGTCCCTCAAACTTACCTAAACCCCTTAGCGCTTGCATCCAACTTCATTTCTCGGTCCCTAAAACTTACCTAAACCCCTTAGCGCTTGCATCCAACTTCATTTCTCGGTCCCTCAAACTTACCTAAACCCTTTAGCGGCTGCATCCAACTTCATTTCTCGGTCCCTCAAACTTACCTAAACCCCTTAGCGGCTGCATCCAACTTCATTTCTCGGTTCCTCCAACTTACCTAAACCCCTTAGCGCTTGCATCCAACTTCATTTCTCGGTCCCTCAAACTTACCTAAACCCCGTAGCGCTTGCATCCTTCTTCATTTCTCGGTCCCTCAAACTTACCTAAACCCCTTAGCGGCTGCATCCAACTTCATTTCTCGGTTCCTCCAACTTACCTAAACCCCTTAGCGCTTGCATCCAACTTCATTTCTCGGTCCCTCAAACTTACCTAAACCCCTTAGCGCCTGCATCCAACTTCATTTCTCGGTCCATAAAACTTACCTAAACCACATAATGTACATATGTCTATATGTTTCTAAGCGTGTTTTTTCTTGTTTGGGTAATTGTTTTTTGTTGCGCATATTAGAAAAGACACATTTCTGAAGGCTTAAAAGATAATTTATTTAAATTATTTTTTTTTGTTTTTTTTAAATAAGTTTCCAAACATATTTTTGTTTTTGTTTTTTGTTTTGTTTAAAACATACTAAATGTTTTACTTTTTTTGGCAAACACATAATCAAATTTATGTTTTTAAAATCTTTAAAACATTTTTTTTTTTTTTTGTTTAAAAACATTAAACATGTTTAAAACTGTAAAAAATTTTTTAAAAATTTAAACAAAGTAGCCAGGACCAAGGGCACTAATCCTCCTCCTCTTCTTCATCTGTTGGCCCCAACGTCGCCTGTATGGCCAGCAGCTCGGCCACCAACTCCTGGATTCTTTTTTTTTTTTCTGCCTTGGTTTTTGGCATAATCCCTGTAACCAATAGAGAAAGAAACATAAATAGGAGTCCCAGACCGGTTTGTATGCTGGAAATAGATTTAGGGTTAATCAAATACATGTAAATGCATGACATATGTCCTTCTTCAAAGGGATACAGTTAATGCATTTCCCACAGGTAAGTGTTTAAACTCCTTAAACCGGACCTTCAACATTATTTAATGAAAACCAATAACTATTCACAAATGATTCTGCACCACCTCAAAGTTATTTAGGGTTTTTTGGGGATTACAGCGCCGCCATCTGGACTCTGAAGCATAACACTTAATGAGGAGTGGAGAGTTGGATAAAGTACAGGGGAGTAGGTTACAGTGGTGCGTTGGGAATCCCGAGCATAGCTGGGTTGAGGGAAAGGTCATCACTCACACAATGCATGGCAGCACCTTCCTTTTTACAATCTGTATCCCATGCTGCCTGTAAATATTGCGCATTCCATATTCCCCAATATTGGTTTTGTTCAGTCTAATAACATGCATTAGATGGGTGAAGGGTGTTTTTCCATGTTTCTAATCTGTAGGTACAGTGTGATGGCTAAGTCTTTGGTTCTTAATACTAGTTAGGGTCCTCTTTAAGCTAACGAAGTGCCCACATGAAAGTGTGAACTACACATTGGCTACGCCTTTAGTTATGTGTGTGTTATTAGCTAAGCAAACATTAATATGAATAATGGCATGGAGACTTACGGAGTTGGTGGCCGACAGATGGCTGGTTGGGGCCAACAGGCTGCCCTTGGTCCTGGCTCTGCTGTGAAGAAGTCCCTGGAGAAACATGTGACATTTGGTTAGTACTTGTATAGAGTCACTATTCCCAACATATCTGGCTCCCAGTCTGGCTGACATCACTCACCTTCGCCAGGATCGACTTCAAGCATCTCTGCTGCCTCCTCCTCCACTATCTCACCCGCTCCAGAAGCTTCTACAAATACATAATAAAGGATAACTTAGTTTTTGGCCTGCCATGTATATCTTTGTGCCTATACATGAAGAGTGACATACCAGAGCCTTCCCCATGCGTGGCCAGGTATGACTCCACGCCCACGCGCCTTGGCCCCTCCTCTGTGGTAAGGTCCAGGGGCTGGTCTGAGGAGGCCACAGAGGAGGGGTAGGTCCGTCGCCCGGGAGATCCACCACCTTCACTCACAGATGCAGAGTCATGCAGCACTGGTCGGCCTGTACGTCTCCGGGTGCGGCGAATTCTGAAATCCATTTCCAACACTACCAAAGAAAAGTCATTATAAATAAAGGCATAACTTAGACATTTGGAACATATACCATGCTATTGCTTTGTACTTACTTGGGAAATGGATCCCAAAATACCTCCGCACCCGGGGCATGTGCAGACGTTTCAGGTCCGACCAATGCTGCATTATCTGGGTGTGAGTGAAGGTGGTGCTGGTCACACGGTGGATCTCCGCGATGATCTCCCGGGCGATGTCCCTTTTCTCGCACACATTGGGCGCGAAGTCATACCGGCGCTGAAGCATGATCTGAAAAACATAATGGACACAGAGCTTTTACTTTTACACACAGACCCATATGTGTTGCATCACAAGTTGAGAATTTAATGTCATTAACACACACATTTCGAGTGGCAGCCATTTTTGGGGAGTGCCTTAAAGAGGACGTTGACTGTGATTGACAGTCTGGTCTTATGTTATATGTATCACACACCATGTACATACAGATAATAGCCAACATCAAGAATCAGGCCACCTGCATCTATGGCATGTTAGGATGGTTTAAACATCCAAGATGTAGCCTAATGCTTAGGCTTTTGGACCACGTGTGTGGCTTCCCGTTGGGTTTTTATGGCTTAGGAAAACAGTGTTCCTCAAACATCCGCATCAAGGTCCGAGACAGGCCAGGTTTGCCAGCTCGCCCCGCTACTCCACAGGTTAATTAACTGTTGCTAAGCCGGAGCAATTGGCCGAATTAGGACATCAGCATAGACAGTTGAAAACGTGGCCAGGCTCGGCCCTTGAGGATGAAGTGTGAGGAGCCAGTGATTAAACATTAAGAGACCCCAAACTAGTTCCAAACGCATCATTTACATTTAGGCCATCATTGACTATTACATTAAAATGCACAGGCAGCCACTTACCAGCATGAGGATCTCTTCCTGTTGACGGGTGAAGATAGTGGGCGCCATCTTTATGCTTCTTCCAGGCAGCAGATAAGTGAAACCCCAGCGGTTTCCTGGTTCCGCTCGAACGTACGTTCGTACGAGCGCGTAGTCGTGCGCATAGGCGTCACACGCTGGGCTCATTATTTAAACGTCCCTGCACCCAAAGCTCATTCTCTTTGAGCATTTGTGTACGATGGCACCGAAAAAGGCGATGAGCAAGCGACCCCAGCCAAGCAAGACCGCGGAGGGCCCCACAACAAGGTCCCAGCAAGGTCGGCGAAAACTGAGAGGCAAGACTCCCACCTCGGCCCCACCAAGGGACCCTGGACCCTCAGGTACCAAAAAAAGGGGCCCCAAGCCCCGTGCCCCTGCAGCCAAAAAGCTGGCAACTGCAGCACCCACCACCTCTGCCCCCAGAACAGGCAGCACAAGTGAGACCACACCGGCCATGCCTTCAAGTAGGGCAGTTCGGAAACCCATGCCCCGCAGCAGGGCCCGAAGCCCAGCCAGGGCCCGAACCCCATCCAGGGCCAGAAGAACCCCATCCAGGGACAGAAGCCCCTACAGGGCCCGAAGAACCCAATCCAGGGCACGAAGCCCAGCCAGGGCCCGAACCCCATCCAGGGACCGAACCCCATCCAGGGCACGAAGCCCAGCCAGGGCCCGAACCCCATCCAGGGCCAGAAGAACCCCATCCAGGGCCAGAAGCCCCTACAGGGCCCGCAGAACCCAATCCAGGGCCAGAAGAACCCCATCCAGGGCCAGAAGCCCCTACAGGGCCCGAACCCCATCCAGGGCCCGAACCCCATCCAGGGCCCGAAGCCCAGCCAGGGCCCGAACCCCATCCAGGGCCAGAAGAACCCCATCCAGGGCCAGAAGCCCCTACAGGGCCCGAACCCCATCCAGGGCCAGAAGAACCCCATCCAGGGCCAGAAGCCCCTACAGGGCCCGAACCCCATCCAGGGCCAGAAGAACCCCATCCAGGGCCAGAAGCCCCTACAGGGCCCGAACCCCATCCAGGGCCAGAAGAACCCCATCCAGGGCCAGAAGCCCCTACAGGGCCCGCAGAACCCAATCCAGGGCACGAAGCCCCTACAGGGCCCGAACCCCATCCAGGGCCCGAACCCCATCCAGGGCCCGAAGCCCAGCCAGGGCCCGAACCCCATCCAGGGCCCGAACCCCATCCAGGGCACGAAGCCCAGCCAGGGCCCGAACCCCATCCAGGGCCAGAAGAACCCCATCCAGGGCCAGAAGCCCCTACAGGGCCCGAAGAACCCCATCCAGGGCCAGAAGAACCCCATCCAGGGCCAGAAGCCCCTACAGGGCCCGAAGAACCCCATCCAGGGCCAGAAGCCCCCGACCTGGCACCAGCCGGGAACAGAGCCCCCGACCTGGCACCAGCCGGGAACCTAGCCCCCCAAGAGGGCCCCGAATTGCAACCATGACCACATCTACACCTGGAAGTTCGGTGGCCAGCCACGCAAGAACACCCAGTCCCTTGGCCAGTCCAGTCCAGTCATTGGGAAGCCACCAATCCGGCCATTCCCCTACCCAGCCCCAGGCCATAATGTCACCACATGTGTCTGCACACATGGAGGAGCAGCCAAGCCAACCATCTGGCCGCACATTGCGCCGCGGCCAGTTGAGTGGGAGATTCTCCCATGACCAAAATATGGCATTGGCTAGTGGCCTTACATTATACTATGACGAGCTATATGGGAGCAAATCCAAACACACCACCAAGCAGCGCAAGATGGAATTGTTTGAAACCATCCTCCGACAAGTAAATGCAGCGGGGGAAGAGAGGAAAGATGTGTCCCAAATTCAGAAGAAAATCTCTGATCTGAAGTATGCTGTACGGCAAAAAGAAATTAAAAGGCATAATTACAGGTAAATAAATGTTTTCGCTAAATATAATGTTTGGGATGTGCTGTATGCCCCTTTTCTGAGTACCAAACGATTTTCTCTTTTCAGCCTGAAAACTGGAGGTGGCTTTCCATCTAAATTGGAGTTTACCCCTGCTGAGGAGATTGTGCTTGGACTTCTCCATCCGGTCGCGGTCGGTGGACATGCTGGTCTAAGGGACACAGACTCCCCGACCCGTACCCACGGTGAGTACTCTTAAATCTGCATGTTTGCCTGTTTGCTAAATAATCTACAGTTCACTAGTAACAAGATAACGGGATGCCCCTATGGTTTGCCTTGCTTGGCCTCGCACTACTGTGGCTGTTTGTGTCCTCTTTTGGTCCCTGGGAATCACACATTTAGGCCCACAGCCATTATGGCAAAGATCAAATGTCCAATTGGATTGTTAAAGTCATGAAGTTTCGCAAGATAAGTGAGATATTTGGAATCAATCACAAAACACACATCATTATGTATGGGTTGCCTTTTGGTTGTGTGAGTTGTGTTTGAGTTAACAATTTAATTAGCCACCCACAAACATATCTGACCTAGAGCAGCGAGACTCAACTGGCGGCCCGGGGTCCCAATGCGGACCTTGGCACCACATTCAAGGACCCCTGCCCAGACAGCCCTGCACTCAGTTACTTCTGTGTTGACGTGCTCAGAGCTGCCCCCTTGATCGGCGATGTAGTGGTTGGTCTCCTGCCCAATGTCATGGCTCCCTGAAACATAGCATTGCAATATGAAGTACTGCACAGGAAGTGGCATTGCAAGGTACACAGTAACTTTGTAAAAATTTCTCTGGCCACAATCGTGTCCCGCTGCCCCTGCTCTGGCCCATCTGCCACAGTCCCCCCATGCCCCCCCCCCCACATAAGCCCCATACATTTGTAACAGATTGGCTACATCCATCCCATCACCATCAATACGTTAACTCCCCCCTTTAGCCATCCAATCCCTGTCCCCTCAGCTCTGGCCCATCCAGCCCAGCAAGGGCAAGCAGCCTTTATTAGTTGGCACTTTGAAATCTCCAGCCCCTCCACCAGTGTATTTATTTTTAACTAGACACCCCCTGCGTCAGCACCATGGCCAGACATTCACCTCTCACTACATACCTTGAAATGGGCCTTTACAACAATTGTTTGAGTACCACGGACCTAGCGACTGGTAGGCTAAATCCAAAAATGTGCGTTTAAAGTTGTATGCTGACTGGGTACACTTCCTGACTTAGAACTGAGGTCAGTTAGCAGTTTTTGAGAGCCATTGCACCTATGTAAACTTGCGTGTGTTTGAACAAAGGTCACCATTGCTCTAGAGTTGAATAATATTACAAATAGAGCTATATTTGATTACCTATCCAAAAAAAGGTTATGTGTGTGTTAACGTGGTTTGTTTTTCTCTTCTTCAGCCCAGCATGATCCCTCAGCAAGGGTAAACTCACCCCCCAGTTTGGTTATGCCTACCAGGTCCGTACAGCATAGGAGCCCAGATCAGAGATTTTCGGTAAGTTAATTTAGTAGCATAAATACTACCAAGTGCTTAAGAATGTGTTAAACTGTTGAAATCCAAAATTTGGACGCCAACTTACACTTTTTTTTTTATATGTCCCTACAGACCCCCACACTCATGGAAGAGATCCAGGACATGGAGGAAGATGATGATGTCTCCGTGCAGGGCACGTCGGATGAACTCCCCCTGGGTCCCAATTTGGAACTGCTCCATAATGTTTCTCTGGCCAATCCTCAGCAGCAGAGTGAATCTCCATCCATTGTGCATGCACATGGGGAGACTGACACTACAGTCCCCAGTGTTCACTCTGCTGCTGAGGATTTGCAAAGCAGGCCGGTTGCTGTTGAGGGTACGACACCACGCGGCAGGGCACGCCCAAGAGCCAGGGTAATTGTGCGGCGGACACCATTACGCCGCCCCACAATTTCCCAGGGGAGGCAGAGTGCCCTGCTTCAATTATGGACCCAAGAAAGGGAGTCTTATCAGGCACAGCTCGTTACAGAGCGTGAGGAAAGGCATGCCGACATGGTCAACATCCATACCAGTCTACAGGGCATCCTCGCGGAGTTGCGTACCCTCAACAGCAACGTGGCCAATGCAAGTAATGGCATCCAGTCAGCCATGGCTGAGATGACCAATATGCAGAGAAACATTGTGGAGCAGTTTCAAATTCACAATGCTGCCATGGCCCAGGCTAGGTCCCATTCACATGGACCTCCACCTGGACCTCCACCTGGGTATTATGGGCAGCCACCCTATTAATCCATGGGTGTGTGGGACATCTTTTCTCTTAACCCCCACTGTATTTACTTGTCCTTTGAGGTTTCAAACAATCCATTTTGTGTTGCTCAGGCAGGTTGTGTTTTGTATTTGCTCCCATATAGCTCCTTAGAGTAATGCTTAAGGCCACTAGCCAATGCCATAGGTCTATGTGGAGTGTATCTGGCCACTTATGGCTTTACATATGTATTTGGTTGGTGCTCCTCCTGTTTGCAGACATGTTTGTGTGACATTATGGCCATGCCCAAATATCCCTGGGCACAGGCAATATTAATGACTGGACTAGGCTGGCCTTTGGACTGGGTGTCCTTGTTTGGTTGTGCCACTCACTTCCAGGTGTAGATGTGCTCGATGTTTTTTTGTAATGTTATCCATTTATCACCACAGATGTATGTGGAATGATTTCTGTTAAGCACTATAATTTTTCATTTTCCAAGTAAAAAAAAAACTTCACTTACAATACTTGTTGCGTTTTTAGTGGGAAGACATTTTAAACAGCTTGTGCTAAACCAGATAATTTGGGTTTGAAGAGGTGTAACAATGCAAAGCTAAAGCTAAGGAAACTACATGAAATACATTAGGCAACAAGTAAGGTCTAAATGTTTTACTTAGAGGTAATGCCACATTACGGCAAAACAACAAATGTTACAAAAAGGATAACACAGACACACAGAATGGTGAGACAGGGAAAAAAGTTAAGTAAAATGCTGGCTGATCAGGTTGGCTCGAACAGATTGGGCAGACTCACTGGGGGGCCCCACAAAATTCTCGACTTCATCCTCGACGGCTGAAGAGGGCAGGCTGTCCACATAACGTGGGACACGTTCCATGATGGCAAAATTGTGCAAAACAGCACATGCCATTATAATGTCGATCACTTTCTTGGGATCATATTGCAGGGCCCCCCCAGTATGGTCAAGGCAACGAAAACGTGTCTTCAGCAGACCAAAGGCCCTCTCCACAACAGCCCGGGTCTTGCGATGCGCACGGTTATACGCTTCCTGAGAGGCATCCTGGGGCCGCAGCACAGGCGTCATGAGCCAGGGTAGAAGTGGGTACCCGGAATCACCTTAAACAGAGAATTAAATGTAATCAAAATTAAAAAGGCAACACAACCAACACCAAACATTTCACAGATATCATAATGATGTAAGGTAAAGTGTTCCCAAAAAAAACAGGGCACATTAGGGCCCCAAAAAATTCCACTAAGGTATAACCTAAATAAAAATGGCACTTCTATATACCAATTAATTAACAAACATCTGCACGCCCAAGGGTATTTGGATTTTACAGATATTTGTAGTTTGCAGACATGTTACAATTAGGATGCTGCTGAGGGCCTATCCACATTTATCTGGAAACTACAATGTATGCAGTTTAAGTCCACTTTGACATTTAAAGACCAATAGTACAAAAGGAGCCAAAGGTCAAAGATCCTTGGGTATAAACTCCAAACCAATATATTTAGGCCCAAGGAACTTACAGACATCCTAACTAAAGGGAAAACATTCTGAAGGCCAAAGCGAGGCAAGCATTTTTTTGGGAAGTTCCTAATATATGAGCCAAGAAAAAGGCAGTTGGACGCTTATGTAAAGAATTCCAAAACAAACATATCAACAAATACAAGATTAATGCCACATTTAATAACACACAAATAGGACACACTTACCAAGCAGCCATGCCCCCGAAAATTCACCTGCCTCAAATCTCCGAAACAACCCAGATCGCCGGAGGATATAGGAGTCGTGGGACGATCCGGGGTAGCCGGCAAGGACACTCATAAACCGCATATCCGGACCTACCACGGCCTGGACATTAAGGGAGTGTCCCATTTTCCGATTCCTTAAGGCAAAAACATACAAAAAGGGTAATTGATATTTGACCCAAAATAATAAATTAACCACAAAACATGTCTGCACTCTATTGGGAAATACTAATGAAAAGCCTAGATAAAGCAGCTACACAAATGAGGGATAAACAAATATGCTGCCGCAAAGGAAAACAGGTTACATGACACGTTGGGCAACATAATAACCAATCTCAATACCTATATATATACTCGTCGGCTGCCCTAGGTACGAGTGCCACATGTGTGCAGTCAATTGCACCAATAACGTTGGGCATGTCGGCCACATTATAAAACCCAAGCTTAATGGCGTTTCTGGCTGCCATATCATCAGGAAAATAAATATATTTTTGAGTTATGGCAGCCATGCCTTCCAAAAATTTAGACAGTGCGCGGCTCAGCGTAGGCTGTGACATCCCCACAGAGAGGGCACCCAGCCTCTGGAACGAGCCGTTCGCCAAAAATTGCAGGCAGCCAAGCATCTTGGTCATACCTGAAATTGCATGCCCCTTCCTTGTGGTGCGGGCTAACCATGGCCGCAGCTCACTATATAATTTATGGAGGGAAGCGCGATTAAGCCTGGTCAGCTCGAACAGCTCAACATCATTCATGCTATCGATGTTCATGCGACGACGCAGGGGCAATCTGCTCTCAGACATCTCGATCAACTCAATGCCAAAAAGCATAAGCCCTTGATGTGCCACAAACTCGCTCCGCTCCATCCTACTCCCGAGGCCAAATAGCTGCCGGCAAACATTTCGTAAAGCAGCTCTTTAATGGGCTTCAAAACAATTAGCAATCACCTCTCTGAATTGGGCGCAAGCCCATGTGAAGGACGTAAAAAATAGGATCGGACGCAAATAATACGATTTGGACGGGAAAAACACACGAACTAACGCAAATTATACGATTCTCGTACGAAATGCGTATGTTCATATACGTCTATGCGCGAACGATCGTGCGAATACGAAATGGCCAAAAAAACAAGAAAAAATGACAAACACCCACCCAAACTTACGATTCTCGATACGAAATCACTTAACTTTGGCTCTTTGAATCGAGGGGATACTGTATAGCAGAAACACATACCTGTATCTGTCCTAAGAGATATACCCCTCGATTCAAAGAGCCAAAGTTAAGTGATTTCGTATCGAGAATCGTAAGTTTGGGTGGGTGTTTGTCATTTTTTCTTGTTTTTTTGGCCATTTCGTATTCGCACGATCGTTCGCGCATAGACGTATATGAACATACGCATTTCGTACGAGAATCGTATAATTTGCGTTAGTTCGTGTGTTTTTCCCGTCCAAATCGTATTATTTGCGTCCGATCCTATTTTTTACGTCCTTCACATGGGCTTGCGCCCAATTCAGAGAGGTGATTGCTAATTGTTTTGAAGCCCATTAAAGAGCTGCTTTACGAAATGTTTGCCGGCAGCTATTTGGCCTCGGGAGTAGGATGGAGCGGAGCGAGTTTGTGGCACATCAAGGGCTTATGCTTTTTGGCATTGAGTTGATCGAGATGTCTGAGAGCAGATTGCCCCTGCGTCGTCGCATGAACATCGATAGCATGAATGATGTTGAGCTGTTCGAGCTGACCAGGCTTAATCGCGCTTCCCTCCATAAATTATATAGTGAGCTGCGGCCATGGTTAGCCCGCACCACAAGGAAGGGGCATGCAATTTCAGGTATGACCAAGATGCTTGGCTGCCTGCAATTTTTGGCGAACGGCTCGTTCCAGAGGCTGGGTGCCCTCTCTGTGGGGATGTCACAGCCTACGCTGAGCCGCGCACTGTCTAAATTTTTGGAAGGCATGGCTGCCATAACTCAAAAATATATTTATTTTCCTGATGATATGGCAGCCAGAAACGCCATTAAGCTTGGGTTTTATAATGTGGCCGACATGCCCAACGTTATTGGTGCAATTGACTGCACACATGTGGCACTCGTACCTAGGGCAGCCGACGAGTATATATATAGGTATTGAGATTGGTTATTATGTTGCCCAACGTGTCATGTAACCTGTTTTCCTTTGCGGCAGCATATTTGTTTATCCCTCATTTGTGTAGCTGCTTTATCTAGGCTTTTCATTAGTATTTCCCAATAGAGTGCAGACATGTTTTGTGGTTAATTTATTATTTTGGGTCAAATATCAATTACCCTTTTTGTATGTTTTTGCCTTAAGGAATCGGAAAATGGGACACTCCCTTAATGTCCAGGCCGTGGTAGGTCCGGATATGCGGTTTATGAGTGTCCTTGCCGGCTACCCCGGATCGTCCCACGACTCCTATATCCTCCGGCGATCTGGGTTGTTTCGGAGATTTGAGGCAGGTGAATTTTCGGGGGCATGGCTGCTTGGTAAGTGTGTCCTATTTGTGTGTTATTAAATGTGGCATTAATCTTGTATTTGTTGATATGTTTGTTTTGGAATTCTTTACATAAGCGTCCAACTGCCTTTTTCTTGGCTCATATATTAGGAACTTCCCAAAAAAATGCTTGCCTCGCTTTGGCCTTCAGAATGTTTTCCCTTTAGTTAGGATGTCTGTAAGTTCCTTGGGCCTAAATATATTGGTTTGGAGTTTATACCCAAGGATCTTTGACCTTTGGCTCCTTTTGTACTATTGGTCTTTAAATGTCAAAGTGGACTTAAACTGCATACATTGTAGTTTCCAGATAAATGTGGATAGGCCCTCAGCAGCATCCTAATTGTAACATGTCTGCAAACTACAAATATCTGTAAAATCCAAATACCCTTGGGCGTGCAGATGTTTGTTAATTAATTGGTATATAGAAGTGCCATTTTTATTTAGGTTATACCTTAGTGGAATTTTTTGGGGCCCTAATGTGCCCTGTTTTTTTTGGGAACACTTTACCTTACATCATTATGATATCTGTGAAATGTTTGGTGTTGGTTGTGTTGCCTTTTTAATTTTGATTACATTTAATTCTCTGTTTAAGGTGATTCCGGGTACCCACTTCTACCCTGGCTCATGACGCCTGTGCTGCGGCCCCAGGATGCCTCTCAGGAAGCGTATAACCGTGCGCATCGCAAGACCCGGGCTGTTGTGGAGAGGGCCTTTGGTCTGCTGAAGACACGTTTTCGTTGCCTTGACCATACTGGGGGGGCCCTGCAATATGATCCCAAGAAAGTGATCGACATTATAATGGCATGTGCTGTTTTGCACAATTTTGCCATCATGGAACGTGTCCCACGTTATGTGGACAGCCTGCCCTCTTCAGCCGTCGAGGATGAAGTCGAGAATTTTGTGGGGCCCCCCAGTGAGTCTGCCCAATCTGTTCGAGCCAACCTGATCAGCCAGCATTTTACTTAACTTTTTTCCCTGTCTCACCATTCTGTGTGTCTGTGTTATCCTTTTTGTAACATTTGTTGTTTTGCCGTAATGTGGCATTACCTCTAAGTAAAACATTTAGACCTTACTTGTTGCCTAATGTATTTCATGTAGTTTCCTTAGCTTTAGCTTTGCATTGTTACACCTCTTCAAACCCAAATTATCTGGTTTAGCACAAGCTGTTTAAAATGTCTTCCCACTAAAAACGCAACAAGTATTGTAAGTGAAGTTTTTTTTTTACTTGGAAAATGAAAAATTATAGTGCTTAACAGAAATCATTCCACATACATCTGTGGTGATAAATGGATAACATTACAAAAAAACATCGAGCACATCTACACCTGGAAGTGAGTGGCACAACCAAACAAGGACACCCAGTCCAAAGGCCAGCCTAGTCCAGTCATTAATATTGCCTGTGCCCAGGGATATTTGGGCATGGCCATAATGTCACACAAACATGTCTGCAAACAGGAGGAGCACCAACCAAATACATATGTAAAGCCATAAGTGGCCAGATACACTCCACATAGACCTATGGCATTGGCTAGTGGCCTTAAGCATTACTCTAAGGAGCTATATGGGAGCAAATACAAAACACAACCTGCCTGAGCAACACAAAATGGATTGTTTGAAACCTCAAAGGACAAGTAAATACAGTGGGGGTTAAGAGAAAAGATGTCCCACACACCCATGGATTAATAGGGTGGCTGCCCATAATACCCAGGTGGAGGTCCAGGTGGAGGTCCATGTGAATGGGACCTAGCCTGGGCCATGGCAGCATTGTGAATTTGAAACTGCTCCACAATGTTTCTCTGCATATTGGTCATCTCAGCCATGGCTGACTGGATGCCATTACTTGCATTGGCCACGTTGCTGTTGAGGGTACGCAACTCCGCGAGGATGCCCTGTAGACTGGTATGGATGTTGACCATGTCGGCATGCCTTTCCTCACGCTCTGTAACGAGCTGTGCCTGATAAGACTCCCTTTCTTGGGTCCATAATTGAAGCAGGGCACTCTGCCTCCCCTGGGAAATTGTGGGGCGGCGTAATGGTGTCCGCCGCACAATTACCCTGGCTCTTGGGCGTGCCCTGCCGCGTGGTGTCGTACCCTCAACAGCAACCGGCCTGCTTTGCAAATCCTCAGCAGCAGAGTGAACACTGGGGACTGTAGTGTCAGTCTCCCCATGTGCATGCACAATGGATGGAGATTCACTCTGCTGCTGAGGATTGGCCAGAGAAACATTATGGAGCAGTTCCAAATTGGGACCCAGGGGGAGTTCATCCGACGTGCCCTGCACGGAGACATCATCATCTTCCTCCATGTCCTGGATCTCTTCCATGAGTGTGGGGGTCTGTAGGGACATATAAAAAAAAAAGTGTAAGTTGGCGTCCAAATTTTGGATTTCAACAGTTTAACACATTCTTAAGCACTTGGTAGTATTTATGCTACTAAATTAACTTACCGAAAATCTCTGATCTGGGCTCCTATGCTGTACGGACCTGGTAGGCATAACCAAACTGGGGGGTGAGTTTACCCTTGCTGAGGGATCATGCTGGGCTGAAGAAGAGAAAAACAAACCACGTTAACACACACATAACCTTTTTTTGGATAGGTAATCAAATATAGCTCTATTTGTAATATTATTCAACTCTAGAGCAATGGTGACCTTTGTTCAAACACACGCAAGTTTACATAGGTGCAATGGCTCTCAAAAACTGCTAACTGACCTCAGTTCTAAGTCAGGAAGTGTACCCAGTCAGCATACAACTTTAAACGCACATTTTTGGATTTAGCCTACCAGTCGCTAGGTCCGTGGTACTCAAACAATTGTTGTAAAGGCCCATTTCAAGGTATGTAGTGAGAGGTGAATGTCTGGCCATGGTGCTGACGCAGGGGGTGTCTAGTTAAAAATAAATACACTGGTGGAGGGGCTGGAGATTTCAAAGTGCCAACTAATAAAGGCTGCTTGCCCTTGCTGGGCTGGATGGGCCAGAGCTGAGGGGACAGGGATTGGATGGCTAAAGGGGGGAGTTAACGTATTGATGGTGATGGGATGGATGTAGCCAATCTGTTACAAATGTATGGGGCTTATGTGGGGGGGGGGCATGGGGGGACTGTGGCAGATGGGCCAGAGCAGGGGCAGCGGGACACGATTGTGGCCAGAGAAATTTTTACAAAGTTACTGTGTACCTTGCAATGCCACTTCCTGTGCAGTACTTCATATTGCAATGCTATGTTTCAGGGAGCCATGACATTGGGCAGGAGACCAACCACTACATCGCCGATCAAGGGGGCAGCTCTGAGCACGTCAACACAGAAGTAACTGAGTGCAGGGCTGTCTGGGCAGGGGTCCTTGAATGTGGTGCCAAGGTCCGCATTGGGACCCCGGGCCGCCAGTTGAGTCTCGCTGCTCTAGGTCAGATATGTTTGTGGGTGGCTAATTAAATTGTTAACTCAAACACAACTCACACAACCAAAAGGCAACCCATACATAATGATGTGTGTTTTGTGATTGATTCCAAATATCTCACTTATCTTGCGAAACTTCATGACTTTAACAATCCAATTGGACATTTGATCTTTGCCATAATGGCTGTGGGCCTAAATGTGTGATTCCCAGGGACCAAAAGAGGACACAAACAGCCACAGTAGTGCGAGGCCAAGCAAGGCAAACCATAGGGGCATCCCGTTATCTTGTTACTAGTGAACTGTAGATTATTTAGCAAACAGGCAAACATGCAGATTTAAGAGTACTCACCGTGGGTACGGGTCGGGGAGTCTGTGTCCCTTAGACCAGCATGTCCACCGACCGCGACCGGATGGAGAAGTCCAAGCACAATCTCCTCAGCAGGGGTAAACTCCAATTTAGATGGAAAGCCACCTCCAGTTTTCAGGCTGAAAAGAGAAAATCGTTTGGTACTCAGAAAAGGGGCATACAGCACATCCCAAACATTATATTTAGCGAAAACATTTATTTACCTGTAATTATGCCTTTTAATTTCTTTTTGCCGTACAGCATACTTCAGATCAGAGATTTTCTTCTGAATTTGGGACACATCTTTCCTCTCTTCCCCCGCTGCATTTACTTGTCGGAGGATGGTTTCAAACAATTCCATCTTGCGCTGCTTGGTGGTGTGTTTGGATTTGCTCCCATATAGCTCGTCATAGTATAATGTAAGGCCACTAGCCAATGCCATATTTTGGTCATGGGAGAATCTCCCACTCAACTGGCCGCGGCGCAATGTGCGGCCAGATGGTTGGCTTGGCTGCTCCTCCATGTGTGCAGACACATGTGGTGACATTATGGCCTGGGGCTGGGTAGGGGAATGGCCGGATTGGTGGCTTCCCAATGACTGGACTGGACTGGCCAAGGGACTGGGTGTTCTTGCGTGGCTGGCCACCGAACTTCCAGGTGTAGATGTGGTCATGGTTGCAATTCGGGGCCCTCTTGGGGGGCTAGGTTCCCGGCTGGTGCCAGGTCGGGGGCTCTGTTCCCGGCTGGTGCCAGGTCGGGGGCTTCTGGCCCTGGATGGGGTTCTTCGGGCCCTGTAGGGGCTTCTGGCCCTGGATGGGGTTCTTCTGGCCCTGGATGGGGTTCTTCGGGCCCTGTAGGGGCTTCTGGCCCTGGATGGGGTTCTTCTGGCCCTGGATGGGGTTCGGGCCCTGGCTGGGCTTCGTGCCCTGGATGGGGTTCGGGCCCTGGATGGGGTTCGGGCCCTGGATGGGCTTCGGGCCCTGGATGGGGTTCGGGCCCTGGATGGGGTTCGGGCCCTGTAGGGGCTTCGTGCCCTGGATTGGGTTCTGCGGGCCCTGTAGGGGCTTCTGGCCCTGGATGGGGTTCTTCTGGCCCTGGATGGGGTTCGGGCCCTGTAGGGGCTTCTGGCCCTGGATGGGGTTCTTCTGGCCCTGGATGGGGTTCGGGCCCTGTAGGGGCTTCTGGCCCTGGATGGGGTTCTTCTGGCCCTGGATGGGGTTCGGGCCCTGGCTGGGCTTCGGGCCCTGGATGGGGTTCGGGCCCTGGATGGGGTTCGGGCCCTGTAGGGGCTTCTGGCCCTGGATGGGGTTCTTCTGGCCCTGGATTGGGTTCTGCGGGCCCTGTAGGGGCTTCTGGCCCTGGATGGGGTTCTTCTGGCCCTGGATGGGGTTCGGGCCCTGGCTGGGCTTCGTGCCCTGGATGGGGTTCGGTCCCTGGATGGGGTTCGGGCCCTGGCTGGGCTTCGTGCCCTGGATTGGGTTCTGCGGGCCCTGTAGGGGCTTCTGTCCCTGGATGGGGTTCTTCTGGCCCTGGATGGGGTTCGGGCCCTGGCTGGGCTTCGGGCCCTGCTGCGGGGCATGGGTTTCCGAACTGCCCTACTTGAAGGCATGGCCGGTGTGGTCTCACTTGTGCTGCCTGTTCTGGGGGCAGAGGTGGTGGGTGCTGCAGTTGCCAGATTTTTGGCTGCAGGGGCACGGGGCTTGGGGCCCCTTTTTTTGGTACCTGAGGGTCCAGGGTCCCTTGGTGGGGCCGAGGTGGGAGTCTTGCCTCTCAGTTTTCGCCGACCTTGCTGGGACCTTGTTGTGGGGCCCTCCGCGGTCTTGCTTGGCTGGGGTCGCTTGCTCATCGCCTTTTTCGGTGCCATCGTACACAAATGCTCAAAGAGAATGAGCTTTGGGTGCAGGGACGTTTAAATAATGAGCCCAGCGTGTGACGCCTATGCGCACGACTACGCGCTCGTACGAACGTACGTTCGAGCGGAACCAGGAAACCGCTGGGGTTTCACTTATCTGCTGCCTGGAAGAAGCATAAAGATGGCGCCCACTATCTTCACCCGTCAACAGGAAGAGATCCTCATGCTGGTAAGTGGCTGCCTGTGCATTTTAATGTAATAGTCAATGATGGCCTAAATGTAAATGATGCGTTTGGAACTAGTTTGGGGTCTCTTAATGTTTAATCACTGGCTCCTCACACTTCATCCTCAAGGGCCGAGCCTGGCCACGTTTTCAACTGTCTATGCTGATGTCCTAATTCGGCCAATTGCTCCGGCTTAGCAACAGTTAATTAACCTGTGGAGTAGCGGGGCGAGCTGGCAAACCTGGCCTGTCTCGGACCTTGATGCGGATGTTTGAGGAACACTGTTTTCCTAAGCCATAAAAACCCAACGGGAAGCCACACACGTGGTCCAAAAGCCTAAGCATTAGGCTACATCTTGGATGTTTAAACCATCCTAACATGCCATAGATGCAGGTGGCCTGATTCTTGATGTTGGCTATTATCTGTATGTACATGGTGTGTGATACATATAACATAAGACCAGACTGTCAATCACAGTCAACGTCCTCTTTAAGGCACTCCCCAAAAATGGCTGCCACTCGAAATGTGTGTGTTAATGACATTAAATTCTCAACTTGTGATGCAACACATATGGGTCTGTGTGTAAAAGTAAAAGCTCTGTGTCCATTATGTTTTTCAGATCATGCTTCAGCGCCGGTATGACTTCGCGCCCAATGTGTGCGAGAAAAGGGACATCGCCCGGGAGATCATCGCGGAGATCCACCGTGTGACCAGCACCACCTTCACTCACACCCAGATAATGCAGCATTGGTCGGACCTGAAACGTCTGCACATGCCCCGGGTGCGGAGGTATTTTGGGATCCATTTCCCAAGTAAGTACAAAGCAATAGCATGGTATATGTTCCAAATGTCTAAGTTATGCCTTTATTTATAATGACTTTTCTTTGGTAGTGTTGGAAATGGATTTCAGAATTCGCCGCACCCGGAGACGTACAGGCCGACCAGTGCTGCATGACTCTGCATCTGTGAGTGAAGGTGGTGGATCTCCCGGGCGACGGACCTACCCCTCCTCTGTGGCCTCCTCAGACCAGCCCCTGGACCTTACCACAGAGGAGGGGCCAAGGCGCGTGGGCGTGGAGTCATACCTGGCCACGCATGGGGAAGGCTCTGGTATGTCACTCTTCATGTATAGGCACAAAGATATACATGGCAGGCCAAAAACTAAGTTATCCTTTATTATGTATTTGTAGAAGCTTCTGGAGCGGGTGAGATAGTGGAGGAGGAGGCAGCAGAGATGCTTGAAGTCGATCCTGGCGAAGGTGAGTGATGTCAGCCAGACTGGGAGCCAGATATGTTGGGAATAGTGACTCTATACAAGTACTAACCAAATGTCACATGTTTCTCCAGGGACTTCTTCACAGCAGAGCCAGGACCAAGGGCAGCCTGTTGGCCCCAACCAGCCATCTGTCGGCCACCAACTCCGTAAGTCTCCATGCCATTATTCATATTAATGTTTGCTTAGCTAATAACACACACATAACTAAAGGCGTAGCCAATGTGTAGTTCACACTTTCATGTGGGCACTTCGTTAGCTTAAAGAGGACCCTAACTAGTATTAAGAACCAAAGACTTAGCCATCACACTGTACCTACAGATTAGAAACATGGAAAAACACCCTTCACCCATCTAATGCATGTTATTAGACTGAACAAAACCAATATTGGGGAATATGGAATGCGCAATATTTACAGGCAGCATGGGATACAGATTGAAAAAAGGAAGGTGCTGCCATGCATTGTGTGAGTGATGACCTTTCCCTCAACCCAGCTATGCTCTGGATTCCCAACGCACCACTGTAACCTACTCCCCTGTACTTTATCCAACTCTCCACTCCTCATTAAGTGTTATGCTTCAGAGTCCAGATGGCGGCGCTGTAATCCCCAAAAAACCCTAAATAACTTTGAGGTGGTGCAGAATCATTTGTGAATAGTTATTGGTTTTCATTAAATAATGTTGAAGGTCCGGTTTAAGGAGTTTAAACACTTACCTGTGGGAAATGCATTAACTGTATCCCTTTGAAGAAGGACATATGTCATGCATTTACATGTATTTGATTAACCCTAAATCTATTTCCAGCATACAAACCGGTCTGGGACTCCTATTTATGTTTCTTTCTCTATTGGTTACAGGGATTATGCCAAAAACCAAGGCAGAAAAAAAAAAAAGAATCCAGGAGTTGGTGGCCGAGCTGCTGGCCATACAGGCGACGTTGGGGCCAACAGATGAAGAAGAGGAGGAGGATTAGTGCCCTTGGTCCTGGCTACTTTGTTTAAATTTTTTAAAAATTTTTTACAGTTTTAAACATGTTTAATGTTTTTAAACAAAAAAAAAAAAAAATGTTTTAAAGATTTTAAAAACATAAATTTGATTATGTGTTTGCCAAAAAAAGTAAAACATTTAGTATGTTTTAAACAAAACAAAAAACAAAAACAAAAATATGTTTGGAAACTTATTTAAAAAAAACAAAAAAAAATAATTTAAATAAATTATCTTTTAAGCCTTCAGAAATGTGTCTTTTCTAATATGCGCAACAAAAAACAATTACCCAAACAAGAAAAAACACGCTTAGAAACATATAGACATATGTACATTATGTGGTTTAGGTAAGTTTTATGGACCGAGAAATGAAGTTGGATGCAGGCGCTAAGGGGTTTAGGTAAGTTTGAGGGACCGAGAAATGAAGTTGGATGCAAGCGCTAAGGGGTTTAGGTAAGTTGGAGGAACCGAGAAATGAAGTTGGATGCAGCCGCTAAGGGGTTTAGGTAAGTTTGAGGGACCGAGAAATGAAGTTGGATGCAAGCGCTAAGGGGTTTAGGTAAGTTGGAGGAACCGAGAAATGAAGTTGGATGCAGCCGCTAAGGGGTTTAGGTAAGTTTGAGGGACCGAGAAATGAAGAAGGATGCAAGCGCTACGGGGTTTAGGTAAGTTTGAGGGACCGAGAAATGAAGTTGGATGCAAGCGCTAAGGGGTTTAGGTAAGTTGGAGGAACCGAGAAATGAAGTTGGATGCAGCCGCTAAGGGGTTTAGGTAAGTTTGAGGGACCGAGAAATGAAGTTGGATGCAGCCGCTAAAGGGTTTAGGTAAGTTTGAGGGACCGAGAAATGAAGTTGGATGCAAGCGCTAAGGGGTTTAGGTAAGTTTTAGGGACCGAGAAATGAAGTTGGATGCAGCCGCTACGGGGTTTAGGTAAGTTTGAGGGACCGAGAAATGAAGTTGGATGCAAGCGCTAAGGGGTTTAGGTAAGTTTGAGGGACCGAGAAATGAAGTTGGATGCAAGCGCTAAGGGGTTTAGGTAAGTTGGAGGAACCGAGAAATGAAGTTGGATGCAGCCGCTAAGGGGTTTAGGTAAGTTTGAGGGACCGAGAAATGAAGTTGGATGCAGCCGCTAAGGGGTTTAGGTAAGTTTGAGGGACCGAGAAATGAAGTTGGATGCAGCCGCTAAAGGGTTTAGGTAAGTTTGAGGGACCGAGAAATGAAGTTGGATGCAAGCGCTAAGGGGTTTAGGTAAGTTTGAGGGACCGAGAAATGAAGTTGGATGCAAGCGCTAAGGGGTTTAGGTAAGTTTGAGGGACCGAGAAATGAAGTTGGATGCAAGCGCTAAGGGGTTTAGGTAAGTTTGAGGGACCGAGAAATGAAGTTGGATGCAAGCGCTAAGGGGTTTAGGTAAGTTTGAGGGACCGAGAAATGAAGTTGGATGCAGCCGCTACGGGGTTTAGGTAAGTTTGAGGGACCGAGAAATGAAGTTGGATGCAGCCGCTACGGGGTTTAGGTAAGTTTGAGGGACCGAGAAATGAAGTTGGATGCAGCCGCTACGGGGTTTAGGTAAGTTTCTGGTTGAGGGTGCGCATGCGCAAGATCTTATAAACATACGAACGCACGAATCTAAGAGGCCAAAAACCAATGAAAACCAGAGGCAAACGCAAGTAATTGGAAGAGCTTGACGATGGAAGCAGCCGAAAAAACAGGCTGCCGCCGCAACAGGTGAGCACATGAACGTGATTTTTACGATTGCCAACTGACTGAGGCAAGTTCGGGAGATATCATACGAACGGACGTATCTTTTAGGATAGAAACGTATTTGCTTATTGAATCACTCGCAAGTTCATACGAACGCACGAGCGGACGTGAAAAATAGGATGATCGTGAGCCAAATCCAAGCTGTTACATGTTTCTTTGAATCAACCCAATACTGTATAGCAGAAACACATACCTGTATCTGTCCTATGAGATATATGAGTTGATTCAAAGAAACATGTAACAGCTTGGATTTGGCTCACGATCATCCTATTTTTCCCGTCCGCTCGTGCGTTCGTATGAACTTGCGAGTGATTCAATAAGCAAATACGTTTCTATCCTAAAAGATACGTCCGTTCGTATGATATCTCCCGAACTTGCCTCAGTCAGTTGTCAATCGTAAAAATCACGTTCATGTGCTCACCTGTTGCGGCGGCAGCCTGTTTTTTCTTCTGCTTCCATCGTCCACCTCTTCCAATTACTTGCGTTTGCCTCTGGTTTTCATTGGTTTTTGGCCTCTTAAATTCGTGCGTTCGTATGTTTATAAGATCTTGCGCATGCGCACCCTCATCCCGCACCCCATCCAAACCCCTTACGCTTGCATCCTTCTTCATTTCTGGGTCCCTAAAACTTACCTAAACCCCTTAGCGCTTGCATCCTTCTTCATTTTTCGGTCCCTAAAACTTACCTAAACCCCTTAGCGCTTGCATCCTTCTTCATTTCTGGGTCCCTAAAACTTACCTAAACCCCTTAGCGCTTGCATCCTTCTTCATTTTTCGGTCCCTAAAACTTACCTAAACCCCTTAGCGCTTGCATCCTTCTTCATTTCTGGGTCCCTAAAACTTACCTAAACCCCTTAGCGCTTGCATCCTTCTTCATTTTTCGGTCCCTAAAACTTACCTAAACCCCTTAGCGCTTGCATCCTTCTTCATTTTTCGGTCCCTAAAACTTACCTAAACCCCTTAGCGCTTGCATCCTTCTTCATTTCTGGGTCCCTAAAACTTACCTAAACCCCTTAGCGCTTGCATCCTTCTTCATTTTTTGGTCCCTAAAACTTACCTAAACCCCTTAGCGCTTGCATCCTTCTTCATTTTTCGGTCCCTAAAACTTACCTAAACCCCTTAGCGCTTGCATCCTTCTTCATTTTTCGGTCCCTAAAACTTACCTAAACCCCTTAGCGCTTGCATCCTTCTTCATTTTTCGGTCCCTAAAACTTACCTAAACCCCTTAGCGCTTGCATCCTTCTTCATTTCTGGGTCCCTAAAACTTACCTAAACCCCTTAGCGCTTGCATCCTTCTTCATTTCTGGGTCCCTAAAACTTACCTAAACCCCTTAGCGCTTGCATCCAAATTCATTTCTCGGTCCCTAAAACTTACCTAAACCCCTTAGCGCTTGCATCCTTCTTCATGTTGACGACCCTAAAACTAACACAAACCACATAATGTACATATGTCTATATGTTTCTAAGCGTGTTTTTTCTTGTTTGTGTAATTTTTTTGTGGTGCGCATATTATAAAAGACACATTTATGAAGGCTTAAAATATAATTTATTTAAAATATTTTGTTTGTTTGTTTTTTTTTTTGGTTAAAACATAGTAATTGTTTATTTTTTGGTTTGTTTTAAAACATTATAAAAGTTTTTGGTTTTTTTTTTGGACAAACATATTAATTATTTTTTTTTTTTGTTTAAAACATAGGGTAATGTTTTTTTTTTTTTTTTTGGTTTTTTAAAAACTAAAAAATGTAAAACCATAAAAACATTTTTCAAACATTTAAACAAAGTAGCCAGGACCAAGGGCACTAATCATCCTCCTCTTCTTCATCTGTTGGCCCCAACGTCGCCTGTATGGCCAGCAGCTCGGCCACCAACTCCTTGATTCTTTTTTTTTTTTCGGCCACGGTCTTTGGGATAATCCCTGTAAGCAATAGAGAAAGAAACATAAATAGGAGTACCAGACCGGTTTGTATGCTGGAAATCGATTTGGGGTTAATCAAATAAATGTAAATGCATGACATATGTCATTCTTCCAAGGGATAAAGTTAATGCATTTCCCACAGGTAACTATTTAAACTCCTTAAACCGGACCTTCAACATTATTTAATGAAAACCAATAACTATTCCCAAATGATTCTGCACCAGATCAAAGTACATTTTGGAGGTTTGTTGATTACAGCGCCGCCATCTGGACTCTGAAGCATAAAACTTAATGAGGAGTGGAGAGTTGGCTAAAGTACAGGGGAGTAGGTTACAGTGGTGCGTTGGGAAGCCAGAGCATAGCTGGGTTGAGGGAAAGGTCATCACTCCCACAATGCATTGCAGCACCTTACTTTTTATAATCTGTATCCCATGCTGCCTGTAAATATTGCGCATTCAATATTCCGCCATATTGGAGGTTTACAGGCTCCTAACATGCATTAGATGGCTGAAGGCTGTTTTTCCATGTTTCTAATCTGTAGGTACAGTGTGTTGGCTAATTATTAGCTATGTTCTTAATACAAGTTAGGGTCCGCTTTAAGCTAACGAAGTGGCCACATGAAAGTGTTAACTACACATTGGCTACGCCTTTAGTTATGTGTGTGTTATTAGCTAACAAAACATTAGTATGAATAATGTCATGGAGACTTACGGAGTTGGTGGCCGACAGATGGCTGGTTGGGGCCAACAGGCTGCCCTTGGTCCTGGCTATGCTGTGAAGAAGTCCCTGGAGAAACATGTGACATTTGGTTAGTACTTGTATAGAGTCACTATTCCCAACATATCTGGCTCCCAGTCTGGCTGACATCACTCACCTTCGCCAGGATCAACTTCCAGCATCTCTGCTGCCTCCTCCTCCACTATCTCACCCGCACCAGAAGCTTCTACAAATACATAATAAAGGATAACTTAGTTTTTGGCCTGCCATGTATATCTTTGTGCCTATACATGAAGAGTGACATACCAGAGCCTTCCCCATGCCTGGCCAGGTATGACTCCACGCCCACGCGGTTGTGCCCCTCCTCTGTGGTAAGGTCCAGGGGCTGGTCTGAGGAGGCCACAGAGGAGGGGTAGGTCCGTCGCCCGGGAGATCCACCACCTTCACTCACAGATGCAGACTCATGCAGCACTGGTCGGCCTGTACGCCTCCGGGTGCGGCGAATTCTGAAATCCATTTCCAACACTACCAAAGAAAAGTCATTATAAATAAAGGCATAACTTATACATTTGGAACATATACCATGCAATTGCTTTGTACTTACTTGGGAAATGGATTCCAAAAAACCTCCGCACCCGGGGCATGTGCAGACGTTTCAGGTCCGACCAATGCTGCATTATCTGGGTGTGAGTGAAGGTGGTGCTAGTCACACGGTGTATTTCCGCGATGATCTCCCGGGCGATGTCCCTTTTTTCGCACACATTGGGCGCGAAGTCATACCGGCGCTGAAGCATGATCTGAAAAACATAATGGACACAGAGCTTTTACTTTTACACACAGACCCATATGTGTTGCATCACAAGTTGAGAATTTCATGTCATTAACACACACATTTAGAGTGGCTGCCATTTTTGGGGAGTGCCTTAAAGCGGACGTTGACTGTGAATGAGAGTCTGGTCTTATGTTATATGTATCACACACCCCATGTACATACAGATAATAGCCAACATCAAAAATCAGGCCACCTGCATCTATGGCATGTTAGGATGGTTTAAACATCCAAGATGTAGGCTTATGCTTAGGCTTTTGGACCACGTGTGTGGCTTCCCGTTGTGTTTTTATGGCTTAGGAAAACAGTGTTCCTCAAACATCCGCATCAAGGTCCGAGACACGCCAGGTTTGACAGCTAGCCCCGCTACTCCACAGGTTAATTAACTGTTGCTAAGCCTGACCAATTTCCCTAATTAGGACATCAGCATAGACAGGTGAAAACGTGGCCAGGCTCGGCCCTTGAGGATGAAGTGTGAGGAGCCAGTTATTAAACATTAAGAGACCCCAAACTAGTTCCAAACGCATCATTTACATTTAGGCCATCATTGACTATTACATTAAAATGCAGAGGCAGGCACTTACCAGCATGAGGATCTCTTCCTGTTGATGGGTGAAGATAGTGGGCGCCATCTTTATGCTTCTTCAAGGCAGCAGATAAGTGAAACCCCAGCGGTTTCCTGGTTCCGCTCGAACGTACGTCCATACGAGCGCGTAGTCGTGCGCATAGGCGTCACACGCTGGGCTCATTATTTAAAGGTCCCTGCACCCAAAGCTCATTCTCTTTGAGCATTTGTGGAAGATGGCACCTAAAAAGGCAATCTCCAAACGACCCCAGCAAAGCCAGACCTCGGAGGGCCCAACCACCAGGTCCCAGCAAGGTAGGAAAAAGCTGCGATCCCAGACTACTACCTCTGCCCCACCAAGGGACACTGGACCCTCTGGAAGCCAAAAAAGGGGCCCCAAGGCACGTGCCCCTGCCGCAAAAAAGCAGGCAACAGCAGCACCCACCACCTCTGCCCCCAGAAGAGGCCGCCCAAGGGAGCCCACACCGCCCATGGGTTCAAGTAGGGCAGTTCGGCAACCCAGGCCCCGCAGCAGGGCCCGAACCCCATCCAGGGCCCGAACCCCATCCAGGGCCAGAAGCCCAGCCAGGGCCCGAACCCCATCCAGGGCCAGAAGCACAGCCAGGGCCCGAACCCCATCCAGGGCCAGAAGCCCAGCCAGGGCCCAAACCCCATCCAGGGCCAGAAGCCCAGCCAGGGCCCGAACCCCATCCAGGGCCAGAAGCCCATACAGGGCCCGAAGACCATCCAGGGCCCGAACCCCATCCAGGCCCAGAAGACCATCCAGGGCCCGAACCCCATCCAGGGCCAGAAGCCCAGCCAGGGCCCGAACCCCATCCAGGGCCAGAAGCCCATACAGGGCCAGAAGCCCAGCCAGGGCCCGAACCCCATCCAGGGCCAGAAGCCCATACAGGGCCCGAAGACCATCCAGGGCCCGAACCCCATCCAGGGCCAGAAGCCCATACAGGGCCCGAACCCCATCCAGGGCCCGAAGACCATCCAGGGCCAGAAGCCCATACAGGGCCCGAACCCCATCCAGGGCCCGAAGACCATCCAGGGCCCGAACCCCATCCAGGGCCCGAACCCCATCCAGGGCCAGAAGCCCCTACAGGCCCCGCAGCAGGGCCAGAAGCCCACGACCTGCCACCAGCCGGGAACAGAGCCCCTGACCTGGCACCAGCCGGGAACATAGCCCCCCAAGAGGGCCCAGAATGTCCACCATGACCACATCTACACCTGGAAGTTCGGTGGCCAGCCACGCAAGAACACCCAGTCCCTTGGCCAGTCCAGTCATTGGGAAGCCAACAATCCGTCCATTCCCCTACCCAGCCCCAGGCCATAATGTCACCACATGTGTCTGCACACATGGAGGAGCAGCCAAGCCAACCATCTGGCCGCACATTGCGCCGCGGCCAGTTGAGTGGGAGATTCTCCCATGATCAAAATATGGCATTGGCTAGTGGCCTTACATTATACTATGACGAGCTCTATGGGAGCAAATCAAAACACACCACAAAGCAGCGCAAGATGGAATTGTTTGAAACCATCCTACGACAAGTAAATGCAGCGGGGGAAGAGAGGAAAGATGTGTCCCAAAATCAGAAGAAAATCTCGGATCTGAAATATGCTGTACGTCAAAAAGAAATTAAAAGGCATAATTACAGGTAAATAAATGATGTCTCCAAATATAAGGTTTAGGATGTACTGTATGCACCTTTTCTGAGTACCAAACGATTTTCTCTTTTCAGCCTGAAAACTGGAGGTGGCTTTCCTACAAAATTGGAGTTTACCCCTGCTGAGGAGATTGTGCTGGGACTTCTCCATCCGGTCGCGGTCGGTGGACATGCTGGTCTAAGGGACACAGACTCACCGACCCGTACCCACGGTGAGTACTCTTAAATCTGCATGTTTGCCTGTTTGCTAAATAATCTAAAGTTCACTAGTAACAAGATGACGGGATGGCCCTATGGTTTGCCTTGCTTGGCCTCGCACTACTGTGCCTGTTTGTGTCCTCTTTTGGTCCCTGTGAATCACACATTTAGGACCACATCCATTATGGCAAAGATCAAATTTCCAATTGTATTGGTCAAGTAATGAAGTTTATCATGAAAAGTGATATATTTTGAATCAATCACAAAACACACATCATTATGGATGGGTTGGCTATTTGTTGTGTGAGTTGTGTTTGAGTTAACAATTTAATTACCCACCCCCAAACATATCTGACCTAGAGCAGCGAGACTCAACTGGCGGGCCGGGGTCCCAATGCGGACCTTGGCACCAGATTCCAGGACCCCTGCCCAGACAGCCCTGCACTCAGTTACTTCTGTGTTGACGTGCTCAGAGCTGCCCCCTTGATCGGCGATGTAGTGGTTGTTCTCCTGCCCAATGTCATGGCTCCCTGAAACATAGCATTGCAATATGAAGTACTGCACAGGAAGTGGCATTGCAAGGTACACAGTAACTTGGTACATCTTTCTCTTGCCACAATCGTGTCCCGCTGCCCCAGCTCTGCCCCATCTGCCACAGTCCCCCCATGCCCCCCCCCCACATAAGCCCCATACATTTGTAACAGATTTGCTCCATCCATCCCATCACCATCAATTCGTGAACTCCCCCCTTTAGCCATCCAATCCCTGTCCCCTCAGCTCTGCCCCATCCAGCCCAGCAAGGGCAAGCAGCC
This sequence comes from Gastrophryne carolinensis, assembly GCA_027917425.1. NCBI lineage: Eukaryota > Metazoa > Chordata > Amphibia > Anura > Microhylidae > Gastrophryne > Gastrophryne carolinensis. The sequence goes on from CM051234.1 coordinate 271,718,172, forward strand.
TTTATTAGTTTGCACTTTGAAATCTCAAGCCCCTCCACCAGTGTGTTTATTTCTAACTAGACACCCCCTGCGTCAGCCCCATGGCCAGACATTCACCTCTCACCACATACCTTTAAATGGATCTTTACAAGAAGTGTTTGAGTACCCCGGACCTAGCGAATGGTAGTCTTAATCCAAAAATTTGCGTTGCAAGTTGTATGCTGACTGGGTACACTTCCTGACTTAGAACTGAGGTCAGTTAGCAGTTTTCGCGAGGCATTGCACCTATCTAAAATTGCGTGTCTTTTAACAAATGTCCCCATTGCTGTAGAGTTGCTTAATATTACAAATAGTGGTTTATTTGATTACCTATAAAAAAAATGGTTATGTGTGTGTTTACCTTGTTTGTTTTTCTCTTCTTCAGCCCAGCATGATCCCTCAGCAAGGGTAAACTCACCCCCCAGTTTGCTTATGCCTACCAGGTCCGTACAGCATAGGAGCCCAGATCCGAGATTTCCGGTAAGTTAATTTAGTACCATAAATACTACCAAGTGCTTAAGCATGTGTTAAACTGTGGGAATCCCAAATTTGGACGCCAACTTACACTTTTTTTTTTATATGTCCCTACAGACCCGCACACTCATGGAAGAGATCCAGGAAATGGAGGAAGATGATGTCTCCATGCAGGGCACGTCGGATGACCTCCCCCTGGGTCCCAATTTGGAACTGCTCCATAATGTTTCTCTGGCCAATCCTCAGCAGCAGAGTGAATCTCCATCCATTGTGCATGCACATGGGGAGACTGACACAACAGTCCCCAGTGTTCACTCTGCTGCTGAGGATTTGCAAAGCAGGCCTGTTGCTGTTGAGGGGACGACACCACGCGGCAGGGCACGCCCAAGAGCCAGGGTAATTGTGCGGCGGACTCCATTACGCCGCCCCACAATTTCCCAGGGGAGGCAGAGTGCCCTGCTTCAATTATGGACCCAAGAAAGGGACTCTTATGAGGCACAGCTCGCTACAGAGCGTGAGGAAAGGCATGCCGACATGGTGAACATCAATACCAGCTTACAGGGCATCCTCGCGGAGTTGCGTACCCTCAACAGCAACGTGGTAACTGCAAGTAATGGCATCCAGTCAGCCATGGCTGAGATGACCAATATGCAGAGAAACATTGTGGAGCAGTTTCAAATTCACAATGCTGCCATGGCCCAGGCTAGGTCCCATTCACATGGACCTCCACCTGGACCTCCACCTGGGTATTATGGGCAGCCACCCTATTAAGCCATGGTTGTGTGGGACATCTTTTCTCTTAACCCCCACTGTATTTACTTGTCCTTTGAGGTTTCAAACAATCCATTTTGTGTTGCTCATGCAGGTTGTGTTTTGTATTTGCTCCCATATAGCTCCTTAGAGTAATGATTAAGGCCACTAGCCAATGCCATAGGTCTATGTGGAGTGTATCTGGCCACTTATGGCTTTAAATATGTATTTGGTTGGTGCTCCTCCTGTTTGCAGACATGTTTGTGTGACATTATGGCCATGCCCAAATATCCCTGGGCACAGGCAATATTAATGACTGGACTAGGCTGGCCTTTGGACTGGGTGTCCTTGTTTGGTTGTGCCACTCACTTCCAGGTGTAGATGTGCTCGATGTTTTTTTTGTTATCTCATCCATTTGTAACCACAGATGTATGTGGAATGTTTTCTGTTAAGCACAATAATTTTAACTTTCCTAAGTAAAAAAATATTCTCACTTACAATACTTGTGGCGTTTTTAGTGGGAACACATTTTAAACAGCTTGGGCTAAACCAGATAATTTTGGTTTTAAGAGGTGTAACAATGCAAATATCAAGCTAAGGAAACTACATGAAATACATTAGGCAACAATTAAGGTAAAAATGTTTTACTTTGAGGTAATGCCACATTACGGCAAAACAACATATTTAACAAAAAGGCTAACACAGACACACAGAATGTTGATACACGAAATAAAATTAACTAAAATGCTGCAATATCAAGTTTGCTCTAACTGATTGGGCAGACTCACTGGGTGGCCCAACAAAATTCTCTCCATCATCCTCTAGGGCTGTAGAGGGCAGGCTATCCACATAACGTGGGACACGTTCGAGTATAGCAAAATTGTGCAAAACAGCACATGCCATGATTATGTCGATCACTTTTTTGGGATCATATTGCAGGGCGCCCCCAGTATGGTCCAAGCAACGAAAACGGGTCTTCAACAGCCCAAAGGCCCTCTCCACAACAGCCCTGGTCTTGCGGTGCGCACGGTTGTACGCTTCCTGAGAGGCATCCTGGGGCCGCAGCACAGGCGTCATGAGCCAGGGTAGAAGTGGGTACCCGGAATCACCTTAAACAGACAATTAAATGTAATAAAAATTAAAAAGGCAACACAACAAACACAAAGAATTTTACATATATCATAATGATGTAAGGTAAAGGGCCAAAAAAAACACCCAGGGCACATTAGCTAAATAACTATTGCCACTAATGTAGTACATAATTAAAAATGGCACTTCAATATACCAATTAATTAACAAACATCTGCACGGCCAAGGGTAGTTTGAATTTAAATATATTTTTAGTTTTCTGACATGTTACAATTAGGATGCTGCTGAGGGGCTATCAACATTTATATGAAAACTACAATGTATGCAGTTTAAGTCCACTTTGACATTTAAAGACCAATACTACAAAAGGAGCAAAAGCTCACAGATCCTTGGGTATAAACTCCCAACCAATATATTTAGGGACATGGAACTTACAGACATCCTAACTAAAGGGAAAACATTCTGAAGGACAAAGCGAGGCAAGCATTTTGGTTTGGAGTTCATAATATATGACCCAACAAAAAGGCAGTTTCTGGCTTATGTAAAGAATTCAAATACAAAAATATCAACAAATACAAGATTAATCCCACATTTAATAGCACACAAATAGGACACACTTACCAAGCAGCCATGCACCCGAAAATTCACCTGCCTCAAATCTCCTAAACATCCCAGATCGCCTGAGGATATACGAGTCGTGCGACGATCCTGGGTAGCCGGCAAGGACACTCATAAAACGCATGTCCGGACCAACCACGGCCTGGACATTAAGGGAGTGTCCCATTTTTCGATTCCTTAAGGCAAAAACATACAAAAAGGGTAATTGATATTTGTAAAAATGAAAAAAAAAAAAAAAAACATGTCTGCACTCTATTGGGAAATACTAATGAAAAGCCTAGATAAAGCAGCTACACAAATGAGGGATAAAAAAATATGCTGCCGCAAAGGAAAACAGGTTACATGACACGTTGGGCAACATAATAACCAATCTCAATACCTATATATATACTCGTCGGCAGCCCTAGGTACGAGTGCCACATGTGTGCAGTCAATAGCACCAATAACGTTGGGCATGTCGGCCACATTATAAAAACCAAGCTTAATGGCGTTTCTGGCTGCCATATCATCCGGAAAATAAATATATTTTGGAGTTATGGCAGCCATGCCTTCCAAAAATTTAGATAGTGCGCGGCTCAGCGTAGGCTGTGACATCCCCACGGAGAGGGCACCCAGCCTCTGGAACGAGCCGTTCGCCAAAAATTGCAGGCAGCCAAGCATCTTGGTCATACCTGAAATTGCATGCCCCTTCCTTGTGGTGCGGGCTAACCATGGCCGCAGCTCACTATATAATTTATGGAGGGAAGCGCGATTAAGCCTGGTCAGCTCGAACAGCTCAACATCATTCATGCTATCGATGTTCATGCGACGACGCAGGGGCAATCTGCTCTCAGACATCTGGATCAACTCAATGCCAAAAAGCATAAGCCCTTGATGTGCCACAAACTCGCTCCTCTCCATCCTACTCCCGAGGCCAAATAGCTGCCGGCAAACATTTCGTAAAGCAGCTCTTTAATGGGCTTCCAAACAATTAGCAATCACCTCTCTGAATTGGTCGCAAGCCCATGTGAAGGACGTAAAAAATAGGATCTGACGCAAATAATACGATTTGGACGGGAAAAACACACGAACTAACGCAAAATATACGATTCCCGTACGAAATGCGTATGTTCATATACGTCTATGCGCGAACGATCGTGCGAATACGAAATGGGCAAAAAAACAAGAAAAAATGACAAACACCCACCCAAACTTACGATTCTCGATACGAAATCAATTAACTTTTGCTCTTTGAATCGAGGGGATACTGTATAGCAGAAACACATACCTATACCTGTCCTATGAGATATACTGTATAGCAGAAACACATACCCGTATCTGTCCTAAGAGATATACTGTATAGCAGAAACACATACCTGTATCTGTCCTATGAGATATACTGTATAGCAGAAACACATACCTGTATCTATCCTAAGAGATATACTGTATAGCAGAAACACATACCTATACCTGTCCTATGAGATATACTGTATAGCAGAAACACATACCCGTATCTGTCCTAAGAGATATACTGTATAGCAGAAACACATACCTGTATCTGTCCTATGAGATATACTGTATAGCAGAAACACATACCTGTATCTATCCTAAGAGATATACTGTATAGCAGAAACACATACCTGTATCTGTCCTAAGAGATATACCCCTTGATTCAAAGAGCAAAAGTTAATTGATTTCGGATCGAGAATCGTAAGTTTGGGTGGGTGTTAGTCATTTTTTCCTGTTTTTTTGGCCATTTCCGACTCGCACGAGCCTACGTTCGAATGCGTATATGCTCTTACGATCATCGCAAGTTCGTTCCTAAATTTTAGGATCAAAACGTAAAACTTAGGATCAAATCCTAAAACTTAGGATCAAAACGTAAAACTTAGGATAATCGAATGTGTTTAGGTGTGATTCAGAGAGCAGTTTTCAAACCTCTAAATACGTTTTAAAAGAAAGCCACTGCCGACACCTTTTAGCAGTCGGATTGCTGTTCTTGAACAGGTTTTTTGGCTATGTGGAGGAGTCTGCGCGTCTTGAGCTCCAATGAACTGCATGTATCAGCATGGCCGAGGCCATAAATTGTATGGCAATGCATACCTGATTCAATACATTTCATGTTTGCCTTAAAAAAGCATTTTAATGTGGACCTTAATTAGTCCTTTGCATGTAAACCTTTATTTTGCAATCTATTTGCGTTAATTAAAGAAACTTATGTCCTTTGGTATTTATTTTTAAATTGATGTACTCGAATAATATTTTTAGATTGCATTTATTGGTGTAGTTGTTTACCTTTGCTTTGTTTAATTATTTAAGCACATCTTTGGTCAGATGCATCACACTTACTGAGGAGAGGAGAGCGGGATAAAGTGCAGGATGTGGGTTACTGCTGTATTTTGCACAGACACAGCAGAGCTGGGGGCACGGAAAGGTCAGAAATCAAAGAATGCAGAGCAACACAGTCACAAGGCACTTTCTGTTTGCAGGCTGCCCGATAATACCTGAGCCGCCATCTTGGCTGTTTCTAGACTCATAACATGCAGAAGTTGCTGGGTGTTTTTTTATATTTGAGAGCAATCTGTATGTAGAGGGTGTGGGTAACCACACACAAAATTTAAAGTTGTACCATTTGAAGCCAAAATATTAAAATTAAATCCACAAGTAAAAAATGCAAGTTAACTAAAAATTAAACAAAGTAAGATTTACTTATGCAAATGCATTCATTAATGGTTGGTTACTACAAAATGAATGAAATAAAGAAAAATAAAAGACCAAATATTTAGAATGCACTTTAATGAGGTAAGTTTGTAGTGCGCAGCCGCAAGATCAGAAGGATTTACGTCCAGACAAAAAAGGAAAAAGGGCAAAACCAATGTTGCAACCTGAGAAATGAAACGGAAAATTCAGGATGGAAACTGACATAGGTCTGATTCCCGAACTGCCATACGAACGGACGTACATTTTAGGATAGAAACGTATTTGCTTATAGAATCACTCGCAAGTTCATACGAACGCACGAGCGTACGGGAAAAATAGGATGATCGGCACCAAAATCCAAGCTGTTACATGTTTCTTTGAATCGACCCTATACTGTATAGCAGAAACACATACCTATATCTGTCCTATGAGATATACTGTATAGCAGAAACACATACTTGTATCTGTCCTAAGAGATATACTGTATAGCAGAAACACATACCTGTATCTGTCCTAAGAGATATACTGTATAGCAGAAACACATACCTGTATCTGTCCTAAGAGATATACTGTATAGCAGAAACACATACCTGTATCTGTCCTAAGAGATATACTGTATAGCAGAAACACATAACTATATCTGTCCTATGAGATATACTGTATAGCAGAAACACATACCTATATCTGTCCTATGAGATATACTGTATAGCAGAAACACATACCTGTATCTGTCCTAAGAGATATACTGTATAGCAGAAACACATACCTGTACCTGTCCTAAGAGATATACTGTATAGCAGAAACACATACCTGTACCTGTCCTAAGAGATATGCTGTATAGCAGAAACACATACCTGTATCTGTCCTAAGAGATATGCTGTATAGCAGAAACACATACCTGTATCTGTCCTAAGAGATATACTGTATAGCAGAAACACATACCTGTATCTGTCCTAAGAGATATACTGTATAGCAGAAACACATACCTGTATCTGTCCTAAGAGATATACTGTATAGCAGAAACACATACCTGTATCTGTCCTAAGAGATATACTGTATAGCAGAAACACATACCTGTATCTGTCCTATGAGATATACTGTATAGCAGAAACACATACCTGTATCTGTCCTAAGAGATATGCTGTATAGCAGAAACACATACCTGTATCTGTCCTAAGAGATATACTGTATAGCAGAAACACATACCTGTATCTGTCCTAAGAGATATACTGTATAGCAGAAACACATACCTGTATCTGTCCTAAGAGATATACTGTATAGCAGAAACACATACCTGTATCTGTCCTAAGAGATATACTGTATAGCAGAAACACATACCTATATCTGTCCTATGAGATATACTGTATAGCAGAAACACATACCTGTATCTGTCCTAAGAGATATACTGTATAGCAGAAACACATACCTGTATCTGTCCTATGAGATATACTGTATAGCAGAAACACATACCTGTATCTGTCCTATGAGATATACTGTATAGCAGAAACACATACCTGTATCTGTCCTAAGAGATATGCTGTATAGCAGAAACACATACCTGTATCTGTCCTAAGAGATATACTGTATAGCAGAAACACATACCTGTATCTGTCCTAAGAGATATACTGTATAGCAGAAACACATACCTGTATCTGTCCTAAGAGATATACTGTATAGCAGAAACACATACCTGTATCTGTCCTAAGAGATATACTGTATAGCAGAAAACACATACCTGTATCTGTCCTAAGAGATATACTGTATAGCAGAAACACATACCTGTATCTGTCCTATGAGATATACTGTATAGCAGAAACACATACCTGTATCTGTCCTATGAGATATACTGTATAGCAGAAACACATACCTGTATCTGTCCTAAGAGATATGCTGTATAGCAGAAACACATACCTGTATCTGTCCTAAGAGATATACTGTATAGCAGAAACACATACCTGTATCTGTCCTAAGAGATATACTGTATAGCAGAAACACATACCTGTATCTGTCCTAAGAGATATACTGTATAGCAGAAACACATACCTGTATCTGTCCTAAGAGATATACTGTATGGCAGAAACACATACCTGTATCTGTCCTAAGAGATATACTGTATAGCAGAAACACATACCTGTATCTGTCCTAAGAGATATACTGTATAGCAGAAACACATACCTGTATCTGTCCTAAGAGATATACTGTATAGCAGAAAACACATACCTGTATCTGTCCTAAGAGATATACTGTATAGCAGAAACACATACCTGTATCTGTCCTATGAGATATACTGTATAGCAGAAACACATACCTGTATCTGTCCTAAGAGATATGCTGTATAGCAGAAACACATACCTGTATCTGTCCTAAGAGATATACTGTATAGCAGAAACACATACCTGTATCTGTCCTAAGAGATATGCTGTATAGCAGAAACACATACCTGTATCTGTCCTAAGAGATATACTGTATAGCAGAAACACATACCTGTATCTGTCCTAAGAGATATACTGTATAGCAGAAACACATACCTGTATCTGTCCTAAGAGATATACTGTATAGCAGAAACACATACCTGTATCTGTCCTAAGAGATATACTGTATAGCAGAAACACATACCTATATCTGTCCTATGAGATATACTGTATAGCAGAAACACATACCTGTATCTGTCCTATGAGATATACTGTATAGCAGAAACACATACCTATATCTGTCCTATGAGATATACTGTATAGCAGAAACACATACCTGTATCTGTCCTAAGAGATATACTGTATAGCAGAAACACATACCTGTATCTGTCCTATGAGATATACTGTATAGCAGAAACACATACCTGTATCTGTCTGAAGAAATATACTGTATAGCAGAAACACATACCTGTATCTGTCCTAAGAGATATACTGTATAGCAGAAACACATACCTGTATCTGTCCTAAGAGATATACTGTATAGCAGAAACACATACCTGTATCTGTCCTAAGAGATATACTGTATAGCAGAAACACATACCTATATCTGTCCTAAGAGATATACTGTATAGCAGAAACACATACCTGTATCTGTCCTAAGAAATATACTGTATAGCAGAAACACATACCTATATCTGTCCTATGAGATATACTGTATAGCAGAAACACATACCTGTATCTGTCCTAAGAGATATACTTTATATCAAAAACACATACCTATAGCTATCCTAAGAGATATACTGTATAGCAGAAACACATACCTATAGCTATCCTAAGAGATATACTGTATAGCAGAAACACATACCTGTATCTGTCCTAAGAGATATACTTTATATCAAAAACACATACCTATAGCTATCCTAAGAGATATACTGTATAGCAGAAACACATACCTATAGCTATCCTAAGAGATATACTGTATATCAGAAATACACATCTATACCTATCCTATGAGATACACTTAAAGGAGCACTATCACGAAATTGTGTAATGTTAAAAATCTATATAAAAACATGGGTTAATGAGTCACTTACCCGAACTAAATAAAACTCCCACCAAACTTGTAGTGTATTGTCACATGGTAGAAACAAAATCCAGGGTTAACAGTTTTAGTCTATGAGGGATGACAGAGGCTGTCGCCCCATCTGTCCTTTTCCTTCCATTAAAATAAAAGAAACAAGCCTGGCTTGATATTTTTTGATGTTGTGTGTATAAGTGACCTTTCCTCCCGCCATCCTGCATATTTATATGTATTTTTATCATTGCTCCATTTTTTCGCGATAGTGCTCCTTTAATATCAGAAACACATACCTATACCTATCCTAAGAAATATAGACCAGAAACACATAACTATACCTATCCTAAGAAATATAGACCAGAAACACATACCTATACCTATCCTAAGAAATATAGACCAGAAACACATAACTATACCTATCCTAAGAAATATAGACCAGAAACACATAGCTATACCTATCCTAAGAAATATAGACCAGAAACACATAGCTATACCTATCCTAAGAAATAAAGACCAGAAACACATACCTATACCTATCCTAAGAAATATAGACCAGAAACCCATAGCTATACCTATCCTATAAGATATATTTTATAGCAGAAAAACATAGCTATACCTATACTAAGAAATATAGACCAGAAACACATAGCTATACCTATCCTAAGAAATATAGACCAGAACACATAACTATACCTATCCTAAGAAATATAGACCAGAAACACATAGCTATACCTATCCTAAGAAATATAGACCAGAAACACATAGCTATACCTATCCTAAGATGTATAGACCAGAAACACATAGCTATACCTATCCTAAGAAATATAGACCAGAAACACATAGCTATACCTATCCTAAGAAATATAGACCAGAAACACATAGCTATACATATCCTAAGAAATATAGACCAGAAACACATAGCTATACCTATCCTAAGAAATATAGACCAGAAACACATAGCTATACCTATCCTAAGAAATATAGACCAGAATCACATAACTATACCTATCCTAAGAAATATAGACCAGAAACACATAGCTATACCTATCCTAAGAAATATAGACCAGAACACATAACTATACCTATCCTAAGAAGTATAGACCAGAAACACATAGCTATACCTATCCTAAGAAATATAGACCAGAAACACATAGCTATACCTATCCTAAGAAATATAGACCAGAAACACATAGCTATACCTATCCTAAGAAATATAGACCGGAAACACATAACTATACCTATCCTAAGAAATATAGACCAGAAACACATAGCTATACCTATTCTAAGAAATATAGACCAGAAACACATAGCTATACCTATCCTAAGAAATATAGACCAGAAACACATAGCTATACCTATCCTAAGAAATATAGACCAGAAACACATAGCTATACCTATCCTAAGAAATATAGACCAGAAACACATAGCTATACCTATCCTAAGAAATATAGACCAGAAACACATAGCTATACCTATCCTAAGAAATATAGACCAGAAACACATACCTATACATATCTTAAGAAATATAGACCAGAAACACATAGCTATACCTATCCTAAGAAATATAGACCAGAAACACATAGCTATACCTATCCTAAGAAATATAGACCAGAAACACATAGCTATACCTATCCTAAGAAATATAGACCAGAAACACATACCTATACCTATCCTAAGAAATATAGACCAGAAACACATAGCTATACCTATCCTAAGAAATATAGACCAGAAACACATAACTATACCTATCCTAAGAAATATAGACCAGAAACACATAGCTATACCTATCCTAAGAAATATAGACCAGAAACACATAGCTATACCTATCCTAAGATGTATAGACCAGAAACACATAGCTATACCTATCCTAAGATGTATAGACCAGAAACACATAGCTATACCTATCCTAAGAAATATAGACCAGAAACACATAGCTATACCTATCCTAAGAAATATAGACCAGAAACACATAGCTATACCTATCCTAAGAAATATAGACCGGAAACACATAACTATACCTATCCTAAGAAATATAGACCAGAAACACATAGCTATACCTATTCTAAGAAATATAGACCAGAAACACATAGCTATACCTATCCTAAGAAATATAGACCAGAAACACATAGCTATACCTATCCTAAGAAATATAGACCAGAAACACATAGCTACACCTATCCTAAGAAATATAGACCAGAAACACATAACTATACCTATCCTAAGAAATATAGACCAGAAACACATAGCTATACCTATCCTAAGAAATATAGACCAGAAACACATAACTACACCTATCCTAAGAAATATAGACCAGAAACACATAGCTATACCTATCCTAAGAAATATAGACCAGAAACACATAACTATACCCATCCTAAGAAATATAGACCAGAAACACATAGCTATACCTATTCTAAGAAATATAGACCAGAAACACATAGCTATACCTATCCTAAGAAATATAGACCAGAAACACATAGCTACACCTATCCTAAGAAATATAGACCAGAAACACATAGCTATACCTATCCTAAGAAATATAGACCAGAAACACATAACTATACCTATCCTAAGAAATATAGACCAGAAACACATAACTATACCTATCCTAAGAAATATAGACCAGAAACACATAGCTATACCTATCCTAAGAAATATAGACCAGAAACACATAACTATACCTATCCAAAGAAATATAGACCAGAAACACATAGCTATACCTATCCTAAGAAATATAGACCAGAACACATAACTATACCTATCCTAAGAAATATAGACCAGAAACACATAGCTATACCTATCCTAAGAAATATAGACCAGAAACACATAGCTATACATATCCTAAGAAATATAGACCAGAAACACATAGCTATACCTATCCTAAGAAATATAGACCAGAAACACATAGCTATACCTATCCTAAGAAATATAGACCAGAAACACATAGCTATACCTATCCTAAGAAATATAGACCAGAACACATAACTATACCTATCCTAAGAAATATAGACCAGAAACACATAGCTATACCTATCCTAAGAAATATAGACCAGAAACACATAGCTATACCTATCCTAAGAAATATAGACCAGAAACACATACCTATACCTATCCTAAGAAATATAGACCAGAAACACATAGCTATACCTATCCTAAGAAATATAGACCAGAAACACATACCTATACATATCTTAAGAAATATAGACCAGAAACACATAGCTATACCTATCCTAAGAAATATAGACCAGAAACACATAGCTATACCTATCCTAAGAAATATAGACCAGAAACACATAGCTATACCTATCCTAAGAAATATAGACCAGAAACACATACCTATACATATCTTAAGAAATATAGACCAGAAACACATAGCTATACCTATCCTAAGAAATATAGACCAGAAACACATAGCTATACCTATCCTAAGAAATATAGACCAGAAACACATAGCTATACCTATCCTAAGAAATATAGACCAGAAACACATACCTATACATATCTTAAGAAATATAGACCAGAAACACATAGCTATACCTATCCTAAGAAATATAGACCAGAAACACATAGCTATACCTATCCTAAGAAATATAGACCAGAAACACATAGCTATACCTATCCTAAGAAATATAGACCAGAAACACATAGCTATACCTATCCTAAGAAATATAGACCAGAAACACATACCTATACATATCTTAAGAAATATAGACCAGAAACACATAGCTATACCTATCCTAAGAAATATAGACCAGAAACACATAGCTATACCTATCCTAAGAAATATAGACCAGAAACACATAGCTATACCTATCCTAAGAAATATAGACCAGAAACACATAGCTATACCTATCCTAAGAAATATAGACCAGAAACACATACCTATACATATCTTAAGAAATATAGACCAGAAACACATAGCTATACCTATCCTAAGAAATATAGACCAGAAACACATAGCTATACCTATCCTAAGAAATATAGACCAGAAACACATAACTATACCTATCCTAAGAAATATAGACCAGAAACACATAGCTACACCTATCCTAAGAAATATAGACCAGAAACACATAGCTATACCTATCCTAAGAAATATAGACCAGAAACACATAACTATACCTATCCTAAGAAATATAGACCAGAAACACATAGCTATACCTATCCTAAGAAATATAGACCAGAAACACATAGCTATACCTATCCTAAGAAATATAGACCAGAAACACATACCTATACATATCTTAAGAAATATAGACCAAAAACACATAGCTATACCTATCCTAAGAAATATATACCAGAAACACATAGCTATACCTATCCTAAGAAATATAGACCAGAAACACATAGCTATACCTATCCTAAGAAATATAGACCAGAAACACATAGCTATACATATCCTAAGAAATATAGACCAGAAACACATAGCTATACCTATCCTAAGAAATATAAACCAGAAACACATAGCTATACCTATCCTAAGAAATATAGACCAGAAACACATAGCTATACCTATCCTAAGAAATATAGACCAGAAACACAAAGCTATACCTATCCTAAGAAATATAGACCAGAAACACATAGCTATACCTATTCTAAGAAATATAGACAAGAAACACATAGCTATACCTATCCTAAGAAATATAGACCAGAAACACATACCTATATATATCTTAAGAAATATAGACCAGAAACATATAGCTATACCTATCCTAAGAAATATAGACCAGAAACACATAGCTATACCTATCCTAAGAAATATAGACCAGAACACATAACTATACCTATCCTAAGAAATATAGACCAGAAACACATAGCTATACCTATCCTAAGAAATATAGACCAGAAACACATAGCTATACCTATCCTAAGAAATATAGACCAGAAACACATAGCTATACCTATCCTAAGAAATATAGACCAGAAACACATAGCTATACATATCCTAAGAAATATAGACCAGAAACACATAGCTATACCTATCCTAAGAAATATAGACCAGAAACACATACCTATACCTATCCTAAGAAATATAGACCAGAAACACATAGCTATACCTAGCCTAAGAAATATAGACCAGAAACACATAGCTATACATATCCTAAGAAATATAGACCAGAAATACATAGCTATACCTATCCTAAGAAATATAGACCAGAAACACATAGCTATACCTATCCTAAGAAATATAGACCAGAAACACATAGCTATACCTATCCTAAGAAATATAGACCAGAACACATAACTATACATATCCTAAGAAATATAGACCAGAAACACATAGCTATACCCATCCTAAGAAATATAGACCGGAAACACATAGCTATACCTATCCTAAGAAATATAGACCAGAAACACATAGCTATACCTATCCTAAGAAATATAGACCAGAAACACATAGCTATAACTATACTAAGAAATATAGACCAGAAACACATAGCTATACCTATCCTAAGAAATATAGACCAGAAACACATAGCTATACCTATCTTAAGAAATATAGACCAGAAACACATAGCTATACCTATCCTAAGAAATATAGACCAGAAACACATAGCTATACCTATCCTAAGAAATATAGACCAGAAACACATAACTATACCTATCCTAAGAAATATAGACCAGAAACACATACCTATACCTATCCTAAGAAATATAGACCAGAAACACATAGCTATACCTATCCTAAGAAATATAGACCAGAAACACATAGCTATACCTATCCTAAGAAATATAGACCAGAAACACATAACTATACCTATCCTAAGAAATATAGACCAGAAACACATAGCTACACCTATCCTAAGAAATATAGACCAGAAACACATAGCTATACCTATCCTAAGAAATATAGACCAGAAACACATAACTATACCTATCCTAAGAAATATAGACCAGAAACACATAGCTATACCTATCCTAAGAAATATAGACCAGAAACACATAGCTATACCTATCCTAAGAAATATAGACCAGAAACACATACCTATACCTATCCTAAGAAATATAGACCAGAAACACATAGCTATACCTATCCTAAGAAATATAGACCAGAAACACATAACTACACCTATCCTAAGAAATATAGACCAGAAACACATAGCTACACCTATCCTAAGAAATATAGACCAGAACACATAACTATACCTATCCTAAGAAATATAGACCAGAAACACATAACTACACCTATCCTAAGAAATATAGACCAGAAACACTTAGCTACACCTATCCTAAGAAATATAGACCAGAAACACATACCTATACCTATCCTAAGAAATATAGACCAGAAACACATACCTATACCTATCCTATAATATATACTGTATAGCAGAAACACATAGCTATACCTAGCCTAAGAGATATTCTGTATACAGGTCCTTCTCAAAAAATTAGCATATAGTGCTAAAGTTCATTATTTTCCATAATGAAATGATAAAAATTAAACTTTCATATATTTGAGACTCATTGCACACCAACTGAAATTTTTCAGGTCTTTTTTTGTTTTAATACTGATGATTTTGCCCTACAGCTCATGGAACCCCCAAAATCCTATCTCAAAAAATTAGCATATTTCATCCGACCAATAAAAGAAAAGTGTTTTTAATTAAAAAAAAAGTCAACCTTCAAATAATTATGTTCAGTTATGCACTCAATACTTGGTGGGGAATCCTTTTGCAGAAATGACTGCTTCAATGCGGCGTGGCATGGAGGCAATCAGCCTGTGGCACTGCTGAGGTGTTATGGAGGCCCATGATGCTTTGATAGCGGCCTTAAGCTCATCCAGAGTGTTGGGTCTTGCGTCTCTCAACTTTCTCTTCACAATATTCCACAGATTCTCTATGGGGTTCAGGTCAGGAGAGTTGGCAGGCCAATTGAGCACAGTAATACCATGGTCAGTAAACCATTTACCAGTGGTTTTGGCACTGTGAGCAGGTGCCAGGTCGTGCTGAAAAATGAAAACTTCATCTCCATAAAGCTTTTCAGCCGATGGAAGCATGAAGTGCTCCAAAATCTCCTGATAGCTAGCTGCATTGACCCTGCCCTTTATAAAACACAGTCGACCAACACCAGCAGCTGACATGGCACCCCAGACCATCACTGACTGTGGGTACTTGACACTGGACTTCAGGCATTTTGGCATTTCCTACTCCCCAGTCTTCCTCCAGACTCTGGCACCTTGATTTCCGAATGACATGCAAAATTTGCTTTCATCAGAAAAAAGTACTTGGGACCACTGAGCAACAGTCCAGTGCTGCTTCTCTGTAGCCCAGGTCAGGCACTTCTGCCGCTGTTTCTGGTTCAAAAGTGGCTTGACCTGGGGAATGCGGCACCTGTAGCCCATTTCCTGCACACGCCTGTGCACGGTGGCTCTGGATGTTTCTACTCCAGACTCAGTCCACTGCTTCCGCAGGTCCCCCAAGGTCTGGAATCGGTCCTTCTGCACAATCTTCCTCAGGGTCCGGTCACCTCTTCTCGTTGTGCAGCGTTTTCTGCCACATTTTTTCCTTCCCACAGACTTCCCATTGAGGTGCCTTGATACAGCACTCTGGGAACAGCCTATTTGTTCAGAAATTTCTTTCTGGGTCTTACCCTCTTGCTTGAGGGTGTCAATGATGGCCTTCTGGACAGCAGTCAGGTCAGCAGTCTTACCCATGATGGCGGTTTGGAGTAATGAACCAGGCTGGGCTTTTTTAAAAGCCTCAGGAATCTTTTGCAGGTGTTTAGAGTTAATTAGTTGATTCAGATGATTAGGTTAATAGCTCGTTTAGAGAACCTTTTCATGATATGCTAATTTTTTGAGATAGGATTTTGGGGTTTTCATGAGCTGTATGGCAAAATCATCAGTATTAAAACAAAAAAAGACCTGAAAAATTTCAGTTGGTGTGCAACGAATCTCAAATATATGAAAGTTTAATTTTTATAATTTCATTATGGAAAATAATGAACTTTAGCACAATATGCTAATTTTTTGAGAAGGACCTGTATCAGAAACACATAGCTATACCTATCCTAAGAAATATTGACTAGAAACAAATACCTATACCTATCCTAAGAAATATACACATTAATGCAAGCTCAGAGAAGGCTAAGCGGCTATTACAGGAAGAGCAACCATAAATCACCTGCAGCTGCCTGTATGGTGGGACTGGGTGGTGCTAAGACAAAGAGAATGTATTGAGGCATACCTGGGGAATTGGGCTTATCTTCACAGTGAGGCCTAGAGGACCCTGACTGTGTAAAACTACTGAATAACTCATTCTTAGATACAAAGTTTGAATCAAAAGATAATACAGGCAATGCCAATAATTAAGAAGTAAGCAGCTCACTTGTCTTATGTGCCTAACTAATGTTTGCACATTGACTATTATGATGAGAGTTATTTGTCAGATAATATGAGCATCTGAGGATACTGAGGATACTATTGATGTATTCTTTATCACATATATTTTGGTGTATGACACAGCTTTATTATGTTTTTCATTAGGCATGCATAAACAGATAGTAAAGCCACACACAATATGACTCTCAAAGGACAATTTTATTTTTCTATGTGACTTATTTGTGTGTCTACTTTTAAAGAAACATCTGTACAGTAAACAATGCATTTTTATGCTGACAAAGCTACACACACACACACACACACACACACACACACACACACACACGTCAAATAAGGGTTAAACACAATTGTCTGCTCCCAGTTAAGGGGAGGTAATTCTGAAAAAGCAGATGAAATTATACCTATTTATTTTAGATCTAAATAAATCTTTTATAGTCATTTGTAAAAACTTAGTTTTTTCATTTTTTGATACTTTGGTACAGGCCCTCTCCCATTAGAAGAATAGAAATGCCAGCAAACATAATAGAACTTCCACAGAGAGTGTATACAAAAACCTAGCTTTAAATATTTTTGGGCTTTACATGTAAAAATGAAAACACTGAAAATATGGGCATTCCCTTCACAAAGCCAACCAACCCAGGCACCAGGAATAGAGGTCACGGATCCCCCCCTCCTTCTATCCCAGGCTACTTTTTGTAAGCAGAGAGCAATGGGCTGTTCCCTCACTATACTGTAGATGACAGTAGAAGACCACAAAGGAGATAATAGACGCTGACATCTAAGGTTAGGGCTTCACTCAGGAGGATGAATCAGAGCAAGGTCCGTTGGAGAAAGATACAGCTGGGGAACAACAGGAAATTACAGTGATCGGTTAGAGATGTTTTGGAGGGAAAACCAGAGGTAGCATTGTTTAGCGCTTAGGGGATTTAAGGGAAAACTCTAGTAGCATCCTTTGTCTTTGTTAATGGTTGTGAGAAATAGAGAAGCCAAGAAATTGGAAGAATTCAGGTGGCCTATAGCAAGACCTGCTGTGTCCAATGTTGCTGTCTGAAAGTGACTTGGATTGCAACTGCCTGTGTTTTTGTGCTGCTTCTAAAGCAAATATATAATAAAAATGTAATCAACATTTATAAGCATGTTTGGCGTTGTCCCGTACTTGAAGTGAGAACTGTAAGTACGTTCATGCGACTGAATGTGCCTGTAACAGAATACTTCATAAGTCAGAAGTGGAGTCTTGATTTGTATTTCCTGGTGAGGGGTGTGGAGCAACTCACAATGTTGGACTTATCCATACATTCTTTGGATTTAGCTATATATTTTGTGGATACAATATAAGACATTTCAAGCTATTTTGGAGTGCTGGCTGTTTTTTCTTCTGTATGTCCATATTTGCATCATAATATATAAAGCCACAGCATATACCCTCTGAAAAGTTTTGTGTAAAGCTTTTCCCGACTGTTCTTTGTGGGCCGCCACCTACCGATATTTAATTATTTCAATTACCACCCTGGGGGGTTTCACAGAGTGGGGCAGAAAGGGAGTGACCCTGCCCTGGAGTTTCAGACAGTGGACTCCAGGGTGGCTTTTGGTCCACTTTCAAATGTACCTATACTTCTACCAAATCATCCTAAAAAAGCTGTACACCTGCAGCTTGATAACCAGCAGCATCCTTATAGCCTTATAGAGGAGTAACAATCTGCAGCGTTCTGGGATGCTGGAGAGCCAAGTGAAAATACAGACTATTTTTTAAAGTGAAACCTTAGTGACCAAGTGACCCCCTGCCCTGCCACCCTACCCTGGTGGTGAGGCAGGAAATGGGGATACAAAGAAAAAAAACCTTTATCTTGTCCAGGGGCCCGCACCACACCTCCAGTGTTCTGGACCCTGGGCACCGCCATCTTGAATGAAAAAACAGCTCCGGCTCCGAGAGCGCTCCTGCCTGCCCATTCAAGTGAAGGGGCGACAGCAGTGTGCATGGACCCGGGGGATGGCGCTTTGTGTCAACCGCAGCAGTAGCCGCACACAGACCAGGGGAGCAGCACTGACCTGAGGATAAGATGAGGGTTTTATTCTTAGTATACAGTACGTCCTGCTCCAAATCTAATACTTACACTTGGGATATACTCCGCCAGATGGCGCTGGACTGCAGAGACATCGAAAATAGGCTACTCCCGGCCCCTCAAATACCCAGGGACCTCCCACAAATAACCAGAATTTCTCTGCAGTCTGGCTGCGAAGGACGAGAAATGGCTCTCTACTCGCAGGTGAGCGGGGCTATTAGCCCGTGGCCCTGTAGGACTATTCCCACCCGTTCCAATAGTAATATGCTTCCCAGCCTTGGCTGCGCTGGTCGGGTGAGGGTAGGCAGCACCGCTGTTAGGTGCTTAGGAGCGCTGCTCCACCGCAATCCCCCACCAAAGGGTAGGTGGTTCAGGCTTATGGTGAGCCTCTATGGGATGCCCCTCCCGCACTAGTGCCCCTTGCCCCTGCCCATCGGTGGCT
The DNA here is from genome assembly GCA_027917425.1 of Gastrophryne carolinensis. Taxonomy (NCBI): domain Eukaryota; kingdom Metazoa; phylum Chordata; class Amphibia; order Anura; family Microhylidae; genus Gastrophryne; species Gastrophryne carolinensis. The sequence goes on from CM051234.1 coordinate 271,738,132, forward strand.
CTGTTTAAGTGGCCGCTGTCCTCCCTCATCCTCCTTGTAGCCTTCGGGGGAAAAGGGGGGGGGGGTGTAAATGTGTATGCTATGCATTCTGTGTTTTACACTCTTTTTCCATTCTGTTTAGTTTTGCAGCCGCCGCCGCCGCGCGCTGACTTGGTTCCCACTTGGAGGCGGCATTACCTCAGGCGCTGGTGCGCCGTCATTGGCTGCTTGCACGTTCTGGCTTCGCGCTCTTCAGGGGGGGCGGGCCCGTCAATGGCGCACTCCGCGTCATCGCTGATACCGGCCCGCCCCTCGAGGTATACCGACGCCATCTTTAACCTGCTTGGTTGGCCCATGCGCGAAGGACCCCTACCTACCGCGGTCCGTAAGTGCTCTCGCGGGCGGCTTTATATCTTTCACTTTTGTTACTGTGTGCTTACAGGTCTTGTCTGCTTATGTCTTTCAGGCGGGGCGAACCCTTTTGGCTTCTCCCGGCCCTGTATTAGTATATAACTTGTAGGCCTTGTAAAAATAATACTCCCACTTCCCTAGCGGGTTATTGGGGCATCCGGGGTTGCTATATAGCGTTATTCCCTATCGGCGTATAGCGCCCCTATAATCACCATATGGAGGCATCCCAGGATAATGTGACCGGGATCCCTTCGGGACAAGACCGGCTGTGTGTAGCGTGTGGGCAGCCTCATGCTGACGCTGACAAGGCACGGGTCTGTGTACCCTGTGCTGAGCAGGTGCTTGCATTGCAATCTGGCCTGCCAGTGGCTGCACCTCGTTTCACTTCGCCTACTCCCCCAAGCTTAAATCTCACTCCTGCTGAGTTGCATACTAGTGGGGATTCTCAGCCTGATGTGTCTTCTAGACTGGCTACTGTTGAGCAGTTGATTGCTAAGTCCTTAGCGCGTAAGGCCCCTGCTAAGAAGCGGCACTTGACGCCTAATGTCACTGTTTTCCCTATGGGAACTGAGGAATTTTGGAATCTTTGTGGCTATACCCCGTCTGATGAAGGGGAGCTCTTTTATGATTCAGGCTCATCTGATGAGAGACCAAGGGGTCATGACGATTCTGGCTCTGACCCCTGGGCCCCGGATGAGACTGACAGATTATTGACCCAGATTTTTGAGGTTCTGTCCATCTCTCTCCCTGTTGCGGCTCCCAGACAAAGAGGGGAGCTTTTCCATACAGCAAAATCAAGTTTGGAACTTCCAGAGCAGGACATTTCCATAACCTTGTGCTCAAGGAATGGGAGCGCCCCAGTAAACTTCCTGGCGTTCCAAAAAGTTGGGATAGGAAGTATCCCTTTCCTGCTGAGGTGGTTAAATGTTGGTCACCCCCCCCCCCCGAGGTGGATGCCCCGATCCTAGGGCTATCTAACACCTCTGTCATGCCACTCCACTACCCTGCGGGATGCTGAGGACCGGCGCATTGACCAGCTGGCATCCCACGCCTTTGCATGTGTGGGGATGGCGCTACGCCCGGTCTGTGGCTCTGCCATTACTGCTGTGGCCACTAGAACCCTTATCAGAAATATGCTTGATAGTGCCCCTGTTGATTTGCCCTGTGAGGTGTTTAATGCACTCTCCAATTGTGATGTTTTTGTAAATTTTGTCCTCTCAGCACTGGATGACACCATCAGAATGTGTGCCAGAACTTTTGCCCTCGTGGTGGCTATACGCCGCTTGGTTTGGCTGCGCCAGTGGGCTGCTGACAACGCTGCCAAGAAGGCCCTCACTGGGTTTCCCTTTAAAGGACTGCGCCTGTTTGGGGACCGCCTGGACCTTTTTGCTAAGGGAGGCAGGTTACCCCAGCGCAGGCGGCAATCTCGGCCCTTTCGGGGTCAGGGTTCCTTCTCCTCCCATTACCGTGGTGCCAGACAGGGAAGGGGGGTTTCCTTTCCTGGGGCCCGGGGAGATTTCTGGGGTTGGGGCAGAGGTCGTGGACGTCCTGGCTCCTGGGGTCCCAAAGCTAAATCCTCTCCCAAGCCCCCTCAGGCTTGATGGGGCGCCCTCACACATCCGGGTGGGGGGGCGGCTGCAGCACTTCACTCACGTCTGGAGGCTTCATGTCTCAGACCGGTGGATTCAGGAGTTAGTGTCCTCCGGTTACAAGTTGGCGTTTGCTGACTGTCCCCCTCCAAGATTCATCAGATCCCGGATTCCTCAGAACCCTGTGTCAGCTCAGGAGCTAGTGCAAGCAGTGCAAGGCCTCCTGGAGCTGGGGGTCATCTGCCAGGTCCTCTTAAGAGAAAAAGGCAAGGGCTTTTATTCCAACCTATTCACAGTACCCCAAAAAGATGGTTCAGTCAGGCCCATCCTGGACTTGAAGATCCTCAACAAGTTTGTCAGGGGCAGGCGCTTTCGCATGGAGACTCTGAGCTCTGCCTTCAGTTCCCTGCGCCAAGGGGATTTCATGACTTCTGTGGACATCAAAGATTCTTATCTTCATATTGCTGTGTTCCCAGGGTATCAAAGGTTCCTCAGGTTCGCTCTGATGGATCAACACTACCAATTTGTGGCCTTGCCCTTCGGCCTCACTTCAGCTCCCAGGGTGTTCACCAAGGTGCTGGCTGGCGTGATGTCTCTGCTCAGATGTCAGGGCGTCCGCGTACTTCCCTATCTGGACGACATTCATTTGGATGGGTGATCAACCACCCCAAGTCCTCACTGTCCCCTTCCTTGGTAACTCCATTCCTAGAAATGAATCTGGATACAGTTCAGGCAAGGATCTTCCTTCCTCAACAGAAGGTAGACAGTCTGATTGCACAGGCTCAGTCCCTCCTAGCTTGTCCCCATCCCTTCATCAGGCAGGGGATGCAGCTGGTGGGCCTGATGGTGGCGTGCTTGGAAGCGGTCCCTTATGCTCAGTTCCACTTGAGACCTCTGCAACTTCACCTATTGTCAGTATGGGACAAGGACCCAGCGTCCCTGGACAGGGTCTGTGTGCTCTCCCCCTGGGTCAGGAGGTCCCTCTCGTGGTGGATGGACTCAAGGAACCTGTTGGGGGGCAGATCCTTTCTTGCCCCTTCCTGGGAGCCGGTCACCACGGATGCCAGTCTGTCAGGTTGGGGGGGTTTCTGGAAGTCCCTGCGGTTCCAGGGGAGGTGGGGCCCTCAGGAGGCCCACACACCTATCAATGTCTTGGAACTGCGGACGATCAGGCTAGTTCTGGCTCACTTGACTACTCACCTTCGGGGCCTGCCTGTTCAGGGGCGCTCGGACAACCAGACAGCAGTTGCCTACATCAATCATCAGGGAGGGACCCGGAACAAGGGGGCCCTCCAGGAAGCGTCTCTGATCCTGACTTGGGCGGAGGCCAATGTCCCCTGCATATCAGCTGTGTACATCCCGGGGGTGGAAAATCGCCTGGCGGACTCTCTGAGCAGGGGGACCTCTCGCCAGGGAGAATGGTCCCTATGCAGCAGGGTGTTTCAATCTCTGTGGCACCGTTGGGGCCAACCAGATGTGGATCTGTTTGCGTCCCGCCGCAATCACAAGCTCTCAGCTTTTGTCTCTCTGTCCAGGGATCCTCTGGCCCTGACCTCGGATGCGCTAGCAATGTCATGGCAGGACTTTCAGTTCCTGTATGTCTTCCCTCCAATCCCCCTGCTGGGCAGGGTTCTGCGCAAGATTGCTCTGGAAGGAGTGCCAGCAATTCTGGTGGCCCCCAGGTGGCCAAGAAGAGTGTGGTTCGCAGACGTGGTGCAGCTGGCAGTAGATCAGTACGCTCTGCCCTTGGTGCCAGACCTGCTCACTCAGGGCTCACTACGCCATCCCAATTTACAAACTCTGGCTTTGATGGCTTGGCTGCTGAAACCTCCATCTTGATGGAGAAGGGGCTGTCTTCCTCGGTTGTGGATACTTTGATTAAAGCTAAGAAGAAGTCTTCCTCTTCCATTTATTACAGGGTTTGGCGTGCCTACATTGACTGGTGTGAGTCTAAGTCTCTGCCCTAGCTATTTTCTTCCAGAAGTCCTTTGCTCAGCACCCCCTGATCAGGACTTTTTTCCAGGGGGTCACTCATGTGCGCCCCCCACGTAAGCCTATGGTGCCTGTTTGGGATCTGAACTTGGTTCTGTCAGCCTTGCAGGGTGCTCCCTTTGAACCTGTGCAGGATGCTGCCTTGGCCATTCTTACGCTCAAGGTTGTATTTCTGGTGGCTATCACTTCTGTCAGGCGTGTGTCTGAGTTGGCGGTGCTTTCCATTCAGCCCCCCTACTATGAGAGACACCAGGACAAGGTGGTGTTTCGTTTCAAACCTGACTTTCTGCCTAAGGTAGTGTCTGCCTTTCATTTGAATCAGGATATTGTTCTTCCTTCTTTGTGCCCTAATCCTAGCAATTCTAAGGAGAGGGTTTTGCACTCTTTGGATGTGGTTAGGTCTCTGAAGTACTATCTGGTGGCTACTGCACCTTTCAGGAAAACTGATGCTCTTTTTGTGGTCCCTTCTGGTCCTAGGAAGGGTTTGGCTCCTGCCAAGTCTACTATCAGCAAGTGGATTCGTCAGGCTGTGATTCAGGCCTACTCTGCTAAGGGGAAGAATCCTCCCTTCCGCCTTACTGCTCATTCCACTCGTGCTATTGGTGCCTCTTGGGCTTTTCAGCACCAGGCTTCTGTTGAACAAGTTTGCAAGGCCGCTACTTGGTCTTCTGTTCATACCTTTTCAAAGTTTTACAAGGTTGATGTTAGGGCCTCAGCTGATGCTGCTTTTGGCCGAAAGGTTCTGCAGGCGGCAGTGGTTTAAACTGTCTGCTGCTGATTTTTCTTGGGGATCCCGCCCTACTTTATGGACACTGCTATTGGATGTCCCAAGTGTAAGTATTAGATTTGGAGCAGGACGTACTGTATACTAAGAATAATACAATTCTGTGATTACTCACCTGTAGAATTGGTATTATGAGTATACAGTACGTCCTGCTCCAACCCACCCTTGGTTTGCATTTTCTTGGATCCCCGTATGGTGATTGTTATCATTGTTATAGTTGATAGTTTGGATTGTTTAATTCTCCCGGCTTCTCATTAACTGCTTTTCAATGCTCGGGATTTGTGGGAGGTCCCCGGGTATTTGAGGGGCCGGGAGGAGCCTATTTTCGATGTGAATGCAGTCCAGCGCTATCTGGCGGAGTATATCCCAAGTGTAAGTATTAGATTTGGAGCAGAACGCACTGTATACTCATAATACCAATTCTACAGGTGAGTAATCACAGAATTGTATTTTTTCTTTGTAACCCCCCTGTTCTGCCTCAGCGCCAGGGTAGGGTGGCAGGGCGAGGGGAGGGTCACTTGATCACTGAAGCTTCGCTTTAAAGACATGTAAACCAGTAAGGGGCTTGGAGGTTATGAAGCTGCTGCAGAGGTCTGTGCCACAGCAGAACTAGGCTTCCAATAAAGTATAAGTACGGGCAAGTTACAGTAGATCTATCTTCATGCCTGTAAGTAAGAGACCCCCTCCCCCCACAGGGCAGCAGCTTGTCTGAAGAGCTTCATGCCGCCTACACTTTTCACCCCTCCTCTTGGCCTTAGAGTGTAACAAAACTTTAAAAAGGAGCAACATCCGGCCTACAGTCTTTAAGACAGGCATTCCCAACCCTCCTCCTCAAGTGGCACCAACAGGAGAGGTTTTGCAGATCTGCACACAGATGCACAGCTTAAGTACTGTAATTGTTCTGAAGTACTGTAACTACGCAGTTATAGCTATCCCTTGCTGCAATTGCAGGCAGGAGCCGCATCCTGGCAAGCCTGCAGCTGTGCATGCTCACGCGCCCAGCCAAGCAGAAGCGAGCACGTACTCCACAGGGGAGCCAGGCATGCGGCCACCAGTGTTCCCTATGCCGATGCGCATTCAAAAATCACAGCTATTAGCATGGCATAAAGCAATGGTGGAACAAGTGCCTGTGCATGCACGGTGGGAACGGTGAGTGGAGTGGACAATTGGGGGGGTCTCCCACAGCAGGGAATGCGACATCGGGATGTCACCAGGGCAGGGACAAATCACCAGGGTAGTAAAAATCTCGCTGATTGGTCCACTTTAAGCACCACCAGGGGGAAACATGAGTAACACCACTACTACTACAACTGGTTGGGAAGCACTTGCCTAGAGTTTAAAGAATATGACTACCAAGTACAAAATTAAGTGTAACAACTGAAATCATAATCTAGATTTAATCTAGACTTTGCTATTGTATTTGTATATGGTTGTCTGGTCATTCAGTGTTGAGCTGTGTGGAGTGGTTTTGATTGCCTGTGACCCCATGAAGAAGATAATGACCTTTTGCTATTGAAAAAAACAGAAGGTAACCCCCCCTGCTGGGGATGCCAGGGGCCAGACCTGTAAGATCTGCTGGATGAAACTTAGATGCCAGGACATTGTTTACCCCCTGCATCCTGTGTATAGAGCTCTCTTTGTTCCACCTCTAGATAATGTACCAATACTGCATATTACTGTAATGCCCCAGGAAGAACTGGACCCCACTGGTGACAACCCAGGATCCACACTTTGCCAACATTGCCTAGAACTCCAATTAGACCAAAAACCTGATTTGGGATTCCCAAGTATCTGTGAACCCCAAGATCATCCAAAATTCGCCACATTCATATGCTGTGCATATTAGTGAATAGCAAACAATGCTGAAGTAATTGAATGCCAGGTACCTTCCCCTGGCTTCTGCCTCAGGCTGTGCACGCAATGCTTGGGAGGCTGTGCACATTGTACGGAGTGTTGTAGTGGAGGACAGGATATGCACTTTAAGATCTAGGAATGATGGAAGATAATGGGCACTTCTGGAAGTTTCACACATTGGAATACTGCTCTTTTACCACTCCCTAGAGACTTTTCAGCTCTGGGCCCAGGTGTTGTGGGATTTGGTCCACTGTAATGCTGACCTTTTTAGGGGTCCCACTATGAGTTTTGCTATGGGGGCCTGTGAAACCTATGTATGCCCCTGACTGAAAGAAAACAAAAGTTGTCTAAGTTCCTGAATTTCTATTTGTGGAAGCTCAGTCTAGCTTTAAGCATGTTGCAATCCACCATCTTCTCAAATGCTAGATTTTGCATATAATTTACAGTGTGGTAAGATAAGTAAGTGACGAAAGAGGAAATTAAGAGGAACAGTAATTTAAATGACCCTCATTAGGCTAATTCTGTTACTTAAAACAATCTGCAGTTATATTTACATTTTTATTGTAGCCCTACAGCCCAAACTTTTCATAGTGTAAATAAAGTAGGCAAGAGGTAGATTTCCACTTATTATTTTCTTATAAATGTATATACAGTATATTTATATGTATATATAGTGTGTGTCTCTCAGAGTAGATTTCTCAGTTTGTATCCTTGGTATAAGAGGACTATGGACCCAACCTTTACTTTTATCCTAATATAGCTACACTTCATAATTATGTTATTTATTTTAGTAAAGGACAGTTAAACCTTGAGATAGAGAAGACATTCAATTTCCCTGAAAGTGCTCTAGTTAGAAATCTATTATGTATTAAGATGATGGGCTAATTAGTGTATCAATTACCAGAAGCTATTTTCATAATTTAGGCCAGACTCTTGACCTACTTTTATTTTTTCAAAACAATTTTTGGCAGTTTGAGAGTGTAACGCGTGATATCCAAGGTAGAATTACATAAAGAAAAAGCAGTGTACCAGATCTAGAAGGCACAAGATATCAAATCGTTATTGTTATCTCAGACCCTGATTCTAATGTTATACTACATTTTAGACCTAATCTTGTTTACGCTCCTCTTGTCATCTTCAGTCCCGCTATCCTGTCATCCAGTTCCTCCTGCATCAAGTCCCCAGTCCTAACCAGTCTTCTGTCCTGTCCAACCCTGCTACCCTGTCTTCCTGGTCCTCCTTGTATATGTAAATGGGAAATCGAACACCCGTGAAACGTACTTGCATTCAAAAAAGGATGATTTTTAATGCTGGTGAAAAATACACAAAAGAACAGAAGTGGTGATAAATACAACAATATATACAGACATATAACAATACTCTATATACAAGGTGCAGACCGCAATAAGGCCAATAAAGATATGGTATCCAGCATATGATGGGGAATATTGCTCCAAAGGTTATAAGTATGCAGGCTAAAAAGTCAAAGTTTATGCAAGGGATGCAGCAGTATAAATTGTACATAGCAACAAGCCCATATTCATCCAATATCAAGCAGTACAGAAAAGATGAGCAGCAAGACACTTACAATGGTAAGCAACAAGCTGTAATACCAGGTGGACACAAAAAAGCTTGACGTTTCGGCCGATTAACAGCCTTTATCAAGAGATGCGCATCCCACCAATGAGCCCGACCAGTCCCGCCAATGAGCCTGAAGCAATCCTGGCCAATGCTCAGCAATGCCCCCAAGCCCTATTAAATTCTCCCCAGTTCACTATTTCACTGCCTGTGATAGCGTTCTGCTGGGTGTTGTAGTGCCTCTGAATTGTGTTAGTTATCCTATGCTGACCTATAGTAGACTTGTCTGACCACTCCTCTGATCGCTGCCTGAAACAACGCCTGCCTGACCTCGAGCCTGTCTTCCCCTCTGTACAGTGAACTCTCTGACCACCCGGCTTTGACGCTTGGCTTGATCCTCAACTTTTCTCCTGCTTATTCCCTTGGTGCTACTTATCGTGAGGACTGTTTTTCCCGTGTGTGACTCAGGCCAGCCCGACTCCCACCCAGTCTGGTCCCTGGTTCATCTGCCTTCAACCTGTAAGTCTGCATCCTTTGTGCTAACAGCAGCATTGGGGGTTGAGGACTCACCTGAAGGCGGGTGTCCCACAGGGCCTGACACTCCTGCAGTGGTCCTGTCCAGACTTCTGTCCAGTCCAACCATGCTACCCTCTCATATTTGTCCTTCAGCATTGAGTCTCCAGTCCTGTCCTCAGTATTGTCCAACCCTGCTACTCTGTCATTCTGGTCCTCCTGCATCTAGTCTCTGGTCCTCTCCAGTCCTCAGTCCTGTCCAACCCTGCTACCCTGTCATCCTGGTCCTCCTGCATTGGGCCTTTGGCCCTGTCCAGTCTTCAGTCCTATCCAATCCTATCATTCTGGTCCTCCTGAATCTAGTCTCCTGTCCGGGCCAATCTTCAGTCTCGTCCAGCCTTGCGACCCCGTCATCCTGGTCCTCCTGCATCTAGGACTGGCGTTAGTGCGCTGCAGCAGGGGTGCTGGCGGTGATAGTACTGATAGTTCACCTTGCACTGAAGAAAGGATGGAGGAGGAACTCCTCTCCCACCTATTGAGGAAGAGAAGGCTAGGCACCTGATGTCCGATGTTAAAGCAGATCGGCACAACTGCGGAGGTTCCTCCTGACCTTTCTGGATTGGAGCATTAGACTGTAAATGTCATAACACCCATGTATTGCCTTTGGCCATAGCTACCACTTCATGTATCTACGATTGCATGCACTGTGCTGCACACTGACAGTTGCATAGACTGGCTCACCTTCTCTTCCACATAACTGTACAAGGCAGGGATGGCTTTGTCAGAGAAGAAATGGCAACCAGCTAGTATGGCAGCAAATGCACCACCAACAACTTGACCAGGTGGGAGTTCAGTCGCGACAACGGGATGACTGGGTGCATATTGTTGTCTGGAGGATTCTGTAATGGATAACTGATGATGGGTTGGAGGAGGAGCACTAGATGGCAAGGATGATGACAACACTGAGACTGTAATGCCTGTGGATGAGGCCTGGCTACTAGACAGATGATAGAGGTTGGCAGCCGCACCATCAGCAGCAGCAGCATTAGCATTAGGGTTTTGATGGGGCATTTCCACCGCAACCTTGTGATGCCACTCCAGGTGCCTATGAAGAGCCGTAGTTCCTAAATTGGCACCCTGGCCACGGCTTTTTGTTTGCAGATGCCAGGTTTTGTTCGTTTGGGAAGGTACAAAAGAATTGCCACATGGCAGAGTACCATACAGAAGATCTAGCATTTCCACCACCACCACCCGACTTTGCTCCTTCTCTGGCAGGCTTTTTTCTGGAGTTTGCAAAAGCAGCAACAGTGTTGCAACCACCAGCTCTGGAGCAGACCATACCAGAAGGCCTAGCTTTACAGATGATCTGGCCCTACCTTGGCTCGGCTCTTTATCACTGCCAGTGCCACAACTACCCTCCTGCTCTGATGAAGCAGCCTCTGTGTTGCCTGGTTCCCAGGTCCAAAACAAAATCATCATAGTCCTCCTTCTCCTGATCCATGCTACTTGATGCCTCATGGTCTACTTGCCCCGGTACACCTAACCACCTTCAGTACTGCCAGTATGTCCATGCCTACCATCAACCCCACTACCACAGCTATGTGTTTCACACACCACCTTCACCTTCTCCACAACACATTGCAAAGGTTGACTGTGCTCAAACAAAATTTCCTCATCACTATCCAATTCCTTAGCGACCGCGGCGTTGTTTCTTTGGAGAGAAGGTGGCGCACCACTCGGAGGAGCAGTGAAGAGAGAGATGGTAGAAGGGAAAGGGTAGAAAGATTTATTTTATTGGACCAAGTAACTGTAGTGGAGGAAGAATCCAATGAAACCTGGCTTAAATCATGACAGTGAATCTTCCTTCTCCTGAGGTGAGTGAGAGCGAGTCAGCCAGTCAACAATGGACGGATTGTCCGAAATAACACTCCCACTGGAGGAGATGGACAACTCTGGCTTGCTGATGCTGCTACTACTACCACATACATTACTATTGCTGTTACTAGACTGTGTACATTGCTGCTGCTACTACTAGCACTGGGCCTGGACATGGATATTGCCACTACTATGGCTGGGCCTGGGCAAATGGCTGGTGCTACATTTACTGGGCCTGGGTACATGGCTGCTGCCCACAGTGTTGGTACTGGCACCAACATCCTTAGTGGCAGAAGGTTTTTCAAGGAAGTCTTTTCCTCTACCCCATCCTTTCTTACCCCTTCCTTCTCCAGACATTTTGCTTAATATTTGAAAACAAAAAAAGCTCTGCACACCCCAATTTCCAGAGTTAAATGAGCAAGCAAAAGAACAAGGTGTCATTGGCTGGTGAAAAAGACTGAAGGTGTTTTATTTTTTAAATGGAATATTCACAGTACAGCCCACTCCAAAATGACAGAATGTCACGGCTCAGCTAACTTTAAATAAGGTGTACCCCCAAATAAGTTGTCTTGTGAAAAAGATTGAATGTATTTTATTTTTTAAATGGAATATTCACAGCAGAGCAGAGCACACTCCAAATGGCAGACTAACACAGCCCAGGACAGCAGAATTGCAGATAAAAGATCACAGCTCCCAGGCAGATGACACTTTCTGCTATTATCTGTCTCCAAAAAAACCCCTCATGACTGACAAATAATTTGCTGTCCTGACGCTATTCTGCTAGTCTTTACCTCAAAAAATAGTAAACTGTTCCTGTCTTTCCTGATTCTATCTTAACAGCTCTGTCCTAAAAGCCCTGAACAGGTCTCTCCAACTGATAAAGCTCCACACATCGATATCCTCTCTGTTCAGCAACCAGCTCCAAAATGGTGGCTGGCCCACCCAGCACATGACCTTCTCCTGCAGACGCCTCCCACCTGAACTCAAGTGCTTCCTGATTGGCTGGGGGTATGCATGTCATCAGATGATGTGAGCGACCATGTGACCCTGTCTCTGCTCTCCTTGGGTGACATGTGGGCGGCACCAGTTACCCTGCGCCAAGATTAGTCAGAACCGTTTGCAGTGAACAAAGCTTTTACTGAAGTTCGGGTTCTGGTTCTACTGGTTTGGTTCGCTTATCTCTAATGGGGGTTATGGGTATGTTGGGATTTAACTGTGTGTGGGGGTAAACAGTTTGTGCAGTGGCAATAACAGGTGTCTGATGAGCGTAATAGTGAGGAAGGGTAGCGGGTATGTGGGAAGGTACTTATAATATGGGTTAAGAGATGTGTTAGGTTTAAGTGTTTGTTTGAAAGTGAACCAAGCTGAGCTGTATGAAACCCCTGGAAACACCAGTTTACGCACCTCACGGGTGACCCCACAGTGCATGCGCAGGCTTATGCAAATTAACGTTCTATGCCATGCATATTAATGCTCAGCATATAACTCTATTTGTCCACAGAGCCTGGCATAGTGTGCGGGGAGGGGCCATCCTATTGGTTGCTCCCTCTGGCTGTGCATGCCCAGCCATTCAGATAGAGGGAAACCAGGGATGCCACTGCAATCATGCATAGCCAGATCTGTAATTATAACGGGTAAACCAGGTGAATATCGGCTGGCTTCAGTCCTTTTTTAACTTTGTGTGTGTGCAGGGGAGCTTAATGAGTATGTGTGTGAGGGGGCTTAACATGTGTACATGTGAGGATTAATAGGGTTTGTGTGGGGTTAATGTGATCCAACACCTATTTATAAAAAAAATGGTTGTTTCCAATGTCCCCTGTGCATACCACCCCTGTAAGCCTGTTTTTTCTTACCTAGTCCTTGCTCCCTTGAGGAAACATGGTCCCATGACTGGCCACTGAGGAAGCAAGGATCGGGGGTAAAAAAACTGAATCTGCCGTGTTGGTGTGCAAGCATCGGCACTGTGAGAAAATGCCATCAAATTGCCAGCTGCTGCAAATGGGGATGACCCACTGTGTAACCCCCCTGGGAATCACAAAACTCACCTTCTTCCTGGCTCCCTTGTTGATGTAAATATTGGAGGCCACATGCCCAGCATTTTTGGGCCGTGAGCACACTCCCCTCCCCCGCTGCTGGGTATAAAGCTGCTACTGATTGCCATAAACAGAGCCGTTTATTGATCGTAAAATATGCATGGCTAACGGCATATGACTGGAGAAAGGTGAGAATTTCTGGGCAATCAGGGGGGTTTCACACAGTGGGGCAACCCAAATCGGGATGTCCTCAGGCCTGGAAACAGAACCCGAGTCGAAATCTGTGCAATAATTTGCAAGTGTTATGCACATTCATTTAGTTTTAGTTGACGGACAACCCATACCATGTGGCTAGTACTTGATATAATTAGAAAATGGAAAGTACTGTATACTTGACTGAAGAATGGCTGGGAACTCCTGCTCTACACCACATCCATTGCTCCAGGTTTTCTCTTTTCGATTTCATTTATTTCTGTAGGTGTGAGATAGTATCAAAAAAACACACTCAAACATTTGGGTGCTGAAAAAGGGGATTTATGTGGGAATTGTCCAGTAAAAATATAAAAAAATATACATCACAGACACTTCTCTGCCTCTCAGCTGATAAATCCATTACTTTCTTATACTGCAGGATAAACATGTTACGTTGATATACATTATAAAAAAAAAAAGCATAACAATGTATTACTAACTAATTGCTATTTAGCTGTGCTTACTTTGCAGTAGGAGAATGTAACATATTTATCAGCTTAGAGGCAGAGAAGTGTCTGTAATAAAATATAGTCAGCCAGACACTAGAAGTCCTGGCGAATGATAATTGTCCTTTAACACTATTAGAAGGGGTTTCATGGGTGGCAGTGTGGGTTAGGGAAACCTACAGTCTTTTGTCACCCGTTGTCGGGGCTCCTCCGCTAAATATTCACTTAAATAGGCGGCTGGGAGTGTGCACACAGTACGGATGAATCAAACATGGCAGCGCCCAGCACTAGAGTAAGTAGCCTGGCAATGTTTCATGGGTGAGGCAAGTTGTTGTTTTTTTAAGTAAATGCTGGTGCTGTGGTACTTTAAAAATGGGGACATCTGGCTGGACTGGCCTTTTAACAGAAAAGAGAGTCCTGTACACACAGAATGCTGCTGCTGGGCACGTGTAAGGTTGAGTGACCTCTCTCACATCAGTGGCTGCCAATTGCAACGGATTTGATGTAGTGAAAACTGCTTCCATAAAACACACATTTGCTAAGATAAGTAAAAAAAAAAAAAATAGATCAGCTCAGCACCTTGAGGACGTCCTTGTGGCACAAAAAATTATACACTTTCAAAAATACCATTGAATCCTTCAAAATACCATTGAATCCTTCAAAATACCATTGAATCCTGAATTCTGCCTATAACCACTGTGTCTATAGACTGTCTTACTAACTGTCACCACAATCTTATGCAATACAAATAGTAGGGCGGCACCCTGTGCTACCACACAGGTCACACCCCAAAGTCTGGCTATGTATTACGCAATGTTAAAGTTACTGCATTTTAGTGACACATTGGTGTAGCAGAGTATGTGTGTATAGGCTCTTGTATCAGAAAAAAATAACATTGAAAATTCATTTGCTCTTGGTAAAATATCATTACAGCAATCCTTACATTTAAGGTCTCTCTTCACCTATGCAATTAACTTTTGTGTGGTTTTGTGGGTTACTGGGCACGTTTGTCCCAATAGTAATTCTTCGTCTTCGACAGATATCCAATCTCAGCTATTTCTCTGGAGAATAAACACAGAACCTAGGTTAGCCTACATTGTCGTCACAACTGCTGTACAACTATTAAATGATAAATAGAATGGGATTTTACTTTTTTACTTTTACTTATAGAATGCTAATCTCTGTATTCTAATTTATGTTTATCTTTGTGCAATAAAATAGTTTCCTCTATTTAGTGTGAAATGAGGTCAAAACTAAAGGGTCGCCAGTCAGTGATCAGTGTGGGACAGAATGATCGTCAATGGAATTGAGATAAGTAGAACAAAACATGTAATAGACGTTTCTCTGCTTGTGTGGTGTGTTTTTCTTGCACTTAACTCTTTGTGAACTAGTAAGGGGTCCTTGAGACCCCTATACCAGTGCAGGAGGGGCTTGCAGGTTACCCTCAGCCCCATTACCTGCATCTCCAAAGCCCATGGGTGCAAAAGAGCCTGCAGCCCATGTGGGATATGCAGGCTGGTAGCCTTCAGGTATGGGGGCTGGCCTCCGTGCCCTGGTCTACCAGCCCCCATAGCTGGTAATCAGGCTGGTTTTGCTGTATAGGGGGACCCCATGCCTTTTTTTTATTTTTAAAGGGTTTAACCCTTGAAGGATGTTTACAAAGCATGGGGCCCCTCCCTGGGGAGGGATTGCTCCACACCTTTTTTTTTTAAATGTAACCCTTAATAGTGTGCATAGTTTTTTCTCTTTTTAAAACCTCAGCTTTGGGTGTCTCCTGGACAGGCACACATGTCATTCATATGTGGTACAGTTGTAATCACGAGGAATGGGGCTTTTACATGAAATATGACTTTCTTGAAAAACTTTATTTAAAAGAAAGCTACAAAATATTCAAAGGCTCCAGTCACCAGCTATTCCGTGTTGGGATTGTACCGTTCTGCCATCAGTTGCAGGGACATAGCCATGCCTTCTCCATTCACTACAGTGGCCATGCCTCTGACTGATGGAGGAAAGGCACAATCCCGACACAGACATGCCAGTGACTGGCGTTTTCACCCAAGTGACACAGGATGCAATCCAGTGATCAGGTGCTGACTACTGATTGCAAGAGTAGGATCTATCAACTGCTGGGGCAAAGGGTGAGTACCCTTATGTGTTTTAATTTGTCTGGTTAATCCCTGCACCTTTAACTACTTTCCAGCAGAAAATGCCAAAAGATATTCAAAGCCTCGATATTCTAGCTCAAGGAACCAAAGAACAAGGAAAAGGGAGAGGGGGTTAAGAGATCCAACTGGAGGAGGATAAATGGTAAAAGTGAAGAAAAGCAAGATCTGGTTAACAGGAAATTGAGGTAAACACCTTGCCAACAGCAATCTGATGACAAGAAGCTGGGGAGGAAGCCAGAAGTCTTACCCTCTCTAGGAAAGGAGAAGGATGTCCCTCCATTAATCCATCCACTCACCACACTCACGTCAACCTTTTTCAACCTGTTTCCCCAGGTGTTCACAGGTGAACTCAGCAACAGTTTTAGCTAAGCAGCAGTAATTATCTCCCCAGGTGAGGATGCCTCCAGTAACCAGTTATCCTTAGTCAATCAGATGATTAGCACATTGTTGCTAGGGAAAACTACTTTCTTTTATAACACAAATTGTTGCAAACCAATAGAAAAAAGACATCATTTAGGCACACAAACTTTAAAAATGCCATTGAAAGTGGAATTACCCTTTAACAATTTTAAGATTTACATTGAATGAAAGCCACAACTAGGTAGCAGCAATATGACACACTTTGTATTCCCTCAGGTTACATCTTTAATATTAATATTGGGCAGCAAAGTGATGCCTTCCAAACCTCACAGAGTCCTTAGTCACACCAGAATCCGGTGAGGTACAAACTGAGGACCAGTGTGATTCAGCAAGATGCATGAGGTGCATAGAATGAGGTTCATGCATAAGCTGACCATTTTTTGGGGTCCTTAAAGTGGGACAGTTTAAACCAGTTTGTGTATGCTGGGCGTGGTAGGGGTGGGGTTTAGAGTGTGGCTTAATTATGGGTCACAGACTCTAGGAATATTTGACCCATAAAAGATTTAGGTCCTTATTTATGAAGGAATAGCGACAGGTAGTGCCTGGTGAGCGACCGGTAATGACGGGCACCGCCAAGAGAACGCCGGCTCCCCACCACAATCACACATTTATCAAGCCGATCCTGCTTAGCGACTGACAGAGCGCCAGATAGCGAATCATTCATCATTATTCCAGCCTCAGCCCACAGCGCCAGCGTCCGACCTTGAACAGCGACAGGTATGACCTCTCGCTACCTGGCGCTCTCCAATGCATTTCAATGGAACAATCTTTAAATATTCATAATTAATTGTTATCAATGTTTTTTTTTTTTTTTTAAATGTGAAAAATTCTGTGACCACTTCTGCCATGTTATATAATTTTTTTAAGGTAAAAAAGAAAAAAAAAAAATGTGTGCAGAATTGGTATTACAGGTCTGATATTATTGTATTCATATTACTAAATTCTTTAAAAATTTCTTTTTTTTTGGTTTCCAAAAATATGGTGGTTTGGGGGTTAAAAAACTACTTTTAACACATCGCCGCCAGCGCTCTGGGGTTTAAACATGCATTTCACAGCGCGAGAATTTTTTGAGCGTGATTTTTTGATGAATATGGTGGGAGCCGGTCGCTCTGACCAGTCGCTATCATGCGCACCCATACAGCGCGGAACCTGTCAAATAGCGACTCGTCACCCCGTATTCAACATTACTGCACACCGACTCAGTCGCTATCAACAACCGAACAATGGCAAAGCACAGCGACTACTAGCGGGCGCTGTGAAAATACCGCTACAGTCGCTCAACTGTCGCTACCTGCCGCTATTAATGAATCGGCCTCCCCGTGTCAGAGCCAATGCTCAGAAGTCAACTTTCACAATTCAGCCAAAGAGTCATAGGGCCTTATTTATCACGGGCTAGCGCCAGGTAGTGTCTGACGAGTGTCAGGTACCGCCAGCTAACGGCGACTACCGACTCAAGTACGCCCGGCGGCGCTCACAATGACGCATTTATCAAGCTAAATGAGGCTAGCGCCGGCGAGAGCGACGGCTGGCGCAGGATTCATCATATAGCCGCCTGGACCGAACAGCGCCGCTGCAAATTCCCTCACAGCGCCAGGTATGAGCTGTCGCTCCCTGGCGATGTCCAATGCATTTCAATGGAGCAATCTATAATTTATCATAATTAATTGGTATAATTTTTTTTTTTTTTTTTTTAATGTCAAAAATTTGGAGACCACTTCTGCAATGTTAGGATTTATTTTTAAGTAAAAAAAATTTTTTAAAAAATTTTTTGCAGAATTGATCTTACAGGTCTGATATTAATGTATTCACATTACAAAATGAATCTAAAAACATGTATAATGTTACAATACAAAAATATGGTTGTTTAGGGGTTAAAAACTAGTTAACACCCATCGCCGCCAGCGCACTGGGGTTTAAACAAGGAATGGACAGCGCCAGCAAATTCGGAGCGTGATTTTTTAATGAATATGAAGCAAGCCGTTCGCTCTGGCCATTTGTTGTCAGGCGCTCACATACAACGCTGAACCTGTGAAACAGCGACCCCTAAGCCCGTATTCAACATTACCGCACACCGACTGAGTCGCTGTCATCAAGCAAACGCCGGCCAAGCACAGCGAATACTGGCTGGCGCTGTAAAAATCACGCTACAGTCGCTCATCTGTCGCTACCTGGCGCTATTAATGAATCGGCCTCATAGCAGTTGTAAACCACTCAGACATCCAGCATTCTGCATTTGGTGGGGCAGTCTTCTCAATGTCAGCAAAGTGGGACATTTAGGTATTTCCAGAGTTTTTGTAGGGACAGTGGGCCCCAAAGTGGGACTGTCCCACCGAAAGTGGGACATCTGGTCAGTTTATTTATGCTGATGGAAGTATAAATCTGGGTGCACATTTGCCTGTGAATACTGAAAAAGGGCAATAAAAAAATGTTTGTTCTTCCTAAAAAAACACCTGCACATGTGACGAGGCATTGTTATAGGTAAGGTACATCATTCTTCTAATGAGGTTATTATTCTTACCTCATTGACAAATGATGTACATCACATGTAAAAATGCCCATTTGATCTCGAGGAAAATTCAGAATAAAACCTTTTTTATTTCACTTTTTGTGCATTATAAAGCTCGCTGAGGTGCAGGCAGCGGTTCACACCACATGTGCACCCAGACTTACACTTGTATCACTTAATTTTTAGCATGACCTTCAAAGTGTTTGCTACAAAAATGCAAATGCCATATTAGTATGTGCAAACCGAAAGATCTATATGTGTGTGTATATTCTGCTATGTGCGGCTAGAAGAGCATTCTGTCCGCTAGTTTATTCTAGATGCATATGTGAACTCTAGTAACTTTGGTCCCTGTCTATGTATTTATCCCACCTAAATTACACTCCTGTGGCTTGATCTCCACTGATCTGAGAGCTAAGCGTTTGTGCTTTTATTACACTTAGGCCCTTATTTATGAAGGAATAGCGACAGGTAGCGACGGGTGAGCGGCTGGTAATGACGGGCACCGCCACGAGAACGCCGGCTCCCCACCACAATCACACATTTATCAAGCCAATCCTGCTTAGCGACTGAGATAGCGCCATATAGCCACTCATTCATCATTATTCCAGCCTCAGCCCACAGCGCCAGCGTCCGACCTTGAACAGCGACAGGTATGACCTCTCGCTACCTGGCGCTCTCCAATGCATTTCAATGGAACAATCTTTAAATATTCATAATTAATAGTTATTAATGTTTTTTTTTTTTTTTTTAAATGTGAAAAATTCTGTGACCACTTCTGCCATTTTAGATAATTTTTGTAAGAAAAAAAAAAAAAAGTGTACAGAATTGATATTACAGGTCTGATATTAATGTATTCATATTACTTAATTATTTTAAAAACTTGTTTTTTTTGTTTTCCAAAAATATGGTGGTTTGGGGGTTAAAAAACTACTTTTAACCCATCGCCGCCAGCGCTCTGGGGTTTAAACATGCATTTTACAGCGCGAGAATTTTTTAGCGTGATTTTTTAATGAATATGGTGGGAGCCGGTCACTAGGGCCAGTCGCTATCATGCGCTCCCATACAGCGCGGAAACTGTCAAATAGCGACTCCTCACCTAATATTCAACAATACGGCAAACTGACTGAGTCGCTGTCAACTACCGAACAACGGCCAAGCACAGCGACTACTAGCGGGCGCTCTAAAAATGCCGCTACAGTCGCTCAACTGTCGCTACCTGCCGCTGTTAATGAATCGGCCTCCCCGATGAACTACACTCTGGGTGCCCATCCATTCCGGCCTTTTAGGTCCTGCTCCTGTGCTCTGCATACTTGCTCTAGATCCATTCCTGAAACTTGTTCCTAATTTGTCTACACATGTAAGATACACACAATACACTATACATATACATAACATACATTTTTCTTGTTGTTTCACTTTGTAAAATATAGAGTATCAGAACATATTTCACATATATTAAAATGTATTTCACATATATTAAAATGTATTTAAATGTATAAAGAATAAAAGTTCAGAACACATTAGAGAGCATACATGAATATTAAGCTGGTATTAAACAAACCTAATATAAAGACTAATTTACAAATGACCAACACATGTCCACAGCATACAGTTGAGATAACACAAACTCCAATTACTACTCCAACATGACATCCGGTCCAAAAACCATTCTGACAAATTCATTAAATTAAAGATAAGTACTAATCATATCAAAAAAGTACACGCATTAAAGCTGGTATACATCCAAACTAATATAAATACCAAATTATTTACAAATTACCAAAACAAGTTCACAGCATACAGCATACAGACATGGCGACATGTCCAGAAAATAGTACTAATAATAATATTGAAAGCGCAATAAGCATTATGTTGTTATCTTTTGGCTTTAACAGCAAAGCAGTGATACAGCTTACTTATTTTTGCAAATCGTTTACTATTTTTTTATTGTAATCCTTACTAAATAAATGTGAAGGGGAGAAAAAAAGCAAATACACAAAGAGCACATATATATTTAAACATAAGAAGTTGCAGTATTTCTCTAATGCATCTATATTATATACCATTTGCTATATTTGCATTTGCTCTTTGTAGACCCTCACAAAGCAGCTATCAGTGCTGTAAGCTAGCTCCACATTATTAGGTACTTCTTCCTAATTGAAAACATCTGGAAATGAAGCAAAACCAAGAAACCCCCACAAGCTAAAAACATCTTAAGTCTACTTCCTGGGGTTTTTAAAAGCCATTCATACGGCAACAAAAGAATTCACATAGAGAAACTTACTTGCATCAAAGTTTGTGACACAAATACATTCTTCGTGGTTGGACTGACGATGAAGCAAAGTCTTCCTCAGCAAAGATTCCTTTCACACATTCTTACAATGAATGAAACAACTCAATAGGGACCAGGCAAGAAAAAGGGTAAATGAAGCTTGAGCTTTGAAACAAGCCAGGAAACTCAGTGTCGAGGAGGAGGGCTTATCCCTCTCTGCCTCTAAATTTTAGGACATATAAGTTATGGGCTGGATATTAATAGCTAGACTGTTTACAGACTAAGCAGCATATGATTCTTACAGCTTTATGCAGAATGACAGAAATTGCAGCTCACCCATTTTATATCACACAGGTAAAAAGTACTGAATTTCAGTTAATAAGCATAAAAAGTTCCCTGCTATTCACTTCTCTAGTGGAGAAAATAAAGCAAAACAACCTAGACATGCCAATCTGGTAAATGGCAATTATGACCATTTTTGATTCTTTTGAACTGCTGAATCCACAGTCCTGTGACAGTTAATTAATGAATTACTACTTAAACAACTCGAAGTCCAACTTCATCTGTACATGCTTAGAAATTCTCTTTTGATGTATAGCCTAGCATATAGAGATGAGCGAACTTCTTGAAAGTTCGATTCGGGCGATTCGCCGAATTTCCCCAAGAAATTCGGGTTCGCCCGAATCGAACTTTCACGAATCGCTCATCTGAAAAAAAAAATGCCGACATGGTGGGAGCGGGCACTTACCTGCATGGTCGGAGCGTGGAGGCCGGCGTCGCTCTCAGCTGTCATCAGAGGACGCGTCATCAGAGGGCGCGTCATCAGAGGTCGCCCGAATCGAACTTTCACGAATCGCTCATCTGAAAAAAAAAATGCCGACATGGTGGGAGCGGGCACTTACCTGCATGGTCGGAGCGTGGAGGCCGGCGTCGCTCTCAGCTGTCATCAGAGGACGCGTCATCAGAGGGCGCGTCATCAGAGGGCGCCTGAGAGCGGCGCCGGCCTCCACACTCCGACCATGCAGGTAAGTGTTTGCTTTTTAAAAAAATGCCGGCATGGTGGGAGTGGGCAGGCCGGTTGCGCTGTCAGCGGGCCGGCTTCCGCCGCCCACTGACAGCGTAGCCGGCCTGCCCGCTCCCACCGTGCCGGCATTTTTTTTTTTTTTTAATTTCAGGGAAAATTCGATCGGCACGAACCCAAAAAAATTCGGGTTCGTGCCGAATCGCATTTTCCCTGAAATTTGGAGCGAATTCCGGTTCTTCCGAACCGGTTCGCTCATCCCTACTAGCATATCAAGCACAAATACACTGCACCAGCACCAGTCACTGGCATTTCTGCTACAGTGAAGCTCAGTTCCTCCCATTTCCTAGAAATTGAATACACTCTCATGGGTAGAGATATTTATATTGAGGAGGTGGTATTTATTCAGGCTTTGTCACACCAGTGGACACCAGGGGAACAGGCTGGTCTAATGCAAAACATACAAGTGGGCCTAAACTACAAACATGCACAGACCTCTTGTGTACATTATGCCTGCTTCTGGAGTCAGAGAAGACCACTTCATTCCTACAATGTGTTCATGCCATTCATGAGTGTGCCTGTACATCTGTCTGCCTGTGAAGAGCCATGTCTTACTATATGTAAAAAACAAAACTTCCTTCTCATTACCTAATGTGAAATCAGAAGCTCAGATATTGCCCTATACCCTATTGCCATGCAGAGACTCACTAAATGACATTCCGGGATATTTGAGATTTTCCTAGTGCGGAAGTCAGAAAACGAGAACAGAGAGCAGAGTAGCTGACTAGGAACAATATAGCCTGTCTGTGCCACCAACCTTCAGTACTCAATGGAGAGCCCATAACCTACCCATGTCCTCAGCAGCAACCAAAATGGATAAGAGTACACAAGGCCCCAGGCAGTCCTGTGGTGGTTACAGACTTAGGAAAGGGAAGCACAGGACAGAAGCACACAGCAATACAGACAATGGATATTGAAGGACCAATAAAGGCAATGGATGGATGGAGGACTCTGGGTTTCAGTACAGGCAATGGAGGACCTTGGCCCTAGTACAGAAAATGGTAATCAGTATGTGAAATACAACTAAGGATTTCGTTTTCACATTACTTTTATATTTGTAATTCAACTTTTTTTAAAAGCTTTTCAAACACTCCCAGTACGCCCCACATATGTATGTCAACATATGCTGTAGAATGGTGTTTTTTCAGCAAGATTGCCAGCATTCGCCTACCGATTTTTTTTTAAGCAACTTGGGGCAAAAACTTAGCAAAATGCCCGCTGAAAGTCAGTTGTCACTGGTGTTCGCTGCTTTAATTTGAACTCCATTTGCTGTGGTTTTCCCCTCTCCCTGCACACACAGCGAACCCAGGGAAGGCGAAAGTCTTGTAAAGCTGCAAACATTGTATATCATTCCAAAGGCATAAATAGAGGCGACTGCAAAGTAGAAAGAACTAAATTCAAATCCCAAGTCTCCAATGGAGGTGAAGTGGGGGAAGTGGAGCGGTGCTATTGCTACCTCTGGGGTGTAGCTCACTGTGTTAGTGTGTATCGGCTAATTTTTGTAAGTATGCTAATTAGGTCATTCCTCCCTTTTGAAACTAATAAGACTTTTGGGGGCGGTGGGGGATTCCCTCTTTCTCCCTAAGATGTTGTCTCACTTGAGACTAGGAAGAGATGGGAAACCTGTGTGGGGAGTCTAATTGTGCATGACCTTTGCAGGGTGTCCCTTGTGACCCTGTCAAGTATATTTCTACATTAATTATATTATAGAGCAATACACCATTTTCATCTGGTACACAGATGTGAAAGAAAAAAAATATAAATAGAATTATTCACAGTACACTCTGTTACTATATTGTATAAAAATGTTTTAATCATCCTTCTGTTGTTACTCTTCAGTTTGTAGCAAGTAGTTTGTAGCAAGTGGTTTGTGATACAGGTTTCATAAGTCCAGTTGTGACATGTGTTTAAGCATGCGTTTCGCGGTCTCCTACTTCCTCAGTACATTCAGCTTAGCATCTATGGTATATACATTGTAGTGGTTAGAGTGCCAGTCAAACACAGTATATTTGCAATCTATTTATGGTGTGTGGGTGGTCTCTCATATGCCAGATGGTTATTTAAGTGGTCACCTGTTGTTTGAGGAAAACCTTATGAACATTGGTGTTTGGTTGGTGGTATGTTGTAAATAATAGGTTAAGATGTATCGTGTTTCCAGTAGTTAGTCTTGCTCTGTATATAGGGTACCTGTACCTTTAAGGAACATCAGAGGTTATGTGAGTGATAATTCAGAAAGGATCTAAGATTCAATTATAGATTGCGCTAAAATTTTAATACTCACGTTGGTGGATGTTTTCATCAGGAACTTTGGCACCTGCCCTGTTTGTGGGCAGGTGTTGCAGTCACTCCATCTTTGGTGCTGTAATTCATCGTATGCAGCGTTTGTGTTTATGTGTGCAACTGGGGGCCACTGTGCCGAGCCGGGAGTCTATTGGATCCCGGCCCAGCTCACACATCTGAGTTGACCTATCAGAGCAGTGGGAGGAGGAGGGGAGCCGGCTCAGGAGCCGGAAATGTAGTCGTCCATCCCTGCAGCGGCCTTTTCCAGTTCCTGTAGTCAATGTGTCGTCTCCTATGTGATGCGCCATTCTATGGTTTATGTTCCTTGCTTAGGAATGCGCCATCTTTTTAGCCTGGTACGGGCGAAGCCATTTTGTAGGTTAGCAACCTATCAGCAGTGCAATATGGTTAGGTCATTTACAAGAGGAAAGGACAAAAACATACAATTGTAATTCTCGTCAGCATTATTTTGAATGATAATTTTTAGTGCTTTGTGAGAAAAAGAAATTGTTTGTCAACAGAGAGTCCCTGTACAATACCTCTTGGGTGGTTTTAAGGTCTGCTTTTCACTCATTATTCTTTATGAGTGAAAAAGTGTATTGCAGTATTAAGGATTAGGATTGTATTGGGACTCTTTTTATATGATGGATATATATTGGTTGTCAATATCTACTAACAGGTAGTAACTTAGTATATTGTGGAGTATATGGGCTGTGATGCTTGGTATTCACATGTTTGCATTATAGAAATGGGACAAAGCTGCAGGTTTCATTAAGTCCTGGATGAATGGTTGCTTTCAAATTTGTTATCCACTTGGTTTCACTCTGTAGTGCTCTGTGCACTATATCACCCCATCCTGGGTGTGGGTGGATTTTCTCAAGTACTTGGAAATATATGCCATTTGGGATGCCTCCATAGTGTGCAGCAAAGTGTCTCCCGACTAGAGTTGTTACGTTTTTCGTTTTATATATTATATATATGTGTTCATAGATTCTATTTTTCAGTTTTCTGTTTGTCTTGCCAATGTAGAAGCTCGGACATGAGCATTGTAGCAAGTAAACCAAATCTGTCAAGTTACAGTTGGCAAAGTGTTGTAATTTTATTTCTGACTATTTTGTCTTGTTTGATAAATTGGCAGCTGCTACATCCGCCACATCTGTATGTTCCTTTTTATTTGCAGCAGCTTTCCGGAGGGTTATCCATATAGTGGCTTTGTATGACGTGGTCTCTGATGGATCTTGTTTTCCTATATGTGAGTCTAGGTTCCTCTGGGATGAGATCCCTTCTCATTTCATCTCAGGGTCCTGTTTGTGGGAAGATCACACTACATCACCTCACATCCAATACATTTCATCCTGGTTACGATATATAGATGACATCCTCATCATCTGGGAAGGAGAGGAAAACGATCTGAAGAAGTTTGTAGAAATGTTAAATTCAAACCAACTAAATCTGAAATTCACCTTTGAATACAACAAGAGTGAAGTTTCCTTCCTGGACTTGAAAATCGATATACTGAAGGCTAAAAGCTCTTGCCCTCTCAAATTGAAGGCGAGCGGTATGTATGGCGAATACTTGAGAGCCAAGAGGAACTGTACCCCACATGAAGATTATATAATCACGATAAATGGAATACAAAGTAGACTTTTAGAAAGGGGATATAAAAAAAAACCCTGAAAAAAGCTTACAACAGAGCACAGGCCAAAAGCAGGGAGTCCACAACACCGAAAAGCAGATCAGGAGCACCCATTATACGCTTCCCTCAAACTCACATATAATCAACAGCACCAGGAAATCAGGCAAATGCTAAAAAAAACACTGGCACATAATCAAGCAGGAGCCTGAGATGAGATGATGAGATGAGAGGGGATCTCATCCCAGAGGAACCTAGACTCACATATAGGAAAACAAGATCCATCAGAGACCACGTCATACAAAGCAACTATATGGATAATCCTCCGGAGAGCAGCTGCAAACAAAAAGGAACATACAGATGTGGAGGATGTAGCAGCTGCCAATTTATCAAACAAGACAAAATAGTCAATCTCCCGACAGGAAGAGAAATAAAATTACAACACTTTGCCAACCCTAACTTGACGGATTTGGTATACTTGCTACAATGCTCATGTCCGAGATTCTACATCGACAAGACAAACAGAAAAATAGAATCTATGAACACATCAGAGATATAAAATGAAAAAACATAACTCCAGTCGGGAGACACTTCGCTGCACACTATGGGGGCATCCCAAGGGGCATATATTTCCAAGTACTTGAGAAAATCCACCCACACCCAAGAGGGGGTGATATAATGTGCAGAACACTACATAGTGAAACCAAGTGGATAACAAATTTGAAAGCAATCATTCCCCCAGGACTTAATGAAACGTGCAGCTTTGTCCAATTTCTATAATGCAAACAAGTGAATACCAATTAACACAGCCCCTATACTCAACAATATACACAATATATCCATCATATAAAAAGGGTCCCAATACAACCCTAATCCTTAATACTGCAATGCACTTTTTCTCTCATAAGGAATACTGAGTGAAAAACACCGTAAAACCACCCAAGAGGTATTGTACGGAGACTTTTTTTTCCCAAAGCACTAATTAATTAAATCATTTCAAAATAATGCTGACGAGAATTACAATTGTATATGTTTTGACTTAATTTTGTCCTTTCCTCTTGTAAATGACCTAACCGTATTGCACTGCAGAAAAATGTCATCGCCCGTACCGGGTCAAAAAGATGGCGTCTTCCAAAGCAAGGGACATAACATAGAATGGCGCGTCACATAGGAGATGATGCATTGACTATAGGAACCGGAAGGGGTGCTGCAGGGATGGGGAGCACATTCCTGGCTCCTGAGCCGGCCCCCTCCTCCTCCCACCACTCTGATTGGCCAAATCAGGAGTGCGATCTTGGCCATGATCCCGGCTCAACGCAGCGGCCCCCGTTGACGTCACCCCCGCTGTCCACCAGTTGCACATATAAACGCAGCATATGATGAATTTCAGCAGCGGAGACAGAGTGACACCAACACCTGCCCACAAACAATCTATAATTGAAGCTTAGATCCTTTCTGAATTATCACTCACATAAACTCTGATGTTCCGTCAATGTACATGTACCCTTTATACAAAGCAAGACTTTGTACCAACCAAACACCAATGCTCATAAGATTTTCCTCAACAATAACAGGTGACCACTTAAATAACCATCTGGCATACGAGAGACCACCCACACACCTACCAGTAAGTGCATTCGGTTGATCATAAATAGATTGTAAATATACTGTGTTTGACTGGCACTCTAACCACCACAATGTATATACCATAGATGCTAAGCTGAATGTACTGAGGAAGTCGGAGACCGCGAAACGTGTCTACATGAATGCTTAAACACATGTCACAACTGGACTTATGAAACCTGTATCAGAAACCACTTGCTACAAACCACTTGCTACAAACTGAAGAGTAACAACAGAAAGATGATTAAACATTTTTTTTTTCCTTTCACATCTGTGTACCATTGAAAATTGTGTATTGCTCTGCAATATAATGAATGTAGAAATATACTTGACAGGGTCACAAGGGACACCCTGCAAAGGTCATGCACAATTAAACTCCCCATACAGGTTTCACATCTTATCCTAGTCTCACGTGAGACAACTTCTTAGGGAGAAAGAGGGAACCCCCCCCCCCCCCACCAAAAGTCTCCAATGGAGGCCCGTCCTGGGAAATTAAGTTAGCAGCACTAAGGTTGGAAAAACCCAACCTCACCACGTTCCAGGCTGCCATGCTGTCAGGAAAACAGATGTATTTTGTATTTCTCCTGCAGGACAGCCATGTCATCAAGAAATTTAGTGTGGGCACAGCTCAACGAAGGCTGGGATATGCCAACTGACAGTGCCCGAGCCTCTGGAAGGAGCCATAAAAATTGAGATCAGCAACCCAATTTGGTCATACCCCCAATTGCATACCCCTTTCTTGTGGCGGGGGGCTGCAGCTCAGAGTAAAGCTTCTCAAGAGAAAGGCGGTTGAGTCGGCTCAATTCGAACACCTGTTGGTTGGTCATCTGATCGATAGCTAGGTGACTGCGGGTATGCCTAAGCTCTGGAAGGTAACTGGTTAACAGCCCCTTATTTGGATTGGATTAATACAAATTGGTTGATTATGAACTTTTGGAGTGCTGGTTCTTTGCAAAGATTGGTTAACAGCCCCTGCTGCTGAAGACGCTTGTACTCTTCCCAGAACTTGTCAAGGGTCTCCATCGTAGCGTGTATGTCAGTTCCTGCTAGCGAAAGAGAGGGCATCATTTTGAACAGTAAACCTACGTTTTTAAAAGGCCCGAAAACAGGCAAGCCAGGGCTCAGAGTCACGTGCAAGCTTATGCTAAACACGTAAAATTACGTAATCACAAACGCCAAAACTCTGCTTTACATGTAAAAATACAGTGAATACTCAGTTTGGCATATGCATAAAGTCCCACAAAAAGGCAATTCGGACAAAAAAAACATGGCCCAGAATCACATGACATGAAAAACTGGCAAAATACAGGAATTTGACGTTATTTTTCAAATGCATCTGAATCAGGGCAAATGTGTTCCCTGACTAAGTACCATAGAGATACATTGTATCTTTTCTCAAACAGATGTATTTAGCCATATTAGCTGTTTATTCATTGATTGTTCTTTTTACATTTTAGGTAATTCAGGTTACCCCCTGCTCCCCTGGCTACTCACGCCCTTTCTAAGGCCCAAGACACCGGGCCAGGAGGCCTATAATCGGACCCACTGCCATACGTATGCGGTTGTGGAGCTTGTCTTAGGCCTATTGAAGTCAAGATTAAGGTGCCTGGATTAGGCAGGACAGGGGGCGCACTCCAGTGTAAAACGGATAAAGTAGTCCAAATTATCTTGGCTTGCATTGCACTACACAACTTTCCGTTAATGGACTATGTGGAGGGGCAACCCCTGCTGCAGCTCCAGAGGTTCCCGACCACCTCTATTCTGACTCACAGAGCCGTGCTGCCCAATACATTTGGCAACATTTGATGGAGTCCTTCCTAATTTTAATATTTTGGTTTTTGGTTTCCTGTCTTTTTCTGCTGTACCCCCCTTTACATTTTTTTTGGTGAGATTAAAGAACATCTAACATAAGTTTCTGTTTGTTAGAATTTATTTGTGGCACATATATACACTGCCCAACAACTTGGGCAGATGCAGAGGAACACAATACTAAAATGTGTTCCCATAAAATATTGCCCTTAAGGCTCCATCAAGTTTTTTCCCCCCCAAAGCCATGGTTAGAAGGAGTTGGTCCTGAGGCACCGTTGCTGCCTGCTGAAGTGCCTCCAGCAGTGCTAGCGTTCTGTTGGTTGGCCTCCACCATTTGCCCCAGCAGCGCGCAGAACACAAGTTTGTGTTGTGGTATTGCTGCTTCTTCACCCATGCAGCCTGGTCCTCATAAAACAAACTGGCGGCCCCATGCACCACTTTAAAATAGCGTGTGGAAAAGTGGTGCTATTGGCCTGCCAGTTTGCCCTCATGATTTGGCACCACCTTATAACAACTTATAACCTTAATACAGGTGCCATATGGCTGCAGAACATGGCTGGCATCCTACGGGGTGCTCGGGGGTGCTCATGGTGCTGCTGACCATGCTTCAGGTTGGGGGATGTTGTGTTCGGCACAGTGGCAGGAGAGGCAGCAGTTGTTGGGTCTGTGTACGATCATCTCTACACTCTCCTGCGTGGGTTCCTCCATCTCCTGGATTTCATCCAGTAAAGGTGTAGTCTCTTTGGATAAATAGAAACATTAGTGTTTGCTTTGTGCAATGGTCCCATACAGCAAATAAATGTCTTAATTTCTTCGGCCGCAACCCCCTCCTCCTCCTTGGCGTTTGTTTATTGTGGGCACACATTTACCTCATCTGTGTCTGGGTTACCATCACTGGGTGGGTGGTTGGGCCAGGTCTGGATGGTGGTTCCAGGCAAGTCACAGCAGATGTTGCAGCTGTAGGCGCAGGGGTTGTCACAGGGGTTGTCACAGGGATACTCCTGGTGGCTGGCAAAGCAAGTGAAAAGCAATGGAAGTCTAAAACATTCCTTAGCTGGCCTCTTTACAAGTATCGACATGGGTTACACACTGGTCCCCAGAGATATGTGTGGCAAACACACCGTTGTTCCTCCATCAATGGGCCTGCTGCAATTGCAATAGTTGTCCACCTCATTTGTGTTATGTTTGCCTCCAAATGTGTATGGGGACACTCATATTTGTAGGCAACTCTTACCACTGGTTGGAACATGGCACAGATTGGTGCGGTAGGTCCTCGACACCTAGTAGGTGTTGGTGTGCAGCAGCGCCGACACCCGCTCCTCTGCATGTGTAAACTGCAATGGTTTTAGCAGTTCACCACCAGTTTGCAACCTAAAACACAAAACAATGGTTGAGTTTGACAGTGGTCCAATGTGGTTGGGCCAAACCTCCTCCTGGTCCCTCCACAGGGATTTTCCTCTGGACCACAGTCTTAAGATCTTCCCACTTCTTCACCTGCTTCCAGTCCTTTGGCTCCTGCCGCACACCCGTCACGTTGCGGGCAATCTGGGCCCAGATGTCCTTCTGCAATGCTTTGGGAGTGTGTATGACCAGGAAGCAGCCTGCCAATCATAATTGTCACACACACGATCCAGAAGGACCTCCAGTTGGGCATCGTTAAAACGTCCGCCCAGTTTTCCCCTGCTGAACTTGCGCCCAGTCTGGGGGGGTGATGCTGGGGTATGCTGGCTGGCATGTGTGGGGGAGCCCAAGACACTCTGGCTGCTCACAGGCCTGGAAGAGGTGGTTCTTAGGCTACTAGCTGAGGTAGAAGCATCCATGGTGGTGGCTCTGCTGTGCACTTCGGAGTGGGCTTGCTGTTGTCTGCTCTGTGGGCTCCACAGTGGGGCACACAATGGGGTCCACATAGGGGTCTGGTGGCCCAAACGGTAGGTGGAATGAGTAGGCTGTGCTGGTTGGCCTGGGAGGTCTGGGTGTGCTGCTGGCTCACACTGCTGCCGGTTGCCCGCTCTGAGTAGGTAGTGTAGCTGGCAGCAGGGGAGTGCCTGTAGGATTAACGGCGGGGCCTTGGGCTGGGGCAGCGCCTTGGCCGGGTGCTGTGGCTCCCTCAGCCATGCCTGTTTTCCGTGCTCTGGGGGCTGTGGTGGCATTTGTGCTTAGACATTTTTCAAAGCCAAGTAAGCACTGCCATCAAAGTCCTGGGGTCAGGTGTGTTCTTTTATACATAAGTGGGAGGTTAATTGGACAATAGTTGTGTTTATTTAACAGCACAACACAGGCAGGGGCATCCTATAGGCTACAACATCATGGGCGTATGCACATCACAAGCACAGGAGTGCATCACGCAGATGAGCAGACAACAAGGACCGACACTGTACAAATTGTCTACACCCATGAACAGAAAAACCACATCATGAGGGTAAGTACACATGCTGTGCCATTTGCCTACTCATGTGTGCCACTTTACAAGCAGGAAAAGATGCAGACAGGTCACAGACTGGGCACCGGAGTGGCGACATACAATTGAAAGCACATTGTGGGACGCACAATCATGGCGAAGGCCTGGGATTCAAAGACAAACAGGGTTTTGGTAAGAATGGCGATCACAGAATAGGCCATACCAAATCCCTGGCTCCCTGTTGAATGGTCAGTTGTGAAACAGGCCAACAACATTCGTGTGCCACCCCATGTGTGCCAAAGTGAACATGCCGTTTGGCATAAGCTGCAGCCACTGTCACATGTCCCACTCATGCCTGTTTGTATGGAACACCGGGGGTCTGAAGTTGTGTCTAGGTAGAGGAAATTGTGAAACTGTGGAGGGTCAAACTGGATAGAGGCTCCAGACCTTACAATCCGTCAGTAATGGCGGAGGGAAGAGCTAGGTGCTTGGCCTAAGTGCGTCCACTACTCCTACCTGCAAGGACTGTGGGATTGGAGAGCTGGGTCCACCATGTTGCAGAGCGGTGTCAGCGAGCACTATCCAACAGTACTAGTGGAGGGGAGAGCTGGGTGCGCCACTTGGCCTAAGTGTGTCCACTACTCCTTTCCGCCAGTACTGTAGGCACAGAGAGCTGTGATCAGTTTTGAGATGCCTAGGCACATGCTGCTTATGAGCCTCAGTGGTGCATATGTAGCGACTTGTGTGGACATGCATTTGTGGTTGCACTGTAAGAGACCTGATTTAAAGGGTATGGTGTGTGCATGTGGACCTAAAGTAGGCCAAGGCATGTAAGGCATGAAACTAACATTGGTACTGACTTTTGTCTTTGCAGACTTTCATAAAAGACCAGTATGACTTGAAGCCCAACACCCACGAAAAGAGGACATTGGCGGAGGACGTGGAAGTCTGAGTGGGCAGGGGATGTCGACTTACACCTTCACCCAAATAATGCAGCACTGGTCGGAACTCAAATGACGAAAGAGGCCCCAGGTTCACTGGTTCTAAAGTCAGAAATTCCCAGGTAAGTTGAGAAGGTGAGCAATAAGGGTGAACTTTGTAAGTGACTGTTCTTTTTTTCTTGTAGCTGGGGAGTTCTGGCTGGGCATAAAAGTCACCCAAAGGGGGGGGGGGGGTGTTTCGACCAGTGTGGCAAAGAAGATTGGGTGTGGTGTGATGTAATACAGCAGCCTGACCACTGCCAATATCCTCATCCTCCTCTTCAGGCTCCCCACCAACAGCCGCGCAACCCATTGAAGAGGAGGAGGTAGAGGGCTTGGAGTCACCCACAGTCCATGAGCAGGCCAATAGACTACAAACACACAGGTTTTGGGAAGGGATTCCAAAATGACAGGTCTGCTAAGTGCTGGTGTCTTGTGCTTTTTTTTCCTGCAGAATCATCCGAGTGTGAATATGGCACAATGGGGCCACCCAAGACTGGTACGACTCCAGACTCAGGTTGGTTCAAACCAAGTCAAGCAGACCAGTACATGAGCAGAACAAAAATAACACATGTGCAGACTTGTAACATATGTTCACATTTCATTCAAGACCCAGATGAAGGGATGGCTCCAAGGTGAATAGTGGTTCAACAGTGTTGTAGTATGTAGTTAGCATTTGGGGGGCAAGCAACAGACACACATAAGTAGAAACGGGTGTTAACATGCATTTCTTTTGTCTTTACAGGTGCCATGTTGGTCCACTATAAACATTTAAGATATAATATTTGAAATTTCATTTTTATATTTTTAAAACAAAACTTTTAACATGTTAACAATAAAAAACACAAAAAAAAATGTTATTAATAAAAAAAATATAATGGTGTGGGGAAAGAGGAAGTGGACTATGGAACAAAAAAGGTAACAGTAGGTGGAAGCAAAAGACATAGGAGGCCATGGAATGAAAGAAGGAAAGTCACAATACATACATGCACACTACATGGGATGGCACACAGGTGGGAGCCAGTGAGATTTACCCTAAAAAAACAATCTTTGGAGCCTTGGAGTCCTCGATGGACTCCGCAACATCAGACAGGTAAAAAAAAATCGGCTTCTGAGAAGAGTTCGCCAGCCACATCAGTAAGTTCTTAGGTAAACTATATGCATACACTAGGCAATTATTATCACGTACACACGGCCGAGAATTTCTCTGGACACCATGGGAATCATGCTTGTGCTCGCAATTAACCGGTGTACAAGTTCTATTCCGCAAAAAGATGAGCATTCACATGGAGTCTATGAATCAGCTCTAATTTCTACAATGTATTTTATTTAATGATGATTATTTACAGCTGAAGAATTACTACTTCTGGCTAGAAATAAGAGATGATTGCACAGAGACATGAGGAAATTTTGACTGAGAGACTTGGTTTATCTGCATCTGCTCCTGCATGTGCGAGGCAAGATGGTTGCCACCATGCAGGTTTAAAGTGGACCAACACCCTCCCATGATCGGCCCGGGAATCTATAAGATTCCCGGACCGATCAGACCCCTGACTGCGGGGCACCCCGATCAACACCCAGGATAGTCAAAATCCTGGGTGTTGGTTCACTTTAAGAGTGCAGAATCTGCCTGCTATTCCAAACATCTGCATGGTGGTAATCCCTCTCAATAAGCTTATGTCACTGATTGCCAGAGAGGGGCTTTAGGGGAGAAATTTACTAAGCTTACAAGCTTTACTTCTTGGCTGCAGGTCCACTTTAAGTGCTGTGGCCCTTTAACATTTGGGTGATCACAAAACATTCTATCTTTATTAACTCCAAAAAGCAAACAACTACGGACTATGGTTGGTATTGCAGAAGGGGGAACCCCACCTACTCGTCTACACCTTAAAATCTACACCTTAAAATCTAGGGAGGTTTAGGGAGTGAGTACAGTATAGTGTTAAATACTATTAGTCACAGACGTTTCTTTTACATTTTATAGAGGGTCACACTTGTCTTACCAAATGCCTCATCAATCTCAGCTCCCAGCTGGTTCATGTAGTGCGGATTTCCACGCTACATGAATCCGGAAGCCCTGAGGAAGTGAAACAAGGCAACCAACAGTTGTCGGCTGTATGTTGCAGGAACATCCAGACCTGCATGGGGAAAGTGAGTAAGTCCATGTCGCTTTTTAAACTATTGGTCTGCTTTAACCCGTTATAACATTGAATCTTTTTACACCAATTAGTCAATGTCACCTGTTGTCATTGAGACCCAGAACTGCTCCCTTGCAAGCTGCTGCCAGGTCTCCACCAAAATGGCCACCGGCAAACA
The DNA here is from genome assembly GCA_027917425.1 of Gastrophryne carolinensis. NCBI lineage: Eukaryota > Metazoa > Chordata > Amphibia > Anura > Microhylidae > Gastrophryne > Gastrophryne carolinensis. Next base: position 271,772,921 of record CM051234.1, read on the forward strand.
CACTGGGGAACAGCACAAGCTGCCTTTGCACACCACAGCCACACTCAGTGCTCCTAGCCATCCCCCATAACAGGCCAATCTGGCCCTATCCACAGAAACCAATCAACTCTCTCAGATGGTCCACTTTCTCTACCACTTACAAGAGGTGTACCACCATTCCATTACCTCCATCACATTTATCTTGTACCCACCTCCTCTCTGCATCTCCAGCAGCCAGTGTCAGAGGGTTAAATAAGGAAACATTTCTGAAATTTTCTTCAACTTTGTAAATAAAGAGTTAAAGCAGACCAAAATCCAGTGAGGATGGGCTTCCGCCTGAGGCATCTCGAATCGCATTGTTGATAAGAGGTCATCAGGGGGACCCTGTGTATGCAATTTCCACTCCCCTGACTGCTGGGCGGGGGGCAGGGGAAGCAGTCTCCGAGCTAGCCATTTAAACCAACCAGCAGCCTGGCACAGTTGTAAACGAAAGGTAGCGGCCATTTTGGAGCTTCCTCTCCCAGCATCTCAGCCATGCTGATTCAACGGACATAACTGACAATGCACAGTAACAAGAAGCTCAGCAGTACTTCCTGTTTGCAGGTGGCCTGCAAATGCATGAGCCACCATTTTGTTTCTAAAATTTACTACAGCAGGAGTTAGAAAAAGATAAATTAATTTTTATGCACAGCAATCTAAATTGTCCTGGAGAGGGATGCATAAGAGCACTGTTTGTTGTGTTGGTCTGGTTTAAATCATTTTTGACTGTTGGTCCGCTTTAAGCCTGGAGTCTCTGATAAGCAGTTTTATGCAGCCACCTGCTGAGCAAAGTGGCCAGCACCATACGTACACCACGACCCAGCAGCAGCTAAACCAACAAGTGGTAGCATCCCTGTATCTTAAATCCCTCTTGTCTCTGATCAACATGAACCCTGTGGAGTTCTGGGCAGAGAAACTGGACATCTGGCCACAACTGGCAGAGTTAGCCATGTTCATGCTGTCCTACCCAGCCAATAGTGTCATGGCAAAATGTTGAGATCCTGACATTCATAAAGATGAATCAGGCCTGATTTCTCAGTGGGGTCACAGTGAAGGGTGGACGCCAGATTTAAGCCCCCCCATGCCTGATGCTACTGACAAGAGGATTGATCCCCAGGGATTAGAGCACCCTGACTACTTTTAAGGACTTGCCTTGTGGCAGCTGCTCAATTTGCACTTCCAGGTAGCATGTTGGCAGTGCTACTGTCAGTGTGACAAATGTTATTCACAGCCCTTAGGGACTCAGATAGGCTGCTGCTGCTGTTACCATCATCCACTGGCTTTCACAGGTCTTGGGGACTCAAATAGACTGCTGCTGCTGTTACCATCATCCATTGGCTTTCACAGGTCTTGGGGACTCAAATAGACTGCTGCTGCTGTTACCATCATCCATTGGCTTTCACAGGTCTTGGGGACTCAAAGAGACTGCTGCTGCTGTTACCATCATCCATTGGCTTTCACAGGTCTTGGGGACTCAAAGAGACTGCTGCTGCTGTTACCATCATCCACTGGCCTTCACAGGTCTTGGGGACTCAAATAGACTGCTGCTGCTGTTACCATCATCCATTGGCTTTCACAGGTCTTGGGGACTCAAATAGACTGCTGCTGCTGTTACCATCATCCATTGGCTTTCACAGGTCTTGGTGACTCAAAGAGACTGCTGCTGCTGTTACCATCATCCATTGGCTTTCACAGGTCTTGGGGATTCAAATAGACTGCTGCTGCTGTTACCATCATCCATTGGCTTTCACAGGTCTTGGGGACTCAAATAGACTGCTGCTGCTGTTACCATCATCCACTGGCTTTCACAGGTCTTGGGGACTCAAAGAGACTGCTGCTGCTACCCCTCTACACTGGCTGTCACAGGCCTTAGGGGTCTCTTGCTTGATGACCAATGGCCTCCTACTGGTGGAGCATTCTGGGGAGTGTACCACACTTTAACAGTAAGAATGGCCATTTTCTAAAGACAGACTATTTAGAAGGAGGAGGGTGGGTTTTTAAAGCCAGAAGAGGAAACCAGTGTCACAGGGCCAGGCTTTTTTTTACAGTAAACCTACAAACTTATTGGGAAAGCCATGCTTACTTTGAACCAATCCTGCCCTTGGGACAAAAAAAGCTTCTTCCTGTCACCCTAAGTGCAGCAGCTTGTTGTGATTTATTGTACACTCAGGCCTCACCCAATTAGGTGGTGGCATGATGGCTGCTGAATTGGTCAGGGTGGGTGGGGGTCAGTTATTGGCACATGTTTTATAGTGCCCATTGGGCTTTCTTAAGGCACTTACTTATGTCCATAATCCACTCAGCTGTGTACTCTGGACTGTTCTGTACTTTATAGTGGTGGAATGATAATTTGAATTAAAATGCAAGAAGTTATTAACATTTATGTTTTCACAGAAACCCCTAAAGACAATGTTTCAGTTATTAATAGCAGTACAAAAAATCTGTGACCAAGCTAAACCTTTTGTCGATCAATCTGTGGCCAAACCTGATCTGCTGTCGACCAAACTGGGGCCAAATCTGTTTGTTTCCCACATCTGATCTGCTGCTGACTGATCTGTGCCCCAAACTAGTCTGCTGCTAACTTGACCTGTGTCCTAACCTGATATGAGGCACTAAATTGCTCCAAAAGGCATTGAACACCATTTATTTGCCTTTTATGTGTTTTGCTTTGTGTGTTTTCTTATACCTTATTTAAGGCAATTAGAAATTGCAAAGTAGTACTTCAAATTAAATCTACCGTATATACTCGAGTATAGGTCGACCCGAATATAAGCCGAGGCACCTAATTTTACCATAAAAAAATGGAACAAGTTATTGACTCGAGTATAAGCCGAGGCGGCTTTTTTCAGCTTATACTCGAGTATATACGGTATACACACTTACCTCTCGTTTGCACAGCCTGTCCATAGAAGGGCCCAGAACGTATGCTGAGCGGCATCCCGTCCCCGGCACATGAGGTGCGGGCGGCAGCGAAGGAACAGCTGCAAGTGAGAGGGTGAGTGCGGGAGCCGGCCCAGAACGTGCGCGTCACCGCCCCCGGCCGGCGTGGCGGCAGCGGAGGAACAGCTGCAAGTGAGAGGGTGAGTGCGGGAGCCGGCCCAGAACGTGCGCGTCACCGCCCCCGGCCGGCGTGCCCTGCCCTCCGTCGCTGCGCGTCCTACCCGGCGCTTGGCGCTGGGCTGCACAGTGTGCTCCGGTCCCCGCCCTACCGGCACAATGGCGCAGAGCACCGCCGCCCCCCTCCCCACCGTCCAGGCCGGCCCGAGGGAGGCCCCCCCGGAGACGCTGAGCGGCATCCCGTCCCCGGCACATGAGGTGCGGGCGGCAGCGGAGGAACAGCTGGAAGTGAGAGGGTGAGTGCGGGAGCCGGCACGGGGGCGGGAAATGAATGGGCATGTCGCCTGGCCCCTTTTTCTCCTCCATTTCGGCACTGATTCGAGTATAAGCCGAGGCGGCTTTTTTCAGCCCAAAAAGTGGGCTGAAAAACTCGGCTTATACTCGAGTATATACGGTAAGTTTTTTTAAGAAGTGTTCACTATTAATATTATTGAAAGCATAAACATCAATAAGGCATTTGATAAAGAAGTGTGGGTACACATAATTCAATTTCTGATGTTCCGCTTCTTTGGGCAGTCTTTCCAGGACCTTTTTAGAAGCAAATACCACTTACTGACCTCTGTAATATACACAAATGGCCTGCCATCAGATCCCTTCTTAGTTAGCAGGTGCAAATAGCAGAGATGCCCATTTCACCCTTATTATTTAATTTGGAATTAGACCCATTACTGAGTGTACTGAAATCAGACACAGATATTGGGATTGATTCAGTAATAGTTAAAAGAATTCTCTTGGTAGTTATTTTTTATCCAAACTAGCGCTTACCTAATCCGGCAGGCCACACTGTATAGTCATAGATTACGCAAATTCATGACACTCAGTACCTTGATTTGGTGCATTTTAAAGTGGACTAAAACCCATGATTTTTACTATCCGGGGTTAGGGTGCCAGTTAAAGTGACATTCAACGTGAAAAGTGAATAAGAACTTCCTATGTAATATTGGAATGACGAAAGCTTTCTATCCACATTGGAATTCATGTTCTTTTTTTCATATTAATAAAATAGAATGTCCACAAAATATTAGAAATATCCAGTTAATATTAACAACAATATTAGACTGGAGATTATTACATAAAACATGCATATGGGACTGGCAACAATAAATATTTCTTCCTTTTGGAGACATTTCACATTTCCAGGCCCGAATGCTGCCAGGAATGTTTAGGGTCCTAGCCCAGTCAAGGTTTAGGTTTCTAGTAAATATTCTTGATGCAGACAATACGCTAATGTCATACAGCAGAAAAATAGACAAACATTTTTTGGGACATAATATCTTACCCTACCCAGGCTAAGAGCTACTTTATAAATACTATTGGCCTAGTACAGTGAGTGCCTTCCCACGTGAGGTTTGGGGATGAGCTTCCTTTTTTACACCCAATAATTAAATGGGAATACCAACAATTTGGGATGAGAAAATGGACAGCAAAACTACCAGATACATGGAGTCACCAAAGAACACCAAGAAAAAGACAAGTGGTTCAAACTAGGGCTGGCACTTACAAAGTTCACATGTACACTCTGGGCTGCTTAACGCAACATCTCGATCAGATTTATTTTAATATAGCACATACAATTATGAAACAACAAACCCACTCTTCCGATTAAAAAGCTAGCATAGCTTAAAAATAGACACGGGGGCCCCGCACACACAAAGCCACACCTCCTCACAGGCTCACACACCACCACACATCCCTAAGGTAGATGGCTGGCCAGCCACTAAATCCCTATTAGGGAGCTGCCTAAATGGAGATAGCTGATCCTGGAACGGGCCGTACACAATGATATATAACGTGAATTAGAGTGCAGGGTGCTATAAACGATGAGGGCTCGAAGCGCACATGGCTGAAATAACAGCAAGGTCCAGTTGGATGATCCTACTCATACTTAGATGCGGTTGTGAATCCCCTTAATGCTGGGTAAGTCAGTAAGGCAATGTATAGAATCACCCGCTGGGTACTGATGTCCGCGCTAGCTAAGGCGCATTTATATTGCACTGTCCCTTATTGCACTTCAATGTGTTCAGGATGCTGAACTTGGGCACCTGCCAGGAATATAGTAAGACTGATCACAGTAACAGGACACTTGTGAACATACACAGGAGCCGCGCTGGGCCCGGCCGCGCTGATGCGTCTGGCCTCCGACCCTGTTCCCCGCAGCTCAACCGTGATACCTTTCCTGGGCGGCAGCCTGGTGTGCAGTCTCGCGCTGGAACGCGCCTTTCATCATCAGCGTGTAGTTACAGCTGGGCCAGCATGTGTGATGAGGAGACAAAGAGGAGGGGGCGTGGCCGGACCTTCCGTCCACCAACGGCGTTTCGCCCCGCCTACTGGGGCTTCGTCATGGAGGATGATTTAATACTAGCGCCATGTATCGCCATTTGAGCACCTGTATAGTGGCTCTTAGAGCGACCGCTAATATACGCTGTAAGCTAGTGTCGGGTGCTATAACCTAGCTTAGCGGACGGACAAGTGGCGCTGTACTATCCTGTCCAGCATTGATGAATGTGATGCCTGGTGGGTGCGGTAGAAACGCTCTCCCTGATTCACTGTAGAGCGAATCGTGAACGCTAGGTGGTGTTCCAAGGTCATAGCTCCCAAGGCTACGCTACATCTAACAGGACAATGCTGCAGTGAGCGATAGGTAGCGCCAGTTAAGTGTATCGAGCACTAAGCGCTGAAGCCCATATTCATCAAAAAATTACACACAAGCAGCGCGGGCGCTCTCAAACTGGGCGCTCTAGCATAGAGCGCTAGACGCAGTGTGAAAAAAGTCTGTTTCTAAACACATACACACCAGCACCAGAGCGAAAACATATGGAGTGACATTTTTTAACACTGTGACAATGACACTGCAATGTGAGACCTGCACATACAATTCAGCATAAATAAAGAAAAAAAACAATAAAAGTGTTTGTTTGCAGGGCAGGAGAGGACACACAATAATTTGAGCCAAGAATTTAAAAGTTTACTATAGCAAAACGCTATAAACACAACCAAACGAAACACCATTGAAATGTATGGCAGAGCGCTACTGAGCGAAAAGTTCTACATGGCGCTGCTGAACATAGAGCGCCAGCGCTATATGCTGAGCCGCCTCTAGTAATGTGACGCTACATGACGCTGTTAGAGCAGCTCACCAGATTCACTTTCTTAAATGTCGTTTTCACATACAGCGTTCAGCGTTCACCCTACGCTATGTGCCACTATCCGGTGCTAGCATTTCTTAAATAACCCCCATAGAAGATGTAAATCCTATAACAAATTGAATACGATTCTGCCATTTAGCAGGTATGTAGAAATGCATATTATTCTATTACATAGGGCATATATTACTACAGAAATGTGTCTCAAAGTTTATAGAGTGTCCCCAATATGCTTTATCTGGGGCAGACATGCTACATTGTGTGCGGGAATGTTTGGCAATCCAAATTTATTTTTTTTTATTATAGTTTTTATTAGAATAAAAGCAGAGAAAAACAGCATAGTACTACAGTCAGGGCATTTTCCATACTGCGCATGAGGCCATACAAAAGCGCCAATAATTAGCAATCGTACAGAAGGATATGACCATTATGAACAGAACACTGACAAAAAAAGAAAAATTATCCAAAAAGATAAAAAGAACATTTCTCAAGCATCATCAAAAGTAAAGCTTAGAGAAAGAAAGGGGGAAAGGGGAGACAGGAAGAAGGGTAGAAGGGTAGAAGGTGGGTTCCAGGCCTCCGTTCGTACAGCAAGGAGACAAGGCGGGGTTCTAAATTGTAAGGAGAACACAGTTGAGACCTCCCGGGTGAAAGTGAGAAATCCAGCCTTCCCAGGTGGATAAAAAGGGGGCAAAATCCCCCTTTATCGTGGCCGCCATCTTCTCGAACATCATGACTTCGTTAACCTGGGTGATAAGGCTTCCCCTGGGAATGACTGGTTTCTTCCACGACTGGGCTATAATCAATTTGGCTGCTGTAGTAATGTGCCTTATGAGGTCGAACTGGGTTCTTGTGCAGTGAGGGGGTTTCAGGTTAAGGAGGGACAGCTGAGGAGATAGACCCAGCTTTAGCCCGGTGGCCTTATTAATAACATAGAGGACTCTGATCCAAAATTGTTTCACTATCCTGCAGTCCCACCAAGTGTGCAAATAAGTACCGGGGAGCCCGCAGCCTCTGAAGCAGTCCCGTGACAATGAGGGGCAGAATTTGTGAATCCTTTGTGGGACGAGGTACCACCGGAGGAGGACTTTGGTGTTGACTTCTTGAGCACCAACATTAAGATACCCTGAAAAAGTGTGCCTCCAGGCTGCCCTCCAGTCCCCATCTGATAGGGTCAAATTAAGGTCATCACTCCAGTTTGCCACATGTTTCAGAGGTCTCACCCCTTCTGATAGCAGTTTGTAGGTCTAAGCGATCACCCCTTTACCCATGGGCTGCTCAAGGCAGGAAGGAGGGAGAGGAGCACCCAACTTGCACTTAGACTGGCCATAGTGGTTAATTTGTGAGAAGCAAAGGAACTCTTTCCCCGGAGCGTCATAAGAGGAACTCAATTCGGCAAAGGAAAGTGGGCCTTGACGCGAGAAGAGATTCTGGATTCTGGTCAGATTATGACTCTTCCACCACTCAAACGCCGCAGGTTCCGAAAAACATAGGGTAAATTCCGGATTGCCCAAAAATGAGAGAAGTGGGCAGTGCGGCGAGGCTAGGTTCCCCCGCTTCTTATTGGCACTCCAAATTCTAAGAGAATGAGTCAATACGGGATTGGAGATTTTCCTACAGACTGCAGGGGGGAGCCACAGCAAATTAGGAATAGAGATTGGGGAACAATAAGACTCCTCAATGTCCACCCACAAAGGTGTATCGCTTCCCCTGTGCAGGACTGTCAGTTGGGCAATTTGACAGTTGTTATAATAGCGTGCAAGATTAGAGACTCCCAAGCCACCTTTTTGTTTAGCTCTGTAAGGCGTTCCACGGTCAACTCGCGGTCAGATTTTAGGTCAGATTGGAGGTGATTCAGAGCCGAGGCCGGGACGGAGATCGGCAGCACCCGGAAAAAATAAAGTAAGTTGGGGAGCCACGCCAATCCTACCAAGCCAAGAAAGATTTAATTTGGCCCAGTTACCTAAAAGGGACCTCAAGGTCTTGAACATATTAGGGTAGTTTGCCCCATAAAGAGAGTTGTAATTGGGTGTCAGCTGTATCCCTAAATATTTATTATGCCTGGCCTGCCAGTGAAAGTCAAAGGAGGCCTTGACTGTACTCAGAACACTATCGGGAGACATTAAGGGCCTGGGATTTGGCGGAATTAATTTGCAGGCCCGAAAGCCTCGAAAAAGAATCAAGGATTTTGAAAAGGTTTGGGAGGGATATGACCGGGTCCTTGATCACCATTAGGATATCGTCAGCAAACAGTGATATTTTATGTTCGTATCCACCCACATCGATGCCTGAAATACCACTATTGGCCTGAATAAGTCAGGCGAGAGGCTCAATGGCTAAGGCAAAGAGGAGGGGGGAGAGGGGACAACCCTGTCTTGTGCCCCTAGCCAGGTTGAATCGGTCCGAGGAATAACCCGAATACCTGACGTACGCCCCCAGGTTGGCATAGAGAGAGGAAATCCAATTCAGGAAAGACAGACCCAAGCCCCATTTATTGAGGGTGAAAAGCAAGTAGTCCCACACAACGGTGTCGAACGCTTTGTCCACATCTAGCGCCAACAACATGCCATGGCAACCCTCCACCCTGGTGCGATGTATAAGGTTGGCGATTTTCCTAATATTGTCACCAGCTTGACACTGAGTCATGAACCCCACTTGCTCCTTGGAAATGAGCACATTAATACACTTGTTGAGCTGTGCAGCCAGTACCTTTGCCAGAATTTTAACATCAATATTCAACAAAGAAATAGGCCTATAGTTAGACCATATGACACCATCAGTGTTAGGTTTGGGAATCATACTTACTGCTGCTGTGAGTGAGTCAGAACTTCAGGCGGCTCCCTCCCTCAGAGCATTAAAGGCTATCGTCAAATGAGGGTATAAAATCTGGCTACATTTTTTATAATAAAGCATGGTGAAGCCATCAGGTCCTGGCTGCTTCCCAACCTTTAAAGATGATATGGCCTCCTGCACCTCGTCAGTCTCAACGGGCCTATCAATGCACTCCTTAGCACCTGGGGGAAGAGGGGGCAAGTTAAGTTGGCCAAACAGTTCCTCTGCTTTCCTTACATTTAAACACGATTTGGGCTTATATAACCCCTCCAGGTGTTTGGAAAAGGTAGCCACCACCTTTGCTGGATTACTAGACAGGGGGCCCTCTGCTGTCCTAATACGTATCGGCTTGGGTCTCAGAACGATCCCCTTAAGTCTTTTTGCAAGGGGAGTGTTGGGCTTGTTACACGTGCGATACCAATGGAACTTAGATTTGTTCAGTTGGCGGGCGGCTTCGCCAGATAAACACAGATTGAGCTGGCTAACTGCCTGATTAAGACGGATCCTATTCTGTTTAGAGGGACGGGTTTTGAAATCGGTCAAGGCTGCTTGATAAGCATCCGTTAGGACCAGGAGTTTCTCTTTGTAGAACGCTTTACGTCTGGCGGATTCCTGCATTAATAGCCCTCTGATAACAACCTTGTGCACCTCCCAAAGCGTGTCATTGGAGCTCAATGAGCCTTTATTAATTCGAAAGAACTCTTGAATCCCCACGCGTACCCACTCGAGGAGGGCCTCATAGGCCAACATTGGCTCATAAAGCTTCCAAGACTTCTGGGGGCTTCTCTGAGTAAGGGTCAAAAGGTCAACGGAGACCAGGTCGTGATCAGACCAGGCTATTGGGATAATGCCCGCTTGGGAAAGCTGGGGGAGGGAGGATTGCTGCACGAAAATGTGGTCAATCCTTGTGGACACCTTGTGGGGACACGAGTAGTGGGTAAAACCCCGTTTGGTTGGATTAAACTCCCTCCAGGCGTCAATCAGGTGATACCGACCTAATAGGGCCTGAAATGCTTTCCCAGAAGGTCTAGTCTTGGCCGCCGGAGAGGATCTATCATCTGGTTGCCTATCCAGAGTAGGGTGAAGGGTCTGATTGGAGTCCCCAGCTACAATGAGAAACCCTTTCTCTACTTGATGGGAGTTTCTTAAAGAACTCCTCCAGTTATGCATTTTGGTTTTGATTGGGGGCATAATAGGTTGCAATCGTAACTGGTTGATCCTGAATCTTACCCACTAAGATAAGATATCGGCCCTGGGAGTCGCGTACCACATGCTCCAAGGAGAAGGGAGTCGAACGCTTAAAGGCGACTAGGACTCCCCGCTGCTTGGTGCGTGCGGAGACTGAATAAAACAAGGGGTAGTCTGCACTGAGAAATTTAGGGGTACCTTTTTTAGTGTAGTGCGTTTCTTGGAGACATACGATGTCAGCACGGAGTGATCTCATTTGCCTGAAGGCTTTTACTCTCTTCTGGGGGGCGTTCAGACCCTGCACATTCAAGGAGATTAATCTAATCACCATCATCATTCAGACTGAGAACCATCATACGAGGAGGCTCAGGAACCCACGAGAAGGACAAAGAAGAACAGAGAAAGAATAAAAGAGAAATAAGGATAGCATTACAGAATATAAACAGCTCATAATGAAGGAGAAAACACCTTCCAAACTTTAGATTCCCGCCAAGGCGGAGTATTATGCCGCCCCTTAGGGAATAACGTAACAAAGTGACGGGGTTACCAGTGTGGGACCCCATCGCTTAGACAACGAACCACTAACCCCTCTGAGGGGGCAAGAATTTAGTGCTTCCGTACCCACTGGAAAATCAGTGAGAAGGGGAGCCAGGAGTGAGCGTGAGATGGACACTTGAGCGCCCGACCCCCCCAAAAAAACTAACATCAACATTAGACCAAAGCGTTACTAACAGCATATGAGGCCTAAAAAAGCAGCAATGGGGAAAGGTGAAAAACGCGGAACAGACAAGCTTATTCAACTCTAAGCATATAACTTAACCATACGAACAGTATAACATTCTTTAAAGATGTGAAGGAAAGAGATAAACACTCTAATCTGTCACACCAAAAGTGACCCCCACAACAAATAAACGACAAACCCGGGGAGCAACCCTTTCAGCCGCAGCCAAAGGAGGGTGAGGGGCAAGACCCCTAGAAGAAAAAGCACAGGGTTACCTACCCCTCAGCCCTCCCCCGCCACTGGCTTACAGAATCTGTGGATCAGAGCTGCTGATGATTTTCCAGGCATCGGGGAGCTTCTCCGCAGTTCACGTTTATCCTTGGAGGCTGGTAAAAAGGAAAGCGCTGAGAGGCTAAAGGTTCACCGAAGCAAGCACCCGATCAAGTTCCTGAGATGAGGAGGCCTCGAAATGAGTGTCCTTGTAAGAAAAAGAAATCTGAAAAGGAAATCCCCACTTATATCTGATCCCGTGGGATTGTAGGATTTGCAGAGACGTCTTCTCGCTATGGTTTGGGGTGCCAAGTCCGAATATAGCTGGTATGAGAGGTTCTTAAATTTCAAGGAATCCTGCCCGCGTGCCACAGCCATAAGATGCTCTTTAGTGCGGAAAAAATGCAGCTTGACAAGGACATCAAGCGGAAGACCATCGGCCCTTTTCTTCTGCAGGGCCCTATGGATTCGATCAAACTCCAGTCTCTCAATTGGAAGTGATGGGGCAAGCTCCTGAAACAACGCTGTAACTGTCGATTGCATGTCCAAGACGGATTCCAGGATCCCTCTGATCCTAATGTTGGCTCGCCTGAATCTATTTTCGACATCCTCGAGCTTGTGCAATAATACCAGATTTTCCTCGCGCAGTGAATCCACATCGTCCCTTAGCATGGACAGATCGGCTGACTGGGTCGTTGCTTGATTTTCTAGGTCTCCGATCCTTTGGCCCAGTTCCTTAATATCTGCAGAGAGGGTGTTGGTGATCTGGGTAGTGATGCTCAGCGCCCACTTCTCCAACGCTCTTTCCAACATTGCTTCATATCTGTTGAGGGGGGGAGGTTGCGATTTGGGGGGCAAGCCATGGAGGGATTCATTCATCCAGGATTCATCCTCCGGAAGAAGATCTGATGTATTATGTGGGTCGCTCTGGGAAGCGTTAAGAACAGACATTGTGGGGACTGACTGGTTCGGCTATGGTGCAGATGGCAAAAACTCGACTGTCACGTGAAGGTGATCAAATTAAGTATGCTGGATGTGGGACGTGTTGCTGTACAAAGCAGACAGAGCCTGAGGTCACAGGAGGCAGGTGACGGAAGGGACTGTGCTGGCCCTTTAAGAACTTTGTTCCAACTGGAGGTTGCTGCTGGGTGGGGAGGGTGAAACCACTTGGCTGAAGCCTCTTTTCTGGGCAGAGGATTTGTTATGGGGGGAAGGCAAGGCACCCCAGTATGGTGAATACACAGAAGGGCTGCGCTGGCCATTTAAAATCTGTGAAAAGCTTGGAGCGTGCTGCTGAGTGTGGGGGCTAATCCTTTTGACCGGGGATCCCTTGCTTAATAGAGAGCTCGCTGTGAGGGAATGTGAATCCCAGCAAAATGAATATCAATCAGGAAGGGCTGTGGTGGCCCTCTGGGATCTATGTGCAGCCTGGACCTTGCTGCTGGGTGCGGGGTTGAGGTCCCCCGACTGGGGACTTATACAGTGACCGGGAGCCTGAAGGGGCACAGAAATGTGGGAGGGTGAGTGCGCACATTCACTAGACGGGCAGAACCGCAGCGTGAGGCAGGGAGCTGCGGTCTGCAAAATCAAAATGGCGCCGGGGCCGACTGCCCGACCTCGCTCAACTCCCCTCGAGCATCACACTCAGTGGCACAGAACAGCCTGGGAGTCGGAGGGTGAGGTCCTCAGGTGCGTGCGACCTTCCGAGGCCAAAAACCGCCGGGTCTCTCATCAGGCGGGGGGGCGGGGCACTCAGTGATCGGCAGAGACGCTAGATCAGGCGTCCATCACGGCTCTGCACGCATGCGCACTCCGGCAATCCAAATTTTATGGCAACAAGTTCAATGGAAATTACATAGACAGCTGGGAGTACAATTTAAAGTTTCTTCAGAATAGGCTATTTTCAGTATGCTTCCTGAAGAAAAACAGAGGAAAGTTGGGGAAGCTGCTATGCTATGCAATCCTACACTAGTGGATAGGATTGTACTGAGACGTCAATAAATAAGAAAACCAAAACAAAACAATTCTTTTTCAAATTGAGAAGTTTTATTCAGCATACATCACAACAAAATAAAGAGGCTTTACTTAAATGACACAACTTGGTATTATACAGAAATACTAATGGGAAACACTCCGATTGTAAATTGTGAACAGAGAACAAAATGAAGGACACATATGTCATGGGTGGGAATGGAAGTCAGGGGGGGGGGGGGGGGTTGGCGGAACGGATCGTTGTTTAAACAATAAAATAAACAAAAACAAAATTTTTCTTTACATCATGGTCAACCCAGTAATTATATGTTACACAGGTCAACCTGTAATTTTAGAATGTATTTTGACTTTATACCTCATGTACAGAGCGCTACATATACAATTCTCTACATGTCTAATTAAAAAGCTATTGGGGGGGGGGACATGCAATGTGTAGAGATACATTAGTTTGTGTGGGCGGTCCGGTGACTTGCAACAATGAGCAGAGCACTCTGTAATGCAGTGGCATCTGGGTTACCATACAATAGCAAATAAGGGCTTAGTAGCCAGTAGATCATTTGTCAGTCAGAGTGAGTGTTTATAGTGATGGGTATAGAGAGGGCAACCCTGTAGGATCTCTTTCACATTCCCAAAAGGGGGTGTGGGTAATTGAGTGAGGGTACCGCCATGTAGGCCACCATTGCTAGCAGGTGACATAGAACACCCTCTTACATGTTCCCTGGTTCCTTTACCAGTTACATAGTTACATAGTTGAAATGTACGGTTGAAAAAAGATGTATGTCCATTAAGTTCAACCAAGAGACAGGGTTGGGGAAAGTTATTTTTATTTATTTATTTTTTAACTGACAACAGCTTATAGTAACTGTTAATGTTACTTGCTGCTAGAAAAGCATTTCATCGTTTTTGAAGCTGTCAGCGGTTGATGCTGTGACAAGCTATTCCACAAATTTATAGTTATTACATTAAAAATGATTGTTGCCTCCGGAGATTGATTTTTTTTCCAGTGGAAGGGAGTGCCCCCTTGTATTTAGAGAGGATTTTACCTGAAATAGTGTTCCCCCCATTTTATTTTTGTATTTGCCATTTGTATATTTATACAAGTTAATCATGCCCCCCCTCAGTCGTCTCCTCTCAAGACTAAACAGATTTAATTCTCGTAATCTTTCCTCATAACTAAGATCCTTAATTCCCCTTATTAGTTTGGTGGCTCTCCTTTGCACCCTTTCCATAGTCCAAGCGTCCTTTCTATGAATGGGTGCCCAGAACTGGACGGAATATTCCAGGTGAGGGCGCACCAGTGCCTTGTAAAGAGACAAAATTACATCTCTATCCCATGAATGCATGATAATACCAGTTCACCATTAGTGTAAAATAAAAAAAGACCACACAAATTCAAATGTAATGCTTCTCTAGTCTGGCGGGTCTTCTATACCCCTCGCGGGTGTTGCTGTGGTCATCCATTGTCTCCTTGAAGAAGCATAAAAAATAGGGGACATGTGTCCCCCTCCTCCAAGGGTATTGACAGTTGGGGGTTCAGGTAAGCTCTTATACTAGAAAGGTGGAGTCTCTCTGGAATCTTTCCATGTGACTCAGAACACTGGAGGGAAGGGCAATGGAGGAAGATACTCCTGGAAAACCAATTCTAGTCCTAGATCGGTTCTCAAGGGTTGGGGGGCCACCATGTCACCCGCCAGCACTGAGTATATAAGTGAAAGGGAGTGGTTGAAGCACACCTGGTTAAATCAAAGTAATGGGGAGATTATAAATCTAAGTTAGTGTTCATCCTGTCCCAAAATCTCTGTTCCACCCTTCAGAGATATAGTACATGTAGGAAAAAAGGAAGGAGAGGCAAACAACTATAGAAAATATGCAAATAAAACATATTAGTTTAGTGCACATGAATGCTGAGGTTTATACACAGTGAAAACTATAATACAAATAAAAGGGTGGGTAAAATACTCAAATTGACCGCTAGATGGTGCCAGTGTACAGCATACAGTGTTAACATCACACTATATAGAGAAATGTCAGTTAATCATTGTGTATACATAGTCCAAAAATCAGGGATAACCAGAGTAAATAGTAGCATATGTTGAGAGTGTGAAGACACTCCTTAATCACAATGCTAGATGTGCATATAGTACATAAATGAGAGCAAGAATAGTAAAGACAAGATAAATCTTACAGGCAGCACCAGGAAGTAACCCTCGACGTTTCGGTTGTTTTTAACCTTCTTCAGGGGGGAAGCGGTACCAGTCAGTGTCCCATGTGGACTTAAATACCTTAATGAGTGAGCCAGTGTGCTGTAGATGGCGCCAACAGGGGCGCGCACGTCAGCGTCTGTTGATGACGTCATCGGGCGGCGACCGTAGTCCATCCCGAACATATGCCGAATGAAATCAAATTATTCCACCAACACATGGCGCTCGGGGCGGGCAGCGGTGTGCAGATATTCTAGCAGAGTAAAAAGACATTTAAAGTGGAGAAAGGAGTCCTGCCAATAGTATGGCGGCCTTCGAGGAGCGACAAGATGGGGCGGAAGTGCGTCAGCGCAAGGCTTGGAGAAGGGCGTATCCAGCCAAAAAGATGGCCGCCGCCGCATTGACAGCTCCAAAGGGCGGAAGTACGTCATCATACCAGGCATCAGGGATTCGCAGGGATGAGAGCTGCTGTGATAGCAGCGTCAGTCCAATAGGGGGCGTGGTGTTTCTAGGTGTTGACGTCCTTGTGGGGGTAGTAAATGATAGCCATATCAGATTTGTGATACAACACAGGGACTTGATGTGGAGCATACGTGATTTGTGATACAACACAGGGACTTGATGTGGAGCATACGTTGCCATCTAGTGACATCTGGTGGTGAAGATAGGAAGTACCCAGGTGGCATCACTCCGGAATGTATAGCACATAATCAGCACACTGTAGTTTGTAGCAAGCACACTGGAGTTTGTGACACGGCCCATAATCAGCACACTGGGGTTTGTAGCAAGCAAGATAAGGATATCTAAAAAATAATTAGAAATAGGTGAATTTAAAACAAGGAACTGGAAAAACACATTGTGTAACCCACCGTCCTGATGTCATCAGGGGAAAGGGGGGAAAAACAATGCGTATCGAAATCAATATCCTCATTTAGCCCCGAGGGGCTTTTAGTTTGGAGTTGATGTATCCAAAACAACTCACGCTGTAGCAGTTTCTGATCAGTGTTGCCGCCTCTTGCATGTTGCTTCACTACCTCAATTACAGTAAATCTGAGTTGTGTGATGATGACCCTGTTCAAGAAAATGTCTAGCTACAGGGGAATCAATCTTATGGTTACGAATATCGGAGCGGTGTTCAGAAATGTGTTGTCTAATCTCTCTTGTGGTTTTGCCCACATAGCCCTTCCCGCAAGGGCATTTTAGAAGGTAGACAACGTTTTTGCTAGCACAGTTGGCAAATTATCTAATCGGGTGGGTGAATGAAGAAGACTTGGAAGTGTAGCTGCATTGAGCGCAGTGGCCACAAGGGAACATGCCTGTGGGGGTTTGTAGACTAGAGAGCCAGTTAGTGCTGGTATTGCGAGGAGTACTATAGTGAGCTTTAACCAGGCTGTCCCTAATGTTACCTGCCCTCCTATATGCTGTCATGGGGGGGTAGGTGAAGGCGGGGATGGACAGTTTATCGTCGCTACGGATGATATGCCAGTGTTTCTTAATTATGCCTTGTGCTTTTTGGGATAGATATGAGTATGTAAGGACTAGAGGGATTCGTCATTGTTTTTTTTACCTTGGAACTTACAAAGCTCGCCTCTCTCGAGAGTGGTAGCTTTGGCCTGGGCGAATCTGAGTAGTGAGGTGTCGTAGCCCCGTATTCATAGGTTGCTGATTAATTCATCTGACCGTTGTTGGTATAATTCATCGGTTGATGTAATCCTCCGGATTCTGTATGAATTTTTTCATGGCATTATCGATATTGGCAGATGAAAGGCCGCGGGAGATGACCTGTAAACCCTCGGTATGTGGAATTGACATGTAGAGGCTTGTCACGTCCATTGTGGCCAATAAGCAATCGGAGGTGAAGGTGCCAAAGTGTGTAATGCGGTTCAGGAAGTCGTGGTATCTTGCAAGTATGAGGGCATGGCCAGAACTAGTGGTTGCAGTACCCGATCAATGAATATAGCAGGTGATTGGAAAATGGATTCGGAGCTCGCTACAATGGGTCTGCCAGGTGGATGATGCAGTCTTTTGTGAATTTTGGGTAGATAATAAAAGAGGGGTTTCAAGGGAAAGTCAAATGTAAAAAAAATTTGCTTAATTTTTCATCGATCAAACCTGAGAGAAGGACGGTGTGTATAATGCCATCGAGAGTGATTTTGATAGTATTGGTGGGATCCTCTGCTACAGGTATGTACACAGAGGTATCACTCAGTTGTGATGTAATCTCTTGAACGTAGTCACTAGTGTTCATGACTACAATGGCACCACCTTTGTTTGCTGGTTTGATGGTGATTGAAGAATTGCTCTGAAGATTCTTAACCCGCCAGCACTGACCCAGAGCATATGGGCTGGTATACCAGCAGGGTCAGGGGGCATCAGTCTGCCTCCGAGCCCTGGGTTACCAGCCCCAATCAATGCCTTGTGCCCGGGATGGTTGATTTGGGGGGGGGGGGGGGACGGGCTTTATTTTAATTTAAAACCAAAATATAAAAAATCACTCCTGCATGTAATTTTCATTGGAAAAAAAACATGTCAGCATTTGAAAAAAAGCCAAACATTTTCTAAAAAAAATTTACACAAAAAAGGTCTTCTGAATCATGAGAGAGGGGCAGAGTGTCAAGTTTGTCTCTCAAAAAAGGTGCTGAATCAACCCTACTATGGCAAATCAAATAGCCTCATTTACACTTCATCTAAGAGTAAGTTCCAGATCAGTGGTTTTAAACCTGTCGAATACTTAAAAGAAAACTCTCTTTTTGTCAGGTTTTTGGTGTTCCACCATATTGTTTTCTTCGTTTGCGCCCCAAGACCCGTAACTTACTTATTGGCATGCTGCTTCCATGTTTCTTATATTTCTGTGGTGGGAGTGGCATTCCTGGCCTTCAGTAAAGCCCCTAGTATAGTTTCTTACTACAAATTCTAAAATCCTCACACTGTAACAGGTGAGCTCATCGGCAGCTTTGGCTAAACAAAGCAGCAGTAATGACCTCCTCTGGGGAGAACACTGCTAGTAACCCTTTAGCTCCTGGAATGCAAGACTGTAACATCCTTTTCTAAAAGATAGAAATAGAGTAGGTGGGGTTTAACCTGTCCATCTTGAAATGTGGAAGAACATCTCGGCCCTAGCCACTCAGATGATTAACAAGCCAGAGTCAGAACGTTTATGATAGGTACACCAAACACAACAGTTGGTGTATGTTGCTAAGGTAAACATGTTGTTGCTAAAGAAAACAGTTTTCTTTTATAACACAGATTTGCAAACAAATAGTAAATAAATTAAAAAGATAACAGATAAACTCAGCACATTGAGGAAATCCTTTTGGCACACAATAATGGAAACTAGGAGCAGACCTACACCATGCTTTTAAAGAGAAGACCTACTTAGCTTATTTTGTATTGGTAGTATAATTAGTGGCACATACTGTACTTAAAGTGATACTGCAGGCAAAGGTAATTGTTACACCATTGGGTCGGGCTACATTTGGCACTGTCCTAAACCGTTTTCTGTTTTTAAATTAAAGCAGAAATGGCTGAGATATCATGATTTACAGGTACAGCCAATGGCATTCCATTTTTCATCTTGTCCCCAAATAAACTCAGCAGAGTCGGACAGAATTGCTGGTCCCTCCTTCCTCCTCCAGATTCATCACATTGCTGTAGAGAGCTGATTATTATGCAGCATCACAGATCCAAGGGCCTTTTTTCAGAAGAAAAATCATAAGCTGAACCCCTAAAAATCATAAGCCGGACCTTTTATTTTTAAAACGGAAAACAGTTTAGGACAGTGCCAAATTTAGCCTGATGCAATGGAGTAACAATTACCTTTGTCTGCAGTAGCACTTTAATATGATTAAATTAGAGAGTTGGATTTCATGAAGCAGTTTGCAAAACACTGATCTAGATCTAGAGATACATCGTTTTCATTGGCTGCTTCAGCACATTTCAAGATGCTTAGCTATGCTGGACTATGGGGAAGTTAGTATTGAAATTCCATCATCAAGTCATCGTATATTAATTTTCTGGACTCCTGCATAAGTATTGACTTTTCACTACTCTGTGCCACGGTAGCCCATTGCTTTCTATACTCAGACTGAAAATCTGTCTCTTCTTCGGCTTTAGCCATTGCATGTGTGTCACTGTCAGGATTTACATTTGTTTGAGCCACTTCTTGCATCTCCACTTGCTTGAAAATCACCTCAGAGTCGTTGCTTTTTACATTTGCTTCTATCTGTATAAGATCATCTTCTTTATTTTCAGACTTTCTTTTTGTAAGATTCATTGGTCTTAAAATCTAAAATGGAATATTAATGGCATAATAATGTCAAGGCATTAACAAATTAGCACAAGTTATTGACACCTCTTTATCTGTTGTGATTAGTAATGGGCGAATCCAAACCGAACTTAGCGAGCTTGGGTTCCTGTACCCGAACTTCGGCTAGAAGTCCATGTTCATATTCGCTATCCTTCCGAAACATGGAACATCTGTTTGATGGGCTGCTGGGCAACCTGCTTCACCTAAAGCAGCAGCAGGAAGCTGCTGTAACTCACCTGAGCCCTGATCTGCGGTCGCTGGTTAGCTGCAGCATTCCTTTGAAATGGTCCATGGTCGGGGCCACAGAAAGATGGCTGCCGCTATCAAAGAGTGAGAACACTCCTAGTGCCAGCACTGCCAGAACTCTACTCCCCCCTTCCCCAAAGTTCGGGTCCCTATTGATTTCAGTGGGGACCGGGTTTGGATTCAGGGCCCAGAACCCGAATGGGAATTTTTGGGGGTTTGCTCATCCCTAATTGTTATAACTCAATCCTTTCGAGGATCAAGAACACTTTTTGTAAATGTGTTGCTTGAGAAGACACAAAACAATAGTAATTATTCTGCCATTTCAGCCTTATGGTGCACTTCTGTGGAGTTTTCCCGAGATTCCAAGTTTGGGCAGTGCCAAGGATGTATAAACACTACAATGCACTTACCTAACTGCTGATTGATCTGCCACAACCCCAGTTTGCAAAGTCAGAAAAGACATTTAGTTCACTTTACACCCCTAATTTTGGATGCCCATCAGTCCTTCGTGGCTCCGGTTTGTGAAGCCAGGAGTTGCGCTTCCAGATTCCGACTAGCAGGTGGGTGTGGCCTGTGTTGAAAATTGTGGGTGCCTCTGTACTCCAGAAACTTCCATGTACGGTTGTGCCCATGTGGCCCAAGGCCACACACACCTACCAGCAGGAATCCAGAAGCACAGCTCCTGACTTCACAGACCGGGTGAGGGTTTAGTGAACTAAATGGGCTTTGGCTAAAATGAGCTGTTGTTGAAAAAGTCTTGTTATATTTAGGTCATTTTTTATGTTTTATAAAACTATATTAATACTGAATCTTTGTCATGCAAATATGAAATAGTACTATTAGAAGTTTATTCTATACTATAATCTACAACCCAGTAGAAGTTGGGAGGATAAGTTTAATTGAGATTCCACTGTTGATTCTATATGGGAAGTGCAAAATATTGAAAATTATTGATTTCAAACTACTCATGGCTAATGTGTAAAGACCTGAAGAAAAATTAAGATGTTACTTGTAAGAGATCAAACTGTTTTAGCCTCTAAGCACATGAAATAAAAGATTGATTGGTTGATTTCAGTAATATCTTTAAAGAGGAACATTAGAACTTTTCTGATGTTCCTCTTTAAACATCCCTCCCTCTTCCCTCACTGCCTTTTGGATGTTGGTGTCTGATATCTGGCAGTATTCCTGGCCCGTTTCCTCCTCCCCCCTACAGGCTTGGCCGGCCTTAACTGTAGCCGTCTTCTCTTCAAATGTCCCGTGCTGCTCCTCAGATCTCGTGTTGAGACTATGCAATGACATTGCGCATGTGCAAGATCTCGAGGGGGCGCTGCATGCCAAGATTCCAACATGGCGCTGCCCGACGGAGGACAATGGGGGAGCAGAGGGATGCCCACTAGGAGTTCTCCCTGGTCTCCATGTGGCCAGTCTGCCCCTAGTTTTGTAAAACCACCCTATTTAGTGAAAAAGAAACAACAGTGAGCAGTGGGTCTTGTATTAAAAAGTGACAGTGTTTCCCAGACCTTAGAGGGAGTCCAGACAAAGCAGAATTCCACTGAGCTTTATGGCTCACTGAAACTTCTGTGCTCTACTCCTGTCCCTCTCTCAGAGAGTAAGATTATGCTAGGTGAGAAAGTGAGAGCCAAGAGGATTGGCAATCCATATCTATTTAAAGAGATAGAGCAAGCAAAGCCAATTGTTAGCCCACTGTGTCTGCCTACATTTGGCACTGACCTGAACTGTTTGCCATTTTTAAACTAAAGACAAAATGGCTGAGGAATCAAGGTTTACAGTTTTACCTTATGATTTATCTTCTGAAGCATGTGGGGGTGGGGCCCTTGGAGGTGGCTTTGGTGCAGCGTGGGCAACTGTTGGTGCTGGGAGCAAGAGGGCTTACTAGGAGGAGGCTGGGCGGGGAGGAGGGGTTAGCTTGGCTTGAATGGTAGCTCTGAGAGCGCCATTTGAGCCATCAATAGAGAGCGGTGTGTGGTCTTGGATAACTCCTTGAGCTAGTATTGGTGGCCCACATCAAAGGGGCTGTGCTGGAGAGGCAAATGGGGAAGTGTTTTTCCTCATTTACGGCGCCAAGCTGGAGGAATGTTTGCAAGGTAAGCTTATTTTTTCATTAAAAATCCCTCTAATTTTTGTTGCCCCTGGCAGTTCCAAACATGCATATGGTCATTACATAAAATACTTACATGTGTATAACTGGTGGAAGAAAATGTTGTCGCACTGCTCTCGGAGGGGTCAGGAATATTAGGAAAACAAAATGCTCTAAATCTGAAATATTAAAAGAAGCATTAAAATTAGTTTGTTTTTTAAACAGTTTTCAGCCTTTTACTAATACTTGTGTATTGTAATGAATAAGATTTTAGTAGCCATCATAAGTGCAAGGAGCAGGTACCTGAATAGCAGGCTAAGTAAACCTGTTTCTTTTCTAGCAGGTTATCACTAAGCTCACAAATAGGGATGAGTGAGCCCGAGCTGCAAAGTTCAGGTTTGTACTGAACTTGCAACCTTGGGCCCGCGAACCCGAGCATGGACGTTAGTGAAAAGTCCATGCCCAAGTTCGGTGCTCGGCCGAACGCAGAAACCCAGGAAGCTAGTTTATTGGCAGCCAGTCGACCAGCTTTTTACATTTAGAAATCACAGCATTGCCCTTGATGACTGGCCAGGCAGGACATGTGACCCAGCCGTATAAAATGCGGAGTTGCGCATAACTCCATCTCAGAGCGCTCTTCACTGCAGTAGATAGGGACAGGTTTGCTGCTCAGTGAGGGACAGATTAGGCATCTTTATAAAAAAATTGTCCTTTTAGGACACATAGAAGGGGAGAGAAGGGTGGCTGTATCTCAAACTGTCCTTATCAGGGCACCTAGCTAGGGAGAGTGGATAGCGTCAGTTAGGGACAGCTAGGGAGAGGGTCATAGCAGCACATCTGCCTGTTCTCATTGAACCCTGAGGACGGGCAGATGCCTGGGCACATACAGGCATTAAATACAGCTCATCTGTAGGCACCACTTGAAATATACCTTTTTTGGGCTTTGATAAAACGACTTACTTTTTGTAGCCCCTTGCTTTATACCTATTTTGGGGTTTGATAAAACTAGTTATTTGTTGACGCACCTTGTATTATACTTTTTGGGCTTTATTAAATCGACTTACTTGTTGGCACACCTTGCATTATACCCATTTAGGCTTTGATAAAACAACTTACTTTTTGTCACACCTTGCATTGCCCGATTTGGGGCTTTGATAGAACTAGTTTCTTGTTGGCACCCCTTGCATTAAACCTTTTGGGCTTTGATAAAACTACTTACCTTTTGTATTATATATTTGCAATATACTGTTTTGGGCTTTTTTAAGCATATTTACATTTTTGAGCCAAAGCTGGCTCAAAGGATGTCCCCAGAGTGGCATTTTTTCAAGCAGTACAGAGACAAAAGGACACGGGTCATTTGCACATTGTGCCAACAGTCCCTGAAGCAAGGGAAAGGCCTTAATAATCTCTGCACCCCATCTATGATCAAGCACCTGCAATCCAAACATGAGCTACAGTGGCAGAAACACCTAAAAATATGCCTAAACACCTAAGGCTCCCTCTGCTGCTTCAGTTGCCTTTACCACCGCCTCCCCAATGACAAGGCCACCTGTCTTCCCCCAAAGTGAGGATGTGAGACCACCACCACCAGCATCACTACGATCACCAAGCGTGTCCACACCATCCCAAGGAAACATTCAGCTTTTCATCCTGCAAACTTGAGAGAGAAAACAGAAGTTGGGCCTATCTCACCCACAAGTCCTGGCCCTGAATGCGAGCATTTCCAAGTTGCTGGCCTTTGAAATGCTCCCATTGTGCTTGGTGGAGATGAACAGTTTTAAAGATCTCATGGCAGTGGCTGCTTCACAATATGCCATTTGCAGACACCACTAGTTTTCTCACCATGCTATCCCTGCCCTGCACCAGCAGGTTGTGGATAAAATAAGATGTACACAGGGAAATGCCATAAGTTCCAGTGTCCACATCATCACTGACACCTGGACAAGTAAGCAAGGGCAGGGACGTTACATCTCTCTAACTCCCCACTAGGTCAATGTAGTGGCCGCCGAGATTCAAGCGGGAAGCATTTTGGCGCATATCCTTCCACCACCAAGTATTGCTGGACATCAGTCAGTTCCTCCTATTGCCTTCTCCTCCTACTCTGCTTCCTCCTTTGCTTTCTTCTCATTCAGTCAGTTTAGCCCCTGTACCACCAATTTGACAACTGCCATGGGGAAACAGCAGCAAATGGTGCTAAGACTCATCTGTCTGTCCGAAAGACCCCATATGGCCCAAGAACTCTGGACCGGAATCCAGGAGCAGACAGATGAGTGGCTGCTTCTGTTGCACATGGTGGTGTGCAACCAGGGCTGGCCCAAGGCATTGTGCTGCCTGGGTCCAAGAGTGAAATGCTGCCCCCCCAATTAAAAAAAAAAAAAGAGGAGAGGTGATTTTTACTAGGCGAACTGGGGGGTTTTCACATAGCGCAGAATCTCAATTCGGGGTTTGTTCCACTTTAAGTGAACCAAAACCCAGGATTCTCACTATCCTGGGTTTTGATACTTACTTAGGAACAACCAGATTTGTGATGCCCTACTCTATAAAAACCCCCAAATCTCCGCACTGTCATGGCTGAGGGGGGGTCATGAGGGGGCATTAAGGTGCGAGCACCTTTATTTCACCTTTTTTCTTTACTATGATACCACATACTATGGCACCTCCCCTTGCAAGTGGCTGCCCTAGGCACATGCCTAGGTTTGTCTAATGGTAAATACAGCCATGCGGGTGATGAACTGGTAGCTTTCATCCCATAAATTGAACAGATTAGTGATAGCACAGTTTAGTTTTGGAGCCATGCATGGGACCCAGTTGAACCTACAGCTGTTACAAGCAAGTACATTAGACCCAAACTTCTTGGCCTCTGCCACTTGGCTGGATATCCAGCATTCCACAGCATTGGGCACGGTCTCCCAGCTTGATAAATAGAAGAATATGGGACAAGCAAGCCCTATTCTGAAACACTGCACCTCTCCATTAAAGAAGGCCACCAACCAGTACTGTCCTTCTCCCAGGTGTTATTCCTCTGTGACAGGGCATCTTAATTTGGGATGCCCAGTGTGTGGACCCCCCACCACTTTCAGCAATCCCACAGAGTATGCAGACAGGCAATGAGCACGCTCAGCGCAACATTCAGCACAAAGCTAACTAAGGGGGGGCACTGGCCACACCCCCTCCCCTCCTGGTGCATGCCTCAGATGAAGTTAAAGCAGGGATGTGGCCATAGCCGACACATTCACTGTTGGATTGCCAGCTATGCAAGTACTGCAGGGGCTACACACAGCAGCACATCACAAATCAGAATCAGCTCTGGAGTCTTTTAGCCATTGGTGCTAAATGGCCAATAAGGGGTAGCCCTGTAACTGGACAAGCTCAACCCCAACTGTTCCAATTACACTCTATACAGGTGACCAGCAAACATGGCCACCCAGGATGCACAGTCACCGTAACCAAGCAGCCACCCACGGGCAGGTGTACAGCTCTGCCACCGATATCTTTTAATCTGGCACCTGGACAGTACAGACTATAATGGGCAACCCGTGCCCACGGCCCTTGGCAGACTGAAAGCCACCAGGCACCGGGCTGTAACGTGACGACCGCCCACCTAGCTCTATGAACGGCAGATAAGTTGGAACCTCCTCTCTTCCCCGGAAGCTTCCAGAAGCAACCGAACTGAAGGTATAGTGAACGTGCGGCAGCCTCTCCCGCTTAGCTATCACAGTGTGAAGCAGCCGCCGGTGTGCGCTATGCCTCTGCAGGGGCTACACACAGCAGCACATCACAAATCAGAATCAGTCCTGGAGTCTTTTAGCCATTTGTGTTAAATGGCCAATAAGGGGTAGCCCGACTAGTGCTCTGCCTCCAGCAGTCCCCGTCAAATAGTGACGCCCCCCCTGCAGTGGCTCAGCCAACCAGCGTGGCTATTGGTGGAAGCTGCGCCTCCCCCAGCAGTGCGCGCACTCTCCTGCCGCTCGCCTCTGCCCCCATTTTATTGCATCCCACAATGCCGCGAGTGCGGCGCTTCTCTCGGCTCTGCCTCACACACACAGTACTGAAAAGTTCGTGAATGACCCCCATGGAGAGTGGCGTTCATTCCTTCTACGCTACGCTTTTGCCTCCGCAGTCACGATGTTCCTGCCCGCTGCTGCCGCCCACCTCCCCCGCCAAATATGTTCCCGCCGCTGCCAGCAAAGTGCCACCCCCCTTAAAGTGCCGCCTGGGACCATGGACCCACCGGGACCCATGGTAAGGCCGGCCCTGTGTGTGACAATGGGTGTAACCTTGTAGCAGCCTTTGGTCGAGCCGGTTGACTCACATCCCTTGCCTGGCATATGTGCTCAACTTGGTGGTACATAGCTTCCTGGCCCATTATCCAGAGATGCCAGAGCCACTTCATAAAGTACGTAGCGTGTGCACACACTTTCCGTGTTCCCACGCAGTTTCTGCTTGCCTGACCTCACTGCAGAGGAACTTCAGACTTTCCACCCACTGCCTCATATGTGACTTGCCCACCGGGTGGAATTCCACTTTGTATATGCTGGAAAGGGTGTGTGTGCAGCAGCAGATAATGGTGGAGTTTCAGCTCCAAAATACCCGGGGGAGTAGAAGTGAAAGTAGAATTAGATTCCAAGTTAGAGCAAGGCTGTTATAGAGACACTGATGTCGGCATTAATGCAGCTTTTTTAACTGCAGTGCCTGCCAAGGATACCCCTCCTTCCTTCACTGCTGCTTCACTCATCCACTCCCCCCCAGATCCACTCAGCCATTTTAACACCCAGCTCATATACTCTCCTCCACTCACTGCCCCCCTCCTAACTCCACTCATTAACCTGCAACTCTAATCACCCAACCAGATCCACTCACTTACTTCTCTCCCCAGCTACTAGCATCCACTGATTCCACAGCTTCACCAATTAACCCAGATTCACTCAACCCCCACCCAGTTAAATTAATTAACCCCAGCCTTCTAGATCCACTCATTTATCCACTCCCCTCCCAATGTGGCTCATCTTTCCCTCCCACACATCCATCCCCGCTCAGCTCAGGTATACTTTCCACATGCCCCACGCTTCAGAATTTTACAAGTAGCAGAACTCATTTTTACAACAGTCTTTTGTCGACCCCCTATATACCTGTAAAAACAACCTAAAACACAGTTCCTCTGTACCATCTGTAGTCAAAGCAGCAAACCCATTTCAACAGTTAATTTAAAAGGGTATTTAGATTTAATGTTGGTACAGGTTTTAGGGGGTAATTCAGTTCAGATCATTTTAATACTGCAAAGAAATATAGAGAAATACCGCGCTATTACATATATAAGAGCTTCTACGTGCAGATGCTGGAGTCCTCCTCCCCAGCCAGAAATACAAACAATAAATTATAAATTATTCCTTTTTTGTTACCAAGCTACTGTTCTGGCTGAATATATCGCTGGATTGGGAGCACTTGCGGTGAGAGTCGTCTAAGCTCTGCAAATTTTATATGTGTCTTTTACCTATGAATGGAAATGTGAGTGCAAAACTTTTTAGATTAAAGTGGTTTTTAAAAGTAGCGTTGTTGCACTAGATTCTGTCCTTTCTATCTCTCCTCACATGTGAGTTGGATCTTTAACCTGTGTCATCTTGAATGTGGAGAGTTGGAGCATTGAATACATGGGAGGATAACCCCATGCTGCATGATTGACGAGTCTTCTCATTTTTCTGAGACCTTTTGAGGTTTGAAAGCTCAATATCCTGGACGTTCTGGTAAGCCTCCAATCTAATGGGTGGTGGACTGGCACTTGATGAAATAATCACAGGGTGATATTGAAGTTGTTGAAGATTTGCCCTCTCTTTGCTTCAAAGACATTTTAATACTGGTCGGTGTGTATTCTATCTCACCCCTCCTTCCACCACCTGTGATCCCCAGGATACTTTCTTTAAAGTCTTTAATGTTTTGTTTATCAGGAAACAAAGAAAAGGCTGCACACATCCATAAACATCATCTAAATTAAGCAGCCATTTCCAGGTCCCCTGTTGGATGGAGCTCCATGGCACGGAACCCAGAAATGTATGATGATGCCCTGCCTGTGACTAGCCTGAATCATATCAATAGCAGATAATTTCTCAATGCCCTAATTGACTACAAAAGTGGGCTGAAAGTCTGTTTATATTTCCTTTTTTAAAAAAATACACCGATGCGTGGAAAACTGCTGCAAACTTATCAATCACCTACTCACCTTACCTGCCCGCCAGCTCCCGGACTTTGCACTCCTACGCTGCCATCTTGCTGCA
The DNA here is from genome assembly GCA_027917425.1 of Gastrophryne carolinensis. NCBI lineage: Eukaryota > Metazoa > Chordata > Amphibia > Anura > Microhylidae > Gastrophryne > Gastrophryne carolinensis. The sequence goes on from CM051234.1 coordinate 271,801,322, forward strand.
CCCAGAAGTATGTATCCCACAATCCTCCCGGGTGCAGCCTTGAGGTCACACTTGCTGCATCGGTTCCCACATAAGCCTCGATTCAGAGACACATTCGTCCGGACTTCCGTAGCTGTCTGTGAAAGTTTTGGTGGGTGTTTGTCTTTTTTTTGCTTTTTTTCGTCCATTTTCTACTCGCACGAACGTTCGGGAAAATGTGTATATGCTCTTTCGACGAACGGAAGCAAATCGGAACATTTCCAAACAAAATCGGAAATTTTCCGTTCGTTCAGATAACTTCCGTTGTTGGGATGGGTTTCTGTCTGATTCAGAGAGCTGATTTCCGACGGATCACCACCCTATAAATCCGTTTCATTTCCGATCCACTTACGAGACCTTTGAGGGCTCAGATTGCTATTGTTGAACATGTTTTGCGGCTATGTGGAGGAGTCTGCGCGCCTTTAGCACCAAGGCATTGCATGTATCAGCATGGCCGAGCCCATAAATTGTATAGCAATGCATACCTGAATCAATACATTTCATGTATGCCTTATAGATGTATTTTAATGCTGACCTTAATTAGTCCTTAGCATGTAATCATTTATTTTCCCACGCATCCATATAATTGCTATATTTTTTTATACTTATGTCCTTTGTGAATTATATTAGGATTGTTGAACTTGAATCTTAATTTGTTGTAGGAGTTATTGTTTTAGTTACCTTTGCTTTGTGTAATTATTTTATATTTGGTTGCAGGAACTGCAAGATGTGCCACTCGCCCTTGCTCCTGATGCCCGTTCTTTGCCTGCAGAATGCGGGCCAGGGGTTCTCTAATCGGGCCCTATGCAAAACCCGGGCCGTGGTGGCGAGGGCCCTCTGGCTTTTGAAGTCCAGATTTAGGTGTTTGGACCATACAGGGGGGGGGGGGGGCACTGCAGTATGACCCCAACAAGGTTATACCAATATTTTAATTTACATTTTTTAACAGGGACCACACGTGCCAGAGTGGCACAACTGAGTGTCAGGGTCCTTCAGTTGGTGGGCGAGATGCAGGAGCCGCGCAACTCGTTGGGGACCACAGATGAAGAATAATGTTCTGTGGCCTGCCATTGCTATGTATTTTGTTTTTTATAGGTGTAAAAATGTTACATTTTCAAAATGTTTTAAAATTTTATATTTTATGATGGTATAAAAATAAAATGTTACATTGTCATTTCATTTACAAAATACATTAACACAAAACTAATGGGCCCAGAAATATTTAAAGATGAATATTCACATGACCGAGAAGTGATTTGGGTAAGTTTTAGGGGGCAAAAATGGAAGAAGAACCTAACCGAGAAGTGGTTTGGGTGAGCTTTAAGGGTCCAAAAGGGAAGATGGAGGATAGTGCTAAGTGGTTTGGGTGAGCTTTAAGGGTCCAAAAGGGAAGATGGAGGAGAGAGCTAAGTGATTTAGCTAAACATTGTAGTAGAAATGAGGGTGACAAATATGTAGGCAAGCACTTTAATGAGTTAAGTTTGTAGTGCGCAGGCGCAAGATGGTAAGGATTTCCGTCTGGACGAATATTTATTGAAAAAGGGAAACAGAATCGAACGGGAAACGTAAAGGATTCGTTGGAGGATACGATGGGAAAAGGGCAAAAGCGAAAGCCTACGTTGTAACATGTGAAAATGAAACGGAAAAGTCTGGATGGAAAATGACATCCTCGTAATTCGTAATCTGCCGTACGAACGGACGGAAACTTTACAGAAGGTTTTCAATGCATGCATAGAATCGCTCGAACGCTCATACGACAACGGAAACATTTCACCAAAAAAACAGATCGGCACGAAAACGGAAGTTTTTTTGTGTCTCTCTGAATCGAGGCTATATTGCTAGAGCAGCAGCTGCAAACTGGGTAACGTCAGTTGGCCGCTCGTTCTGCATCGATCGCGGAAGTGAAAGTCCCAGCAACTGGTACTTTCGCTCCACTTTAAGAGCAAGACACTTCTATAATTGCTTCACTATTTTCTGCAGGGTTTAACTTTCTGCTTAGGTACACATCTATGTGGTTCCTTTTAATGTGAACTAAAACCCATATAACCTGCCCCACAGTGTGAAACCCCTGGTTTGCCAGTAAACTCACTTTGAGATTTAATCCCATGGCCAGCATCCTTCATACCCCTCCATCAATTAATACTGATTGCAAATGGGAGGATTTACATGTAGTGTGGAACAAGGTGAGTTACTGGGCAAACCACAGGGTTTCACATACAAGGGCATGCCAAATGGGGCAGCCCCTGTAAAGAACATCAAAATCCTGGGTTTTATGTATATTACATTCAGGGACAATTGAAGTGCATAGACATTTCATGAGCAAGGAGGGATTCCCACACATCCCCATAACCCCAGAAAAAGGTGGCACCACTAGAATATAAAAAGTTATCAAATATTTATTGAAGGCCAAGCAAAATACATAAAGACGCTATTGACAAAAAGCTAAAAAAACATTTACACAAAGGACACACAAGGGGGCGCCAGCATTATGTCCTCCAAGCTGTGATCTATTTGTCATATCCTGTGCTGTCCAGGCAATCAATGTGCAATTAAACCTAAGTACATTAGGTAATCACTAATAAAAAATACTCCTCACACCTATTGTGCAATATTGTGTTTCCTATAAAGTGCCAGTGCCATATATAATAGTGAAAATTAGTTTAAGGACAAGCCGGGGCAGAATGAATACACATACTCATACAATCAATATAATAAGAGGGACAAACCAGCTGGGGGACCCCCCCGAAGTTAACGCCAACGCGTATCGTGACGATCCCACGTCACTTCATCAGGGCGTCACGACACGCGTTGGCGTTAACTTCGGGGGGGGGTCACAGCTTGGAGGACATAATGCTGGCGCCCCCTTGTGTGTCCTTTGTGTAATTTTTTTTTAGCTTTTTGTCAATAGCGTCTTTATGTATTTTGCTTGGCCTTCAATAAATATTTGATAACTTTTTATATTCTAGTGGTGCCTTTTTTTCTGGGGTGTATGGGGATGTGTGGGAATCCTTCCTTGGTTTTTTATTGTATTTATTTGCACGAATAATATACCCAGATGTGAGCACACTTTTACTAGTCTAGCTGGTGTGGTTCATCCTGTTTTGGTATAGATATTTCATGAGCACATCACATGATCATTCTGAAGCTTTGTGAAATGTATAAAACAAATGCACTATTTTGGGTGAAGCCTTCTGAGCCCCAGGGCTATCCGCATTATTACACACCCTTGCTTTCTATTGAATCCTCTGTACAACACACTTCCCTGAAAAAAAAACAGTGAACACACACTATATTAGTGACTACACACAAAGGAATTACACACCAGTGAATAAACACCATAGCAGTGTTTACACACAGAATAACACACTGGTGTGTGATTGGTGTAAACTGCAAACCAGGATGGTATTGGAAGCTGATCCCAGGGTCTGGAGTGCCCCGACCAGTGAGGCTGTCCGGCCCCTGGGAACTCAAGTGATTTCACTACTACTGGACAGAGTGGCATCTTCTACGAGCAGCTGTGTCAAAGAGCCGGGCGCGTGCCCACACTGCCGCAGAGGAGTGAGGGAGGCAGGCAGAGTGGCTCGTGACGCTCCCCGGCTTCTGGGAGCAGCGAGTGCGCCCTGCTTCAGACAGCGGGGGAACGCCGGGCCGGGCAGGAGGCGCTCATTGCAGGTCCCCCGAGACAGGTAAGTTCCTCACAAAAGTCATAGCTGGGGGTCAGCCCCAACTTTTTTATTTCAGAACAAACACAGCCCTTTTCAACTTCTAGCTGTCCATTTTTATCTCCCTTTAGCTCCCTCAGTCAGCAGCGTTGCCTTTAGATCCCTCAGTCAGCAGTGTTGCCACCAACAGCCTATCAGAGTGCTCCGACGCTGTTGCAAAACAGCTTCCTGCATAATCCTCCAATGGCCTAAACATAAAACTACACTTTTTAATTTTTTTCTACAGCAAAAGTTACACCAAGTCCTGTGCTTTCACTGTTTTGTGTCCTTACTCTGGGGGGGGGGGGGGGGGGGCAGGTTATTGTCCCTACACCATCAGGGAAACCGAGGTCTACGTGAAACCTACTCTGTATAATTGAACAGAGAAGATTAAAAAAATGGTGGCTAAGGACAGGAAATGTAATTAAATGTTGACTGCCCTGACCAAGCCTTTAACCTTTAAAATAGCAAAAAGCAGAGGAAAGAACACCAAACCACCAGTGAGGCTGGAATGTAAGACAGGAGAAAGAATGCATCCATCCTGTATCCAGCTGGGGTGTTGGAAAGAATTTTTGACCAACATCACATCCCTGTCTGCTTTAAAGGCAGCAGCTGGTTCACCCAAAAAAATGCAGAAACAAGAAGAGCAACGTATGAAGTTCAGGGGAATGTGCAGACACGTTGGGGAAACTAAATAGTGGTTTCACAAGTGCATGGCTCAGAATAGGAGAGCCAACTCATCCGGCAGGGGCCGGGTCTGGGTACCTACATATAAAAGACATTGGGTACTCCTTTAATTAATGATAGGTTCACATCTTGGATATAGAGGAATACTTGATCAAAATAGTTAAATAGTAAAATTTGAAGAGGTGGGGGTGTGACATCTATTGTGACACCCCAGGGCAATTTAGATTGTCACACATAAAATCAATTTACCTTTTTCTAACTCCTACTGTAGCGAATTTTAGAAACAAAATGGCGGCTCATGCATTTACAGGATACCTGCAAACAGGAAGTGCTGCTGGGCTTCCTGTTACTGAGCATTGTCAGTTATGTCAGTTGAAGTGTACAAAGGAGGGGATCCTAGACTGAACCCCAAAAACCCTTAAAGAGGCCGCACACTAATTATGAAAAATATATGTATAATTTTAATAGGAGTAATATGAATAAAAGGGAACACTTATCTACACATATACAAGCTTAAAAACATAAAAGACACAGGCTAAGGGGATCCAATATACAGTGACTACAAAATATACAATTAAGCTGGTGCTGCCATGTTTGTATAATGCAAAGAGCTAAATGTAAGGAATGTACCAAGGTCCGGCAGCGTATGTGTGTACTTGCAACAATAAAAGGAATATGGTAATAAATGTGCTGATATAATGTGAGAAAAACTAACATATGTGGAGAAAAACTAAAAACATATACTATATATACATAAATATGTACAAACCATGTAATATATACAAAATAGCAGCATTAGAATGTGCAAAATAGCAATGTGACAAATGTGCAAAAAGGTCAAAACAGCAGTGGATAGTACTGATATGCAAAATGTGTAAGCCGGGAACCGGCTACACATAGAAAAAAGCCGGGCGCAGCCGCCAGACAATCAATCATAAGTAACAAGTAGCAAGTAACAGCGGCAGCAACCATAGACAAATAACAAACACTGAATTACATCACCGTGTCACAGAGGATCCCCCGCCGCAGCCGCCACCGACGCGTTGCGTGTCGCTAAGACACTTCGCCAGGGTGTGTCGGCTGCCATCCTCACCCCTCCTTAAATACCCCGAGCGTAGAAGCGCTGGCCAATGCGGCACCGCCGCGTCACCGCCCGCACGTGCGCCCCGCCCGGCCAATGGGAATGGCCGTAAGGGCAACACGTCAGACGCCACGCACCCGGCGCCTGCACTGGCCGCGAACCAGGAAGTGTCAACCGCGGGCGTGCGGCCGGGCGCGCGGCGGGACGGGCGCACTCCCCTGCAGTAGGAGGCGCCCGCCCGCCGCGCGCCCGGCCCCACGCACCGCGCACGGCACGTCCCGTCCACCCAGCTACCGGGACATACCCGGAGCGGAACGTGGAAGGTGAGTATTCGGGGAGGGGGGGGGGGAGAAACAAAACAAAGATAATTGCTACCTATTGTTAAGTGTCATAATGCAAGTCAATCAAAACCATACAATATCACATCAATATATGTTGGATACAAGTAACCTGTGTGTGGAGCAATATAATGCTCATCACACCCTTTTTTACTTATATTCACTTGTGTCACCTTTTGCATCACACTGATACATTGTTTATACAGTCATTGCTACCCAGTGCCCATGGCACTACATGCCCTCTATTAGCCTTGGCATATAAGTACCACTCTGGATTATGGGTGGCCATTTTCTTACTTCCCTGTCTTTTGGGGATGCTTATGCTCTTCATGAGATATGCTCCTCTGTACATCACCAATTTAATTTCCTTTTCTTTTGTTTATCAATTAGTACATTATGACCTCTTGATCCTTGAGAGATATGTCCCCTACAGCCGGTTTGGACAACGTTGGTTTCGGGCAGGAGGCGGGACTTAGGCCTTGATGAACCCCCCGATGAGCTGACCAGGACAACTATATCTCCTGACGGACTTTATGGATATATCATCGAGAAGAAATAGGAATGATTACAATGAGTTGACCACGACAATCTTACACAACGGCAGGCTTTATGGTAACCTATCTAGAGAATATTGGAACTATTCCAACACAGGACATCTTCACCCAGAGTGCTTTGGTGGCCATTTAGCCGGGTACTAGGACCGTGCTTCATTAATGGATTCACCAAAGGGACCTATACTTGATAGCCTTATATCAGTCACCAAGCATCAAGTACATCGCTAACAGGTGAAGACATCAGTATTATCCAATCAACTTTGGGATGACCCTTGTGGCATTTATGCCGAACTGGGCTATATAAGATGGACTATGTGTCAATATGCCCATGGGTGTACCATCCGGCCTGTATGACCCTAATAGATGTTATTGTTGGATTTTTACCACAATGGATAATAAATTACAGCACAATAGGCAATTGGTGCTATTGTTCACAACTTGCCTGACTAATATCAGTACATCTATGCCTGCAACGGTGGCATGTGATCTGTTTTTCTGTCGTCTCCTGCTCACTCGTTTCCTTTTTCCCTCATCTTGACCCTTATGGTGGCCTCTAGGCCCCATTTTTGGGAGCTCAGCCCATTATATGGGCATTTGATTATGTGATCTTTTCCCTCTATTAAGCCCCTTCGGCATCTGGGCCCCAGACCTTCTGGTGTTGCCCCCCAGGTCTCCCTATACTGAGGGGTGACACTTCCTGACATGGGATGCCCCATATGGGGTCTCACACATACGCGTGCCAACACGGCAGGATGTAGGCTATTTGTGGCGAGATTCTATGCAGTCGGGGTCTGCCCCTGGCCACGGGTGCCCTTGATGGGCCACGACTGCATAGATCTGCTCATAAATATTATTCCAACTGTCACTATGCTGAATATGACATATCGAATAGGGGATGACATTGGGGTTTTCATCTCCATATTTATTTGTCACCTCTCACACTGACTCTTTTTCATTCATCACGTCTTATTTTCCTTAGTATATATTTTATCACCCTTTTACTCTTCATTTCTTTACGTCATCCAGATAGCCACACAGGGGGGTGAATTGATAGCCTGCATAATGGGTGTGATGAGCATTATATTGCTCCACACACAGGTTACTTGTATCCAACATATATTGATGTGATATTGTATGGTTTTGATTGACTTGCATTATGACACTTAACAATAGGTAGCAATTATCTTTGTTTTGTTTCTCCCCCCCCTCCCCGAATACTCACCTTCCACGTTCCGCTCCGGGTATGTCCCGGTAGCTGGGTGGACGGGACGTGCCGTGCGCGGTGCGTGAGGCGGGCGGGCACCTCCTACTGCAGGGGAGTGCCCCCGTCCCGCCGCGCGCCCGGCCGCACGCCCGCGGTTGACACTTCCTGGTTCGCGGCCAGTGCAGGCGCCGGGTGCGTGGCGTCTGACGTGTTGCCCTTACGGCCATTCCCATTGGCGGGGCGGGGCGCACGTGCGGGCGGTGACGCGGCGGTGCCGCATTGGCCAGCGCTTCTACGCTCGGGGTATTTAAGGAGGGGTGAGGATGGCAGCCGACACACCCTGGCGAAGTGTCTTAGCGACATGCAGCGCGTCGGTGGCGGCTGCGGCGGGGGATCCTCTGTGACACGGTGATGTAATTCAGTGTTTGTTATTTGTCTATGGTTGCTGCCGCTGTTACTTGCTACTTGTTACTTATGATTGATTGTCTGGCGGCTGCGCCCGGCTTTGTTCTATGTGTAGCCGGTTCCCGGCTTACACATTTTGCATATCAGTACTATCCACTGCTGTTTTGACCTTTTTACACATTTGTCACATTGCTATTTTGCACATTCTAATGCTGCTATTTTGTATATATTACACGGTTTGTACATATTTATGTATATATAGTATATGTTTTTCGTTTTTCTCCACATATGTTAGTTTTTCTCACATTATATCAGCACATTTATTACCATATTCCTTTTATTGTTGCAAGTACACACATACGCTGCCGGACCTTGGTACATTCCTTACATTTAGCTCTTTGCATTATACAAACATGGCAGCACCAGCTTAATTGTATATTTTGTAGTCACTGTATATTGGATCCCCTTAGCCTGTGTCTTTTATGTTTTTAAGCTTGTATATGTGTAGATAAGTCTTCCCTTTTATTCATATTACTCCTATTAAAATTATACATATATTTTTCATAATTAGTGTGCGGCCTCTTTAAGGGTTTTTGGGGTTCAGTCTAGGATCCCCTCCTTTGTACACTTCAGGTTTCCAATTTCCCTTACGGCTGGCACCTTTACTTGAACAGTGTTGCGGTGCACCCTCCAAATCCATTTGTAGATTTTCAGTTATGTCAGTTGAATCAAGGCAGCAGCATGGCTGAGATGCTGGGAGAGGAAGCTCCAAAATGGCCGCTACCTTTCTTTTCCAACTGTGCCAGGCTGTTTCTCCGGTTTCAATTAAAATTGACCCCCGCCCTGCCATCCTACCCTGGTCCTCTGGTACTCTGGATCCTGGGCACCATCTTGCACAGAAGATGCAGAACCACATCCACCCGGCTCTGTGATAGGGCAGCGGGAGTGCACGCGGACCCAGGGGATATGGCTTTGCTTCTTTTCCTGCAGCGGCCATGGGAGACCTGGAGGATGGCGCAGGCACCTGGCTAAGGTAAGGGTTTTTGTTTCTTTGTAACAGCTGGTCACATCCCTAGCATGCTGTTTGGGTGCGCTCGCCTGGTAAAAGAGAGTGACGCCCCCCGGGGTTTCACACAGCGAGGCATCCTGCTATAGGCTGCCCCAGGGGAGGGCTAGTGGCCAGCCCTGGAGACTTTTACCCTGCAATCTAAAAGAATCCAGGCCCGGCAGCTGGCCTACTCCCGGGGCATCTTACACCGGATGTCCTGCTGTGGGAAACCTCCCAAGGTGCCAGTGATTTTACATGATCCCAGCAGGTCCCATGATGTGATCTCCTCTAGTGCGGTATCCTCGGCTCCTGTGTGGACGCCAGTACTCCGCCAGGGATTCGGCCAGCCGGATGCACCTCGTCAATTTTGCCGGTTGGAAAAGCCACCACCAAGGCAACAGCAGCAACTGGTTGCTCATGTTGGGGGGGGGGGGCCCTACACATTGAGCGGTGGACCCAAATATGGGTTTCCATCCGCTTTAAATTCCAAGGCACCACTGCTCGATTTTAAATCCACTTTTAAGAAGAATCAGAAATTTTGAAATAACAACATGTTGTAAGAAATAGAAAATTCCCATGAAATATAAAATATTAGATATATAAGTTTTGAATATCTTAAATAGCTCTCCAAGTAGCTTCCCTGGCTAGGATGGTAATTGGGCCTCTTAGATGCTAATTTGGTATCATCCCACCATCTTGGCTGGGGTCGGGTGGACACAATAGATTTGGGTGTATAAAGGATTCCTAACTATGTAATGTAAATTAAGTCAATACCTGCCCGTGGAATCCCTTTGTGAGCAGAGGTGCAGTCTACAGGGAGGGGCTAGCCCTTTCCAACAGGAAGTGAGGTGGCCTAAAAGAATGGGAGATATTTTTGGGGCAGTTGAGAGGGGACCAAGGAAGAGCAAGGACGCGTGGCATGAGGTCCCTGTATTGGTAATTATGAGCAAGTAACTTTAGGCCTAGTTGGCAATTGTACTTAGTAATAGTACATTTTAGAAATTGTTTTATGTATTTGTTTGGTCCCGGTGATACCTACACTGTCTAGTGGCTAATGTAACTGTTTAGGCCCTTATTTTTATATACATTTTGTATTATTTTTACATATGTACTGCTGTCCTTTATCATAAGCCTGTGCACAATACAATCTTTTATACATTCTCATTGGTGTGATTCCTTACGTCATCCACAACCTAGAACCTACAGTGGGCATTTATTGTTATATTAATCATTGATATTTTTATTGAGGTTTTTATAATAATAATTGTTTACAATGTGACATTGTTTATTTAACTTGTTAATTATCAAGTTACTACTGCTACATCTGTAAATTATGCATATTATGCTCATAAAAGGATGAGATGAGACATGGCTGTTGATTTAATAAAATATAATATTTCAGCCAACATAAAACTATATGCATCCTCTTTAAAATATTTTTTCACAATTAGTTTTTACAATGAATAAAACATAGATTTATTTAAAAAGCAGGAACTGTAAGTAAAAACCTTACCTTGTTTTAAAAATGAAGACAAGAGCAAAAAGCGCAACAGTAGGGAATACCAAAGCTACAAGCCACTTGTTTTCAGATCTCACATCTACAAAAAGCAGATACAGACATATTCTTTTAAAATATCATCCATGATCAATTACTATTAATCAATCTCTTAAAGTGGAAGTACTGTAAAATAAATAAATAATTGTAGGTCCTCTAGCCCCACAGTTAGGCATGCTGCTTTGTATGGCAGGTATCTAGCACACATTATTTTTGGTCATTACTAACAAATTGCAAAAAATATGAATAGAAGTCCTTTCTTAGCATTGTCAAGTTGTTCCATGCATATTTTAACTGGTATAGGACAGATATAAGGGCTGATGGCAAAGGGATGTCTGGCATAAAGGAAACATGGGTTGATATTAATATTATATTGAATAATATTATATAACCAATATCAAGACCTAATTATATCAATTATAGCACCATATTTGGACAAGGGTTTCTAACCCATCCTCCCAGCAAGCATCATTATCCCTGGTTCTGGTCCTTGCGCTGGGGTCATACTGTTTTGGGATACCCCGCTGTGTGAAAACCCCAAACCAGTCCCATAGTGCATGCTCTCCCCCAATACAGCTGTGTTTAGACACATAGCCCAGCAATAGTGAGTGTTAGTGGCCACATCCAAGTTTCACTTTAGAGATGCTGGGGATGCAGCCAGCATGGTTTTTATTGCCGTGGAAAACAGGGCTAAGGTGAGTTTTGTGGTGACACGGGGGGGGGATTCAAACAGTGGGAAATCCTGATTTGGCATGCTCCAGGGAAATACCGGAAGCACAGGAAAGTATCTCAAGCAGATGGGTAGGTGCTTTGGTCGTTGTGGTCTCTCAGCAGCCATTGAGGTCGTTGGGACATGGTGGGAGTTGAAGCGGGAGAAAAACCTGGTTGGCCTTCCCAAGGGTCTAGCTGCTAGCCCTGCTGTGGCAACCCGGGGCGGACAGAGGGTCTCCCACAATACTTACCTTTGCCCTGGCTCCCACAGAAACAGTGTCAGCTGCATCCACAGTATCTCTGGGCTGAGGTGCACTCCCACACCCAACCCAGAGGTACTGGGGCAGAAGCATCTCCCAGTCTAAAGAGAAACTCTCTTCTTCATTGCCAGGCTCTAGTCTAAACAAAGCTGTGTCCTGGGCATTAATATACACAGGATAAGGCTCTGATTGGATGAGAGCCCGTGCATGCACTGTGGGACCGACAAAGGTCAGATTGAGGGTAACCTAGTAAGTTTCAAATAGCGGGCATCCTGAGCAGGGCAAGAAACAAAACCCTGGATAGTGAAAGACCTATGTATTGTTTCCCGCTTTAAGTGAGGAAGGCATTGCACAAGGCACACACCAGTCATCAGCATTGTTATCCTCTCCCCCTCCTTCCCATAAATCACTCATGTGTTATTCCATCCTGGTCCAGGTTGCGGTTTCGTTTTCCCTCCTGCAGAGCCTAGAACATGAGGCAGCCTGAGCGCCTTCTCTATCTCTCACTGCCAGGCAGGGACAGTACAGCAGCGGTGAAACTGAAATGCTGCTAGTATTGTTCCCTGCCCAACATGAACAAAAGGTTGCACAGGGTGCCAGCAGCAGTTACATTTAGTAACGGGGGGGGGGGATAAATAAAAAAATATAAAAAAAATAATCATTAAAGCTAAGTAGTGGCAGTGGTGCTCCCCAGCTGGGTGCCATGTCAGACGACCTGTGAGTGGGCTGGCCTTGTGGCTGAAAATGCTTTTCTTGGATGCTTAAAGGTGATGATCTAGCATTTTTTTTCTTGTGTGATTTATGGAAGCAGTTTCTTCTACCTCCAATCTTTGCTACTGGCAACTGTACACCAAATCTTTACACAAGGTCTACAAGAACAGTATAGAAGTGAGCCCTGTACACACTGAAAACTGCTCTTATGCATTTTGCTAAGGACTCACTTCACTTGTAGATCTTTGTGTATAGACTTTGTCTAAAATTGCCGTTAGCAACACACCCTGGTGCCATTTCCAGGAGCTTTTGGACAAGAAGTGTAAAGAGATTTATTTGCATGGCTCCATCTACTGCAAATGATCTTGGGAGAAATCCTATTATCCTTTGTGGAATGCACCATGCAAATACTTTCTGTTTTAAGAAAGCCCTCTTGGCCTTATTGTATGTGTACTAATTAATTTAGCAAACCACACAATATAGAGTTGCAAGGAAAGTGAGACATACTAAATGTTAGGCTCAGATTGGCCCACTGACAGTTCTCTGCAGCTGCAGGGTAGACACACCTGACTGGCTGTTAATTTGTGATACAATGTATAATAAAAAAAATGTTACAGTGTATCATAGCCAGTCAACAGTGTCTACTCTCTAGCAGGGAGTAAAAGCTGAGAGGCAGAGAGAATACAGTATATTATTTATAGTTTTTTTTTTCAGAAGATCTGAAAAAAACACTGTTAGACTTACCGGTAACAGATTTTTTAGGAATCCTTCAGCTTGACCACATTTAGTGAGATTATGCTCCATCCCCCTGGGAGGAAACACACACATGAACAGAGATTAAAAGCCCCACCCCTTCCTCCCCACCTCAGTATTTGAAAAGTAATTTAAGAAACCACCCTTGGACCCTGGGTGGGTAATCAGCGGTCAAGCTAAAGGGTTCCTGAAAAAGGTAAGTCGGTGGTTTATCCAAGTCATCCTTCAGCTTGACCACATGGAGAGAATCTGGCTATAGTGGACTTTGAAGCTGCTGAGCCTTTCTTTTCTTCGCTAAAAGTTATAAGGAGCTGTTCTGCTGTGCGCCACTCTCTTGACCTTTCAGGGCTCTTCCAACATCAAGCAGCAAGAGATCTTCTTCCTTGCCTGCTCTATTTGGCAATTTTTGTTAAAAATAATGGATTGGGTCTAAGTATAACCTTGTCTGTTAGTACTGCACAATATGGTTCCTTAAAGGATAAGGCTTTTAGTTTGCTTACTTTCCTGGCCGAGGCATTTCAATGATAACCATTTCTCTGAAACTTCATCCATGGGCTCAAATGTGGGCTCCATTAACCCTTTTAATATAATAGACAAATCCCATGTAGTTAATACTTTAAATGGTGCAGGTCTTTTTTGCATAATTGCTCTGAAAAAAACGATTGAATAGTTCATTTTGTCTCAATTTCTGTTAGAGAAAAACTGATAATGCAGAAGTCTGGGTCTTTAAGATACTTACAATACAGACCCTTATCAAAACCTTTCTGCAGGAATTCTAGTACTGTGGCTGTCTCCTTTTTCTTGTTCATGGAGTGGTACTAGAATTTCTCTTGCTAATGTCATTAGTTTTAATAACCTGGTTCCCCCTTGGCGATTTAGATACGCCACTGTAGAAGCGTTGTCTGACCGTATCTGAACCTGCTTGCCCAGTATTGATGGTCAAAAGTGATCTAGTGCAAGCTTGACTGCCAGAAGTTCTCTGAAATTTGAGAACCTGGCTGCCACCTTTTTTGACCACCTCTTCTGAACCTGCTGGCTTCCTAAATGGGCTCCCCAACCCCAGTTGCTTGCATCTGTTGTTACTATTATGGGGTTGGTATGTCTCCACTCCTTTTCTTTTCCCAGGTATTCTGGATTTATCCACCACTTTAGATCTTTTAACACTATTGGGCTTAACTGAACTAGTTGATCTAATGAACTCTGTCTTTTGTCCCACTTTTCTAACAGGAATGTCTGCAGGGTTCTTGTGTGCAACTGAGCCCAAGGTACTGCAGGAATTGCGGAGGTCATGAACCCCAGCACTCTCATCACACCCCTTATCGAGAGCCGAGGATTCTTTGTTAGGTCTAGCACCTCTGCTGCAATTCTGTCTCTTTTTTCCTGTGGAAAAAATAACCTTTGCTGGGTGAACCCTAGGAACTTGCACTGTTGACTGTGCATTAGGCTGGACTTCTCTAATTTACTACCCACCCCAGATTCTTTAATACTGCCAACGCCCTTTCTAGATCTGTTAACAATGCCATCTGTGACTTGTTTAACAGTAGAAGGTTGTCCAGATAGGGTATCACAATGATTCCCTGTTGTCTGAAGGTAGGCCATGGGTTCCGCCAAGATCTTTGTAAAAATCCTTGGGGATGATGACAGGCCGAAGGGTAGTGCTATGTACTAAAATGTAGAATTTCCTGATCCAGCTGTACAGCAAACCCCAGATATTTGCGGTGTGCTATTAGAATAGGGATATGTAGATAGGCATCTTGTAAATCTAGATTCCCCATCAAGGCATTTTCTATCAGCACATTTCTGATTGAATATATTGATTCCATCCTGAATCTCTTGTATCAAATGAATTTGTTTAACCCTTTTAGATTAAAAATCATCCGGTATTTCCCTGATGGCTTCTGAACCAGAAAAATGTGAGAGTAGAACCCTACTCCCCTAGGGGTCGAAGGGACCATTTCTATCACATTTTTCTGTAGAATCTCCTGAAGCACTAGTGGAAAGACTTCTCTCTTGTTGGGATATTTTGGTAGTCTGGTAGAAGGGTGACCGGGGGAAGGATGCAAATTCTAATTGATACCAGTTTTCCAGCATTTTAGTACAAACTGATTTTGGATAATTTCTCTCCAGGCGGGTATGAACCAGGAGAGTCCCCCCCCCCCCCACCAGATAGTCTTTGTCAGGACTGTGGAATAGGCCCCTCCGAAGGCTTGTCAACTAAAGAATACCTTCTTTGGGGCCTAGGCTTGTTACCTAAAGAATACCTTCTTTGGGGCTCTGGGTATCACTTTGTCTGGGCTGCCATTTAGTCAGGCTTGGAATTTGTCTCCCTCTATTACTAGGCCTTGGATTAAAACTGTGTTTCTTAGTAGGAAACTTTTTCCCCGCTTAATTTGATCTGGTAAGGATCACATCCAAGTCTTCACCAAATAGAAGACCGCCATGGAATGGGATACCACTAAGTTTATTGTTAGACACACTGTCGTCTGACCAGGTTTTTAACCAGAGCACTCTACGAGCACATGAAATCAAAGCAGTGACATTAGCTGGGGCCCTGATGAGATCCTGCGAAGCATTAGTAAGAAAAGCAATGGCTCTATTAAGAGTTAGTAAAGTAGCCACCAGGTTCTGTGAAGCAACCTTATTGTCCATGTGAGTCTTAACGGTATCCACCCACTTAGCCATGCTTCTAAGGACCACATCTGAGGCCATTGCTGGTCTAAACATAAAAGCTACTGCATCCCAAGCCCTTAACATATGTTCCCCTCTGCGATTCATTGCATCGCATAAAGCCCTCATGTCCTCAAAACTTAAATCTGCTGATCTAGATCCTTTTGACCTAGAGGGGCGTCCAATTTTGGACACTTACTCCAGTGTTCCATAATTGGATCATGGAAGGGAATTTTTCTTTTTAAGGATTTAGGCTTGAATATTTTTTTCTCTGGAAGGTCCCATTCAGTCTTAAGCATATCCTTTAAGACTGCATGAATCGGAAAAGCTTTCTCCGATTTTTTGACTTTATATTTCGTCTTGTAGTGAAAGGGTTCTATCTTCCTTTTGATTTCCCCAACTATCGTATATATCCTGTAACAATCAATCAAGTTTCTCTGAAAGCTTATGGGAACTTTCCTGTTCCCTTTCTTTCTGGACCCCTTCGTCCATGGAATCCTGCGAGGAACCCTGTTCCTCCATTAATTTCCCCAGCTCAGAAGTTACATCAATCTGTACTGGAGTGGACGGCAAGGCACTGGGCACTGTGCTAACTGATAATCCCTGTTTTTCAGGCTGATCATTAGAAACAGAAGTAGGGATAGGTGCGTAAACAAGAGACAATTCAGAATGAGTGACAAAATCTATTTGGGCATCCAGCACAGAGGCTAACTTTTGCCTCATACTACGGATTTCCCTTAAAAGTGTCACTGAATCCGTCTCTTTCTTAGCCTTGTCACAACCCAGGCACAAAATCAACAGCCAAGTGTCTGAGAGCGCTATATTATTATCAAGATTCACAGCACCTAGTCTTGTTTGTGGCTTTAGCATGCTTTTTGTCTTCAGTTTCAGATTTAGACTAATTTTCTAAATTCTAAAACATAATCATAAAATAATCAAAATGACATACAAGGACACATTAAAAAAGATTTCTTTAAAAAACATATGACACACATATAAACTGCCATCAAATGAGAGGAAAGGGGGGGACCAGTGGGTCTGCACTGCACTTTAATTGACAAGTAAGCTTTTATGTTTTTGTATTTTGTTTATGACTTGCACCTACCTCATTGCTAATGTTAATTTATATTTGATGCTGATGCACGTTGGAAGCACTCTGACACTTTATATATTTATCTATATAGTATTATTAGTTATTGCACAGAGATTAGGGTACCCCACTGGGATACTATAGGATAAAATCCCCCCCCCCTTTCCTCTCATTTGATGGCAGTTTATATATGTGTCATATGTTTTTTAAAGAAATCTTTTTTAATGTGTCCTTGTATGTCATTTTGATTATGTAATAAACTTGCTATGAATTACATTCAATAGAGTGCCATTGTCAGTCTCTGGATATATCCCGCTTTGGGGTTTGGGGCATCCCTGGTGGTTGCATTATTTCAGATTAATTGGGATTCACCAGAGCAGGGCACCTATATTTACTATTAGTAACCTATTGTTTGGTGCCACCCATATTCCTTGTTTATAAATAATCATAAAATATATAAGTATCTACTACTCTTTCTGATCTTCCCTTCGACTAGCCTCAGGTTGTGCCCCCATGTTCTGTCAATAAGTTTCTTCTTAATAACACTTCCCTCCTTAAACTTTTTGAATCCTTTCACATATTTAAAGGTCTCAATCGTGCCCCCATGCCCCTTCTTTCCTCTAGACTGTACAAATTAGGTTACTTAAGTCTCTCCTGATAAGTCTAAGTTTAAGTCCTTCTACCATTACCTGCCTTTGGACACTTTATATTTGAATAATGTCTTTTTACAGGTAGGTTCTCCAGAACTGCACACAGTATTCTAGCTGTGGCCTTACCAGGGCTCTATACAGCGGCATCACAACCTCCCTCTTCCTACTGGTGATTCCTCGAGCTATGCAGCCTCGCATCCTGCTTGTTTTTCCCACTGCCTGGCTACACTGTCCACTCATCTTGCAGCTATCAGTAATCAGTACCTCTAAATCTCTCTCCTCCGAGGCCCTGGCTAACACAGTGCTGCCCATACGGTACTCAGAGCAGGGATTCCTTCTACCCAAGTGCATGATTTTACATTTAGAGACATTAAACTCTAGTTTCCACAGTTTTGACCATCTATCCAGTAAAACTAAATCATTTTCCATGTTGCAGACACCTCCAGGAATAAACGTCCTATTACTAACCTTTTTATCATCTATAATTAACTGTGATTTTTGAAGGGATTTCCAGGGATTACCCAGGAAAATTATATTTTGTTTTTGTCAGCTGAGTCTGGGCTTTAATATGAAATGTCCTGTTTCTCCTTGTTTTGGTGTATTCTCAATATTTTTGGGTGAAATATGTGCAATAATAAAACAAAAAACTATTTGTTACAATTTAGGTTTTTTTGTAATAAAAAAATTAAGTTTTTCAATAAAATCATATTGCGTGTAAAAGCTGGGTACCCATCTTTTAATCTCTTGAAGAATTCTATCAATATGCAAACAAGAAAGAAGAAGCTAAATCTGAAGGTCCCCCGAGCAGAACAATACCCAACATGCATAGGGACTTATAACCCTTTTAACTGCCAACCTACTTGAGATTTTGACACGGTCTGTTGACCGGACAGCTATGTTTAACTGTGATTTTTACAGGAATTTCCAAAAAAAGTACATATTTTTTGCGGCAGAGTTTAGGCTTTTACATGAAATGTCTTGTTTGTAATTTTTCCACTGTTTTTAAATATTTTTGAGTAAAAAAACTGAAAAAACATCTCATTTATTTTATTAAAGAAAATCAAATGCATGTGAAAGCCCCATTTCTCCTAATTTCAGCGGTCCAGGACAAATAAAATACAACTACTAGCCACAAAATAAAGGGTTAAATATAGAAAAATGGCATGGGGTTCCCCTTCTTGGGGACTGGGGACCCTATTTTGTTTTGGAATTTTAAGGGTTAAAAACCCTTAAAAATAAAAAAAAAATGTGTGAGGTCCCCCCTACCCAGCATAACCAGCCCAGGGACCAGCTATGGGGGCTTGTAGAACAAGGTGCAGGTGCCAGCTTTGGTGGCACCCCACCATGAAGGCTACAAGCCCGCACAGCCTAAATGGCCCCGGACTCCTCTGCCCCCCCCCCAGGCTTTGGGAAAGCAGGGGGATTAATGGCAAGTCACCTGCTATCTGTAGGTGACTTGCCAGAGCCAGAGACACACATCAGAATGAGTAAATTTTGTCCGGCAGCTGGAGGTGGGCTATTCTGGGGTCTCTCCTGAAGCTGGAGGAGCCCGGGGGGGGGCATGGAAGGCCCCCTGGGTGAAGAGGAGACCTGGCCGGATCAAACAAGGGGTCAGGTAAGTGTTTTCTTTACTTTTTATTTTTATTGTATCAGAGGAGAAAGCCAGGCAAATAGATTTTACGTGCTTGGCACTTAAATGGAGTGGAAGCATAGCTCATAGTGGCCAAGTCATTCTTTAACGCTTTAAGTGCCAGACTACGTTTCACTATTTTGAGCTACACATGTTCAACCTTGATTTTTGAAGGAATTTCCAAGGATTTCACAGGAAAATTATATATTATTTTTTTTCAGCAGAGCCTGGGCTTCAACATGTCTTGTATGGCCGTTTTTAGTGGATTCTCAATACTTTTGGGTGAAATATATGCAAAATATTGCATATATTGTCAATAAAATGTTATTGCGTGTGAAACCTCAATTTATCCCGGTCACAGCGGTACCACATATGTATAGGACTCCCCCAAACTGAAACAGAGCTTTAGGAGATTTTCAGATAAAATACAACTGCGCTATGAGCTATGCGCTTTTTCCAGAAAAACAACCCTTTACATTTGAAATACCTCCCACAAACTATATATTCTCTGGAAGTACAAACCTCAAGCTTTATAGGCATACCAGGCTTGTTTATGTGAGCATAGTTTTCTGGAAGTAATCCCTTAAAAAATAAAAAAATGGAAGAATCAAGCCCCATTTTCCTAAAAAAAAACTATATGCAAACAAAAAAAAACAAGCAAAATCTGAAAAAGCAACATCCCCCGAACAGAACAATACCCAACATGCATAGGTACTGTCAAGGGAAGAGTTGCAAAACACCCCAAAGTAAAGCATGTGCGTAACAGTAATTTTACTTGAAAATGTCTGCTCTGCAAAGTGCGCACCAACCAAAACAACCCTTTGGAATATTTGGAATATCCCCCATAAACCATATATTCCCTGAAAGTAAACATGTTACACTTTCTAAGCATACCCAGCTTGTTGTAGTGGGATCATCTTTCTGGAAGTAATCCCTCGAAGAATTCTAAGGTTGCACAGGGTTTCCTTAAAAAAAAGTATAAAAAAGCTGAATAAAAAACATGTTTTTCTAAAACATCAATATGCAAACAAGAAAAAACAAGCTACATATGAAAGCACAAGGTCCCCCGAGCAGAACAATACCCAACATGCATAGGTACTATTAACCTTTTTAATTGCCAGCCTACTTGAAGTTTTGTCACCCTCTGTGCGCCATGTTTAACCATGATTTTTGCTGGAATTTCCAGGAAAATTATATATATAGTTTTTTGCAGCAGAGTTTAGGCTTTAACATGAAATGTCTTTTTTGTAATTTTTCTACAGTTCTTTTAATAAAACAAAAAAATAAATAAATACACATTTTTTAGACAATTGTCTCCTTTATTTTAAATAAAACATTTGTTTTATTAACGAAAACCATATTGCATGTGATAGCCCCATTTTTCCCTGATTACAATGGTACCACATATGTACCGGTAGCCCCCCATTCTTACCCAGGAGACCCCCAAACTGAAAAGAGCACTTTATAACATTTACAAATAAAATACAACTACTATCCACACTATTAACATAAGGGGTTAATTAGAAAAAAAATGACATAGGGTCCCTATGGACCCTAGGACCCCATTTTTTTAATTTTAAGGGTTAAAAACCCTTAAAAATCCCCCCAAAAAATGAAGTGGGGTCCCCCTTACCCATCATAACCAGCCTGGGACCAGCTTTGGGGGCTTGTAGGAATAGGGCAAAGGGGCCAGTTTTGGTGGCCCCCCCGCCCTGCCGGCTACAAGCTCCGTGGGCAAGGCTCTTCTGCCCCCCCCCTGGGCTTTGGGGAGGCAGGTAATTGGGGGTGCCGGGGGTTAATGGCAAGTCACCCGCTAGCCGCAGGTGACTTGCCAGCCCCCAGCCCTGTGAACTGGTATAGGGGTCTCATGGATCCCTTACCAGTTCACAAAGGGTTAAGTGTAAAAATAAAGACACAGACACATAAAAAAAAAAAGACATTTATTTATTTATTTTATTTTCTTACCTCCGATCCTCTGCTGTCCCCCAGCGATTTCCGATGACATCACTGTGAGCCGCGAACCAGGAAGTGAGCGAGAGGGCGATTTCTCGCCCTCTCCTCACCACGGAAGAGCCCGGGGGGGGGGGATCGGAGGCCCCCCCCGGTGAAGAGGAGACCCCGCGGGAGGCATCGCAGCCGCAGGTGAGTAAATGTCTTTTTTTTTTTACAATTAACAGAAGCGGGGGGCACTATATTGGGCGCCCTCCTGAAGTGAGAAGAGCCCCGGGGGGATTGGATGCCCCCCAGGTGAAGAGAAGATCTGGCCCGATCCAACGAGGGGTCAGGTGAGTTTTTTACTTTTGTACTTTTTTATCTGTGGGGGTGAGACTCAAGTAGCTGGCACTAAAAGGGTTAATGACCTGACCACATTGAGAGAATGCAGGAGTCGCTTCTTATGGCAAGTTGTATGAGGCCACAAGCAGGGTAGCACTATCTCCTGATTAAGATGGAAGGGATAGACCACCTTGGGCAAAAATTCCTGTCACATAAAACACCAAAAAGGGTGATCTGATTGAGAGTGCTGCCAGCTCTGAAAAGAGGTGCCTGCCACTAGAAAGACCATCTTCAACGTGAGCGTCACTAGGGAAGCCTCCATCCATTGGAAAAATAGACAAGGCAGAGACCTGGCCCTTAAAAGTGCTGGGCGGTAGGCCAGCGCCCAGGCCTTACTAGAGGAACTCTGAAGTTTTGGGTATCATACCTGTACCTACAGGAGTGACCCTTAGATTCGCACCAGGACACAAGGGCCCTCCATGGTATGGTATCATGGTATGTGCGCAGTGCGGTGGGTGGTGGATCTGCTTGTGCTTGGCATTGGCAACCTGCGGACGCGCCCCTTTGCAGCAGAGCTGTAGCTGCGCCCGAGGCCAGTGCCTCACTCGCCTCATGGCTGCTACGGCTCTGCTGAGTATAGCCAGTGGGGCATCCCTCAGTACAGCCAGTGGGGCATCCCTCAGTACAGCCAGTAGGGCATCCCTCAGTACAGCCAGTGGGGACATCCCTCAGTACAGCCAGTAGGGCATCCCTCAGTACAGCCAGTGGGGACATCCCTCAGTACAGCCAGTGGGCACATCCCTCAGTACAGCCAGTGGGCACATCCCTCAGTACAGCCAGTGGGGACATCCCTCATTACAGCCAGTGGGGACATCCCTCAGTACAACCAGTAGGGGCATCCCTCAGTACAGCCAGTGGGGACATCCCTCAGTACAGCCAGTGGGGCATCCCTCAGTACAGCCAGTGGGGCATCCCTCAGTACAGCCAGTGGGGCATCCCTCAGTACAGCCAATGAGCGGCATCCTGGGGCGATCGCGATCATCCTGCAATAGCGCTAGTGTGAAACCAGCCTCACCCTCCATTTTACTGTGACTTGTGATTTGATGCGGTGCATTTCCTGTCCCCCAGCGGCGTGGGCACCTGGAGTGGAAGGCGATGGCAGCAGGACTGGCAGAGGATGAGGCAGCAGCAGCAGTGAACCGGCAACGCCGCCGCTCTCACACACACACAATAACACACATACATGCTTACCGGCACTTTCCGGCTATTGCGCGCCGGTCGGTGGGCATGCCCCATATGGCCGGCATCCATTGTTTTCATTGGACGCCGCCCATATGGTGCACGCCCACCGACCAGCACGCAACAGCCGGGAAGTGCCGGTAAGCATGTATGTGTGTTATTGTGTGTGTGTGAGAGCGCCGGCAGGAACCGCAGGGCTGGGCAGGCCAGCTCTCCCAGCCTCCAGCATCTTTTCCATGGGGTTGCGGCCCTCCCTGGCACCGGCCTACCGGGATTTTGCCCGTATGCCCTATGGCCAGCCTGCCCCTGCACACCTCTATGCCCATCACAATGGCATGGCTCTGGGGAGCACGGGCTGGTTTGTGAATTTTGGGGAGGTGGTGAAAGACAGGCATGGGAAGACAGATCTTATTAAACTCCACCTCCTTAAGGCTCAATATACCGAGGGACAGCCCCTTGACTTCCACCTTAAACAGCTGTACTTGTTTGGTTGAGTCAATTTTAAATAGGTAATTGAATCTGTGCTTTTCCCATTCACCCACTTGTTGATTGGTGATTATACCCCTT
The DNA here is from genome assembly GCA_027917425.1 of Gastrophryne carolinensis. Taxonomy (NCBI): domain Eukaryota; kingdom Metazoa; phylum Chordata; class Amphibia; order Anura; family Microhylidae; genus Gastrophryne; species Gastrophryne carolinensis. Next base: position 271,824,465 of record CM051234.1, read on the forward strand.
TGGTTCTCATCTTCTATAGGAAAGTGTCTCTTGGTGGTGAATGGCAGATATTAGGAGCTTTTTACTATTTAAGGTACGCTTTCTGATATACGAATTGTATGAATAAGGGGTTATGTATGACTCGAAACATGTCACGGCTATAGTGCTGTTTTATTCATAATTCTGGATTTTTGGATCTGTATGAGCAAACTGTGGATAGGCAGTAATGTTATTTTTGTAGTGCAGTGGTTTTTGCCTTGCAGTCCCACAATGTAAATCATTGGGGTCAATTCAGAGCTTGGTGAGAAAACTCACTTATTTTCTAGTAGAGAAAATACCCTTTCACTTTCATGGTCTAAGGGTATAAATTTTCACCTGGCTCTGAATCAGCCCCAAGGTAGACAATGAAAGTGAATGGCAATTTTCTCTACCCCATTGTTGTTCAGTGCCCTCCTTATGGTGGGTCCATGCACACAAAATTAAAAAAATGTGAAGAAAACATTCAGTTGCTTAGAGGTTACTTATAGGTTACCTTGGGTACTTTATGACTTTGCGGACTATTATGCACTTTGCTCTTGGTATAAAATAGTAACATATGGCCTGATGCAGAGCCTCCTCTGAACTGACCTTAAAACCCTCCGATTGTCCGGGGCTCCCGTTTGAATCGTGGCTCAAATGTGATGCAGAGCCTCCGTCGGAATGGCTCCCTAACTGATCCGTCAATTTCACTTTACTCGGAAAGCTTTTTTTGCTCTCTCGGGTGCCTTCAATTTGATCGGGGCTCCCGTTCACGTTCACACGGGCGGCCCGTTTTTCCCTGATTTTTCCTGGCTTTTTGAACGTACCTGCTTGGTTTCCGTCGTATTTGACCTTCCATTTTGGTGGTTTTAGCAAGTATACTTACATCTCCATGGCTCCTCAGCTGCCAATCTGGCTACACGCAAGCGCACATCCCGCAAACTCCATTGGAATATGCATATGGCCACAAATGCAAATTTGACACACATCATTTTTTTTTTTTGTTTTTTTTTGTGGGGGTTTCCTTGTCCTTAATGCATACCTTAATCATCTAGTAGTTCCTTTTTCCTTGTCCTTAATGCATACCTTTATTGTTTGTGTATTTTTATGTTTTATTGTCCCATATCTAAACCTTTTGTGTGTCATGTAAATGTGTGCTGATGTTGTGTGATGGTACTTTTGCAGGAAACACAACTCTCGAAATTTTCTTAATTATTTATTAGTTAAATTTTTTTTTTTTTAAATAAAAACATTTTTGTTTTTAAAACGTAAAAAAAAAATATTTTCATTTTGTAACCAAAAATTTAAAATTAGGCCTCGGGGTCTGTAGCCTGTTTTCTTTGATCTGTGAATGAAAAACAACATAACTTTAGCATTGTTTTTTGGTCTTTTTTTTTGTTTTTCGTTTGTGCACTTTTTAAATCGGACCTTCTGCGTGATTTAATGTAAAGGCCAAACTCTTCAGAAACGTTTCCACAGCATCTTAAACTAATATATATTCATTTTTTAGTCAATCAATTATTATTCTTTCCCCCACTGGGCTGTATTTAGGATACGTGCAACGCCATGTTGACTCTGAAGCATCACACTTACTGAGGAGAGGAGAGTGGGATAAGGTACAGGGGGTGGGTTATAGCTGTGCTTTGCTCACACAGAGCCGAGCTGTGCTCTGGAAAAGGTTGGTAAGATGATTTGTAAGGTGGTCAATCTGTATGTACAGGGTGTGGGAACTATCTAAGATAGCCTCTTATTCATAGTTAAGGTCCGCTTTAAGGGCTTTTTTGGATACATTTTGATGGAAATGTTAAATTTTTTTTTTCTAATGGAATTGTTTGCTCATTTACTTTAGGTTAAATAAACACCACTTACAAGGTTTAGGCCGCACATTGCGTCGGGGGCAGAGTCTCCCTTCATTCTCCCTCTGTGGCAGTTGTGAATCTGTATGAATGACAAACACACTGATATTAGAGACTGTTGTTCTTTCATTAATATAATATTATGTTAGGCTTCTAGGTATCAATCTACTCACCTTCCCCAGCAACCTCTTCCTCCTCGCCCCCTTCCTCACTCATCCCTTGGGATGTTCCAGCGACGTCTGAATCTAAAACAATAGTGCACATGAGTATCTGTATTTAATGCATGTCTTACCACATATCTAACTATATTTCCCTTACCGGAGTCCGGTTGAGGCTCTGTTCTGCTCGACTCCCTGCCGTCAGATCCCCCCCTTCCCTGCATGCTGAGGTCCAGTGGCTCCTCATACTCACTGGCAGAGGAGGGGGTGGCCGTTGACCCTGGCGGTGGGCCACCTACACCTTCACCTGTTTCGCCCAACACTGGGCTGCGTGTCCTGGTCTGGGTGGGGCGGAACCGCAAATTCCATTCATGGGCTGAAATACAAACACAATCATTAAACCACGCCCAGGCAAGGCCAGGGTTATAGGTGCATTTACATTTTCAACACTTACATGGGAAATGTTTTGCGAAGTACCGCCTCACCCGGGACTTATGTCTTCTTTTTAAATCAGACCAGTGTTGGGCGATCTGGGTGAAGGTATAGGTGGTTTGGGATCTTCGTTCAATCGCGTCCACCACCGCCAGGGCCAACGCCCGCTTGTCATAATCTGACGGCAGGAAGTCGTAGCGATTCCTCAGCATCATCTGTCAAAAATAGATACAAGGACCCACCATTAATACACAAAATACATTAAGTTTCTTGGCCTAACTAAAGTCACTTTATTAACCTCTTGCTGCCTCACATTGCCCTAGTTCTGCTATCTGCATGTAGGCTAGTTTGTAGCTGCGGACATGTGTTAAACTAAGGTGGGCTTGTATTTCACGTCACAAACTAAGTTGTTTCAGACTATTCTTGCGTTTGTATTTTTTTTTATTAGAAGGAATGTGTGCGCGCACATAAATGCACGCTCGCATACTCACATCCATGATGATGTCGTCCTGCTCCCGGGTAAAGATGGCGGGCGACATCTTTTCTTGGTTTGCAAGGTATAGCTCTGACGTTCCCCCGCGGTGACGTGCGTGCGTGCGCGCAGGCGAGCACCTGCTGTTGACCACGCCCACACGGGAAACATATTTAAAGCACAAGGCACTCGGCTCTGTGTTGGATACCATATCATTATGGGCAGACCTAAAGGGAGCAAAAAGAGGGGACATACTAAACTGCATATTGGGATGATGGGATGAGGGGATGATTGATTTCATTTCTCAGCACTTCCACCAGAGGTCGCTACAGTTTTTGCACTCATAGTAAATCACAGCAGGTTCTGTTCTGTTGTTCTTGATACTATGTTACAGTTTCAAGAAGCTGCAAATGATTAACTCTTTCCTTGCTGAAATACATCCAGTGTTCTAATAAAATCATAGTAAATTCTACAGTGGTAATAGAAAAATGAGTCAAAACATTTGTAGGACTAGATTATTGATTTTACCTTTTCTTTTATTTCTCATTATTTTTGAATAAATGTATTATGTTGGGATTATGGGTAAAATATGATAGTTTCATATGCTAAGGCACACATTGACATATTTCTGATAATAAAATGGTTAAAATATTTATTTCACAGGGGGATTATGGGTGCAATGCTATAGTTACACATGCTAAGGAACACGTTACGTATTTCTGATCAGAATATGGGCATAATCTTTATTTTACAGGGGGATTATGGGTGCAATGCTATAGTTACACATGCTAAGGAACACATGTTACATATTTCTGATCAGAATATGGGCATAATCTTTATTTTACAGGGGGATTATGGGTAGAATATAATAGTTACACATGCTAAGGAGCACATGTTACTTATTTCTGATCAGAATATGGGCATAATCTTTATTTTACAGGGGGATTATGGGTGCAATGCTATAGTTACACATGCTAAGGAACACATGTTACGTATTTCTGATCAGAATATGGGCATAATCTTTATTTTACAGGGGGATTATGGGTAGAATATAATAGTTACACATGCTAAGGAGCACATGTTACTTATTTCTGATCAGAATATGGGCATAATCTTTATTTTACAGGGGGATTATGGGTGCAATGCTATAGTTACACGTGCTAAGGAACACATGTTACATATTTCTGATCAGAATATGGGCATAATATTTATTTTACAGGGGGATTATGGGTGCAATGCTAAAGTTACACATGCTAAGGAACACGTTACATATTTCTGATCAGAATATGGGCATAATCTTTATTTTACAGGGGGATTATGGGTGCAATGCTATAGTTACACGTGCTAAGGAACACATGTTACGTATTTCTGATCAGAATATGGCCATAATCTTTATTTTACAGGGGGATTATGGGTGCAATGCTATAGTTACACATGCTAAGGAACACATGTTACGTATTTCTGATCAGAATATGGGCATAATCTTTATTTTATAGGGGGATTATGGGTGCAATGCTATAGTTACACATGCTAAGGAGCAGATGTTACTTATTTCTGATCAGAATATGGGCATAATCTTTATTTTACAGGGGGATTATGGGTGCAATGCTATAGTTACACATGCTAAGGAACACATGTTACTTATTTCTGATCAGAATATGGGCATAATCTTTATTTTACAGGGGGATTATGGGTGCAATGCTATAGTTACACATGCTAAGGAACACATGTTACGTATTGCTGATCAGAATATGGGCATAATCTTTATTTTACAGGGGGATTATGGGTGCAATGCTATAGTTACACATGCTAAGGAACACATGTTACGTATTTCTGATCAGAATATGGGCATAATCTTTATTTTACAGGGGGATTATGGGTAGAATATAATAGTTACACATGCTAAGGAGCACATGTTACTTATTTCTGATCAGAATATGGGCATAATCTTTATTTTACAGGGGGATTATGGGTGCAATGCTATAGTTACACATGCTAAGGAACACGTTACATATTTCTGATCAGAATATGGGCATAATCTTTATTTTACAGGGGGATTATGGGTGCAATGCTATAGTTACACGTGCTAAGGAACACATGTTACGTATTTCTGATCAGAATATGGGCATAATCTTTATTTTACAGGGGGATTATGGGTGCAATGCTATAGTTACACATGCTAAGGAGCAGATGTTACTTATTTCTGATCAGAATATGGGCATAATCTTTATTTTACAGGGGGATTATGGGTGCAATGCTATAGTTACACATGCTAAGGAACACATGTTACTTATTTCTGATCAGAATATGGGCATAATCTTTATTTTACAGGGGGATTATGGGTGCAATGCTATAGTTACACATGCTAAGGAACACATGTTACGTATTGCTGATCAGAATATGGGCATAATCTTTATTTTACAGGGGGATTATGGGTGCAATGCTATAGTTACACATGCTAAGGAACACATGTTACGTATTTCTGATCAGAATATGGGCATAATCTTTATTTCACAGGGGGATTATGGGTGCAATGCTATAGTTACACATGCTAAGGAACACATGTTACGTGTTTCTGATCAGAATATGGGCATAATCTTTATTTTACAGGGGGATTATGGGTAGAATATAATAGTTACACATGCTAAGGAGCACATGTTACTTATTTCTGATCAGAATATGGGCATAATCTTTATTTTACAGGGGGATTATGGGTGCAATGCTATAGTTACACGTGCTAAGGAACACATGTTACATATTTCTGATCAGAATATGGGCATAATATTTATTTTACAGGGGGATTATGGGTGCAATGCTATAGTTACACATGCTAAGGAACACGTTACATATTTCTGATCAGAATATGGGCATAATCTTTATTTTGCAGGGGGATTATGGGTGCAATGCTATAGTTACACGTGCTAAGGAACACATGTTACGTATTTCTGATCAGAATATGGGCATAATCTTTATTTTACAGGGGGATTATGGGTGCAATGCTATAGTTACACATGCTAAGGAACACATGTTACGTATTTCTGATCAGAATATGGGCATAATCTTTATTTTACAGGGGGATTATGGGTAGAATATAATAGTTACACATGCTAAGGAGCACATGTTACTTATTTCTGATCAGAATATGGGCATAATCTTTATTTTACAGGGGGATTATGGGTGCAATGCTATAGTTACACATGCTAAGGAACACGTTACATATTTCTGATCAGAATATGGGCATAATCTTTATTTTACAGGGGGATTATGGGTGCAATGCTATAGTTACACGTGCTAAGGAACACATGTTACGTATTTCTGATCAGAATATGGGCATAATCTTTATTTTACAGGGGGATTATGGGTGCAATGCTATAGTTACACCTGCTAAGGAGCAGATGTTACTTATTTCTGATCAGAATATGGGCATAATCTTTATTTTACAGGGGGATTATGGGTGCAATGCTATAGTTACACATGCTAAGGAACACATGTTACTTATTTCTGATCAGAATATGGGCATAATCTTTATTTTACAGGGGGATTATGGGTGCAATGCTATAGTTACACGTGCTAAGGAACACATGTTACGTATTTCTGATCAGAATATGGGCATAATCTTTATTTTACAGGGGGATTATGGGTGCAATGCTATAGTTACACATGCTAAGGAACACATGTTACGTATTTCTGATCAGAATATGGGCATAATCTTTATTTTACAGGGGGATTATGGGTAGAATATAATAGTTACACATGCTAAGGAGCACATGTTACTTATTTCTGATCAGAATATGGGCATAATCTTTATTTTACAGGGGGATTATGGGTGCAATGCTATAGTTACACATGCTAAGGAACACGTTACATATTTCTGATCAGAATATGGGCATAATCTTTATTTTACAGGGGGATTATGTGTGCAATGCTATAGTTACACGTGCTAAGGAACACATGTTACGTATTTCTGATCAGAATATGGGCATAATCTTTATTTTACAGGGGGATTATGGGTGCAATGCTATAGTTACACATGCTAAGGAGCAGATGTTACTTATTTCTGATCAGAATATGGGCATAATCTTTATTTTACAGGGGGATTATGGGTGCAATGCTATAGTTACACATGCTAAGGAACACATGTTACTTATTTCTGATCAGAATATGGGCATAATCTTTATTTTACAGGGGGATTATGGGTGCAATGCTATAGTTACACATGCTAAGGAACACATGTTACGTATTGCTGATCAGAATATGGGCATAATCTTTATTTTACAGGGGGATTATGGGTGCAATGCTATAGTTACACATGCTAAGGAACACATGTTACGTATTTCTGATCAGAATATGGGCATAATCTTTATTTCACAGGGGGATTATGGGTGCAATGCTATAGTTACACATGCTAAGGAACACATGTTACGTATTTCTGATCAGAATATGGGCATAATCTTTATTTTACAGGGGGATTATGGGTAGAATATAATAGTTACACATGCTAAGGAGCACATGTTACTTATTTCTGATCAGAATATGGGCATAATCTTTATTTTACAGGGGGATTATGGGTGCAATGCTATAGTTACACGTGCTAAGGAACACATGTTACATATTTCTGATCAGAATATGGGCATAATATTTATTTTACAGGGGGATTATGGGTGCAATGCTATAGTTACACATGCTAAGGAACACGTTACATATTTCTGATCAGAATATGGGCATAATCTTTATTTTACAGGGGGATTATGGGTGCAATGCTATAGTTACACATGCTAAGGAACACATGTTACTTATTTCTGATCAGAATATGGGCATAATCTTTATTTTACAGGGGGATTATGGGTGCAATGCTATAGTTACACATGCTAAGGAACACATGTTACGTATTGCTGATCAGAATATGGGCATAATCTTTATTTTACAGGGGGATTATGGGTGCAATGCTATAGTTACACATGCTAAGGAACACATGTTACGTATTTCTGATCAGAATATGGGCATAATCTTTATTTTACAGGGGGATTATGGGTAGAATATAATAGTTACACATGCTAAGGAGCACATGTTACTTATTTCTGATCAGAATATGGGCATAATCTATTTTACAGGGGGATTATGGGTGCAATGCTATAGTTACACATGCTAAGGAACACGTTACATATTTCTGATCAGAATATGGGCATAATCTTTATTTTACAGGGGGATTATGGGTGCAATGCTATAGTTACACGTGCTAAGGAACACATGTTACGTATTTCTGATCAGAATATGGGCATAATCTTTATTTTACAGGGGGATTATGGGTGCAATGCTATAGTTACACATGCTAAGGAACACATGTTACGTATTTCTGATCAGAATATGGACATAATCTTTATTTTACAGGGGGATTATGGGTGCAATGCTATAGTTACACATGCTAAGGAACACATGTTACTTATTTCTGATCAGAATATGGGCATAATCTTTATTTTACAGGGGGATTATGGGTGCAATGCTATAGTTACACATGCTAAGGAACACATGTTACGTATTGCTGATCAGAATATGGGCATAATCTTTATTTTACAGGGGGATTATGGGTGCAATGCTATAGTTACACATGCTAAGGAACACATGTTACGTATTTCTGATCAGAATATGGGCATAATCTTTATTTTACAGGGGGATTATGGGTAGAATATAATAGTTACACATGCTAAGGAGCACATGTTACTTATTTCTGATCAGAATATGGGCATAATCTTTATTTTACAGGGGGATTATGGGTGCAATGCTATAGTTACACATGCTAAGGAACACGTTACATATTTCTGATCAGAATATGGGCATAATCTTTATTTTACAGGGGGATTATGGGTGCAATGCTATAGTTACACGTGCTAAGGAACACATGTTACGTATTTCTGATCAGAATATGGGCATAATCTTTATTTTACAGGGGGATTATGGGTGCAATGCTATAGTTACACATGCTAAGGAGCAGATGTTACTTATTTCTGATCAGAATATGGGCATAATCTTTATTTTACAGGGGGATTATGGGTGCAATGCTATAGTTACACATGCTAAGGAACACATGTTACTTATTTCTGATCAGAATATGGGCATAATCTTTATTTTACAGGGGGATTATGGGTGCAATGCTATAGTTACACATGCTAAGGAACACATGTTACGTATTGCTGATCAGAATATGGGCATAATCTTTATTTTACAGGGGGATTATGGGTGCAATGCTATAGTTACACATGCTAAGGAACACATGTTACGTATTTCTGATCAGAATATGGGCATAATCTTTATTTCACAGGGGGATTATGGGTGCAATGCTATAGTTACACATGCTAAGGAACACATGTTACGTATTTCTGATCAGAATATGGGCATAATCTTTATTTTACAGGGGGATTATGGGTAGAATATAATAGTTACACATGCTAAGGAGCACATGTTACTTATTTCTGATCAGAATATGGGCATAATCTTTATTTTACAGGGGGATTATGGGTGCAATGCTATAGTTACACGTGCTAAGGAACACATGTTACATATTTCTGATCAGAATATGGGCATAATATTTATTTTACAGGGGGATTATGGGTGCAATGCTATAGTTACACATGCTAAGGAACACGTTACATATTTCTGATCAGAATATGGGCATAATCTTTATTTTACAGGGGGATTATGGGTGCAATGCTATAGTTACACGTGCTAAGGAACACATGTTACATATTTCTGATCAGAATATGGGCATAATCTTTATTTTACAGGGGGATTATGGGTGCAATGCTATAGTTACACATGCTAAGGAACACATGTTACGTATTTCTGATCAGAATATGGGCATAATCTTTATTTTACAGGGGGATTATGGGTAGAATATAATAGTTACACATGCTAAGGAGCACATGTTACTTATTTCTGATCAGAATATGGGCATAATCTTTATTTTACAGGGGGATTATGGGTGCAATGCTATAGTTACACATGCTAAGGAACACGTTACATATTTCTGATCAGAATATGGGCATAATCTTTATTTTACAGGGGGATTATGGGTGCAATGCTATAGTTACACGTGCTAAGGAACACATGTTACGTATTTCTGATCAGAATATGGGCATAATCTTTATTTTACAGGGGGATTATGGGTGCAATGCTATAGTTACACATGCTAAGGAGCAGATGTTACTTATTTCTGATCAGAATATGGGCATAATCTTTATTTTACAGGGGGATTATGGGTGCAATGCTATAGTTACACATGCTAAGGAACACATGTTACTTATTTCTGATCAGAATATGGGCATAATCTTTATTTTACAGGGGGATTATGGGTGCAATGCTATAGTTACACGTGCTAAGGAACACATGTTACGTATTTCTGATCAGAATATGGGCATAATCTTTATTTTACAGGGGGATTATGGGTGCAATGCTATAGTTACACATGCTAAGGAACACATGTTACGTATTTCTGATCAGAATATGGGCATAATCTTTATTTTACAGGGGGATTATGGGTAGAATATAATAGTTACACATGCTAAGGAGCACATGTTACTTATTTCTGATCAGAATATGGGCATAATCTTTATTTTACAGGGGGATTATGGGTGCAATGCTATAGTTACACATGCTAAGGAACACGTTACATATTTCTGATCAGAATATGGGCATAATCTTTATTTTACAGGGGGATTATGGGTGCAATGCTATAGTTACACGTGCTAAGGAACACATGTTACGTATTTCTGATCAGAATATGGGCATAATCTTTATTTTACAGGGGGATTATGGGTGCAATGCTATAGTTACACATGCTAAGGAGCAGATGTTACTTATTTCTGATCAGAATATGGGCATAATCTTTATTTTACAGGGGGATTATGGGTGCAATGCTATAGTTACACATGCTAAGGAACACATGTTACTTATTTCTGATCAGAATATGGGCATAATCTTTATTTTACAGGGGGATTATGGGTGCAATGCTATAGTTACACATGCTAAGGAACACATGTTACGTATTGCTGATCAGAATATGGGCATAATCTTTATTTTACAGGAGGATTATGGGTGCAATGCTATAGTTACACATGCTAAGGAACACATGTTACGTATTTCTGATCAGAATATGGGCATAATCTTTATTTCACAGGGGGATTATGGGTGCAATGCTATAGTTACACATGCTAAGGAACACATGTTACGTATTTCTGATCAGAATATGGGCATAATCTTTATTTTACAGGGGGATTATGGGTAGAATATAATAGTTACACATGCTAAGGAGCACATGTTACTTATTTCTGATCAGAATATGGGCATAATCTTTATTTTACAGGGGGATCATGGGTGCAATGCTATAGTTACACGTGCTAAGGAACACATGTTACATATTTCTGATCAGAATATGGGCATAATATTTATTTTACAGGGGGATTATGGGTGCAATGCTATAGTTACACATGCTAAGGAACACGTTACATATTTCTGATCAGAATATGGGCATAATCTTTATTTTACAGGGGGATTATGGGTGCAATGCTATAGTTACACATGCTAAGGAGCAGATGTTACTTATTTCTGATCAGAATATGGGCATAATCTTTATTTTACAGGGGGATTATGGGTGCAATGCTATAGTTACACATGCTAAGGAACACATGTTACGTATTTCTGATCAGAATATGGGCATAATCTTTATTTTACAGGGGGATTATGGGTGCAATGCTATAGTTACACATGCTAAGGAGCAGATGTTACTTATTTCTGATCAGAATATGGGCATAATCTTTATTTTACAGGGGGATTATGGGTGCAATGCTATAGTTACACATGCTAAGGAACACATGTTACTTATTTCTGATCAGAATATGGGCATAATCTTTATTTTACAGGGGGATTATGGGTGCAATGCTATAGTTACACATGCTAAGGAACACATGTTACGTATTGCTGATCAGAATATGGGCATAATCTTTATTTTACAGGGGGATTATGGGTGCAATGCTATAGTTACACATGCTAAGGAACACATGTTACGTATTTCTGATCAGAATATGGGCATAATCTTTATTTCACAGGGGGATTATGGGTGCAATGCTATAGTTACACATGCTAAGGAACACATGTTACGTATTTCTGATCAGAATATGGGCATAATATTTATTTCACAGGGGGATTATGGGTAGAATATAATAGTTACACATGCTAAGGAACACATGTTACGTATTTCTGATCAGAATATGGGCATAATCTTTATTTTACAGGGGGATTATGGGTGCAATGCTATAGTTACACATGCTAAGGAACACATGTTACGTATTTCTGATCAGAATATGGGCATAATCTTTATTTTACAGGGGGATTATGGGTGCAATGCTATAGTTACACATGCTAAGGAGCAGATGTTACCTATTTCTGATCAGAATATGGGCATAATCTTTATTTTACAGGGGGATTATGGGTGCAGTGCTATAGTTACACATGCTAAGGAACACATGTTACTTATTTCTGATCAGAATATGGGCATAATCTTTATTTTACAGGGGGATTATGGGTGCAGTGCTATAGTTACACATGCTAAGGAACACATGTTACGTATTTCTGATCAGAATATGGCCATAATCTTTATTTTACAGGGGGATTATGGATAGAATATAATAATTACACATGCTAAGGAACACATGTTACGTATTTCTGATCAGAATATGGGCATAATATTTATTTCACAGGGGGATTATGGGTAGAATATGATAGTTACAAATGCTAAGGAACACATGTTACGTATTTCTGATCAGAATATGGGCATAATATTTATTTCACAGGGGGATTATGGGTAGAATATGATAGTTACACATGCTAAGGAACACATGTTACGTATTTCTGATCAGAATATGGGCATAATCTTTATTTTACAGGGGGATTATGGGTGCAATGCTATAGTTACACATGCTAAGGAACACATGTTACGTATTTCTGATCAGAATATGGGCATAATATTTATTTTACAGGGGGATTATGGGTGCAATGCTATAGTTACACATGCTAAGGAACACGTTACATATTTCTGATCAGAATATGGGCATAATCTTTATTTTACAGGGGGATTATGGGTGCAATGCTATAGTTACACGTGCTAAGGAACACATGTTACATATTTCTGATCAGAATATGGGCATAATCTTTATTTTACAGGGGGATTATGGGTGCAATGCTATAGTTACACATGCTAAGGAGCAGATGTTACTTATTTCTGATCAGAATATGGGCATAATCTTTATTTTACAGGGGGATTATGGGTGCAATGCTATAGTTACACATGCTAAGGAACACATGTTACTTATTCTGATCAGAATATGGGCATAATCTTTATTTTACAGGGGGATTATGGGTGCAATGCTATAGTTACACATGCTAAGGAACACATGTTACGTATTGCTGATCAGAATATGGGCATAATCTTTATTTTACAGGGGGATTATGGGTGCAATGCTATAGTTACACATGCTAAGGAACACATGTTACGTATTTCTGATCAGAATATGGGCATAATCTTTATTTTACAGGGGGATTATGGGTAGAATATAATAGTTACACATGCTAAGGAGCACATGTTACTTATTTCTGATCAGAATATGGGCATAATCTATTTTACAGGGGGATTATGGGTGCAATGCTATAGTTACACATGCTAAGGAACACGTTACATATTTCTGATCAGAATATGGGCATAATCTTTATTTTACAGGGGGATTATGGGTGCAATGCTATAGTTACACGTGCTAAGGAACACATGTTACGTATTTCTGATCAGAATATGGGCATAATCTTTATTTTACAGGGGGATTATGGGTGCAATGCTATAGTTACACATGCTAAGGAACACATGTTACGTATTTCTGATCAGAATATGGGCATAATCTTTATTTTACAGGGGGATTATGGGTGCAATGCTATAGTTACACATGCTAAGGAGCAGATGTTACTTATTTCTGATCAGAATATGGGCATAATCTTTATTTTACAGGGGGATTATGGGTGCAATGCTATAGTTACACATGCTAAGGAACACATGTTACGTATTTCTGATCAGAATATGGGCATAATCTTTATTTCACAGGGGGATTATGGGTGCAATGCTATAGTTACACATGCTAAGGAACACATGTTACGTATTTCTGATCAGAATATGGGCATAATCTTTATTTTACAGGGGGATTATGGGTGCAATGCTATAGTTACACATGCTAAGGAACACATGTTACGTATTTCTGATCAGAATATGGGCATAATCTTTATTTCACAGGGGGATTATGGGTGCAATGCTATAGTTACACATGCTAAGGAACACATGTTACGTATTTCTGATCAGAATATGGGCATAATCTTTATTTTACAGGGGGATTATGGGTGCAATGCTATAGTTACACATGCTAAGGAACACATGTTACGTATTTCTGATCAGAATATGGGCATAATTTTTATTTCACAGGGGGATTATGGGTGCAATGCTATAGTTACACGTGCTAAGGAACACATGTTACATATTTCTGATCAGAATATGGGCATAATCTTTATTTTACAGGGGGATTATGGGTGCAATGCTATAGTTACACATGCTAAGGAGCAGATGTTACTTATTTCTGATCAGAATATGGGCATAATCTTTATTTTACAGGGGGATTATGGGTGCAATGCTATAGTTACACATGCTAAGGAACACATGTTACTTATTTCTGATCAGAATATGGGCATAATCTTTATTTTACAGGGGGATTATGGGTGCAATGCTATAGTTACACATGCTAAGGAACACATGTTACGTATTGCTGATCAGAATATGGGCATAATCTTTATTTTACAGGGGGATTATGGGTGCAATGCTATAGTTACACATGCTAAGGAACACATGTTACGTATTTCTGATCAGAATATGGGCATAATCTTTATTTTACAGGGGGATTATGGGTAGAATATAATAGTTACACATGCTAAGGAGCACATGTTACTTATTTCTGATCAGAATATGGGCATAATCTATTTTACAGGGGGATTATGGGTGCAATGCTATAGTTACACATGCTAAGGAACACGTTACATATTTCTGATCAGAATATGGGCATAATCTTTATTTTACAGGGGGATTATGGGTGCAATGCTATAGTTACACGTGCTAAGGAACACATGTTACGTATTTCTGATCAGAATATGGGCATAATCTTTATTTTACAGGGGGATTATGGGTGCAATGCTATAGTTACACATGCTAAGGAACACATGTTACGTATTTCTGATCAGAAAATGGGCATAATCTTTATTTTACAGGGGGATTATGGGTGCAATGCTATAGTTACACATGCTAAGGAGCAGATGTTACTTATTTCTGATCAGAATATGGGCATAATCTTTATTTTACAGGGGGATTATGGGTGCAATGCTATAGTTACACATGCTAAGGAACACATGTTACGTATTTCTGATCAGAATATGGGCATAATCTTTATTTCACAGGGGGATTATGGGTGCAATGCTATAGTTACACATGCTAAGGAACACATGTTACGTATTTCTGATCAGAATATGGGCATAATCTTTATTTTACAGGGGGATTATGGGTGCAATGCTATAGTTACACATGCTAAGGAACACATGTTACGTATTTCTGATCAGAATATGGGCATAATCTTTATTTCACAGGGGGATTATGGGTGCAATGCTATAGTTACACATGCTAAGGAACACATGTTACGTATTTCTGATCAGAATATGGGCATAATCTTTATTTTACAGGGGGATTATGGGTGCAATGCTATAGTTACACATGCTAAGGAACACATGTTACGTATTTCTGATCAGAATATGGGCATAATTTTTATTTCACAGGGGGATTATGGGTGCAATGCTATAGTTACACGTGCTAAGGAACACATGTTACATATTTCTGATCAGAATATGGGCATAATATTTATTTTACAGGGGGATTATGGGTGCAATGCTATAGTTACACATGCTAAGGAACACGTTACATATTTCTGATCAGAATATGGGCATAATATTTATTTTACAGGGGGATTATGGGTGCAATGCTATAGTTACACGTGCTAAGGAACACATGTTACATATTTCTGATCAGAATATGGGCATAATCTTTATTTTACAGGGGGATTATGGGTGCAATGCTATAGTTACACATGCTAAGGAGCAGATGTTACTTATTTCTGATCAGAATATGGGCATAATCTTTATTTTACAGGGGGATTATGGGTGCAATGCTATAGTTACACATGCTAAGGAACACATGTTACTTATTTCTGATCAGAATATGGGCATAATCTTTATTTTACAGGGGGATTATGGGTGCAATGCTATAGTTACACATGCTAAGGAACACATGTTACGTATTGCTGATCAGAATATGGGCATAATCTTTATTTTACAGGGGGATTATGGGTGCAATGCTATAGTTACACATGCTAAGGAACACATGTTACGTATTTCTGATCAGAATATGGGCATAATCTTTATTTTACAGGGGGATTATGGGTAGAATATAATAGTTACACATGCTAAGGAGCACATGTTACTTATTTCTGATCAGAATATGGGCATAATCTATTTTACAGGGGGATTATGGGTGCAATGCTATAGTTACACATGCTAAGGAACACGTTACATATTTCTGATCAGAATATGGGCATAATCTTTATTTTACAGGGGGATTATGGGTGCAATGCTATAGTTACACGTGCTAAGGAACACATGTTACGTATTTCTGATCAGAATATGGGCATAATCTTTATTTTACAGGGGGATTATGGGTGCAATGCTATAGTTACACATGCTAAGGAACACATGTTACGTATTTCTGATCAGAATATGGGCATAATCTTTATTTTACAGGGGGATTATGGGTGCAATGCTATAGTTACACATGCTAAGGAGCAGATGTTACTTATTTCTGATCAGAATATGGGCATAATCTTTATTTTACAGGGGGATTATGGGTGCAATGCTATAGTTACACATGCTAAGGAACACATGTTACGTATTTCTGATCAGAATATGGGCATAATCTTTATTTCACAGGGGGATTATGGGTGCAATGCTATAGTTACACATGCTAAGGAACACATGTTACGTATTTCTGATCAGAATATGGGCATAATATTTATTTCACAGGGGGATTATGGGTAGAATATAATAGTTACACATGCTAAGGAACACATGTTACGTATTTCTGATCAGAATATGGGCATAATCTTTATTTTACAGGGGGATTATGGGTGCAATGCTATAGTTACACATGCTAAGGAACACATGTTACGTGTTTCTGATCAGAATATGGGCATAATCTTTATTTTACAGGGGGATTATGGGTGCAATGCTATAGTTACACATGCTAAGGAACACATGTTACTTATTTCTGATCAGAATATGGGCATAATCTTTATTTTACAGGGGGATTATGGGTGCAATGCTATAGTTACACATGCTAAGGAACACATGTTACGTATTGCTGATCAGAATATGGGCATAATCTTTATTTTACAGGGGGATTATGGGTGCAGTGCTATAGTTACACATGCTAAGGAACACATGTTACTTATTTCTGATCAGAATATGGGCATAATCTTTATTTTACAGGGGGATTATGGGTGCAGTGCTATAGTTACACATGCTAAGGAACACATGTTACGTATTTCTGATCAGAATATGGCCATAATCTTTATTTTACAGGGGGATTATGGATAGAATATAATAATTACACATGCTAAGGAACACATGTTACGTATTTCTGATCAGAATATGGGCATAATATTTATTTCACAGGGGGATTATGGGTAGAATATGATAGTTACAAATGCTAAGGAACACATGTTACGTATTTCTGATCAGAATATGGGCATAATATTTATTTCACAGGGGGATTATGGGTAGAATATGATAGTTACACATGCTAAGGAACACATGTTACGTATTTCTGATCAGAATATGGGCATAATCTTTATTTTACAGGGGGATTATGGGTGCAATGCTATAGTTACACATGCTAAGGAACACATGTTACGTATTTCTGATCAGAATATGGGCATAATTTTTATTTCACAGGGGGATTATGGGTGCAATGCTATAGTTACACGTGCTAAGGAACACATGTTACATATTTCTGATCAGAATATGGGCATAATATTTATTTTACAAGGGGATTATGGGTGCAATGCTATAGTTACACATGCTAAGGAACACGTTACATATTTCTGATCAGAATATGGGCATAATCTTTATTTTACAGGGGGATTATGGGTGCAATGCTATAGTTACACGTGCTAAGGAACACATGTTACATATTTCTGATCAGAATATGGGCATAATCTTTATTTTACAGGGGGATTATGGGTGCAATGCTATAGTTACACATGCTAAGGAGCAGATGTTACTTATTTCTGATCAGAATATGGGCATAATCTTTATTTTACAGGGGGATTATGGGTGCAATGCTATAGTTACACATGCTAGGGAACACATGTTACTTATTTCTGATCAGAATATGGGCATAATCTTTATTTTACAGGGGGATTATGGGTGCAATGCTATAGTTACACATGCTAAGGAACACATGTTACGTATTGCTGATCAGAATATGGGCATAATCTTTATTTTACAGGGGGATTATGGGTGCAATGCTATAGTTACACATGCTAAGGAACACATGTTACGTATTTCTGATCAGAATATGGGCATAATCTTTATTTTACAGGGGGATTATGGGTAGAATATAATAGTTACACATGCTAAGGAGCACATGTTACTTATTTCTGATCAGAATATGGGCATAATCTATTTTACAGGGGGATTATGGGTGCAATGCTATAGTTACACATGCTAAGGAACACGTTACATATTTCTGATCAGAATATGGGCATAATCTTTATTTTACAGGGGGATTATGGGTGCAATGCTATAGTTACACGTGCTAAGGAACACATGTTACGTATTTCTGATCAGAATATGGGCATAATCTTTATTTTACAGGGGGATTATGGGTGCAATGCTATAGTTACACATGCTAAGGAACACATGTTACGTATTTCTGATCAGAATATGGGCATAATCTTTATTTTACAGGGGGATTATGGGTGCAATGCTATAGTTACACATGCTAAGGAGCAGATGTTACTTATTTCTGATCAGAATATGGGCATAATCTTTATTTTACAGGGGGATTATGGGTGCAATGCTATAGTTACACATGCTAAGGAACACATGTTACGTATTTCTGATCAGAATATGGGCATAATCTTTATTTCACAGGGGGATTATGGGTGCAATGCTATAGTTACACATGCTAAGGAACACATGTTACGTATTTCTGATCAGAATATGGGCATAATATTTATTTCACAGGGGGATTATGGGTAGAATATAATAGTTACACATGCTAAGGAACACATGTTACGTATTTCTGATCAGAATATGGGCATAATCTTTATTTTACAGGGGGATTATGGGTGCAATGCTATACAGTCAGGGCCAGAAATATTTGGACAGTGACACAAGTTTTGTTATTTTAGCTGTTTACAAAAACATGTTCAGAAATACAATTATATATATAATATGGGCTGAAAGTGCACACTCCCAGCTGCAATATGAGAGTTTCCACATCCAAATCGGAGAAAGGGTTTAGGAATCATAGCTCTGTAATGCATAGCCTCCTCTTTTTCAAGGGACCAAAAGTAATTGGACAATGGACTCTAAGGGCTGCAATTAACTCTGAAGGCGTCTCCCTCGTTAACATGTAATCAATTAAGTAGTTAAAAGGTCTGGGGTTGATTCCAGGTGTGTGGTTTTGCATTTGGAAGCTGTTGCTGTGACCAGACAACATGCGGTCAAAGGAACTCTCAATTGAGGTGAAGCAGAACATCCTGAGGCTGAAAAAAAAGAAAAAATCCATCAGAGAGATAGCAGACATGCTTGGATTAGCAAAATCAACAGTCGGGTACATTCTGAGAAAAATGGAATTGACTGGTGAGCTTGGGAACTCAAAAAGGGCTGGGCGTCCACGGAAGACAACAGTGGTGGATGATCGCCGCATACTTTCTTTGGTGAAGAAGAACCCGTTCACAACATTAACTGAAGTCCAGAACACTCTCAGGGAAGTAGGTGTATCTGTCTCTAAGTCAACAGTAAAGAGAAGACTCCATGAAAGTAAATACAAAGGGTTCACATCTAGATGCAAACCATTCATCAATTCCAAAAATAGACAGGCCAGAGTTAAATTTGCCCAAAAACACCTCAACAAGCCAGCTCAGTTCTGGAAAAGTATTCTATGGACAGATGAGACAAAGATCAACCTGTACCAGAATGATGGGAAGAAAAAAGTTTGGAGAAGAAAGGGAACGGCACATGATCCAAGGCACACCACATCCTCTGTAAAACATGGTGGAGGCAACGTGATGGCATGGGCATGCATGGCTTTCAATGGCACTGGGTCACTTGCGTTTATTGATGACATAACAGCAGACAAGAGTAGCCGGATGAATTCTGAAGTGTACCGGGATATACTTTCAGCCCAGATTCAGCCAAATGCTGCAAAGTTGATCGGACGGCGCTTCATAGTACAGATGGACAATGACCCCAAGCATACAGCCAAAGCTACCCAGGAGTTCATGAGTGCAAAAAAGTGGAACATTCTGCAATGGCCAAGTCAATCACCAGATCTTAACCCAGTTGAGCATGCATTTCACTTGCTCAAATCCAGACTTAAGACGGAAAGACCCACAAACAAGCAAGACCTGAAGGCTGCGGCTGGAAAGGCCTGGCAAAGCATTAAGAAGGAGGAAACCCAGCGTTTGGTGATGTCCATGGGTTCCAGACTTAAGGCAGTGATTGCCTCCAAAGGATTTGCAACAAAATATTGAGAAAATAAATATTTTGTTTGGGTTATGTTTATTTGTCCAATTACTTTTGAGCTCCTAAAATGTGGAGTGTTTGTAAAGAAATGTGTACAATTCCTACATTTTCTATCAGGTATTTTTGTTCAACCCTTCAAATTAAACGTTACAATCTGCACTTGAATTCTGTTGTAGAGGTTTCATTTCAAATCCAATGCGGTGGCATGCAGAGCCCAACTTGCGAAAATTGTGTCACTGTCCAAATATTTCTGGCCCTGACTGTAGTTACACATGCTAAGGAACACATGTTACGTATTTCTGATCAGAATATGGGCATAATCTTTATTTTACAGGGGGATTATGGGTGCAATGCTATAGTTACACATGCTAAGGAGCAGATGTTACCTATTTCTGATCAGAATATGGGCATAATCTTTATTTTACAGGGGGATTATGGGTGCAGTGCTATAGTTACACATGCTAAGGAACACATGTTACTTATTTCTGATCAGAATATGGGCATAATCTTTATTTTACAGGGGGATTATGGGTGCAGTGCTATAGTTACACATGCTAAGGAACACATGTTACGTATTTCTGATCAGAATATGGCCATAATCTTTATTTTACAGAGGGATTATGGATAGAATATAATAATTACACATGCTAAGGAACACATGTTACGTATTTCTGATCAGAATATGGGCATAATCTTTATTTTACAGGGGGATTATGGGTAGAATATGATAGTTACACATGCTAAGGAACACATGTTACGTATTTCTGATCAGAATATGGGCATAATCTTTATTTCACAGGGGGATTATGGGTGCAATGCTATAGTTACGCATGGAACAGAATTGACCCATTTCCAATAAGAATATGGGTATAATATTTAGTTTACATAGGGATTATGGTGGAATATTATGGTTACAAATGCTTAGAAACACAATTGACCCATTTCCAATAGGAATATGGGTATTATATTTATTTTATATGGAAAATATTGGTGGAATATTATGGTTACACATACTAAGGAAGAAAATTGACCTTTTTGTATGATAAGAATATGGGTATAATATTTATTTCACATGGGGATTATGGGTGGAATATTGTTAAACAAGCTAAGGAACTCAATTGACCCATTTCCAATAACAATATGGTGAAAAATATTTTTTTATGGGAATTATTGGTGGAGTTTTATAGTTACATATTCTAAGGAACACATTTCTGATAATAATATGGGTATAAATATATTTTTACATGGGGATTATGGGTGAAATATCATATATACACATGTAACATATTTGACCTATTTATAATTGGTATAATTATTTTTTAACATGGGTGGAATATTAAAGGGTACCTCTCATCAAAAAAACGTTTGATATATTATAGAATAATGTATGCAGAATAACTTTCCAATTGCATGTTATTAAAAAAATATGCTTCTTTCTATTTAATTTTCCACTTTGAAATGTAGGACTCATGTTCGAGTCTAAATCTCAGACACTAGCCGGTGTACTGAAATATTAGGTGTCTTGAGATTGAAAAGTGTCGAGTCCCTCACATTCCATCTCAAAACACAATATTTCACTACACGGCCTGCAGTCTGTGATTTAGGACTCCAGGATAAGTCAGAAATCTATAAAAAGCATATCTTTATCTAACATGCAATTGGAAAGTTATTCTGCATACATTAGTCTATAACATTTTAAAAGTTTGTTTTAATGAGAGGTCCCCTTTAATGTTACACATGGAATGGAACACATGTGACCTTTTTCTCATTATATAATGGGTATAAATAATACCATTCTGTGAATACTCACCTGTAGAATGGATATTATAAGTATGCATCACACCCTGCTCCAGTAATGATTCATTGCGTCAGGGTTATAGTCCACAAGAGGGCGCTTTACTGCAGAGATGGCAAAAAAGAGGGCCCTCCTGGTCCATATATACCCGGGACCTCCCACTCATTTCCCAGTATAAGTAAGCAGTAAGGGAACCAGGAGAAGCCAAAACAAAATAACAATATTAGCAAGGAAACATTCACCATATAGGAGGACCCAAAAATAAAACTCAGGGCGGGATGGAGCAGGGCGTGCTGCATACTTATAATACCCATTCTACAAGGTGAGTATTCACAGAATGGTATTATTCCAAGTATGCATCACACCCTGCTCCAGTAATGATTCATTACGTCAGGGACATCCAGTAGCAGTGTCCAACAACGGGTGGGAATCCCAAAGCAAGGCAACAAAGCGCAGTTCAAACCACTGCAGCTTGCAGAACTTTGCGGCCAAAACAGCATCCGCTGAGGCCCAAACATCAACCTTGTAAAACTTGGAAAAAGTATGAAAAGAAGACCAAGTAGCAGCCTACAACCTGTTCAACAGAAGCCTGGTGCTGAAAAGCCCAAGAGGCCCCAACAGCACGAGTAGAATGAGCAGTGAATCGGAAGAGAGGATCCCTCCCTTCAGCAGAATAGGCCCTAACAATGGCCTGACGAATCCATATACTAATGGTAGACTTGACGGGCACCAAACCCTTCTTAGGACCAGAGGGTACCACAAACAAGGCGTCCATCTTCCTGAAAGGCGCTGTAGCCACCAGGTAGTATTTTAAGTTTCTGACTACATCCAGAGAATGCAAGGTCCTCTCCTTGTCATTACCAGGATTAGGGCATAAAGGAAGGAAGCACAATGTCCTGATTGGAGGTGAAAGGCAGAGACAACCTTAGGCAAGAAGTTGGGTTTAAAGCGAAAAACCACCTTGTCCTGGTGTCTCTCAAAATAGGGGCCTGAATGGACAGAGCCGCCAACTCAGAAGCACGCCGGACAGAAGTGATAGCCACCAAGAAGGCAGCTTTCAAGGTGACAATAGACAGTGCATCCTCATGCACAGGCTGAAATGGAGGACCCTGAAGGGCAGACAATACCAAATTCAAATCCCAAACCGGTAACATGGGTTTGCGGGGAGAGCGCACATGAGTGACCCCCTGGAAAAAAGTTTTGACCAAAGGATGAAGAGCGAAGGACATCTGGAAGAAAACCGCCAGGGCGGAAACATGCCCCTTCAGAGTGCTGAGCTGAAAAACCCATATCCAGAACATGTTGAAGGAACTCCAGTATCCGAGGGATGGAGAACACCTGACAAGGGAAGGCCCTAGCCTCACACCAGTCAATGTAGGTCCACCAGGTCCTGTAGTAGATATTAGAGGAAGACTTCTTCCTAGCTTTGACCAGAGTCTGAACAACCGCGTCAGACAGACCCTTTTCTTTTAGGATGGAGGTTTCAGCAGCCATGCTGTCAAAGCCAGCGTTTGTAAATTGGGGTAACAGAGCCGTCCTTGAGTGAGAAGATCCGGAACCAGGGGCAGAGGGTACTGATCGATCGCCAACTGCACGACGTCTGCGAACCACACCTGTCTTGGCCACCTGGGGACCACCAGAACAGCTGGCACTCCTTCGTGAACCAGCTTGCGTATAACCCTGCCCAGAAGGGGAAACAGAGGGAAGAGGTACAGGAAACCGAACCCCCGCCAGGACAGAGACATGGCATCCACCGCCAGAGCCATATGATCCTGGGACAGTGAGACAAATGCTGGAAGCTTGTGAATGTGACGAGAGGCAAACAGATCCACATCCGGCATCCCCCACCTGTGACAGAGGGATAGAAAGACCTCGCTGCTGAGGGACCATTCCCCCCGGCGAGAGGCCCCTCTGCTCAGGGAGTCCGCTTCCAGGTTCTCCACTCCCGGGATGTAAACCGCAGAAATGCACGGAACATTGTTCTCTGCCCAAGAGAGAATCAACGACACCTCCCGGAGGGCACTCCACGTCCCTCCCTGATGATTGATGTAAGCGACCGCAGTCCAGTTGTCGGAGCAAACCTGAACCGGCAGGCCCTGGAGGTGAGGCGTCAGCTGCGCCAGCACCAACTGAACCGCCCTCAGCTCCAGAGCATTGATGGGGCGTGTGCCTCCTGAGGGCCCCACAGCCCCTGGAATTGATGGGCTCTCCAGTAGACCCCCAGCCTGACAGACTGGCATCCATAGTGACCGTCTCCTAGTGGGGCATCAGAAATGATCTGCCCCCCAGAAGATTCTTCGAGTCCAGCCACCACAGAAGGGACTGCCGGACCAGAGGGGACAGAACAAATGCCTGATCCAGAGATAGGGGACACTTTTCCCAGACTGTTAGGAGATGGAGCTGAAGAGGCCTCATGTGAAACTGAGCAAAGGGAACTGCTTCGAAGCAGGCCACCATCTGTCCCACCAGTTGCATCCCTTGTCGGATGGATGGATGAGGGTTGGACAGTAGGACATGAATCAGCGCTTGAAGAGCGTCCACCTTCTGCTGAGGTAGGAAAATCCTGGCCTGAATGGTATGCAGAGTCATGCCCAGGAAGGAGGTCACCCGTGACGGAGAGAGTGAGGACTTGGGGTAATTGATCACCCAGCCGAACTTCTCCAGTGTCGCCACCACCGTCCGGGTGTCCAGCTCCGCTTGATGAAGTGAAGGAGACGTAATGAGAAGGTCGTCCAGATACAGAAGAATTCGAATGCCCCGGGCTCTGAGAAGAGCCATCACGCCCGCCTGCACCTAGGTGAACACCCTGGGGGCAGAGGTGAGCCCGAAGGGGAGAGCCACAAATTGGTAGTGTTGTTCCCCTACCGCAAACCTGAGGAACCGCTGGTGCCCTGGAAAGACCGACACATGAAGGTAAGCGTCTTTGATGTCTATTGAGGTCATAAAGACCACCGGGCGCAGTGAGCTGATAGCGGAGCGCAGTGTCTCCATGCGAAACCGTTTGGTTATGATGAACCTGTTGAGAAGCTTTAGGTCCAGAATGGGTCTGATGGAACCATCCTTTTTGGGCACTTTAAAGAGATTGGAATAGTAACACTGACCTCTCTCTCTGGGGGGATCCTGACGAACGACCCCCATGGCCCGAAGGTTTTGGACCGCCAACAACAGGCCCTGCGTTGCCCGAGGATCTGTAGGAGCCCATGATCTGAGGAATCTGGGAGGAGGCCAGTCCGCAAACTCCAGCTTGTACCCGGAGGAGACAACCTCCAGAATCCATTTGTCTGAGACCTGTTGGGCCCAGACCCGAGTGAAGAGCCGCAGCCGCCCCCCCACCCGCAAGGGTGAGGGTGCCCCCTCATTGCTGAGCGGGCTTGGCCGTGGATTTGGGTTTGGCACCCCAGAAGGATCCGGGTTGGGCGCAGCCTCTGCCCTTGCCTCAGAAATCTCCCCTTTGTCCAGCAAAGGATACCCCCCTGCCCGTCTTAGGCCCACGAAAGGAGGGAGTGAAGGAGCCCGAACCCCGAAAGGGTCGCGGCTGCTTTTTGCGTTGGGGTAACTTACCTCCCTTAGCAAAAAGGTCCAGACGATCACCAAACAGGCGCAATCCTTTAAAGGGAAGCCCAGTGAGCGCCTTCTTAGCAGCATTGTCCGCTGCCCATTGGCGCAACCAGACCGAGCGGCGGATAGAGACTACTAAGGCCGAGGTCCTGCTACACATCCGAATGGTGTCTTCCAAGGCAGATAAGACATATGTGATGAACAACTCACATTGTGACAAGGCTCTAAATTCCACACTAGAAGAATCCTCATGGGAGCCGTCCAGAGGGCCCCTGATTAAGGTCCTAATAGCTGAAGCACAAATCGGGCGCAGAGCCGAACCCGAACAAGCAAAGGCATGGGAGGCCAATTGGTCAATACGTCGGTCCTCAAGGTAGTGGAATCAGGGGAATGCTCCACTGACGTATTGGACAACCCCAGGACGGGGGCATCCACCTCGGGGGGAGTTGACCAATGTTTGACCACATCCGCGGGGAAGGGATACCTCCTATCCCAACCCTTAGGGATACCGGGAAGCCTGATAGGCCGTTCCCACACCTAAAGAACCAGATTGTTAAAATGCGTCTGTTCTTGGAATTCCAACCGTGGCTTAACGGTCCCAAACAATTCCCCCTGCTGCTTAGGCGCCACCGTAGGAGGGGGAAATGGCAAGTACTTCAAAAATTTGAGTAAGGAGCCTATGGGTGTCGTCAGCATCCCCATGCTCTGAACCGGCATCAGCGCCAAGGTACTGCTGATCATCAGAGACTTCGGAGTCTGAAAATTCCCCTTCCTCAAGAGGGGTATAGTCAGAAAATCAAGGAATTCATTTTCGGAAGAAAAGGCCGGCGCAGCAGGCGCCATGTGCCATCTTTTAGCTGGAGCCTTCGGGGCTGCAGAACTGGCAATCATTCTCTCAATGTTGGCCAGTCTAGCGCAAACATCAGATTGCGACTCCCTGCTAGTGTAAATGTCACTAGGGGTCATAACCAGGCGCGGGGGTGTGGGGGATGAGAGCAGCGGAGCTGATCCAGCCGCATGGGGCTCAGATTGCCGCGCAAGCGCCTGCTCCGCTCATGGTACACAAATCTGCACATTATCGCCCACAAGGGATGCCCCACATACCACACACAGCCGGGCTTGCCCCGAGGGGACCCCGAGCACAGTATCCTGGGAAGCCTCCATATGGTGATTTGGTAGTAGCATATGGGAATTACGCTATTCAGCTACCCGGGATTCCCCTTAAAAACAGATCATGTGTGTTGTGTGTAGAAAATGGTATCACCAGAATTGTGGGAGACAAATGGGTAGACCACCCAAATAATTTGTTTGTGAACAGTGCAAAAAATGCTGTTCCTGCAATGGTGCTATTGAAGTCACAGCAGGTGTCCGGTCTGGAGTTCCATCTGCTAACTAGAGTTGGTGAGGCAGCACCACTCGACCGTGACCCCCCAACCAATTGTGCCTGGAGTTATTCCACGTTTTATATTTAAAATAAAAGCTGTGGCCGACCCCTACCACAATTTAAGTTAACGTGTGTACTGTCTGTTATTTATGGAGAGGGACTTATGGCAGTTAAAAGGGTTTTTCGGGTTTAGACATCTTGGGGGAGATTCATCAAAACCTGTGTAAAGGAAAAGTTGACTATCTGCCCATAACAACCAATCAGATCACTTCCAGCTGCAGACGAAGCAGAGCAATGACGTCAGCTGTCAATCAAGCCTGCAGAACGGGGCCGCGGCCGGCGCATAGGAGCTGGTAAGTGGAAGTCCCCGCCTAGAAGACTACTTAGGAAACGGCCGGGGGGGACTTTATAGTTTAATATCTTCACCATCACTGGGGGCACAAACGTCCCCCGGGGATGGTGAAGATGCAGATTTTAGCATATATAACGCATTGCCAAGCGTTATATATGATAAAAACTGCTGGTTGGGTCCCTTTAAATATGGTATAATTTTAATCGTATGAATATTTCACCCATAATACCCATCTATACAAAAATATTTATGCCCATATTCTTATTAGAAATAGGTCAAATGTGTTCCTTACCATGTGTAACTATAAAATTCCACCAATAATCCCTAGGTAAAATAAATATTATACTTACATTCTTATTGGAAATGGGTCAACTGTGTTCCTAAGCATGTGTAACTATAATATTCCACCCATAATCCCCATGTAAAATAAATATTATATCCATATTGTTATCAGAATCAGGTCAAATGTGTTCCTTAGCATGTGTAACTACAATATTCCACCAATAATCCCCATATTCTTATCAGAAATTGGTCAGTTGTGTTTCTTAACATGTGTGACTATAATATTATACCCGTAATCCCTATGTAAAATACATATAATACCCATATTCTTATCAGAAATGGGTCAACTGTGTTCCTTTGCATATGTTACTATAATATTTCACCCATAATCCCCCTGTGAAATAAATATTATGCCCATATTCTGATCAGAAATACGTAACGTGTTCCTTAGCATTTTGTAACTATTATATTCTATCCATAATCCCCCTGTAAAATAAAGATTATGGCCATATTCTGATCAGAAATACGTAACATGTGTTCCTTAGCATGTGTAACTATAGCATTGCACCCATAATCCCCCTGTAAAATATAGATTATGCCCATATTCTGATCAGAAATACGTAACATGTGTTCCTTAGCATGTGTAACTTTTATATTCTACCCATAATCCCCCTGTAAAATAAAGATTATGGCCATATTCTGATCAGAAATACGTAACATCTGCTCCTTAGCATGTGTAACTATAGCATTGCACCCATAATCCCCCTGTAAAATAAAGATTATGCCCATATTCTGATCAGAAATATGTAACGTGTTCCTTAGCATGTGTAACTATAGCATTGCACCCATAATCCCCCTGTAAAATAAAGATTATGGCCATATTCTGATCAGAAATATGTAACATGTGTTCCTTAGCATGTGTAACTATAGCATTGCACCCATAATCCCCCTGTAAAATAAACATTATGCCCATATTCTGATCAGAAATACGTAACGTGTTCCTTAGCATATGTAACTATAGCATTGCACCCATAATCCCCCTGTAAAATAAAGATTATGCCCATATTCTGATCAGAAATACGTAACATGTGTTCCTTAGCATGTGTAACTTTTATATTCTACCCATAATCCCCCTGTAAAATAAAGATTATGCCCATATTCTGATCAGAAATACGTAACATCTGCTCCTTAGCATGTGTAACTATAGCATTGCACCCATAATTCCCCTGTAAAATAAAGATTATGCCCATATTCTGATCAGAAATACGTAACATCTGCTCTTTAGCATGTGTAACTATAGCATTGCACCCATAATCCCCCTGTAAAATAAAGATTATGCCCATATTCTGATCAGAAATATGTAACATGTGTTCCTTAGCATGTGTAACTATAGCATTGCACCCATAATCCCCCTGTAAAATAAAGATTATGGCCATATTCTGATCAGAAATATGTAACATGTGTTCCTTAGCATGTGTAACTATAGCATTGCACCCATAATCCCCCTGTAAAATAAACATTATGCCCATATTCTGATCAGAAATACGTAACGTGTTCCTTAGCATATGTAACTATAGCATTGCACCCATAATCCCCCTGTAAAATAAAGATTATGCCCATATTCTGATCAGAAATACGTAACATGTGTTCCTTAGCATGTGTAACTTTTATATTCTACCCATAATCCCCCTGTAAAATAAAGATTATGCCCATATTCTGATCAGAAATACGTAACATCTGCTCCTTAGCATGTGTAACTATAGCATTGCACCCATAATTCCCCAGTAAAATAAAGATTATGCCCATATTCTGATCAGAAATACGTAACATCTGCTCTTTAGCATGTGTAACTATAGCATTGCACCCATAATCCCCCTGTAAAATAAAGATTATGCCCATATTCTGATCAGAAATAAGTAACATGTGTTCCTTAGCATGTGTAACTATTATATTCTACCCATAATCCGCCTGTAAAATAAAGATTATGCCCATATTCTGATCAGAAATACGTAACATGTGTTCCTTAGCATGTGTAACTATAGCATTGCACCCATAATCCGCCTGTAAAATAAATATTATGCCCATATTCTGATCAGAAATACGTAACATGTGTTCCTTAGCATGTGTAACTATAGCATTGCACCCATAATCCCCCTGTAAAATAAAGATTATGGCCATATTCTGATCAGAATTATGTAACATGTGTTCCTTAGCATGTGTAACTATAGCATTGCACCCATAATCCCCCTGTAAAATAAAGATTATGCCCATATTCTGATCAGAAATAAGTAACATGTGTTCCTTAGCATGTGTAACTATAGCATTGCACCCATAATCCCCCTGTAAAATAAAGATTATGGCCATATTCTGATCAGAAATATGTAACATGTGTTCCTTAGCATGTGTAACTATAGCATTGCACCCATAATCCCCCTGTAAAATAAAGATTATGCCCATATTCTGATCAGAAATACGTAACATGTGTTCCTTAGCATGTGTAACTATTATATTCTACCCATAATCCGCCTGTAAAATAAAGATTATGCCCATATTCTGATCAGAAATACGTAACATGTGTTCCTTAGCATGTGTAACTATAGCATTGCACCCATAATCCCCCTGTAAAATAAATATGCCCATATTCTGATCAGAAATACGTAACATGTGTTCCTTAGCATGTGTAACTATAGCATTGCACCCATAATCCCCCTATAAAATAAAGATTATGGCCATATTCTGATCAGAATTATGTAACATGTGTTCCTTAGCATGTGTAACTATAGCATTGCACCCATAATCCCCCTGTAAAATAAATATTATGCCCATATTCTGATCAGAAATACGTAACATGTGTTCCTTAGCATGTGTAACTATAGCATTGCACCCATAATCCCCCTGTAAAATAAAGATTATGGCCATATTCTGATCAGAAATATGTAACATGTGCTCCTTAGCATGTGTAACTATTATATTCTACCCATAATCGCCCTGTGAAATAAAGATTATGCCCATATTCTGATCAGAAATATGTAACATGTGTTCCTTAGCATGTGTAACTATAGCATTGCACCCATAATCCCCCTGTAAAATAAAGATTATGCCCATATTCTGATCAGAAATATGTAACATGTGCTCCTTAGCATGTGTAACTATTATATTCTACCCATAATCCCCCTGTAAAATAAAGATTATGCCCATATTCTGATCAGAAATATGTAACATGTGCTCCTTAGCATGTGTAACTATAGCATTGTACCCATAATCCCCCTGTAAAATAAATATTATGCCCATATTCTGATCAGAAATACGTAACATGTGTTCCTTAGCATGTGTAACTATAGCATTGCACCCATAATCCCCCTGTAAAATAAAGATTATGGCCATATTCTGATCAGAAATATGTAACATGTGCTCCTTAGCATGTGTAACTATTATATTCTACCCATAATCCCCCTGTGAAATAAAGATTATGCCCATATTCTGATCAGAAATATGTAACATGTGTTCCTTAGCATGTGTAACTATAGCATTGCACCCATAATCCCCCTGTAAAATAAAGATTATGCCCATATTCTGATCAGAAATACGTAACATGTGTTCCTTAGCATGTGTAACTATAGCATTGCACCCATAATCCCCCTGTAAAATAAATCTTATGCCCATATTCTGATCAGAAATATGTAACATGTGTTCCTTAGCATGTGTAACTATAGCATTGCACCCATAATCCCCCTGTAAAATAAAGATTATGCCCATATTCTGATCAGAAATACGTAACATGTGTTCCTTAGCATGTGTAACTATAGCATTGCACCCATAATCCCCCTGTAAAATAAAGATTATGCCCATATTCTGATCAGAAATATGTAACATGTGCTTCTTAGCATGTGTAACTATTATATTCTACCCATAATCCCCCTGTAAAATAAAGATTATGCCCATATTCTGATCAGAAATATGTAACATGTGCTCCTTAGCATGTGTAACTATTATATTCTACCCATAATCCCCCTGTAAAATAAAGATTATGCCCATATTCTGATCAGAAATACGTAACATGTGTTCCTTAGCATGTGTAACTATAGCATTGCACCCATAATCCCCCTGTAAAATAAAGATTATGCCCATATTCTGATCAGAAATACGTAACATGTGTTCCTTAGCATGTGTAACAATAGCATTGCACCCATAATCCCCCTGTAAAATAAAGATTATGCCCATATTCTGATCAGAAATACGTAACATGTGTTCCTTAGCATGTGTAACTATAGCATTGCACCCATAATCCCCCTGTAAAATAAAGATTATGCCCATATTCTGATCAGAAATATGTAACATGTGCTCCTTAGCATGTGTAACTATTATATTCTACCCATAATCCCCCTGTAAAATAAAGATTATGCCCATATTCTGATCAGAAATATGTAACATGTGCTCCTTAGCATGTGTAACTATAGCATTGTACCCATAATCCCCCTGTAAAATAAATATTATGCCCATATTCTGATCAGAAATACGTAACATGTGTTCCTTAGCATGTGTAACTATAGCATTGCACCCATAATCCCCCTGTAAAATAAAGATTATGCCCATATTCTGATCAGAAATATGTAACATGTGTTCCTTAGCATGTGTAACAATAGCATTGCACCCATAATCCCCCTGTAAAATAAAGATTATGCCCATATTCTGATCAGAAATACGTAACATGTGTTCCTTAGCATGTGTAACAATAGTATTGCACCCATAATCCCCCTGTAAAATAAAGATTATGCCCATATTCTGATCAGAAATACGTAACATGTGTTCCTTAGCATGTGTAACAATAGCATTGCACCCATAATCCCCCTGTAAAATAAAGATTATGCCCATATTCTGATCAGAAATAAGTAACATGTGCTCCTTAGCATGTGTAACTATTATATTCTACCCATAATCCCCCTGTAAAATAAAGATTATGCCCATATTCTGATCAGAAATACGTAACATGTGTTCCTTAGCATGTGTAACTATAGAATTGCACCCATAATCCCCCAGTAAAATAAAGATTATGCCCATATTCTGATCAGAAATACGTAACATGTGTTCCTTAGCATGTGTAACTATAGCATTGCACCCATAATCCCCCTGTGAAATAAATATTTTAACCATTTTATTATCAGAAATATGTCAATGTGTGCCTTAGCATATGAAACTATCATATTTTACCCATAATCCCAACATAATACATTTATTCAAAAATAATGAGAAATAAAAGAAAAGGTAAAATCAATAATCTAGTCCTACAAATGTTTTGACTCATTTTTCTATTACCACTGTAGAATTTACTATGATTTTATTAGAACACTGGATGTATTTCAGCAAGGAAAGAGTTAACCATTTGCAGCTTCTTGAAACTGTAACATAGTATCAAGAACAACAGAACAGAACCTGCTGTGATTTACTATGAGTGCAAAAACTGTAGCGACCTCTGGTGGAAGTGCTGAGAAATGAAATCAATCATCCCCTCATCCCATCATCCCAATATGCAGTTTAGTATGTCCCCAAAAAGAGCCAACCAAGGGCCGAGGCACATAGCAGCCGCACACATGCCTCATCCTCCCAAAGACAGAAGAGCAGACACCAGACACAGGCAGAACATGCCCCAACTAAAACGCAGGATACTCCACACACACAGGCACATTCAAAAAAACGCAGGACCAAGGAGACATTCACCCATTCACCACCACCTGCCAAAAAAGCATGAACACACAAGGGTGCAAAGTCGAGTAAGACCCTGCAGCATCCTCAGCCTCAACACACAAAACATACCCACAAAACAAAACACATCAGCAAGGGAAAGCGTATTGCCAAACCCACCACCCCACCAAGGTCACCCACCCCTCCACCTCAACCCTCTGGTTCTCCCAATTCCAGTACCTCACATTCCACATGCAGCTCCACATCTGATAGCTCAACAGGAACCCAGACATTAAGCCATAGCAGCACACACACCACATCACCCTCCCCCATAAGCCCCAGAACCACACACGACTCACCAGATGTGGCCGACAACTACGCCGTGGCTCCCTAACTGCACGTTTTTGCGATGCTCAAAGCATGGCTGTGGCAAATGCAGTTTGTGAGCATTATGATGCCCTATTTGGCAGGACCTCCAAATCCACCACTAAGCAGGCTAAGCAGGAGATCTGGACTAATATTTGCCGGTAAGTAAATAGTGTGGGATCTGTCAGGCGAGATATTCAACAAATCAAAAGGAAATTTGGGGACCTGAAATACTACAGTAAAAAAAA
This sequence comes from Gastrophryne carolinensis, assembly GCA_027917425.1. NCBI lineage: Eukaryota > Metazoa > Chordata > Amphibia > Anura > Microhylidae > Gastrophryne > Gastrophryne carolinensis. The sequence continues at coordinate 271,858,972 of CM051234.1, forward strand.
AATGGACATGCGCCGTCAGCAGAGGTAAAGGGCAAATTAAATGCATTTTTAGTTGCATGGTTAAAAGGATGTAACACTTATTAGGTGTAATTTAATCTTCCCCAGCCAACAGACAGGGGGTGGCTTACCCACTAAAATAATCCTTACTCCCGCCGAGGAACATGTATATACATACATACACCCGGCCAGCATCCAGGGCCTGGCAGAGGCACAAGACACAGACCGGAATGTAAGGTCCCAAGGTGAGTCTGATTTTGCCATGACCTATTACAAAAAGTTCAAGAAGGCAGTGTTATGCTACACAACACACTGTACTTGGCCATTTAGCTAATCTTCCTATCTACATTCTAAGGACCAAGTCAACAGGACACACCAGGCCCCCAAACCCCTGCGTTAGCACCGAGGCCAAGGGCACACCAGGCTTCTACACCACAAACCCAAATTGTGGATTGCGATGAGGTAAGTCAATGGTCCTTGGTGTGTACTTTTAACATTGATATTTGAGAGCTTTTGTGGACAGAAATAAACTAAAAGGATGCTATATTTCTTTACAGACCACAGGAAGCCCACCCATCATCGACCATATACGAGATTTGGAGGAGGACACCCCACATATGTCACTAACCACTACTGAACCAGTGGCAGCAACGCAGTCAACCCCGGCACAGCCACCACATCCACAACCACCTTCTGAACCAGAACCAACCACCCGTCCCACTGCTCCAACCCAGTCTAGACGCCATATTTCCCAAAGAAGGCAACTACAAATTTTGGAGGAAACATGGAGGCAGGAAAATATAGCCTTTGCTGCGACAACACAGCAATTCAATGAGACTGTGTGCACCCAACTCACAAGCCTCAACGCCCAATTAGAGGTATTAAACAGAAATATCTCTGCCCTAACCAGCCATATGGGTGAGATTAATCAAAGCCTGGCCCACATTGCAGCCAATTTGCAGGCACAACATCATTCCTCGTCAGCATGCAACCCAACATACCACTAATTTGTGGGGAACACATTTTCTGACCCCACGTGTAATTTTTCTTTTGGTCCCAAAAAAACAAATGACAAAACAAAATTTGTTTGTAAAATGAAAAAAAAAAAAAAAAAAATTAGTGGTCTCTGAAAAAACACTAAACACTAGTTGTGCACGTATGGTTTGCGCGGTGCCACTTTGGGTGCAAGAAAAAGGAGGGGTGGGGACGGCTGAAACTAAAGGTGGTGGAGTAGCCCACAAGCCATGATTAGGTTTAGGACCGTTGCAGGCGTCTATTGTAGTGTGTATTGCAACAATAGAAAAGAGGGACAAATAGGTGAGCGGGGTAGGGTGGGAGGAAAAAACATTTGTAATGAGACTACATGCACATCCAACCTGTACTCTCATTAAAAAAGTCTGGGGAATACTACTTACATAAGAGGGCAAGAACATGACGCAATAGGGTACAATCACTTAACCCATTTAATTTGTAGCTCAATAATTAGGCTCCAAATATACTACGAAAATATTTACCAAATAGTGGGTTAAGGAAAAAAACACAGTCAGACAGGGTGCGTAACCAATACAAGTTTCAAACACATACCCAGTAGCCAGCCACCAAAAAGATCGCCAGATTTGAATCGCTCATGTAGGCAGGAATTCCTAGGCAGGGAAAGCCAGAAAAACGACTCCCAAAAACCAAATCAGGGCCAGCCAGTGCCTGCACATTTATGCTATGTCCCATCTTCCAATTCCTGCACACAGGCAATAAAAATAAAATTAGGGAGACCCTGTAAAAAGGACCCAAAAAAAAAACCCCTAAAATATATCACATACTCATGCCATCGATGTCCAAAGGCGTGCGGTGCAGCCTGGTTTCTGTTATACTCAGCAGGACAAGACCACGGAGCTGGCGCCGCTGATGTGCTCCAACAGAGGACTGCATATTATTGCCCGAGTGCAAATACGGCTGCTCTGAATGGCCGTAAGTGAAGGCTCTGCGGCCCCGTTTTATTAGGGTGATTTCAATCGGAAATCAAGGCTCTGCATCACTGAAAAAAACGGACCAATGAACGAGGCGTCCGTTTTCCCGGGAAACAGCCTTGTGCGAGCCGACAATCGGAAAGGCGGCTGAGCGCACACCTGAGCACATAAGCGCACACTAAAATCAACGTAGCACCCTTTCCTGACCCGATCAAAGCCCAAAACCAACGGGAAAACGCACGGGAGAGCTGAACGGGGAGGCTCTGCATCAAGCCAATAGTATGTAAGGCTGAAAAAACTTCAGCCTGCATAAAATTTTGTATTTTCTCTTGTTTTATATATATAGGAAATGGAAGTTAAAACTGTAGGCAATTGAGGACCCAGACATAACTGGGATCAGCTGAAACTAGAGGGCCGGAGGGGGTGTGGCCGACCGCTGAGGGAGATGGCTGCTTTCTGATGCGGCTTTGGGGCTGGGGGGCATTGAGTCTGCCCCGTGGCCGGGGGGGCCCTGTTGCGGTAGCCCAGAACGGGCCTCCGTGGTGACGGCCCGCCACATAATGACGGAAGAGGCTCATTTATAAAGGTAAGGATCAAAGCCTGAATCATACTATGCAATGTTGCCCTGGGTTCCGCACTGGCCCAGTCAGGCTGAGGCGTTTGCTGACGGCCGCGCAGACCCACCAAAGGCGGTGTTGTTTACTAATCGTGAATACTTGATTGAAATGTATTATGCATGCTAGAGTTCAAAATTGAGATGCGTTATTTCATGCTGTTTCCTGGTGTTCTATGTTGAGTTATATAGAACCGTTAAATGTTGGGTGAAGTATGGTAATATTTATTTTACAGTCTTGTCCTATGTCCCCGGGGTATGCCCCCCAACTGACAAGTTGTCATATGGTCCAAACAAGGCCACATATGGCCCTGGCTCATGCACCTTCTTCTGCTACTTCAGAATCCAGAGGGGCCATTGGCGGTATTACACAGTGGAATGGCCTAAGGTGTTTTAGTTTTGTTTTATTCATGTTTTCTAACCCTTACTTCAGCTCTTCTTACAATCCCTACCCATTTGCACTCCCTCCCACTCCCCACATGGACCTCCCGCGCTCCACTAGGCCGGACATTAAAACTCTGCATCGCCAAGATCATCATGGTCGGGCTAAATATTAAGGTTGTATCGCACAATGTCCAGGGTTTCAATGTCCCCGCTAAGCGTAATAAGGCCTTCCACTACTACAAGTCCTGCAAAGCCGATTTTTTTTGCAGGAAACCAGGTTCTCCACTCACTCCAAGCCGAATTACTTAAGTGGTCACTTCCCCTTGGCTTATCTTGCCTGTGCCATAGAAAAGAAAAGGGGTATCCTGATTGCCTTTCGTAAGAATCTCCCATTCATCTGTTCTAAGGAGATCTCAGACCCCACTTGCAGATACCACATACTACAGGGTACCCACTACGATGTGGAGATTACTCTGGTCACATACTATGCTCCAGACCCGCTTCTTCAAACACTTATTGACGGTTGTCCAGAATAATACTAGGGGAGTCCTGATAATGGGAGGGGACTCAAACCTGACAACAAACCCTGGATTAGACAGACGGCGCACGGGGCACCCTGGGGCATCGCTTTCGACCTCAGACGCCCAGTCCGCGGCCTTTCGTGACCTCCCTAATCGCCATTGCTTGTGCGATGTCTGGAGAGAAGAGAACCCCAAAGTCTGTGATTTCACATTCTACTCCAACCCCCATGGTACATTTTGTAGGATAGACCACATACTAGTCCCTCAATCTGTGCTACCAGCCACTATTGACTCCAGAATATACACTACAGCCTGGTCCAACCATAGCCCAGTAATTGGACCTCTTGGCCACAACCAACCACTCTTATAATTGACGGCTCAATGACTCCCTTCTATCAACCAAGTCCACCTGCTCTAAGATTCAGGAGGCTTTTCAGGAATATTTCACGCTCAACACCAACACTTCCCTGTGGGAAGCTCATAAGGCTACCATGAGAGGAAACATCTCCATAGCCTCTGCTGAGAAGCGAGAAAGCAAAAGAAAATAAGGGACTTGAGCCTGAGGTTTGAGCGGGCTGAAATACAGTGGAGGGGGGCCCCGAACACCAGGAATATGAGTATTGTGGACAAATTGCGAATAGAGCTCAACGCACTCCTGGATGACCAAGCTGAGAAGAGTCTCAGATGGTCGAAACTCTATGCAAGAGGTAACAAGCCGGACACAATGCTAGCTCGAAAGCTGACCTGCAAGAGAAATATGGTATTCCCCACAAAGAGTACTTTCGTTACATCCAATTAAGACACTGGGTTCTGCCCCTGACGAAACTCCGTCCTTCCTTTCGGACAAGGACCTCCTTTGAAGAGATATGCGCTAATAACCCCTTCCAAAGGGGAACAATCTCATTAATCTACTCAGCGTTAAACTAAACTAAGCCGGTGTCTCATGGATATGTGAGTAGCTGGGAGAGGGACCTGGGTCCTTGTAGAGGAGAAAGGGGGTGGATAGAGATATGGTCTTGCACTTCAAAATGCTCCATAAATTTCCTGACAGTCGAAAAGGCCTATAATGTAATGCTTCCTTGGTACTTGGTACAGGCCGCCTGAGCAGGATGTTCCCGGGACAAAACAAGACATGTTTTAGAGGCTGCAGTGCGGAGGGGGACTTCATGCACACGTGGTGGACCTGCCCTATGCTGGCTCATTTTTGGAGCCAGGTGTACAGGATGGCCAATGGAATTTTCCAAACCAGCATGAGAAAGGATCCCTGGGTAACCCTCTTGCACTGTAAGCCCCGAGAGCTCACTAGTAAACAGCACAAACTTCTTGTCTATTTATTCTAGCGGCTAAACAAGCCATAGCTAAAGCCTGGAAGAAGCAATTTACCCAACCTCGGAGGTGTCGCCCAGGATGAAAGGGTTTCTCATTAACGAGAGACTTTCTAGTATCCTGACTGACTCCCACAATAAATTCCTCTCCATATGGGAACCCTGGATGAAGTAAGCTTGGCCTGGCGAGCCTTTGTGGATACTGTAACAACTATACGCGATGGCTGGTGGAGAGCGGGAGCAACAAACCCCTCCTCCCTTCTCCCCCCCTCCTAGTTTCCTCTCTTCTCTCTACCTTGACCACTTGAGTTGGATCCTTTTCTCTTCCTCTTTGTAATACTATGGTTCGAAAAAGTTTTCAGCGTTTTCAATGGCTTCACGCTCCACATATACATGGCTGTGTTCGACAGTCCGATGGCACACCCTAACATGCCTAATATAATGATCACAAGCTAATATGTGTGCACCTGCGTACCTTGGGGCCCCGCAGCCTGCGTGGCTCCAAAAGAGAACAGGGTGTAAAGTGGACTGTGCTAATTGCATCGAATATGTTGTATGTCCTCTGCTCTTCCATTTTTGCAATTATACTGTCGACTGTCATAACATGAGCATGGTTATCTTACTTTTTTGTGTAACACAGACTGCTAGTTCTTATATTCCTTATACCTCCCCTGCGCGGGATGGCAGTATAATGCTATATGTCTCGCAAAAGTGTGTAGTTGAAAACTCAAAAAAAAGAAACTAGAGGGCCAGCCATGAAAAAGATTTCTAAACATCTAGGCATTGTGGTGGTGTGAGGCCCAAATTACTGATGATTCCCCCGAGCAGCCATCCATACTGTATTGCAATATATCATTTTACAGTTTCTGCTACTATAGCAGATTAAGGCAAATGTGTATATGCCCAGTCTTTTTAGTGTCATAGTAGTATTGCATTCCTATTTTTTAGTGAACTTTCAACTATTAAACAACTATATTTGATATTTAAGGGTGAAACATTAAAGTGCACCAACACCCTGCCTGATCGGCCTGGGAATCTTATAGATTCCCAGGCCGATCAGATCCCTCCCCGCTGGGCATCCAAAATCGGGATGCCCCGCTATGTGAAACCCACCAGGACGCCCCATTCACCTTACCTCACCATTTGTGATTGGCCAGCGCGGGCGCGCTCCCTGTTAGAGGGAAGCGCGAGATGCGGCCGCCAGCGTGCTCGGAGCCGCTGTGGTTGTACGTCCCTTGGACATGCGCATGCGCCGTAGGAGAGGGGTGAGGTGAGTTTTTTCGGGCGTTCCAATCGGGGCCCCCCGCGGAAGTGGACCAAAACCCAGGATAGTGAAAATCCTGGGTGTTGGTCCACTTTAAGTTTAAAGGGTATTGTATTAAGATGTTACATCTTAACAGTCTCCTTTTAAATCAGACCAAAAGTCCAAAAATAAAAAAATGCCCAAGGGAAGTACTCACATTTGAGGTACAGGTCCAGGTTTTCTTGCACCACAAAGCCAAATACATAGACCAGTAGGATGCAGTCTTTTGCTTGATGACTGACTGTCACCTCCCCCATCCGCAGCTCTCAAATACTATGCTGATGTGCCATTAGACTGAATTGGCCAATGCGCAGTCATGGATTTTGAACCAAGAACCCCAAGGATTGTGGGATATATACACCTTCCAGGTACATCAAGATGGTGGTGGAGGTGGTGGGGGATTTTGTGGAGAAGCTTGACAGATAAAGGGACACTGATCATTGATAAATATGTTGGGATATGCATACCTATTAGTTATGTTTTTACATTTTAGATGCTGTTGCTTTTTTTCTTATGGTCACAAGCTTACCTCTCTGCCCGGGCTGTCGGAGCAACATCCTGTGCAGCGGCGGGCGCATGTGCGGTGGTTCTCCCATGGCATCCTTGGGTCCCATTCCTTCCTCTTCAGTGCAGTGCTATCCCGTCCCGATCATAGCAGCCTCTGCTCCCCTGTGGATGCGTCTGCATCCTCAAACAGTGGGATCTACTGCACATATGCGAGTGATGAGGTATACTGCTCATGCACATCCAGTCCCCATCATTAAGAGGTTCAACTGGGATGGTCAGCTGGCCCTGGGAGGCTCAAATAGCAGCTTCCCAGGTCCTATATAAGGGAACTTCTGGCTGCAAATGGTGCTAGAAGATTCCTATGCTTCTCTACTGTGCAACCTTGATCCCTGTGATTTCTGGAGAAAACCTTGGATAACCCATGTATGACACCCAGCTTTTGTTTGGACTTGGCTCTCTGACTTTGGCCTTAGTTTTATCGTATGCCTCTCTAATCTCTATCAAGGGACTACTGCTGTCTGCTCAGGTCCATTACTACCCAGGGCACGACCTGGGGTCACCCCCGCAGCAAACCTATATTTCTTGTGGGGGACTATAGCAAAACCATGGTAATCCTTAGACTCCAGGCCTTTGAATCGAGGATTGGACCTGAGCAGTAGTCTCCGCTGCCCTCTCCTTCATCAGTGGTACTCAGGTCTCCTCACAACCAGTGCTCCCCACCAGTGAACCTGACACTTTAATATGATAGCAGTTCCAAATACCAAGACGGGGTAAAAATGGGTTTTTGGTAATACATTTCGTCTGGTTGCAGGTATCAAGTATATGATATTTCCAAATATGGCTTAAGCTTGAGATTGCAAAAATAGTATGTATTGATACATAGATGATGAGAAAACAATTCTTCATGGGCAGGAAATTTAATTTGCATTGCACTGTAAAGACATATTAATAGATATATAAATTACCTGTTGAAGGACTAAAAACAGATTTCATGCTGCTTCCAGTATTTTCTCCATAGATAGTGATCCCTCTAACCTCAAAGGTGCACCTGAACCCCAAAGACAAGTCTTCTACACGGTGATGGGTCAAAGATGTATTCTCTCCTTGAAATGATAAATAATGGAGGACTAAATAAGATGAGACTGTATTAATAACCTGGGAGCAACTACACACATTGCAGTCTAAGATGTTTGTTGTCTTTCATATAATACATACGGTATATATTTCTCTTACATAAAAATATAAACCTATTTGTAAAATGTAGATAATCCACTGCACTAATTGTTTCAACGCCATCTCTACCACCTTCCAAAAAATTTCCATACATATCTCTAAAAAAAACATTTTTTACTGAAACAATTTTGCCAAAATTTACAATTAAAGATAGCATCATTATCTGTACTATCTAATATATATTCATATATCGGCTGATTATAAAGGTAAAAGATTGTTTTAACACTGTTAGATTCCTCCAGTGTGTTTTTTCTGTTGTTTATATATGAAATCTTCCCTCTAGGAATATCTCTTGATCATCAATAATATTATTTTGAACAACCGAATGTATGCTTTGACAAAGAATCAAACATATTTATTTGGGCCAGAATAAGACCTCTGCTGTATTTGAAACACTCGGCTAAATGGCTACAAATAATAATCATGTCAGTCATATGTTACATAGTATTGCGGGCAAGTATTCACTACTCTGGTGCATGTCACAGCCGTGTGTTGCTTCCACGGAGGGTGGATTTTCAATAGTTGTGTTGTTCAGTGCTTCTGATCCTGGTCGTTAGTTGCTCACACACCACTAAGTTTTTTCGTTGGCAAGAAAGTTGTTTGTGTAACATATCCAGCATAGATCTAATTTGTGTTATTATATTTAAAAACAATAGTAGCCAATGTTTCCAATCTGTTCTCAGACACAAGATGAAAAGGTAACCAAGGCAAACTGGCAGTGGTCAAACCTTCTCCATTTGTAGATGATCTTTTGGACAACATATTGTCCAATTATTTTAATGAATAAGTCAGTCATCTTACTGCCTTGTTTTTAAATTCAAAATGACTTGCAGAACAATCTTTATGCCATTATATAATCCACAGTATTGCTCCAATCAGCATTATTGGATATTAAAAATCAGTAAGTCCATGACTTCACAGGGGCAAGGCGGTGATTGTGTTTGCTAGTTGGAGCTATGAGGTTTGGTATATACCAATGGACAGGTGTTTTTCGCCCTATAAGACGCACTTATTTTTCCCCAAAAGTGGGGGAAAAATGTCAGTGCGCCTTATCGGGCGAATGTAAAAAAAATTAAAATAAAAAAAACTCACCCGTTCCAGGCGCTCCCGCGTTGTCTGCCACTCTGCGAGAGGCCAGAGGAGCGGCGGGGGCTCTGTCCCGGCCCCGCCGCTGCGATCGCTGTTTTTTCAGGCAGCGATGACAGCGGCGGGGCCAGAGACAGAGCCCCTGCAGCTCCTCCATCTGCTGCCTCTTCCGGGCTCAGAGCACACGCGAGCACGAAGGTCCGGGCAGTGGGTGGGCGTGGCCTGCACCGGTGCAGGCCACGCCCACCCGCTGCCCGGATCTTCGTGCTCACATGTGCCCAGGAACAGCAGATGGAGGAGCGGCAGGGGCTCTGTCTCTGGCCCCGCCGCTGTCATCGCTGCCTGAAAAGACAGCGATCGCAGCGGCGGGGCCGGGACAGAGCCAGCTCGTGAATGGGGTGGGCGTGGCCTGCACCAACGCTGCTGCGCAGGCCATGCCCACCCCATTCACGGAGCCGGCCGCTCAGCGCAGCGATGTCAGCGGACAGGTGAGTTTAACTTTTTTTTTTTATATACATGGCGCCTGCCTATACTAATGGGGGGAGGGGGGTGGGAATGGGGGGAGAGGGGCCACACAGCCTATATTAATGGGGGGAGGGGGATGCCACACAGCCTATACTAATGGGGGGGAGGGGGATGCCACACAGCCTATGGGAATGGGGAGAGAGGGATGCCACACAGCCCATGGGAATGGGGGGAGGGGGATGCCACACAGCCTATGGGAATGGGGAGAGGGGGATGCCACACAGCCTATGTGAATGGGGGGAGGGGGATGCCACACAGCCTATGGGAATGGGGGGAGGGGGATGCCACACAGCCTATGGGAATGGGGAGAGAGGGATGCCACACAGCCTATGGGAATGGGGAGAGGGGGATGCCACACAGCCTATGGGAATGGGGGGAGGGGGATGCCACACAGCCTATGGGAATGGGGAGAGAGGGATGCCACACAGCCTATGGGAATGGGGGGAGAGGGATGCCACACAACCTATACTAATGGGGGGAGAGGGGGATGCCACACAGCCAATGGGTATATGGGGAATGGGAGGGGGGGATGCCACACTGGGTATACGGGGAATGGGATGGGGGCATGCTACACTGTCTATGGAATGGGGGCATCCCACACGGCCTATGGGAATGGGATAGGGGAATGCCACACTGTCTGTAATGGTGTGTTTTTGGTTTAAAATATTTCCTTCCCCCAAATCCTAGGTGCGTCTTATGGGCAGGTGCGTCTTATAGGGCGAACAATACGGTATAATAATATTGTATGTGGCAAATTGATCATCCTATATTGCAACTTGGATGGAGGGAAAACAAGTTTGTTCTGTTTGCCAACATGGTGGGGAAACCTGGTGGACTTTGGTGGAAACTGGAGAGGTAGTCTAGATTTTTGCACAGACCATAGAAATCAAATAGTGGCTTTGCCACACAATTTGTTTGCGTAATCTTATTTTTTTGTTATTGCTTTCATATCTATTGCTCTGATATCACTAAACTCATAAAAAACAGTGTCATATAATAGGCAGAGCTGAAAAAGATCACATTTGTGAACATTTTTTAAAACATTCATGGTGGAAAGTGGTGTAAATTCCGCCAGTTCTTGCTTGTGCGATTGTAGCATTCGATGCAACACAAGCATAAAAATCTAGCTAAAACTAGAGGAAACTGGTTATACATCAGGTCCAGGATATTTACCATATACAATGCCCAATCCTTGGCAGTTCATAAGTCTTTATGTGAATGCAATAGAAAATTTGACCCTGTGATGATTATGAGAATTAGAGACTTTTGTTCACAACAGTGATATATTGTGAGTATAATTAAGAAACACAGATCAGTGCCTAATAAATACAAAGCCAATCTTTTCTGCATGTAAAAAATTATTAAATGCGGCATGTGGCACCTATAAGTTGTGAAACAAAGTAGCACTCATTGGCGTTGCTAGAATGTACATAAGGGTTCAAACGGGTGCTGACACAGTGCTGGCCAATACCTAGTGCGCCAATTCTAGCTGACTAGAATCAGGCATTTTGACTTGCAGTGCCGTTCTAAAATAATAGCAGAGCCAAAATAAAAAAATGTAAATAAAAAATGTGGGCACATGCATATGCATTCAAAAATGACACTGGCGATATGGCACCCTCTACATTCCTCTATGGCTGGCAGACGTGGGCGTGCACAGACCTAGAAGGATGCGAGACATACTAGTGCTGTCATTGTGGGTTCACTGGCGAGGTAAGTATATAGTCTGACTGGTAGGGTTTCACAATTTGAGATGCCCCAGGGGTGGGTATTTTCCTTACCTAGCATCTTTTAAACACTAGATCCAGTTTTTTTTCCACTTTAAGCTACACAATGAATTATAAAATGTAAATTGTGCAAAAGTGTAGCAAAACTAGCTACTTGCTAAATAACGATAAAAAATTCTATAGGTTATATTTACGTTTTCAAATATTTCCCCTAGAATGTCATTATCTGCTGTATTATTAACATTTCCTGTAATAAAAATTCAGGCAAAATATTTTTCTCAAAATACACCTTTCTTACTAGAACATCCAAACCCAGTCCAAACTAAGAGAGACAGCATTGGACCATTACCCTCGTCATCACCAGTAATTAACGATTAATCGCGATTAATCGCTCCCCAACAATGAGCTGGCCTCCTGTTCGACTTTACATGCCAGGTCCCACTGCAATTCAGGCCTTTTTGGGAAGTACACTGAATTACATTTTGTGATAAATGTTTCACTTTATATGACGCATGTTGAAAGCGGGGGGGGGGGGGAGTTGGGGGCGTTCAGAACTGCCGTACCTTGCTGCCATGGAGGGGTAGCAGAAGGCCAGGGAGAGGGCAGAGTAAATGATCCCAACACCCACCCCCCCCAGCCACCGCTTACTCACATTGGCACACACTCCGGTTGGTGGGAGTGGGAGTGGCCTACAGCCATCATCCAGCCATCTTCATTGTTTTCAATAGGCGTTGGTTGCAGGCCATTATCCACCCGGACCAGAGTTTGTGTGTGTGCATGCACCCCATGAGAGGGAGCGACCAGAAGGGAGAAGGGGGGGGGGCTTCTGCATCCAAAGATGCGCAGCGGTGGTGGGGGAGAAGTATTCTGCCACACTGCCTATAATGGGGGGAGGGTGGGATATTGAGCCACACTGCCAATAATGGGGGGAATGCTCTACTACTATATACTTGGCTATAATGAGGGAGTATTCTGCCACACTGCTTATAATGGGAGAGGGGATATTCTGCCACACTGTCTATAACAGGGGTATTTGGGGGATATTCTGCCACACTGTCTATAATGAGGGGATTTAGGGGGATATTCTGGCACACTGTCTATAACAGGGATATTTGGGGGATATTCTGCCACACTGTCTATAACAGGGGTATTTGGGGGATATTCTGCCACACTGTCTATAATGAGGGGATTTAGGGGGATATTCTGGCACACTGCCTGTTATTGAGTGATCAGGAGGGGGTATTTTAGCATGCCAGATTTTTTTCCTATTGTCCTTCTCTAAACCCTAGGTGTGTCTTATTGTGCGAAAAATATGGTACTTCCTACTACAGACAGAGGAGGAAACAAACAGAAATCGATTTCTGCAAATGACTATATTCAACAACTTCACCTTATAAAGGACACACGCCGGACCTAGACTTTAAAGTCCTTTTCCTAGGATTCATCCTAAATTTGGGTGCCTGCAGTGTAAAACCACAGAGGGCCCAAATAATAATGGCCTGCTGAACCAAGGAAAAGTACAACGATTCTCTTCAAGTGCTGCTGAAAGCCAAAGTCCTGGACAAACTTTAAACAAGCAATTAATGAAATTAGAGGACAAGCCACTTATCAACTCACTTCTTGAGATGTTTGCATTATGGTCTGTAATAGTTATTTCCCAGATATTTAAAAGACCTGGGCACATCTGAAGATCAAAAGCTTTCCATTCCAAAAGGACAGAGTGTGAGGTAACATTTACTATTGTGAGGTTTCTTGGTCCTATGTCAGAAGAAGCTGAAACAAGAAATTAGAAGTTACATAATTCAAAAGAGTGGTATATTTTAAAAAGTACATACAGTTTTGTACAGGGACTTAAAGTGTAATTCCACTTCCCAAGGCATTTGTAAAAGTTTCCATTATTGTGAGCCAAAAAGTCTTCAATGTGCTGTTAATTTTAAATGTGTTAGCAACAATGTGTTACCTTAGCCATGTACACCAAGGTGGTGATTTTGAGTACATATCATAGACTTCCTTGCTCTAGCTTGCTAATCATCTGATTGGCTAAGGCATGAGTCATGGGTTTAACCTACTCTACTGAAATTCAACTTCTTTAGTTTGGAATGATCAGAGTCTTGTGTTCTAGTGGGAAAGGTGTTATGAGTTCCTAGCTGGAAAAGTCATTAGGCTACTTAGCCAAAGTTGCTAAAGAGTTCACCTATTACATTGGAAGAATTGTGAGACTTGACCCATTGTTTTTACTCACTGTAGCAAAACGGCATGCTGATAACACAAATGTTTATTTTACAATCCAAAACAAGGCAGAAAAGAAAAAACCTGACAAAAAGGTTTAAATGTTTGCTTTTGTATGCATTAAACAGTGGTGTGTTTTACTGCAGAACATATGCCTAGCACTTTTGCAGAAAACATGTGTTTCCTATTCATAACATGCTAGGCACATCATGGACAGAGGTGGGTTTTCCCGAGTCCCTGGAGGGACTAGTGTGGCAAAAAGAGTATGCTGGGGGCTGGGGGGGGGGGGGGGGGGGGTAGTGTTGGGCATGTGTGGAAAGTTTTTTTAAATTTACTAAGCCCCCATTGCTGCAGCAGTTTTCCTGTCCCTTTCAGTCCTATCCACCACTGACACAGCTGATTGGCTCAAGCCGTTGCACCCTGACGGTCTTTTCCAGGGAGTGACATTTGTAGCTGTGGTGGCACAGGGATCCTAGCAGTAAAGAAGAAGCTCACTCGCCGATATGCTGGTGCCCCGCCAAGTTGGCAGTAGGCTGTCCAACCTCCAAGATGCCGGTAGTACAGTCACTGATTTACAGTATGAGGCCATGCTACTGCCCGCCCACCTACCTACCTATCTACCCCCGCTCTTACCCACCTGCTTGTCCACACACCCACCTGCCTTAACACCCAGCCATCTACCCATCTGTCCAACCACCTACTTGTCTGACTGCCCAGCCATCTACTCATCTCTCTGCCCACCTACCTGCCTGACCATCCAATCACCTGCCTATCTGTCTGCCCAGCCACCTGCCCATCTGTCTGCCCAGCCACCTGCCCATCTGTCTGCCCAGCCACCTGCCCATCTGTCCGCCCAGCCACCTACCTGCCTGACCACTCAGCCACCTACCAGTCCATCTGTCCACCTACCTACCTGCAGCCTAACTACCTGCCTGACCATCCATCCACCTGTCTGCCCTCCCACCTACCTACCTACTTGCCCGTCTGACCGCTGGTACACAAAAAGGAACAAAAATGTACTAATTCCCAAGGCTCGAATGCAGTAGGTAATTAAGGGTTTACAAAGCATTTCCGAAACTGGAGATGTGCACCAACTTCATTCATGTGAGACATGGATTCCAGATCGGCTATAAAAAAACAAGACATTTTCAGGAGTGCTTCTTCAATGTTTATGAAGGTCAAGGGGTTAAAGCATCTCCATCACCAAATCTGTCCCTCTGAAAGGGGGGGCCTTAGACTTCTACCAGAAGTTAGTAACTGGAAGGACCTATGGCCTGGGTGTGATGCTTTTCTGCAGGTGTAGAGGGACTCTACCAATGGTAAGGGTTAGTCATTTATCTTATTGGCGATCCTCACTTTCCTTTGTGTCTTTTGTTTGTCCCATAAGGAGGAGTTGCCATACCAGTATAGATGTGCATAAGACAAACTTTATACTATATGAGTAGACATCCAGAGTGTGTCATTTCAAAGTCCCAGCCTTTTCATCTAACGTTCTCTTTTGTGCTTTTTTCCGTAGATTGGCAGAATGTTTATCCCAGCTAAGAGTGATGCCCAGAAAGGGGTTTTCTTTGGCACACTTTACTTCTTCCCCATTGCTGTGGATGGGGAGTAGCTGGGGAGTTTCTAAGCACCAGGAGCAAAATGTCTCCATTTGGTGCCATCTTTAATCAGGAAGATGATCGTCCAAAAATGTCAAATTGCAAAAATTCCATCAGCAGTGAGCTGTCTTTTAATCCTTTATTCCCTCTTTGCCTTAGGATGCACTATACACTGTCACAAAGTAACACAAGTGGACTAAGTGACCAGCAGAAAGGTAATGCAGGCAATGATCAATATAAAAAAACACAGTAGAATGCTATAGAAGAAGGGAAGTGGGATTTGGGACTGCCAAATACTAAGCTGTATGTGGATTTTTTAAATCAGGGCCACACAAGACTAATCATAGGAAGGCAGCTGGAAAACTCTGAAATTAAACCTCAAGTTCCCCTGTAGCAGTGTTTCTTCTGTCAGTAGTGCAGTACCCACTTAAAGAGGAACTTCGGATCTTTAAACTGCTAGCTCCTGACAGCCCCCCACTGCTCCATACCTTTTGGATGATGTCATCTTCCAGATCGCAGTCCCTCTGCAGCTTTTTCCACCCTTAGCCGTCCCTTAGGGAGCTTAGCCCTTATGGAGCTTAGCCATCCTGCTGTCCTCTCCCTCTGTCCTTGCTAGGCACAACAATATCTCGCAACGCTTCTGATTCTGTCCTGCCTGAGGTGAGGACTTTACTGTACAGTCGGGAGATCTCGGGCGCGGCACAGTGCATCATGGGACAGAGAAGAAGATAGGATGGGGCTGCGCTATGGAAAGTGTCTGAGAAGATGGTCGAGTGCAGTAGGAAGAGCCAGTTAAACCTGTCAAATGGAGAATTGCGAGTTTAAAGTGGACCAAAACCCAGGATTTTTACTTTCCTGGGTTTTGGCCCTTGCCCCGGGGCACCCCGATCGGGGGGGGGGGGGGGGGTGGCTGTGTGAAACCCACTAGGTTGCCCGAACAACCTCACCTCCTGGTCCTACGACGCATGCACAGCCACTCGTCCAATCAGAGTGCTCGGATCCGCTCATCAGTCTGCTCATCCAGGAACTTGTCTAATGAGACCGGATCCGAGCGCACTGTTGGCCGCATCCCTGATACCCTCTAACAGGGAGAGTGCCCGTGCCGGCCATTTACAAAGGCCTGGAGCAGGCACGAGCCCTGTTAAAGGCATGCGCCATTGGACCCGGAAAGAAGGTGATTTTCTGGACGACCTGGGGGGATTCACACAGTGGGGCACCCTGATTCTGGATGCTTTGGGGAAGGAATCCCGCGGCCCTGGAATCTTATGGATTTCAGGGCCGAAGAGGTGTGGGTTTTTGTCTTCTTTAAAGGGTTTGGGGCATTTTTGAGAACTTCCCAGAATGTCCAATTTTCTTTAAAGCATAAGGTTCAATTTTTTCTGTCTATCCATTTCATTACAGGAGAATATTTTTTCAACTGGAATTACTTTATTGTGCGTTGAGTTTAGAAAAATGTTTCAACACACAGGTATTCAACTACAGATGAATAAAAGCGGACCAAAACCTACGCTCCCACGCCCAGCCATTCCCAGCCATCCAGAAAGGTTGGGGGCGGTAGCATTTCCCAGGCTACAGGGAAGCCGGGAGTCAGCAAGCATCATGTCGCCAGAATTCTTGAGGTCAGCCAAACAGCACTCTCAAAAATGGCAAGTGGGCGTGGCCTCGGCAGTTGGGAACCCTGTTTTTTAAACCGGGCCACCCCTGAGCCTAATGCATTACCCGAAGTACTAAAGCGGGGAGGGACGTTGGGGTAGCAGGGGAGGTAAAAATAGATTTGTGCAGTTTTTAAAAGTCAAATGCATATGTACCACTGTATGGGTTATATTAAACTGTACTTATGTTCTGAAGAGAATTAATTCAACTTTGACAAGTTAGATTTAGGACTCTTTCCTTTCATTTTGCATGTATAGTTTATATGGGGGTAAGTTTTTTCCAGATTTAATAATGGTTTAAACATCAAAAGCCTTTGCATCACAAACAGCTATACGTTTAAAATTGTGGACTTCAAGAAAGCGATCTAAAATTTTAGGTTGGCAAAGCATAAGGTTCATGGCAAAATGTAGAAATACTTAAAATCAGAACATACGTTTAAAGTAGTATGCTGCTCCCACAGTACTATGGCTTTCATTGGTTATCTTATGAACACGGATTCTGTAACACTGCATAGGATGAAAATGATCTAGAAAGAAATCAATGAAAACATTTTAGGCAATATATTTGTTGACTATTATTGTAATAAAACTCCTATACTATTATTGTTATCTGGTCCCACTTGATTGGGTGTTTTAGTGAAATTGGTCCCGCCACCAAGGAAAGGGATGTAACCAGACACACTTTGGGGAAGGTAAAAAACAGGGTTTATGAAAAAAGGAAACCTTACACAGTGTTAACAAAAGATAGCTTACAGCAGGTATGGGAAACAGGCCAAGGAAACCCAAAGTGGTCAGTTGGGCACTCACCTCTGAGCAGAATAACCAGAAATGACTGGCTGGTTGGCCACCACTTGATCATGTTGGTCACCAGCTATAGGACAGGAAGCTCTAAGCATACAGGAGCATACAGTAAAGACAAAGGTAACAACAATATCCTAGTGACACCTGCAGCTGAACATATCCTCTATTTAAGCCCCCAGCAGTCAGGTGTGACAGCTGGAGATTAAGACCCAATCTGGGAGTCCATTGGCTCACTCAAAAGTGCCGCCGTGACAAGGTGCAGCTGGCTGGGCGCATGCATGCTTCCACTCCCAACCATTCAAAAAAGCTGGGTACGGTAGTGTGCACAGCTACAGTAAAGCCAGGGATGTGGCTGCCGGCAGAGAACGCGTCGCAGGACCTGCCCAGATCAGGTAAGACCACTGGTGCCTCTGGGGGTCTCACACAGCAGGGCATTCAGTGTGGGATGCCCCATGGGTAAGCTAGCAGCCAGGCCTGGAATCTTTTAGACCACTGCAGACCATGCATATATATGTACATAACTGAAGGGTGGTCTCATGGTCTGAGCTGGGGGTTATATAACCAGGTCGGTCAAATGTCCATAACTTTTGAGTGAAAATTTTTGTTCTATCTTTATTGACTATATAGTACAGTTGTGCTATATACAGTCTCATTAATCAAAATTGCACTCAACGCTAATGTTTTAACCCAGCAGCACTAAATGCGCAATTTAGTATAAAACGCGCTGTGGCGATACGTTTGCCATCCTGCATCTATCTTATCATTTGCGGCGTTTTGTACACAAATGCCGTCACTGTTTAAGCTAGAGGTTAGAATTCCATAGACCAAAATGGCCAGAAATGTATTGAAGTGTTTTTGCTCATAAATAGTGTTAAACACATTTGTTTGTACAGAACTTGCTTTGGCGACTTCGTTGTTGCCAAATGTCATCCTGTGACTGTAATGAAGAAAGGCTGACCAGCACCTATTAAATAAAGTGCAATCTTTTCTGCATTTAAAAGATGATTGCCTATTGGCAGAACAGGGTAGCGCTCACTGGCTACAGAATCTGCATAAGGGTCCAACAGGTGCTAATGTGCTAATTATTTAACAGCAGGCGTTTTGACTCGCAGCGTCATTCTGAAATAATAGCAACTGTAACATTAAAAAAAGACGCACTCCTAGATGCACGCATATTTTTTCAAAATGAAGCTAAGGGGTTTATTTGAGAGACGCTATCGCCACCTAGGTGAACGTCAGGTCTGAGCACAGAAAGTGTATTTAACAAGTTCAAAATTCATAGCGCCTCTGATAGTGCCATGTTTGCTTCATATATTCCTTCAAAAGCTGTCGCTCACACCCTGCGCTAGGTCTCACTAGCGCATAGGCTTTTAAAAGCTCTGCGCATCGCTCACCACACGGACGTGCGCCCGCATGTTTTTATCTTAAATAAGGCTGTAAATGCCACAAAAAGGTGCACTTCATAAATAAGGCTCCTAGATTGCTTTAAATTGAAAAAGAAAAGGGATAATCCATAGATAATATTCACTAAAGTCTTGCTGCCCCTTGCCATGGACATTCTAAAGTAGAACCTACCTTTATGTATGCTTATGAAATTATTTTCATGTTTTCTTGACAAATTACTGTGTATCAAATTCGGCTCTGAAGAAGATCTCCATTCCGTGCAATACGATACATGTTTTTGTGGATTTCCATTCAACTTTATTGTTAGTTCTTTTTCTGATAGTATGAGATCTACAAAACTAATTCCTAAAATGCAAATTAAAGTTACTTTACAATACATAAAATAAATGTAATTAGGAACTCACAACTATGTGCCTGATTTATGAATCATCATCATCATTTAAATTTACTTAGCGCCAGATATTTGAGCCCAGCATCACATAATGCTTCAAATGGACCAATCCCTCCCCTTGGGCATCTGGATGCCCCGCTGTGTAAAACCCCCCCAAGTCGTCCGGAAGCTCACCTTCTTTCCTGGTCCAACAGCGAATGGCCATCTTGGGCACGCTCCCTGTTAGAAGGTAGCAGGGGATGTGACCATTAGCGTGCTTGGATCCGCTCGTATTAGACGAGCTCCAAGATGAAGGGGCTCAAGCGGATCCGAGCTTACTGATTGGATGAGCGGCCGTGCATGCGCCGTAGAACCAGGAAGAGGTGAGTTTGTTTGGGTGACCTGGGGGTTTCACACAGCAAGGACCAAAACCCAGGATAGTCAAACTCCTGGGTTTTGGTCCACTTTAAGAAGCAAAAGCCAGTTTATAGTGGACGCTGTAGGTTAAGATCCCATAGACTGCAATGGGCAGAACTGTATTAAAGTGTTTTTTGCTTATAAATAATGTTAAATACATTTTTACAGAACTTGCTTAGGAGACTTGTCACAAATATAAACTCAAGACTTAAATGTCGACAAATGTAATTTATTAATTTCTTGAAAAGTAGTTTTTTGGGTTTTTTTTTTACCACTGTGTTGTTTTAAGCACGACAATGAAAAAGGAGCGTGAATATACTATAATGTTTTTGTCACAGCAGTGATATTCTGTGACTGTAATGAGGAAACACAGACCAGTGCCTGTTAAATACACCAAAAGAATACATTCTTTTCTGCATGTTACAAATGTGCAAATACGACATGCAGCATCTATAAGTTGTTGTAACAGTGTAGCGTTTACTGGCGCTGTTACAATCTGCATGAGGGTCCACAGCTACACCAACAGGCGCTGACACAGACTGGCCAACAGGGAGAATCCTAATGTGCAAATTCAATTCTTTTTTGTTTGTTTTCAACTTTTTCTGTAGCATCAATGTGTTTATGTGGTGTTTTGGATAACATATAAGAAACTTCCTGACTCTGGCTTGCTAATCATCTGAGAGATGACATCTACTCTAATTTAAAGGAAGACTCCCTTTTTGGCAGATTTTTGTTTTCCTCTTTTAGAATGTAAAATAAACATTTGTGTGAGGATTGTGTCCCCAGACCTGTGATTTACTTATCAGCATGCTGTTCCATGATTCTCACATTCCTGGGGCTCTGTTTTGCTACAGTGGGAGTGATTTTCATGGCCTTGAGTAAAAACAATGGACTACGAGTCCCACAATTCTTCTAATGTAATAGGTGGACTCTTTAGCAGCTTTGGCTAAGTCTAAGCAGCCTTATTACCTATCTAGCTGAGAACCCGGCCATTAACCTATTTGCTACTAGAAAACAAGACTGTGATCCTTCCAAAATGAAGAAGTTGAATTTCAGAAGAATGGATTAAACATGTCATCCATGTCTTAGCCAATCAGATGATTATCAAGCTAGAGGGAGGAGGTCTATGATATGTACTCAAAATCACCACTTTGGTGTACATAGCTAAGGTAAACACATTGTTGCTATGGAAAACTGTTTTCTTTTATAACACAGAGTTGCAAACAAATAGAAAATTAATGGATAACAAATACGCTTAGCACATTGAAGACATCATTTTGCCACACCATTGGAAACTTAAAAATGCCATCGAAAGTTAAATTACTCTTTAAAATCTGCAGCTAAGGGGATTACAATCTTGTCAACCAGTAGCTAAAAGGTTACTGGCAGCATTCTCACCTGCAGCGATTACTGGAGTCATTACTGCTGTGTGATTTAGCCAAAGTTGCCAAGGAGTTCACCTGTTACAGTGAAAGGATTCTGGGATTTGGAGTCACAGGCCTGGCGGCACAATCCTAGCACAAATGTTTACATTCCAGTAAAGGAAAACAATAAGGTAGAGTACCAAAAACCTGACAAAGGGGAATTTTCCTTTAAGGCTCTGTTGAGTCATAAACAAAAAACATATTCTACTGTATACTCACCTTTAGTCCCTCACAGCTCTTTTGATCCTCTCCAGTGTTTTAAGACTTACTGATTGCCAAACGTGATTTTTCCAGAAACATTAGTTTTATACCAGGAACATTGGTTTTATGGTCATCACCCCAGAACAATATAAAGTCTAGGTACATTTGGCTGTATATGTTAAGCATACTAAACAAGTGTGGCATAGTATACGGGGAGGCCGATTCATTAATAGCGGCAGGTAGCGACAGATGAGCGACTGTAGCAGTATTTTCACAGCGACCGCTAGTAGTCGCTGTGCTTGGCCGTTGTTCGGTTGTTGATAGCGACTGAGTCGGTGTGCAGTAATGTTGAATACGGGGTGACGAGTCGCTATTTGACAGGTTCCGCGATGTATGGGTGCGCATGATAGCGACTGGTCAGAGCGACCGGCTCCCACCATATTCATTAACATATCACGCTCAAAAAATTCTCGCGCTGTGAAATGCATGTTTAAACCCCAGAGCGCTGGCGGTGATGTGTTAAAAGTAATTTTTTAAACCCCCAAACCACCACATTTTTGGAGACCAAAAAAAAAAAATTTTTTTTAAGAATTTAGTAATATGAATACAATAATATCAGACCTGTAATATCAATTCTGCACAAATTTTTTTTTTTTTTTTACTTTTTTACGTTAAAAAAATTATCTAACATGGCAGAAGTGGTCACAGAATTTTTCACATTTAAAAAAAAAAAAAAAAAAAACATTAATAACAATTAATTATGAATATTTAAAGAGTGTTCCATTGAAATGCATTGGAGAGCGCCAGGTAGCGAGAGGTCATACCTGTCGCTGTTCAAGGTCGGACGCTGGCGCTGTGGGCTGAGGCTGGAATAATGATGAATGAGTGGCTATCTGGCGCTATCTCAGTCGCTAAGCAGGATTGCCTTGATAAATGTGTGATTGTGGTGGGGAGCCGGCGTTCTCGTGGCGGGGCCCGTCATTACCGGCCGCTCACCAGTCGCTATCTGTCGCTATTCCTTCATAAATAAGGGCCAGAATTGTTATGATAGAATTCTTGCAAACTGTGGTGAGGGAAGAACATTAAAATCTCCCATCAACATTCCCACTTTGGTTGTTCATTAAAAATAACCGGCACCCTTTGTAGAGCATCTGTAGCTACAGTAAATGGGAACCTCAGTGGGTACACAGTGTGTACTGCAGCAAATCTGTTTATGGCAGAGCTGGAGGAAAAGAACCTATAAACACGCACCAGAAAACCCATTGATGATATCCTGGTCATCTGGACAACAGGTGAAAATAATCTCCTTATATTTCACAATCAGGGCCTGCTCCAGCACACAGCAAATTCGGGTGGGTGCCAGGGCCCCTGAGCCTGGTGGGGCCCCGGCTCTCCTCACGCTACCCCAGATAGCGTTTTAGGGGTACCATTGTGCCCTATACCGGGCTTACTCTTGAGGACCACAGTGCTCTGTCGCTGTACATTGAAGGGATCAAGTAAAAAGCAGCAAGTAACAGTGCCCCCAGCGTTTGGAGTCAGGTGTGCAGCAAGAGGGAGAGGGGAGTGATTAGCACTGGAAGGAAGATGGATGTTGGGGAAGAAGGCATGCTGATAGTGCAGTGACCCCCTGCTCCCAGTCCTGGCACTGGTCTCAATTAACCAGTTAGAGGCCATGCTGTTACCAAGACATACAGCTCCGGTCTGCCTAAACAAAGCGGAAGATCAATGTACTAGATGAGCTGCATAGTGTTGCCGGTGATTGTAAGAGCCCTGCAATGTGTTTCCTGTGTGCCATTTAAGAAGGACCAAAACCTGAGCTCAAGGCTCTAAGGGGATACCATGCTGTGTGAATCACCTGGAATCACTTCCATAGCACATGTGCAGCCTGGTCCCAGCATCCTTACTGTGTACACTCTATAGGCACAGCAGATTTGAATGTCTGCCAGCCTGAGTGCACATGGGGATGACAGGAGCACTGGTGTGTGGCAGAGCATATAAAGCAAAAATGCTAGGGCCCAGCTGTGCATGTGTCATAGGACCACTTTTTTAGACTCTAGGGCCGAGGTTTAGTCCACATGCACTTTGCCTAAAGTTATAATTGCAGAGAGGGTAAGTTGTCCCTTATATTTATTTTTGGGTCAGGGAGTGGGTCCACATGCATGTTTTGGTTTGGTAATTATTCATTTTGTGTTCCAAGGGGAACAGATTAAAGAGGAACACAATCCAGAATATTTACTATACCAAATTTTGTTCCTCCTCCCCTGGGCATCCTGATTTGGGATGCCCCGCTGTGTGAAATCCTCTTGATTACCTATAAACATCATACCTGGAGAATAGTACCTCGCTCTGCTTAAAAAAGAAGATGCAAGACCAAGAAGCATATTTACACTACCAATAAAGTACCCACACAGCAGTCCCAGCAGGACTAAGAACACATTTTCCTAAAGGTCGTTCAAAATTTTCGGGATTAGGTGCATGCAATGTCCTTTTACAGGAGTGATGTGTGGGAGAAACAGGGCAGAGAATCAATGTTTTACCGCACACTGATTCAGTATTAAAAACAAAAGGACAGATATTCCAGTGGCAGCTCATTTCTTCCATTGAGAGTGGGAATCTCAATGAAAGACCGGAAGGTGCTTGTCTTTATTGGGGCATTTTAAAATACAAAGAAAGAGAGAGAGTAGGGAATAGGAATACAATTAGTGTGCAAATGTAATATTTTACACAATGGACTAAATATTTAGCAGGCTTTATGACAGTCTGTCTAAGATAGTAAATTCTGACACAGCAGACAAGATAATCTAACTTGCATTTTGTCCAGGCTAATTGTAAAAAATTTAATCTCACTGAGCTATATTAGCAAAACAATTCATCTGAATTGGAATTCACTTTCAATTTCAGGGGAAAATCCCAATTCATTGGGAATTGTGCTGTTCATTTTTTTCCTAAAATAGAATGAATTGGGATTTTCCCCTGAAATTGAAAGTGAATTCCAATTCAGATGAATTGTTTTGCTAATATAGCTCAGAAATTACTTCCGGACAGCCATTTCCACTTTGGTGCCTTGATTTTGCACTGAGCTCAGTGCGCATGTTGCGTTCCAATGACCATCCAGAAGCCCATCCATCTGCCAAAAAAAGCTGTCCAGAGCCCTGCCTGCCGCCGAGGTGTCGACCAGAGCCTGCCTGCTCACCCACCCACCGAGAAAGAGCTCAAGGCTATAGTTGAGTTTGTTTTATTTTATTCAGTTAACAGCAGGCTGAACTGGATGGACTAAAGTCTTTATTCAGCCTTACATACTATGGGCTCGATTCAACAAAGGTAGAAATAAATTCGTGTCACTCGAAAAATCAGATCACATGCACAAAGTTTTAACTTTTTCGAGTGATTCAAAAAAGGGGTTGAATTAAATACTTGCACTCGAAAATGCAATCGTAAAATTGTCAAATCACTCGTAAAATTTTCAAAATGCTTGTAAAAAGGCTGTCGCAAGCGAAAATTATTGGAAAATGTACTCGAATTTTTTTTCTATTGTTTAGTATTGTTTTCTGACTGTTGCATGGTGTTATAAGGCTTTTTGCTAGCTTTAACCTCATGGTACGCCATTCTTATGCTTACACTATAACGTGGACCAAAAGCCAGGATTTTGACTGATTCTGGGTTTTAGTGCCCCGCAGTGTAAAAACCCAAAGGTCGACCATAGGTCTTCTACCAGTTAATGGTGCCAAATATGGATTCCAAAGCTGCACGGTTTAGCCTAGTAAGCTGGAAAAGCACTTGATATGGCAGCTGATCCACTTCCAAACGTGTCCAAAAATATGGGAATGGGTAGTGTGCGCCTTCTCTGTGCCACATCATCTGCAATATGTTCGAAGTCAATGGCCTCGATTCACAAATCATTGAAAAAAATTCTTATGGTAGTAAAAAATTTAATTCATGAGAAAAAAGCCTGAGAATTTCACTGTTACCAAATCACCAGATAGGAAGACACTGAAAGTCAATGGAACTTTTTACTGCTAGTAAAAAAGGGTAAAAAGTTCATTATTTTTTTTTCAGGAGTAAAAAAGTGTCATTGACTTTCATTGTCTTCCTAATTAGTGATTCACAAACAGTGGAATTCTCAGGCTTTTTTCTTATGAATTGAATTTTTTACTACCATTAGAGTTTACTACCAATGCAAAGAAAGTAGAAAGGCTCCATTGTGAGAGAGCAAAATGAGTTTTCTCCTGCTGAAAGCTGCATCAAAAAACTAGTGTGAAACACTCTAATTTATATCATGTGTGTGGCTCATCAAGTCCACCTGAATCAGTAGTAAAATTTTCGAATTGTAAAATGCAGTAGTAAATTTTTCGATCCACTAATTTAATTCGCACTTTTACAATCGCACTCGAATTTAATTCAAGTGACTCGTGTTTTACAATGGTTCCAGGTAGCTGAATCACTCGTAAAAAAAATACAGCAAAATCACAACTTTTTAAGCACAAAACACACGAAAAATCCATTTTCGACCTTTGTTGAATCGAGCCCTATGTCTGAAAAAGAGGGCTAAGTAAGGTCACCCTTAAAAGCTTTGGCCAGCCAAAAACAATTCCCCTTTTTTGTCCAGCACAGCTCCATCAAGGACCAATGTTGATTCAGACTAAATGCAGAAACATGGCTAAAAACGATTAAAATGTAATGAATGTGCAAATCATAAATATAATTTAATGGTTCTGAACCTGGGTTTTCCAGTTAATGGTACAATCCTTTATTTCACTGCACCACTCAACTCCAGCGTATTTGTATCTGTTAAAGATGCTGACACATCACCATAAGGAAAATGCCAACCACTGAATTAATCTTGGAATATTCACTCATCTCTCAGCAGTACTAGATAAATTAATAGTTCTCGGGGCAATAGCTACTATAAGTTCATAATCTTTATCTGCAGACCCTAAATCAAGTGAGGCTGCCAAATCAGTACCTTCCTCCACCCAACAATCTGTACTAGGTAGCACAGTTTGGAAGGAGAAGAAAAAAAAGGGTGCTTTCCTCCTGGCAGACTAGACCTTGGTGTTTCCCAGCTTAGGAATGAAAACACTAATATAATGGCCTTGTATTTTGTTTTAATAGCGGCTTGAAACATGTGCATACTACAAGGCACACTGCACATAAAAGCTACATTTTTACTCCTTGTGCTAGTTCCTCAGCTGGTTACTTCAAATGACTCTTTGTAACTACACATTAACACCTCTTAATAAGGTGATCTAGTCTTGATCTTGTATATTTTATACATCAAACATGTTCAAACACGCCACAGTAATTATGGAAGTCATTTCTTACCCATATATACAATTTTGACCATATTAATATTTATACCTATTCAGTCCCTGTCTGCATCAACCCAGACATTGGTCATTTACCCAATATAATCCCTAGTTTGCCTACCCGAGGAAAAACCTTAACCTAGGATTTTTGTTTTGATGCTTCAGCAAGGAATGCTACCATGGCTATCTTTGTATAAAAAATAGACCACATTTTATTACAAAACATTTCTTTAAAACACATGTCAATTTATACATTTTCTGGTTTAGCACTGTAGGATTCCACAGAAAATTTTCATGACATAGATATAAAATCAGGCAATTTGTTTGTTATACGGACTCACTGACTCTTTTAATGCATTTCAACTGTCAGCTTTTTCAATAAAGAGAACAGTGATCTGAAGAAAAATAGACATTATAGTAATGTTCTCTCATTGTAGTTTAGTTAGTAATGCATTAATCAACAACTCAAAAGATATAGCAAGAAAGCTTTAAATATTAAGGGCTGATTCAACAAGGTAGAAATAAATTCGTGTCACTCGAAAAATCCGATCGCATGCACAAAGTTTTAACTTTTTCGAGCGATTCAAAAAGGGTTGAATTAAATACTTGCACTCGAAAATGCAATCGTAAAATTTTCTAATCACTCGTAAAATTTTCAAAATGCTCGTAAAAAGGCTGTCGCAAGCGAAAATTATTGGAAAATGTACTCGAATTGTTTTTCTATTGTTTAGTATTGTTTTCTGACTGCTGCATGGTGTTGTAAGGCTTTTTAATGGGTAAATGTAAATGCATAATTTTTTTTTCAACTTCTTAAGTTACCTGTGTAGCTGTATGTACATGGCTAACATTGTGGATACATGTAATAAAGAGGCAAGGTATGCTTTAGTGGAAGTACTAATTAAACAGTAATATTTGTAAGAGGCATGTATGTAGTTTTTTTTGGGGGGGGGGTTGGTTGGATTGCCAGGGACCTGTATTAAAAATGTTTCCTTTAATGCAGAAATGTGGCCATTGTTTTCTATACAAAGCTTGCTCACATAGCACCACGTGTCCCTGGGTGCAGGGAGCAGCTCTCTGCTAGCTTTAACCTCATGGTACGCCATTCTTATGCTTACACTATAACGTGGACCAAAAGTCAGGATTTTGACTATTCTGGTTTTGGTGCACCGCAATGTAAAAACCCAAAGGTCTTCTACCAGTTAATGGTGCCAAATATGGATTCCAAAGCTGCACGATTTAGCCTAGTAAGCTAGAAAAGTGCTTGATATGGCAGCTTATCCACTTCCAAACGTGTCCGAAAATATGGGAATGGGTAGTGCGCCTTCTCTGCGCCACATCATCTGCAATATGTTCGAAGTCAATGGCCTCGAATCACAAATCATTGAAAAAAATTATCATGGTAGTAAAAAATTTAATTCATGAGAAAAAAGCCTGAGAATTTCACTGTTACCAAATCACCAGATAGGAAGACACTGAAAGTCAATGGAACTTTTTACTACTAGTAAAAAAGGGTAAAAAGTTCAGTATTTTTTTCAGGAGTAAAAAAGTGCCATTGACTTTCATTGTCTTCCTAACTAGTGATTCACACACAGTGGAATTCTCAGGCTTTTTTCTTATGAATTGAATTTTTTACTACCATTAGAGTTTACTACCATTGCAAAGAAAGTAGAAGGGCTCCATTGTTAGAGAGCAAAATGAGTTTTCTTCTGCTGAAAGCTGCATCAAAAAACTAGTGTGAAACACTCTAATATCATGTGTGTGGCTCATCAAGTCCACCTGAATCAGTAGTAAAATTTTCGAATTGTAAAATGCAGTAGTAAATTTTTCGATCCACTAATTTAATTTGCACTTTTACAATCGCACTCAAATTTAATTCAAGTGACTCGTGTTTTACAATGGTTCCAGGTTGCTGAATCACTCGTAAAAAAATATAGCAAAATCGCAACTTTTTAAGCACAAAACACACGAAAAATCCATTTTCGACCTTTGTTGAATCGAGCCCTAAATGTGCAAAGCTCAGAAGAGAGAAAACCCCAAAAGGGCAACACCGGAGAGGATAGCACATCTCAGCAAGATCTTTTCAGCTACAGATAAATATGTTGCCCATTAAAATCCCCATGAATATATTGCCATTGCTGGTTTATATAGGTATCTAAATGTTACCTTTTCAATTGGCCATAACTTTATATGTTATCAAAGATTAGATCAATTTGCCAGTCTCTAACCAAGGTTTTTCATGATAGTGCTTTAAGCATATGTTAACATTTTTTCATAAATGATAGAGCTATATTTAGGGATCTAACCCCTTACCTCTCTTGCCATATGCTAATATCCATAGAGCCAGCAACTAGCAGCTTTCTTTATTCAGGGCTCAGGCAGGTGTAACAGTAAGAAGGTCCCCCCCTTTTTTCTCCCCTCCGGTATCAGCTCCAACAGCAGCCCCGAGTAGACAGCCGTGGAACCCTCCACATTGGACACGGCAGTGAAAATCACCACAGGTATGCTTCACACTTTTAGGGCCACGCAATGCCTTGCCGGACACTGACAGCACTCCCCCTGATGGCCCCCAAATTCGGACATGCTTTTCACAACTGGTGGGTTATTGCGGGGAAGGCGGCCCTGCTAGCCTGCGTCACACCAGAGTCAGGACTGGTCAGTCCGATACATCACATCTCCAGTGTGCCGCCTCTTGTTGTGCCTGAGTCTGCGCATGTGCTCAGACGTGGAGGCTAATTCATTACTAACGCCAGGTATTGGCAGATGAGCGTCTGTATAGTGGCGCTTAGATCGACCATTAGTAGACACTGTAAGCTGGTATTGGACGCTGTAAGAGAGCGCCTCAGTTGATGTAGTAATCTGGCCGGCATTGATAAATGTGATGTATGTTGGGCGCTCTAACACCAGTACAGTGCTGCAGGGAGCGAGAGGTAGTGCCAGCTCAGTGCGACCAAGTCTCGGCGCTCCACACCATAGTTATCAAAAAAGGACACACACACAGCATAGGCGCTCTAAATCTAGTCGCTATAGCATAGAGCGCCAGACGCTGTGTGATTAAAGTCTGTTTCTGAACACATATATACCTGTAACAAAGCGAAAACACATGGAATGACATTGTAATGACAAGTCAAAAAAGTTTCTAAAAGTGTTTGTTTGCAGCCAGGAGAGGTCACACAATAATAGCAGCTAGTATCTAGAGAATTGCCTGGACCAGAAGATCTATTCCTTCTGGCTGTCAGGGAGGAACACAGGGAACAGAGGGGACAAAGGTTGCCCCTCCCTATTTTTGTGGAACTTGCTCATCATACTTTGTCTGTCTGTATTTGACTCTGCCGCCTTGGTGTGTCAGCCTCGCCGCGTTCCAAAAGAACATTTTTTTCTCTGTTAAACAAAGTAAAGTAGTTCTTGACCACTTACAGAATCTGTTTATATTCATCCTATTCACTATTTGTATCTGCAGTATAGCATCTGTTTACATTCATCCTATTCACAATTTGTATTCCGACCTTTCATATGATATTGTTTGATGCAATTTGATTTTAATCTAAAAAGGGAGAGTAACTTAAATTATCATTATGTCCTGGCCCTTCATGGGCTCGATGGTCAAATATTAAACGGGTTTCAGCCCGCAAGGTTTTGCCTTTGAGGTCTCCACCCCTACTGTTTGGGTGAAGCCTTATTAGCGCTTGAAATTTGAATCCATCCAATTTCCTTTAGTGTTTTAAAGCAAAATGTTGCCCCAGTAGGGTTTTTTGATTATTGGTCTTTATAATATATACATACTCGTATATCCTAGTTTTTAATTTTCTGTTAGTTTTACCTATATAAAAGCATCCACAGTTGCAGTTAAGAAGGTTTACTAGTGTTACATTTTGTGAAATGTCTTGTCTGGACCATTTTGCCTATAGGGAAATATATAACAGGACCATTCTCAATATATTTACATTGATTTATGAGGCACATTTATATGTGCCTCTATTTGTACAACATATATCTCATCTTTTTTCAAAATGACTAGAGACAAATCTTTTATTGATCAGGCCCTTCTGCAAACTTGTGCATAGTCTGAAATGCATTTGGTTCCGAATGGGATCTGCCCTCAAAACATTGCCAGTGGGGTAGAGATGAGCGAACTTCTTGAAAGTTCGATTCGGGCGATTCGCCGAATTTCCCCAAGAAATTCGGGTTCGCCCGAATCGAACTTTCACGAATCGCTCATCTGAAAAAAAAAATGCCGGCATGGTGGGAGCGGGCAGGCCGGCTGCGCTGTCAGCGGGCCGGCTTCCGCCGCCCATTGACAGCGTAGCCGGCCTGCCCGCTCCCACCATGCCGCCATTTTTTTTTTTTTATTTCATGGAAAATTCGATCGGCACGAACCAAAAAAAATTTGGGTTCGTGCCGAATCGAATTTTCCCTGAAATTCGGAGCGAATTCTGGTTCGTCCGAACCGGTTCGCTCATCCCTACCAGTGGGCTTCCACTATCTTTTTAATTAGTTCTGACTGTTGTGAAAATTAAAATTAGCGGAGCTCCTATATCTGTTCTTTGTTTTTGCCTAGTTTTATTAATTAGAATGGTTCAATCTTTCTCTCAGGCATGTCCATATTGCATCTGTTGCTTTCTTAAATTCACTATCTGTCGAGCAATTTCTATGTGCTCGCATATATCCTTCATAAGGGATACTACGTATCAGATGTGATTGGATGCGCACTAGATGTTTTTAAATTAGCTTAGCCGCAGAGGGTTTGTGATACAATGTAGTATTAATGCACCCTTCCTTGTTTAATTTCATTTTTAGATCTAGAAAAGTTAATTCCTCTCTGCTATAATCTAAAGTCATTTTTAAATTTCAGTAAGTTTTGTTCAAAATTTCCACAAAGTCCTTCAACAGAAACTCAGGGCCAGTCCAGAAAAAGAGAATGTTGTCCATGTACTGTACCTGGGCCACATGATGATGCAGAGGCAATAGCTCTTCTGCCCACAATGTATGCTCCCACACCCCCAGCTACATTTTTGCATATGATGGAGCATATGTCGTCCCCATCGCCATCACCTGTACCTGGAGGTAATGGTGCTGCCAAAGAATTAACATATTTTGTGTTAAAATGAAATAGAGCATCTCTAGCAAAACATTATTATGGTCCTGTTGTTCAATTGGTAAAGTATTCAAAATGATTTCACAGTCGGCAATCTTTTAGTGTGTAGAATACTCAAGTACAATGCCTCGACATCCAGGGCAACCATATATGTCTCAGGTGAAAATGACATTGCATGAATAATTTGTAATAAATGTGTAGAATCACATACGAGGGTAATGCCTGTACATGTGCCTGTAAATTATCAGCTATATATTTGCTATTTAGAGATATCAGGCGCACACCAACTACTCTAAAAATAATTTTTTACTTTTTTGTTCTGCAGTTAAGACCCATATTTTATACATACAGGCAGGAGTTAATAATACATCATCTCAAAATATTTACAGGGGAATTTACACACTTAGCTAGGTGTAAACATATAAACAGGTTTAATTCAGGCAATCTCTTCCTGTTGTGAGCTATCTCTGTGGTTTCAGAAATGAAAAAGCAGCTGCTCTGAAATCATCAGTATAAACAATGATGCAAAAAATGGAGAAAAATTGTATCCACAGTGTGAGCTCACTAGCATTCAGAGAATAGGCTGTATAATTCAAGGCTTAGATACACAGTAACTCTATTATGAAAAGCATTTGGATACAAATAAACAAATAGCATCATACTGTGCTGCATGCTGGAGTTAAAGTGGACCAACACCCAGTGGGGATCGGCTCGGAAATCTATAAGATTCCCGGACCGATCAGATCCATCCGAAATCGGGATGTCCTGCGGGGAGGAACCCCCCAGGAGGCCCACAAACCTTACCTCAGCCCCGTTCCATCGGCGCATGCGCGAGCCGCGGACGCGTCTCGCGCTTCCCTCTAGCAGGGAGCGCACCCGCGCCGGCCGTTTGTGAATGGCCGGTGCAGGCGCGCTCCCTGTTAGAGGGAAGCGCGAGACGCGGCCTCCAGCGCTCAGAGCCAGCTGAGCTGGTATGCGTGTCCAGGGGGCCTTGGACGCGCATACCACAGCGGCTCTGAGCGCTGTGATTGGCTGGCGCGGTCACGTGGGAGCGGGGAGAGGTGAGTTTTTTGGGGCTTTCTGGGGGGTTTCAGACAGCGGGGCACCCCCGATCGGGGTGCCCCACCGAAGTGGACCAAAACCCAGGATAGTCAAAATCCTGGGTGTTGGTCCACTTTAACCCTTTAAATGCCAGCCACGTAAAATTTACGTGGTTGCCTCTCCGCCACTTAAGTGCCAGCCACGTAAATTTTACATGCCTGGCATTCCCCAATCACACAAAAAAAAGTTAAAAAAAAAGTCACTTACCTGACCCCTTGTTTGGTCCAGCCCTCCCTCCGTCGCATCTTCCGATGGCGGCCGCCATCTTGGATTTTAGCCCCGCCCCTTCACGGCTGGGCAGAGAAGGAGGGAGGTAGGCGATCATCCGATCGCCTGCCTCCCCCCTTCTCTGCCCAGCTGTCACCTGCATCAGATCGCCGCGGGACACTGCATCTGAACATCGGAGGTGAGTAAAGTTAAATTTTTTTTTTTTTTTATATAATAAACTATTACAAAAACCTGTGTCTGTGTTTATTTTTTTATACTGTTAACCCTTTGTGAACTGGTAAGGGGTCCATGTGACCCCTTATACCAGTTCACAGGGCTCAGGGGTCTGGCAAGTCACCTGCGCAAGCGGGTGGCTTGCCATTAACCCCTGGCACCCCCATTACCTGCCTCCCCAAAGGCCAGGGGGGGGCAGAAGAGCCCGGGCCCACATGGGCTATGTGGGCTCGTAGGCTGCAGGGTGGGGGGGCCACAAAAGCTGGCCCCCCCACTCTGTGCCTACAAGCCCCCATAGCTGGTCCCGGGCTGGTTACTTTGGGTAAGGGGGACCCCACGTCAATTTTTTTTTTATTTTTAAGGGTTTTTAAAAAAAAAATGGGGTCCGCCCCCCCTGGGAGGGGGGACCCTATGTCATTTTTTTTTTTGATTAACCCTTTGTGTTCTGTCATCCAGCAGCTATAAAAGGCTTCTAGCAAGTGAGCAGAAGCCAGTGATCGCCGAGGGACAGAGTGCTCCAGGATGGATGGGAGGTGAGTACAGTGTAAAAAAAAAATAAAAATTAATAAAATATTTTTTTCTCTGCTTGTGTCTGTGTGATTTTTTACTTTTAACCCCTTGTGAACTGGTAAGGGGTCCATGACCCCTATACCAGTTCACAAGGCTGGGGGGATGGCAAGCCACCTGCGCTAGCGGGTGGCTTGCCATTAACCCCTGGCACCCCATTACCTGCCTCCCCAAAGCCCAGGGGGGGGGCAGAAGAGCCCGGGCCCACATAGGCTATGTGGGCTCGTAGGCTGCAGGGTGGGGGGGCCACAAAAGCTGGCCCCTGCGCCCTGTTTCTACAAGCCCTGCATAGCTGGTCCCGGGCTGGTTACTTTGGGTAAGGGGGACCCCACGTCAATTTTTTTTTTGATTTTTAAGGGTTTTTAACCCTTAAAAATAAAAAAAAAAAATGGGTTCTCCCTCCCCTGGGAGGGGGGACCCTATGTCATTTTTTTTCTCGATTTAACCCTTTGTAGTGTGGATGGTAGTTGTATTTTTTTTGTGAATGTTATAAAATACTTGTTTCAGTTAGAGGGGTCTCCTGGGCAGGAACAGGGGGCTACCGATAAATATGTGGTACCGTTCTAATCGGTAGAAATGGGGCTTTCACATACAATATGATTTTCCTTAATAAAGTACATTTTTTATTTAAAATAAAGGAGTCAATTTTCTAAAAAAAAATTTTATTTATTTATTTATTTTTTTTACTTAATAATATTGTAAAAAAAAAAAAAAAATTTACAAACAAGACATTTCATGTTAAAGCCTAAACTCTGCTGCAAAAAAATATATATATAATTTTCCTGAAAGTTCCAGCAAAAATGGCGCAAAACATGGCGCAAAACATGACGCAAAATGGGGAAAAATGGCCTGTCAACAGAGGGTGACAATATCTCAAGTAGGCTGGCAATTAAAAGGGTTAATAGTACCTATGCATGTTGGGTATTGTTCTGTTCGGGGGACCTTGCGCTTTCCAACTTAGCTTGTTTTTTCTGGTTTGCATATTTATATTTTAGGAAAAGGTGTTTTTTATTCAGCTTTTTTATAAATTTTTTAGGGAAACCCTGCGCAACCAAAGAATTCTTTGAGGTAATAATTCCAGAAAGATGAGCCCACTAGAACAAGCTGGGTACCCTTAGAAAGCTTAACGTGTGTACTTTCAGGGAATATATGGTTTATGGGGGATATTCCAAATGTCAAGGGTTGTTTTGGTTGAAAAATCGCAAGGTGCGCACTTTGTCTGCAGAGCTGAAATATTCAAGTAAAATTACCGTTACGCACATGCTTTACTTTGGGGTGTTTGGCAACTCTTCCCTTGACAGTAGCTATGCATGTTGGGTATTGTTCTGTTCGGGGGATGTTGCGTTTTCAGATTAAACTTGTTTTTTCTTGTTTGTATATAGTTTTTTTAGGAAAATGTGGCTTTGATTCTGCTTTTTTATCCTTTTTTTAGGGAAACTCTTTGCAACCAAAGAATCCATTGAGGGATTACTTCCAGAAAACTATGGCCACATCAACAAGCCTGGTACACCTAGAAAGCCTGAGGTGTGTACTTCCAGAGAGTTTGTTGGGGGTATTTCAAATGTAAAGGGTTGTTTTTCTGGAAAAACTGCAAGGTGCGCATATTGTGTAGCATAGTTGTATTTTATCTGAAAATCCCCTAATGCGCTGTTTCAGTTTGGGGGAGTCTCCTGGGCAGGAAAGGGTGTCTACCTATACATATGTGGTATCGCTGTAACCGGGAGAAATTGGGATTTCACACGCAATAAGATTTCATCGACAAACTTACATTTTTTATTACAAAAAAAACTACAATATGTAAAAATTTGTTTTTTTTTTTTTTTTGCACATATTTCATCCAAAAATATTAAGAATACACCTAACAAATGACAAACAAGACATTTCATGTTAAAGCTCAGACTCTGCTGAAAAAAACAATATATCATTTTCCTGGGAAATCCCTTCAAAAATCACATTTGAACATGGGGAGCGCAAAATAGTGCAAAATGGTCTGGCAACAGAGTGTGACAAAAACTCCAGGTAGGCTGGCACTTAAAGGGTTAATAGTTCCTCATCAGGATTACCATGGCATTGCAGTTTACAAGATAATTCAAATATCATTATATACAGAAATAAGCCTTATGAGTATACTATACACAGATATCATAAGCACATAGCCCCATAAACATATGGGTACATCAATGCATAGA
This sequence comes from Gastrophryne carolinensis, assembly GCA_027917425.1. NCBI lineage: Eukaryota > Metazoa > Chordata > Amphibia > Anura > Microhylidae > Gastrophryne > Gastrophryne carolinensis. The sequence continues at coordinate 271,894,949 of CM051234.1, forward strand.
AGGCTGAATATGTAAATAGTGTGCAGATAATGTATTACCCAGAGTTGTGAGATAGCAAAGGTGGGGGCGGTCCTCCCACATTCCGGGGATCACGTCCCCTTTGTCAAGGAATGGAGCCAAAAAGTCAACTTACATGAGCCTCACTCCCACGTCACTGACATTGGGAGGCCAGTCGCTGGAGGAGCTGCGGGCAGTCAGGCAGAAGGAGGGTAGGGTAAAAGAACCAGGCTGTCCTTGCTCTGACTGCTGTCACCACCACTGCTTCTCTGGGACATGGCCTTGTCCATTGAAGGCAATGGATGTGGATGCAGGCCGGCCCACCCACTGCACAGGACAACTCATTTGCCCAAGAAGCGGCGGCAGTCAGAGTGGGGACAGCTGGCAGGGTGCCTTGAGGGGCCCGCCCACCCACTGCTCCTCCATAGGCACAGGAGCAAGGCTTATGTCAGTTGACTTTTTTTATCAGCATCCTGGGGGGGGGGTGACTGTGCCATGCTGACTATGGGAATGGGGGAGGAATGCCAAACTGCCTATGAGAATGGGAGGGGGGAATGCCACACTGCCTATGGGAATGGGAGGGGGGAATGCCACACTGCCTATGGGAATGGGCGGGGGAATGCCACACTGCCTATGAGAATGGGAGGGGGAATGCCACACTGCCTATGGGAATGGGAGGGGGGAATGCCACACTGCCTATGGGAATGGGAGGGGGGAATGCCACACTGCCTATGGGAATGGGAGGGGGGAATGCCACACTGCCTATGGGAATGGGAGGGGGGAATGCCACACTGCCTATGGGAATGGGAGGGGGGAATGCCACACTGCCTATGGGAATGCCATACTGCCTATAGGGATTGGGAGAGGGGAATGCCACATTGCCTATATCGGGTTTGGGATGGGGGAGAATGCCACACTGCCTGTAAATGGAGGATTCTGCCCCTTACCTATTTGGCTCTTGAGAGGATGTTGTTTTAGCACATTTCATTCAGTATAATTGTTTTATTATTTTCCTCCTCCAAATGCTATGTGCGTTTAATGGTCAGGTACATCTTATAGGGTGAAAGTACGGTAAGTATATTATATATTTCAATGCCCAGGCTATTATAAATTAGGAGTTTCATTTTTAGACATTTTTCTAATTATTCCAGAGGATAAGCTCCAACAGCTTGCCCCAGGAAAAAGGTTACACAACACCTGAGGACTGCTGCTTAGTCCCAAATCCACACAAGCAAGTCCAGCATGGGTTGCGCCAATCCAAAACTTTAATAAAACATACATTTACTACATTTTACTTTAAATTTTAAAAAAGTATAATGGTAGCTCAGATCGGGACCATCAGCCCTGACCCCAATAGCATGCAAGGTGTTTGGGGAGAAGACCCCTTTATCAAGCACCAGTATCAAATACTACTATTATACTTTTTTTATGTTTTATCAAAGTTTTTGTTGGGAACAACCCTTGCTGAACTGATCATTTTTAATTATAATTGTCTTTTTATTAGCCATAGGTAAAGAGATGGTTCTCAGATTGTAAACCAGTTTTGCACTTGGGAGAACCTGCTGAATCCTGCCCCTACCCTTACCACTTCCATTAAGGCATAACAATTGCTGTTTCACCCAATACATGGTGTCTCTTACACAACACTGTCACACTGTAAACAGCAATTTGCTGTGCATTTTCTAGGTTGCTATAGCTGGGTGCATCATAGACATGTGCAGGTTATCAGCTGAAAAACAAAGGGGTTACCTGTACCTGGCCAGAGACTGTCCAGTGTTTAGGCACAGAAGAAGACTGACCTTAGCAGCAGTAGGTGAGGAGATGTGTGCACATTATTTATAAAAAACTGAACTTTCTTTATACACACCCCTTCCACATGAGGGAGGTTAATATCACCGAAAGGCTGGGCCCCCAGAATTATTTCCATACTTCAGTCTGACCCTGAAACCAACATATAGTATGTGCACTTATAAGCAATTATAAAACCCCATAATGTTTGCTCCTCTTCGAATCATGACATTTTAATGCAAGATGCAATGCAAGAAAAATAATTAAGGTCATATTCTGCAAGTCAGAAAAGCCCAATTAGAATGTATGTAAAGTCTATCCCAATCTTTGCATAAAAATGATTTCCAAAAACTAAAATACAGTATGCAAAACTGAATTGTACATACCTGTTAATGCTTCTTCAATCAAAACAGACCATGGATAAGACTTTTCAGCTTGGTTCGATGCTACAATAGTTACATTATAAGATGCACTTGATATGGTTGCATTTAGCGAAATCAATTTTGTCTGGTAGTGTAACTTGGCATCAGGGCAAGGAACTAAGGTGAGGCGGATATCATATGTTTTGTCTCCTTGTTGTTCCGTGCCAGGCTGTAAATGTGAAATATAATCCATTTTTAAATGTAGGAAAGTCATATTCTATGGTAATACATGACATGATCAAAATGCATTTTCTCCCCACTCTTACTTGGCTATGATTGTGTCATGTAAATACTTTATGATTTAAAGAAAATAAATGCTTAGGATATAGAACCCTTTTTGGCTTCACTTGTATAATGTATAATATAATTCCTTATTGCCCAGGGAGCAATTGGGGGCTACAAAAAGATGTCCACTGGCTCCCATAAGTTAGGACACTTCTGATGCCAGCACTAGGAGTGTCCTCACTTATAGGAGCTGGCAGCCATCTTTTTGTAGCCCCGGCTTGGGCCGGTTTGAAACTCTGCTGCTGCTGCTGACAGAAGAGCATCGGGCCCAGGTGAGTTACAGAAGCAGCTGCTGCAACCTTAGGTAAAGCTGGTTGATGAGCTGCTCAGCAGTCCGTGTTTGGGAAACTCACAAAGTTCGGTACGAACCTGAACTTTGCGGTTCCGGTTCGCCCGTCTCTAGTACCGACATTTTAGTAGTGATCGTTATTTATTAGCTCAATGAGAGCCGTCTGTTGAATGATGTTTTTCGCATTGGACAAGAGTGGGGAAAGGTGAGTTTCTATGAGCCAACGGGGGGGGTTCATAAGCTGGGGCATCCCAATTCGGAATTCCCCGGGGGCATGGAACAAGACCCGGGAAAATCTAATTTCCAGGTTTTGTTTCACTTTAAAGCGAAATTGGTGTCAGTAAAATGTATACTGTGTATGGTTACTACAAGAAGGATATACATACCTTCCAATCCAACCTAAGGGATCGCATTCCAGTATTATTTATATTTTCTAGTTTGTATTCAGTCTCTAGGTTATAATTAATATCTAAAAAAATACAATTGGGAAGTTTGCCATATTAAAAAAGGTAGTGAATTCAAATTCAAATCAATATGTTAAAAATACAGTTAGAAATATATGGATTGTAAAAACATTTGATGTTACAAGAAAACAAATATGATACAGGCATTCACAGGTATAGCTTTAGGTAGAGAACACTTAGGCTGGTTTCACACTGGCGCGCGGTGTAGCGGTAGCGATAATCGTTTTAGTAGCTGCATAGTTACATAGTTAATACAATTGAAAAAAGACATATGACCATCAAGTTCAACCAAGGGTGTTGGGGTAGGGGGAAGTTATTTTTTATTTATTTTTTGGTTTTTCTTTTTTACTGATAACAGCTAATAGTAACTGTTAATGATGTTTTCTTCTAAAGAAGCATCTAATCCTTTTTTGAAGCTGTCAGCGGTTGATGATGTAACAAGCTTCTGTGGGAGGCTATTCCATAGATTTATAGTTCTTATGGTAAAAAATGATTGTCCCCTCCGGAGACTGAATTTCTTTTTTTCCAGTCAAAGGGAGTGTCTCCTTGTCTTAGGAGAGGATTTTACCTGAAATAGTGTTTCTCCATATTTTTTGTATGGACCATTTATATATGTGGTAAGGTGTATGGGAAAGTAATAAATGGTGTCTATTTTTCCCCTGCTGTGCTGTATCAGGCACGATCCATGCAGGGTTTTCAGGACCCAGTTCACATTCCCCAGTCCTCTACAGGTTTGTTCCCTGATCCCAGGCCTCGCACAGGTGATGAGGCTGATTGCAGGGGAAGCCTAAATAGAAGGAGCAACTGAGCCTTTCAGTAGGCTGTTGACCAGCCTGGAGTAAGGAGCCCAGGCCGTACTGCTCAATGTGAATGAGAGAACTGGACTAAAGCCGAAGGACTTTGCTTCTGTCACCCCAAACTTGGACTTGTGGGGACTAACAGCGTGGGCTCGTATGCCCTGGAAGTGGACCTTGTACTTTGGACTTTGCTAAGAGCCGGTGAGGTAACCGCTTATACTGCATTTTGTGCTGCAACCATCTCTGATGTTAAGAGATGATATGGCTGTAGAATTCTTATTTTCAATAAATTACCTTTGATTTGAAGAAGAACTGTCGTCTGAGTCACTGCCGTTCGCCCCGATCTCTTCCGATATTTATACAAGTTAATTATGTCTCATCTCCTCTCAAGACTAAACAGATTTAATTCTCGTAATTGTGAGGATATATAAAATATATGGGCAGATAAAAATATGACAAACTATGATTGTCAAAACACACCTTGTCAATTAGAGGCATGCTAGTACATTTGTCTGGAGTTACCAACAGGAAGGCATTTACATATGACAGGACAGAAGAACAAGCCACTTTGGAACCATGTGCCTAACTAGGTCTTCTGGCTAAGTCAGATGACACCTCCCTATGTGGTAATTGACATCTACTTACTACAAAGCAGTAAATGAGACATTTGCTGCACACCTCTCTTCAAAAGAAAATAAACATTGGCTCATTGGCTACATCTAGCATGCTGCCCGCCCCAATAACCAGTTTAAAAATGAGAGAGTTGGGCACAGATGGTATGACATGCCAGGGGATGGCTTCCAATAAGTCGGCTGTTATCATTGCTTTCCGTGTGCCCCCTCACAACAAGACATTATCTTCAAAAAAGGTAACGATCTCTGTTTATTTCTCCCTTTTATTTTATAAGCATTTCGCCGTATATTGTATGTCTGTTATTTTTATTGTACATCTTTGTTTTACATGCACTGCCCCTTATGAGTGAATTAAATCCTAAAGATTTATAAAGTGGTCTTCTGTGTGCTAACCCGCTAAACTTCAGGAGGGACATTGTATGTGTGCTAAATCTTGTGCCCTGTGTGCTTGCCTATCGCTACCAGTGCCGGTCTGGAGGTGACTTTATTGCTGTATAGTCGGGCCTAGGACCTTATCGTGTGATTGGGTATATTAACTGCATAAGGTGAGATCTTAGCTTAAAGATCTGTGTATGTAGTGTCTGGCTATTAGGGCCAGGTCCCAAAGACCGTGTGTGTGTAAACGATTGTTTGCAGTACGATCGAAATCCGGTCTGGATCAAGGCATAAAACCTCCTTGATTCATGACAGTAATCTTTCCTAACAACTAAGATTCTTCATTCCTCTTATTAGTTTGGTAGCTCTCCTCTGCACCCTTTCCATAGTCAGAGGATCCTTTCTATAAATCGGTGCCCAGAACTGGACAGCAATTTCCAGGTGAGGGCGCACCAGTACCTTGTAAAGAGGCAAAATGACATCCTTATCCTGTGATTCCAGGCCTCTTTTAATGCATGATAATATCTTGGTGGAGTTGTTTGATATTGCATTCTGTTATTTAGACTCTGGTCTACCAGTACCCCAGATCCTTCTCAACAAGTGTTTCTCCCAGTTTTACCCCCCATCCCCCCCCCCCCCCCAAGGACAAATGTGGCCTTCAGTGTATGACTTTACATTTCTCCACATGTTCATTTAGCACAGTGCATGCTGGCTAACACCTTTTTTCAATCGCCTGGTTTTAGCAACAAACCCCATAGGACTTAATGTTATTTGCAGACGTGTGTTTTTAGCAAGGTTTCATCTTTCTCCTACACAAAATTTGCTGCATTAGTTTGCTAAAACCATTTTTCAAAGTAAATGCCACTAAAGTTCAGCAGCGAATTGCAGCTAAACCAAGGCAAAATGCATGCCAAAGTCAGTTGTTGGTGTTCGCCACTTCAATTTGAGCTACTTTTGTCTTATTTCTAGGGGTTCTGAGTGCCATAACCCTGTCATATTTGGGTTCATTCAACTCAAAATAGTTGCTGGTCCAGAAAATCATATTTCTGGCCTAGTTCTGATAACCAGGTGGCCTGTGGACCTTGCAGATATTTTCTGTGCCCAAAAGGATAACACCCCCTTTGAGCCCTGATTGGAGGGGCTGGGCTGCTTCGGGGTCCCTGCATAAGGACAGACATCAGCCAGGCCTATTTAGTGCTTGTTACATCACAAGGAGTTTCCACGTCACATCATACCCCCACACATCACATCTAGAAACCTTCAGCCACTTTATTAAACTTTAACCCCTGCAACAAAGGATTGGACTTTGCCGTTATAAATTAGACTTTGTTGCTCTAAACTTGACTTTGCAGCTATTATCTTGGACTTTGCTGCACAAATCTCCCCAGCATAAGTGCCTTTCTTTTTGTTATGCATTTTATTTTAAATCTGTTTTGATAGTGGTTTGTTTATAGTGTTTTCCCATTTATACTGTTTTCGTAAAATTTGGTTATTATCCATACTGCACCACTTTTCTCTATTGTACCATTTTCTATTTCTTTTCTACTTAATTTAAAAATCACAAGTAAGGTTCTAATGCTCTGAATTTAGAAATAAGAAGCCTACACAGTTATCTAAATTGCCTCTGTAAATCTAATGCTCAAAGCACTCTGTTCTAACCTGGTATAGCAGTGTCTGTTGGTGAGAGTGGTTCAACCAAATTGTATTGTAATATTAGTACCGTCGATACACTTGTGACACATTATGTTTTTTTTGGCAGCTTTTTGTTGTTACACGTACTGCTAACTAGACAACTAGCACTGTAAGTGGCATGTATGTGGTGCGATTAGCCAATTTTGATCAGACAGCCAATCGAAAGACCTGAAAGTGTCGGTTAGATCATCACAGTGAACTGTATCTGTTTTCCTTTTCCTATCTATTTAGTACTACAGTTGAGAATGTAGCAATATGATGAAAATCTGGGTTATTTCCTTCAGTTGGTCATATGACCCACAAAAGTCAAATGGGTCATGCACTGACTTCCAAGTTTATCACTGAAGCCAGTGAGGAATAGTTAGACTTATGGAGGACCAACCACCTTTAAAATACTCCAGGCTTGGCCGTTCAAGTTCCGGGGCATCCCGATACAGGATTCCCTGCTGCGTCAACCCCCGCTACTGGACTGCAATCACTTACCTATCTTTCACTCCCACGTAGGGATCACTAGCAGCGAGCATATCCCCAGCCAATATTGTGATAGTTCTCCTTTAAGCTGTAGCTCTGCTCAAACAGTGCTGTATGCCTTGAATTAATATGTATGGCATATGGCACTGATTGAGCCTACGCATTCGCCATGGAAACACCGGGAAGGTACATTTTAGAGACAATTGGTGGGTTCCCAAAACCTGTAACTAAAAAGGACTATGTCCTGTGATAATGAAAAATACCATTTTGTGAGTACTCGCCTGAAAAATGGGTATTGTCAGTGTGCCACACATCCCGCTTCCCCTTTAAAAATACGGACGTATGGGTTACACACCTGCAGGGTGACGATGTGCAGAGAGACGTCTTGAAACGAGCCCCCTTCCAGCCTATATATACCTGGGACCTCCCGTTAACAAACCAGTGTATACAAAAGCAGAAAGACAAGGTACCAGGTAATCCAATGGTAACCTCACAAAATAATAATAACCATAAGCTTCACCGTATAAAGGATTCGGGATACCGAAAAGGGCGGGGGTGAAGCGGGATGTGTGGCACACTGACAATACCCATTTTTCAGGTGAGTACTCACAAAATGGTATTATTCTCAGTGTGCCACACATCCCGCTTCCCCTTTAAAAATACGGACGTATGGGATATCCAAAAGCAGTGCCCAAAAAGGGATGGGTATCCGAAGGCAATGAAGCATAACTTAAACGACTGCGGTCTGCAGAATTTTGCGGCCAAACACAGCATCCGCTGAGGCCCGCACATCAACCTTGTAAAACGTAGAAAAAGTATGAACAGAAGACCAAGTAGCGGCCTTACAAACTTGTTCAACAGAAGCTTGGTGCTGAAAAGCCCAAGATGCACCAACGGCGCGAGTAGAATGAGCAGTGATGCGAAAAGGAGGAACTTTCCCCTTAACAGAATAGGCCGCAATAATGGCCTGACGTATCCATTTGCTAATGGAAGATTTAGCTGGGGCCAAACCCTTTCTTGGCCCACATGACACAACAAAAAAGGCATCAGTTTTACGAAAAGAAGAAGTAGTAATCAAGTAGTGCTTAACACAGCGAACTACATCCAAACAATGCAAGGCCCTCTCTTTGTCATTCTTAGGATTAGGACACAAGGAGGGAAGAACAATATCCTGATTCAAATGAAAAGCAGATACTACCTTTGGAAGGAAGTCTGGTTTATACCTAAAAACCACTTTGTCCTGATGCTTCTCAAAGTATGGCGCCTGAATTGACAAGGCCGCCAACTCCGAGACACGCCGAACAGAAGTGATAGCTACCAAGAAGACAACCTTCTGAGTCAAGGTAGAAAGAGAAATATCCTGCAAAGGCTCAAAAGGAGGAGCCTGAAGAGCAGAAAGAACTAAATTCAAATCCCAAACTGGGAGTAATGGTTTCCTGGGGGGCCGCACATGCGTAACCCCCTGGAAAAAAGTCTTAACTAAAGGGTGAAGCGCAAAATGCTTCTGAAAGAAAATAGATAAGGCAGAAACCTGCCCTTTCAAAGTACTTAGCTGGAGTCCAGAATCCAGCCCTGATTGCAGAAAATCCAGAATTCTAGAAACTGAAAAGACTCTACAAGGTAAAGATCTGGCCTCGCACCAAGCAATATAGGCTTTCCAAGTCCTATAGTAGGTGGTAGAGGAAGATTTCTTCCGGGCACAGATCAGAGTCTTAATAACCGAATCAGAAAGACCTTCCTCCTTCAAGATGAAGGTCTCAGCAGCCAAGCCGTCAAACCTAGCATGGGTAAATTGGGGTAACGTAGTTGACCCTGAGTGAGCAGATCGGGCCGGAGAAGCAGAACGAACTGATCCACTGCCAGCCGAACGATGTCTGCGAACCACACTCGCCTTGGCCACCTTGGAGCCACGAGAATGGCGGACACCTCTTCCAGAGCCAGCTTCCGCATTACCTTGCCCAGCATGGGAATCGGAGGAAACAGATACAGGAACCCCCGACCTCCCCAGTTCAGAGACATGGCGTCTAGTGCCAGAGCTAGCGGATCCTGGGAGAGCGACACAAAGGTCGGGAGCTTGCAATTGTGACGAGAGGCAAACAGGTCCACTTCTGGTGTCCCCCACCGGAGACACAACGAACGGAAAACTTGAGGATGAAGGGACCACTCCCCTAAATGGGACGAGCCTCTGCTCAGAAGATCCGCTTCCCTGTTTTCCACTCCCGGAATGTAAACAGCAGAGATGCAAGGAACATGGGCCTCTGCCCAAATCAGGATCAGGGACATCTCTCTGAGAGCACCCAGACTGCGAGTCCCTCCCTGACGATTGATGTAAGCAACAGCTGTTTGATTGTCTGAACGAACCTGAACAGGAAGGCCCAGAACATGCTGAGTCAAAAGAGCCAGAACCAGACGGATGGCTCTCAGTTCCAGAACATTGATGGACAATTGGGCCTCCCGAGGCCTCCACTGCCCCTGGAACTGACGATCCTGCCAGAATCCCCCCATCCTGAAAGACTGGCGTCCGTGGTGACAATTTCCCAAAGAGGAGTCAGGAAGGACCTGCCCCTCAAGAGATTGTCCGAGACTAACCACCACTGAAGAGACTGCCGGACCCGGGGAGACATCTGGAAGGACCGATCCAACGACCGCGGATGCCGGTCCCAGGATGCCAACAGATGTAGCTGAAGCGTCCTTGTGTGAAATTGTGCGAAGGGAACTGCCTCGAATGAGGCAACCATCAACCCCACCAGCCTCATCCCCTGACGGATGGATGGCCGAGGGTTGGCAAGAAGGACCTGAGCCAATTCCTGAATCAGACGCATCTTGGTCTGAGGCAGAAATACCTTGTGTTGACAAGAGTCCAATGACATTCCCAAAAAGGACACTACCCTGGCCGGGACCAGGGAGGACTTGTGATAGTTGATCACCCATCCAAAACTTTCCAACATGGAGACCACCATCCTGGTGTCTGTCTCCGATTGAACGAGCGAAAGAGCCATGATGAGTAGGTCGTCCAAGTAAGGGACCACCCGAATGCCCCGAGATCTGAGAATGGCCATCACCCCTGCCAGCACCTTGGTGAACACTCTTGGAGCCGAGGAAAAGCCGAATGGAAGTGCTGCAAACTGGAAATGCTGATCTCCCATCACAAACCTGAGAAAACACTGATGAGCTTGGCAGATGGGAACATGAAGATAAGCATCTTCGATGTCTATGGACGTCATGAAATCCCCCTGCCGAAGGGAACCGATGGCTGACCGCAGAGTTTCCATGCGAAACTTCCGAGGGCGGATGAACTTGTTGAGACACTTCAGATCTAGAACAGGACGAACTGATCCATCCTTTTTGGGGACTGTGAAAAGGTTGGAGTAAAAACCGAGACCCAGCTCTAAATGCGGCACCGGCCAGATGACCGCCATTTCCAAAAGGTTCTTTACTGATGCCAGGAGCCCCTGCACAATCAGAGGATCGGTAGGCACACGAGACCGGAAGAATCGTGAAGGAGGGCGAGACTCGAACTCCAGTTTGAGACCGGACGACACTACCTCCCGGACCCATCTGTCCGGGACCGCCTGATCCCAAACCTGGGAGAAGTGTCGCAAACGTCCCCCCACCCGCACGGGTGAGGGCAGCCCCTCATTGCTGAGCGGGCTTGCCTGCAGGCTTGGGCTTGGTGCCCCAGGATTGGCCGGAACGGCCACGGCCTCTGCCCCTGGACCAACCTGTACCCCTGGTAGAGGAATAAGAAGCCCCTCTGCCTGCTCTGGCTCCCCTAAAGGAGGGCCCAAACGAAGCTGCCCCCCGAAAGGAGCGACGTGGCTTCTTGCGTTGCGGCAATTTACCACCCTTGGTAACTGTGTCCAATTTTTGAGTTAAGGTCCGCCGTCCACTGGCGTAGCCATATTGAGCGGCGGATGGCAACCAGTAGTGCCGCTGTCCTGCTACTCATAGCAAGTGAATCATCCTGAGCATTTATGGCAAATGAAATAAAGGTTTCACATTGCTTGAGAGAAATAAATTCATCACAAGCGGGATCAAGTCCTGCGCACAGATCCCTAATAACAGACTTAACCGCCAAAAGAAGAAGCGCCATAGCGCATGCTGGCCGCATACCTGAACCAGCACTGAAACCCATGGCGGGCCAATTGATCAATCCGCCGATCCTCACCATCTTTAATGGTAATAGTAATGTCAGGGGAGTGTAACACAGCGGAATTAGATAGCCCCAACACAGGAGCATCTACATCAGGTGGGATAGACCAAAGCTTAATTAAATCCTCTGGAAAGGGATACCGCTTATCCCAAGAAGGAGGAATGCCAGCCAGGCGCGCAGGATGTTCCCATTCTTTAAGAACAACCTTGACAAAGTGCTGTTGTTTGGGAAATACTAGGCGCGGCTTTGGTTCTGTAAATAACTCACCCTTCGGCGGAGGATCCACAACAGGCGGATCTAAAGCCAAAATTTTAAACATTTGGGCCAAAATGGAAGGAGTGTCCACAGACACCCCTGCAGCCTGAACGTCAGCCAAAAGCTGATCTGCAGGCTCGTCCGGCTCCTCAAGGAGCTCCCCTTCCTCATCAGGGGGATATTCGGACCATTCTAAGGAATCACACACTTCATCCTCAGGGCCAGGCGCTGCTAAGGAAAGGTGCTTCCTCTTCGCCGTAGCTTTGTGAGCCATAGTGGCGGAAATAATTTTCTCGAGATTGGCCACTCGCACAGCCATCTCAGATTGTGAATCCCCACTTTTAACAGGGGTCCGGGATAAGGGAGGGGGGGTAGGGGATGACGGAAGCTGCGAAGAGCCAGAAGCCGGAATACCGGACTGACGCGCAATAGTCTGCTTTGCGCATGGAACGCAAATTAATACGTCATCGCCTGGGAGCAGGGCCCCACATCCCGCACACAGCCTAGGCCCCAAAGAGCCCCCGGTAACATCGGAAGCCTCCATTACGGTGAATTTATGGTATTCGCAATTACCCTGGTATTTTTAAGCATATAAGCAACCCGGGATGCCCCCTTAATAAACGTCCCGGGATGGGAGGATTTTTTTATTTATTATAATTTTTTTTTATTTTTTTTTTTTTTTTACTAGTCAAGTATACTGTATATAGACTGGGAGAGCCGCTGAAACAGGGATCCCAGGATCTGTGGGGAAACAACAGACATCAATCCCCACATATACACAAGAAAAAAATCACATGTACTAAAAAACGGCCCCACACAGTAAAATGGTGGGGCCGACCTACCTTGTTTCAGCAGGGCAAGGGGCTAAGAGGGACCAGCGCAGAGACGGTCGCATCAATCCAAAGCCACGCTCCACAATGCTGACAAGCCTGCTGCTGTGCAGGCTTAAACGCGACAGTGAGGGATCTTCCTCCCTCTCCACATGCGAGCCGTGACCCGGAACTGGCCAGGAGAACTTCCTCCCGGCGTCTTGCCACGCCCCCTTACCCAGAATGACGCGGCCCGTCTAATGAGGGCCGGCTGAATAATGGAGGGAAATTTAAACTGAAAAAGACAAAAATACACACATACACTCACACCCCCCCCCCCCCGCGAAGGGAATAGGGATCAAGCGGGAAAAGGGTGCCCTAAAACTGGACCTCGGGACGGGGGCATCCCAAATCCGGATCACCAGCCGGATAGCCGATCGCCCCTCAAGCGGAGTGTCACGGAGGAGATAAGCTCCTTGGCACCTATAGTGCCATCTGCCGTTGCCCAGTAAACAGCCTGGGCTGGGAGGCTTCCATTAACCTTTTAAAGGCAAACACAATTTAAAACTGGGCAGAAATAGACTAAAAGGGGGTGCCGGGGTAAACCCCGGCTACCTGAAAGCAGGAGACATCTCTTCTGTCTTGTCGCCTCATGCAGAGAGGAAAAACTGGTTTGTTAATGGGAGGTCCCAGGTATATATAGGCTGGAAGGGGGCTCGTTTCAAGACGTCTCTCTGCACATCGTCACCCTGCAGGTGTGTAACCCATACGTCCGTATTTTTAAAGGGGAAGCGGGATGTGTGGCACACTGAGAATATCCTTGGTTTTGGTCCATCATAAAGAAGCTCTCTTCAAGCCCCCCCCCCCCCATGCTTAGCCTGCAGGGAAGGTTGTTTTATGAACAGCCAGTGTTCCCCAACTTTCCTGATGGCAGCTTCACTAATCAGCACCCTCCACTGTGTGCACATTTAATTGCTCATTCAATCCCTCCCCCCTTACTCTCCTTCTCATCCCCCTGTACCCATTCCCACTGCACCCACAAGCCAAGGAATCCCAGCCCCTGGGTGGATGCAAGGGTAGAAGCACAGGTGACCTGCGGTGGCCCCCTGTTACCTAGAAGCCAGCAGTAGTGATCACAGGAGCCACCAGCACACCCAGGAGCTGACGGACAGAAGAAGGACTCTGGAGAAGACAGCGGATGTAAGTAGATGTGACGGGTGGAAACCAAGGGCAACACTAAAAGTAGAAAACATTAGAGCCCTGTCAGTGGAGTAGGCCCTCATAGTGTATAAGAACCATTAATTATAGTAGTTAAACCTGTGAGATGCAGTTCTTAGGCCTATTGCGTCATGAAACCACATGATGGCAGTATTGCCTAAGAAATGGATCAAACAGTACTTAAATGGGCTCGGAGCCTTCTTTAGGTTTGTAAATAGAGGTAAAGATGGCATTGGCAACATTCACTGCCCTGTCATTGGTTGGGACTTGCAACAGTGTTGGGAAAGGCAATAATACCAAGGTTACATAAGGGAGAGACCTACCCTTCTAGAGTGTTCTGTTCTACTGAGTCATGAGGGGATGCAGTGCAATGTAGTGTGGAGGGGCCAAGAGACAGCCATGGAGGCAACCATTACTATTGACTGTCATTGTAACCTGTGGATTATGCTGTACTGACTGATTGCTGTGTTTGCCATGGAAGAAAGCCAACTAATAAAGACCAAGTTGAGTTCAACCATGATTGTCATCACTGGATCCAAGCGACGTTCGAACCAGTAAGTGCACCTCCACCCACACATGCCGCACCAACATGGGATGCCCTACCCAAGGTCCAAGAATCCCCCTTGGTCCCCAGGGCGTGTGCCCACGGCCAGGCACGCGCCGGCTACATATAGCTAATGTAGTGTATTTAAAAGTCTGGGCAAGTCCTTGGTTGCCATCCCGTATGGCTGGTGCACTTCAGCATGTTTTTCATTCAAACACAAGGGAATATGAAGTGTACTTTTTATACCTGCTTGAAGAAGCAGGCTAAATAGACTGTAGGGCCCACTTTTAAGAGTAAAAGGGATACAGGGTTTTAACTAAGCTCACTAGTCACATCTAGAATGTCTGATGAAACACCAGGCATATTTTTATATTTTATAGATTAAATAAACATAGCGCAAGCAGTCAACAACAAACTGTTCTAGATTGATTTTCTAAAATGTTGAAAAATCTAGGTCCCAGCTATAGCATTTAACAGTTTTGTGATAAAACAAAAGAAATAAGTATTTAGAAAGCGAATCAGAGCAAATAGTGGAAAATAAAAAGGAAAAAAAGCCTTGCTATTGCTTCAGCATTATGGACCCCTATGCGGTTTCTGCCTCTGTAACATTAGTTGCTACACCAATGCCTGCAAGTTTGACAAGGTGAGTTTGGTGCAATTGTAGGCGATTATGGAGCTTAGAACTCAGAGATCATCTCTCTGCTTTGTATTTCAGTCATTTTTGGTAACCAGCATGCGGATTCATTAATATGGTCAATTTAAAGTTAAAGGGATAGTTCAGGCCAGAGTCCTGCGAGCTGCTGTTTTCTGGTTTCAGCACTATCAGCTCTGATACCAACAATGGGCTTTCTATTCCGGTGTGAAGCGCCTCGGCTGAAAAAGGCTTTAGTCCTCTTACAATATGAGGGTATCCAGATTTGGGAAGCCCCACTACACATCCTCCTCCTTTCAAGGCCGAGACTGGCCAGCCCTCAGTTACCACTTCCACGTTCCCTCATATTCCCTCATATGGTTGCCATACTCATTGACTGGCAAACCCGATTGATCACAGGTGGTCATGTGGGGGTGACAAAATGAAAAATGAAAGGATTGCTAAAGTAAGGGCCGTCTTGGTGCTTGTAGGGAAGAGAATGCACAGTGGGGCATCTCAAATTGTGATGCCACCATGCAGGATTGAGAGGAACTAACATATTTAATGATTTGCCGATAAAAGCCCATGTACTGTCCTGACAGTAATCACTGCCCCAGGTGTCGGTTTTGCCATTCAAGCTCACTTACCCAAGCCCAGAGGACATTTACTTTGAGGGCTACAACATAGTGCAGGGGAGGGACAGACTTTTAAAAATAATTGCAGTGGCTCCAAAATAAAGGAAAAACACAAGTATCACAAGGTTGCTTGAAAAGACAACTTGTTTTTTTATGCAATCTTCATTTTTTTTAAATAGCACATCAGCAGGCTCAGGGCTTGATAATTATCCACCATGATCTAACAACATTTTGGACAGGGCCTTATGCCCAAATGTTAAATATTAAGATTCCCATTTACAATACATGATACTGTATATACTGATACTCTATATTGTGGACATCACTCCAATCTTGGCTAGTGGCTTGTGGAAATAAATTGTTCCAGGGGCAATTTGCTTATTCACATTCCATAGGCAGTAATGGGGAATCCATCAGCAAAACCCCTTCTCTGGAAAACAATTTACCAAAGGCTGTATACAAAAATCAAAGTTTAGGATACTGTTAGATTAGCACATGTGTTCCCAGGGGAGCAAAGATAAGACATACATTACATGTGCATTGGGGGAGATATGTGTGTGATGGAAAACTCCATCCAAAACCCAATAGCTTTCCTTTAACATCACAGCTGTGTTTGGAGGGGGCTTTGTAGGTGTTTACTATAGAGATGTTTCTTATTAGAAGCAGATGTGTTTATGTGCAAAATAATCCACTGGTACATTAAAACAAGTTTATATATTCTGATCCAAATTAAACAAATTACATTTACATATTTCACACAGTTGTAAAGAAATTGTCGTGGTAGTAAAAAAAATTCAATTCAAGCATGAGAATTTCACTTTTAGTAAATTACCACATATAGGAAGGCAATGAAAGACAATGGCTCTTTTTTACTCCTGAGAAAACTATTAAACTTAGGCCCTTATTTAAGAAGGGATAGCGTCAGGTAGCGCCTGGTTAATGAGAGGTAGCGACAGATAGCGACTGGTGAACGCCGGACACGGCACGCAATTCCACATTTATCAAGCAGAATCTGTTTAGCGACTGGGATATCGCCATGTAGCGTCTGATTCATCATTTTCACAGCCTCAGTGAACAGCGCCAGCATTCAGCCTTGCACAGCGCCAGGTATGACCTCTCGCTACCTGACGCTTTCCCATACATTTTAATGGATGAACCTTTTCTTCTCTTTAAACGGGGGTTTTTTTTTTTTTTTATTCCAAAAAATCACAAATAATTCTGTGACCTCTTCTGGCAGTTTTTTTTACAATTTTTACATTGTTTATATATTTTCTCAGAAATGACATTACAGGTCTGGCATTAAAGTGTTCATGTTACAATGTTGTTACAATGTAATTCCGTATGTTTTCACTTTGTTACTAGTGGATAGATGCTGGAAAACAGACTTTAAACACACCGCCTCCTGCGCTCTGGGCTTCAGATAAGCATTTTTCAGCGCCAGAGATTTGTGAGGCTGGTTTTTTGCTGAATATGGTGTGAGTCGGTCGCTATGAGCAGTCGCTAACATGCGCACCCATACAGCGCTGTACTGGTCAAATAGCGACTCCTCACAATGTAACATTACTGAACAGTGACTGAGTCGCTATGAACTACCGACCCAACAGCCGAGCACAGTGACTACTAGCGGGCGCTCTGAAAATGCCTGCTATAGACGCTCATCTGTCGCTACCTGCCGCTAATGATGAATCAGCCTGCCCGTAAAAAGTGCCACCGACTTTCATTGGGGGTCATGCTAAATATTTGGTGAAGCCAGTGTGACTTGCAGTGTGCATTGCGGTGTATTTATGTTTGGAAACAACAGAACCATATGGGCTATGCAGAATAAAATGGTGAAATACTTAGCATAGCCCATAGGGTGCTGTTATTTCCAGAATGTAAAAATATATCTTTATATCACTGGCAAAATAATGTACCTAAGCTGTAAAAATGTGGTATCACATGTACAGGTGATTTTTTTGGGGGGTGGGTGTAGGAAAAATGCACCCCGGAAGTCACAGTGGCATCACCAAATATTTAGCATGACCTTTACCTGTGATGGAGCATTTCTACAGAGGAAGTCCATCATTTTCCCAATGAGTTAAAGATGCTTTTACAAAATTGCACTGCTTGTGCACACACAAGTAAAGAAGAAGTAAACTCTTTTAGGCTTACAGGCTGATTCATTACTAGCGCCAGTTAAAGGCAGATGAGCGTCTGTACAGCGGCGCTTAGAGCAACCGCTAGTGGTCGCCCTGATCGGCCGTGAGTCGCTATTACAGAGCCCCTCAGTCGCTGTAGTAACATTGCTGGCAATGATGAATTTGATGTTTGAGTCGCTATAACACCAGTACAGAGCTATATGGGAGCGAACAGTAGCGACTGGTCAGTGTGAGCGACTCAAACCATATTCATCAAAAAAACAGCCTCACACAGCGCTCAAAATTGGGTCGCTGTAGCACAGAGCGGCAGAAGCTGTGTGATTAAAGTCCATTCTTAAACACATATCCACTAGTAATAAAGCGAAAACTTGTGGAAATACATTGTTATTACATTGTTACATTAACACTTATACCACTTATATACTAATACCAGACCTGTAATGACAATTCTGCATAAAAAAATTAAAAATCAAAAAACTTTTAAAAGGCCAGAAGACCTCACACAAGGATTTTATAAAAATGTAAAAAAAAGTAACAAAAAACACTGTTTAAAGAGAAAAAATTGAACGCCCATTGAAATGTCTGGGAGAGCGACAGGTAGCGACAGGTAATACCAGGCGCTCTGAAAGCCAGAGCTCAGCCGTCTGTGATGATGACGTGTTGCTGTAAGAGGCACTCACCAGAATCGCCTTCATAAATGTGGTATTGCGTGCCACAGGCGGCGTTCACCTGACGCTACCTGTCGCTTACAAGGCACTACCTGTCACTATCCCTTGATGAATAAAGCCCTTAGTAATGTTAGGGACGGGGTATAAATTGGACGGCCTTGTTGTGGCTACCTCACTTTTACAGGCATTGCAATCTATGTTAACTTACATTCAATGTTTAGTGATAGCTAGCTATTTCAATAGTATGAGTGTGCAAAGGGTTTCTTTTTTGTCTATGGAGTGTGGTCACACCCCTCTAGCACCTCTTTGACTGCTATATATTGACTGGATGAACACCTCCTTCCTTCATTTAGCTGTCTCACAAAATTATTCTCACATCATCGGAAAAATATTGTACCTCACTTGTAAAAATGCCCCATCACAGGGGTAGGTGAGTTTTTATGAAATATTAGAACAGATTTTAAAGAATTTCCTTGTGTGTTCAAGAACAAAAGTCCCCTCAGATGTAAACTTCAATTCACACCGAAAGCACACCCAGGGGTGAACTTGCTTGACCAGATTGTTAGCATGACCCAGATTGGCACCCTATCTGGTGATTCACTAAAAGTAAAATCCTCAGGCTTTACTTGAATTTTTTACTACATGAGAATTTTTTCAACTCTTTGGGCCTGCTGCACTGCTAATGTTTTAGTAAATGTGTTTCTTGCAGTGCAGCAACATGCACCAGTAAAAAGAAAATTCTAAATTATATTTTGCACTACTCAAATTTGCACCAATGTGGCATTATCTGGCAGAGGTGCTTGATAAATCAGGGCCTAAGTGACTCGAGACCAGTGTCTGTAAATCCACACCGCAATACACACTGCAAGTCACACTGGCTTCACCAAATATTTAGCATGACCCCCAATAAAAGTCCATGGCATTTTTTACTAAGTTCAATAGTTTTCTCGGGAGTAAAAAAGAGCCATTGACTTTCATCGTCTTCCTATCTGTGGTGATTTACTAAAAGTGAAAATTTCAGGATTGAATTGAATTTTTTTACTACCATGACAATTTTTTACAACTCTTAATGAATCAATGGCCGATGTGAAATGTACCGTATTTTTCGCCATATAAGACGCACTTATTTTTCCCAAAAAGTTGGGGGAAAATATCCGTGCGTCTTATCGGGCTAAGGTCTTATCTGCCGCTTGCACTGTCCTTGCCACCTCTCCATGGTGGCAGCAGACAGAGACACCCGGACTTAAACAGCGGTGGGCGTGGCCAATGCTCGAGCGTTGGCCACGCCCACCACTATTCCAAGCCAGTGTGTCTGTGTAAAGACGGCGAGGACAGCGGGGAGGATTGAAAGGTGAGTTTAGGTTTTTTTCTCTTTTTACTTTTGCCTATGGGGGAATGGGAGGGGGGATGGAAATGCCACACTACCTATATGGGATGGGGAGGGGTGGGATGAATGCCACACTACCTATATGGGATGGGGAAGGGGGATGAATGCCACACTACCTATAGGGGAGGGGGGATGAATGCCACACTGCCTATATGGGATGGGGAGGGGGGGATGAATGCCACATTACCTATATGGGATGGGGAGGGGTGGGATGAATGCCACATTACCTATATGGGATGGGGAGGGGGGGATGAATGCCACACTGCCCATATGTGAATGGGGGGGTGAATGCCACACTGCCCATCTGTGAATGGGGGGGTGAATGCCACACTGCCCATATGTGAATGGGGGGGGTGAATGCCACACTGCCCATATGTGAATGGGGTGGGTGAATGCCACACTGCCCATATGTGAATGGGGTGGGTGATTGTCACACTGCCTATGTGGGAATGGGAGGGTGGGATGCCACACTGCCTATATGGGAATGCGGGGGGGGGGGGCACACTGCCCATATGTGAATGGGGTGGGTGAATGCCACACTGCCCATATGTGAATGGGGTGGGTGAATGTCACACTGCCTATGTGGGAATGGGAGGGTGGGATGCCACACTGCCTATATGGGAATGGGGGGGGGGGGGGAGTACCACACTGCTTATATGGGGAATGATATGGGGGGAATACCACACTGCCTATATGGGGAATGATATGGGGGGAATACCACACTGCCTATATGGGGAATGATATGGGGGGAATGCCACACTGCTTATATGGGGAATGGGAGGGGGGTGCCACACTGCCTATGTGGAGAATAGGAAGGGGGAATACCACACTGCCTATGGGAATGGGATGAAGGCATCCCACACTGTCTATGGGAAGGGGATAGGGGCATGCCACACTGCCTATGGGAAGGGGATAGGGGCATGCCACACTGCCTATGGGATGGGGGCATCCCACACTGCCTATGGGAGGGGGGCATCCCACACTGCCTATGGGAGGGGAGAATGCCACACTGCCCATGGGGAATGAGATGGGGGAATGCCACACTGCCTGTAATGGAGTGTTTTAGCACAACATTTAGCTTAGAATATTTTTTTTTTCTTATTTTTCTCCTCCAAATCCTAGGTGCGTCTTATGTGCAGGTGTGTCTTATAGGGCGAAAATACGGTAAATGTGTTTCTTGCAGTGCAACAACATGCACCAGTGTAAAATGAAAATTCTAAATGATATTTTGCATCACTCAAATTTGCACCAATGTAGCATTATCTGGCAGAGGTGCTTGATAAATCAGGGCCTAAGTGACTCGAGACCAGTGTCTGTAAAATCAAACTTACCTGCTGGTATAAATACAGAGCAACTCCATTCACTCCATACACCTTCTTCATACTTCTGACGAATATGAATGTAGTGCCCTTTGTTGCCATCAACACTTAAGGTGCAAACATCTATAGAAATATTATTTTAAATAGTTATACATCAGGTAAATATTACAAACACTTACTGACAGATGTATTGATTTTTTTTAAATGAAAAAAGAGGAAAACACCCAATCTCTGCTAAACTGATATGGAGTTATTTGAAACGGGCAGGCTGATTCATTACTAGTGCCAGGTATCGGCAGATGAGCGTCTGTATAGCAGCGCTTATTGCTGTAGTAACCTGGCCGGCATTGAAGAATGAGTTGTATGTTGGTCGTTCTAACACCAGTACAGCGTTGCAGCGAGCGAAAGGTAGCGCCAGCTCATTGCGACCAACTCTCAGCGACTCACACCATATTAAAGTCTGTTTTTGAACACATATCCACCAGTAACAAAGCAAAAACACATGGAATGACATTGTTGTAACATTGTGACATTAATACTTTAATGCCAGACCTGCATAAAAATATAAAAAATCAATAAAGTTTTCAAAAATGACTCCTTCGAGGCCAGGAGAGGTCACACAATTATTTGAGAGAAAAAAAAATTAAACACAAAAAACCCTGTTTGAACAGAAGAAAAGGAACATCCATTGAAATGTAGAGGAGAGCGGCAGGTAGCGACAGGTAATACCTGGCGCTCTGGAAGCTAGAGCGCTAGCCATATATGCTGAGCTGCCAGTAATGGTGAATCGGACGCTACATGGCACTGTTAGAATCGTTCACCTTCTGGAAATATCACCTGTACCTTTGATGCAGCATTGTTATAAATTAGAGACATCATTTTTCCAATGGAGTAAGAGTATTTTTCTATGTTTGAAAGTAACAGTACTCTATGGGCTATGCACGATAATAAATAGCATGACCCTTATGTGGAGATCTACAAAACATGACCTGAGAATTGTATTTTGCAAAACACCACTTTAATCAGTTAGTAGTACCTGGCCCCTTAACAAACAACATACAAACACATTATTATACCTTTGCACACAGGCAATATGGTGCCTTCAGTAAAAATGTTCAGACAGTTTGGTGTATTGCTGGTTTTATTTGAGCCACACTGACCCTAGTCAAAAAAGAAAGACAATATAAGCATATGAGGTATCCCCCATGTTTTACAGTACTTGTAAATATTTAATATTGCTTACTGCATACAGGAGGTCAGTATGATTCTTAAAATGCTCTCCTCCAATCGGGGCCATGCTGGTGAAGCAAGTTTACCCTTGGGTGTGCTTTCAGGTGTGAACTGAAGTTTACATTTGAGTGAGCTGTTGTACTTGAACACACAAGAAAATTCTTTAAAAGATTTCTGTTCTAATTTTTCCCAAAAACTCGCCTACCCCTGTGATGGGGAATTTTTTCAGGTGAGGTACATATTTTTCCAATGATGTGATAATTTAGTGAGAGCCTGGAAACAACAGCATCCTATGGGATATACAGAAAAAATGCAAATTATTTAGCATACCCCATAGGCTGCTATTAACTCCAAACTCTCAAAATATTATCTTTAACTAATTGGAAATCCGTAAAATTGTCTCATCACAGATAAAGGAATTTTTTAAAAGAAAAAGTAGAAAAATACCATTTTGTGAGTACTCACCTGTAAAATGGTTATTACAAGTATGTCACACACCCCGCTTCCGAATATTCATGACACTTGTGTAACTGTCCTGTAGAGGGCAATCTTGCAGAGATGACATGAAAAAAGGAACCCCTCCCGGTCCATAAATACCTGGGACCTCCCACTATTCCCCAGTATAAGACAGCAGTAATCGGACCAGGAAGAGCCAAATGTAAACAGCAAAGAAAAAGGTTCACCATATAAAGGATCCAAGAAAACAAAAAAAGGGCGGGATGAAGCGGGGTGTGTGACATACTTGAAATAACCATTTTACAGGTGAGTAATCACAAAATGGTATTATTCCCAGTATGTCACACACCCCGCTTCCAAATATTCATGACACTTGGGACATCCAATAGCAGTGTCCATAATGGGTGGGGATCCCAAAAAGGCAATAATGCAAACTTAAACTACTGCAGCTTGCAGAACTTTGCGGCCAAAAACAGCAATCGCTGAGGCCCACACATCAACCTTATAAAACTTAGAAAAAGTATGAATAGAAGACCAAGTATCAGCCTTGCAAACTTGTTCAACAGAAGCCTGATTCTGAAAAGCCCAAGATGCTCCAACAGCACGAGCAGAATGAGCAGTAACACGAAAAGGGGGAATCTTTCCCTTGGCAGAATAGGCCCCAACAACGGCCTGTCGAATCTATTTACTAATGGATGACTTAGCGGGCGCCAAACCTTTCCTGGGCCCGGAAGGCACCACGAAAAAGGTCGTCCGTCTTACGAAAAGGAGAAGTAGCCACCAAATAATACTTCACACAGCGAACCACATCCAAAGAATGTAAAGTCTTCTCCTTGTCATTGCTAGGCTTAGGACACAAGGAAGGGAGAACTACATCCTGATTGAGGTGGAAGGCCTAAACCACCTTAGGAAGGAAATCTGGCTTGAAGCGGAAAACTACCTTGTCCAGGTGCCTCTCAAAGTAAGGAGCCTGAATGGACAAAGCCGCCAACTCAGAGACACGCCGAACAGAGGTAATAGCCACCAAAAAGGCAACCTTCTGAGTTAGCAGAGAAAGAGCAATATCATGCACCGGTTAAAAAGGAGGCCCCTGGAGAGCAGACAGAACCAAGTTTAAATCCCAAACCGGCAGCAAGGGCTTTCTAGGAGGCCGCACATGAGTAACCCCCTGGAAAAATGTCTTAACCAGGGGATGAAGAGCAAAAGACCTTTGAAAGAAAACCGCCCCTTCAAAGTACTAAGCTGGAACCCCGAGTCCAGACCATGTTGAAGAAACTCCAGAATTCTGGGAATAGAAAACACCCTACAAGGCAAAGCCCTAGCCTTGCACCAGTTAATATAAGACCTCCAAGTCCTATAGTAGACGTTAGAGGAAGATCTCTTCCTAGCTCTAACAAGAGTCTGAACCACCGCATCAGAAAGACCTTCCTCCTTTAAGATGGAGGTTTCAGCAGCCACGCCGTCAAAGCCAGCGTTGGTAAATTGGGGTAGCGTAGCTGACCCTGGGTGATAAGATCCGGAAGAAGAGGCAGATAAAACTGATCTACTGCCAGCCGCACGACGTCTGCGAACCACACTCGTCTTGGCCACCTTGGAGCCACCAGAATTGCTGGTGCCCCTTCTAGAGTTAGCTTGCGCACCACCTTGCTCACCATGGAGAAGGGGGGGAACAGGTACAGAAACCCCAGTTCCCACCAAGCCAGGGACATGGCATCCACTACCAGGGCCAGAGGATCCTGAGACAGACACAAAGGCAGGAAGCTTGTGATTGTGACGTGAGGCAAAGAGATCCACAACCGGAGTCCCCCACTTGTGACAAAGGGACTGGAATACCTTGGAACTGAGAGACCATTCTCCTCGGCGAGAGGATCTCCAGCTCAGGGAGTCCGCCTTCGTGTTCTCCACTCCCGGAATGTAAATGGCTGAGATGCATGGGACATTGTTTTCTGCCCAAACAAGGATCAGAAATACCTCCCTGAGGTCTCTCCTTGGTGATTGATGTAAGCGACCGCAGTCCGATTGTCCGATCGGACTTGGACTGGCAATCCCTGCAAGAGAAGAGTCAAGCGAGACAGAACCAACCAAATGGTCCGCAGCTCCAAAACGTTGATGGGGGTATGAGCCTCCTGAGGCCCCCATAACCCCTGGAAATGATGTTCCCTCCAGAAGCCCCCCCCAGCCCGACAGGCTGGTGTCCGTGGTGACCGCTTCCCAACAAGAGGCCAGAAAGGATCTGCCCTTCAACAGATTGCTTGACACTAGCCACCACTGAAGGGACTGCTGAGCCCGGGGAGACAGCAGACAAGACTGATCTAATGACAGCCACTAGAAAATGGAGCTGAAACGTCCTCATGTGAAACTGGGCAAAAGGGACTGCCTCTAAGGAAGCCACCATCAAACCTACCAATGTCAACCCAAGCCAGATAGACGGGCGAGGATTGGATAGTAGAAGCCGAATCAAATCTTGGATCAGAAGAATCTTGGGCTGAGGAAGGAACACCCTGGCCTGAAAGGCATCCAAAGTCATGCCCAGAAACGAAACCTCCCTGGACGGGGAGAGGGAGGACTTGGGATAGTTGATCACCCAGCCGAACCTCTCCAGCGTGGATACCACCACTCTGGTGTCTAGCTCCGCTTGGCTGAGAGAGGAAGCCAAAATGAGAAGGTCGTCCAGATATGGTACAATGCAAATGCCCTGGACTCTGAGGAGGGCCATCACCCCCGCCAATACCTTGGTGAACACCCTCGGAGCCGAGGTAAGCCCGAATGGAAGGGCCACAAACTGAAAATGCTGATCTTCCACCACGAACCTGAGGAATCTCTGGTGTGCTAGGAAGATAGGTACATGCAGATACACATTCTTGATGTCAATGGACGTCATGAAGTCCCCCTGACGAAGAGAATCAACGGCTGAACGCAAGGTTTCCATGCGAAACTTCCTGAAGAGGATAAACCGATTGAGGAGCTTCAGATCCAAAATGGGTCGAACGGAGCCATCCTTCTTGGGCACCGTGAATAGATTGGAATAGAATCCCAAGCCCCTTTCTGCGGAAGGCACTGGGCAAATGACAGCCATGTCCAGCAGATAGCTTACTGCCGCCCGGAGCCCCTGTGCGGCCAGTGGATCCGAAGGCACTCGAGACCTGAAGAATCTGGGAGGAGGCCGGATCTAGAATTCAAGCTTGTAACCGGAAGACACCACTTCCAGAATCCATTTGTCTGAGACCTCCTGGTTCCAGACCTGGAAGAAGTGTCGCAGCCGTCCCCCCACCCGCAAGGGTGAGGGCGCCCCCTCATTGCTGAGCTGGCTTGGCAGCGGGCTTGGGTTTGGAACTCCATTTGTGACCTGGACGGGCACAACCTCTGCCTCTACTCCAGGAATCACCTCTGAGGGTAGAGAAGGCCAAAACTCTGCCAGTTCTGGCACCACGAAAGGAAGGGTTAAAGGAGGCCACCCCCCGAAAGGGAGGACGTCGCCTCTTACGCTGAGGTAACTTCCCTCCTTTTGTGACAGAATCTAATCTTTCTCCAAAGAGCCGCAACACCACAAAGGGAAGTGCTGTAAGTGACTTTTTGGCCACAAAATCAGCCGCCCACTGGCGCAACCACACCGACCGCCGAATAGCTACAAGCAAGGCCAAGGTTCTACCACACATGACCATGGTGTCATCCAAGGCGGCAAGCACAAAGGACATGAACAATTCACACCGCTTAAGGGCGGCGAACTCATCACTAGCCGGGTCAAGCCTGGAAGTACTCAACAGGTCCCTAACAACAGACCTGGTAGCCACTGCCGTAAGTGCCGAAGCACAAACAGGCCGCAAGGCAGAACCGACACTAGCAAAAGCGTGGCAAGCCATCTGATCAATGCGTTTATCCTCACCATCTTTGAGAGTGGTGGAGTCAGGAGAATGCAAAATAGAAGTATTAGATAACCGGAGCACCGGGGCATCCACCTCAGGAGGGGACGACCATCATTTTACCACGTCCACCGGAAAAGGATACTTTTTATCCCAACCGGGAGGAATACCTCTCCCATTCCTTAAGAATAATGCCATCAAAATGCTTTTGATTTGGGAATTCCAGGCGCGGCTTAGAAGTCCCAAAGAATTCCCCTTTTTGCGGAGCGGCCTCCTCTGGAGGAGAAATCACCAGAACCTCAAAAAGGTGAGCCAAGACCTTCGGGGTATCCACAGCATCCCCCTGCTCAGTATCAGCACCAACAAACTGCTGATTGTCAGAACCCTCAGAATCCTCAAATAATTCCCCCTCTTCTAGCGGGAAATAATCAGACCAGTCAAGAAAATCATAATCATCAAACTCAAAAGCCGGCGCGGCTGGAGACAAATGCTTTCTCTTAGCCTAGGCCTTTCTGGCAACAGAGCCAGAAATAAATTTCTCAATATCAGCCAATCTGGCACACACATCAGATTGCGACTCCACACCTGTGACAACATCACTAGGGATACGGATAAGGCAGGGTGGGGAAGGAGATGAGGCCGGGACCCCGGACCCAGAAGCCTGGGCCCCCGACTGCTGCGTTATGGCCCGCTGAGCACAAGGTATGCAAACAAGTACATTATCCCCTGCAAGGGATGCCCCACAACCCACACACTGCCGGGGTTGCCGCAAGGGGAGCCCAAGCCCAGTATCCTGAGAAGCCTCCATATGGTGATTTTTAATGTACCGTCTTTGCCGGCGTATAAGACGACTTTTTCCCCCTGTAAAACATGCCTTCCAGTGGGGGGGTCGTCTTATACGCCGGGTGCCGCCGCTCTCATACATACTAACACACACACACACACACACACACATTCATGCTTACTTTCATGCCACCGCCGCCGCTCTCATACGCTCTCATACACACAAACACACACACATTAATTCTTACCAGCACTTCCTGGCTGTTGCGCGCTGGTCGTCGGTGGGCGTGTCCCAGATGGACGCCGTCCAATGAAAACAATGGACGCCGGCCATCTGGGGCACGCCCACTGATGACCAGCGCGCAACAGCCAGGAAGTGCCGGTAAGAATGAATGTGTGTGTTTGTGTGTATGAGAGCGGCGGTGGTGGCGGCGGCGGCGGTGGCGGCGACAGGAACAGCAGGGACGGGCAGACCGGCCCTCCGACCATCGGTAAGTGTGTGAGCGGCGGGGCGGGCGGGGGGAGGAGGGAGTGGGGCCACTTGCTGGCTGTACTGAGGGATGCCCCATGCCTGTACTGAGGGATGCCCCATGCCTGTACTGAGGGATGCCCCCATGCCTGTACTGAGGGATGCCCCCATGACTGTATTGAGGGATGCCCCCATGCCTGTACTGAGGGATGCTCCATGCCTGTACTGAGGGATGCCCCATGCCTGTACTGAGGGATGCCCCCATGCCTGTACTGAGGGATGCCCCCATGCCTGTACTGAGGGATGCCCCCATGCCTGTATTGAGGGATGCCCCCATGACTGTATTGAGGGATGCCCCCATGCCTGTACTGAGGGATGCCCCATGACTGTACTGAGGGATGCCCCCATACCTGTACTGAGGGATGACCCCATACCTGTACTGAGGGATGCCCCCATGCCTGTACTGAGGGATGCCCCCATGCCTGTATTGAGGGATGCCCCCATGACTGTACTGAGGGATGCCCCCATGACTGTACTGAGGGATGCCCCCATGACTGTACTGAGGGATGCCCCCATGACTGTACTGAGGGATGCCCCCATGACTGTACTGAGGGATGCCCCCATGACTGTAAGAAAGTATGACTGTAAGAAGCCACCCAGGGACTCTGGGGAAGGGAATTAACATGTTGAAATAAAATCTGATGTTCTTTTACGTTTTATTTGGTGTGCGGAAGAGGGAGTAGTCTTATACGGTGAGTATATAACAAACTCTATATTTTGAGTGGAAATGTTGGGGGGTCGTCTTATACGCCCACGGTAGTCGCAATGACCAGAGGGATTTACGCTGTTAAGCTACCCGGGATGCCCCTTCAAGTCCCAAGTGGAAGGATTTTTTTTTTTATTTTTTTTATTTTTAGGAACCCTAAATTAAATTATAAGGGACCCTAGGACCGGGGGAACCCCCTTTTTAAACATCAAAAGAAGGGATCCCACCTGGAAGACATGAGAACAGGGAGAACATAAGTGTCAACATGCACATCACCCAACACATATATGAACAGATAAAATGGGGAAATAAACAGAAATTACTCACACCAGCAAAGCGGCGACCGTCAACCCTCACAGCAGCGAGGGAATGAGAGGGAGAGCAGCGAGGCCGGAAGAAGAGGGGCGGGCCAGCGCACAACGCGGCCGCGCCTGGCTCCGGCCCCGCCCCCTCCCTCACGCAGGGCCCGGCCTCAGCCAGCAGAGCGCCTCAGAGAAGCCGACCTTGAGGGGGGGGGGCGGGCCGCAACGAGCACGCCAAACGCCCGACCCCGCCCGCTCCTTAACTGCACCTGAGTAGAAACCGGCCCAGTTAACAACGGCCGCCAAAACACACCACATAAACACACCATACACACACCTTTTCCCCCAAATAAAGCCAAACAACCCACGGGAGAAAAGGCCTCCCCCCCCAAGGGGCACAGAGGGACACGGTAGTGGGGAGAACCCACACCAATAGGTGAAAGGGTAAGAGGGACGGGGCATCCCAAGCCGGGATCACCAACCCGGACACTGCCTACCCCATATACACCACAGGTGCAGCCTACCATTGCCCGGACCTTCAGCCTAGGCTGGGAGGCATACTGCTATAGTTTAAATAAAAAAGGTTCAGGCAGCAATAGAAACAAACGGCCGGGGGGTTACCCCGGCTACCTGCAAGGAGGAGACAGCCATCTTCTGACTTGCTTCGCCGACTGCAGAGATGAAAGACTGGGGAATGGTGGGAGGTCCCAGGTACTTATGGACCGGGAGGGGTTCCTTTTTTCATGTCATCTCTGCAAGATCGCCCTCTACAGGATAGTTACCCAAGTGTCATGAATATTCAGAAGCGGGGTGTGTGACATACTGGGAATAAATATTTTTTATTGCATTTTTGGTGTGCTAAAGATAAAAAGCTCACCAAGATGTAGGTTGCAGTGCATTTTCTGGTGCACTTTTAGCATGACTCCGAAAGATTGGTCCAGACCTCATGAACATTATTTTTATGTGTGCAGATTTGGGAGTGAATTGCAATCTGCATCTCAGAATTTCTTTACTTAAACCGGACCTTCACCCTGAATAAGAGCTTATCTTATATGTTTCTCCTACCTTATACATACAGATTGCCCACATTAAAAAACATCCTACCTGCACCTACTGCGTATTCTGAGCCTTTAAACATCCAAGATGGCGGCTCATGGAGTAGCAGGCAGCCTGCAGACAGGAAGTGTCTTCTGACTGTGCCGGTCTGCATTCTGGGATTGCTGTCCTGTTCCTGACTGCAGCTATGCTCTGTCTGTGCAAAGCTCAGCTATAACCCACCCATCAGAGTCCTGAACAGAGTTTCAGCCCAGTGGAGGAAATAATAAAAAGTAAGCAACTAAAAACTTTTTAAGGGTTCTGATTTTTAACAAAATATCACCTGCACATTCAATGGGGCATGTTTACTGGTGAGGTTTTTGCAATAAGGTAAGGATCATTTTTAAACATTTGGAAACAAAAGTACTCTATGGGCTATGCAGAAAAAGAAACCGCAAATTCTTTAGCATACCCCATAGTATGTAAAAATGCCCCATCACTTGTACAGGTGAACAACATTATTTTATTAAAATTGTCTCTTGATATGTTTTCATCTGTACCGGATATGTTGGGCTTGAACATCAACTAGTTAACTATTATTTGAAAAACAACTAAAAAAACATTCACATTACTTTGTTTTAACTCATTATATAAAGCTTTTCAAACAAACAAACAAGACACTATCGGAACACAACACATATTTCCTGACCCATGCAGCAAAATGTCTTTAATTTCCAAAACCAAATCTGCTGTGGCTGTTCCCCAGCTTGCAAGAGTGTTAACCACAGTAAATGCCACTCTTCCAGCTCGATGAAGTGCAACAAAACCGAACAAAATACCAGCAACTATTCAGGTCACCCTACGTTTGCGGCAACAAATATAGCTTTATTTGCTAGAATTATGGCTCAGTTTGCAACTATGTTCCCCAGTTGCAGGGCACGTGGTGCACTAAGACCTGTTAAACAACACACAGGCACATAGCCCCCTCGCTTCACTCTCAGGGTGTCGCAGGCAATGTAAATAAAGGAACTAAAAATACAGAATCAGGGCAGGTGTTTTTCCCATAAAATGAAAATAGAAAGATTTTACAGTAAGTAAAAAAATAAAAAAATATTGTTTTCTCTCCCTTGATTTTGGGGACATGAACTGGAAATGTTGGGAAATGCCCCAAAACGGGGCCCTAATGGTAGGTTAATGAACCACATGAAAAAAACACAGATAGGTTAAATGGACAGCTTTGCTAACATCACAATTCCAAAAGAAGGCACTTAAAATGGACTGTAAACACAAAAGCAATAATAAGGCAACAAGCAGTTCACCTGATGTCTATCTTGTGTGACTCTCATCCATTTCCTGCAATTTGGGTAGAAACTGTAGCAGGTCAACAAGTTTGTTCTCCTATCAATTCCATTCCTGCAGGACCACGCGAAAAAGTGGTCTGAATGACAATGACACTTTGCTTTAGTGCAAGTAAAGATGACAAATTGTCCTCTAGCTGTCTGACCACAGCATAGCATGGTCAAGACTTATAAAGTTGTGCCTTAAAGTGGACCAACACCCAGGGGGGATCGGCCCGGGAATCTATAAGATTCCCGGGCCGATCAGATCCCTCCCCGCGGGGCATCCGAAATCGGGATGTCCCGCGGGGTGAAACCCCCCAGGAAGCCCACAATCCTACCTTTTCCACGTTCCAGCGGCGCATGCGCGCCCGCTGCCGCCTCCCGCACGTCCCTCTAGCAGGGCGCGCTCTGCTTGTCCAGCGCTGCCTCTCGCTTGTCTGCCAGCGGGGATTGGCTGCAGCGGACACATGGGAGCGGGGAGAGGTGAGTTTTCGGGGCATTCTGGGGGGTTTCACACAGCGGGGCACCCCCGATCGGGGTACCCCACCGGAGTGGACCAAAACCCAGGATAGTCAAAATCCTGAGAAGAGAAGTAATCACTTAGAGGCATTTCTATATAAAAAGGAATTTTAAGATGCCTTGAAATATCTTATTTTAAACTGTCCCCCAGAGGGACAAAGTGGGAGGAAGTTACTGTGTGCCTGGAAAGGGACTATCCAGGCAAAGGGTTAACTAAGTGTGCCTACTTGCTATCTCAAGTTGGGTAAGGGGCTTTGTTTATAATCAATCATTGCCCACTGTATTGTTTTTTTTTAAACCAGAGGAGTTCCTGACCACACTGCTCTTTGTCCTTGACTGTTTTGTTTTTGCCTTTAGTGGTTTCAGTGAGAGAGAGTGAGAAATAGGGATGAGCGAATCGATCCGGACGAACCTGGATTCGATCCGAATTTCATGAAAAATTCGATTCGGATCGAATCCGAATTTCCCCGCGATTCGATCGCTCGAAGTTTTCCTTTAACATCCATTCATTTACATACAGGCATTCTAAGATGGCGGACGGGACATGTCTGGACATCTATCCCGCGCCAGTGCAAGCTGGGGCAGTCACATGCAGCCTATCAGCAGCCAGCAAGCCCGGTGACGTCACAGCGCTATTTAAGTCGGCCATCTTGCTTTTCCTTCCTCATTTCTCTATTGCATTCGTGAGAGACAGAACGTTGTAGTGAGGGAGAGAGGCAGTTAGACAGGCAGGGACAGACAGGTACAGGCAGGAGACAGGCAGGAGACAGACAGAAAGTCAGCGAAAAACAGGGAAAGTTAGGAAAAATCGGAGGCAGTCACAGGGAGATTTATTTTTTTTTCATCCAGCCTGAGTGTTTGTTACTGGCTGGCTGACAGGCTTTGTTAGCGTTTTCAGGCTGCTTATACTAACTAACTGTGTGTTAGGGCGAGCGCTGCGTCTTCCCTGCGCAGCGCCCCCCTCCGTGCCTCTCCTCGGGCGAGCGCTGCGTCCCCTTCCTGCAGCGCTCCCCGCTTCACCGCCATCCGGGCGTCTGCTGCTGGCCCCCCTGGCTGCGGTTCCCCCTTACCTGGTCCCCGCGCTTCCTCCTCTGACCGGCATGGCCGCCGGCTTCCTCCTTCTGTGTCTGTTCCGTCTTCCCTGCGCGCACGTCCCCGGCCACTAGGGGGCGCGCGCGTCAACCTCCTCAGATTTAAAGGGCCAAGGCCCTGTTAATTGGTCTCTGCCATCCAATCCCTTTTTGGCGCTTCCTATAAATTAAACCCTGCCTTACTTCCTGTGCCGGATCTTCGGTGTTGTTCCCTGAATGATTATCGCTGTATTGCTTGATTCCTCGTGTATGACCTCGGCTCTCCTATTGACCTTCGAACCTGTGCTGCCCGTCCCGACCTCGGCTTGTCTCACCGCTATTGAACCCGCGCTGCCAGTCCCGACCTCGGCTTGTCTCACCGCTACTGAACCCGCGCTGCCAGTCCTGACCTCGGCCTTCTCCTCCGACCACTGTTTGTCTCTGCTGCACGCCACTTCAGCAGTTTGTGGAACTGTGCCGCTGTTGGGGGGTAGCGACCTGGGAGTCACCTGCCGCACAAGACCATCCCGCCTTGCGGTGGGCTCTGGTGAAAACCAGTGGCTCCTTAGACTCCGCTCCCCTGACGCGGTATCTGCCAAAACAGTTCTGCAGACCCTGCGGGTCCACTTCTTCGCACCCGGTGCGTAACAGTAAGATCCGGCCATGGATCCCGCTGAGGTGCCCTTGCCAGAGACTTCCGAACTCCCAGCGCTGGTGGCTTTGCAGTCTCGGCAGATTAATCAGCTTACTGCTATGATGCAGCAACTCTTGACCCAGCAGCTGTCGCCTTCTCCACCGCCACCGGTGCCGCCACCGCAGTCTCCAGCAGTTTCCCCATCCAGAATCCGCCTCTCCTTGCCAGCAAAATATGAGGGGGACGCGAAGTTGTGCAGAGGCTTTCTAGCCCAGTGCTCTATGCACCTGGAATTATTGTTTGATCAATTTCCCACCGAACGCTCTAAAGTGGCCTTCATCATCAGTCTGCTCTCCGGAAAAGCTTTGGCTTGGGCCACTCCCTTGTGGGACCGTAATGATCCTCTCACCTTCACCGTCCAGGCCTTTGTTACTGAATTCCGTCAGGTTTTTGAAGAACCCGCTCGGGCCTCATCTGCCGAGTCCGCTCTATTGAATTTAACGCAAGGCGATCTTTCTGTTGGTGAATATGCTATTCGATTCCGTACTTTGGCCTCCGAGTTAGCATGGAATAATGAGGCCCTCTGCGCTTGTTTTAAGAAAGGTCTTTCTAGCAAGATCAAAGATGTTCTAGCGGCCCGAGAGATACCTGACTCCCTTTCTGAACTCATTCATCTCGTCACTCGCATTGACATACGCTTTGCTGAGAGGCGTGAGGAACTTCGCCTGGAGAGAGATTCCCAACGTGACAGGAGGATGTTCCGTTTGGCTCCCACCTTTCAGAAACCTTTGTCTGTACCATCTCCTCCAGAGGTGGAAGCCATGCAGGTCGGCCGCTCTCGCCTAACCCCCGTGGAGAGGTCTCGCAGGAGAAATGAAAATCTCTGTCTGTATTGCGCCAGTCCTGATCATTTTCTAAGAGATTGCCCCATTCGTCCTTCTCGACTGGGAAACGGGCGCACCTAGACTCGGTGGGAGAGGCGTCTCTGGGTGTGTGTGCTTCCTCTCCAAGATTTACCGTACCTGCACAGCTTTGTCTCTCATCTGCCTCTGTGCTTAATTTGCCGGTCTTCCTGGATTCTGGTTCGGCGGGCAATTTCATAGAGGCCTCCCTGATCAAGAAATACGACATAGCAGTTAACCGCTTGGCCAAACCGTTATTCATCGCCTCAGTTAATGGAGATAGACTGAATTGTATGGTGCAGTACCGTACCAAGCCTTTGCTCCTTAAGATTGGCCTCTTTCACCAGGAATACTTGGAACTCTTTGTGTTACCCCATTGTACTTCCCCAATCCTATTGGGTCTTCCTTGGCTTCAGCTTCATAATCCTACCCTAGACTGGGTCACTGGGGACATCAAGGCGTGGGGTACAACCTGCTTCAAGAATTGCTTGAAAGCTTTACCAGTTCGAACCGATCATCCTACCACATCTCTACCGGGCCTACCCGAAGTTTACCGGGCTTACGCTGATGTCTTCTGTAAGAAGCAAGCTGAGACTCTTCCGCCTCATCGCCCTTATGACTGCCCGATCGACCTCCTGCCTGGGACCACTCCTCCTCGTGGCCGTATCTACCCACTATCCGTCCCCGAAACTCAAGCAATGGCTACTTACATACAAGAGAATCTGCAGAGGGGCTTCATCCGGAAGTCCTCTTCTCCCGCTGGGGCTGGCTTTTTTTTTGTACAGAAAAAAGACGGTTCTCTCCGACCCTGTATCGACTATCGGGGTCTTAACAAGATCACGGTAAAGAACCGATACCCCTTACCCTTAATTCCAGAACTCTTCGACCGTCTTCGTGGCTCCAGGATCTTTTCCAAACTGGATCTCCGAGGAGCCTACAATCTGATCCGCATCCGCAAGGGAGACGAATGGAAGACTGCCTTTAATACCCGTGACGGTCATTTCGAGTATTTGGTGATGCCCTTCGGGCTTTGTAATGCCCCTGCCGTATTTCAAGAGTTCGTCAATGACATCTTCCGGGACTTGTTGTACTCCTGTGTCGTGGTCTATTTAGATGATATCCTCATCTTCTCTTCTTCCCTCGAAGAGCATCACCGGCACGTTCGTCTGGTACTATCCCGCCTTCGGCAACATCATCTTTATGCCAAATTAGAAAAGTGTCTCTTTCACCAAACCGCCCTGCCCTTTTTGGGTTATACTGTTTCTGCCCAAGGACTACAAATGGACCCTAGCAAATTGAGAGCGGTTTTAGATTGGCCTCGGCCTGTTGGTCTGCGTTCCATTCAACGATTTCTGGGCTTCGCCAACTATTACCGTCAATTCATACCCCATTTTTCCACTATCGTGGCCCCCATTGTGGCTCTCACCAAAAAGGGAGCCAACCCCAAGTCATGGCCTCCACAGGCGGAGGCAGCCTTTTTAACTTTGAAAAAGACCTTCTCTACGGCCCCGGTGCTCACCAGACCAGACCCTTCTCGTCCTTTTTCTCTAGAGGTTGACGCTTCTTCCATCGGAGCAGGAGCTGTTCTCACACAGAGGTCTCCTTCAGGGAAAAATCTTACTTGTGGGTTCTTTTCTAGGACTTTTTCTTCCGCGGAGCGAAATTATTCTATTGGGGATCGTGAACTCCTGGCTATCAAATTAGCTCTTGAAGAGTGGAGACATCTTCTAGAAGGGTCGCTTCACCCCATATCTATTTTTACCGACCATAAGAACCTTTTGTATCTTCAAACTGCTCAACGCTTGAATCCTCGCCAAGCTCGTTGGTCACTATTCTTCGCGCGGTTTAATTTCCGCATTCATTTTCGACCTGCCTCTAAGAACCTCAGGGCAGATGCTCTATCTCGCTCCTCGGACGTCACAGACGTGGACGCTGCTCCTCAGTTCATTATATCTCCTGATCATTTGGTTCATTCCGCTCCTGCCTCCCTAGTGCAGGCTCCGCCTGGGAAAACCTTTGTCCCGGTTCGCCGACGCCTCCAAATATTAAAATGGGGTCATGCTTCCCGTATTGCCGGGCATGCTGGTATCAAAAAGTCTAACGCAATTATTGCCAGATATTATTGGTGGCCCTCCATTGAGAAGGATGTGGCAGAATTCGTGCAAGCTTGTACCACCTGTGCACGTAATAAAACGCCTCGCCAAAGACCGGCGGGTCTTCTTCATCCTCTTCCTATTCCTGAAATCCCTTGGTCTCACATCGCTATGGACTTTATCACGGATCTTCCTCCATCTCAAGGCAATACAGTGATCTGGGTTGTTGTGGATCGTTTTTCAAAAATGGCGCACTTCGTTCCGCTTCCAGGACTCCCATCCGCTCCTCAATTGGCTAAGAACTTTTTTAAACATATTTTTCGGCTCCATGGACTTCCTTCCCACATTGTCTCCGACAGGGGAGTTCAGTTTGTTTCAAAATTCTGGAGGTCTCTCTGTACTCAGTTAAAGGTGAAATTAGATATTTCCTCGGCTTACCACCCCCAGTCCAACGGCCAAGTGGAGAGGGTCAATCAGGTTCTGGGACAATATCTACGTCACTTTGTTTCGGCCCGACAAGACGACTGGGTCGATCTCTTGCCATGGGCGGAGTTCTCTTATAATTTCAAAGATTCTGAAGCCACAAAGAAATCTCCATTCTTCATTGTTTATGGCCGCCAACCTTTGCCTCCTCTACCCTTACCTACACAGTCGGGGGTACCCGCCGTGGATGACTTAACACAGTTTTTTTCCTCTATCTGGCGTGAAACACGACATTCTCTTGTTCTAGCCTCTACTCGCATGAAGAGCAGCGCTAATAAAAGAAGGAGAATCGCTCCTGTTTTCTCTCCTGGAGATAAAGTTTGGCTTTCAGCCAAGTACATTCGTTTCAAGATACCCAGTTATAAATTGGGCCCTCGCTATTTAGGGCCGTACAGGATCAAGCAACAAATTAATCCGGTCTGTTACAAACTTCATTTGCCAGCCTCCTTACGTATTCCCAACTCTTTTCATGTTTCATTATTAAAACCTCTGACGACTAATCGATTCTCTTCTAAAACGTTGGAGCCACTTCCGGTCGCGGGTACCGAAGATGCCTTCTCGGTGAGAGAGATTCTGGCTTCCAAAACATCCAGAGGGAGACGATACTTTCTAGTGGATTGGGAGAATTGCGGTCCTGAAGAGAGGTCCTGGGAGCCTGAGGAGAATATCCTCGATCGGAGCCTTATTTCAAACTTCCTCGGTCCCAAGAAGAGGGGGAGACCTAAGGGGGGGGGTACTGTTAGGGCGAGCGCTGCGTCTTCCCTGCGCAGCGCCCCCCTCCGTGCCTCTCCTCGGGCGAGCGCTGCGTCCCCTTCCTGCAGCGCTCCCCGCTTCACCGCCATCCGGGCGTCTGCTGCTGGCCCCCCTGGCTGCGGTTCCCCCTTACCTGGTCCCCGCGCTTCCTCCTCTGACCGGCATGGCCGCCGGCTTCCTCCTTCTGTGTCTGTTCCGTCTTCCCTGCGCGCACGTCCCCGGCCACTAGGGGGCGCGCGCGTCAACCTCCTCAGATTTAAAGGGCCAAGGCCCTGTTAATTGGTCTCTGCCATCCAATCCCTTTTTGGCGCTTCCTATAAATTAAACCCTGCCTTACTTCCTGTGCCGGATCTTCGGTGTTGTTCCCTGAATGATTATCGCTGTATTGCTTGATTCCTCGTGTATGACCTCGGCTCTCCTATTGACCTTCGAACCTGTGCTGCCCGTCCCGACCTCGGCTTGTCTCACCGCTATTGAACCCGCGCTGCCAGTCCCGACCTCGGCTTGTCTCACCGCTACTGAACCCGCGCTGCCAGTCCTGACCTCGGCCTTCTCCTCCGACCACTGTTTGTCTCTGCTGCACGCCACTTCAGCAGTTTGTGGAACTGTGCCGCTGTTGGGGGGTAGCGACCTGGGAGTCACCTGCCGCACAAGACCATCCCGCCTTGCGGTGGGCTCTGGTGAAAACCAGTGGCTCCTTAGACTCCGCTCCCCTGACGCGGTATCTGCCAAAACAGTTCTGCAGACCCTGCGGGTCCACTTCTTCGCACCCGGTGCGTAACACTGTGCATATATACTGAACTGATCTTAAGTTACTGTGTGCCTGGAAAGGGACTATCCAGGCAAAGGGTTAACTAAGTGTGCCTACTTGCTATCTCAAGTTGGGTAAGGGGCTTTGTTTATAATCAATCATTGCCCACTGTATTGTTTTTTTTTAAACCAGAGGAGTTCCTGACCACACTGCTCTTTGTCCTTGACTGTTTTGTTTTTGCCTTTAGTGGTTTCAGTGAGAGAGAGTGAGAAATAGGGATGAGCGAATCGATCCGGACGAACCCGGATTCGATCCGAATTTCATGAAAAATTCGATTCGGATCGAATCCAAATTTCCCCGCGATTCGATCGCTCGAAGTTTTCCTTTAACATCCATTCATTTACATACAGGCATTCTAAGATGGCGGACGGGACATGTCTGGACATCTATCCCGCGCCAGTGCAAGCTGGGGCAGTCACATGCAGCCTATCAGCAGCCAGCAAGCCCGGTGACGTCACAGCGCTATTTAAGTCGGCCATCTTGCTTTTCCTTCCTCATTTCTCTATTGCATTCGTGAGACACAGAACGTTGTAGTGAGGGAGAGCGGCAGTTAGACAGGCAGGGACAGACAGGTACAGGCTGGAGACAGGCAGGAGACAGGCAGGAGACAGACAGAAAGTCAGCGAAAAACAGGGAAAGTTAGGAAAAATCGGAGGCAGTCACAGGGAGATTTATTTTTTTTTCATCCAGCCTGAGTGTTTGTTACTGGCTGGCTGACAGGCTTTGTTAGCGTTTTCAGGCTGCTTATACTAACTAACTGTGCATATATACTGAACTGATCTTAGGTCTGCTGTGAGGCATCCCATTCTGTGACTACACCAGCCTCTATTTAAGACCATATAACCATTTGCACTTATTCTAATTTAAATTAGGCCTGATAAAGACACTTTTGCTGTGCATAGCACTACTTGTCCCTGCCAGGTGTACTTACTGCTGGTTTTTAGGGCATCCCATTCTGTGACTACAGCAGCCTCTGTTTAAGACCATATAACCATTTGCACTTATTCTAATTGAAATTAGGCCTGATAAAGACACTTTTGCTGTGCATAGCACTACTTGTCCCTGCCAGGTGTACTTACTGCTGGTTTTTAGGGCATCCCATTCTGTGACTACAGCAGCCTCTGTTTAAGACCATATAACCATTTGCACTTATTCTAATTGAAATTAGGCCTGATAAAGACACTTTTGCTGTGCATAGCACTACTTGTCCCTGCCAGGTGTACTTACTGCTGGTTTTTAGGGCATCCCATTCTGTGACTACAGCAGCCTCTGTTTAAGACCATATAACCATTTGCACTTATTCTAATTGAAATTAGGCCTGATAAAGACACTTTTGCTGTGCATAGCACTACTTGTCCCTGCCAGGTGTACTTACTGCTGGTTTTTAGGGCATCCCATTCTGTGACTACAGCAGCCTCTGTTTAAGACCATATAACCATTTGCACTTATTCTAATTGAAATTAGGCCTGATAAAGACACTTTTGCTGTGCAAAGCACTACTTGTCCCTGCCAGGTGTACTTACTGCTGGTTTTTAGGGCATCCCATTCTGTGACTACAGCAGCCTCTGTTTAAGACCATATAACCATTTGCACTTATTCTAATTGAAATTAGGCCTGATAAAGACACTTTTGCTGTGCATAGCACTACTGGACCCTGCCAGGTGTACTTACTGCTGGTTTTTAGGGCATCCCATTCTGTGACTACACCAGCCTCTGTTTAAGACCATATAACCATTTGCACTTATTCTAATTGAAATTAGGCCTGATAAAGACACTTTTGCTGTGCATAGCACTACTGGACCCTGCCAGGTGTACTTACTGCTGGTTTTTAGGGCATCCCATTCTGTGACTACACCAGCCTCTGTTTAAGACCATATAACCATTTGCACTTATTCTAATTGAAATTAGGCCTGATAAAGACACTTATGCTGTGCATAGCACTACTGGACCCTGCCAGGTGTACTTACTGCTGGTTTTTAGGGCATCCCATTCTGTGACTACACCAGCCTCTGTTTAAGACCATATAACCATTTGCACTTATTCTAATTGAAATTAGGCCTGATAAAGACACTTTTGCTGTGCATAGCACTACTGGACCCTGCCAGGTGTACTTACTGCTGGTTTTTAGGGCATCCCATTCTGTGACTACACCAGCCTCTGTTTAAGACCATATAACCATTTGCACTTATTCTAATTGAAATTAGGCCTGATAAAGACACTTTTGCTGTGCATAGCACTACTTGTCCCTGCCAGGTGTACTTACTGCTGGTTTTTAGGGCATCCCATTCTGTGACTACAGCAGCCTCTGTTTAAGACCATATAACCATTTGCACTTATTCTAATTGAAATTAGGCCTGATAAAGACACTTTTGCTGTGCATAGCACTACTGGACCCTGCCAGGTGTACTTACTGCTGGTTTTTAGGGCATCCCATTCTGTGACTACAGCAGCCTCTGTTTAAGACCATATAACCATTTGCACTTATTCTAATTGAAATTAGGCCTGATAAAGACAATTTTGCTGTGCATAGCACTACTTGTCCCAGGTTCACTGCTGGGTTTTTAGGGCATCCCATTCTGTGACTACAGCAGCCTCTGTTTAAGACCATATAACCATTTGCACTTATTCTAATTGAAATTAGGCCTGATAAAGACACTTTTGCTGTGCATAGCACTACTGGACCCTGCCAGGTGTACTTACTGCTGGTTTTTGGGGCATCCCATTCTGTGACTACAGCAGCCTCTGTTTAAGACCATATAACCATTTGCACTTATTCTAATTGAAATTAGGCCTGATAAAGACACTTTTGCTGTGCATAGCACTACTGGACCCTGCCAGGTGCACTTCTTTTTTGGGGCATCCCATTCTGTGACTACACCAGCCTCTATTTAAGACCATATAACCATTTGCACTTATTCTAATTGAAATTAGACCTGATAAAGACACTTTTGCTGTGCATAGCACTACTGGACCCTGCCAGGTGTACTTACTGCTGGTTTTTAGGGCATCCCATTCTGTGACTACAGCAGCCTCTATTTAAGACCATATAACCATTTGCACTTATTCTAATTGAAATTAGGCCTGATAAAGACACTTTTGCTGTGCATAGCACTACTTGTCCCTGCCAGGTGTACTGCTGGCTTTTGGGGCATCCCATTCTGTGACTACAGCAGCCTCTGTTTAAGACCATATAACCATTTGCACTTATTCTAATTGAAATTAGGCCTGATAAAGACACTTTTGCTGTGCATAGCACTACTGGACCCTGCCAGGTGTACTTACTGCTGGTTTTTAGGGCATCCCATTCTGTGACTACACCAGCCTCTATTTAAGACCATATAATCATTTGCACTTATTCTAATTGAAATTAGGCCTGATAAAGACACTTTTGCTGTGCATAGCACTACTTGTCCCTGCCAGGTGTACTTACTGCTGGTTTTTGGGGCATCCCATTCTGTGACTACACCAGCCTCTGTTTAAGACCATATAACCATTTGCACTTATTCTAATTGAAATTAGGCCTGATAAAGACACTTTTGCTGTGCATAGACTTACTGCTGCCTGCCAGGTGCACTTCTGTTGGGGCATCCCATTCTGTAACATACCATACCCCTCTTTATTTACACTAAGCAGCTCTCTTATTTACACTAAGCAGGCCTGTTGGAGGCTGAGTGTTACTGCTCACTTTTGGTGTGCATTATATTCTGTTTCATATAGACCCACCGCTGCCCGGGGGTTCTTAAAATATCACCTACTACCACGCCAGTTAGACTATGTCGGGCAGACAAGTGCCTGGAAGTGAAAAGAGGAGTGGCAGAGGCCAAGATTCCGCAGGCAGAGCTCGCATCAGACTGGGGGCCAGTAGCAGCAGGAGTCACGCTGAGAGACCTAATCTGCCAGTATCTGCTAGCGGTCGGGTCTCCACCAGTAACGCATCTGCCGTGGTAGATTGGTTGACGCGCTCATCAACAACATCATCACAACTTACGTCTGAGACCCCCAGTCTAGGGTCGGTAGGTTCCTCTGACACAACCCTGAGTTGGCATGCCCCGAGAGCAGTCCCTGTCCTCCCATTGCCTCTGTCCTACGCCGTTCCCTCCCCCAGCGACGTATCCTATGCTTTGGGTTCAGCTCCACTCTTTAGTGAGGAGGACCATCAGATAGAGGACAGTCAGCAGCTACTGCCCAGCCAAGAAATGGAGGTGGCTTCTCTAGCTAGGCAGACAAATAGTGATGTGGACAGCGTCGTGGGTGCTGCGAGCGTTCCAGCTCCTGCGCCAGACACTGTTGACGAATCCACGAACATCAGTGACGTACAGCCACAACTCGGTGATGATGATGATGACGATGAAGCCGATCGCACTTGGGAGCCGGGTGATGAAGGGGCTTCATCGTCATCATCAGGAGAAGAGGGGCGCAGGTTGCCCCGGAGTCATCAGCTGAGGCAGCAAGGTGGTAGCAGTCAGCATGGGGGCACAATTTCAAAGGCTGGAGCCGGCCAGGGCCGGGGCCGGGGTAGAGCACCTGCTGTGCGGCAGTCTACCTTATCGGGAGGTAGTGGAGCAGGGGTTCCTGGAGTTGGCAACAGCAGCATTGAATCAGTGAGGCCAGGGGGTGGGAAAAGTAGCTACTCGGCAGTGTGGCAGTTTTTCCTGAAGCATCCGCAGGAGGGTAACATGGCCACATGCAAGATATGTAGGCAGAAGGTGAAGCGTGGCCAGGGTCCAAATGTTGGCACCACGGCCCTGCGTCAACATATGATGCGTCACCATAAAACGACCTGGGAGAACCGAGGCTCCCAAGGGGTGGTCCAGTCTGCTTCCTCACCAAGTGAGCTCCCAATTTCTGTCAGCCAAGGCTCCAGCACCTCAGCCGAAGGCAGCTGTGCGTCATACCCATCCTCTGTCGCTCCTGCTCCTCCTCCTCCAAGTCATGCATCCCGCCAGCAATCCATCAGCGAAGCCATGTCCAAGAGACAGCAGTATGCGCCCACTCATCCTACGGCGCAGAAGCTTAATGTGCTCCTGTCCAAGTTGCT
The DNA here is from genome assembly GCA_027917425.1 of Gastrophryne carolinensis. NCBI lineage: Eukaryota > Metazoa > Chordata > Amphibia > Anura > Microhylidae > Gastrophryne > Gastrophryne carolinensis. The sequence goes on from CM051234.1 coordinate 271,938,462, forward strand.
GGTGCTGCAGTCGCTCCCTTTTCAGGTGGTGGAATCTGCACCTTTCAGAGAACTGATGGCTTGTGCCGAGCCGAGGTGGAGAGTCCCAAGCCGTCATTTCTTTGCCAAGAAGGCAGTACCAGCGAGGCACACTTTTGTTGAACAGAAGGTGGGCCAGTCCTTGAGCCTGTCGGTGTGTAGCAAAGTGCATGGCAGCGCCGACATCTGGAGCTGTAACTACGGTCAGGGACAGTACATGTCGTTTACGGCCCACTGGGTGAATGTGGTCCCTTTGCAGCAGCAGCAGCAACTTGGACAGGTCACGCCGCTTCGGCCTCCGCGCTCCCTGCCCGTTGGGCCTGTGACACCGTGCGACTCGGCCTCCTCATCCTCCGCCATCTCCTCACCCTCCACTGTAGGCTCAAGTCTCAGTGCCCCTCCAGTCTACCATGTGTGCAGGGCACGGAGGTGTCACGCAGTGCTTCACATGGTTTGTCTTGGCGAACGGAGTCACACAGGGGAGGAACTGCTTAAATTTATTCATCAGGAAATCCAAACATGGCTTACTCCAAGAAAACTTAAAATGGGAATCATGGTTACCGACAATGGGAAGAACATTTTGTCTGCGCTGCACCAAGGAAGCCTGACCCATGCCCCCTGCATGGCTCACGTCTTCAATCTGGTTGTCACGCGGTTTCTGAAGTGTTCCCCCCATCTGCAAGACATCCTAACAACTTCAAGGAAACTTTGCATGCACTTCAGCCACTCATACACCGCCAAACACACCCTTCTTGAGCTACAGCGTCAGAACGGTATCCCCCAACATAGTCTGATTTGCGATGTTTCCACCTGTTGGAATTCCACCCTTCACATGTTGGACCGATTATATGAACAGAGAAAAGCCATCACGGATTTCCTGATGATCCAAGCAGATAGGGGGACTGCCCTGTGTAACTTCAATGCCAACCAGTGGCAGCTCATACGTGACACCTGCCGTTTGCTCAGGCCCTTTGAGGAAGCCACTTTATTTGTCAGTCGGCAGGATTACGGGATGAACGACGTGATTCCACTGCTTCATGTACTACAGCACATGTTGGAAACCATGGCTGGTCAGGGCACTGGAGACATGGCGTTTACATCTTACGGCCACATGAACCCCGTTGGAGCTGAACTGGAGGAGGAGGAGGAAGAGGAGGAGGAGTTGCCCAGCGAAACACAGTTTAGGCTTGGCGAAATGGCTGGTTTATCTAGTCAGCGGACAGGAGAGGAGGAGCAGGAGCAGCCAGAGGAGCTAGAGGTTTTTGAGGAAGGCGAGACAGAGGACCCAGGCACACCGTGGCAGTATGCAGTGGAGATGGAGACAGGTAGTCCATCCGAGTCACTTGCGCAAATGGCACGAAGCATGCTCATGTGCTTGCGTAGTGACCCCAGAATTGTTTCCATCTGTCGGCGGGATGACTTCTGGATGTCCACCTTATTGGACCCTCGCTTCCGGCACAAAATGGGGGCATTTTTTAACCCCACCGAGAGGGAGGACAAACTGAACTACTACAAAGACATTCTACGTAGGCAGTTGGCCGATGCCTATCTGCGCCATGGTCCATACTCTCGCAGGTCTGACTCGAGGGGACCTCTGCGCTCACCTTCCACTGCACTTCCACAGCAGCAGCCTCAGTCTTCAGTCGCTAATGAGTAGCTTTCTACCCCCGCATAGTGAGGCTACTCATGAGCAGCAGGAAGACCTGGAGCAGGACCTGAACCAGCAGGTCATGTCATACTTTGACATGACCATGCCAACACACCTTGAGGATCCGCTGGACTTCTGGGCAGCCAAACTTGATTTGTGGCCGCAACTAGCAGAGTTTGCCCTGGAAAAGCTGTCCTGCCCGGCAAGTAGTGTGCCATCTGAGCGGGTGTTTAGTGCGGCGGGGGCCATAGTTACGGCGAGGAGAACTCGTCTGTCAACTAAAAATGTGGAGAGACTCACCTTTGTCAAAATGAATCAGGGATGGATCAGCCAGGATTTCCACCCACCAATGCCTGATGCATGCGACTAGATTCAGCATGGTGCCACGTTTTACACTTTCCAAATGGTGCAAAACATATTTATGTCTTTAGGCCAATTTTTGGGCTCCTGCTGCTGCCAACTCCAGGGTGTGATTCATCCAATTTTTGGGCTCCTGAAGCCAACCCCAGTGTCTCTTTAAAGTAATGTTTGGGCTCCTGCTGCTGCTGCCAACTCCAGGGTGTGATTCATCCAATTTTTGGGCTCCTGCTGCCAACCCCAGTGTCTCTTTAAAGTAATGTTTGGGCTCCTGCTGCTGCTGCTGCTGCTGCTGCTGCTGCAAACTCCAGGGTGTGATTCATCCAATTTTTGGGCTCCTGAAGCCAACCCCAGTGTCTCTTTAAAGTAATGTTTGAGCTCCTGCTGCTGCTGCCAACTCCAGGGTGTGAATCATCCAATCTTTGGGCTCCTGAAGCCAACCCCAGTGTCTCTTTAAAGTAATGTTTGGGCTCCTGCTGCTGCTGCTGCCAACTCCAGGGTGTGATTCATCCAATCTTTGGGCTCCTGCTGCCAACTCCAGTGTCTATTTAAAGTAATGTTTGGGCTCCTGCTGCTGCCAACTCCAGGGTGTGATTCATCCAATTTTTGGGCTCCTGAAGCCAACCCCAGTGTCTCTTTAAAGTAATGTTTTGGCTCCTGCTGCTGCCAACTCCAGGGTGCGATTCATCCAATTTTTGGGCTCCTGAAGCCAACCCCAATGTCTCTTTAAAGTAATGTTTGGGCTCCTGCTGCTGCTGCTGCCAACTCCAGGGTGTGATTCAGCCAATTTTTGGGCTCCTGAAGCCAACCCCAGTGTCTCTTTAAAATAATGTTTGGGCTCCTGCTGCTGCTGCCAACTCCAGGGTGTGATTCACCCAATTTTTGGGCTCCTGCTGCCAACCCCAGTGTCTCTTTAAAGTAATGTTTGGGCTCCTGCTGCTGCCAACTCCAGGGTGTGATTCATCCAATCTTTGGGCTCCTGCTGCCAACCCCAGTGTCTCTTTAAAGTAATGTTTGGGCTCCTGCTGCTGCTGCTGCCAACTCCAGGGTGTGATTCATCCAATTTTTGGGCTCCTGAAGCCAACTTCAGTGTCTCTTTAAAGTAATGTTTGGGCTCCTGCTGCTGCTGCTGCTGCCAACTCCAGGGTGTGATTCATCCGATTTTTGGGCTCCTGAACCCAACTCCAGTGTCTCTTTAAAGTAATGTTTGGGCTCCTGCTGCTGCCAACTCCAGGGTGTGATTCATCCAATTTTTGGGCTCCTGAAGCCAACCCCAGTGTCTCTTTAAAATAATGTTTGGGCTCCTGCTGCTGCTGCCAACTCCAGGGTGTGAATCATCCAATTTTTGGGCTCCTGAAGCCAACTTCAGTGTTTCTTTAAAGTAATGTTTGGGCTCCTGCTGCTGCCAACTCCAGGGTGTGATTCATCCACTTTTTGGGCTCCTGAAGCCAACCCCAGTGTCTCTTTAAAGTAATGTTTGGGCTCCTGTTGCTGCTGCCAACTCCAGGGTGTGATTCATCCAATTTTTGGGCTCCTGAAGCCAACCCCAGTGTCTCTTTAAAGTAATGTTTGGGCTCCTGCTGCTGCTGCCAACTCCAGGGTGTGAATCATCCAATTTTTGGGCTCCTGAAGCCAACTCCAGTGTCTCTTTAAAGTAATGTTTGGGCTCCTGCCAACTCCAGGGTGTGATTCATCCAATTTTTGGGCTCCTGAAGCCAACCCCAGTGTCTCTTTAAAGTAATGTTTGGGCTCCTGCTGCTGCCAACTCCAGGGTGTGATTCATCCAATCTTTGGGCTCCTGCTGCCAACTCCAGTGTCTCTTTAAAGTAATGTTTGGGCTCCTGCTGCTGCTGCTGCCAACTCCAGGGTGTGATTCATCCAATTTTTGGGCTCCTGAAGCCAACTCCAGTGTCTCTTTAAAGTAATGTTTGGGCTCCTGCTGCTGCTGCTGCTGCTGCCAACTCCAGGGTGTGATTCATCCAATTTTTGGGCTCCTGAAGCCAACTCCAGTGTCTCTTTAAAGTAATGTTTGGGCTCCTGCTGCTGCTGCTGCTGCTGCCAACTCCAGGGTGTGATTCATCCAATTTTTGGGCTCCTGAAGCCAACCCCAGTGTCTCTTTAAAGTAATGTTTGGGCTCCTGCTGCTGCTGCTGCTGCCAACTCCAGGGTGTGATTCATCCAATTTTGGGCTCCTGCTGCCAAATCCAGTGTCTCTTTAAAGTAATATTTGGGCTCCTGCTGCTGCTGCTTGCAACTGCAGGGTGTGATTCATCCAATCTTTGGGCTCCTGCAGCCAACTCCAGTGTCTCTTTCAAGCTATGTTTGGGCTCCTGCTGCTGCTGCTGCTTGAAACTCCAGGGTGTGTCAGTCAATTTTTGGGCTCCTGCTGCTGCCAACTCCAGTGTCTCTTTCAGCCAATGTTTGGGCTCCTGCTGCTGCTTGCAACTCCAGGGTGTGATTCATCCAATTTGTGGGCTCCTGCTGCTGCCAACTCCAGTGTCTCTTTAAAGCAATGTTTGGGCTCCTGCCCCTCATAGTGATGCCACTTCAATTCTCTGCAATTGTGCCGCTCTGCGATTCTATTAGCGATGCCTCTGATCTGCATGTGATATTTATTTACAGTATTATTTAACTAACCCAGCACGCATCCTATGCGTGTTACAGCAAGGCAAAATGGTTTACAACCCTATTGAGGCTCTAGGAGGCTCAGAAATAGCCGTTTTTAATAGCGATTTGTCGCGAATAAATTCGGGTCGAACCGTTTTTTGTCGGAAAATTTGGCGAATCAGTCGAATCAAATTTTTCAAAAGTTCGCTCATATCTAAAAGTCACTTTTCCACTATCAAAGCAGCCAACCTGTGTATTTGAAGAGGGGACATCCCAAACACTAGCATAAATATTTCAAGACTACCTGTCTACTAACTGGTTGCATTTTGTAATCAAAGTCACTTTTTAAGCAAATTTTGCATTTTGCAGGGGGGGGGAATCCCAAATACTAGCACTTATCTTTTAAGAGTACCTGCCTACTAACCTTTTGCCTTTTTTAAATATAGTCTGGATTTCAAGTGTGAAGCACCCATTGCCTTTCACTGGGGGCCATTGTCAGTGCTACCACTTATCTTTTAAGCGTACCTGCATACTAACCTTTTGCCTTTTGTATAAAAAAAGTCTGGTTTTTAAGTTTAAAGCGCCCATTGCCTTTCACCGGGGGCCATTGTCAGTGCTACCTTCACCGGGGGCCATTGTCAGTGCTACCTTCCACTTATCTTTTAAGAGTACCTGCCTACTAACCTTTTGCCTTTTGTATAAAAAAAAGTCTGGTTTACAAGTTTAAAGCACCCATTGCCTTTCACTGGGGGCCATTGTCAGTGCTACCACTTATCTTTTAAGAGTACCGGCCGATTTACCTTTTGCCTTTTGTATAAAAAATCCTGTTTTTCAAGTTTAAAGCACCCATTGCCTTTCACCGAGGCCATTGTCAGTGCTACCTTCCACTTATCTTTTAAGAGTACCTGCCTACTAACCTTTTGCCTTTTGTATAAAAAAGTCTGGTTTACAAGTTAAAAGCACCCATTGCCTTTCATTGGGGGCCATTGTCAGTGCTACCACTTATCTTTTAAGAGTACCGGACGACTTACCTTTTGCCTTTTGTATAAAAAAGTCTGGTTTACAAGTTTAAAGCAACCATTTCCTTTCACTGGGGGCCATTGTCAGTGCTAGCACTTACTAACTGGTTGCATTTTGTAATTAAAGGAGCCAACCTGTGTATTTGAAGAGGGGGCATCCCAAACACTAGCATAAATATTTCAAGACTACCTGTCTACTAACTGGTTGCATTTTGTAATCAAAGTCACTTTTCCACTATCAAAGCAGCCAACCTGTGTATTTGAAGAGGGGGCATCCCAAACACTAGCATAAATATTTCAAGACTACCTGTCTACTAACTGGTTGCATTTTGTAATCAAAGTCACTTTTTAAGCAAACTTTTCCTTTTGCAGGGGGGGGGGGGATCCCAAATACTAGTACTTATCTTTTAAGAGTACCTGCCTACTAACCTTTTGCCTTTTTTAAATAAAGTCTGGATTTCAAGTGTAAAGCACCCATTGCCTTTCACTGGGGGCCATTGTCAGTGCTACCACTTATCTTTTTAGAGTACCTGCCTACTAACCTTTTGCCTTTTGTATAAAAAAAAGTCTGGTTTACAAGTTTAAAGCACCCATTGCCTTTCACTGGGGGCCATTGTCAGTGCTACCACTTATCTTTTAGGAGTACCGGACGACTTACCTTTTGCCTTTTGTATAAAAAAGCCTGTTTCTCAAGTTTAAAGCACTCTTTGCCTTTCACCGGGGGCCATTGTCAGTGCTACCTTCCACTTATCTTTTAAGAGTACCTGCCTACTAACCTATTGCCTTTTGTATAAAAAAGTCTGGTTTACAAATTTAAAGCACCCATTGCCTTTCATTGGGGGCCATTGTCAGTGCTACCACTTATCTTTTAAGAGTACCGTCTGACTTACCTTTTGCCTTTTGTATAAAAAAGTCTGGTTTACAAGTATAAACACACATTGCCTTTCACTGGAGGCCATTGTCAGTGCTAGCACTTATCTTTTAAGACTACCTGCCTACTAACCTTTTGTCTTTTTTTAAAAAAGTCTGGATTTCAAGTGTAAAGCACCCATTGCCTTTCACTGGGGGCCATTGTCAGTGCTACCTTCCGCTTATCTTTTAAGAGTACCTGCCTACTAACATTTTGCCTTTTGTATAAAAAAGTCTGGTTTACAAGTTTAAAGCACCCATTGCCTTTCATTGGGGGCCATTGTCAGTGCTAGCACTTATCTTTTTAGAGTACCGCCCGACTTACCTTTTGCCTTTTTAAAAAAAAAGTCTGGTTTACAAGTGTAAAGAACCCATTTCATTCACTGGGGGCCATTGTCAGTGCTACCACATACTAACTGGTTGCATTTTGTAATCAAAGTCACTTTTCCACTATCAAAGCAGCCAACCTGTGTATTTGAAGAGGGGGCATCCCACACACTAGCATAAATATTTCATGACTACCTGTCTACTAACTGGTTGCATTTTGTAATCAAAGTCACTTTTCCACTATCAAAGCAGCCAACCTGTGTATTTGAAGAGGGGGCATCCCAAACACTAGCATAAATATTTCAAGACTACCTGTCTACTAACTGGTTGCATTTTGTAATCAAAGTCACTTTTCCACTATCAAAGCAGCCAACCTGTGTATTTGAAGAGGGGACATCCCAAACACTAGCATAAATATTTCAAGACTACTTGTCTACTAACTGGTAGCATTTTGTAATCAAAGTCACTTTTCCACTATCAAAGCAGCCAACCTGTGTATTTGAAGAGGGGGCATCCCAAATACTAGCATAAATATTTCAAGACTACTTGTCTACTTACTGGTTGCATTTTGTAATCAAAGTCACTTTTCCACTATCAAGGCAGCCAACCTGTGTATTTGAAGAGGGGGCATTCCAAACACTAGCATAAATATTTCAAGACTACCTGTCTACTAACTGGTTGCATTTTGTAATCAAAGTCAATTTTCCACTATCAAAGCAGCCAACCTGTGTATTTGAAGAGGGGGCATCCCACACACTAGCATAAATATTTCAAGACTACCTGTCTACTAACTGGTTGCATTTTCTAATCAAAGTCACTTTTCCACTATCAAAGCAGCCAATCTGTGTATTTGGAGAGGGGGCATCCCAAACACTAGCATAAATATTTCAAGACTACCTGCCTACTAACTGGTTGCATTTTGTAATCAAAGTCACTTTTCCACTATCAAAGCAACCAACCCGTGTATTTGAAGAGGGGGCATCCCAAACACTAGCATAAATATTTCAAGACTACCTGTCTATTAACTGGTTGCATTTTGTAATCAAAGTAACTTTTTAAGCAAACTTTGCCTTTTGCCGGGGGGGGGGGGGGGGCATCCCAAATAATAGCACTTATCTCTTAACCCTTTAAGTGCCAGCCTACCTGGAGTTTTTGTCACCCTTTGTTGCCAGACCATTTTGCACTATTGTGCGCTCCCCATGTTCAAATGTGATTTTTGAAGGGATTTCCCAGGAAAATTATATATTGTTTTTTTCAGCATAGTCTGGGCTTTAACATGAAATGTCTTGTTTGTCATTTTTTAGGTGTATTCTCAATATTTTTGGGTGAAGTATGTGAAAAAAAATAAAAAAAAATCTATTATTTACAATTTGTAGTATTTTTTTGCAATCAAAACGTAAGTTTGTTTAAAAAAAATCGTATTGCGTGTGAAATCCCAATTTCTCCCGGTTACAGCAGTACCACATATGTATAGGTAGACACCCTTTCCTGCCCAGGAGCCTCCCCCAAACTGAAACAGAGCTTTAGGGGATTTTCAGATAAAATACAACTGCGCTATGCGCACCTTGCAGTATCTCCAGAAAAACAACCCTTTACATTTGAAAAACCCCCAACAAACTATATATTCTCTGGAAGTACACACCTCAGGCTTTCTAGGTGTACCAGGCTTGTTGATGTGGCCACAGTTTTCTGGAAGTAATCCCTCAATGTATTCTTTGGTTGCAAAGAGTTTCCTTAAAAAAAGGATAACAAAGCAGAATCAAAGCCACATTTTCCTAAAAAAAAACTATATACAATCAAGAAAAAACAAGTTAATCTGAAAAAGCAAGGTCCCCTGACCAGAACGATACCCAACATACATAGCTACTGGGGAAGAGTTGCCAAACACCCCAAAGTAAAGCATGTGTGTAACAGCAATTTTACTTGAAAATTTCAGCTCTGCAGACAAAGTGCGCATCTTGCGATTTTTCAACCAAAACAACCCTTTACATTTGGAATATCCCCCATAAACCATATATTCCCTGAAACACACATATTTGCCTTTCTAAGCTTGTTGTAGTGGGCTCATCTTTCTGGAATTAATCCCTCAAAGAATTCTTTGGTTGCGCAGGGTTTCCCTAAAAAATGTATAAAAAAGCTAAATAAAAAACACCTTTTCCTAAAATATAAATATGCAAACAAGAAAAAACAAGCTAAGTCTGAAAGCGCAAGGTCCCCCAAACAGGACAATACCCAACATGCATAGCTACTTTTAACCCTTTTAATTGCCAGCCTACTTGAGATTTTGCCACCCTCTGTTGACAGGTCATTTTTCCCCATTTTGCGCCATTTTTGCTGGAATTTTCAGGAAAATTATATAAATATTTTTTTGCAGCAGAGTTTAGGCTTTAACATGACATGTCTTGTTTGTAAATGTAATTCTGTTTTTCACAATATTATTATTAAGTAAAAAAATGAATAAATGTCTCCTTTTTTTAAATAAAAAATGTATTTTATTAAAGAAAACCATATTGTATGAGAAAGACCCATTTCTACTGATTAGAACTGTACCACATATTTATCGGTAGCCCCCCGTTCCTGCCCAGGAGACCCCCCAAACTGAAACAAGTACTTTATAACATTTACAAATAAAATACAACTACTATCTACACTACAAAGGGTTAAATAAAAAAAAATGACATAGAGGGGGGCATTTTTTTTACTGGTATAGGGATCTATTGGATTCCTTACCAGTTCACAAGGGGTAAAGTGTAAAAAAAAAGACACAGACACAAAGAGAAAGAAATTACATTTATTTTTTTTTTTTTTTTTTACTTTACTCACCTTCGATCCTGTGTCCCCCGGCGATCTGCGATGACAGCTGACAGTCTGCTCGGGTGTTTGGAGGAGAGAGCCTGGGGAGGGGGGGCGATCACAGCCCTCTCCCTCTCCCTCTCCCCACCTCTCTGCTCCAAGCACCCGAGCAGATTGATTCTTAGTCTCGGGTGCCGGTATTAAGAGGCTGGCTGCTGGTGAAATCACAGTGATGTCACCCGGCCCCATCAAGGAAGTGGGGGGGGAGGGCAATTTCTGCCCTCTCCTCGCCATGGAATAGGCTGGGGGGCGATCGGAGCCCCCCCAGTGAAGAGGAGACCCGTCGGGAGGCAGCGCGGCCACAGGTAAGTAAATGTCATTTTTTTCTTTTTTTTTTTCTACAGTTAGCAGCTGCTGCTGCCGAAGCGGGGGGGCACTATTCTGAGGGCTCTCCTGGAGCCATCCGAGCCCTCACGGGGGATCGGATGGCATCAAATTAAAGAGGAGACCCGGCCGGATCCAACGAGGGGTCAAGTGAGTATTTTACTTTTATAATTTTTTTTACTGTGGGGGTTTAAAGTCAGCTACATGAGTCTCACATAGCTGGCACTTAAGTGGAGTAGAGGCAGCTACGTGAGACTCACGTAGCTGGCACTAAAAGGGTTAAGAGTACCTGCCTACTAACCTTTTGCCTTTTTTTAAAAAAAGTCTGGATTTTAAGTGTAAAGCACCTATTGCCTTTCACTGGGGCCCATTGTCAGTGCTACCACTTATCTTTTAAGAGTACCTGCCTACTAACCTTTTGCCTTTTGTATAAAAAAAAGTCTGGTTTTCAAGTTTAAAGCACCCATTGCCTTTCATTGGGGGCCATTGTCAGTGCTAGCACTTATCTTTTAAGAGTGCCAGCCGACTTACCTTTTGCCTTTTTTTAAAAAAAAGTCTGGTTTACAAGTTTAAAGCACCCATTGCCTTTCACTGGGGGCCATTGTCAGTGCTACCACTTATCTTTTAAGAGTACCAGCCAACTTACCTTTTGACTTTTGTATAAAAAAGTCTGGTTTTCAAGTTTAAAGCACCCATTGCCTTTCATTGGGGGCCATTGTCAGTGCTAGCACTTATCTTTTAAGAGTGCCAGCCGACTTACCTTTTGCCTTTTGTATAAAAAAGTCTGGTTTACAAGTTTAAAGCACCCATTGCCTTTCACTGGGGGCCATTGTCAGTGCTACCACTTATCTTTTAAGAGTACCAGCCAACTTACCTTTTGACTTTTGTATAAAAAAGTCTGGTTTTTTAAGTTTAAAGCACCCATTTCCTTTCACTGGGGGGGGGGGGGCATCCCGAAAACTGCCTGTGGTGCATTTAACTCTGACCAGGGGCATCCTGTGTTTTTGCATTAGCTTTTAGCTAAAGTGTCTGCCTATTTTGATCTAACCTTTCTACACACCTGTTACAAAAATACTGTTCTAGGTGTAGTGTATCGTTTTCCCCTCCTAAACGCAGTAAAAATGTCAGGCAGAGATGTGCCAGGATGTGCACCGAGGAGAGGCCTAGATTCATCAGACAGAGGTCGCAGCAGACTAGGGGCGAGTGGCAGCAAGAGTCGCGGTGAGAGGCCTGATCTCCCGGTATCTGCTAGCCGTCGTGTCTCGACCAGCAACGCATCTGCCGTCATCGATTGGTTAACGCGGTCATTGACCTCATCACAAGTGACATCTGACACCCCCAGTCAACAGTCGGTAGGTTCCTTGGACACAACGCTGAGTTGGCATGGCCCAGGGGCAGCCCCTGTCCTTCCACTGCCTCTGTTCTATCCCCTCCCTCCAGCCGCCGTATCTTATGCTTTGGGTTCAGCTTCACTATTCAGTGAGGACGATGTGTTAGAGGACAGTCAGCAGCTACTGCCCAGCCAAGAAATGGAAGAGACATCCGCCGCTTCTTTCTCTAGGCAGACAAACACTGAGGAGGAGAGTGGCGTGGGAGGTGGTGTGGCGAGCATTCCATCTCCTGCAGCACACGCTGTTGTGGAAACCGAGGAGGACATCAGTGACGTGCAGACAAAACTCGATGATGATGATGATGATGATGATGAAGCCGATCGCACTTGGGAGCCCGGTGCAGAAGGGGCTTCATCATCATCAGGAGAAGAGAGTCCCAGGTTGCCCCAGAGTCAGCAGCTGAGGCAGCAAGGTGGTAGTAGGTTTGGCAGTCAGCATGGTGGCAGAATTGGGATGTCTGGAGCCACACGTGGCCGGGGTGGGGTAGACCACCTGCTGCGCGGCAGGCTGCCTTCCCGGGAGGTAGTGGAGCAGGGGTTCCTGGAGTTGGCAGCAGCAGCAGCAGCAGCAGTGAATTAGTGCGGAATGTTGGAGGGAAAATTAGCTACTCGGCAGTGTGGCACTTTTTCATCAAGCATCCGTAGGAGGGTAACCTGGCCACATGCAAAATGTGTAGACAGAAGGTCAAGCGTGGCCAGGGCCCCAATGTTGTTACCACGGCCCTGCGGCAACACATGCAGCGTCACCATAAAGAGGCCTGGGAGAACCAAGGCTCCAAATTGGGGGTCCAGCCTGCTTCGTCAGCCAGTGCCATGCAGCTTCCAATTTCCAACTCGAGTGTGTGTCTTTCAGGCAATATATGGGCTCTTAATGCTGCTGCTGCCAACTCCAGGGTGTGTCTTTCAGGCAATATATAGGCTCCTAATGCTGCTGCCAACTCCAATGTGTTTTTCAGGCAATATATGAGCTCCTTATACTGTTGCCAACTCCAATGTGTTTTTCAGGCAATATATGGGCTCCTAATGCTGCTGCCAACTCCTGGGTGTGTCTTTCAGGCAATATATGGGCTCCCTATACTGCTGCCAACTCCAGGGTGTGTTTTTCAGGCAATATATGGGCTCCTAATGCTGCTGTCAACTCCCATGTGTTTTTCAGGCAATATATGAGCTCCTAATACTGCTGCCAACTCCAATGTGTTTTTCAGGCAATATATGGGCTCCTAATGCTGCTGCCAACTCCTGGGTGTGTTTTTCGGGCAATATATGGGCTCCTAATGCTGCTGCCAACTCCTGGGTGTGTTTTTCAGGTAATATATGGGCTCCCTATGCTGCTGCCAACTCCAGGGTGTGCTTTTCAGGCAATATATGGCCTCCTAATGCAGCTGCCAACTCCAATGTGTTTTTCAAGCAATATATGAGCTCCTAATACTGCTGCCAACTCCAATGTGTTTTTCAGGCAATATATGGGCTCCCAATGCTGCTGCCAACTCCTGGGTGTGTCTTTCAGGCAATATGTGGGCTCCTAATGCTGCTGCCAACTCCAGAGTGTGTCTTTCAGGCAATATATGGGCTCCCTATGCTGTTGTCAACTCCAGGGTGTGTTTTTCAGGCAATATATGGCCTCCTAATGCTGCTGCCAACTCCAATGTGTTTTTCAGGCAATATATGAGCTCCTTATACTGTTGCCAACTCCAATGTGTTTTTCAGGCAATATATGGGCTCCTAATGCTGCTGCCAACTCCTGGGTGTGTCTTTCCGGCAATATATGGGCTCCCTATACTGCTGCCAACTCCAGGGTGTGTTTTTCAGGCAATATATGGGCTCCTAATGCTGCTGCCAACTCCCATGTGTTTTTCAGGCAATATATGAGCTCCTAATACTGCTGCCAACTCCAATGTGTTTTTCAGGCAATATATGGGCTCCTAATGCTGCTGCCAACTCCTGGGTGTGTCTTTCTGGCAATATATGGGCTCCTAATGCTGCTGCCAACTCCTGGGTGTGTTTTTTAGGTAATATATGGGCTCCCTATGCTGCTGCCAACTCCAGGGTGTGTTTTTAAGGCAATATATGGCCTCCTAATGCAGCTGCCAACTCCAATGTGTTTTTCAAGCAATATATGAGCTCCTAATACTGCTGCCAACTCCAATGTGTTTTTCAGGCAATATATGGGCTCCCAATGCTGCTGCCAACTCCTGGGTGTGTCTTTCAGGCAATATGTGGGCTCCTAATGCTGCTGCCAACTCCTGGGTGTGTCTTTCAGGCAATATATGGGCTCCCTATGCTGCTGCCAACTCCAGGGTGTGTTTTTCAGGCAATATATGGCCTCCTAATGCTGCTGCCAACTCCAATGTGTTTTTCAGGCAATATATGGGCTCCTAATGCTGCTGCCAAATTCAGGGTGTGTTTTTCAGGCAATATATGAGCTCCTAATGCTGCTGCCAACTGCAGAGTCTCTTTCAGGCAATATATAGGCTCCCTATGCTGCTGCCAAATTAAGGGTGTGTTTTTCAGGCAATATATGGGCTCCCTATGCTGCTGCCAACTCCACTGTGTGTCTTTCAGGCAATATATGGGCTCCGAATACTGCTGCCAACTTCTGGGTGTGTTTTTCAGGCAATATATGGGTTCCTTATGCTGCTGCCAACTCCAATTTGTTTTTCAGGCAATATATGGGCTCCTAGTGCTGCTGCCAACTCCGGGGTGTGTTTTTCAGGCAATATATGGGCTCCTAATGCTGCTGCCAACTCCAGAGTCTCTTTCAGGCAATACATGGGCTCCGTATGCTTCTGCCAACTCCACTGTGTGTCTTTCAGGCAATATATGGGCTCCTAATGCTGCTGCCAACTCCAGAGTCTCTTTCAGGCAATACATGGGCTCCGTATGCTTCTGCCAACTCCACTGTGTGTCTTTCAGGCAATATATGGGCTCATAATGCTGCTGACAACTCCAATGGGGTTTTCAGTTAATATATGGGCTCCCTATGCTGCTGCCAAATTCAGGGTGTATTTTTCTGGCAATATATGGGCTCCCTATGCTGCTGCCAACTCCAGGGTGTGTTTTTCAGGCAATATATGGCCTCCTAATGCTGCTGCCAACTTGTAAGGTGGCGCCGGACACCCTTCTCTCTTAAGCCAGGTAATCCCCAATCTCCACCGCCTCTTCTGCCTATAGACAAGTCCCCGCTCACAGGAGACGCGGATTATGCCTCTCCAGACTCGGTTACCCCCAGGACTTAGTTGGCGCAAAGATTACTGGCTTAAGGTGGAGACGGATGAACGGCAGGGTATCCCGAATATGGATGCCGGGATGAAGATTGATTTAAAGGTGGGAAACCAATCAGGAAGGTCCAAAAACAAGCCAAGGTCAAGCCGGGTGGTCACAGAGCGCGGTATCCAAGGGGTCAAGCGAAGAAGTGTCAAAACGAGCCGAGGTCAAACCAGGTGAGCATCAAAACGCAGTATCAGAGGGATCAGGCAAAAACATAGTCAGGACAGGCAAGGGGTCAGGGCGGGCAGCAGACAAGGATGGTCAGAGACGAAGCCGAGTAGTAACTATCAAAGCAGACTAGAAAGCACACCCTATTAACCAAAGGCTATAACGGGCACTAGTGGACGGGACCAAGACATATTTAAAGGGGAACTGGCCAATGGGAAGGGGGAACTGGTGATTGGTGCAACTGTGATTTGGGGGGAAATGTGGTGTTTGGTGCAACTTAGGATGTAGCTCCCTATTGGAGCAGCCCCAGGGACTGGACCGCCCTGGCCAGTCAGGCTGTCCAGTCTCTGGGTTCATTCCCACCCAGGCTATGGACCTGACTGGTCCATTTGAATGCGCAGGGAGCAGCGCTGCCGAGGGGCACATTGAGACTGTGCTCGCGCGCGCGTGAGCACGTGATAGAGGGCCGGGTGCGCTCCCCGAGAGGGAAGGGGAAGGCGCGCTGGCCAGAGAGGCGACGGAGCCACCAGAGGAAGCGGAGGGAGGCCCCGCGATGCCGGCCACCCCCGCCAAGACAGAGGGAGCGGTGGCGGGCGAGACCGCAGCAGATGCGGCGTCGGTGGCCGCCCGGCGTGACCGCCCGAAGACCGGAGCCGAGCGCCGCCGTGCAGCGACGCTGCGGGACCGGACGCCAAGAGGAGGTAAGGACCTAATATTACCCCCCCCCCCCCCCCCGAGGAGGGGCCACTGGACCCTCCAACCTGGGTTTCTGAGGGTTTTCTCTGTGGAACTTTCTAACCAACCTCTCTGCGTGAACCTCTCTGGCTGGAACCCAAGACCTTTCTTCCGGACCGTTCCAACGTGAATCCACCGCCCATCGTCGGAACTCAGAACAATATTCCTCGGCTGGCCGACGACCTTGGCGTAAGGTGCGAAGCTTTGCGTCCGCCGTGGCCCCTCTGTCAGGATCATCATATAAAATCTCCATAGCGGAGAAGAAACTATCCACGGAATGACGTGCAGGATTTTGGGGCGACAGACTGAAGGCCCATGATTGTGGATCACCTTGGAGGAGGGAAATGACCAGACCCACGCGCTGCTCCTGAGACCCGGAAGAGACTGGTCGGAGTTGAAAGTAGAGCTTGCACGAATCCCTGAAATTGGCAAATTTGGCTCTGTCTCCAGAAAACTTATCTGGAAGAGGAATTTTGGGTTCTACTGGTGATGCGGCCGAAGCCCCTTGAGGGCTGGTGTTGATAGGAGCTGGACGGTTCTCCTGGGCCGCCACGCGATGGGCTAGGTGCTCCACAGCCGCGGTTAGGGCCTGCACCTGCTCCAATATCTGGTCCATTCTTCTGGCCCGTTATACTGTAAGGTGGCGCCGGACACCCTTCTCTCTTAAGCCAGGTAATCCCCAATCTCCACCGCCTCTTCTGCCTATAGACAAGTCCCCGCTCGCAGGAGACGCGGATTATGCCTCTCCAGACTCGGTTACCCCCAGGACTTAGTTGGCGCAAAGATTACTGGCTTAAGGTGGAGACGGATGAACGGCAGGGTATCCCGAATATGGATGCCAGGATGAAGATTGGTTTAAAGGTGGGAAACCAATCAGGAAGGTCCAAAAACAAGCCGAGGTCAAGCCGGGTGGTCACAGAGCGCGGTATCCAAGGGGTCAAGCGAAGAAGTGTCAAAACGAGCCGAGGTCAAACCAGGTGAGCATCAAAACGCAGTATCAGAGGGATCAGGCAAAAACATAGTCAGGACAGGCAAGGGGTCAGGGCGGGCAGCAGACAAGGATGGTCAGAGACGAAGCCGAGTAGTAACTATCAAAGCAGACTAGAAAGCACACCCTATTAACCAAAGGCTATAACGGGCACTAGTGGACGGGACCAAGACATATTTAAAGGGGAACTGGCCAATGGGAAGGGGGAACTGGTGATTGGTGCAACTGTGATTTGGGGGGAAATGTGGTGTTTGGTGCAACTTAGGATGTAGCTCCCTATTGGAGCAGCCCCAGGGACTGGACCGCCCTGGCAAGTCAGGCTGTCCAGTCCCTGGGTTCATTCCCACCCAGGCTATGGACCTGACTGGTCCATTTGAATCTGCCCCCGGCGAATGCGCAGGGAGCAGCGCCGCCGAGGGGCATATTGAGACTGTGCTCGCGCGCGCGAGCACGTGACAGAGGGCCGGGCGCACTCCCCGAGAGGGAAGGGGAAGGCGCGACGGCCAGAGAGGCGACAGAGCCACCAGAGGAAGCGGAGGGAGGCCCCGCGATGCCGGCCACCCCCGCCAAGGCAGAGGGAGCGGTGGCGGGCGAGACCGCAGCAGATGCGGCGGCGGTGGCCGCCCGGCGTGACCGCCCGAAGACCGGAGCCACGCGCCGCCGCGGGACCGGACGCCAAGAGGAGGTAAGGACCTAACACAACTCCAATGTGTCTTTCAAGCAATATATGGGCTCCTTATGGTGCTGCCAACTCCAGGGTGTGCTTTTCAGGCAATATATGGCCTCCTAATGCTGCTGCCAAATCCAATGTGGTTTTCAGTCAATATGTGGGCTCCCTATGCTGCTGCCAAATTCAGAGTGTGTTTTTCAGGCAATATGTGGGCTCCCTATGCTGCTGCCAACTCCAGGGTGTGTTTTTCAGGCAATATATGGCCTCCTAATGCTGCTGCCAAATCCAATGTGGTTTTCAGTCAATATGTGGGCTCCCTATGCTGCTGCCAAATTCAGAGTGTGTTTTTCAGGCAATATGTGGGCTCCCTATGCTGCTGCCAACTCCACTGTGTGTCTTTCCGGCAATATATGGGCTCTCTATGCTGCTGCCAACTCCAGGGTGTGTTTTTCAGGCAATTAATGGGTTCCTTATGCTGCTGCCAACTCCAATGTGTTTTTCAGGCAATATATGGGCTTCTAATGCTGCTGCCAACTCCAGGGTGTGTTTTTCAGGCAATATATAGGCTCCTAATGCTGCTGCCAACCCCCATGTGTTTTTCAGGCAATATATGAGCTCCTAATACTGCTGCCAACTCCAATGTGTTTTTCAGGCAATATATGGGCTCCTAATGCTGCTGCCAACTCCTGGGTGTGTCTTTCAGGCAATATATGGACTCCTAATGCAGCTGCCATCTCCAATGTGTTTTTCAAGCAATATATGAGCTCCTAATACTGCTGCTAACTCCAATGTGTTTCTCAGGCAATATATGGGCTCCCAATGCTGCTGCCAACTCCTGGGTGTATCTTTCAGGCAATATATGGGCTCCTAATGCTGTTTCCAACTCCTGGGTGTGTCTTTCAGGCAATATATGGGCTCCCTATGCTGCTGCCAACTCCAGGGTGTGTTTTTCAGGCAATATATGGCCTCCTAATGCTGCTGCCAACTCCAATGTGTTTTTCAGGCAATATATGGGCTCCTAATGCTGCTGCCAAATTCAGGGTGTGTTTTTCAGGCAATATATGGGCTCCTAATGCTGCTGCCAGCTGCAGAGTCTCTTTCAGGCAATATATAGGCTCCCTATGCTGTTGACAAATTAAGGGTGTGTTTTTCAGGCAATATATGGGCTCCCTATGCTGCTGCCAACTCCACTGTGTGTCTTTCAGGCAATATACAGGCTCCTAATGCTGCTGCCAACTCCTGGGTGTGTTTTTCAGGCAATATGTTGGTTCCTTATGCTGCTGCCAACTCCAATGTGTTTTTCAGGCAATATATGGGCTCCTAGTGCTGCTGCCAACTCCACGGTGTGTGTTTTTCAGCCAATACATGGGCTCCTAATGCTGCTGCCAACTCCAATGTGTCTTTCAGGCAATAAATGGGCTCCTTATGCTGCTGCCAACTCCACTGTGTGTTTCAGGCAATATATGGGCTCCTAATGCTGCTGCCAACTCCAATGTGTCTTTCAGGCAATATATAGGCTCCTTATGCTGCTGCCAACTCCTGGGTGTGTTTTTCAGGCAATATATGGCCTCCTAATGCTGCTGCCAAATCCAATGTGGTTTGCAGTCAATATATGGGCTCCTAATGCTGCTGCCAAATTCAGGGTGTGCTTTTCAGGCAATATATGGGCTCCTAATGCTGCTGCCAACTGCAGAGTCTCTTTCAGGCAATATATAGGCTCCCTATGCTGTTGCCAAATTAAGGGTGTGTTTTTCAGGCAATATATGGGCTCCCTATGCTGCTGCCAACTCCACTGTGTGTCTTTCAGGCAATATACAGGCTCCTAATGCTGCTGCCAACTCCTGGGTGTGTTTTTCAGGCAATATATTGGTTCCTTATGCTGCTGCCAACTCCAATGTGTCTTTCAGGCAATAAATGGGCTCCTTATGCTGCTGCCAACTCCACTGTGTGTTTCAGGCAATATATGGGCTCCTAATGCTGCTGCCAACTCCAATGTGTGTTTCAGGCAATATATGGGCTCCTAATGCTGCTGACAACTCCAATGTGGTTTTCAGTCAAATATGGGCTCCCTATGCTGCTGCCAAATTCAGGGTGTATTTTTCTGGCAATATATGGGCTCCCTACGCTGCTGCCAACTCCAGGGTGTGTTTTTCAGGCAATATATGGCCTCCTAATGCTGCTGCCAACTCCAATGTGTCTTTCAGGCAATATATAGGCTCCTTATGCTGCTGCCAACTCCTGGGTGTGTTTTTCAGGCAATATATGGCCTCCTAATGCTGCTGCCAAATCCAATGTGGTTTGCAGTCAATATATGGGCTCCCTATGCTGCTGCCAAATTCAGAGTGTGTTTTTCAGGCAATATGTGGGCTCCCTATGCTGCTGCCAACTCCAGGGTGTGTTTTTCAGGCAACTAATGGGTTCCTTATGCTGCTGCCAACTCCAATGTGTTTTTCAGGCAATATATGGGCTCCTAATGCTGCTGCCAACTCCAATGTGTCTTTCAGGCAATATATGGGCTCCCTATGTTGCTGCCAAATTCAGGGTGTGTTTTTCAGGCAATATATGGGCTCATCATGCTGATGCCACCTCAAGGCTCTCTAATTGTGCCGCTCTGCGACAGCGAATCTAATAGCGACGCCTCTGATCTGCATGTCATACTTCTTTACAATATTATTCCACTAACCCAGCATGCATCCTATGCATGCTACAGTCAAGCAAAAACGTTCTGCAAACCTATGGAGGCTCTCGGAAGCCCAGCAATAGCAGTTTTTAATAGCTATTCGTCACGAATAAATTCAGACCGAAACTTTTTTTTCCTGGAAAATTTGGCGAATTGGCCGAATCGAACTTTTTACAAGTTCGCTCATCTCTAATGATAAATGGGGGTTGTGGATAGCTAAAGTCAAAAGTGGAGCCAAAGTCAGTGGTCACAACAAAGGCATGTAAACAGAACCAAAGGTTGGGGGTTTCATGCACATGTAATATAGGATGAAATGAAATCGAAAGATAATCAAAAGACCTTAAAGTACTCTGGTGCACACAGTCAGCTGACAATTAGTACATGGATAACAATTAACCCTTCGTGAGTTTACCATTAGCTGTACCTATTAACCCTGCACATGTGTACTATTAGCTGTACTCCACACAAGCCCAGTATTTGCAGTATTCCGTGCAGTGCCCTATTTGCTGTATTCCACACATGCGCAACAGAACTGTAACTTAGTGCCCGGGAACTCGGTGTGTTCAGGGTATACACATTTTGTGTGCACCTGCGCAGATGTGTGCACCAGATTGTTACAGGGAGCTGTAGAGCATATGAGCTTTGTGGCAATAGACTGCTGAGACAAGCTATTCCAAGCTAACAGCATAAAGTATCTCTGACCCCAGTCAGACTCAAAAAAATATGTCTTCTGCCATCTTACATATGCTCTAGATGCAATCTGACTCCTGAATCGCTATGCCATATGACTTGGGAATGTCCAATAATATTCAGCTTTTAATATGCACTGATCTACAATACTATGAGCCTCATTTATCAAGCATCAGCACATGTAAATTCCACTCAGCGTTTTGACTCAGCATCACTTAATTCTCAATTTACAAAAACATGCTGAATGATACGTCCATCAGTCTTCATCTAATTTATCACTTGCACATTTTTATGTGCAGTGAACGGCACTCTTGTATAAGCTGTGCCAGTTTTATAGTGCCACTGTAGGTTAAAATCCCATAGACCACAGTGGGCAGAACTTGAAGTGTTTGCTTATAAATGCTGTTAAACCCATTTGTTTGCACAGAACTTGCTTTGGTGACCAAATGTCATGCTATTATTTTCAACAACTTAGTCTGTGTTATGCCGGCTGGCCTCAAAAATTTGTTTTCTACCCATTTTTCACGCAAAAATAAGGCCCTGAATAACGCTTTGCAGAATTTTTGTTTGGAATTCTCATTTTCAAACCAAAAACCCTGAAAAACAACAGAAAATAAACCCGGAAAAATTTGATAACCCAAATATTGGCTTGGATGATTCGCAAGAGAATGAAAAATAATTTTCAACAAAAAAAAGAAAAAAACAACCAGAGCCTATTTACTACAGCACCAATCTTCTACATTAATCAAAAATGAATATGGTGTGTGTCGCCTATAAATTGGAGGAACAAAGTAGCACTCACTGGCACTGTTAGAGTCCAACAGGCACTGGCTGGCCAATACCTACTGTGCCAACTGAAGCGCTGATGTTTTGCAGCACCATTCTGAAATAATTGCAGCGCTATAGTATAGAAAGACGCGGTTGCTTCTAAATGCATGCAAGTGCTTTCAAAATGTTGCCAAATGGCTTCATAAATAAGGCTCTATATGTGTATGTAATTGGTGTCTTTGTCAGGGCATGAGTTTTTATTATTGACTGTAATATTTAACCTTGAAAATTCAAATAAACGTAAAATTTATAAATATATATAATATATGAATGCAAAAACCGAACCATGCTTGAACAAGGAAATCGGACACATGCAAACTTCTGCTGCTAAATGCTGTGTTCATAAAAATGAAATAGCTGCACACTAGGTCTACTGATGCCACCTGGTTCCCAGGTATGAAACCTAGCACCATCCAGAGCTGAAGAATCAGCTACTGAGGTGCTATGGGAATCTGTGTTGTAAAGAACTTACCAGTGGAAGTGGAACATTTGAGGATAAGAAATTGTCACCATTCTGAGGGTGGATCAGATAGTCTAAGAGGAAGGGTTACTTCTGGGAAGTATAGCCATAATTTAATCTGTGAGAGTTAGAAAAGAGTTAGCGACTACAGTGGATATAAATAGCTGTTGAAATCGGTCGGATTGAGAGGACTTCTCCTGCATATTGCCCTCTTCAGCTCAACTCTTTTCAATTTGATTCCAGTCTGGGCTCTGTCTGTCCCATTCTAAAGACGTAATATTGTTTTCTTCTATTTTTCTGGAAAAGCCATTCTTTTGTTGATGTAGAGGTATGCTTTGGCATCCCTCATTCCTCGGCGTCCCCTTGAATTCCCCATTGCTGGGCATCCTCTTGCTTCCCTCACCCCTAGGCACCCCCCCATGAGGCTCGTCCATGCAACATCCAAACCAGTTCCATGGCCGCAGCCTGCTCTGACACCCAGCCATTCTAACAGGCAGGGGGAGGAAGCACATGCCACAGACTGCATGGAATGCAGGGATGTGGCCACTTCCTTACAGCAATGACAGAATTCTGGCAAACACAGCTTTATGCCGTGCATTAATTTGTATTCCATAAAGTACTTGGATGAGAGTGGGTGCATGTGCCGTAGGGTCATCGGTCAAAGGTACATTTTGTGGGCCATCCTGGGGGTTTCACACAGCGGGGCAATCCAAATCGGGATGCTCAGTTGCTGAGGAACAAACCCAGTATAGTGAAAATTCTGGGATTTATTCCTCTTTAAGACCCTACCATCCCCAGTAAAACATACCTGACCCCAATACAGAGACCCTTGTGTGGGCCGTGCACCGCTATACCTTTAGCCAGGAATTTGTGAATGGCTGGCAGGGCACACCCCCCCCCAGCCCCCGATATCTGTCCCCAACCCTCACTGGGCCCTGGAACAATTGCCTCCAATGAAAGTGGTCCCTGGATCAAAAAAGATTGGGGACCACTAAGTTAGAGTACACACAGCTCAGCAACGGGGAGCACTTCACCTAACTGCCTTTATATGACAGTTTGGTTATAACTGAATTTATTCATGCCATTCAACATAATACCACTTCCTGTTGTTTTTACCTCATATTTTATGGATATTGGGCAAAGGCTGAGGTAAAAAAAAGAAACACAGGCTGTTTTGGGGCACAGGGTTGGGGATGGAAGGCGATCACATAAACTTCCTTTCTGAGTATATGTGCACTTTAAGAACAAACACATCTTGCAAAGTACCAAACTCAAAGTCTTATGACTTACTCCTGTGTGGTCTGGGTTCAGTCAGAGGCAATTTTCATCTGTACTAGTGCCCTATGGGATCTTGTGAAACTGATACATAGCCTCCTGCTCCTGCTCCTGCTCCTAATCAAAAATATCATAGCTTCTTTAAGGGAGTAAACTGAAGGTTTTTCAAGTGAAACTACCCATGTATCACTGTCATGTTCAACTGCCAGTTTAGCTTCACAGATGCATCCTGTTTCAAGAGCTCCAAGAATTAGAGGCACTAGATGTTCCTGAATACACCAAAGGACATCCCTGCCCCTCAACAGTTGTTGCACCTAAACCAAAGCAGCCTGGGAAAATCAGATTATGTATGGATATGTGTCACACCAACTAGGCCATCCAAAGGCATCACACCTACTATTGATGGTATTCTCACAGAGCTAAATTGTTCCAAAATATTTTTACTTAATTTCAAGAATTACACCCAGCTACCAAGCAGTATTGAGGGCAATGGACCATTGAGAGAAAACAAGAACATAATGATGAAACCTGCAGACAAATGGGGTGCAGTTTTCGTCATGGGCCCCACTGACTACATCCAGGAAGCAAACAGACAGCTATCCAAACCCATCCACTACTGATAACTGGAAGGCGACCCCACAGAGAACTATAAGACTATAAGATGTTTTCAATCAGCATCCATAGTCATATATTCTGGAAGATCCAAGGGTTGCGTTGAGTGGAAAATCTTCTAAAACCTCCAGTCAGAGGACACCCCTAGATTCATCCAGGTCACTACTGACCTGATGGAACCATTTTAGCCACCATGGATGTGAAATCCATTTATCCAGACATTCCCTACAAGAATGGAATAGCTGCATGTCTGGTGCATTTTGTTAAAAATGGACACTGTTCCGGTTTAACTTCATTTATTCTGCATCTCCAAAATGAAGGGAGAGTAAAAAATATTTAAATCTGCCAAGCACCGGTTTTAAAGACCATAAGTCCACAAAGTGTTACTATCTCTTCAAGCCATGCAATTATATGTGGTGAGCTTGTAATCTCTTGTGGCCCATATGCCATCTCATATGGCCAGTATTTTCTAGTCTGTCTGGTCTAGTTCACTCACTCCATAACACACAATAAAGTGCTATATGTTAAATCTCACTTGATTGGGTTTTGCAGAACATTCTCTGGGTGAGGTGCAGTGGTTTTTGAATGAGGCAGAGACCATTTTTATAAGTATAAAATAAACAGTTCCTATCATATGAGATTGCAAGCTCACCAAATAAGATGACATGCCCTCGCACATCCCTCCATCCCCATCATTATGCTATAGGTCTGAACAATATCCTGACAAGCTAAATGACTACAAGGTATCTTAGTATTCAATTGCTTTTAATGAGGTAAGGCTATCACAGGACCTCCTTAACCATCTTTCAGGATGAGCTACTTGCAATGGCATATTCAAATAAATATATCTGATATGTTAATTAAATTCTCTGAAGTTCTGATGAAGTATTGCAAGTGAACTAAAATGTGCCGACCAGATTGATTTTGTTTTAGTAACCATTTACATTGTGTCATGTCATATCTTTTTATTTGGTGATTACCTATACAATCCAGAACTAATAGAAAAAAAAAAATTGCCTTTTATTTGCAGAGCTCAAATGTGTATTTACATAAAAAAAAAATCAGACCTTACCGTCACATATGAATCTTTGTACCGTACTTCATTTCTGATTTTCATAAACTTTGAAAAGCGATCTATTCTTGTCCAGTAAAGCGTCACAGATGTGCCACGCTTCTCAACTGTGACATTTTTACAGTCTGGTGCATCCAGTTTCACTGATTAATAAAATAAAGTATAAATATATTGTTGGCGGTTTTACTTATTTAGAGATTTTAAAGAAAAATACCATTTTGTGATTACTCACCTGTAAAATGATTACAGGTATATCACACACCCCACTTCCGAATATTCATGACACTTGGGTAACTGTTCTGTAGAGGGCGATCTTGCAGAGATGACATGAAAAAAAGGAGCCCCTCCTGGCCCATAAACACCTGGGACCTCCCACCACTCCCCAGCATAAGACAGCAGTAAAGGGACCAGGAAGAGCCAAATGTAAACAGCAAAGAAAAAGGTTCACCATATAAAGGATCCCAGAAAACCAAAAAAGGGCGGGATGAAGCGGGGTGTGTGACATACTTGTAATAACCATTTTACAGGTGAGTAATCACAAAATGGTATTATTCCCAGTATGTCACACACCCCGCTTCCGAATATTCATGACACTTGGGACATCCAATAGCAGTGCCCATAATGGGTGGGGATCCCAAAAAGGCAATAATGCAAACTTAAACTACTGCAGCCTGCAGAACTTTGCGGCCAAAAACAGCAACCGCTGAGGCCCGCACATCAACCTTATAAAACTTGCAGCCTTGCAAACTTGTTCAACAGAAGCCTGATGCTGAAAAGCCCAAGATGCTCCAACAGCACGAGTAGAATGAGCAGTAACACGAAAAGAGGGAACCTTCCCCTTGACAGAATAGGCCCCAACAATGGCCTGTCGAATCCATTTACTAATGGAAGACTTAGCGGGCGCCAGACCTTTCCTGGGCCCGGAGGGCACCACAAAAAGGCGTCAATCTTACGAAAAGGAGAGGTAGCCACCAAATAATATTTCACACATCGAACCACATCCAAGGCTTACTAGGCTTAGGACACAAGGAAGGGAGAACTACATCCTGATTGAGGTGGAAGGCCGAAACCACCTTAGGAAGGAAATCCGGCTTAAAGCGGAAAACTACCTTGTCCAGGGCCTGAATAGACAAGGCCGCCAACTCAGAGACACGCCGAACAGAGGTAATAGCCACCAAAAAGGCAACTTTCTGAGTGAGCAGAGAAAAAACAATATCATGCACCGGCTCAAGGAGAGCCGACAGAACCAAGTTTAAATCCCAAACCGGCAGCAAGGGCTTTCTAGGAGGCCGCACATGAGTAACCCCCTGGAAAAATGTCTTAACCAGGGGATGAAGGGCAGAAGACCTTTGAAAGAAAACCGCCAGGGCAGAAACCTGCCCTTTCAAAGTACTAAGCTGGAAACCCGAGTCCAGACCATGTTGAAGAAACTAGAGAATTCTGGGAAAAGAAAACACCCTACAAGGCAAAGCCCGAGCCTCGCACCAGTTAATATAAGACCTCAAAGTCCTATAGTAGACGTTAGAGGAAGATCTCTTCCTAGCTCTAACAAGAGTCTGAACCACCGCATCAGAAAGACCTTCCTCCTTTAAGATGGAGGTTTCAGCAGCCACGCCGTCAAAGCCAGCAGTGGTAAATTGGGGTAGCGTAGCTGACCCTGGGTGATAAGATCCGGAAGAAGAGGCAAATAAAACTGATCTACTGCCAGCCACACAACGTCTGCGAACCACACTCATCTTGGCCACCTTGGAGCCACCAGAATTGCTGGTGCCCCTTCTAGAGTTAGCTTGCGCACCACCTTGCCCACCATGGAGAAGGGGGGGAACAGGTACAGAAACCCCAGTTCCCTCCAAGTCAGGGACATGGCATCCACTGCCAGGGCCAGAGGATCCTGAGACACAAAGGCAGGAAGCTTGTGATTGTGACGAGAAGCAAAAAGATCCACCTCCGGAGTCCCCCACTTGTGACAAAGGGACTGGAATACCTTGGAACTGAGAGACCATTCTCCTCGGCGAGAGGATCTCCTGCTCAGGGAATCCGCCTTCGTGTTCTCCACTCCCGGGATGCAAATGGCTGAGATGCATGGGACATTGCTCTCTGCCCAAACAAGGATCAGAGATACCTCCCTGAGGGCACTCCTGCTGCGAGTCCCTCCTTGGTGATTGATGTAAGCGACCGCCGTCCAATTGTCCGATCGGACTTGAACTGGCAATCCCTGCAATAGAAGAGTCAAGCGAGACAGAACCAACCAAATGGTCCGCAGTTCCAAAACGTTGATAGGGGTATGAGCCTCCCGAAGCCCCCATAACCCCTGGAACTGATGTTCTCTCCAGAAGCCCCCCCAGCCCGACAGGCTGGCGTCCGTGGTGACCGTTTCCCAACAAGGGGTCAGAAAGGATCTGCCCTTCAACAGATTGCTTGACACTAGCCACCACTTAAGGGACTGCTGAGCCCGGGAAGACAGCAGACAAGACTGATCCAATGACAGCGGACACTTGTCCCAAGTCGCTAGAAGATGGAGCTGAAGCGTCCTCATGTGAAACTGGGCAAAAGGGACTGCCTCGAAGGAAGCCACCATCAAACCTACCAATCTCATTCCTAGCCGGATAGACGGGCGAGGATTGGATAGTAGAAGCCAAATCAAATCTTGGATCAGAAGAATCTTGGGCTGAGGAAGGAACACCCTGGCCTGAAAGGCATCCAGAGTCATGCCCAGAAACGAAACCTCCCTGGGCAGGGAGAGGGAGGACTTGTAATAGTTGATACCACCACTCTGGTGTCTAGCTCCGCTTGGCTGAGAGAGGAAGCCAAAATGAGAAGGTCGTCCAGGTATGGTACAATGCGAATGCCCTGGACTCTGAGGAGGGCCATTACCCCTGCCAATACCTAGGTGAACACCCTCGGAGCCGAAGTAAGCCTGAATGGAAGGGCACAAACTGAAAATGCTGATCTTCCACCACGAACCTGAGGAATCTCTGGTGTGCCAGATAGATAGGTACATGCAGATAAGCATCCCTGATGTCTATGGACGTCATGATGTCCCCCTGACGAAGAGGATCGATGGCTGAACGCAAGGTTTCCATGCGAAACTTCCTGAAACGGATAAACCGATTGAGGAGATTCAGATCCAAAATGGGTCGAACGGAGCCGTCCTTCTTGGGCACCGTGAATAGATTGGAATAGAATCCCAAGCCCCTTTCTGCGAAAGGCACTGGGCAAATGACAGCCATGTCCAGCAGATAACTTACTGCCGCCCGGAGCCCCTGTGCGGCCAGTGGATCCGAAGGCCCTCGAGACCTGAAGAATCTGGGAGGAGGCGGATCTTGAATTCCAGCTTGTAACCGGAAGACACCACTTCCAGAATCCATTTGTCTGAGACCACCTGGTCCCAGACCTGGAAGAAGTGCCACAGCCGTCCCCCCACCCTCAAGGGTGAGGGTGCCCCCTCATTGCGGAGCTGGCTTAGCAACGGGCTTGGGTTTGGAACGCCAATTGTGACCTGGATGGGCACGACCTCTGCCTCTACTCCAGGAATCACCTCTGAGGGTAGAGAAGGCCAAAACTCTGCCAGTTCTGGCACCACGAAAGGAAGGGTAAAAGGAGGCCGCCCCCCGAAAGGGACGACGTTGCCTCTTACGCTGAGGTAACTTCCCTCCTTTCGTGACAGAATCTAATCTTTCTCCAAAGAGCCGCAATCCCACAAAGGGAAGTGCTGTAAGCGACTTTTTGGCCACAAAATCAGCCGCCCACTGGCGCAACCACACCGACCGCCGAATAGCTACAAGCAAGGCCGAGGTTCTACCACACATGACCATGGTGTCATCCAAGGCGGCAAGCACAAAGGACATGAACAATTCACACCGCTTAAGGGAGGTGAACTCATCACTAGCCGGGTCAAGCCTGAAGGTACTCAACAGGTCTCTAACCACAGACCTGGTAGCCACTGCCAAAAGTGCCGAAGCACAAACAGGCCGCAAGGCTGAACCGACACTAGCAAACGTGTGGCAAGCCATCTGATCAATGCGTTTATCCTCACCATCTTTGAGAGTGGTGGAGTCAGGAGAATGCAAAATAGAAGTATTGGATAACCCGAGCACCGGGGCATCCACCTCGGGAGGGGACGACCACCGTTTTACCACGTCCACCGGAAAGGGATACTTTTTATCCCAACCTTGAGAAATACCTGGAAGCCGAGTAGGCTTCTCCCATTCCTTAAGAATAATACCATCAAAATGCTTTTGATTTGGGAACTCCAGGCGAGGCTTGGAAGTCCCAAAGAATTCCCCTTTTTGAGGAGCGGCCTCCTCAGGAGGAGAAATTGCCAGAACCTCAAAAAGGTGAGCCAAGACCTTCGGGGTATCCACAGCATCCCCCTGCCCTTGCTCAGTATCAGCACCAACAAACTGCTGATTGTCAGAACCCTCAGAATCCTCAAATAATTCCCCCTCTTCTAGCGGGGAATAATCAGACCAGTCAAGAAAATCATAATCATCAAACTCAAAGGCCGGCGCGGCTGGAGACCAATGCTTTCGCTTAGCCGAGGCCTTTTTGGCAACAGAGCCAGAAATACATTTCTCAATATCAGCCAATCTGGCACACACATCAGATTGTGACTCCCCACCTGTGACAACATCACTAGGGGTACGGATAAGGCAGAGTGGGGAAGGAGATGAGGCCGGGACCCCGGACCCAGACGACTGGGCCCCCGACTGCTGCTTTATGGCCCACTGAGCACAAGATATGCAAACAAGTACAATTTCCCCCGCAAGGGATGCCCCACAACCCACACATTGCCGGGGTCGCCCCGAGGGGAGCCCAAGCCCAGTATCCTGAGAAGCCTCCATATGGTGATTTTAATGTAGTCGCAATGACCAGAGGGATTTACGCTATTAAGCTACCCAGGATGCCCCTTCAGGTCCTAAGTGGGAGGATTTTTTATTTTATTTTTGGAAACCCTAAATTAAACTCTAAGGGACCCTAGGACCGGGAGAACTCCCTCTTTAAACTTCAAAAGAAGGGATCCCACCTAGAAGACATGAGAACAGACATAAGTGTCAACATGCACATCACCCACCATATAAGAAATAAAAATGGTGAAATAAATAAAATCCACTCACCGCAGCAAAGCAGTGACCTTCAACCCTCACAGCAGCAAGGGAATGAGAGGGAGAGCAGCAAAGCAGGCAGCGAGAATGCTTAAGAAAAGCCGGCCTCGAGGGGGGGTGGACGGGCCACAACGAGCACCTGTTGAAAAGTGAAACCAGCCCAGCACAAAGGCCGCAAAAACACATACAAACACACACACACACACAATCCACACACCTTTTCCCCCAAATAAAGTAAAACAACCCACAGGAGAAAAGTCCTCCCCCCCCAAGGGGCACAGAGGGACATGGTAGGGGGGGAACCCACACCAATAGGTGAAAGGGTAAGAGGGATGGGGCATCCCAAGCCGGGATCACCAACCCGGACACCGCCTACCCCTTTGTATGGGGTCTCACAGGGGAGCAAGCTCCCATATACACCATAAGGTGCAGCCTACCATTGCCTGGACCTTCAGCCTAGGCTGGGAGGCATACTGCTATAGTTTAAATTAAAAAAGGTTCAGGCAGCAATAGAAACAAAAGGCCGGAGGGTTACCCCGGCTACCTGCAAGGAAGAGACAACCATCTTCTGACTTGCTCGCCGACTGCAGAGACGAAAGACTGGGGAGTGGTGGGAGGTCTCAGGTGTTTATGGGCCAGGAGGGGCTCCTTTTTTTCATGTCATCTCTGCAAGAACGCCCTCTATAGGACAGTTACCCAAGTGTCATGAATATTCGGAAGCGGGGTGTGTGACATACTGGGAATATACAGAACATGATACATTAACTAGCTATGGGATAGCAAGCAAGTGTGTGTGTGTGTGTGTGTGTGTGTGTGTGTGTGTGTGTATATATATATATATATATATATATATATATATATACATATTCATGAATTGCTGCAATCCTACCTTGTACGCAGTTGTATTAGTGTATTCCTTATACTGGACTTATGAACGCTAACAATACTCGATAGCTAATATAAAAAAGGTAATTTAGCTGATAAGGATTGTTTGTGTGAGCTTGTGGACTAATAGTCGAGCCTTGCTCTGGACTTGATCTTTGTTGGTCGGCCATTTTGTTCAGCTACTGTCGAGCCTAACAATGGTCTTGAATTTCTTTCTTCCAGCATTATAGGCAACAACTCTTCATCTGAGGTCATCAGAAATCAGGATTATTTTTCCCCAATAAATAAAATATCAAGTATAATATTTTTAAATATTGTGTTTAATGTGCTCTCGTCCTTACTCATGATAATTTCACATATCAACCCCACTCCCCAAATTCCCATATTCACACGTTCTATCCCCATTCATCTGAAGCTGTCACAAATATTATGATGTTTGTCCCTAACTTGTATGTGGAAGAGAGGGGATTTCTTACCAGTCACATTTTCTGCTATCCATACTTTCAGGGGTCTCATCTCAAACCCACATCCTGGACCTGCCATTGGGGAGAGCTGACCAAATACTGTATATAAACTATTTAGTTTTACAGTAATGTAGTGTTTAATCTCATATGTCTTTCCAGTGACACATGCTAAAAACTTGGGTCCCAATAACAGACCCAGCTCAGACTCATACACTTATATACACCTGTGGTTGACAGCTAGGATCCTTCTGACCTTTGGATATTACCATTGAACAAACTCTGAGATAATCTTTGTGCCAATGTAGGGGGTTTCAACTCACTACACTATAGCCTGTACTCAAAATTTGTTTTAAATCTGCACAGCAATAATCCCTTTAATTTGAATAAACCCTGAACTGAAGGTGGTAGACATTGTAACCACACTAGATTTCCATCTATTCACACATTTTCTTGGGATCGATAGGGTCTCTTCCTGATCCATATTGGTTACTCCACATCTTGCTTGGTCTGTTTTTAGCCTTTTCATAGATTATTTTTGCATGCATTCATTTTTCAACTATTTTATTTGCCTGTTCACCTATATATACATGGTTAATATTGGGGCTACATTTAAGCAAAAGTCAAAATATGCTGTATTGTAAGCACTAATGAAACAAATTTTTGGGGGAGGGGGTTTGGATTGGCAGCCAGCTGGTTGTTGGGATTAGTTCAACAAACAGAAAGAAATTTGTTTTGGTTGGAAAATTCTTTAGTCTTTAACCCAAATGGTGCATTTGTTTTCTACATTTCACACAGCTTCAGAATGATCAGGTGACGTCCCCATGTAATATATCTCAGGTGACAATTGTTTTTAATGCACTTGTGCAACTAGTCACTTTGTTATGAAGGATCACAGTCATCCATGTAATGCTAGTTATGTATTTAGTAATAGATCAAGGCAACTGGACTTGCTGTTTTCTTTTGCTTCACATGTTTTGTTATTCATCCCTCTATTAGGAAAGGCAGCTGGATGACTTGTGAAATGTGTTGAAGTAAAAAAATGCTATTGCAGTTGCATAGATATATTCCTACAGATATACTGGAGTTAACTTTAGATAAAATAAAAGAATCATGGTCCTTCCCTCAGATTACCAGACTGGTGCACCAGGCACAGTAAGGCCAGGGCCAAACCAACTGCCCTCGGTCCTGGCAGCTTTCCAGCCCCAGAGGCTTTGGCCAAGGTTTAGCACTTTTGCTTGATTGTCAACTTTAATATTTCATTAAAACAGTAATTAAAATATATAAAATTAACTAATAAAAAGATATATTAAGTAATAGATCAGGGCAACCTGACTTCCTGTTTTGTTTTGCGCCACATGCTTTGTTATTCATCCCACTGGATGTATGTTAAGTTAACTTTTTATTTATTTATTTTTACTTACTGTTTCAGTAAAAGTGAAAGCAAATCATGGCCCTCTCTCCAAATTACAAGGCAAGTGCACTAGTCTGGTCCTAGCAACTCACTTGCCCCTCTAGTCTTTGGCCCAGGTTTGGTGCTTTGCCTGGGGTGTCGGCAGTCTTAAATAACCATAAGGGAATGTTCTGAGAATTTTTTACACCTGCTTGGGGCAGCTGTAAGTAATTAGTACAAAACAGTAGTAAAAACTAGAGTCAAAACATTGCTGAATCACACTCATTTTTTACAATTGTAAATTTCAGTTGTATTTTTTTCACTTTTGACGAATTTTTTTCACCTCATGAGAAAAGACAAGTGAAAAAAATGAGTGTAAAAATGCAGCATGTTTTTTTTCTTTGTTGAATCACAAGAATTTGAAAAACCAAAAACAGACTAATTTTGTGTTAGAAACCTGTTGAATCGAGTCTATAGTCTTTCATTCAGCCCCCCAATACCAGCCACAACAGGTCTCCCCAGAGGCGGACGATGTTCATTGTGCACCTTGGAGAGGTGATGAAAGAATAGGTGAATAGGAAAACCATGGTCCTCTGGGAAAGCCCTTTTCCATCATTTTTTCTTAAAATAATTAGTAGAATCTCACCACAATTTCTCATAAATAAGTGGATTGGAGAGCCACTGGTTGGCCTCTGCCTCATAGACATCTGCATCCATTACCACCACACAACCCCCCTTGTCCGCATTGCTCACAATTATTTGACAGTTTAACTGATCAAATGAATTGCTCTCTTCTCAGCAGACCCGTTCTTTAACGGGTGTAGGTCTTGCTGTCTGCTCATCACAATAAGTTTAGGGGGCATCCACAATGCTGGAGCCCCCTCGCAGATAATCTCCCAGAACGCTCGTAATGCTCACCTTCATTATGAGCCAGCGTCGAAAAGGAGTCCAGCGATTTGAGGCTCGATTCAGAGAGACAAAAAAAGACTTGTTTTTGTGCTGATTTCGTATTATTTTCAAATGTTCCCGCTCTTGTATGAGTGTGCGAGCGATTCTAGGGATGCATTGTAAACCTTCAGTAAAGTTTCTGTCCGTTCGTACGAGGATGTCATTTTCCATCGTGACTTTTCTGTTTCATTTTCTCAGGTTACAACGTAGCCTTTCGCTTTTGCCCTTTTCCCATTGTCTCCTCCCACGAATCCTTTACGTTTCCCGATTCTGTTTCCCTTTTACAAAAAATAATCGTCCAGACGGAAATCCTTACGATCTTGCGCCTGCGCACTACAAACTTGAATCAGTAAAGTGCTCGCCTACATATTTGACACCCTCACTTCTACTACAATGTTTAGTTAAACCACTTAGCACTATCCTCCATCTTCCCTTTTGGACCCTTAAAGTTCACCCCAACCACTTAGCACTATCCTCCATCTTCCCTTTTGGACCCTTAAAGTTCACCCCAACCACTTAGCACTATCCTCCATCTTCCCTTTTGGACCCTTAAAGCTCACCCCAACCACTTAGCACTATCCTCCATCTTCCCTTTTGGACCCTTAAATCTCACCCAAACCACTTAGCACTTTCCTCCATCTTCCCTTTTGGACCCTTAAAGCTCCCCCCAACCACTTAGCACTATCCTCCATCTTCCCTTTTGGACCCTTAAAGCTCACCCAAACCACTTCGCGGTTACGTTCTTCTTCCATTTTAGGCCCCTAAAACTTACTCAAACCACTTCGCGGTTAGGTTCTTCTTCCATTTTATGCCCCTAAAACTTACCCAAACCACTTCGCGGTTAGGTTCTTCTTCCATTTTAGGCCCCTAAAACTTACCCAAACCACTTCCTGGTCATCTGAATCTTCATCTCTAAATATTTATTTGACCCTTTGTTTGGTGTTAATGTATTTGTGTTAAAAAATGACACTGAAACGTTGATTTTGGTTTAGTTTTTTTTTAATTGAAAGCCATTTTTTTGGGCCATTTGGAAAAAAAATTTTTAATCAAAATTTAAAAAAATTTAAAAACCCAATAAACTTTAAAATGTGTAAAAATGTCAAATATATATTTAACCCTTTAAGTGCCAGCCTACCTGGAGTTTTTGTTACGCTTTGTTGCCAGACCATTTTTCACTATTTTGCACTATGCATGTTCAACTGTGATTTTTGAAGGGATTTACAGGGATTTCACAGGAAAATGATATATTGTTTTTTTCAGCAGAGTTTGGACTTTAACATAAAATGTCTTGTTTATCATTTGTCAAGTGTATTATTAATATTTTGGGGTGAAATATGTGAAAAAAAATTTAAAAAATCTATTTTATACAATTTGTAGTGTTTTTTTGTAATAAAAAATGTAAGTTTGTCAATAAAATCTTATTGCGTGTGAAATCCCAATTTCTCCCGGTTACAACGGTACCACATATGTATTGGTAGACACCCTTTCCTGCCCAGGAGACTCCCCCAAACTGAAACAGCACTTTAAGAGATTTTTAGATCAAATACAACTATGCTAAGCGCTTGCAGTTTTTTAATAAAAACAACCCTTTACATTTGAAATACCCCCCACAAACTATATATTCTCTGGAAATACACACTTCAAGCTTTCTAGGCGTACCAGGCTTGTTGATGTTGCCACAGTTTTCTGGAAGTTCTCCCTCAATGTATTCTTTGGTTACACAGAGCTTCCCTAAAAAAGGATAAAAAAAGCAGGATCAAAGCCACATTTTCCTAAAAAAAACTATATGCAAACAAGAAAAAGCGAGTTAATCTGAAAAAGCAACATCCCCCGAACCGAACGATACCCAACATGCATAGCTACTGTCAAAAGAAGAGTTGCCAAACACCAAAAAGTAAAGCATGTGCATAATGGTAATTTTGCTTGAAAATTTCAGCTCTGCAGACAAAGTGCGCACCTTGCGCTTTTTCTACCAAAACAACCCTTTACATTTGGAATACCCCCCACAAACCATACATTCCTTGAAAGTACACATGATAAGCTTTCTAAGCGTACCCAGCATGTCATAGTGGGCCCATCTTTCTGAAAGTAATCCCTCAAAGAATTCTTTGGTCGCACAGGGTTCCCTTAAAAAATGTATAATAAAGCAGAATAAAAAATGAGTTTTCCTAAAATATCAATATGCAAACAAGAAAAAACAAGCTAAATCTAAAAGCGCAAGGTCCCCTGAGCAGAACGATACCCAACATGCATAGGTACTTTTAACCCTTTTAACTGCCAGCCTACTTGAGATTTTGTCACCCTCTCTTGACAGGTCATTTTTAACCATTTTGCGCTATACTTAACTGTGATTTTTGCAGGTATTTCCAGGAAAATGATATATCTTATTTTTGCAGCAGAGTTTAGGCTTTAATATGAAATGTCTTGTTTGTAATTTGTTTACTGTTTTTTTAAATATTTTTGAGTAAATTAAACAAAATAAAAAAAATACTTTTTTTAGAAAATTGTCTCCTTTATTTCAAATAAAACCTTTTTTTTTAAAAGAAAACCATATTGCATGTGAAAGCCCCATTTCTCCCGATTACAATGGTACCACATATGTATCGGTGGCCCCCCGTTACTGTTTAGAAGACCCCAGAAATACAACTACAATCCACACTATAAAGGGTTAAATCAAGAAGAAAATTGGCATGAGGTTCGCCTTCCAAGGGGGGGGGGGGGGGGGGCGCGCATGCACCATAGGATCGGGGTAAGATGAGTTATTGTGGGCGATCGGGGGGTTTCACAGAGCATCCCGATCGTGATGCCCCGGGGGAAAGGACCAATACCCAGGATAGTCAAAATCCTGGGTGTTGGTCCACTTTAAATGTAAAAAAAAAAAACACAAACACACCACAAAATGCTGGGAAACATTTTATACATGCTGTGTAACAGGATATAAGCGGTTAATTTAAAAAAAAATTGACATAGAGTCCCCCCTCCCAGCATTACCGACCCAGGCCAGCTATGGGGGCTTGTAGAACAGGGCACAGGGGCCAGCGCCCCTGGCCCTGCAGGCTACTAGCCCACATAGCCACTAAGTGGCCCGGGCCCTTCTGCCCCCCCCGGCCGTTGGGGAGGCAGGTAATGGGGGGCTGGGGGTTAATGGCAAGTCACCCGCTAGCCGCAGGTGACTTGCCAGACCCAGAGCCTTGTGAACTGGTATAAGGGGTCTCATGGACCCCTTACCAGTTCACAAAGCGTTAACTGTGAAAAAAAAAAGACAAAAGTATTTTATTAAAAAAAAAAAATGTTTTACTGTACTTACCTCCGATTGTAAGCTCTTGTCCCTCGCCGCTCATCCCGGCCCCGATCTCAGGCTTCAGCCTTCTCAGCTGTCAGATGCCGGTGATCGGCATCCAGAGAAGGGGGAGGCAGGAGATCAGAGGATCTCCTGCCACCTCCTTCCCCGGCACCGATCACCGGCATCTGACAGCT
Organism: Gastrophryne carolinensis; assembly: GCA_027917425.1. Taxonomy (NCBI): domain Eukaryota; kingdom Metazoa; phylum Chordata; class Amphibia; order Anura; family Microhylidae; genus Gastrophryne; species Gastrophryne carolinensis. The sequence continues at coordinate 271,975,628 of CM051234.1, forward strand.
GAGAAGGCTGAAGCCTGAGATCGGGGCCGGGATGATGTCATTAGCCCCGCCCCCGATGGGGCGGGGCTTAGCGGCAAGATGGCGGCCTTCTGGGCTCTCTCCTGAAGATCTGTAAGTCCTGGGGGGGATCGGAGGCCCCCCAGGTGAAGAGGAGGGACATCGGGAGCCAGCGCACACGCAGGTAAGTGAATGTCATTTTTATTTTTATTTTTTTTACAGTTAGCAGCTGCTGCTGCCGAAGCGGGGGGGGGCAGCCTATTCCGGGGGCTCTCCTGGAACCATCCGACCCCCCACGGGGGATCGGATGGCACCAAATTGAAGAGGAGACCCGGCTGGATCCAACGAGGGGTCAGGTGAGTATTTTACTGTTATATTTTTTTACTGTGGGGGTTTAAATTCAGCTACGTGAGTCTCACGTAGCTGGCACTTAAGTGGAGTAGAGGCTGCTACGTGAGACTCACGTAGCTGGCACTAGAAGGGTTAAAACTATTTACATAAATAAAAACAGTGACAGGACCCAGAACACTATTCTTCTTCTGTTGTCCCCAACGTGTCAACCAGCTGCTGCATATCGGCCACCAACTCAAGGACCCTCCAATTCATTTCTTCAACTCTTGCCCGTGTGGTCCCTGTATAAAATTGAGACAAAAACATTATTTGGCGACAAATACGTTTCTCACCTGTGGATGGAATGTTTGTTAGTTGCCAACCTAAATAATCACGACATATGTCAGTCTGCTAAGTCATTACTCTAAGGAAGTGGCCAGAGGTCATTCTGGTAAGTAATTACTCCAAGCAAATGGGCACAGGTCATTCTGGTAAGTAATTACTCTAAGCAAGTGGGCAGAGGTAATTCTGGTAAGTAATTACTCTAAGCAAGTGGGCAGAGGTCATTCTGGTAAGTAATTACTCAAAGCAAGTGGGCACAGGTCATTCTGCTAATGCCATTGACTCTGGCTTTATGAATCTGGGTGATCAAGTCACTTAACACATACTGCAAAGAATGACATTACAATTTACTTGGTTGGTGGCCGACGGATGCCTCGTTGGGGACAACCCTACGTCCTGGGTCCTGCCACTGTTGTGAAGTAGAGCCTGTTGAGACATGGCAAATAGGGTCAGTTATAATGTCTTAGTCAACATTAATCCAATGTGTGTGTCACATCACTCCCCTTCTCCCTGTGCCTCCTGGGCGAGATCTGCTGCAGCCTGCACATCTTCACCCGCTCCAGAAGCATCTACAAAAACAGATTAAGTGAATCAGCTTGGGTGGAAATTGCATGTATATGTGTGTGCGGCTACATGAAGAGTCACATACCAGAGGCTCCCGCATGCGTCGGTGGGTACGACTCCCTGCCCACGCCGGGCCGCCCCTCCTCTGTTGAAAGGTCCAGGGGCTGGTCGGAGGAACCAACAGAGGAGGGGTAGGACCGTCGCACTGGAGATCCACCACCTTCACTCCCAGCTGCAGAATCATGCAGCACTGGTAAGCCATTTCCAACACTAGAAAAGAAAAGGCATTATAACTAAAGGCCTACCTTCTGTCTTAGTTACATCTTGCATGCAATCGCTATGTACTTACTTCGGAAATGGATTCCGAAAAACCTCCACACCCGGGGCATGTGCAGCCATTTCAGGTCCGACCAATGCTGCATGATCTGCGTGTGGGTGAAGGTGGTGTCCGTCTGATGTTGTATTTGGGCAATGATCACCAGGTGCGCTTCTCAAAAGAGTTGGGCAGGTAGTCGTACCTATGCTCCAGCATGGTCTACAAAACACAAAAGGCAAGGTTTTAGTTAAAACAGCATACAAATATCTGTCAACAATCGATCATTTGACTAAATGACATTAACAGACACATTTGTAGCCTAATCCAATCCTTGAAGCTGGCGTCAGTGTTGGTTCGCACGTGTGGGCCCTCACTTCGGTTTGGCACGGAGTTTGATACACTTTTTAAAACAACCGTTTCTTCATGCGCTTCCTTAAGGGCTAGGCATGCATTTAGATGGCAAATCAAAGCCAGTAAAAGACACTTACAAGCATGATGATCTCTTCTTGTTGGCGGGTGAAGATTGTGGGCGCCATCTTGCCTCTTGTCTGCAGCAGATAAGTAATGCCCCTGCGGTTTCCGGGTTCCGCACGGCCGGACGAACGGCCGTACGCACGCGTACGCGAATGCGTAAACGTCAGACCCCGGCATTAGTATTTAAAGGGTCCTGGAGCCACAGCTCATTCTCTTTCAGAGTCTCATCATTTTGCCACCCAAAAAATCCGCCGCTAAGGCCAAAGCAGCCAAGGAAGCCAGCAGGAAAAAGGCAGAGAAGTGTGAGGAGGCTTCAGCAGGCCCCACCACTCACTCAAAAATGGCAAAGGCGAAGCAGCCGGGAACCCGCAGTGGGCAGGCGAAGGCGACCACAAAGGCACCCACAAGCACAAAACACAAAAAGCCAGCGGCAAAGAAGAAGGCCCAGCCCAGCAAGCACACAGGTACGGCCCCTAAAAAGCACACCAAGAGGGTGAGAAGCCCCATCCCCCAAAGGTCACCATCACCCCACACACGTGGGAAAAGCTCACATGCAAAGAGCCCAAGCCACCGGGCCCGAAGCCCCAGCAGCCAGAGCTCAGCATCACCCCACCCACGTGGGAAAAGCTCACAGGCCAAGAGGCCAAGACACTGGGCCAGAAGCCCCAGCAGCCACACTTCACCATCACCCCACCCACGTGGGAAAACTTCACATGCTAAGAGGCCAAGACACCGGGCCCGAAGCCCCAGCAGCCACAGTTCACCATCACCCCACCCACGTGCATCAACCTCCCAGGGCCATGAAAGTGTGAAGGGGCCACAGAGGCACAGGCCAAGAAGCCCAACATCATCCACCACACCCTCTCCTCCTCGCCCACATTTGGCACCGGCACAGGTGGAAAGGCAGGCTGAATATGCCACAGCTACGCCTGCTAGTTCAGTGGCCACCCAGCCAAGAACCCCAAGTCCATATCCAAGTCCAGTCCAATCAGAAGCCAGCCACTTGTCCTACATTTCTCCCCAACACAGCCAGCCCAGAATGTCCCCCCATTTGCCGCCAACCACTGATGAGCCAGAACGTCAAGCAACAGGGCGCACATTGCGCCGAGGCCACTTGAGTGGCAGGTTTGGTGAGGCCCAATCTCTGGCATTGGCTAGTGGCCTCACCTTGCATTATGATGAGCTATATGGGCGCAGATCCAAAGCTACAAGCAAGCAGCGCAAAGCCGAGATTTTGGAGGAGCTCACCAGACAGGTTAATGCAGCGGGGGAAGAGCTCAAAGATGTGGAGCACATACAAAGGAAAATATCAGGCCTAAAGTATGCAGCACGGAAGAAAGAAAATAAACGGCGTAATTACAGGTACATATATACTTTGTGGATTTGGCTTCGTCTTGTATTGGAAACATTTATCTAAATGTGTGCAACTCTCTTTTTCAGCTTACAAACAGGCGGCGGATTCCCCACCAAACTGCAATTTACCTGAGCTGAGGAGATGGTGCTGGGCCTGCTACATCCTGTGGCCTTAGAGGGACACTCGGCCCAACAGGACATGGACATCCCTACTATTCCTGCCGGTTAGTAATGTTACTGTGTATGTGAAATGTGATCTACGTGTAAAATTACGCACAAACCCATATATTAACACATGCCCCTAGGGTGTGCCTTGTAGTGGAGGTAACTTAAAATTTAAACAGGGTGTGTTATGTGTGGCGACCCATTATTTGCTTTTTACTTCCTCAGATTATTTTGGAGAGTCTTGAGGAACACTATTGAGATTAGCAAAGGACTGGCTGTTATGTATTTAGAGTCAATTACATACAACACTTCCATCTTTATCTGTAGCCAATTTGGGTTTGAGCTGTGCTTTGCTCAGAAAGACTTGAACTGGGGTGCTTGAACGTTTGACCTAGAAAGAATGTCAAACAGCCTAATCTAATGGCTAATGCTATTTGCAAGCTGAGTGTGGTCCCATAATGGCCTTTAAGTGATATGTGAAGCCTCAGAACAGCCAGTACATGCATGTTTATTTTGGTTAAGGAGCCCAATGTGTATGTACTTGTTGACTAATATATCTAACAGATAATGACATTCATAGTCAAGTTTAACTTGGTCCATTGTGGGAGTTGCCATTCATGCATGGGCCCGTGTTTTAGGGAACCATAATGTTAATACACATCACCAATGCCTAGTTGTGTGTTAACATGGCTTCTTTTCCCCAATGCAGCCCAGCATCATCCCTCAGCTAGTGGGGAATCCTCTGCCAGTTTTACCATGACGTCTACTTCCGTGCTGCCTCGGACCCAGGATCCGATATATACGGTAAGTGTCTTTTTATGATGTTGCTTATGCATGTGCCTTGCCATGTTTCTTTTTGCTGAATTACATATGTATTCCCCAAACTGAACCTTTTTTATTTACATGTCCCAACAGACCAACACACTGATGGAGGAAATCCAGGAGCTGGAGGAAGATGGAGCCTTCATTGAACCTTCAGAACAGCTCCCCCTGGGACAGAATCTGCAACTGTCCCAACATGTTTCTACACCAAATGCTCAGCAGCAGAGTGAAGCTGGCTGCATGCTGCCAGCCCGCCGTGGGCAGCATGCAGAGACTGAGCCGACAGTCCCCAGTGTTAGCTCTGCTGCTGAGGATTTGCCAAGCAGACCTGTGGCTGTTGGTGGACCTAGAGGCACATCATCTGCACGCCCCCCAACCCGGGAAATTGGGAGGCGTAGTCGACTACGTCGCCCAGTTGCCCAGGGGAGGGGCGCGCCGATGATGGAGTCAGCATGGCACCATGAGAGGCGGCTATTTTGCCTCCAAAATCAACTAAACCACGAACATCTTCATGGCCAATTAGAAACCTTAAACAACACATTAAACTCCATGCTGACTGAATTTAGGTCCAACAACAGCCACATGGCCCCCTTATCAACTTATTACAGTGGCATGCTTGAGGAAGTTCGAAATAGCAACAGCCACATGGCCACCTTAACTAACAATCTCAGTGCCATGATGGCTGAATTTCGAACTTCTAATAGAAACATGTTGGAACAGTTGCAGATTCTGAATGCCACACAGGCCCAGGTGAGGGACCTCCAAGGGCCCCAACCTGGGTTTTATGGGCATCCCCCATTTTAAGGCCTAATTGGCCTGTATTTTCTCCACATCTTTGATCTACATCCCCACTGTATTGACCTGTCTGGTGAGCCCTACCAATATACCCCTTTGGTATGGCTTTGCATGTTTGCTTTGGATTTGCGCCCATATAGCTCATTAGAGTGCTGAGTTAGGCCACTAGCCAATGCCGGAGGTGAAGCCTCAATGAACCTGTCACTCAAGCTGTTGCGCTGCATGCTTGTGGCGAATGACATTGGTTCTGGCTACTCCTGTTTGTAGGCATGATTGGGGGACATTCTGGGCTGGCAAACTACTACCTTGACCCCTGGCTGAGATTGAACTGGACTTGGATTGGGACTGGGGGTTCTTGTTTGGGTGTCACACCGAGTAACAGGTGTAGATGTGGCATAGGTTTGGCTGCTTTACACCTGTGCCTGTGGCAAATGTGGCCAAGCAGGAGAGGGTGTGTCTGTGGGCCTATTTGTTTGCTGCGCAATGTGGACATGGCAATGCTTGTCACATATGTTTGTAAAATTTTCATTTGTCCTAAACTTTGCACAGGAGTGCCTTACTTTAAAACTCCTGCCACTGGGCAATTGCTATGTGGCCTGATTTGGCTAAACTTTCATTTGTGTTTGGCCCATGTATTTTATGCAACTATGGGAGTGACCATCAACTCCAATGTTTGCTTCTGAAATAAACTACATACAATTGTAATTAACCTGTTGTGGACTAAGTTTATGCCTTTAAGTTTTGGGGGAATAAAGATGAGTTAAAGTAGGCAGTAACACATTTGTAACATCCCAAAAAACAAAAAAGAAAATCATGTGTGAGGTTCTTTTAAATTATTTCTTTAATGTTTGTAAAAGTAACAAACAAACATACAAACACAAAGGTCCAAAAACACAATTATCCAAGAATAAAGGGACAAAACAAACAAAGGAACAACAAATTAAGCAAAATGTGTCTCAATTAAATTAGACCGCACTGCGGATGGGCAGACGCACTCGGTGGGCCACGATAGTCCTCGTCTGGGTCATCGGTGGGTGAAGAGGGGGGCACATCCACATACCGGGGGACACTTTGCAATATAGCAAAATTATGCAACACTGCACAGGCCATTATAATATCTATGACCTTTTTGGGGTCATACTGAAGTGCTCCCCCGGTATGGTTCAAGCATCGGAAGCGGGTCTTCAACAGGCCAAACGCCCTCTCCACCACAGCCCTGGTCTTCCTGTGCGCCCTATTATATGCCTCCTCGGCTGCATTCTGGGGCCGGCGGACGGGGGTCAACAGCCAGGAAAGGAGTGGATAGCCGGAATCACCTGCCAAAATGTATTATAAAAAACATAAATTACACATTACTCAATAAATGGAATCCCCTAAACGCGCAATCAACATTACTAAGAGCATAGGTCACATTTGCTACACAGCATGAGCATACATAGTGTACAGGCCCTGACAAAAAATAAAAAACATCAAATAGATGTGGGAAAAAATTAAACATTGCGTTTCTGGCTACCATGTCGTCAGGAAAACAAATATATTTCCAAGTAATGGTAGCCATGCCTTCCAAAAACTTGGATAGCGCGCGGCTCAGCATAGGCTGGGAGATCCCCACGGAGAGGGCACCCAGCCTCTGGAACGAGCCGTTCGCCAAAAATTGCAGGCAGCCAAGCATCTTGGTCATACCTGAAATTGCTTGCCCCTTCCTTGTGGTGCGGGCTAACCATGGCCACAGCTCACTATACAATTTATGGAGGGAAGCGCGATTAAGTCTGGTGAGCTCGAACAGCTCAACGTCATGCATGCCATCGATGTGCATGCGTCGCCGCCGGTGCAATCTGGTCTCAGCCCTCCGGACAATTTCAATGCTCATGAGCTGCAGATCCTCATGCTCCTCAGATGCACTAGAGTCGTCCATAGATGCTAGTCTCGAGGTCAAAATGGTCCCGTAAGGGGATCGCAAAGGAAACGGATTCATAGGGTTGTGGTTCGTTGGCAATCAGCTCTCTGAATGAGACGCAAGCCCATAGCAATAACGTAAGTTATCTGAACGAACGAAAAATATCAGATTTGGTTTGGAAAATGACCCGAACTAACGGAAATGTTCAGATTTAATTTCGATCATCGAAAGCGCATATACGCATTTGCCCGAACGTTCGTACGAATGAAAAATGAACGAAATAAAACAAAAATGACAAACACCCACCCAAACTTTCACAGACAGCTACGGAAGTGCAGATGAATGTGCCTCTGAATCGAGCCTTTGGTCGAGCCAAACACTCTTTATTCTGTCTTACTCCAGTTCGATAAAACTTATCAGGGTCTCGAAATGGAGTACAAAGGTGTCCACCACGCACACATGGCATAAGGAGATAAACAGGCCCAATGACGCAAACGCGCCTACTTTATTCACTGCAATAGGGACCTTGGCCAAAAAAGGGAAGAGGTAAAAATGGGCTAAGATAGTTTTAGATATATATTTGAGTATATATTTTTATATTATCATCTATGTTTCAATTTATATCTATTTATGGTTCAGGTGAATATGTCCTAATTAGTAATTGCAGAATTATTTTGTTTTTGGTCCTGTGAGTGATTGTTTGTCATGGGAGAAAGACTCACAGACTTGATTTCTCTCATTCCAGTGAGCCTGGTCGGTTCCTGTAGTGATAGGCTGGCTGGCCTTGGTGCTCACCTGTGCTTTGAGACAAAAAGAAGCAGGCTCCCATGTTAAATACCAGAATATCCAACACTGATATCCTATTACCAATAGATAACCAGATGCATGTCAGAAGACAACTGGACTGGCTAAGCCCATAGGACTATGAGGAACCTAGAGTCCAGGCTGTCAGGTAAGGGATTTTTGTTTTTTTTTTCATGTACCCAGATATTCTCTTCAAATATCCTTAAAAATTATGCCCACATTTGTTAGTATTTATTTAGCTGATTCAAAGAGTAGCACAGTTATTTCCAAGGTAGAATATACAAGACAAAACTACAAACTGCTTTGGGTTTCATGCCCCAGATCATCCTTGGTCTTTAAAGTAGATCAACGCCCAGGATTTTGACTATCCTGGGTTTTGGCCCACTTCTCCAGGGTACCCTGATCGGGGGTGCTCCGCTATGTGAAACCCCTCAGATCGCAAGATACAACTCACCTCACCCCGCTCCTACGGCGGATGCACAGCCGCTGTCCGAGCAAGCTGGCAGCCGCATCTCGCGCTTCCCTCTAACAGGGAGCGCGCCCGTGCTGGCCATTCACAAATGCCCGTCACGGGCACGCGCCCTGCTAGAGAGAAGCGTGAGATGCGGCCCGTTCATGCACCGATGGACCAGGATCCAGGTAACTGCAGCGGGCATCCTGGGGGGTTTCACACAGCGGGGCATCCTGATTTTGGATGCCCCGCGGGGAGGGATCGGATCGATTCCCGGGCCGATCCCGCTGGGTGTTGGTCCAGTTTAAGGCAATAAAGAAAATCTGTTTTGAAAACAGGGACTGCTGTTGCTGATCATTTCAGAAAAAAATGCTAGCTAAATCGGAAAGCTGAATAGTCATTATGACTGCCAGACAGGAATAAAAAAACTTCCGATCTTGCTCAAGACACCTCACTTCAAATAAGCCTATTCAGTTTTCAGAAGCTACTTACACCTGTTACGTTAGTGAGCAATAGTTTCACTTCTGTAATAGCTAAGCCATACTGGAATTTATTGTACCATCTTTATCTCATTTCACTTTTTAAGACTGAAGTGGAACTCCTATGAGTCAAAATTGACAAAGCTTATTTTTTCCTTTTTGATAATAATGAGCCTTTCTTGTAGAACAGTAATTGTGTACAGTAGGTGTTATTATTTTCTTGTTTCTCTTTCTGATCAAGCAATGCTAAAGCTGTCTCTTATGCCTTGCTCATTTCCAGTCCATATTCTAGGCAAAATACCAATATGTGCCATGATGTGCTTCTACCTTAGCAGCAGGCAGTGCCCCCTCCACATGACTGAGCTCCATATGGGGGTATAAGAGGCTTGGCTTATGGCCTGCACCACTAATAAAGGCCCTGATATACCCTCAATGGCCTGGGCAACCATCCTGCTTGCCTTCCCCTAGAAATAGCCCTATGCTGTTAGGATATGTCCATTTTCACACAGCTTGCCTGGCTGGTGCATGTGCAGGGTCAGCTATGTGCCAGTGTAGTTCTGCATAGCTCTCAGCAGCTCTCAATCTATGTGTATTTGCTCACTTAGGCAGATACATTTAGAATGTGGAGTGCTGTTCTCGAAATTGTAACCCTTTATAGGGCATAACAGCAGCCAAGAGATTCATTGCTCAGGGTATTTTGGGGGCTGCTATTTTGTACAGTACTTGTACCAATGTTACACATAATTAGTTACCGTTGAAGAAACAGAGGCCTGTAACTCCTACAAAGTTGTTTGAAATGTACTTTTGTATATATTATCGTATAAAATGTGCTGATTTTCTCAGAGTAAAGCTGAGATCCTCCTTATAATCTAAAGTAATTGAAATTTTCTTTTATTTAAGAGGAACTTCCCCCACAATCCCTTGTTATCTATTATCTTCAACCCCTGTACCTAATTTTCCTCCCACTGAATGAACCAAGTGTCACACTAGGAATTGAGAGGTGTCCTTGGTTTTTCTGCATCCAGGGGTGTTTATACATGACTTGTTAGGAGCCTACCACACACCTGCTTTCCTCCTGTGACTGGTCCTTCTTCAGACATAAAACTACTGCTTGTACATCAGCACAGATAATGCTTTGGTCCTTTGGTCTGTAAACAGCCCTGACATTGAATGCTAAAACCTGAAATCTATATTTAATGATTCAATTGTTTTCAAATGTCAGGGGGTAGCAACATAGGGGGGAGTTGCATCAATATTTTTGTATTTCCATTGGTCCCCCTAAAGCGGTCCTTCACTCTGAATAAGAGTCTATCTTATATGTTGCCCACACCCTGTACATACAGATTGCTCACATTAAAAATCATCCTACCTGCATCTACTGCATGTTATGAACCTTTAAACATCCAAGATGGCGGCTCATGGGACATCAGGCAGCCTGCAAACAGGAAGTGCCTTCTGACTGTGCTGCTCTGCATTCTGGGATTGCTGTCCTTTCCTGTCCTGACCCAAGCTCTGCTCTGTCTGAGCAAAGCACAGCTATATCCTGCCCCCTGTACTTTATCCCACTCTCCTATCCCCCAGTGGGGGAAAGAATAATAAGTGACTAAAAACGTAAAATATATTAATTTTATATGCTGGGGAATCGTTTTTTAAGGATTTGGGCTTCTCAATAAATCATGGTGAAGGTCCGGTTTAAAGTGCAGTTTTTTGCCTTTTCTGGTAAACTAGATGTGCTGCTGGCTGATGTAATGCCCAGGGCTCCTGGTCAAGGAGGATGCTGGCAGCGGGAGTTCTGGGAGTACCTGGGTGCATAGTGCACCATTTGTTCATAGGGAAGTGATAACTGAAGCAGCTAGGAGCTAAGAAGAGCGGACGGCATCAGTGAGGGACAGATTGGGGGAGGGACATTGCCTGTTCTCATTGTGCCCTGAGGACAGGAAGCTGCTAGGGCACATTCTGAGCATATAATACAGCTCATTTGTGGGCACACCTGGCATTAGACCATTCTTGGATTTGATCAACTAATTGGGGGCACACTTGACATTGGACCCTTTTGAGCTTTGCATTAGAAACCTGGCATTACACCCTTTTTGGCTTTGATAAGGTATTTAATTGTGGGCACACCAGACATTATACACGTTTGATCTTTGATAAACTATTTAATTGTGGGCACACCTGGCATTAAACCCTCTAGGGAATTAATCAACCAGTTACTTGTGGACACACCTTGCATTATACTCTTTTGAGTTTTGATAAACAAGTTACTTGATACACCTTACATTAGACCATCTTGGGCTTTGATAAACCAGTTATTTTTGGCACACCATGCATTATACTCTTTAAACTTTGATAAACCAGTTACTTGGCACACCTTGCATTAGAACCTCTTGGGCTTTGATAAACCAGTTATTTGTGGGTACACCTTTCGTTGTACTCCTTTAAACTTTGATAAACTAGTTACTTGGCACACCATGCATTAGACCCCCTTGGTCTTTGATAAACCATTTACTTGTGGGCACACCTTGCATTGGACCCTATTGAGCATTGATAAACCAGTTACTTGTGGGTACACCTTACATTAGACCCTCTTGGGTACTGATAAACCATTTACTTGTGGGCATACCCTGCATTAGACCCTCTTAGGCTTTGGTAAACTAGTTACTTGGCTCACCTTTCATTAGACCCTCTTGGGCCTTGATAAGCCAGTTACACATGGCCACACCTTGCATCTTTTAAGCTTTGATAAACCAGTTACTTGGCACACCTTGAATTAGTACCTCTTGGTCTTTGATAAATTAGTTACTAGGTACGCCTTGCCTTAGACCCTCTTGGGCTTTGATAAACCAGTTACTTGGGCACACCTTGCATTAGACCCTCGTGGGCTTTGATAAACTAGTTACTTGTGGACACCCCTTGCATTATACTCTTTTGAACTTTGATAAACCAGTTACCTGGCACACCTTGCATTATATCATCTAAGATCATCTAAGATTAGATCATTATAAACTAGATACTTGGAACATTAGACCCTCTTGGGCTTTGATAAGCTAGTTACTTAGCACCTTGCATTTGACCCTCTTGTGCTCTGATAAACCAGTTACCTGGCACACCTTGCATTAAACTCTCATGGGCTTTGATAAACCAGTTACTTGTGGGCACACCTTTCATAATACTCTTTTGAGCTTCGAAAAAAAAAAAACTAGTTACTTGGAAAACCTTGCATTAGACCCTCTTGGGCTTTGATAAACTAGTTACTGGGCACACCTTACATTAGACCCTCTTGGACTTTAATAAACCAGTTACTTGTGGGAACACCTTGCAATATACTTGTTTGAGCTTTGATAAATTAGTTACTTGGCACACCTTGCATTAGACCTTCTTGGTCTTTAATAAACTTGTTACTTGTGGGCACATTGTGCATTATACTTTTTGAGCTGTGATAAACCAGTTACCTGGCACACCTTGCAATAAACGCTCTTGGGTTTTGATAAACCAGTTACTTGTGGGCACACCTTCCATTATACTCTTTTGAGCTTTGATAAACCAGTTACTTGTAGGCACACCTTGTATTATACTCTTTTGAGCTTTAATAATCTAGTTACTTTGCACACCTTGCATTAGATTCTCTTGGTCTTTTATAAACTAGTTACTTGGCACACATTCCATTAGACCCTCTTGTACTTTGATAAACTAGTTACTTGTTGGCACACCTTGCATTATACCATCTTGGAATTGGATAAACCAGTTACTTGGCACACCTTGCATTAGACCATCTTGGGCTTTTATAAACCAGTTGCTTGTGGGCATACCTTGTATGATGCTCTTTTGATCTTTGATAAATCAGTTACTTGGCTCACCTTGCATTAGACCCTCTTGGTCTTTGATAAACTAGTTACTTGGTACACCTTGCATTAGACCCTCCTAGGCTTTGATAAACCGGTTACTTGTGGGCACACCTTGCATTAGACCCTTTGGTCTTTGAGAAACCAGTTACTTGTGGGCACACCATGCATTCTACTTACTGGGGGGTTGATAGAATTACTAATCTATGCCCACCTGCATTGCACTTACTGGGACAGGCAGCACATACACTGTGTCCAACAATGCAGAAAGCAGCAAAAAAGGGACAGTGATGTGGCTGTCGTGCTACTGCTGCAGTTGGTGGTAATGGAGCTCGTGTTGCAGGGAGAGGACGTGTCTCATATGTGCCTGCTACACCTTCCTCTGGTGCCAGCAGGCACTGGGGTTTGCAATATCTTTTTGTAGGCCTTATTGCCTCTGCCAGCGTGGTGAGGCCAAAACAAGTTGAGGCAGTTGTAGGTTATATGGCACACAGTAGTATTAGTTCCATGGGATTGTCTTCCACCCTCTCCACTTCTACCAAAAGTGCTGAGTCCTCCTCCTCACCCCCCTTCAAATCAGCATGGCAGTCCCAGCCACAATCCATGTCATTAATGCTAGAAGATGGCACTACCGTGGGCCATCCACCTGCCCCTGCCCCAGTTGCAGACCTAGGTTTCCCAGATGCCCAACAACTTGTGTTAGAGGATGAGAACGTGGCCAGTGGACCATCGCAGGCTACCTGTGATGATGTAACCCTAGTGCCGACTCCTATGGCTCTCAGCATTTTGGAGGCTGAGCAGGAGGGTAGCAGGGAGGAGGGGGCAAAAGACGATCCCAGGGGTGATGACAAAGTCCTAGACTCAACATGTACTGAAGGCCATCAGGGTTCGGAAGAAGAGGTGCCACTATCACCGCCTCCCCAAACACAAGGCCACCTATCTCCCCCCAAAGGAAGGATGTGAGATCACCACCAGCAGCAGTATCACCACCATCACAAGCGTGTCCACACCATCCCAGAGAAGCGTCCAGCTTTCCATTCCGCAGACTTTAGAGAGAAAAGGGGAATTAGGCCCATCTCACCCATGAGACCTGGCCTTGAATGCGAGCATTTCCAAGTTGCTGGCCTTTGAAATGCTCCCATTCTGTCCCCTGGTGGTTTTCCCCTGGCTGTTCCACAATATGCCTTTCCCAGCTGCCACTACTTTTCTTACCAGGCCATCCCTGCCCTGCACCAACAACAGGTTGTTGAGAAAATAAGGCGTGCACTGGGCAATGCCATTAGTTTCAGTGTTCCACTAGGTCAATGTAATGGTGTGTGGGAATGAGGCGGGAAGCTGTTTGGCAACCACCAAGTATTGCTGGACATCCACTGGTGCCTCCTGTTGCCTCCTCCTACTCTGCTTTCTCCCCTGCACCACAAATTTGAACAATGCAATGGGGAAATGGCAGCATGCAGTGATAAAACTCGTAAGACCCCACACCACCAAGGAGCTGTGGACCGGCATCCAGGAGCAGACAGATCAGTGGCTGCTGCTGTTGCACATATAGCCTGGCAAGGTGATGTGTGACAATGGGTGTATTCTTGTAGCAGCCTTGGGATGAGCCGCATTGACCGAGGTTTGTATGGCTCAGTGATGGTACATTTTTAAAGAATAGTAGGGAAATGACAGATTAGAGTGGGTTAAATTTAAATTAAACACTGGCTTTAAAAACAGTATGATTATGAACAGAAATGTTACTTTATTTGCTCAGTCTCACCAGAGTTTTGCTATTTACTGGTAAATACATTCTAGTTTTGTAAAACAAAAACATGGTGTACCTTGAGTAAATAATCTATCCTTGAGCAATGCTATCTTGTAATCCATCCTGATTAAAGTACTTAACAGGCTACTGTCATCTGGTAAGTGGCAGTAATGTTGTTTGGGGTGGTCTGTTAATTAGCAGTAATAATGTCCAGGAGGTTTGATGGGTTTGAATAATACTGATTAGGGCTGGGGCTCTGGAGGCTGGCAGAAAAACTAGGGGCCTTATTTAAGAAACGCTAGCGGCACATAATGCCACACAGCTGTGGCATGTGAAAGCCATATTTATGGAGCTAAAAATGTTTAGCGCCTCACATAACACCACGTAGCATTCGAATTATCACTTGCGCCAGGTGTATTGAGCATGGGCGCTTTGTGGCCAGCCGCACTACATCACATCAGTCGCTTAGTGTCGTTCTCCCATAGACTTCAATAGTCCTTTCTAGGAATCCTGGTTTGAGTTTTTATCTTTTTATATGCTCATATTGCATGTTCTATATATTGTTTTCCTTCATTTATTGTACTTTGGCTATGCTTGGCTAACTTGCATTGTCAAGCCTGCCACTAATATATAAAGTCATTTCTTTTCCACTAATGTCATTCCAGGTATTTTGTTTTGTCACTGTTCTTGCAGTGTTTTTTAAAGCTTTCTTTAGTGTCAACATGGGCGCTGTTGTTTTCCATCTTAACTGCAGCATGGAGCACCAGCTGTCGTTCCCCAATGATGCTACCTAAGTCGTCTTGGATTAAAGCTTGCACTTCTACGCATGCGGGGCAGGCACTTCCTGGGCACCTAATGCCCTTTAACAGATCTTCTTTGAGTGATGCTTGCCTCTGTTCCTGTGTGACTTCCTGGTTTGACTGGCAGTTCTGATTACTGCAGAAGGCTCCAGCAAAAAACAGATCTGTCAGCAGACGCTCCACGCTGAAACCAGTGCGTGGTGTAGCAGTCCCCTCAGTTACAGTCAGCTTTAATTCCCTGTTGCCTTCCAGATCTTCAGCAGTTCCTGCCTGGTGTTCCCGATTCTGCATTATCTGCACACGTGACACTCTGGCCCTCCCCTCTGCTGAGTTTCCTCAGTCTACACTCTCTGGGGAGGCTATAGCAATATTGCTGGCAGCTGTCTGTATCTACATCGGCCTGGTCTCTAGAAAGGTAAATGACAAATACTCAATCTTGGTGGGTGTTCCTAGCTATTGGACAGTTGCTCTGCATCAGACCCAACACAGATGTTTGATACAGATTTAGCTTGTGTTTTCTGTGGCCCACGAGGCATTGTGTAAAAAATGTGGACACACACAACATTTCAAAATCAGGTTATGAAGCTGAAGGTGCATCATCGTGTGGTTGGTCAGATATGGGTTACTCATCAGGAGCAACATTTAGATGTGGTGGCGCTGGTGCCCATTGTGAGAAGGAGGGTTGCTGGAAGCAGCAGGTCCAGTTTAAAATAGGGCCTGGAAAAAAATATGTTTTGTTGACTTGCTGGTAGAGAACATGCAGCAACTGATTCTTTTCCCTCCTGCTATCCTGAATGGGCGAAAGATGTTGCTCCTGGACAAATGTTTCATGCTGTTCCTGCTAGGTCCTTATGTTCCTTTGTCCTTGAAGTGTACAGATTTGGTCCTCCAGCAATGCCACTTTTTCTGCAAGTTGGCCCTGGTATTGTTGTTTATTGTAGGCTGCCAGAATTTGTGAACCCCAATTTAGCCTGAAAATTAAAGAAGAAAGAATCATCACTCAAATGTCTGTGTTTGTCTCAAGGTTATTGGCAACCCCTGAGCTCACTCACAGGCTTGTCTAGGGTGTGTGTGAAGGTATTGTGCCCCTGCTGTTCAAGCATGAACTACACAAATGGGTTGTGGTTGGCAGGTCCCTGGCATTGTTCTGTGGACACAACTTTAGTGTGGAGCTGGAATTGTGTTATTCAATGATGTCCTGGACATTGTCCCTAAAGGTGTATGGTGCAAACATGTCTGGGACACATTGAAGTTACCAAGGTGGATACTGATGCCCATGTCGGAGGGACACCCGAATGTGGGCCTATGAGATGGGCTGGGTGAAAGAGGAGCCCCTGATGCCCCGGCCTGTTAGAAAGCACATGTGAAACTTATAAGTGAATGTCTGTTCAAAGTCAAGAACCAACACACAGAAACAAAATTAGAGCACACAGCATTGGGGTACAACAGAAAAACTTTTTGGGAAGTTGAAGGGAACCACACCAAATACTGGGTTGTGTCTTTGTGGAACAGACAAACACAGTTTTGCCCCATGCAGGCTCAGTAGGACACACATACTATCAAAAATGGGTACCAGGCGGAGAGATGTCTAATGATTGCACAAATACCTGGGTGGAATCATGCATTTACGCTTGCGACATCTGCTGCTGTGGGGCCTGCTGTTGCCGAGCACCATACGCTAACACCTTCACACAAGCAAATTAGCATTTTTTGGATGCGGCTAGCATGGAGGAGGAAAATGGCAAACATGTGGCCCTGGTGCACTGAATTCCTCATTGAAGCTAAGTACAAAAGAACACTGTTAATCTGAGAAAAAATGGATGTTTGGCCTACTGCATTTACATGGGGGTGTGGGTCTGTGTGGTTGACTTTGTGAGTGTACTTACAGACAGGATCAGGTTGGCTGATTGAAGAGCTAGCTGCTGAAGTAGAGCGTGATGGAGTGAGGCCTAGAAACAATAGGAAAAATACAAGCAAAAATTTGAAACAAAGCACATGAGGCAGTATGTGCCGTAGCAACAGGAGCAGACACATTAGACACAGGTTGGCTAAATAAAGAACTGGCTGTGGGTGAGTAGCTTTGCTGACTGGTGCTGGCTTCCACATTGAAGTGCAGTTGTTGGCTGGTGCCAGGTTGGGAGTCTGTTGCCTCACCCACCTCCGACCCGAATCCACATCTTCAGCTAGTGATTAAACAAAGGAAACACTTGGAACACACATATTCAAACCAAAGGGGTAAATTTAGGATAACCAAAGCAATCACTTACCTTCAGGCAAAGCTGTTTTGTCATCCCGCACATCCACAACCTGCAGTCAACCCTGTATCGATTCAGGGCGCCTTCTTGTTCCCCATGCTTGATGAGCAGGTCTGCCTTCATCTTTTCATGAGTGTGCTTCCTGGTTGATGCAGTGCTTTGCTGATGTGCAGCAGTGCAATTGAGGGCCTCAGCAATCCCCTCCCAGATATTGACATGCTCATTCTTGCTGAGGTCGTGACTGTTCGCCAAACAAGAGTGATCACACCAGTCTGATCTGCAAGATTAAACTCCGGCTCCTGCTTGGCAGGTGGTTTGCTGAGACCCTCAACATATCCTTCTGCAACCACATTGGGGCCTGCCATATTGAGCTCCTGCCCATTAAGCATGGGGGGTTGCCCCTGACTGCCCACCACACTAGGTTGCCCAGTAGCAGGTGCAGGCAAGGAAACCACAGCAGCAACAGCACCAAAGACAGCCCTGGTGACCCCATGGCGACTAGACCGCCCTAGCACCATTAGTGATGAGCGAGTAGTATTCGACCGAGCCGGTATTCGATCGAATACTACGCTGTTCGTCATACTCGATTTCGATCGAGTACAGCGGCGATGGCGCACTCACAATTCGTTTCCCCTCCCACCTTCCCTGGCGCGTTTTTTACACCAATCACCATGCAGGGGGGGTGGGACAGGTCCTGGGAGGACGCTGGCATCGCGAAAACGGCGTCTACACGCATTGGCTGGAAAAACCATGTGACCTCGAATATACAAAACTCAGCACTTCCTCTTCGTCAGCATTAGCAGCTTGAACTTAGTGAGGGACAGACGCTCACAGCAGGGAAAGACAGGCTGTCGCTGGCAGGGCCCCAGAAGCTCGGGATATCGCTTTTACCACCATCTATACCAGCTACCAGAAGACAAGAGAGTCATTAAGAGCCCTTATTAGGGCTACTACGCTGAACGGTATATGGCTCATATGTAGGCAGGCAGGGCCCCAGAAGCTCAGAATATAGCTTTTACCACCATATATACCAGCTACCAGAAGACAAGAGAGTCCTTAAGAGCCCTTATTAGGGCTACTACGCTGAACAGTATATAGCTCATTTTCTATGTAGTCAGGCAGGGCCCCAGAAGCTCAGAATATACCTTTTACCACCATATATACCAGCTACCAGAAGACAAGAGAGTCCTTAAGAGCCCTTATTAGGGCTACTACGCTGAACAGTATATAGCTCATTTTCTATGTAGTCAGGCAGGGCCCCAGAAGCTCAGAATATACCTTTTACCACCATATATACCAGCTACCAGAAGACAAGAGAGTCCTTAAGAGCCCTTATTAGGGCTACTATGCTGAACAGTATATAGCTCATTTTCTATGTAGTCAGGCAGGGCCCCAGAAGCTCAGAATATACCTTTTACCACCATATATACCAGCTACCAGAAGACAAGAGAGTCCTTAATCCCTTATTAGTGCTGCTATGTTGAACAGTATATAGCTCATTTTCTATGTAGTCAGGCAGGGCCCCAGAAGCTCAGAATATACCTTTTACCACCATATATACCAGCTACCAGAAGACAAGAGAGTCCTTAAGAGCCCTTATTAGGGCTACTATGCTGAACAGTATATAGCTCATTTTCTATGTAGTCAGGCAGGGCCCCAGAAGCTCAGAATATACCTTTTACCACCATATATACCAGCTACCAGAAGACAAGAGAGTCCTTAATCCCTTATTAGTGCTGCTATGTTGAACAGTATATAGCTCATTTTCTATGTAGTCAGGCAGGGCCCCAGAAGCTCAGAATATACCTTTTACCACCATATATACCAGCTACCAGAAGACAAGAGAGTCCTTAAGAGCCCTTATTAGGGCTACTATGCTGAACAGTATATAGCTCATTTTCTATGTAGTCAGGCAGGGCCCCAGAAGCTCAGAATATACCTTTTACCACCATATATACCAGCTACCAGAAGACAAGAGAGTCCTTAAGAGCCCTTATTAGGGCTACTATGCTGAACAGTATATAGCTCATTTTCTATGTAGTCAGGCAGGGCCCCAGAAGCTCAGAATATTCCTTTTACCACCATATATACCAGCTACCAGAAGACAAGAGAGTCCTTAATCCCTTATTAGTGCTGCTATGTTGAACAGTATATAGCTCATTTTCTATGTAGTCAGGCAGGGCCCCAGAAGCTCAGAATATACCTTTTACCACCATATATACCAGCTACCAGAAGACAAGAGAGTCCTTAAGAGCCCTTATTAGGGCTACTATGCTGAACAGTATATAGCTCATTTTCTATGTAGTCAGGCAGGGCCCCAGAAGCTCAGAATATACCTTTTACCACCATATATACCAGCTACCAGAAGACAAGAGAGTCCTTAAGAGCCCTTATTAGGGCTGCTACGTAGAACAGTATATAGCTCATATCCTATGTACTCAGGCAGGGCCCCAGAAGCTCAGAATATAGCTTTTACCACCATATATACCAGCTACCAGAAGACAAGAGAGTCCTTAAGAGCCCTTATTAGGGCTGCTACGTTGAACAGTATATAGCTCATATCCTATGTAGTCAGGCAGGGCCCCAGAAGCTCAGAATATAGCTTTTACCACCATATATACCAGCTACCAGAAGACAAGAGAGTCCTTAAGAGCCCTTATTAGTGCTGCTACGTTGAACAGTATATAGCTCATATCCTATGTAGTCAGGCAGGGCCCCAGAAGCTCAGAATATAGCTTTTACCACCATATATACCAGCTACCAGAAGACAAGAGAGTCCTTAAGAGCCCTTATTAGGGCTACTACGCTGAACAGTATATAGCTCATATTCTATGTAGTCAGGCAGGGCCCCAGAAGCTCAGAATATAGCTTTTACCACCATATATACCAGCTACCAGAAGACAAGAGAGTCCTTAAGAGCCCTTATTAGGGCTACTACGCTGAACAGTATATAGCTCATATTCTATGTAGTCAGGCAGGGCCCCAGAAGCTCAGAATATAGCTTTTACCACCATATATACCAGCTACCAGAAGACCAGAGAGTCCTTAAGAGCCCTTATTAGTGCTGCTACGTTGAACAGTATATAGCTCATATCCTATGTAGTCAGGCAGGGCCCCAGAAGCTCAGAATATACCTTTTACCACCATATATACCAGCTACCAGAAGACAAGAGAGTCCTTAAGAGCCCTTATTAGGGCTACTACGCTGAACAGTATATAGCTCATATTCTATGTAGTCAGGCAGGGCCCCAGAAGCTCAGAATATAGCTTTTACCACCATATATACCAGCTACCAGAAGACAAGAGAGTCCTTAAGAGCCCTTATTAGTGCTGCTACGTTGAACAGTATATAGCTCATATCCTATGTAGTCAGGCAGGGCCCCAGAAGCTCAGAATATAGCTTTTACCACCATATATACCAGCTACCAGAAGACAAGAGAGTCCTTAAGAGCCCTTATTAGTGCTGCTACGTTGAACAGTATATAGCTCATATCCTATGTAGTCAGGCAGGGCCCCAGAAGCTCAGAATATAGCTTTTACCACCATATATACCAGCTACCAGAAGACAAGAGAGTCCTTAAGAGCCCTTATTAGGGCTGCTACGTTGAACAGTATATAGCTCATATCCTATGTAGTCAGGCAGGGCCCCAGAAGCTCAGAATATAGCTTTTACCACCATATATACCAGCTACCAGAAGACAAGAGAGTCCTTAAGAGCCCTTATTAGGGCTACTACGCTGAACAGTATATAGCTCATATTCTATGTAGTCAGGCAGGGCCCCAGAAGCTCAGAATATAGCTTTTACCACCATATATACCAGCTACCAGAAGACAAGAGAGTCCTTAAGAGCCCTTATTAGGGCTACTACGCTGAACAGTATATAGCTCATATTCTATGTAGTCAGGCAGGGCCCCAGAAGCTCAGAATATAGCTTTTACCACCATATATACCAGCTACCAGAAGACAAGAGAGTCCTTAAGAGCCCTTATTAGTGCTGCTACGTTGAACAGTATATAGCTCATATCCTATGTAGTCAGGCAGGGCCCCAGAAGCTCAGAATATAGCTTTTACCACCATATATACCAGCTACCAGAAGACAAGAGAGTCCTTAAGAGCCCTTATTAGTGCTGCTACGTTGAACAGTATATAGCTCATATCCTATGTAGTCAGGCAGGGCCCCAGAAGCTCAGAATATAGCTTTTACCACCATATATACCAGCTACCAGAAGACAAGAGAGTCCTTAAGAGCCCTTATTAGGGCTGCTACGTTGAACAGTATATAGCTCATATCCTATGTAGTCAGGCAGGGCCCCAGAAGCTCAGAATATAGCTTTTACCACCATATATACCAGCTACCAGAAGACAAGAGAGTCCTTAAGAGCCCTTATTAGGGCTACTACGCTGAACAGTATATAGCTCATATTCTATGTAGTCAGGCAGGGCCCCAGAAGCTCAGAATATAGCTTTTACCACCATATATACCAGCTACCAGAAGACAAGAGAGTCCTTAAGAGCCCTTATTAGGGCTGCTACGTTGAACAGTATATAGCTCATATCCTATGTAGTCAGGCAGGGCCCCAGAAGCTCAGAATATAGCTTTTACCACCATATATACCAGCTACCAGAAGACAAGAGAGTCATTAAGAGCCCTTATTAGGGCTACTATGCTGAACAGTATATAGCTCATTCTAGCTATATACACACTGCACACAACGGCTGCTTTAGTGAGGGGTAGCTGCTGCTGCTGGAATAGGGACAGAAAGACTTCAGTGGTGTATTACCACCTATATACAAAACTATATACACTCTGCTCAAAACGGCTGCTTTAGTGAGGGGTAGCTGCTGATGCTGGAATAGGGACAGAAAGACTTCAGTGGTGTATTAGCACCTATATACAAAACTATATACACTCTGCTCAAAACGGCTGCTTTAGTGAGGGGTAGCTGCTGATGCTGGAATAGGGACAGAAAGACTTCAGTGGTGTATTAGCACCTATATACAAAACTATATTTTGCACTACTGTTTTGTGTCCTCTGTGCCAACAAAACCTTGTTATATACCCGGTGCGTATAGGCACCATTTCACCTTCTGGCAGTATACGGCTGTATAGCCAGGTGTTTTTCTTAAAAATATTTTTATATTTGGCACTACTGTTTTGTGTCCTCTTTACCAACAAAACCTTGTTATATACCCGGTGCATATATAGGCACCATTTCACCTTCTGGCAGTATACGGCTGTATAGCCAGGTGTTTTTCTTAAAAATATATTTATATTTGGCACTACTGTTTTGTGTCCTCTTTACCAACAAAACCTTGTTATATACCCGGTGCGTATATAGGCACCATTTCACCTTCTGGCAGTATACGGCTGTATAGCCAGGTGTTTTTCTTAAAAATATTTTTATATTTGGCACTACTGTTTTGTGTCCTCTTTACCAACAAAACCTTGTTATATACCCGGTGCGTATATAGGCACCATTTCACCTTCTGGCAGTATACGGCTGTATAGCCAGGTGTTTTTCTTAAAAATATTTTTATATTTGGCACTACTGTTTTGTGTCCTCTTTACCAACAAAACCTTGTTATATACCCGGTGCGTATATAGGCACCATTTCACCTTCTGGCAGTATACGGCTGTATAGCCAGGTGTTCTTAAAAATATATTTATATTTGGCACTACTGTTTTGTGTCCTCTGTGCCAACAAAACACTGTTTTATACACGGTGCGTATAGGCACCATTTCACCTTCTGGCAGTATACGGCTGTATAGCCAGGTGTTCTTCTTAAAAATATTTTTATATTTGGCATAACGCGTGGCCAAAAAAGTAAAACGTCTGAAATGCGGAGGGCTAGCGCAAAGGGACGTGGACGAGGACGGGGGCGCGGAAATGCTGGTGGGGGCACAAACCGCGTTGAAGCCAGTGGGGATACAATGCGTGCTGGTGAGGGGCAGCCAGCATTACGCTCATCCAGCTTCCCTGCCTTTATGGGACAGTTATGCGGGGGGCGGGGTACACCTCTGTTAAGGCCTGAGCAGCGTGAACAGGTGGTGCAATGGATGGCCGATAACGCTTCCAGTCACTTGTCCACCACCCAGTCATCCACACAGTCTCACTCTGACCCTCCTTCCTCCCAACCTGGCCAACAGAGTCAGCCCAACCTTGACCCCTCCCAGGACCTCTTTTCGGGTCCTTTTCCAGATGTGCTGCAAGAATCCCAGGAGCTAGCAGAGGAATTTGTTTGTAGTGATGCCCAAACACTTGAGTATCCGCCATCTGCTAGTGATGTGGACCCGGAACCAGCATCTGCTATCATGAGCGATGATGATGAGACGCAGTTGCCATCAAGGGAGGCTGTTGGAATGTCCAGTGGGCAGGAGGAGGAGCAGAGAGAGGAAGTGGAAGAGGAGGTGGTGGACGACGAAATGACCGACCCCACTTGGACAGGGGTGATGTCCAGCGGGGAAAGCAGTGGAGATGCGGTCTGCGCATCACCGAATAAGGCAGCAAGAGGCAGAGGACAGTCCAGAGGCAGAGGACAGTCCAGACAGAGAAGGCAGGCCACAGCCAGCAGGGCCGAAGCTCTTCCCGGCAGCAGGCAGTCGCGCGAAGCTCCCCCATCGAGGCCTCGTACTTCTGTGGTGTGGAGATTTTTTAATGTTTGCGCGGATGACAAACTGAGCGCGGTTTGCGCAATCTGCCACTCAAAACTGAGTAGGGGCTCTGAGAAGAGCAATCTGACCACCTCAGGCATGCGCCGTCACTTGGAATTCAAGCACTGGGCTGAGTGGGAGAGAGCAAACGCAATACAACCTGCGCCCCGTCTTGCTGCCACTGCCTCTTCCCCTTTGTTGTGTGCTGCCACTGCGGTCCAGACCTCCAGCCAGGACACCTCCACATCTGCCTCTGCCTCGGCTACTTTGGGGCCTTCTCCTTCAGCCCCCCCTTCCCCCGCATCTTCGTCTGCACCTTCCATCTCCTCGTCCCATCAACTGTCCATCTCGCAGGCGTTCAACCGCAGGCGGAAGTACGCCTCCAGTCACCCCCAAGCCCAAGCCTTAACCTGCCTCATCTCCAAACTGCTGGCCCTGGAGATGTTGCCGTTTAGGCTTGTGGAGACGCAGGCCTTCCGCGACCTGATGGCGGCTGCCGCACCTCGCTATTCCGTCCCTAGCCGCCACTATTTTTCCCGGTGTGGCGTCCCCGCCCTGCACCAGCACGTGTCGCGTAACATCAGGCGGGCCCTTAGGTACGCAGTCAGCGCAAAGGTCCACTTGACCACCGACTCGTGGACAAGCGCTTGCAGCCAAGGACGCTACATCTCTTTGACGGCACACTGGGTGAATGTTGTGGAAGCGGGGACGGGGTCGCAAACAGGGACGGCCTACATACCACCCCCGCCCAAGATTGCCAGCACGGGTTCTGATAGACCCCCCTCCTCTTCCTCCTCCTCCTCCTCCTCCTCCTCTGCCTTAACATCGCCCTCAGCCCCTAGCTGGAAGCGTTGCAGCACTGGCGCGGGGAGACGTCAGCAGGCGGTGCTTAAGCTCATCAGCTTGGGCGACAGGAAGCACAGCGCCGCAGAGGTGAGGCACGCCATATTGCAGCAGACAGAGATGTGGCTGTCGCCGCTGCAGCTAGGACCAGGCATGGTCGTGTGCGATAACGGCCGTAACCTGGTGGCGGCTCTGGAGCTTGCAGAACTCAATCACGTACCATGCCTGGCCCACGTTTTTAATTTGGTAGTACAAAAGTTTCTAAAGACTTACCCCAACCTGGCAGAGCTACTGGTCAAAGTGCGGCGCTTGTGCGCTCACTTTCGGAAGTCAACTGTAGCTGCTGCTAGCTTAAAAAAAATCCAGCAACGCCTCCATTTGCCTCAACATCGGCTGTTGTGCGACTTGCCCACTCGCTGGAATTCCACCTATTGCATGTTGGCCAGGGTGTGTGAGCAGCAGAAAGCATTGATGGAGTACCAGATGATGCATCCACGCGTGCCTCCAACTCAGCTCCCTCAGTTTGCCAACCACGAGTGGCCATGGATGGCAGACATATGCGATGTATTGCGTATCTTTGAGGAGTCCACTAAGAAGGTCAGCAGCGAGGACGCTATAGTGAGCGTAACCATCCCGCTCCTATGCGTCCTTAAAGAATCGCTCATCGCAATAAGGGAGAACGCATTGCACACAGAGGAGACGGGGGTAGGAGGAGACGCAACGCAGGTAGACAGTCAGACCACACTTTTGTCTGCTGCTCGGTGGCAGTTGCAGGAGGAGGAGGATGAGGAGGAGGAGGACAACGTGGAGGTGGCTGTGGAAGAGGATGCTGGCGGCGAGGGTAGCAGTCAGGCTGTGTGCGTCCCATTGGTTCAGCGCGGATGAGGCGGAGAGGAGGAGGAAGAGGAGGAAATGGAAAATGATCCTTCTGGTGGGGGCAGTGAGGTCATGCCTACTCAGAGTCTGGCACACATGGCTGACTTCATGCTGGGCTGCTTTTCCCGGGACATACGTGTTGTCCGGATATTGGAGAACAAACTATACTGGGTCTTCGCACTCCTGGACCCCCGGTATAAAGATAACTTCTCCTCTTTTATTCCGGTAGAGGAGAGGACGAATCGATTACTGGAATACCAGAGGGAACTCTTGCAGAACATGATGCAGATTTTCCCACCCAGCATCGCTGGCGGCAGAGAGGAGAGTGTCTCCCAGAGTCTGACAACATCGATCAGGCCCACAGCTACCAGGGGAACACTCTCCAAGGTGTGGGACACGTTCATGTCACCCCCTCGTGCAACTTCCATCACTGCGGGGCCCGCTATCAGCAGGAGGGACAAGTATCGGCGGATGTTGCGGGACTACCTGGCAGACCACACCCCTGTCCTCCCCGATCCCTCGGCGACCTACACTTACTGGGTCTCCAAGTTGGACACGTGGCTGGAACTGTCCCTGTACGCCTTGGAGGTGCTTGCCTGCCCTGCCGCCAGCGTGCTATCAGAAAGGGTGTTCAGCGCAGCCGGGGGCATTATAACCGATAAGCGCAGCCGCCTGTCAACCGACAGTGCCGACAGGCTGACGCTAATCAAAATGAACAGCAAGTGGATTGACCCGGACTTTGCTTGTACAACAGTGGAAAGCAGCCAAGAGTGAAGTGCCATCTGTATGAAGTGCCATTTCCTCCTCCTCCTCCTCCTCCTCCTCCTTAACCGCCGTAGAATTGCTGTATTAATAAAAAAAAATTATGGCTCACCTCTTGGGCTTAATACAATCAATTTTTAAGAGGTCTCAGCTCTTGGGCCTCCACACAATTTTTAAGAGGTCTCAGCTCGTGGGACTCCACACAATTTTTAAGAGGTCTCAGCTCGCGGGACTCCACACAATGTTTGAGAGGTCTCAGCTCTTGGGCCTCCACACAATTTTTAAAAGGTCTCAGCTCTTGGGACTCCACACAATGTTTGAGAGGTCTCAGCTCTTGGGCCTCCACACAATTTTTAAAAGGTCTCAGCTCTTGGGACTCCACACAATGTTTGAGAGGTCTCAGCTCTTGGGCCTCCACACAATTTTTAAAAGGTCTCAGCTCTTGGGCCTCCACACAATTTTTAAAAGGTCTCAGCTCTTGGGCCTCCACACAATTTTTAAAAGGTCTCAGCTCTTGGGCCTCCCCTACTGCTGGGGTGACACACTGTAACAAACCTCCTCCTGTAAGCTTCCCCTACTGCTGGGGTGACACACTGTAACAAACCTCCTCCTGTAAGCTTCCCTGACTGCAGGGGTGCCACACTGTAACAAACCTCCTCCTGTAAGCTTCCCTGACTGCTGGGGTGACACACTGTAACAAACCTCCTCCTGTAAGCTTCCCTGACTGCTGGGGTGACACACTGTAACAAACCTCCTCCTGTAAGCTTCCCTGACTGCAGGGGTGACACACTGTAACAAACCTCCTCCTGTAAGCTTCCCTTACTGCTGGGGTAACACACTGTAACAAACCTCCTCCTGTAAGCTTCCCTGACTGCTGGGGTGACACACTGTAACCTCCTCCTGTAAGTTTCCCTTACTGCTGGGGTGCCACACTGTAACAAACCTCCTCCTGTAAGCTTCCCTGACTGCTGGGGTGACACACTGTAACAAACCTCCTCCTGTAAGCTTCCCCTACTGCTGGGGTAACACACTGTAACAAACCTCCTCCTGTAAGCTTCCCTGACTGCTGGGGTGACACACTGTAACAAACCTCCTCCTGTAAGCTTCCCTTACTGCTGGGGTAACACACTGTAACAAACCTCCTCCTGTAAGCTTCCCTGACTGCTGGGGTGACACACTGTAACAAACCTCCTCCTGTAAGCTTCCCTTACTGCTGGGGTGCCACACTGTAACAAACCTCCTCCTGTAAGCTTCCCTGACTGCTGGGGTGACACACTGTAAAAAACCTCCTCCTGTAAGCTTCCCCTACTGCTGGGGTAACACACTGTAACAAACCTCCTCCTGTAAGCTTCCCTGACTGCTGGGGTGACACACTGTAACAAACCTCCTCCTGTAAGCTTCCCTTACTGCTGGGGTGCCACACTGTAACAAACCTCCTCCTGTAAGCTTCCCTGACTGCTGGGGTGACACACTGTAACAAACCTCCTCCTGTAAGCTTCCCCTACTGCTGGGGTAACACACTGTAACAAACCTCCTCCTTTAAGCTTCCCTTACTGCTGGGGTGACACAATGACACAAGAGGACATGTCTGACCACATCTCACACACACACACACACAATGACAATTAGGGGTGGGGTCTATTTATTTTCCCCCTTGCCTATGCCATCTGTGGTTGTCATTAGGCAACGTGATTTTAAGGGGTGCAGAATTTTGTTCTTTTTTGTACAGTTTGGCTTGGGGTCCATGGCAATGTAGAGGAAAGAAGGTTTCCTTGTCTTGTCTCACTTTACGTAGAAGTAATATTGTGTTTGGAGTGTATTGTTGAGAGGCTGTGATAGTGGCGTAATAGTGCGACTTGGGCGCGTTATATGCACCCAGACATGCTTCCCCTGCTGTCCCAGTTGCATTCCAGCAGTGTTGGCATCATTTTCTGATGTTTCAGGGTGGACTTGGTGACCTCCAAGTGGTCGAATTGAGATTTCCAAGTGTCGAGCATTTTTTTCCCATAGACTATAATGGGATTCGATATTCGGTCGAGTAGTCGAGTAACGCGGTCTATTCGAATCGAAATTCGAAATTTCGAATATTTCACTACTCGCTCATCTCTAAGCACCATACCACAAGCCCACTGGTTGTTGCCGGCACAGCCACAAGGCAAACCTTTGGGGCTGTGGCCTGCAGGGGAAAGCCCCAAAGCACACCTGGTTTGCCTACCACATGGTATTCTGGCTAAAATCCTCCTAAACAACACCAACCATATAATACATTGAAGTGTGAAAAAGCAGCAAGCTATGCCTGATAAGGCTGCAAATTTATGGGTGGCCCCAATCAATCATGCACAGGACGGTGCCACAAACGCTACTAATAGAAACGCTAGTGGGTTTAGCACTCATGTGGCAGCAGAAAAAACCCACTTGCGTGCAGCAGCATGTAATGAGGTTTCATACATTTTTTAGAGTCTATGAGTGGCGCAGATAGGGAGGAGGAATATGCATGAAAAAAGCTGTACCCACTAGCACGGAGCAGCATGTAGTGGCGATACAAAAATTAATTCAAGTTTATGAAAGCGCAGGGCAAGGAGGAGGAAGCTGGCTAACAACCTGAAAACACCCACTAAAGCTGAGCACCATACGCTAACACCTTCACACAAGCAAATTTGCATTTTTTGGGTGTGGCTAGCGTGGAGGAAGAAGATGGCAAACATGTGGTCCTGTTGCACATGTTTGGCTGTGCTTGATGCACGTGTGTTTTTTGTGGTTGTGTTGGTTTGTAAAGTGACAATGCAGTGCAGAGCCAAACCAAATATTAGGGTGATTTTTGGGGTGTGGCTGAGTTGTGTTGCTGCCACAGAGGAGGAAAAGGAAGTGGAGGAAGGCACTGTGGTGCGACTCAGGGTTGACTAAGTGTTCACCATCAGGCTGTCTGTGGCAGATTTAACTGACGAACAAATATGCAGCCGATCGCCCCTCAATTGAGCCGCACTTATGTCACTATACCAACATATCTGCCACAGAATTGACCTTAATACTGTCCGCAACAAGGCTGTACCAGGCATAGTGTGGCTTTGTTCCTCATTGAACATACTGGCGAGCGGCACATTTCAGGGTACTTTGGCTCTATTAAGTGGCATTAGCCAGCCCACCATATGCCACATCTTTTATGAGTTCATCCTGGCCATATTTGACCTCATAACCACCTACATCAAATTTCTGGATGATGAGGAAGAGGTGCAATGCATCAAACTTGCCTTTTATCGCATGGCAAGGTTCCCCAAAGTGCTTGGGTGTATTGACGGGATCCACATTCCCTTCACAACTGTAAAAACGTCCATTTTCTGAATGTGGCTGTGTGCAATGAAGTCTGGGTTCCCAGGCTTATGCCATGATTTCTATGTATGCCAAAAATCCGCCATAACCAGGAAGTCCAAACAACACTTGACCGGCTTGACAAGGGGGAGAGGGGAAACAGAAACCCAAATTCAAAAATTGCATTTATTGTGTAAACAACATTAACCCGTGTGTTTGTATTTAGGTGATAAGAGATACAGCCAGAAGTCCTGGCTGATGACCCCAGTGCGCAATCCGCAGAGGATGGCAGACGTGCGCTACAATGCAGCTCAAAGTAAGACCAGATGCATTTTTAAAAAAAACAGCGGCCTGCTGAAAGCACGCTCCAGGAGGGGAGATACTATACACCCCATAGAAGGTGTCAAAGATCATCCTGGCTTGCTGTGTGCAACACTATCTCTGCATACTACATCGCATGGAAGAGCCAGAAAATGCAATTGGTGCCCAAAGTTTCAGACATGCCCTCAGACAGTGCCAAAGACACACAGACTGGCTGTCACGCTCAGGTAACTCCAGCCCTCCAGGTAAGCCCTCAACCCCCAATTTCTACAGCCAGCTTCACCTGTAGGAGCCCCCGCTTGCCGGGATGCAGTACACGCCTGCCCAGGATCGGTTGCCCCAGGACTTCAATGGCTCAAAGGATGGGAGCTTACTGGTTGGAGGTCTGGAGAACCATTAACGAAGAGCGGGATTAGAGTGAGTCCAATTGATGAAGCAGGAATTACTAGGAAGTCCAAAGACAAGCCAGAGGTCAACACTGGGTAAGCAGAGATCGCGATGGTACAGTTGGATGAGGCAGCTCGAGGTCGGGATACGAAGCAGGGGTCAAGGCTGGCAGCAGACAGGATGGTCGTGGATAGCAAAGGTCAGCAACAGAGGTCAATCAAAGAGAGTAGTCGGTTCAGGCAGAGGTCGGCAATGGATGTCAATCAGAGAATGGTTGGTTCAGGCAGGGGTCGGCAACAAAGATCAATCAGAGAATAATTCAGAAGACAAACAAGGTACAACAAGGCTCTATCACAGGCACTGAGTAACTGACAAGGTAAAGCCTTTATAGGAACCAAATCTGATTGGAGATGGTGGAAGTGAGTGTGTGATTGGTGCTTTCAACAACTCTAAGCATAATTGGCTCCAACACATTAAAAGGGGTATAGCCCAAAAAGGCTCCTGAGGGCTAATTGGCCCTAATAGTGTAAGGGGCGTTTTCCCCCCACATGTCCTGGGCTCATTGGCCCTTTAATTGAGAGCAGCGCCGCTGGAGGGCATAAACAGAACGTGCTCGCGCGCGAACGCAGGTAGAGGAGGAAGCCGAGAGAGGCGCGCTCGCCGAAGCGCGAGCAGCCGCCTGGTGCGGCCGGCGAACGAGCGGGGAAGCGGCGGAGACACCGCTGGAACGCGGCACAGGTAAGCTAGTTGTGACACTGGCTTTGCCTGGCAGGCACAAATGATTACTTCATTTTTTGGGGTAAGTGTCACAAATGGTGATGGTAATCATGCCCTAGGGACAGCGGTGAGATCTTGGGACCCAGTTAAAGCATAGCTCAAAAGTGCCGCAAACGCTAACTAAAAGGTGGCCAACAAGTGTAGTAGGTTTATTAGCAAGAATTATATATATATATATATATATATATATATATATATATATATATATATATATCTTTTTCTTTCTATCTAAAAATTGAGGTGGGGCATTCCTGAAAACATTTTTTCCCTGAAAGCATTACCTTTGCTAGCTGCATATACTTATATATTGTAGTGGATGAAACTTTAAATGAAAAGACCTCCAATTTAAATTGTTTACAGAAATGTGCACTGGAGGCAAACTGGATATTTGCTTGAAGAAGGTCATCGTCTCATCCAAACAACTGTTGTACAATTCAATCTACATGTTTTATCTTACATGGAAAGTAATTGCATATATTCTAAGATGTTTTTAACTAAGACAGAAGGAGAAAAGAGAAAGAATAACGAGAAAAGAAATGTTAGAATATATGAAAATATACAGGCCAAAGTTGACCACTTAATGAATGAATAAATCCTGAGTGAAGAATTAAAGGCCTCTCTTCTGAAATGTTGCTGTCTGTCCTGGCTGATTGGAATATATTTGCTCATACAAGCCAATGTCTCTGCAAAGAATTGGGTCCGCTACCTCTATATAAGACCACTATACAATGCTAACTACCATCAATTTATATCACAACACCAAAGAAACACTATCAGCCAAACAAAGAGTTAGCATAGCCATAGACAGTGAAAGTAAGGGACAAATAAATACTTTACACAAGCTAAGTAACTTTTTATAGGCACCGTAAAGAACTCACAGCACGTAAACAGTCCAAAACTATTTAGGGAAACATAGAGTTAATGCTTTTGATGCTATTTCAATTCTGATTTGCTGTTAATTCTGCATCTCTTTTGTTTGTTGAAATTGGGATAAAAATAAATAAATGAATAAAAAATACTTAAAATTGTTGTAGTGTTGTGTAACTTGTTGGTCTGTGATGTATTATCTCTGGTTGGGAAAAATAACGTTGCTGCGGAATGCCTAAAAGCCGGAAAGCAGCAATACAAAAAAGGCACAGTGTAAAACAGTGAACACGGTTTATGAGCGCCAAAAGCTCATTACATTTAACAAACAAAGGCACAGCACCACTTTGGCTGCAGTGCCCAAATGCTATCTGCTCCATTTGGCTGTTTGCAGCGTAGCAGCTTGGGCTCCATCTGCGCCTCTTCTCAGCAGAAAATGTGATGCCCAAAAATAAATTAAGCTCTAATTGTGGATGAGCTGTTTGACTGAGGAGTCTGGGTTGGAGGACTTCAAAGTTCAGAGTTAATAAGTTGGGTAAGATAAAGATAGAATAGCATAATATTGTGCTCTGATATGCAATGGAAAATGCCTGTTTTCACTTACAATAGTTGTGCCAAAAGTGCCTAAATCCTATTGTTACTAAAGTTCAATATATGGCTGAAATGTCACCATTTTATACACTCAGACCAGTTTAGAGTTCAATTTGATTTAAGTATCATCGTTATTTCTTCTAACCTATTGTCCTAATTATCATTCACAGACTGATGTTGTTGAACATGTTTTGTGTAAAAGAAAATTAGAAAATTCTGTCTCTCTCTTTAAATAGGAAATATATTTCTGGGTGGCAAAATGCTGGATTGGAGTTACATAAGGACTGGCCCATTAAGAGTCTGGCCAAGAGGTCCATTCCAATACTAATCCAGGTTGGTGGTGTTATAAAGGTCTAATAGACGTAACCATAATGTGCCTTGGAAATCTGTTGATTTAAAAGCATTGGAAATCTTGGAGGAACATGACATTGGGTTGGTATCATTGGAGGAATCCGTCTGAAAGGTCAGCTTTATTTACATCACCATTGTCTATTAGTCCTGAAATTCAAGTATTTTTCCAACTGGTAAGCAAAATGAAATCTTTACCAAATATCAGGTGTAGTTACTGGAAAAAAGTACAGGTGTAGAGATAAAGGGGGCAGACAAGGGGGATATAGTAATTCTCCCCCTTGAACACTACCACTGTGAGGTCATGAGATATCTAAATAATACCAATAATTACCATAAATTGGAGGGTAACCCAAAAACTTTATATAAGAGAGCATTGGATACCATTATTGAGGGGGCTAAAACACGGAAAATCTGAATACCTATGAGTAGATCACCCAGTTTTTGTATATTATGTAAATCCATAAGCCACTGGGTCACCCAGTTTTACCTGGGATAGGGGGATTGACCGAAGCATGCTCCTCTTTTCTTGACAAACATTTACAAATGCATGTCTTGGGCCTAAGGTTCTATGACAACTATGACAAACGCATAATGATAGCCAGGCAGTCATGTTGAATGTTAACATTTTAACATCTCACATGATCATTTACTCAGGTCGACCAGGTACTTTTTGGATATGGAATTGAATACTAATAGAACTATGCAGGCATTCTGATTCAGCTGTTGGAATTTGTTCTGTGGCATAATAATTGTCTTTTTCACAGGTGCTAATATAAACATCTATGGTGGGAGTGGCAATGGGTGCCTATTGTCTCCCTCCATAGCCAGCCTGTTTTTAGGTTGGTGGGAAATGGAGGCCGTCTTTGGGGAGGAGATGAGTTTGTACCAGGAGCACATCTTGAACTGGTACAGATAAATTGATTAAATCTCGTGTAGAGGTGTGACTGCCAAAATGGCAGAGAAGAGGTTACCTCCGTGAGCCAGGCCAAAAGCTCTAAAAAGAGGATGATAAGCAGCAGATGAGATCTGAGGTGATTGGGCTGAGCTTTCAGTTTGGCAGCCTTATGAGCTGACAGGGTGCAACCGGCACGAGTTGGGTGGACTTGAAGCCTGCACCCAAACCGTGTGAGATGGACACCAGGGCAGAAGTGCCCAGTAGGCCTGGTTGGCCATATGAAACCGCAATCCCATGATAACAGTCTGTTGTGAGTACGTCTGCTTCCTATAGGTATACTGAAGAAAGCCTTTATATGTTGGATTTTGTGGATGAAAATTAAAACAATTTGAGTTAATTACCCCTGTGTATACCTGTGTCTGTTCCCAAAAAATTCCCACGCTATGACACCTGGCACTATGAGATGGCCCATCCAGACTTTGTGAAGAATTCTTTAACAAGTTTAACTCAATGATTTGAATACTTTCTTGATGTCAACCTTTTCTACATTACAGTTCACTTTTCTGGATCTTTTGTTGACAATTTAAGTGGATGGTACACTAAAATCATGGTTATACTGCAAAGTTAGAGCTGTAAACAGCATCTTACGTTTTGACAGCTTTAATACTAACAGCCTAAATAAAAGGGATTCCCATTGCACAATTCTTACGCTTGAGGAAGAACTGCATGGATAATGGCAAGTTTCTAAACAAGGCAAAGCTCTCACCAAGAGATTCAAGGCCAAGGGACAGGGGTGCACTGACCATAGGGAGCACAGTGTGAATGCTTTGGGGGCCAAGTCAGCTGGCACCACATCCAGACCCTGTGCCAGAACTCACTCATTGCTCTACTAACACCACCTCAGCTCCCTGCCTCCAAAGTCTCCCCCATACCTGGCCCATTGTACCTCCCAGCTTAGATGCCCCATCATGCGTTTTCCCCCTGTAATGCTTATAACCACAGCATTATGACTGTGGGGATCACCACCCCCCCAATACAGTATCTTCCCCAACAATACTAAAAGTTCAGTACAAACATTTCCACCCCTGCTCATAATCTGCCACCAGGTCCAGCTCCTGGGTTTTGTGGGCTCATGTGGTGCATCATGATACACCATACGGGGTTCAAGTCTTCAGTCTCCCATGCTGGAATTTCTGCCCTCCTTGGTTAGAAAAAAATAAGGAAGGAGGGTAATGAGTGAAATATAAGGAAAGATAGATACAAAGAATAATAAGACAGAATAACAAAAAATAAAGCATAGACTGAATAAAGAAAAGAAGAATAGAATGTATGAAATAAAGAAGGAATAGAAGGAATGACAGAAAAAAGAATTAAATTAAAGATAGAAATAAAAGGAATGACCGTAAATAATTTAGTGTAAAAAGACAGAATGAAGGAATGAATGAAAAATAGAAGGCATGGCAGAAAGAATGAATAGAAGGGATGTCTGAAAGTAAGAAGGAATGACTTAAAAAAGGAAAAAGAATGTAAGACAGTACTGAACAGAAGTACAGAACAAAAAACTGATGAATGGGAATGAAACTGAAAGAATAGAATGAATGCCTGAAAGAATAGAATGAATGCCTGAAAGAATAGAATGAATGCCTGAAAGAAAGAATAAAAGGAATGCCAGCAATTAAGTCATAAAGACAGAAATGAAAGAATGACAGAAAGAAAGAGATACAGAAAAAAAGAATGAGAAAAAAATAATAGCCATAAGAAATGAAAGAAAGAAGATATGGTACGAAAGAATAGAAGGCATGCAATGAACAAATAAATGACAGTAAGAAAGAATTAAATAAACAGAAAGAAAGAATAGAAGGAAAGAGGAGAAGGAATGAAAGAATAGAACAACTGAAAGATTTGAGGAATAAAAGAAATAGAATGTAAGAAAGAAAGAATTGAATGAAAGACAGAAAGAATAGAAGGAATTAAAGAAAATAAGAAAAGGAAAGAAAGAACAGTAAGAATGAAAGAAAGGATAGAGCGTTTGAAAAAATGAATAGAAGGAAAGAAAGAATAGAAAAAAAAAAGAAATGATCTCCTAATGGTCAATCTGCCTCAGATAGGGAGGGGGGGTGATGTGGCCTACTACTGGTAAGTAGTGTTGGGCGAACCCGCACCACAAAGTTCGTAACAAACTCTGTGAGTTTGGGTTCCAAAATCTGATCACAAATTTCAGTCAGAAGTTCGTATTCGAGTTTGGCTTTTAGCCTGAACCCGGCTAAGCTGGTTGATGGACTGAGCAGCTCTTTGACTAGTTTGGAAGCACTCTGGGGATGAGGCTGAGCGCCTTGTGGGCTGGTCATTAAATTCCATGGTTGGAATAAGGGCAATCCCCAGAAAAATCTCTTACAGGTACGCAAATGGGTCCAAAACAGAGAAATAAAATATGTTTCTGAGCACAAAACACAGTGATCGAATTTGAAGAGGGACTTACAAAATCACTGGCACAGCTTGCAAAATGATTTGGATTTTTTGCCATGACTTACAACAGGTTAAGAGACAAGTTATGCCATAGCCACTGAAGGACATAAGAACTGGTGTATAACATCAACAGGCACAAAATGAAAGAACGGGCCAGAAGTATAGACTCACTGGACATGATCAGTAATTGGGCACAAAAACTGTGTTGCCCAACATTATTTACGGAATCAAAAGGGTGACCTGAAAAACACACAAATAGCTGGTCTACGAAAAGGTAGACCTACAAAACAGGGGTGGTGACTAAGTATAGGCAAACTTGCTGAAATTCGGGTTTGATGAGTCTGGCCGAACTTACCCCAAAAAGTCTGGTTCGGATCCTTGGACTCGAACCGAACCCGAGCCCCAATGAAGTCAATGGGGACCTGAATTTGGGAGTCCAAGAATGGCTTTAAATGGGGGTAGCAAGGGCTAGAGGGCTGCAAATTGAGGGGAACTCCAGGGTGATTGCCCTGCACAAAATGTACTCAAAATTATAACAGAAAGCAAAAAAATATAAAAATATTATCTTTTTTAAGTGGATTGAAGGCCAAAGTGGGGGTGGGGCCCCTGGGCGATAGCCCTGCAAAAAATGGGTTAGGGAAAGTACTCAAAATAATAACAGAAAACTAAACTATTAAAAAATACCTAGATACATACATGAATTCATCAATCTATATTTACTGTATTTTATGCCCTATAAGACGCACTATTTTTTCCCCAAAAGTGTGAGGAAATGTCAATGCGTCTAATTGGGCGAATGTAAAAAAAAAAAACAAGTAAAAAGATCTACTTACATAAGCCCCGCGCCGCGGCCCCCGCCAGCTGATGAAAGAGTGGCAGGCAGGGTAACTGAACCCCGCCCACTGTCCTCGCTCTGGCGGCTCCTGGCACCACCGCTTCTACTCGGGCCGGAGCGCGCACACACCCGGTCCATGCAGCCAGCGGGTGTCCCAGCTGCATGGACCGGGTGTGTGCGCCCTCCGGCCCGAGAATCAGCGACGGTGCCGGGAGCGGCCAGAGCGGGGACAGTGGGCGTGGTTCAGTTACCCTGCCCTCTCCCTGCACATCGCTCTTTCATCGGCTGGCAAGCGAGGCAGATGAAAGACCAGTGGGCAGGGAGACAGCAGGGTAACTGAACCCCGCCTACTGTCCCTGCTCTGGTATTTCTTGGGCCGACGTGCGCAAAAACCCAGTCCGTGCAGCCGGGACGAGGATGCATGCCACGCCCACCAGCTGCACAGACCGGGTGTGTGTGCACCGGCCCGAGAAGCAGCAGCGGTGTCGGCAGCAGCAAGAGTGAGGACAGTGGGTGGAGTTCAGTTACCCTGCCCTCTCCCTGCTCACCACTCTTCCATCGGTGAGGCTGTAAGTATATATATTTTGTTTCTCCTGCGTGGGGTGGGATCAGGGGGAGGGGATTCAGCCACACTGCCTATGGGAATTGGAGGGGAGGGGGATGCCACACTGCCCATGAGAATGGGATGGGAGTATAACACACTGCCTATGGGATGGAGGGGATGCCACACTACATATGGGGAATGGGATGGGGAGGTGCCACACTGCCTATGGGATGGAGGGGATGCCACACTACATATGGGGAATGGGATGGGGCAATGCCACACTGCCTATGGGAATGGGATAGGGGATGCCACTGTGCATATGGGGAATGGGGTGGGGGCTGCACATTGCCTATGGGGATGGGAGGGGAGGGGGATGCCACACTGCCTATGGGAATGGGATGAAGGAATATCAACTGGGACTGTGTGTAATTTAGCACACCATTTGGTTTAGAATCTCTTTTGCTTATTTTCCTTCTCCAAATCCTAGGTGCGTCTTATGGGCAAGTGCATCTTATATGGCGAAAAATACGGTACATAAATGAGTAAATAAATAACATCAATAAATAAATATATATATATATATATATATATATATATATATATATATATATATATATAAATAATACCATTAATAAATAAACATATACATCTATACATAAATTAATATTAACATCAGTAAATAAATACATACATGAATATATACATACATACATAAATAAATAAATAGAAATAATACATTTTATACAGGTGTCGGGGGAGGAGCTGTTAGAGGTGGAAGTGGTGCTGTAAGCAGAAAAGACAGAGGAGGTGGATGTGGCACAGGTGGTGGAGGAGGTAGCAAATACTTTCAGCACTCACTCAGGTGCTGGCACAGCCATGTCCCATGGGATCCATGCCTTGTAAGCATGTCCACATTGCCTGTGGATAGGTGGATCCTTCTGTGTCTGATAATGACCCTACGGTGCTGAACACACATTATGATAGGACACTTGCTGCATGGCAGGCCAGCACCTCCAAGACTCCTGGGATCTCTGCCAATATTACGTCCACCAGATTGTGTTTGTACTCTCTCATTTTGCAATACTGCTCCAGAGCTGGTATCAAGGAGGTCCTTATAGTGGGGATCCAGCAGGGTGGCTACCCAGTAATCGGCACTGGTGACTATGCAGGCAACTCTGCTGTCATTGCACATGCACTGGAGCATTTAGTGGCTCATGTAAGCCAGGCTGCACTGAGTCAAGGAAAGGCTGTCCTTCGTGTCATGTGTGTCCTCCTGCTTCTCCCTCCAGCCACGCTCCACTGATGCCTGTGAGCTGCGCGGCGTGCTACTGTACTGTGAGACAGAGCCCTTCCCCCTCCTTGGAATCCTCCAAAACCGTCCATTGGCTGGACATTGACATAGCTTGCCAGTGTCGGCCGAGCAACCTACCCTGTGAGCCACATGTGCACTCTCCTGGCACCTGGTAAAATGGGCCTTCCTCCTCCTCCACTTCTATCACATCCTCCATCATGGAATAAAAGGTTTTTTCCCAGCAGGCAAGGATGGGGCTGGTAGCGCTGAGGATGGCAGCATCAGCACCTGACCCTATTGGTGGCATACTGGAAGCACTGCAGCACCACACAGATGTCCCTCATGGAGGCCCACTCATTGGTGGTGCTGTTGGTCTGTACTTCTACTCACCTGGAAATTTTGGAGCTGAAACTCCAAACTTTTACCTGCTGCTGCTCACAAACCCTTTCCAGCACATACAATGTGGAATTCCACCTGGTGGACAAGTGACATATGAGGCAGTGGTTGGAAAGTCCAAAATTTCTCTGCATTGCAGTCAGGTGAGTGGCAGCAGAATAGGCCCGCCGAAAGTGCGTACACATGCTACGCACTTTATGCAGCAGCTCCAACATATCTGGATAATGGGCCAGGAGCCTCTGCACCACCCAGTTGAGCACATGCACCAGACAAGGGATGTGCAAGGGAGGATATTTCCCCCTGGAGACGTAGGCCTTACTACCTGTCTAATTCATCAGCTGATGGGGGACTTGGCTGGCAGTAGACCCTTTTGTGGCCCCTCAAATATAATAGTATAAAGTCTTATGAAAGGTCTGCATAGCACATATATAATATTTCAGTGCTCTCACTCTGTCCAGGGAGTGAAGGGAAAAACCACCTCTTTTTTTAAGATGGAAGGGGGAAACCACCTTAGGAAGAAAATTCTGTTTAAAACAGAAGGCGTCCTTGTACTTATGTAGGACTAAGTAAGGAGGCTTAACAGATAAGGCTGTTAACTCAGAAACCCATTGCATTGAGGTAACTGCCACTAGGAAGATGAGCTTAAGCATCATCAACCCTAGCAAAAGTTCTGAAAACTAAGTTCAAGTAACAGACAGGCAGAAGAGGCTTATGGGTAGGTCACACATGGGTGACCCCCTGAAAAAAAGTTTATTTTCCACAATAGGTTTCTGAAAATAGATGGATAAGGCAGACACTTGTCCCTTTAGAGTGATCAATTGAAGACCTTCATCGAGACCTTTCTGCAATAAAAAGTTCCACAAGTGAAACCTCTATATTCGCACCAAGCGATAAAGACCCACCAGACCCTGTAATAAATCTTTGACGAAGTTTGCTTTTGGGCTTGGATTATGGTCTTAATCACTCTGGCAGATAAGACTCTCTCTGCCATGATGGAGGTTTCAATAGCCAGGTCAAGAAAGCCAGAACTCGTAAATTGGGGTGCCGTAGAGGGCCCTGTGGGAAGAGATCTGGATGGCCGGATAACAGCTCATGCTCACTTTCTGACATCCTCACTGTGTCTGAAAACCAGCTTCTCTTTGGCCAACGGGGCACCAACAAAATGGTTGAGATCCCCTCTTGAGCTAACTTCTTTAGTACTTGACCCAGGATTGGAAATGGAGGAAACGAATTGCTATAAGTTCCAGGATATTTATGGGAAGACTGCGTTCTCCTTGTCCCCACTGATTCTGGATCGTTTGTGACTCCATGACACTCCCCCAACCCTCTAGGCTTGCATCCGTGGTGACAGTTTTCCACTGTACCAGAAGAAAAGATTTGCCTACCTGAAGAAGCTGGGGATTCAGCCATCAGGCTAGGGTCTGTCAGGCTCATGAGTGTCTCATGTAAAAGCGGTAATCCACAGTTTCCGTGGTTCAATCCCAGGTTGAGAGCAATTCCAACTGCAGGGGTCTTGTGTGGAACTGTGCAAAAGGCACCGCCTCGAAGCAAGACAGCCATATCTTATAACCTGATGAAATTATCTCCTGTATCCAAACCTGTTCTGGGTTTTAGGCTTATTCGAAAATTCCTTTCTGTGTCCAGAGGAGAAAGAACCTCTACCCCCGCTAAAAGGCAGATTGTTGGAAAACCTGCGAAAAAAGGTTAGACATCTTTCTTTGTGGAAGTTTGGTAAACTTGCCCACTGTGGCCCTATTCACAATATCATCTAAGCGTTCCCCAAACAGACAACCCCCTAGAAGGGAAGACACATCAGAGATTTCTTGGAATTTGCATCTGCCGACCATTGTTTAAGCCATATTGAACGCCTCAGTGACACTAGCAGAGCTAAGCCTCTAGCATTTAGTCTGACCATATCATCCATAGAAGGGATGATGTACTTGTAAATTTTCATGCTGGACTTTATCAGCTGAGAGCATACACTACAGGAATGACCTGAACAAATTTGAGAACTCAGCTGCTTTAACAGCTTCCTACCTGCCACAACCACCATGGAAGCAGCGCAGGCTGGCCGTAAGGCCGACCCCACCATAGAAAAGGCATGTTTGGACATTTGATCTAGACACTTATCCACTGGGTTATTTAGGGAAGCACTATCAGATGTAGGAATAATAGTGTTATTAGAGAGTCCTGAAACCGGATCATCCACCTCTGGGGGAAAAGACAGACAGTGTTATATCTGTAAAAACTTACAGAAAGAAAAAACAAGTGAAGGACAGGAAAATAAATCCAGGTACAACCTTTTCAGTTCATTCCAACAGCGAGAATGAAACTGGATTGCGGAAAGCAGTATTTATAGATATAGGCCAGGAGGAACCACACCTTTTGTCTTGCAGTCCCGCGTTCGCTGACGCCCTGGAGTGGAATATGAGAGAGAATACCATGCTGATGAGATATTGTGAGCCTACCTTGGCTCGCGCAGTCCCCAGGCATGGTGGCCAATGTCAGCAATGGGCTGACCGCTGGCAACCTTCTCCCTCTTCTGCTGACTGCTTGAGGCTGTGTGACCACCACCTCTTCCTCCGAACTCTGATGTCCTTCAGTCCACATTGGGTCTAGGACCTTGTCATCCTCCCTGGTATCCTCTTCTACCCATTGCTAGCCTCCTTCTCAGCCTCAACATTGCAGAAAGCTGCAGCAGTCGGCACTTGGGTTTCAAACCCTGGTACTCGTTTGCACCAGAAAAAGGTGTAGCAGGCAAGGATGAAACCTCTCCCTGCAACATCAGCTCCATTACCACCAGCAGCAGCAGCACCATGGCCATGTCTCTGTCCCTTATTTGCTGCTTTCTGCATTGTTAGACACCTGCAGTTACAGCGGCCCGAAATGGAAAAGAAATTGCAGAAAAATGCCCCTTAAGTGCCCTGAACTAGTGAATTCTAAACTAACAGTTGGTATAAGTGGGCACTAACATAGAGCTGCCTTCAACTATTGATATAAGTGAGCATTAATGCAAACGTTCCTTTAACTATTGGTATAAGTGGGCACTAACACACAGATGCCTTCAACTAATGGTATAAGTTAGCACTAACACAGAGGTGCCTTCAACTATTGGTATGAATTAGCACTAACACAGAGGTGCCTTCAACTATTGGTATAAATTAGCATCAACACAGAGGTGTCTTATGTATGAATTAGCACTAACACACAGGTGCATTTAACTACTGGGTTATATTAGCACTAACACAGAGGTGCCTTCAGCTATTGGTATAAGTAAACCTTAACACAGATGTGCCTTCAACTAATGATATAAGTGAGCACTAACACAGATGTGCCTTTAACTATTGGTATACATGGGGAGTGGGGACTAACACAAAGATGCCTTCAATTATTTGTATGAATTAGCACTAACACACAGGTGCATTTAACTACTGGATCCAATTAGCACTAACATAGAGGTGCCTTCAACTAATGGTATAAGTGGGCACTGACATAGTGGTGTCTTCAATTGTTTGTATAAATTAGCACTAACACAACGGTGCCTTTAACTATTTGTATGAATTAGCATTAACACAGAGGTGCCTTCAACTATTGGTATAAGTGGGCACTAACACACAGGTGCCTTCAATTATTGGTATAAGTGGGTGCCGCAGATCTGCAAGGTGTGACCAGCAAGTGATAGACACCGAGGCCAAACTGGTATAACTAAATAGTGATTTATTGTGAACAGTGTTGAAATTGTGACAGGGTTGGATTTATTGTGACAGGGTGAAAACACAGCACAGCAAACACAACTATATAATGACCCTGCATGCAGCCAGAAATATATACAAACCAAGTATATATACAAGACCGAACACAGAGCACTGTAAACCTGGCAGTGGGCAATAACACAGAGGTGCCTTCAAATATTGGTAAAAATTAGCACTAACACAGAGGTGCCTTCAACTATTGGTATAAATTAGCGCTAACACAGAGGTGCCCTCAACTATTGGTATATCCGGGCACTAACACATAGGTGCATTTAACTATTGGTATAGGTGGGCATTAACACAGAGGTGCATTTAACTATTGGTATAGGTGGGCACTAACACGGAGGTGCATTTAACTATTGGTATAGGTGGGCACTAACACAGAGGTGCATTTAACTATTGGTATAGGTGGGCACTAACACAGAGGTGCATTTAACTATTGGTATAGGTGGGCACTAACACAGAGGTGCATTTAACTATTGGTATAGGTCGGCACTAACACGGTGGGCACTAACACGGAGGTGCATTTAACTATTGGTATAGGTCGGCACTAACACAGAGGTGCATTTAACTATTGGTATAGGTGGGCACTAACACAGAGGTGCATTTAACTATTGGTATAGGTGGGCACTAACACAGAGGTGCATTTAACTATTGGTATAGGTCGGCACTAACACGGTGGGCACTAACACGGAGGTGCATTTAACTATTGGT
Source organism: Gastrophryne carolinensis (assembly GCA_027917425.1). Taxonomy (NCBI): domain Eukaryota; kingdom Metazoa; phylum Chordata; class Amphibia; order Anura; family Microhylidae; genus Gastrophryne; species Gastrophryne carolinensis. The sequence goes on from CM051234.1 coordinate 272,019,682, forward strand.
ATAGGTCGGCACTAACACAGAGGTGCATTTAACTATTGGTATAGGTGGGTACTATCACGGAGGTGCATTTAACTATTGGTATAGGTGGGCACTAACACAGAGGTGCATTTAACTATTGGTATAGGTGGGCACTAACACGGAGGTGCATTTAACTATTGGTATAGGTGGGCACTAACACAGAGGTGCCTTCAACTATTGGTCCACTGACCCCTTCACTTCCACATGACCAGTAGGGGAAATGGTGGGACGTTTGGGTAAAATCTTCATTATGCAATTCAAAATGAAAAATTTGAAATTCTGAACCTAATCATTGTGGCATATGGCATATAAATATCCAGGTTGCATTTTGGGTGCACTTTTGCATTTTGCACCTTTTTGCTCATATTTTTATGAACTTTTTGCTATTTTAGCTATTTTTATTAATTTTTTTGCTTGTATACTTATTTATACCTAAATTAACTCTTTGCTGGCCTGGCTGTGCTGTTTTTTAACATTCCGTTAACGTTTTCCATTGTGTTTGTCATGTGTCCTTGGCAACAAATATAGGTGTTTTACTTGTAAATTTGTTTGGAGTTGTGTGCTCTTGAATCTGGAATCTGGGTTTTTGAGGTATATACTGATATAGTTCCATTAATGTATTCAGTTCATTATTTCTATTAGTGGCGTTCTTGGTAGTGCATGTAATTTCTAGCTGTTAAGCCTCAGAAAAGGACTGCTGCTGTATGGGCTGATGAGGTGCAGGAGGCGCCTAGAGACCACTAACGTCTAAACCACTGCCTGTCTGAAGATAGGCAGCTAGAGCAAAGTGCAATGCATAAAGAGAACAAGTATTCCAAAGACACAAGGTAAATCGTTAGTAGTCCATATGTAAGAATGCTCTTATTACTGTTAATTTCAGTTGAACTTTTGTTGGGATTATGCTGAAAGAAGCATTTTCATGTTGTTGTATGAGGTAAAAAAAGAAGAAGATCCCAGCGTATAGCTGAATATATATAGTAACATACCTGCCTTGTCCAGAACTAAAGAGATGTTTGCAGACATGTAGCTCTGTTCCCCTTCAAGTGCCTCCACCCAAACATAAATTGCTTCCTTAAAATGTACTTCGCCTTTTTCAATAATATAATATGTCTCGGTACCAGCTTCAAAATAGTCACCCACATCTCCTTCGTAGCTACTGAAAAAAGAATCAATCTGTTAATGAAACCAATCAACATAATGGAAAATTAACATTTGAATGTAATTATTGAGTTATTACTGAAGTAAGCAGTAGATCTACAGCTATAGGTAACTAATACAGAGCTAGTAGCTCTGCTAACTCAGTCTCTTCCTTTCCCCCTCGAGTGTGACATATGCAATCATGTGACAGGAAGGAGGAAGTACGCGTTGACCCATTGTATTTGGGCACTGCTGTGGCATCACCCACTGAAAGGTACAACTCTTATTAAGACTCTTATTAATTCAGCTACTAATTCTGCATTTATTGGCGCCCACCTAGCACTACCTGTCTCATGTTGACATTGTATATCTGCTTCTTAAATTGGGTTTTGTTGCCATGCCCTCTACTAACAGATCATTTGTGATGTGTCCTGCTGTGGGGGTAGGTGAGTGTATGTTTGGTGGAACAGGGGCTGAAGCTGCATGCTGTGGGGGGGGTAGATGAGTGTATGTGTGGGGGGAACAGGGGCTGCATGCTGGGGGGGATGGTGAGTGTATGTTTGGGGGAACAGGGGCTGAGGCTGCATGCTGTGGGGGTAGGTGCAGGGTCGGCCTTACCATGGGTCCCGGTGGGTCCATGGTCCCAGGCGGCACTTTAAGGGGGGTGGCACTTTGCTGGCATCGGCGAGAACATATTTGGCGGCGGAGGTGGGCGGCAGCAGCGGGCAGGAACATCGTGACTGTGGAGGCAAACGCGTAGCATAGAAGGAATGAACTCCACTCTCCATAGCGGGTCATTCACAAACTTTTCCGTACTGCGTGTGTGAGGCAGAGCCGAAAGAAGCGCCGCTCTCGCGGCAATAAAATGCAATAAAATGGGTGCAGAGGCGAGCGGCAGGAGAGTGTGCGCACTGCTGGGGGAGGCGCGGCTTCCACCAATAGCCACGCTGGTTGGCTGAACCACTGCAGGGGGGGGGGCGTCGCTATTTGACGGGGACTGCTGGAGGCAGAGCGCTAGTTGGGTCTGGAGAGAGGCATATCGCACACCGGCGGCTGCTTCACACTGTGATAGGTAAGCGGGAGAGGCTGCCGCACGTTCACTATACCTTCAGTTCAGTTGCTTCTGGAAGCTTCCGTGGAAGAGAGAAGGTTCCAACTTATCTGCCGTTCATAGAGCTAGGTGGGCGGTCGTCACGTTACAGCCCGGCGCCTGGTGGCTTCCAGCCTGCCAAGGGCCGTGGGCACGGGTTGCCCGTTATAGTCTGTACTGTCCAGGTGCCAGATTAAAAGATATCGGTGGCAGAGCGAGCTGTACACCTGCCCGTGGGTGGCTGCTTAGTTACGGTGACTGTGCATCCTGGGCGGCCATGTTTGCTGGTCACCTGTATAGAGTGTAATTGGAACAGTTGGGGTAGAGCTTGTCCAGTTACAGGGCTACCCCTTATTGGCCATTTAACACCAATGGCTAAAAGACTCCAGGGCTGATTCTGATTTGTGATGTGCTGCTGTGTGTAGCCCCTGCAGTACTTGCATAGCTGGCAATCCAACAGTGAATGTGTCGGCTATGGCCACATCCCTGCTTTAACTTCATCTGAGGAGTGCACCAGGTGGGGAGGGGGTGTGGCCAGTGCCCCCCCCCCCCTTATCTAGCTTTGTGCTGAAAGTTGCGCTGAGCGTGCTCATTGCCTGTCTGCATGCTCTGTGGGATTGCTGAAAGTGGTGGGGGGTCCACACACTGGGCATCCCAAATTAAGATGCCCTGTCACAGAGGAATAACACCTAGGAGAAGGACAGTACTGGCTGGTGGCCTTCTTTAATGGAGAGGTGCAGTGTTTCAGAATAGGGCTTGCTTGTCCCATGTTCTTCTATTTATCAAGCTGGGAGACCGTGCCCAATGCTGTGGAATGCTGGATATCCAGCCAAGTGGCAGAGGCCAAGAAGTTTGGGTCTAATGTACCTGCTTGTAACAGCTGTAGGTTCAACTGGGTCCCATGCATGGCTCCAAAACTAAACTGTGCTATCACTAATCTGTTCAATTTATGGGATGAAAGCTACCAGTTCATCACCTGCATGGCTGTATTTACCATTAGAGAAACCTAGGCATGTGCCTAGGGCAGCCACTTGCAAGGGGGGGTGCCATAGTATGTGGTTACTGTACTATAGTAAAGAAAAAAGGTGAAATAAAGGTGCTGGCACCTTAATGCCCCCTCATGACCCCCCTCAGCCATGACAGTGGGGATATTTGGGGGTTTTTATAGAGCGGGGCATCACAAATCTGGCTGTTCCTAATTAAGTTTCAAAGCCCAGGATAGTGAAAATCCTGGGTTTTGGTTCACTTAAAATGGAACAAAACCTGAATTGAGATTCTGCGCTATGTGAAAACCCCCCAGTTTGCCTAGTAAAAATCACCTCTCCTCTTTTTTTTAATTTGTGGGGGGGGGGGGGGCAGCATTTCACTCTTGGACCCAGGCAGCACAATGTCTTGGGCCAGCCCTGGGTAGGTGAGTGTATGTTTGGGGGAACAGGGGCTGAAGCTGCATGCTGTGGGGGGGTAGATGAGTGTATGTGTGGGGGGAACAGGGGCTGCATGCTGGGGGGGATGGTGAGTGTATGTTTGGGGGAACAGGGGCTGAGGCTGCATGCTGTGGGGGTAGGTAAGTGTATGTTTGGGGGAACAGGAGCTGAAGCTGCATGCTGTGGGGGTAGGTGAGTGTATGTTTGGTGGAACAGGGGCTGAAGCTGCATGCTGTGGGGGGGTAGATGAGTGTATGTGTGGGGGGAACAGGGGCTGCATGCTGGGGGGGATGGTGAGTGTATGTTTGGGGGCACAGGGGCTGAAGCTGCATGCTGTGGGGGGGTAGATGAGTGTATGTGTGGGGGGAACAGGGGCTGCATGCTGGGGGGGATGGTGAGTGTATGTTTGGGGGAACAGGGGCTGAGGCTGCATGCTGTGGGGGTAGGTAAGTGTATGTTTGGGGGAACAGGAGCTGAAGCTGCATGCTGTGGGGGTAGGTGAGTGTATGTTTGGTGGAACAGGGGCTGAAGCTCATGCTGGGGGGGATGGTGAGTGTATGTTTGGGGGAACAGGGGCTGAAGCTGCATGCTGTGGGGGTAGGTAAGTGTATGTTTGGTGGAACATGGGCTGAAGCTGCAGGCTGTGGGGGTAAGTGAGTGTATGTTTGGTGGAACAGGGGCTGAAGCTGCATGCTGTGGGGGTAGGTGAGTGTATGTTTGGTGGAACAGGGGCTGAAGCTGCATGCTGTGGAGGTGAGTGTATGTTTGGTGGAACAGGGGCTGAAGCTGCATGCTGTGGGGGTAGGTGAGTGTATGTTTGGTGGAACAGGGGCTGAAGCTGCATGCTGTGGAGGTGAGTGTATGTTTGGTGGAACAGGGGCTGAAGCTGCATGCTGTGGGGGTAAGTGAGTGTATGTTTGGTGGAACAGGGGCTGAAGCTGCATGCTGTGGAGGTGAGTGTATGTTTGGTGGAACAGGGGCTGAAGCTGCATGCTGTGGGGGTAGGTGAGTGTATGTTTGGTGGAACAGGAGCTGAAGCTGCATGCTGTGGAGGTGAGTGTATGTTTGGTGGAACAGGGGCTGAAGCTGCATGCTGTGGGGGAATAGGTGAGTGTGAGTTCTCAAAAACTACTCAAACTTCACCCTCTGCTCCCTTTAAACTCCCGATTGTAATATTCTACCCTTTCTTCTGTGCTCATCATTCTGGGAGCTGAATAGGCCTTGGTTGATTAGGGGTCTGTTGTTCCGCTGTAGGACAACCCGATTTGCGATGCCCCCTTTTGTGAAACCCTGTAGTTTGCCGGTATTATTACACACTCTCAGGCACATGTACTTGGGCTTTCAGAAAATCAGATTGGATTGCATCATCCGGCAATCCCACGCACCACCGGCCGCCGCCACCAGAGAACACAAAAAGCACAGCACACTATGTCACCGATTGATGGAGGCAGCGTTGCCACGTGCATGCAGCCGGTTCATTTGTTCCTCGTCAGTGGCCAGCTCGCATGATCAAAAGTGTGCTAGGGAGGGATCAGACATCTCAAATCAGGATGTCCAGGAGGGCAGGGGATGCACCTCTAACAGCCTGGGGGGTTGCTTTAAAGGGATAAACCGGGCAATAAAAAAATATTAGTTACAGCACAGCCCACACAGTCCAACCCAGTCTCTTCCAGATGTTGTGCTATCCACTTGGATACCACCACATATAACTTCCACAACTGATAGTGTATCAGTAGTGTTTCTAAGGTGATCTGCCCCCCTGCTGTCAGTCAGTGAGGGATCCTGCTCCTGGAAGCAGAGGCACAAAGAGTCTGCAAAGGGAGTGCACTTATTAGCACCAGGGTGCAAACAGCAGAATGCCATGGCATGCTGGACCCCATGGGATTGAGCCTGTGGGCGGTCAGGTTAGTTCCATTTTTTTTCTTTATGCCCAGACAGGGACATCAATAAAGCATAGTATCATAGTATTACTATTGTTTTTATGTATTTATCGTCATCATAGTCCGTGACGTAACAATCATGGTTGTAGTACTGCTAATGGGCTCACTAATAATCTATCGCCCAAGGGCCCACAAAAACCTGGAGCCGGCCCTACCAGTGAGGCATAACAAGCATCCCGACAAACCAAGGCTTTATTATAGGTGAAGCAGCGGCGGAGATTGGGGGTTGGTGACTAACCTGAAAGGTAGGTGTCCCATGAGGCATTACACACAAGCAGTGAGTGAACCTGGATGAGTGGGCTGCCCTAATTCCAGGGCCCAGGGAGCAATTGGGAGGTCTTGCTCAGGAGCATCTCAGTCAAGTCCAGGCCGGGAATGGTACCTGCAACCCTCCACATCACAAGGTAGCTTACCTTAGGAGTGAGCTGCTATTTGGCTAAAGGGTAAGTCCAATTTTAAAGACTTTTTTATTGTAGATTATTTTGTGCCAAGACAATAGGGTTGATTCAGAGCCCCTTTCTCATCATTTTTATGGAGGTCTTGCTACCAAACGAAAAATCATGCAAAAAATGAAAACATTTCACACTAAAGTTCTCGCAGAAATAAAGGCTCTGCTGAATCAGACGAGGGGAAAAAAATGGAAATTTTCACGCAAGAAAGGTGAGAAAGGGGCTCTGAATCAACCCTAATGTCCTCAAGGTGCTATGCCTATCTGTTATTTATTTTTTGTTCTATTTGTTTGCAACTCTGTTTTTTAAAATAAAGTTTTATCTAGCAAAAATGTGTTTACATTAGCAACCGTATCCCAATGTTGTGTGTACAGAGCAGGGACTGACTCTGGCTTGCTCATCATCTGATTGGCTAAGGCAGAAAAGACACTTCTTACTCTTGAGCTTACAGGTTTAACTCTCCTGCTCTAATTTAGCCTCTTCAGATGAGGGGGTTATAATCTTCTGTGCCAGTAGCAAAATTGTCACTGGCAGCACTCTCACCTGGGGGGGGGGTTCCTGGCATTACTGCTGCCTGATTTTTCCAGGCAATGCTTTGAGGAGGGAGCTGCTGCTCAGCTTACCCTTGACAGTGGAAGGCTACTGGCATTTGTAGGCAGCAGATATACTAATGTTAGGAAAGTCACACCGTCTTTAGCAACACAGACCCACAAGCATATAAGACACTGCCGCATGCTAATAAGTGAATCATGTATGAGGTATTAGGGCACAAGCATTAAGGTACATAATATAAAGGCAGAGAAAGCAGCTGCTACCAGGCCCGTGGCAGAATGGGCACGGCAGAAGCCTCCTCTGTCTATATTCTATGCCAGTCATTGCCAGAGACTGTCGAGCTGTTGCAGATGGACATTTGGGGGAAAGCAACAGTCAAGTTGACAGCACACTGACACCTGCCAATTGGCTGGGAGGAGCATGATGTGGTCCAGTCTGAAGCACGGCACTTTGTAAATACACCTTTCTCCTACCCTCATTTAACTAATTTTGCTGGTGCCCTATTCGCCTGAGTGTTCCACTCCATGGGTGAGGCGCAGCGCGCATCCACATCATGGCGTTTGGGGGGAAGCGGCAACAGCCTGACTGGCCTGTGATGTAAGCACGGCACTCATTGGTCAGAATTCCAGTTCCAGGGCTGGACCAGGTGAATGGAGTTTTTCCAGTGTATCGCCCCCAGCTGCCATAATGTTGGCATTCTGAGGGTGCACACCATCAGACAGACAGCCTATGGCCCTCCTGCACCGATGCCTTCATACCCCCCAGGTAGAGCTGCCCAAAGTGATATGACCAGATACTGTACGAGCAATTGCGTAGACCATCCCATAGAATCATAGAGGGTTGACGGCAGAAGGAGACCATGCTGTCCATCTAGTCTGCCCTTATGTAACTATGTTCTCTTTATCTTAGGATAGATGTATGCTTATCCCAGGCATGTTTAAATTCAGTGACTGATGATGTTTCGACTACCTGTGCTTGAAGTTTGTTCCAAGCATCTACTACTCTTTCTGTAAAATAATATTTTCTAACATTGCTCCTGATCTTCCCCCCCGACTAGCTTCAGCTATCATTAAGTTTCTTCTTAAAAACACTTCTCTCCTAAAACGTATTCAATCCTTTCACATGTTTAAAGGTCTCAGTCATGTCTCCTCTCTCCCTTCTTTCCTCTAGGCTGTGCTGATTAAGTTTAAGTCGCTCCTGATAAGTTTTAAGTCCTTCTCCCATTTTTGTTGCCCGCCTTTGGACCCGTTCTATTTGAATAATGTATTTTTGAAGGTAAGGTCTCCAGAACTGCACACAGTATTCTAGCTGTGGCCTCACCAGGGCTCTATACAGCGTCATCACAACCTCCCTTTTCCCACTGGTGATGCCTCGAGCTATGCAGCCGAGCATCCTGCTTGCTTTTCCCACTGTCTGGCTACACTGTCCACTCATCTTGCAGCTTTCAGTAATCAGTGACCCTAAATCTCTCCAAATCCTGGCTAACGCAGTACTGCCCATACGGTACTCAGAGCAGGGATTCCTTCTACCCAAGTGTATGATTTTACATTTAGAGACATTAAACTCTAGTTTCCACAGTTTTGACCATCTATCTAGTAAAGCTAAATCATTTTCCATATTGCAGACACCTCCAGGAATATCCACCCTATTACTAACCTTTGTATCATCAGCAAACAGACAAACTTTTTCTACCAAGCCTTCTCCTATGTAACTTACAAACTCAAACTTTGAGGGATTCTCAGGCCACAAAGGCGAAGTACCACTGCTCCCCATCTGTCTAGGAAGGAGGGGTAAAACTCTTCTCTCCTTTTTATAAATAAACCCACATTATATAACAACATATTAGTCAGATAGTAATCTGTTTTATATATTATGTGGCTGTGCTGGGACCCAAGATTGCATGAATGAGGGAATATGTTGCATTATGTGCAATATGGGTGTAATAAATTATGTTTCATGAAGTTACAGATCGTTCTAAGTGTTAATTAAAAGGACTAGCCTTAGCAACTGCAAGAAATGTGTATAAGTAAATTAGGTTTTGGTATTGTAAATTGTATTCATACTAGGTAAGGGAGTTAGAGGGGCATATCCAGGGGCGGACTGCAGTTAAAAAATGGCCCAGGACTCTTCTGGTCACACCAGTCATTCTGCAGTGTGATCAGCCCGGAAACTACTCCCCCCATAACACATTGAGTCTCCCCATAATATGCTGAAAGGCAGAACCCTCCCATAACATTCTGAGACGCAGAATTCCCTCCCATAATATGTTGAGAGGCAGAACCCCCCTCCCCATAACATGTTGAGAGACAGAACCCCCCTCCTCATAACATGTTGAGAGGCAGAACCCCCCCAATAACATGTTGAGAAGCAGAACCCCTATATCATGCTGAGGCAGACCCCCCATAACCCCCCTCCCCATAACATGTTGAGAGGCAGAACCCCCCACCTCATAACATGTTGAGTGGCAGAACCCCCCATAACAAGCTGAGTGACAAACCCCATAACACGCTGAGTGGCAGAGTTCCCACATAACTCATTGATTGGCAGAACCCCCTTACTCCCCCTTGCTCACCTCACTTCCTGTTGCCAGGGATGCCGCCATTGGGAGGGGAGCCAGGGTCCCTGGATGCCGTCGCTGGCAGGGAAGCCGGGGGGGGGGGATGTGGGACTGGCTGCTGGGAGCCAGGGTAGGCTGTCCGAGGTTGTGTGCAGCAGACAATGATGCCCGGGGAGCAACAAAGCAGCAGCATGAGAGCTCCGGTGGAGGCCGGGACTCTCATGCTGACACTGTGCGCCTCCCATCCATCATAGGGATGCCATCACTTACCTCGCACTGCCCATCTGCCCTTTAGTTTAATGCTGGCTTCTAGCCACAGGCTGGGTGAATGGGAGACACCCTCTGGGTGGCCCACAGCAGCTCCCATTCACTTGCACACAAGAAGCCGGAGCTGGCATTTAAGTACGGAACTGGCAGCTGGCCAGTGCAGGGGAGCTGGAAGCCTAACGGCATTGTCCCAGTATGTCCTATGGCCAGTCAGCCCCTGGGCATATCAGACTGTCAGAGTACAGTGTGAACCATATATCCATGGTTGTACCTTTTGTCCTGACCCCCACTACCTTATTAACCTTTGAATACACCATGAGGTCCTCATTTGGCTTTATACCCCCTCCATTTCCTGCAATTAATGGGTTGTGTGCCAGGTCTTAATACACCCCTACTATTGCAGTGAATGGAGAGGGCGTGCCAGCACCAAACTAATCCACCTCTGTCGAAGCAATACCAGTACCACTGGCTCCAAACTGAACCTCTCTGTGGCCAGTTCCTCCAAGGTCTGTTGTGCTTGGAGGTCCGCTTCAGATTGCAAATAAATTCCTCTCCTTTTTCCATATGTTTAAAACTGACTTCTTTGGTATTCATTCAGGAGATCATCTTTGCTTATTTTCTTGTATCGTACTGGGCCAAACATTTCTGCAAAAAATCACTAGAAAAATCACTAGAAAAACAGAAAGGGAGGGGGTGTTGTGGCACTATCCTTTATTTACACTGACTTGAAAAAGCCTACATACCCGTAAAAATTTTCTGTATTTTAAAACATTACAGCCACAAACTTAAACCGGATTATCATCCTTACAAGAAACAGTGTTCATATGCATCCCTCCCCAGGGCATTTCAAACTGCTGTACATAAAAAATATTTTTCCTTTCTGTAATTCCTGCGGTGGTTAATTTTCCCTCCTCAATGACATCCTATAGACCTGCCAGTAGCCTGCAAAGAAAAAGTGGGTTTCCTGCCACTGTGCATTGTGGGTTATGTATGTGTATTCTCAATATTTTGGGGTGAAATATGTGCAAAAAAATTTAAAAATCAATTTTTTTACAATTTATGTTTTCTGATGATAAAAAAGTATGTTTGTCAATAAAATTGTATTGCCAATTTCTCCTGGTTACGGCGGTACCACATATGTATTGGTAAACTCTCTTTTCTGCCTAGGAGACTCCCCCAAACTGAAACAGTGCTTTAGGAGATTTTCAGATAAAATAGAACTGTGCTAGGCGCACCTTACAGTTTTTCAAGAAAAACAAACATTTGAAATACCCCCAACAAACTATATATTCTCTGGAAGTACACACCTCAAGCTTTCTAGGCGTACCAGGTTTGTTGACATGGGTGCAGTTTTCCTTCAATTAATTCTTTGGTTGCACAGAGAATAAAAAAGCCGAATCAAACTCACATTTTCTTAAAAAAACAATATGCAAACAAGTTCAATCTGAAAAAGCAAGGTCCCCCGAACAGAACAATATCCAACATGCATAACTACTCCCACAGGTCAAGCTTTCTAAGCGTACCCAGCTTGTTGTAGTGGGCTCATTGTTTTAGAAGTAGTCCCTCCAAGAAGTTGCACAGGGTTTCCCTAAAAAATATATAAAAAAGCAGAATAAAAAAACACATTTTCTTAAAAATATGCAAACAAGAAAAAACAAGCTAAATCTGAAAGCGAAAGGTCCCCCGAGCAGAGCAATACTCAACATGCATAGGTACTTTAAACCCTTTTAATTGCCAGCCTACTCATTTTTCACAATGAGTGTTTTTTTTTTTGCAGGAATTTCCGGGAAAAATATATATTATGATTTGCAGCGGAGTGTTGGCTTTAACATAAAATATCTTGTTTTTTGTGTAATTTTCCTATTTTTTTTTTTTTTTCAATCTTTTTATTAAGATTTTTCTCTTTTTTTTTTTAAAGGTATACAAATGACAATGGCATACAATTGTTGTACAACATACAGGTGTTCAATCTTTCACAGAACTGGCACATTGTAAACATTACAAGATAACAATAAAGTATTTACTACCTCTGTATATGCGTTTGCACAACTTAGCTGTTTGTCTATCGCCAGCGTGTCAGCCTGGATGGCCTAACTCTAGTAACATCTGCTACACTGGACTTTAGCCCCCCGCTTCCCAACTCAACGTGCATAAGAGTCCATTATTGAATTCACGGGAGGGTGAGTCAGGTAGGAAGAAGGTGGGGGGGAAGGGTGGACCAGGGCGGGAAAAAGAGGGGGACGAGTGGAGGGGTGGCCTAAGATGAAATTGGGGGGGGGGGGAGAGGGGAAAAAAAAAAAAAGAAAACCACAGATCGTTGCTCATTGTAACAAAGTGTTGCATGCTTCCGGGTAGGCGTAATCTACCCAAGGCTTCCATACTTTGATAAATTTGGCGTGCGTGTCCCTCAGGATACTAGTCAGTTTCTCATTAATCAAGATGCCATTAAGCCTGTCCTTAACTGCCTGGAGGGGAATTCCTGGCTTCTTCCAGGAACTAGCGATCGTTAATTTTGCTGCCAACATAAGTTGAGTAAGCAGGGTATGTTGGGTTCTGGTGACACCCTCCGGCTTCATCTGTAATAGGGCCACCCAAGGGTCTTGACGTATGTGGATTTGCAAAAGAGTGCTCAGGAGACCAAAAACTCGCGTCCAGAATCTCTTGAACCTCGGGCACTCCCACCATATATGCAGGACGGAACCCTCCACAGAACAGCCTCTAAAGCAGTGCGCAGGGTAGCCCGGGATCGCCTTAGCTACACGTGAGGGCACCAGGTACCACCTGGTGAGCATCTTATATGCTGCTTCTAGAGTCGTAACATTAATGGAGCACCTGTCCAGTCCATATCTCCTCCCAGTCCCCCCTCTCTCACCAGGCCCAGGTCGGCCTCCCATCTGGCCATGTACCCATGTTTTGAGTTGGTGGGCAATGCTACAAGGTTTGAGTAAATGGTGGACACAAGGCCTGCAGTAGGGGTCCCCCACGCGCACAGTTTCTCAAAAGGAGTCATGTCTGAATCCCCTGTCTTATTTTTAAGCAAGGGCGCAATCCAGTGACGAAGTTGTAAATATCTGAATTGCTCCGATTGCGGTGCATTCTCCTGTAGTGTGGGCCAGGAGATTATCTCGCCTCTGGTCAGGAGATGATAAAGTTTGCTAATTCCCACACGCTCCCACCAGCTGAACACTTTGGGGTCCAGCCCCGGAGGGAACATCGGGTTCCTAGCGATTCGCATTAATGGAAGGTGTGGTGAAATTAAATTCCCTGAATATTTGGTCCCATCCCAGATTCGAAGAGAATGATTCAGGATTGGGCACGAGATTTGCGATCTATATTGCGGCGGTAACCACAGTAAACTGTCCACCGGGATTGGGTCGCATTCTGAGGCTACTAGCGCCACCCACAGAGGTGTCTCCGTTTGGACATGTAGCTGTTGGAGCTGCCCTATCTGGGCTGCTTGGTAATATCTATAAATGCACGGTACCCCCAAACCTCCCTCTTTCCTAAGCCTAGTCATGGTAGCTCTAGCTACTCTCGGCCTAGTCCTCCCCCAGACAAATTTCATTATGCTGTTTTGCATACTTTTAAGCTGGAACTGCGGGATATGTACCGGGAGAGTTCTAAAGAAATATAAAAGCTTTGGAAGCAGAGTCATTTTTATTGCATTTACCCTTCCAATCCAGGATATCTCGTGACCCCGCCAGGTATCCAGCATCGCCTTTAATCTGCTAAAGAGGGGGGGGGGGGGGTAGTTCGCTTCATATAAAGACTGATAATGTGGCGTAATTTTGACACCCAAGTAGGATAGGGCTCCCGGGGCCCAACGAAATGGGAAGTTGGATTGAAGGACGTTTAGGGCTGGGGCAGGGATATTTAGGTTGAGTCCCACCGATTTCTCCTTATTGACCTTAAGGCCCGAGATCCTCGAGAAAGTTTCCAAAAGCTGGAGCAGGTTAGGTAGCGAGGTATGGGGCTGCGAAAGAGTCAATAGAATATCATCGGCAAACAAACATACTTTATGGTGATATCCTGCCATTTCAATGCCCTTAATGTTTGGGTTTGCCCGAATAGCAAGGGACAATGGCTCCAATGCCAGCACAAACAACACCGGAGAGAGCGGGCATCCCTGGCGGGTGCCTCTACCGATCGAGAATGGCTCAGAAAGGTAGCCGTTGTATTGCACTCTAGCAGAGGGGGAGGAGTAAATAGAGCGAATCCAGGCGAGAAAGTTATCTCCGAAGCCCCACCTCTGGAGAGCGCAACCCATGTAATCCCACGAGAGGGAGTCGAAAGCCCTCTGCATATCCAAAGACAAGAGAAGGCTAGGGACATCCCTTTGCTGAGCAAGCCCGATCAGGTGAAGCAGCCTGCGAATGTTGTCCGAGGCCTGCCTATATGGGATAAATCCCACCTGGTCTTTGCCTATTATGGTACCCAGGAACTCATTGATCCTGGTAACTAGGACTTCCCCTAAAATTTTAACATCTACATTGAGTAACGATATAGGCCTATAATTCTGTGCGTCTGAGTGGTCTTTATCAGGCTTTGGAATCATATTTATGTAGGCCTCCAGAGATGACTGATGTAAAGAACCCTGTTCTTTAAGGGAGTTAAATTTAAGGGAGTTTTTTTAAATATAGGGCCGAGAATCCATCTGGTCCAGGCACTTTGGATGTCTTAAGACTCCTAATGGCTCTCAATACCTCTGGGATCGTAATGTCTGCGTCAAGACTCTCCTTATGGGCGTCCTGCAGCTTAGGGAGTGAGACGGAATCTAGAAATCTGCCCGCTGCCTCTCGGGGGAACGCGTGGGGGGGCTTGTAAAGTTTGCTTAATAGGCTTCTGAATATTTGTGTGATCTTAAGAGGGTTAGCTGTGAGGTTCCCCTCAGGGGTTTTAAGTGAGACCAAGGACTGCCGCGGCCACGAGCATCACAATCTGTTAGCCAGGGGGGTATCAGGTTTATTGGCTCTCGCATAGTACCTCTGCTTGCCCCACCTAAGCCTCTTTTCCGCCATCTCATCCAGTGCCATGTTAAGCTGGATGCTGGCCGTATCCACCTTCTTCTTAAGCTCTCTTGTCGGGTTTGCCACCCAATCCCTGCGCAACTGCTCTAGCTGTGTGGTAAGCTGGGTCACATTGTCGTTTCTACGCTTTTTGATGGCCGAGGCCAACGCAATAAGATTGCCCCGCATAACTGCCTTGTGGGCTTCCCAAATATTCACCGCTGTGGCAGTGCCTTTGTTGGTTACGAAGTAGGCTTTTATAGCTTGAAGGACTTGCTCTTGGGTATCTTTATGTGATAGCAGGGAATCATTGATCCTCCACTTAAAGGGTCTGGGGGTCGGGGGGGCAGTACTAAAACCCATCAAAACCGGTGTGTGGTCTGACCAGGGTGCTGATAATATTTGGCACTTTTGGACCAAAGGGACTAGGGTCTGCGCTACTAAGATATGGTCTATTCTACTAAGTGAGTCATGGGGATTGGAATAAAAGGTGTAGTCCCGCGTTCTTGGGTTCAGCTCATGCCAAACATCTACAAGGGATGCCTCTTTGAGCATTGTGCTAATGCGGTGTGGGGGATGTTGAGTAGGTTGGGAAGCAGATGGGGAACTTCTGCCTTGTGGACCGGATCTATGCATTTTTGGGTCTAGTGCGATATTAGAGTCCCCGGCCATAATTAGTATACCCTTGCTTTGCTCCTTGACTTTTTTCATTAGATGAGAGAAGAAGTTCGTCTGATGGGTGTTGGGCGCGTAATAGATACAATTGCGTAATAGATGATACAATTGTTACCAGAGTATCGTCCAGATATCCCACTAATAGGAGGTAACGGCCTGTTGGGTCTGCTATCTGAGATTCGCATTTGAACAGGAGGTTCCGCCTGAATGCGATTAGCACACCCCGGGCCTTTTCCTTAAAGCATGCTGAAAAAAATACTGGGTAATGAGGATGCAGGTACCTCGGGGAGCTTGTTGTCGAGAATCTGGTCTCCTGAAGACACAAGATATCTGCTTGCATTTGCTTGTAACAATGAAATGCCTTTGCCCTCTTTGATTGTGAGTTAAAACCCTGGACATTATGTGTTAAGAGTTTAAAGTTAAGGTTTGCTCCAGCTAATGAGTTCTGTGGTTGGCTCATCTCGCTGAAAAGAGCCGGTGCCTCGAAAAAGTGGGGAGCAAATTGAGAAAAACAAAAAAAAAGGGGGGGGGGAGGGGGGTGGGAAAGAGGGTAGGGTGTTTGACTTCAGGAAAAGATTAGGGATCAGCAAGTGCGTGTAGGGTAGAAGGGGAGGCAATGGGTGTTGCGGGTATCAAGTAGTAGAGTGCCCCAGGTATGCCCCGCGTGATGCAGGGGCTGTCGGGGGTTTGAGGTGGTGTTCCCAAGATAAGGGAACAAAGGGAAAGGGGGTTGGTGACTCGAAGCGAGTCAACGGTTGCCTTCCGGGGGTATCCCACAACCGGAAGTGTTCTGGGTTTCTAAAGGGGGGGGTCGCCTCTGGGCGGGGAGTCGCCTGCGATTGTTGAGTTATCTGCAGCAGTTCGGGATCAACATGGTGCGCGATTAAATTAATGGGGGGGAGGGGGTACAAACCCGTTCAGACCGCAGTCAGGTCAAAGTTTCATGTTTACAATCGTTTATGTCATCAAACCCTTCTGTGCTACAAAGCAACAACCCTGACTCAAATTAAGGTCTGCACATAGTAATCTTTCTCTCTTTTCCAAAAAGATCCGGGGCTGGTGCCGGACCAGCCCAACACCAGCACCACACCAGGGGTCATCTATAAACATTGTACCTATCCAATATGTTTAACTTCAAAGAAATGAATTCGCCCGCGTCAGGCAGCCGCCATCACGGTCCGCAGAAGTCAACTCCACATGGTCAGCCTCCCGATGCGGTGCGAAGCCATGAAGCAATTTAAGCATATAAAACGGACTATTCGACAATAAGCTAGGCCACTCTGGGAGAGCGCTATAACTATCTGGAGTGCTTAACCTCAAGAAAAAAGAAATGAGTTCACCTCCCGTCAGCAGGTCGCCGCCGCGGTCCGCATATGCCATATTCCGCAGGGCCAGCCACTCGACGTGGTACGAAGTCATGGAACAATGAAAACTTAAAAAAAAAACGGATTATTTAACAACAATTTGGTTCACTCTGGGGCCCGCCCGGGGTGAATGGCCTCCGCCGCGTGCATACGAGGGTTCCGCCGACATCATGATCGCACCCTAAGCGGAAGGGGGGTTCAGGCAGCAGGGACCATCGTCCCTCGCCACGGCAAGCCCACGACCGAACCATAACAGCAACTATCAGGAGCCTGCACAGCCCACAGTGTAACGGCTTAAAAAGAAAAAAAAAGGCAACTGGCTAATGGCAACAAGCATTATTGCATCAAAAATAGGAGTAAAACTTAAAACAGTAAACTCTACAGTGGTGGGGAGACCCACCCCCCACCGAACCGAGGGAGAGGAGAAATACCTCCCCCCCGGCGGCGGATGGGCGCCCCCAGCCCGACCAGGTCAGTTACCTTCCTACAGTCCATCGAGGGTTTCGATAGGACCTGCGAAAAGGGGAGCAGGGAAGAAGGGAGGAATTGGGCCGACAGGAGAGAGAACAAGTCCCGGGGTGTTTCATGTAGTTTCAGGTTTTCGGGATTCTCCAGCTACGTTAGTGGGCTGCCCAGCCCTCAGTCCTGAGTCAACCGTTGTCGGGGTGGTGGGCCACTGCTATACGCGACGAGATCGAGGCAGGATAGGGGCGCGGACCGCTGGTCCACTGGTCCCTCCGCGCAGCTCGCGAGCGTTGCTCCCGGGGCGGCCCTGGTGCAGGAGGCGACTTAGTTGCTGTGGTCAGGCCCAGGCGCTCCAGCAATTCAGAGGCCTCTTCTGGTGTTGCAATTGCATATGGGCGGCCCATATAAGTAAAGGATAGTCTAAACGGGAAGCCCCATTTGTAAGCTATCTGGTGCGATTGGAGGACTAGGAGATGCGGCCTCAGCAGACGACGTTTTTGTAGTGTCACTGGGGCCAGATCCGAATAGATTTGGTATTTGTGAGACTGAAAGACCAGGTCTTTGCGGGTCCTGGCGGTCTGGGCAATCAGTTCCTTGGTATTGTAAAAAGTAAATTTAGCGATGACATCTCTGGGCTGGCCATCCGCTCTAGGGGGGCCCAGGGCGCGATGGACCCTGTCCATTTCCAGACGTTCAATTGGGATTGCAGGAACTAATTCTTGGATCAGGGCCGTGATAGTAGATTTAAGGTCGATGATAGATTCTGGTAACGTAAGTTGCTGCGCCGGGATCTGTTCTCTAAGTCTTCTATCTTTTGGAGGGCTGAGGAGAGTTTGGTCCTGTTGGTTTGAATCTCTGCGTCATGCTCCTCCAGAACGGAGGTAGTGTCAGTCATCTGATGTTCCAGCTTTGATGTACGGGACCTCAGGTCTCTCAGCTCTGCTTTAAACGTGGCGGAAAGCTTTTCAGTAGCTGTTTCTAGTTCTTGCTGCAGTACAGATTTAAATCTTTCTAGCAGCTCTGTGTCCCGTATGCCCGGATTTGCGCGTGGTGATAGCGGGGGTTCCGGGGTTGCGGCCTGGGATCTCAGTTGTGACTCTGGCTGAGAATCAATTAATTCTGGTGACGGTATCGGGGAAGGGGATAACTGTGGCCCAGGGACAGATCCTGTGGAGGCTGCCATTCTGGGACCTGTTGTGCGTGTGGAGGGTCTTGGGGTCTGCGCCGACTATATATATATATATATATATATATATATATATATATATATATATATATTGTGATTATGTGATAGTAATGACAATGTCATTTTATTATATGAGCGATGAGCAACAAGTAATGCTGGGGAAGAGCACCTACCTTTAACTGAAGAAATGGTTCTTGTGGTAGTGTAGGGAAAGTGCCCAGGGAGCAGTTGGAGGGCTAGGTGCAAGAGCACTTCAGTCATGTCCCGGACAGGAATTGAACCTGCAACCCTCCAGTAACAAGATTAGTTACTTAACTCTAGACCACAACTGCTGCCTACCAACTACCCATAATGGCCAGGGCAACCCTACATGAGTCATAATTAGTTGTTGCACGAATCCATAGTTTTGCCAGTGCTCCTCGTAAGTACCTCCAGTCAAAGCAGCTGTATTGTAATGTATTGTATAAGTTACTCATCGTTGTTAGAATTGGAACAGGACTTGACTTTGGTCTAAAGAGTTTAGAAGCATTCAAAAGGTCCTGCGCATAGAATGGCTACCTGGGTGAATGTTTCTACAATGGTTTAGATTGGAGAGATTCAGAGTTCAGATGTCCCAGGTGTCATCAATATGGTACTGGTGTAACTGTCACCTCTCCTAATCAGGCCGTGTTGTGCCAGTTAAAGCTGCTATGAGTGAGAATAATGACCTTGAACTGTTTAAGAGAGTACTTGTGTAGTGTTGTGCCGAGGAGCCAATTATCTAGTACTTGGAGCTTCCTTCGAAAGACTGGTCTGGGACTGGCCACACAGGATACCTCATTGCCCAGAAGAATCCACACCCCCTGGTAATTTCCCCAGGGTCATGTGTGCAACTATCTATATGGTAAATCTAGAATCAATTTTTCTATGATGTTCAAACAAGAAACATCTGAAAAAACACGTCACTAGATCAAGATGCGTGCCCACGGCACCAGAACCCCCATATTTTGTGGTGGTAGCCACCGTTCAGCCCTGAAGTCACCCATGAATCTCTGTTAAATATCCTGGCATCAAAATAAAAAATGAGGCAGAGGGCCTGATTTACTAATTTTGCCACAGCCATTGTAAACATTGTCACAGGATGTGTTATAGTATACACTAGTGTGCTGCACTATGCAGTTTTCTTTTTCTGCACACCACACTGGAAAACCCCCAGCATAGTGTAGCTGTCATTTAAAACAGCTTCTACATAGGTTATTTTAGTATTTGTCTATATAGTTATCACTAGTCCAGCACATGACATAGCCAGGGGCACACAAGACACCTTTGTAGTAAAAAAAAGAAAAATACAATTTTACGGACTAAATAAATGTTAAATAAGCTACATATGTGACAAACAGAACTGGTGATAAAAATACAATGATAATCATAGTGCTTGACAAATCAGTCTCTAAATCTCCATAATGGCATCATTTCAAAGAGCAAAGTTAATCATATAACAAATAAAAATAAAATAGGCAGGCAAGATGCAATTTGTTACTGTAAGTATGATAATATATATAAAAGGGATTGTGATCAAGCACCCCAATTCAAGCTTCATCATAATTCTGAATTCGAAAATATATTTGGTACAACAAACCTATTGATCAATATAATATACTCTAATTAGTAGAGTCAGTTTGACCCAGAAAACAAATGTAAAAACTGTAAGAACCATGAGAAAGACAAACTGAAACTTTAATTGCATACCACATCCTCCCTGTCCCCCTCCCGTAACCTATATCTGCAACCTCCTACTTGTCTGAGTTTGTGGGCAGCAGTGTATATTTAGTTATCAAACAAAATCTACCACAAATGGTTGCTTTAGCTAAATTTTCAATAGATTTAAAGAATACCTTTTTTTTTTACAGGTGTTAAAATACAGAGAAAGTTACGGACATCAGGGAATTACAATTCAAGTATACAAGTATACAGAAGCTTACAAAAGTGAGTAAGCGCCTCACATTTTTGTAAATATGTTATTTGATCTTTCCCTCAAAATATCTTAACACAGCCAATCATGTCTAAACCCCCAGCAATAAAAGTGAGCACATGCCTAAATGAATATGGCCCAATTGTGCCCAATTAACTATTTTCCCTCCCCAGTGTTATGTGACTCATTAGCGTTATAAGGTCTCAGGTGTGTTAGGTTTGTTAGCTATTGATTTCTTATACTGGTCACTGGAGGCTCAACCTCATGGCAAAGAACTGTTGCTCTACAAAAAGATCTCCCAGGCTATAAGATTGCCAACTCCCTGCTACTGAGCTGCAACCTGGTGGCCAAGGCAGTGCTGGAAAATAATGGTGGCCACACAATATTGACACTTTCGGCACAATTTGGCCATTTTCACATAGGAGTGTACTCACTTTTGTTGCCACGGATTTAGACATTAAAATGGATATCCTGTCTAAGTGGTTACAACAAAAAAACTCTTTACCTTGTCTGGGATCCAGCGCGGCCACACACAGACTGGCTTCCCCTGCTCTGTCTGTACGCCTGCCTGTACTCAAGTAAATGAACTGAATGGGCTGGCAGGGTTGACCACACAGCGGGGGAAGCCAACCTGTGCAGCAGATACAAGATGGCTGCACCCAGTGCCAGAATCGCTGAAGACCAGCCCAGGATCTGGGGCTAAGTAAGAAGTTTTTTGTTGTAGCCCTGACGCAGCACCAGGAGAGGGTGACAGGGTGGGGGGTTAGATTTAGACTGGATATCCACTTTAATAGCTGGTTGTTGAGATATTTTGAGGACACATCTTTAATCATGCTGTACACTGACCACTTTACATTGTATTAAAATGTCATATGTTCAGTGTTGTCTCTTGAAAAGTTATAATAACATGTCCAAAAATGTGAGAGGTGTACTCACTTTTGTGAGATACTGTATTTACACTCCTTCCATATGCTATACCATATGGACCATATGCTCATTAGCATATGCTGTAAAACTTCAAAATCCAGGCATAAAAAAGTGATTATAATTCTGTGTTTAATAAAGTGGTTTCATTGGGGGTCATGATGATTTGGTAAAATAGGATGTGTCAGGTGTGGATCCGCTTTAACCGTGGGACCGATGGCGGGTACCGTGTCAGGGGAGTGGAGTCTAAGGGGCCACCGGTATTCACCAGAGCCCACCGCAAGGCAGGTTGGTCTTGTGCGGCGAGTGACCCCCAGGTCGCTACCCCCCAACAGCGGCCCAGTCCCACAGTCAGCTGAGGTTCAGCGAGGTACACAAGTGGCAGGCAAAAGGCGTAGTAAGTACAGGCAGAGATCAGGGCTGGCAGCACAGGTTCGCAGTAAAGGTGAGTAGCCGAGGCCGGGGCAGGCAGCAAAGGTTCAGAATCGGGGACAGGCAGAGGTCGGTACACGGGTGAGCAATCCAAGAATGTCTGACTTTCAACAAGCATGGAGAGACCAAGATCCGGCACTGAAGGAAGGAAGTGCCTCTTTAAATAGGGGAAGAGGATGCAGGATTGGATGACCAAACACCAATCAGTGCTGTACAGGCCCTTTAAATCTCAGGCATCCAGTGCGCTCGCCCTCTAGTGGACGGAGACGTGCGCGCACCTGAGCATGTGAGGAGGAAGCATGGGGGGAAGGGCGGCAGCTGGATGCAGCCATGAGGGAAGTGCTGCAAGATGGATGATGGCTGCATGCAGCCATGGAGGTAAGTGACTTGCTGTGAGACGGGCGTGCAGCGCTCGCCCTAACAGTACCCCCCCCTTGGGTCTTCCCCTCTTCTTGGGACCCAGAAAGTCCGAGATGAGACTACGGTCTAGAATATTCTCTTCGGGCTCCCAAGATCTTTCTTCAGGTCCACGGCCTTCCCAGTCAACTAAAAAATATCTTTTACCCCTGGAGATCTTAGAGGCCAGGATTTCTTTCACTGTAAAGGCATCCTCAGTACCAAAGATTGGGGCGGGCAAACTGGATTGATCTGTTGTTTGATCTTATAAGGACCCAGGTAACGGGGGCCCAATTTGTAGCTAGGAATTTTGAAGTGGATATATTTCGCCGACAGCCACACCTTATCTCCTGGAGAATAGACAGGCGGAGCTCTTCTCCTCTTATCAGCGCTAATTTTCATACGGGCGGAAGCTTGACAAAGGGCATGTTGGGTCTCTTGCCAGATGGTAGAGAAATCCTGTGTGATGTCATCCACGGCGGGTACTCCAGAGGACGTGGACAAGGGCAGACGCGGAAGAAGATGCCGACCGTATACTACCAAGAACGGGGACTTCCTCGTAGACTCAGGGGGCGTAGAGAGCCATCTTTTTTGCCACGAAGAAGAAACCCGCGCCTGCTGGAGAGGAAGACTTCCGTATAAACCCTCTTTGCAGATTTTCTTGAATATACTCCGACATAGCTTGTGTCTCCGGAGCCGAGAGGGGGTAAATACGACCACGAGGTGGAGTGGTACCCGGCAAGAGGTCTATAGGGCAATCGTAAGGGCGATGAGGCGGAAGTACCTCCGCTTGTTTTTTGCAGAATACATCGGAAAAGGACCGGTAGACCTCAGGCAGGCCAAGTAATGGGGCTGAAGCAGGAATAGGTCGAACAGGAACGGATCTCAAACACCTCTTAAAGCATGCCGCACCCCAAGTCTTGATGTCGCCGGTGTTCCAATCAAGCGTGGGATCATGACGTCGAAGCCAAGGTAAGCCGAGAAGAAACTGAGATGTACAATTAGGGAGGACGTAGAACTCAATACTCTCTTGATGGAAAAGTCCAACCTTTAGAAGAAGGGGAACGCACGGTACAGTCCAGCCTTTCACAATTGAATGAGGCGATAAATAAGGGCTTTGCGAGGCGGTTAACAGAGATATTATATTTATTAATCAAGGAGGCCTCTATAAAGTTTCCTGCAGAGCCCGAATCCAAAAAGGCGGACAAATTCAAAGAGGTGGTAGGTGCAATGGTAAGTTGCACAGAAACCATGAGACGTGGAGAGGAAGCACATACACCCAGGGATGCCTCTCCCACATCCACTAGGTGCGCCCGTTTCCCTGACGAGGAGGGCGAATAGGACAGTCTTTCAAAAAATGCTCAGAGCCAGCACAGTATAAACAAAGATTCTCGTTCCTTCTACGAGTTCTCTCCAACTGGGTCAGGCGGGATTGGTCGACCTGCATGGCCTCCTCACTGGGAGGTACATGCGCGGACAAAGGGTGTTGAAACACAGGGGCCAGACGGGATGCCCTCCTAGGGCGCTGAGTATCTCTTTCTTGGCGGAATTCCTCACGCCTTTCAATAAAACGCACATCAATGCGTGTGGCCAGATGGATGAGATCAGTGAGAGACGAAGGCAAGTCACATGCAGCTAGAGCATCTTTAATTTTACTAGAAAGTCCTTTCTTGAAGCAGGCACACAAGGCCTCATTATTGCAAGACAGTTCGGATGCTAAGGTAAGAAACCGGATGGCGTATTCACCAACGGACAATTCACCCTGGACCAAGTTCAATAGAGCCGATTCAGCAGATGAAGCCCGGGCAGGCTCCTCAAAGACCTGGCGAAATTCTGAAACAAAGGTGTGAATACTAGAAGTGACAGGGTCGTTACGATCCCACAAAGGAGTGGCCCAGGCCAAGGCCTTTCCAGAAAGCAAACTAATGACAAAGGCCACCTTAGCTCGTTCAGTGGGGAACTGATCCGCCAACAACTCTAAATGTAGACTGTACACTGGGCAAGGAAGCCTCGGCATAACTTGGCATCCCCGTCATATTTAGCCGGCAAGGAGAGACGGATTCTAGCTGTAGATGCTACAGGAGTCTGTGGCGGCAAAGCTGGGGCCGGTGGTGGCACTTGCTGTTGCTGAATCGATAGTAACTGCTGCATCATAGCCGAGAGCTGATTAATTTGGCGGGACTGCATAGCCACAATAGCAAGCAATTCAGTGGCATCAGGCAGCGGCACCTCAGTGGGATCCATGGCCGGATCTTACTGTCACGGACCGGGTGGAGCGGACTCAGGTGTGGATCCGCTTTAACCGTGGGACCGATGGCGGGTACCGTGTCAGGGGAGCGGAGTCTAAGGGGCCACCGGTATTCACCAGAGCCCACCACAAGGCAGGTTGGTCTTGTGCGGCGAGTGACCCCCAGGTCGCTACCCCCCAACAGCGGCCCAGTCCCACAGTCAGCCGAGGTTCAGCGAGGTACACAAGTGGCAGGCAAAAGGCGTAGTAAGTACAGGCAGAGATCAGGGCTGGCAGCACAGGTTCGCAGTAAAGGTGAGTAGCCGAGGTCAGGGGCAGGCAGCAAAGGTTCAGAATCGGGGACAGGCAGAGGTCGGTACACGGGTGAGCAATCCAAGAATGTCTGACTTTCAACAAGCATGGAGAGACCAAGATCCGGCACTGAAGGAAGGAAGTGCCTCTTTAAATAGGGGAAGAGGATGCAGGATTGGATGACCAAACACCAATCAGTGCTGTACAGGCCCTTTAAATCTCAGGCATCCGGTGCGCTCGCCCTCTAGTGGACGGAGACGTGCGCGCACCTGAGCATGTGAGGAGGAAGCATGGGGGGGAAGGGCGGCAGCTGGATGCAGCCATGAGGGAAGTGCTGCAAGATGGATGACGGCTGCATGCAGCCATGGAGGTAAGTGACTTGCTGTGAGACGGGCGTGCAGCGCTCGCCCTAACAGGATGCAACTGTGTGCTTTGCAGCATCAGTTACAACCTGAATCTCAGTGCGCTTTTCAATAAAATAAGTTTAGGTTTTTCCCAAACATTCTCCTGTAGCAGTTTTCATGTGTTGCTATTGGCAATGTACACCAACTGCAGATTAGGTGTACACTGCCAATAGCAACAGATTGCAAATAGTTGCACATAACACTACTGCCAGGCATGTGTAAGGTTGAGTGAGCCCCCTCACCTCAGCAGTGGCTATTGCAGCAGAGTTCTGTGTGTACAAGACTCACTTATCTCTTTAAGTCCCTTGATCTTCGACAGGCAAATACTGGCGAATGGCTTTTCAGTGCGCCCACTTCTAGTGGTGAACCTCATAGGAATCAATGTTATTTTTGCGAGAATGATTTATGTAATTTTTATATCAGTCACTAATACATCGAGCATGAAGGTCAGATAGATAACTAATATTGGAGAAAGACTATTAAAGTGTTTTCAGGTGATTTATATATTTTTATTTTTTTAAAACAATTTTTAGAGGCTTCCCAAACACACATTCTGAGATAAATTCCATGCTGCCCTAAGCTGTTAAATGGAGTTCCAGCACCACTTCTGGTTTGGTAACAGCAAATTGCGCTGCCACATTTCACCTGCTGTCAAGAGCACGCTGTTCGCTAATAAATACCAGACATTTTGACTGGCAAAGACACAGCAAAATTCCATCAGAAAGTTAGTTGTTCCCTGCTGCATTCACCTGCCCTGAATAGCTTAGATCACCATGTTATTCAACACTCTTAGCACAAATGGTGTACCTGGTCAGGTGTAAATTGGCAAACAGGTGCGAGTGTAGTAAATTACCCCCAAAGTGTATCTGGCTTCACCAAATTATTATCATAACCCCTATTGTCATAATAACATTTCCAGGTGTTCTAATCTTTATCATTTGAATCAGTATTTTAGCTCCTAATGCACAGTAAAGCATTGTAGGAAAGGTTGCATAAAGCTAGTGTGTTTTATCATTAAATTCAAATGGTTAGTAACAATGAGGGTTATGCTAATTTTGTGGTGAAGTAGGTTTGACTTCTGGTGTGCTTTTTTTTGTTGTGAATTGTTCAAAATTTTTCCCAAAAACTCACCAGTACTTGCGATGGGGCACTTTTACAAGTGAGGTACATCATTTTTTCAGTGAGGTACTGTAAGGATATTTTTATAAACAATGGAAACATACAGAAGAATTTGGTGATAGCGAATAGCACCCATAAACATAAATATCCTTACTTCATTAAATGAATGATGTACATCACCTGCAAAAAATCCCCATTGCAAGTAAAGGTGTTTTTTTTTAATTTCACAAATTGTCTTTGCATTTAAAGTGGGAGTCCAGTCAGAGTCCAGTCAAATGAATGGGTGGGTGAGGCCACGCACACAGAGCAGGGGAAGCCGCTTTGTGTATCCTATCCATGTTGGGGAATCGGCACTGGATCCCGGCCAAGGTAAACTGCTTTTCGTTATTAAACACCCGATTCCTGCTTCAGCACCGGGGCAGGGTGGGCGGTTACATCTGACTGGACTTTTTTGCAGTACAGTACGATGAAATTCAGGCCTGTTTAACAGGTGCAGGCATAATTTAAGTGAATTTTAACAGGTTTAAAGCCTACAGAGCATATAAAAGAACATACTTTGACAATAGTGTAGATTAATAGTTATTGTAACATACCTATAATTTAAAATATAAGTTGCGTTTTGTGAGTGCTCACCAGCCTTCCAACTGCAATTGCAAAAGTTATTTTTCATAGTGTAATTTTGGTAGCACATTAGATCTGTAGGCGATTTCTTGGCGATCTCTAAAAAAACATGAACAAAAAAAAAAAAAAATATATATATATATATATCTGTTAGTACCTACACTTTAGATAAAATCGGACTGCATTACCCAACACTAAGGCTTTGTACCCAAATGACAATAGCTGGTATGGCTTAAAGTGAAACAAACCCAGCAGAGGAATGCCTGGAATCTAAGATTTGGCAGTGGCTCTCATTGTTTATAATGGGGGCCACTGCCACATCCCCGGCATCCTCCGCCCCAGCCATCCAGATAGGCTGGGACAGGAACGCGCACTTGGCACTTGGCCAGGGGTGCGGGGGTTGCATCAGCGTGCCCTCCCCATTCAAGGAAATGAGAGCTGTCTGCTAAATGATGTTGTCACATCAGGTGGCTCTCATTGTATGCATGCACCGTTGGAGCCTGGAATGGTGAGTTTTCTTGGATGAACAGGGGCTTTCACGTAGCAGGGCATCCTGCTTTGTGGCAGCATGGAACAAAAACCAGGAAAGTCAAATTCCAGGGTTTTGCTCCGAAAGAAAGGTAGTGTGTTGCATGACAACATTCATGAGCACTTGAAATCTTGTTATAACCATTCTGTTCTCTACCCAAACCTGTGGCAATTATCTTTACCTGTATATTTATACTGTATATGTGCAGTATGCATTTAAAATCACAACATAACTGTTGTTGTTTAGATTCACTTTATAATTATTTTAAATTAGAATTTAGCAGTCAGAAGCCAACTAATATATTTTGGAAGAAGCCGTTTTTAGCTGTAGTTATTTATTTCATTATTTATTTATTTACCCAACAAATGTATTATTTTAAAATTGTTTAATTTGTTCAGTTGAGTGGGGATCCTTTTTTTTATTTTTTTTATACATTATATTGTTATTGTAATATTAAAAACCCATGTAAGCATGCTAGATAGGGGAAGGATGACTTACTGACACACCTAAAATAAAAACTAAATAAGCCTGTTTTTCTTCTACTGGTAAGATACATTTCCAAGGGGTGACAGGATTTTGAGCATACCCATTCCAATTTTACAGAGGAGAGCTGCTCTCCTCTAACTGCATGTCCGTCTGTGGGGAACAGGAACAATAAACCCCTCTATTATCTGGCCCAAAAATTGCATGATGAGTAAAAACATATACACACATTGGTTCAGGGGGGAAGGCAGCTCCTAGATTTTTTCACTATATCCAGTCCAGGTCGTCCCAGAAGTGATGACAGTTGGGTAATCCACCGCCAGGTGGCGCTTGACTGCAGGATCAAAAGCTGTAGCTCCTTCCGGCCTCCTATAAAATCAGGTGTCTCTCTATGATTCCTCAGTGTTCTTCCTGCAGTCTTGCTGCATAAGGATCGTAGGGATACTCTCTCCTGGATACTGCAGCTGAGCGGGGCCTCCTAGCCCGTCGGCCATTGCATACTTATTGCCAACGTTCCCGTGGACCCACTATGCCTCCCAGCTTCGGCTGACCGGGACGGTGAAGGTAGGATGAATGCTGGGGTCAGGCGTTGGCAGAGCTAGGCTCTGGGCCGCAGACTCTGC
Organism: Gastrophryne carolinensis; assembly: GCA_027917425.1. Classification (NCBI taxonomy): domain Eukaryota; kingdom Metazoa; phylum Chordata; class Amphibia; order Anura; family Microhylidae; genus Gastrophryne; species Gastrophryne carolinensis. Next base: position 272,047,833 of record CM051234.1, read on the forward strand.
CCAAAGGGTAGCCGGCCATAGGCTGATGGTGAGCCTATATAGGGGGGAGAGGAACCACCTTATGCCCACAGGGTTTAAGCCCTTCCTGCCCCACACTGATTTTTTACCTCACATACTTACCCTCCTCGCTCCCTCATCGCTCCGGCTCTCTCCCCTCTCCTTCATGCTGTCACGCTGTGAGATGGGGGGAGGACGTCGGCGCTGCACGGGCGTATGTCCGGAGCTGTGGGCTCCGCCGCCGGGTGCGCACGTGCTGCCGGCTGGCCCGGGCTGCACGAGGGCACCGAGCTGGTGATTCTGCTGGGCTCCTCCGTGGGCCGCCTGATGTTTCTGGGCCCTCCACCATATTGGGGGTGGGCGCGATTTTCGCGCCGCCGGGGGGGGGGGCTTTTCGTGTCACTGCGGTGCGGCCCACCCCTCGAGGAACGTATGCTGCTGGCTGACCCACGTCATCTTCTCCCCCTGCACGCTGCTGTCGTCTCTGCCAGCCTCCTGAGTGGTGTTGTGAGTCCCTCTTGATATGGTCTTTTATGCGCTGGGCATGTGCTCTGGGATGCTTATATGTTGTTTCACATTGTGTCTTCCAGGTAGGCCCCTTGATGTTAAGGGTTGTGTTTCCTCTCGGCTTCTCCCCCCCCGCCCCGCTCCTGCCCCCCCTCTCTCTCCAAGCCATCTCCCTGTAAAGAGGGATCACATAAGAGGGATCATTGTTTGCGGGCTGGCCAGGTTGGGTCGTTAGTGCCTTGTACCTGTTAACATAACTCAAATCACCATAATGGAGGCTTCTGGAGATAGCGAGCTTGGGACCCCATCTGGGCGGGTGAAGCTCTGCCCCATGTGCGGTACTAGCCCTCTGGGCGGACTCAGCACGGTTTGTGTCACTTGCGCCAGAAGTGTTATCTTGGAGCATGATCGGGCAGGCTTTTCTGCCCCTAGCCCGTTGTTGCCTGCGGCTTCTCCTGACCCCGCACAATTGCTCTCAGCTCCCAGTGAGGGGGAAGCCAGTAGGGGGTCCTAATCTGATTTGGCTTATCGGGTGGCCAGCCTTGAGAAACAGATCTCTTGCTTGGCTCCTAAAAAGCCCACTAGTAAGAGGCGGATATTGAGCCGGTCCTTTCTGATGATGATGATGATGATGGGCTCTTTGGAGGCCCCGGCTCCGTGGAGGAGGGCGAGTTGCATGAGAACTCCATCGTCACGGTGGATTATTCTGTGGGCCTTGATAGTGGACCCGGTTCTTCCTTGGATGAGGATACATGGCTCCCTGATGATACGGAGCGGTTGCTGGCTGCAGTCTTTGAGACGCTGCACATTGTCCCTCCTAGAGTGGCTAAAAGGAAGCAGGGTGATTTGTTTCGGCCTGAGAGACATAGGCGAGTTTTTCCTGAGCAGCTCCATTTTTCTGACATTATTTTCAAGGAATGGAAAAGGCCTAACAGGTTACCGTCGGTGCCCAAGGGCCTGGACAGGCGGTATCCCTTTCCCGAGGAGCTGGTCCGGCTATGGTCCCGTGCCCCCCGAGGCGGATGCCCCCGTGTCGGGCCTGTCCAACACTACGGTCATGCCTTCACCCGATACTGCATCCCTACGTGATCCGGGTGACAAGCTGGTCCGTTATGCCTTCACCTTTGCCGGTGCCTGGTTTCGCCCTGTATGTGCCGCGGCTATTGTCTCCCTGGCCATTAGCAAGAAGGTGAGATGCCTTGTGGATATTGCCAAGTCTCACAAACGGGCTGAGGAGTACAAGGACCTCAAGGCTTGCGTGGAGTTTATTGCCTTCGTGGTCTCTGCCATGGACGATAGTGTCCGGCTTGGTGCCAGGGTCTCGGCCCTGCTTGTCGCTCTTTGCCGCTCGCTCTGGTTGCGGCAGTGGTCGGCTGATGCTGCGGCTAAAATGTCGCTCACTAGTATCCCCTTTGTGGGTCACAGGCTGTTTGGGGAGCGTCTGGACATTATGGTCAAGGACGGAAGGCTCCCTCAGCGATGAAGGTCTGTGTGGCCCTTTTGGGGTTCATCTGCCTATCGCTCCTTTCGAGGCGGAAGAGGCTCTTCATTTTCAGGTAATCGCAGAGACTCCTGGGGACGAGGTAGGTCCCGCGGCCAACCCAATCCCTCCTGGGGATCCAAGCCCAAGCCCTCTGCCAAGCCCCCTCATGCATGAGGAGACGCCCTCATCCATCCGGGTGGGGGGACGGCTTCTGCTATTTGCTCAGCTGGCAGTCTGGCCTGCTATTTGCTCAGCTGGCAGTCTGGCCGCCCTCAAGATTTATTCAGTCTGGGGTTTCTCAGAACCCAGTGACGGCACAAGGCCTGCGTTTGGCTGTCCAACACCTTCTGCTGTCGGGTGTAATTTGTCCCATGCCTCGGCTGGAACGGGGTCAGGGCCTTTACTCCAATCTGTTCACGGTGCCCAAGAAGAACGGAACGCTGAGACCCATCCTGGACCTGAAGGGTCTCAACAAGTTTGTCAGGGTCAGACATTTCCGCATGGAGACCTTACAGTTCGCGGTGAGCTCACTGCAACTCGGCGACTTCTTGACCACGGTGGACATGAAGGATGCTTATCTGCACATTCTGATTTTCCAGGGGCATCAGAAGTTTCTGAGGTTTGCGCTGGAGGATCAGTATTACCAGTTTGTGGCCTTGCCATTCGGGATATCCTCAGCCCCTTGTGTTTTCACCAAGGTGCTGGTGGGCATCATGGCTCTCCTGAGAGTCCAGGGCATTCGCGTGCTGCCTTACCTGGACGATTTGCTGATTGCGGCTCAGTTTCTTCCTCACGCCGAGAGTGACACCCGGACGGTGTTGTCCACTTTCAAGGATTTCGGCTGGATAGTCAATTACCCCAAGTCTTCCATCGCTCCCTCCATGGTGAGGTCCTTTCTGGGCATGACGCTGGACATCTCTCAGGCCAAAATATTCCTGCCACAGCTAAAGGTGGTGGGTCTTCAGACACATGTGCGGGCCTTGCCGTCTTGTCAGCAACCATCTGTCCGTCTGGGGATGAAACTGGTGGGCCTTATGGTGTCATGCTTCGAGGCAGTGCCCTTTGCTCAGTTCCAGTTGAATTTGTTGACCGGTTGGGATCGGACGTAGGAGTCACTGGAACAGGAATTTTCACTGTCTCCCCTGGCCAGGCAGTCCCTCTTGTGGTGGCTGGACTCCAGGAATCTGCTGGTAGGCATGTCATTTTTGACCGGCTGGGGAGGCTTTTGGTTGACGCAGAAGGTCCAGGGTCAGTGGGGGCCTCAGGAGGCCCACTTGCCCATAAATGTCTTGGAGTTGAGAGCGATTCGGTTGGTGCTTCTTCACTTGACTTCCCATTTAAGGGGTCGTGCGATCCAGGTCCGCTCGGACAATCAGACGGCGGTTGCCTACATAAATCACCAAGGCGGGACTCGGAGCAAGCGAGCCCTCAAGGAGGTGACCCTGATTCTGACTTGGGCAGAGGAGAATGTTCCCTGCATCTCGGCGGTTTACATTCCTGGGATAAAGAACCAGGAGGCCGACTCCCTGAGCAGGAACGCCTCACACCTGGGGGAATGGTCCCTCAGCAACAAGATCTTTCACGGCTGGGGTCCCTCAGCAACAAGATCTCAGCAACAAGATCTTTCACGGCTGGGGTCAGCCGGACGTGGACCTGTTTGCGTCCAGACACAATCACAAGTTCCCGAGATTCGTCTCCCTGTCTTGAGATCCTCTGGCCTTTGCCACAGATGCTCTGGCGATTCCTTGGACGGAGTTCAGGCTTCTTTATGTGATCCCTACGTTTCCTCTCCTGGGCCGAGTGCTGCGCTAGATAGCCCAGGAGGGGGTACCAACCATCCTGGTGGCTCCTCGCTGGCTGAGGCGGAGTTGGTTCGCGGACATAATTCAGATGTCAGTCGACGCTACATCATGCCCGACAACCCAGGGCTTCTTACGCAGGGATAGCTGCGGCACCCCAATTTACAGACGCTGGCTTTGACGGCCTGGCTATTGAACCTCAATCCTGACGGAGAAGGGGCTGTCTGCCACGGTTGTTCAGACCATCATTCAGGCACGGAAGAAGTCTTCTTCCATGATATACTACCGAGTTTGGCATGCCTACATTGCCTGGTGCGAGTCCAAGAGTTTTCCTTGCCGCACTTTCTCTATCTAGGTCTCGGCCTTGGCCATCTTTTTCCAAAGATCCTTTGCCAATCATAGACTGATCAAGACCTTTTTCCAAGGAGTTACCCATGTCCGTCCACCGCGTAAGCCTGTACTACCGGTGTAGAACTTGAATTTGGTGCTTTCTGCTCTACAGTTGTAAGGCCCGTGGTCCGTATACGGCCCTTTGATTGGCTCTGACCAGCCCGGGCTGAGTTGGCTGACAGAGTCTCTCCGCTCGTGATTCACGTCCCTCCGCTTGTGCCCATTGGGCAGCAGGTTGGCGCCACCCGCACTGTACACAGGTGATCACTTAAGTTAAGCAGCAGCCAATCGGCCGCTCGGCGGTCTGGCGTGTTCTCCCTCCCTCTGAGGCCGATCGGCTGCTGCTTAACTTAAGTGATCGCCTGTGTACAGTACGGGAGGTGCCGACCCGCTGCGAAAAGGACTGGCCGGTGGCCGACAGTGAAGAAAAGCCCAACCAGGGGAGGAGAAGGAGGAAGGCTCCGGCGCCATCTTGTCTGGGTGGAGGGGGCAGGACTCATAAGTGCCCTGACTGGAAGCCATCCTTGGGCTGCTGCTAAGCTTAAGGAGAGTAAGGGAAGTGGGGCTGCATTTGCTCTGCCCAGTGTGGTGGAAGAGTGAGCTGCTGACATCTGTGGGGCGATATCCCCCGTTTTTGTGGATCCTACCAACCGGTATCACCCTCCCCTCCAGTTGTCAGCTAAGTGCACATGATCCTTGTCACAAGAGGACTTTATCCCTCAAAATGTCCACTAAAAAAAAGAAAGGTAGATGCTGGACTGTTGCAATGCAGAATTGAGTTCAGCCTTTTGGCCCGGCCCTCCACAATATTTTTAGTTTCTCACGTGGCCCCATGGAAAAAATAATTGCCCACCCCTGTACTAGAGCTATTGGTGCCTTCTGGGCCTTTCAGCACCAGGCATCTGTGCTACAGCTTTTGATCCTGCAGTCAAGCGCCACCTATGGGTGGACTACCCAACTGTCATCACTTCTGGGACAACCTGGACTGGATATATTCAAAAACAATTCTACAGGTGAGTTTCACAGAATTGTATTTTTTTTATTCCAAGCTGAATGGTTCCAAACCTGTCACTCCTAATTATTTATTCCTAACAAGGAAAAAACAACCTTGGCTAGATGCCCTTGCTATCTAGCATAATTATGTGGCTTTTTTTCTATAGTTTTTATTGGAAAGATTTACATTTTTACATTACTTTTTAGCAAAGCTTAATTATATATACGTTTCGGGCATAGATAAAAGCTTTAACATAGTGCTGACAGAGCTTCATAAGGTTCATACTTGTAATAAAGACACAATTACAAACACTGTAACACGTGTAAAACCTTCATTAACCTTTACAATTTACATGAGGTAACCCAAATCAAGGACGTGAGTCTGAACTATGACATATAAAATGGAAGGATAGAGGAACAAGAGTGGCACTGACATACAGAGGACCCCCCCCCCACCCAGCTCGGCTTCAGTTTTGGCTCTAATTTCGGCACAATTGGAACGAGATATCAAGAACCGGCGACCTAGGTGAGATTACTCCTATTTGTGCAGTGGTGGGTGCCTGTCTATTTGTGCCTGGGGAGGCCCGAGCTCTCCTGTATAGATGGGTCTTCTGTCTGAGAATTACAAAGAGGGAATTACACCAGCCAATTCACCTCAGGAAAAGCCGGCCAGCTCCAAAGTTACAGGGGCGGAGGGATAAGCACACTAAGCCATCTACCCTGCCCAACATCCCAATGCCTACAGGTAGAGATCACACACCGGATCAACATACAACATCAACAGACCCAAGCTCCCGCCAATCTGTCCCTCCCACCAATAACGAGGGCACAGACCGAGACATCTTAGTGGAAATTTCTAAACTCCTAGACAAGAAGCTAGCAAATGTTAATGTGTCTTTAAATGAACTAAGAATTGAAATCCAAAATGTCGGAGGGAGAATATAAATCCTGGAAAACAAAGTAGATCAAATAAGGGGCGGAGTGAATCAAACAGTAATGTAATTCAGTCATCAGAGAACAAAATGAAGATCTTGAAAACAGATCAAGATGTCAAAACCTGGGGTTTCATGGGGGACCTAGTAAAGACATTGAAATCCACAGTCTAAAATTTCTGAGAAATGGCAGCTTATCTAGAGATATCATTAGGACATTCCTCTATTCTACTAAGGAAGAAATCATGTTGGCTTCTCAGAAAAGTGAGGATCTCTCAGAGAGGCCACAAGATTCAAATTTTCACTTCTCCAACCATTTTGCTTAAAAGAAAGGCCATGCACTCACAAATCCTCATAAAGCATGGGGTAAGATACAGATGGGTTTTTTCTTTCTTTTTAAAATGTCTTTCCATTTTGAGAATCAACATTTTTCTGTGCATCATCCCAAGAGGGGGAAGAGATTTTTGGGAGATTGGGCCTGACCAAGGAAAGGGATGAACAACTGTGACAGTAATCCTGACCCATATCCCCATTATGGCAAACTAAGAAATAATTGACATTATGTTCTTGTTGTTAAGAAAGGGTTAAAATGAAGTTTTCCTTGGGAACAGTGGCGGGCCAGACTGAATGAGCCTTTATAGGAATATATAAATGTGACAATCATTGCTGGGTAGGGCAATGGAGCAGGTTCATGGGGGCTGGTGGTGCCTCTGTGGCCGCCAAGGTGGGGCCAGGTGGGTGTGGTGGGGCAGTTTTTTTTCTTTTTTTTGTGGGCAGTCAATCTCTGATTTTTTAAATTTTTTTATTTTCTATTTTGGGTAACTGATTTTAAACCTGATATTAAAATGTAGGGCAGAGTGGATGGGAGGGGGGAAGGAATGAGGATGAGGAGAGAGGGATTAGAGTTCCTTTTCATCTTTTTTTCCATTTTATTCTGGTGGGGCCTGGGGATTATAACTGCTGGGTTAATGGATGGAGTGTTGCACTCAAGAAGCATTAGCACAATGAATGAGTATACTTATGCACTGGTAGGAGGTGGGTAAGTCAAACAAGGGATTTGTGTGGTCAGAGAGAAGGGCTTAAAACTATTTAGGTTAACAATTTGGGAAATTCCAAAGTGGGGTGGGGGGCGATGGCACTTAATCCTATTATTAAGTGTTTTGTGTCCACTAAACCTTGATAAGAGTGTCCATAAACTACTTTTAAACACAAAGGGGGTTCACAGGTGATCAGACACTGTGGTGTTGATCACCGTGGGGTATATCCTGCTCCCCCTTGCACCACGTACTGGCCCCCCAGAGGTCTTCCCCTGGGTCCCTCCCCTCAATAGCCTCTGTCTTCCTGAAGCTTAGGCCTTAGAAATTCTACATATATTTAGTGATGCCCTTTTAAAATAATATCTCATAATGTGCATGGCCTAAACTCTTTCTATTACCGTATTTGCTGGCGTATAAGACGACTTTTTCCCCCTGTAAAACATGCCTCCAAGTGGGGGGGTCGTCTTATATGCCGGTTGCACCTGTGTCACATACATATAAATGTACTTACCTTCACCAAGCTGGGCAGCACGATCGTCCTCCTCCTCCTGCAGAGTGATGCTCTTGCTCAGGCAGCACTAGTTGATCAGAGCAGGGAGAGACTGAGCAGGCCAGCAGGGTGAGCGCCGAGCAGATCAGCTTTCCTGCTCTCAGGCACTGTGTGGGCAGGCAGGGGGCTGGCTCCTGGCATGCACTCCTGACATCGCCCTCGCTGCTCTCCACTTTGAAGGGGACTCTTCAGCATCTGATCTGAGATGTGATTTATTTAAGATTTATTAAAAAAAAAAGTTTGTATGGGGCATCCCCCAGTGTAAAACCCCAAACTGGCCCCTTTCCCAGACCCCACACATTACACACTATGCCATTAGATGGGACACATTCTAAACAACCCAGGCATTTCCCCAGCTATAGGCGAGCAGGGATGTGGCCGCAGTGTAATGTGGTGTGGACTCTGGGAAACGGGGTCATTGGGGAAGTTTACACAGGGGGTGCCCCAAATTGGGGGAGTTTACACAGGGGGCATCACAACTTGGGGGAGTTTACACAGGGGCATCCCAACTTGGGATGCCCTACTGGGTTTTGTTCCCTGCATCAGGGGCAGCAAAATGGAATGCCCCCCTGTCTGAATCCCCCGTTTGGCCTTTTTCCCAGACTCCCATTACACTGCGGCCACATTCCTGCTCGCTTTTAGTTGGGGCCTGTGCTGGCTATTCAGAATGCGTCCAATCTAAAGGCATAGTAGGGATGTGGCTGCAGTGTAATGTAGTTTGGGCTCTGGGAAAAGGGCCAGTTGGAGGGTTTCACACAGTAGAGGAAACCCAATTTGGCATGCCCCTGGAGTAGGGAACAAACCCACTGGGGCATTCCAATTCGGGATGCCCCACTGTATTGGCCCTATTCCCAGAGCCAACACCACATTACCCTGCAGCTGCATCCCTACTATGCCTTTAGCTGGGACGCATTCTGAATAGCCAGCACAGGCACGTCCCCAACTAAAGGCGAGCAGGGATGCAGCTGCAGTGTAATCTGATGTGCGCTCTGGGAAAAAGGCCAGTCGGGGGTATTTCACACAGTGGGGCTTCCAAATTTTGGAGGCCCCACTGGGTTTTGTTCCCTACTCCAGGGGTATCCAAAATTGTGATCCTCCACTGTGTGAAACCCCCCATCTGGCCCTTTTCCCAGAGCCCTAACCACATTATACTGCAGCTGCATCCCTACTATGCCTTTAGCTGGGACGCATTCTGAATAGCCAGTGTGGGCACATCCCAAACTAAAGGCGAGCAGGGATGCGGCTGCAGTGTCATCTGATGTTCTTTTACGTTTTATTCGGTGTGCGGAAGAGGGAGTAGTCTTATACGGCGAGTATATAACAAACTCTATATTTTGAGTGGAAATGTTGGTGGGTCGTCTTATACGCCCAGTCGTCTTATACGCCGGCAAATACGGTAGTTGTGTGTTTCGAATGCAAAAAAGAATGGGGTAGCCATCTGAATATCTTCTATGCCTTTTATTTTGGAGGAGTGCATAGAAGATAAAGACTGGCTAAGATATCACTGATTAGCTATTATGCCCCAAACACCAGACAGATACAATTCTTTCAAGAGTTTGAAACAATCTCCCTCATATTGGAGGGGACAGCAATCTGGCGCAGGGACTCGAACCTGGCAATCAACCCCTCAGCAGACAAGACCTTCTGTCTGCAGGGCAGAAGCAAGATATTATACACACTTCTCTGCTGCCCATCAATCATATTCTCGGATCGACCACGTTCTAGTCCCCATCCCGATTACTAGCAAGATACAAAGTTGTAAGATTTTAAAGGTCCCATGGTCGGACCATGCCTGTTACATTATAGAAATTACAGATCTATTAGTTAAACCCTATATATATATATATATATATATATATATATATATATATATATTAAAGTAATTCAAGAAAGAAAGGGATTAAATGTATATTGGCGGAATAAACAGTCACAGGGTGCTCAACCCTGGGTAGTCCCCTAACCCCGCAGCAAAACAAACTTCCTGAGATTAAATTTATCCCTGCTGGGAGAAGAGACCATTAGTGTCAATTTCCAGCAAGAACTCCACAAATTGGCTGGCACACAAAGCAGTTGTGAAGGGATATTTTATTGAAATAGGGGCCCCCTTAAAGAGAGACAGAAAGAAAAAACTAAAGAATGCAATTATTTAGTGAAGAAACATAAGAAAAGCATATTCAGTTCTGAGATCTTCAATCTGTGTTAGAAGAGGACGTTGAGGGCTTTAACAACTAGAGCATCCTAAGATGGAGGGGTGCAAGATATTATACCTTATGGGACAAGCTTGGCAAGTTATTCTCCAAATGTATTAACCCTAAGCCTAATTTCCCAAAAATCCTCTCTCCTTTTTCACATTTTCTCTTGTCCACCTTTATTTTTTTCTATATTTCCTTTGACCCATCTCTATCTCCCTTTTTTCTATGTTTTCTCTGTTGCTCTAATTTCATTTTTGTGTGTGTGTCTCCATGCGACTCCATCTTTAGATCATGCACAGGGCGACACTTACCCTAAGGTAAAACTTCACATTTAGTAATTAATCCTTAAAATCCATAAAGGTCATAGAGGTATAGCACCAGACAAAACAAAAAGCAGGACAAGGAATCACCATATCCCCCCATTTCAGGCAGGATGTATGATTAACCCTTTAAGTGCCAGCCTACCTAGATTTTTTTGTCACACTGTTAGGGCGAGCGCTGCGTCTTCCCCGCGCAGCGCCCCCCTCCGTGCCTCTCCTCGGGCGAGCGCTGCGTCCCCTTCCTGCAGCGCTCCCCGCTCTACCGCCATCTGGGCGTCCGCTGCTGGCCCCCCAGGCTGCGTTTTCCCCTTACCTGGTCCCCGCGCTTCCTCCTCTGACCGGCATGGCCGCCGGCTTCCTCCTACTGCTGCAGTTCCGCCTTCCGTGCGCGCACGTCCCCGGCCACTAGGGGGCGCGCGCGTCAACCTTCACAGATTTAAAGGGCCAAGGTCCTGATTATTGGTGTCTGCCATCCAATCCCTTTTCGGCTCTTCCCATAAATTGAACCCTGCCTTCCTTCCTGTGCCGGATCTTCGGTGTTCTTCCGTGAATGACAGTCGCTGTATTGCTTGATTCCTCGTGTATGACCTCGGCTCTCCCATTGACCTTCGAACCAGTGCTGCCCGTCCCGACCTCGGCTTGTTTCTCCGCTATTGAACCTGTGCTGCCCGTCCCGACCTCGGCTTGTTTCTCCGCTATTGAACCCGCGCTGCCAGTCCTGACCTCGGCCTTCTCCTTCGACCACTGTTTGTCTCTACTGCACGTCACCTCAGCAGTTTGTGGAACTGTGCCGCTGTTGGGGGGTAGCGACCTGGGAGTCACCTGCCGCACAAGACCATCCCGCCTTGCGGTGGGCTCTGGTGAAAACCAGTGGCTCCTTAGACTCCGCTCCCCTGACGCGGTATCTGCCAAACAGTTCTGCGGATCCCGCGGGTCCACTTCTTCGCACGTTCAACCCGGTGCGTAACAGTAAGATCCGGCCATGGATCCCGCTGAGGTGCCCTTGCCGGAGACTTCCGAACTCCCAGCGCTGGTGGCTTTGCAGTCCCGGCAGATTAATCAGCTTACCGCTATGATGCAGCAACTCTTGACCCAGCAGCAGTCGCCTTCTCCACCGCCACCGGTGCCGCCACCGCAGTCTCCAGCAGCTTCCTCATCCAGAATCCGCCTCTCCTTGCCAGCAAAATATGAGGGGGACGCGAAGTTGTGCAGAGGCTTTCTAGCCCAGTGCTCTATGCACCTGGAATTTTTGTTCGATCAATTCCCCACCGAACGCTCTAAAGTGGCCTTCATCATTAGTCTGCTCTCCGGAAAAGCCTTGGCTTGGGCCACTCCCTTGTGGGACCGTAATGATCCTCTCACCTTCACCGTCCAGGCCTTTGTTACTGAATTCCGTCAGGTTTTTGAAGAACCCGCTCGAGCCTCATCTGCCGAGTCCGCTCTATTGAATTTAACGCAAGGCGATCTTTCTGTTGGTGAATATGCTATTCGATTCCGTACTTTGGCCTCCGAGTTAGCATGGAATAATGAGGCTCTCTGCGCTTGTTTTAAGAAAGGTCTCTCTAGCAAGATCAAGGATGTTCTAGCGGCCCGAGAGATTCCTGACTCCCTTTCTGAACTCATACATCTCGTCACCCGCATTGACATACGCTTTGCTGAGAGGCGTGAAGAACTTCGCCTGGAGAGAGATTCTCAACGCGACAGGAGGATGTTTCGTTTGGCTCCTACCTTTCAGAAACCTTTGTCAGTACCATCATCTCCAGAGGTGGAAGCCATGCAAGTCGGCCGCTCTCGCCTAACCCCCGTGGAGAGGTCTCGCAGGAGGAATGAAAATCTCTGTCTGTATTGCGCCAGTCCTGATCATTTTCTAAGAGATTGCCCCATTCGTCCTTCTCGACTGGGAAACGGGCGCACCTAGACTCGTTGGGAGAGGCGTCTCTGGGTGTGTGTGCTTCCTCTCCAAGATTTACCGTACCTGCACAGCTTTGTCTCTCATCTGCCTCTGTGCTTAATTTGCCGGTCTTCCTGGATTCTGGTTCGGCGGGCAATTTCATAGAGGCCTCCCTGATCAAGAAACACGACATAGCAGTTAACCGCTTGGCCAAACCGTTATTTATCGCCTCAGTTAATGGAGATAGACTGAATTGTATGGTGCAGTACCGTACCAAGCCTTTGCTCCTTAAGATTGGCCTCTTTCACCAGGAATACTTGGAACTCTTTGTGTTACCCCATTGTACTTCCCCAATCCTATTGGGTCTTCCTTGGCTTCAACTCCATAATCCTACCCTAGACTGGGTCACAGGGGACATCAAGGCGTGGGGTACAACCTGCCTAAAGAATTGCTTGAAAGCCTTACCAGTTCGAACCGATCATCCTACTACATCTCTACCGGGCCTACCCGAAGTTTACCGGGCCTACGCTGACGTCTTCTGTAAGAAGCAAGCTGAGATCCTTCCGCCACATCGCCTTATGATTGCCCGATCGATCTCCTGCCTGGAACCACTCCTCCTCGTGGCCGTATCTACCCACTGTCCGTCCCCGAAACTCAAGCAATGGCTACTTACATACAAGAAAATCTGCAGAGGGGCTTCATCCGGAAATCCTCTTCTCCCGCCGGGGCAGGCTTTTTTTTTGTACAGAAAAAAGACGGTTCTCTCCGACCCTGTATTGACTATCGGGGTCTTAACAAGATCACGGTAAAGAACCGATACCCCTTACCTTTAATTCCAGAACTCTTCGACCGTCTTCGTGGCTCCAGGATCTTTTCCAAACTAGATCTTCGAGGAGCCTACAATCTGATCCGCATCCGCAAGGGAGACGAATGGAAGACTGCCTTTAATACCCGTGACGGTCATTTCGAGTATTTGGTGATGCCCTTCGGGCTTTGTAATGCTCCTGCCGTATTTCAAGAGTTCGTCAATGACATCTTCCGGGACTTGTTGTACTCCTGTGTCGTGGTCTATTTAGATGATATCCTCATCTTCTCTTCTTCCCTCGAAGAGCATCACCGGCACGTTCGTCTGGTACTATCCCGCCTTCGGCAGCATCGTCTTTATGCCAAATTAGAAAAGTGTCTCTTTCACCAGACCGCTCTGCCTTTTTTGGGTTATACTGTTTCAGCCCAAGGACTACAAATGGACCCTAGCAAATTGAGAGCGGTATTAGACTGGCCTCGGCCTGTTGGTCTGCGTTCCATTCAACGATTTCTGGGCTTCGCCAACTATTACCGTCAATTCATACCCCATTTTTCCACTATCGTGGCCCCCATTGTGGCTCTCACCAAAAAGGGAGCCAACCCCAAGTCATGGCCTCCACAGGCGGAGGCAGCCTTTTTAACATTGAAAAAGACATTCTCTATGGCCCCGGTGCTCTCCAGACCAGACCCTTCTCGTCCCTTTTCTCTGGAGGTTGACGCTTCTTCCATTGGAGCAGGAGCTGTACTCACACAGAGGTCTCCATCAGGGAAAAATCATACTTGTGGGTTCTTTTCTAGGACCTTTTCTTCCGCGGAGCGAAATTATTCTATTGGGGATCGTGAACTTCTGGCTATCAAGTTAGCTCTTGAAGAGTGGAGACATCTTCTAGAAGGGTCGCTTCACCCCATATCTATTTTTACCGACCATAAGAACCTTTTGTATCTACAAACTGCTCAGCGCTTGAATCCTCGCCAAGCTCGTTGGTCACTATTCTTCGCGCGGTTTAATTTCCGCATTCACTTTCGGCCTGCCTCTAAGAACATCAGGGCAGATGCTCTGTCTCGCTCCTCGGACTTCACTGACGTGGATACTGCTCCTCAGTTCATTATATCCCCTGATCATTTGATTCATTCTGCTCCTGCCTCCCTAATGCAAGCTCCGCCTGGGAAGACCTTTGTCCCGGTTCGTCGACGCCTCCAAATATTAAAATGGGGTCATGCTTCCCGTATTTCCGGGCATGCTGGTATCAAAAAGTCTAACGCAATTATTGCCAGATATTATTGGTGGCCCTCCATTGAGAAGGATGTGGCAGAATTCGTGCAAGCTTGTACCACCTGTGCACGTAATAAAACCCCTCGCCTAAGACCGGCGGGCCTTCTTCATCCTCTTCCTATTCCTGAAATCCCTTGGTCACACATCGCTATGGACTTTATCACGGATCTTCCTCCATCTCAAGGCAATACAGTGATCTGGGTTGTTGTGGATCGTTTTTCAAAAATGGCGCACTTCATTCCGCTACCAGGACTCCCATCCGCTCCTCTGTTGGCTAAAAACTTTTTTAAGCATATTTTTCGGCTCCATGGACTTCCTTCCCACATTGTCTCCGACAGGGGAGTTCAGTTTGTTTCAAAATTCTGGAGGGCTCTCTGTACTCAGTTAAAAGTGAAATTAGATTTTTCCTCGGCTTACCACCCCCAGTCCAACGGCCAAGTGGAGAGGGTCAATCAGGTTCTAGGACAATATCTACGTCACTTCATTTCGGCCCGACAGGACGACTGGGTCGATCTCTTGCCATGGGCGGAGTTCTCTTATAATTTCAAAGATTCTGAAGCCACAAAGAAATCTCCATTTTTCATTGTTTATGGCCGCCAACCTTTGCCTCCTCTACCCTTACCTACACAGTCGGGGGTACCCGCCGTGGATGACTTAACACAGTTTTTTTCCTCTATCTGGCGTGAAACACGACATTCTCTTGTTCTAGCCTCTACCCGCATGAAGAACAGCGCTAATAAAAGAAGGAGAATCGCTCCTGTTTTCTTTCCTGGAGATAAAGTTTGGCTTTCAGCCAAGTACATTCGTTTCAAGATACCCAGTTATAAATTGGGCCCTCGCTATTTAGGGCCGTACAGGATCAAGCAACAAATTAATCCGGTCTGTTACAAACTTCATCTACCAGCCTCCTTACGTATTCCCAACTCTTTTCATGTTTCATTATTAAAACCTCTGACGACTAATCGATTCTCTTCTAAAACGTTGGAGCCACTTCCGGTCGCGGGTACCGAAGATGCCTTCTCGGTGAGAGAGATTCTGGCTTCCAAAACATCCAGAGGGAGACGATACTTTCTAGTGGATTGGGAGAATTGCGGTCCAGAAGAGAGGTCCTGGGAGCCTGAGGAGAATATCCTCGATCGGAGCCTTATTTCAAACTTCCTCGGTCCCAAAAAGAGGGGGAGACCTAAGGGGGGGGGTACTGTTAGGGCGAGCGCTGCGTCTTCCCCGCGCAGCGCCCTCCCCGCGCAGCGCCCCCCTCCGTGCCTCTCCTCGGGCGAGCGCTGCGTCCCCTTCCTGCAGCGCTCCCCGCTCTACCGCCATCTGGGCGTCCGCTGCTGGCCCCCCAGGCTGCGTTTTCCCCTTACCTGGTCCCCGCGCTTCCTCCTCTGACCGGCATGGCCGCCGGCTTCCTCCTACTGCTGCAGTTCCGCCTTCCGTGCGCGCACGTCCCCGGCCACTAGGGGGCGCGCGCGTCAACCTTCACAGATTTAAAGGGCCAAGGTCCTGATTATTGGTGTCTGCCATCCAATCCCTTTTCGGCTCTTCCCATGAATTGAACCCTGCCTTCCTTCCTGTGCCGGATCTTCGGTGTTCTTCCGTGAATGACAGTCGCTGTATTGCTTGATTCCTCGTGTATGACCTCGGCTCTCCCATTGACCTTCGAACCAGTGCTGCCCGTCCCGACCTCGGCTTGTTTCTCCGCTATTGAACCTGTGCTGCCCGTCCCGACCTCGGCTTGTTTCTCCGCTATTGAACCCGCGCTGCCAGTCCTGACCTCGGCCTTCTCCTTCGACCACTATTTGTCTCTACTGCACGTCACCTCAGCAGTTTGTGGAACTGTGCCGCTGTTGGGGGGTAGCGACCTGGGAGTCACCTGCCGCACAAGACCATCCCGCCTTGCGGTGGGCTCTGGTGAAAACCAGTGGCTCCTTAGACTCCGCTCCCCTGACGCGGTATCTGCCAAACAGTTCTGCAGATCCCGCGGGTCCACTTCTTCGCACGTTCAACCCGGTGCGTAACACACACTCTGTTGCCAGACTACTTTTCACGTTTTTGCGCTACACGTGTTCAACCTTGATTTTTGAAGGGATTTCCAGGGATTTTCCAGGAAAATTATATATTGTTTTTTAGCAGAGTCTGGGCTTCAACATGAAATGTCTTGTTTGGCCTTTTTTTTAGTGTATTCTCAAAACTTTTGGGTGAAATATGTGCAAAAAAATAAAAAAAAATACTTTTTACAATTTGTAGTGTTTTTTTGTAATAAAAAATGTAAGTTTGTTAATAAAATATTATTGCGTGTGAAAGCCCTATTTCACTGACAAGTGACAGATCAGAGCCCGGGTGTGACACTATGAGGAGCGGGATGTTGTCATCCCGCTTTTCCCACAAGTGGGCGGGGCTAGGGGCGGGGCCAGCGCCGCCCAAAGAGGATGGTGAGGGCCCGTTTCTGGGTCCTCACTAGCAGCGTGGAAAGCCCAGGGGGGGGGGGATCGAAGCCCCCCCTGGTGAAGAGAAGACCCGGGGAGAGCGATCGCGCTGCGAGGTGAGTACTGACATTTACCTTTTTTTTTTTGCTTCCAGATGTCGGCGGCAGAAGCGGGGGGGGGCTATTCCAGGCCCCCTCCTGAAGATCAGAGGCCCGGGCGGAAATCGAAGTGATGATGCTTGTACTTGTGCTGGCACTTTCACACGAGGGGTCAGGTAAGTCTGTATGTTTTTTACTTTTTATTTTATGGGACTAAAGTCAGCTACGTGAGTCTCACGTAGCTGGCACTTAACACTTGGAGAAACGCTAAATTACTAATTTCTCACTTACTAAAAGGAAAGGTTTTAACCGAGGAGGAGCTGGGTCAACTTCTGCACTATAATGGAGGGTTTGGGCCTAGTGCAGACAATGAAGGATCTGCACTCTAGTCCAGTAATGCTCTTTTTCATGTTCTTTTGTAAATGTCATTACTATTTAGGATCATGTGTTCATCTTTATATGAGCTTGTTTACATTGACCACTGAGCGCAGCGTTGGCGCATGCTGCGGGGCTCCCCGGTCTTCCTCCGCAGTTCCCGTTGCCCAGTGCCTCCCTGCGGGTCAGATGGCTTGCAGGTTTTGGTTGCTAGGGCAACGTGTACACTTGACGTCTGGGCTGGAGGCGGACCGCGCGCTCTCGCAGGCTGTGGTTTCCCGGTGTCATGTGAGAGGGTTCTTCCCTCTGATTGGCCCGTGGACGCGGCCTGTGATTGGCTGGCGCGTCCTCCTCCATTCCTGACGTCACCACTGCTCATCGGTCGTGGCTCCCCGCAGCTGCGGGCTGCGCTGCTGCTTCAGGTGAGTCTCCCTCTTATCACTATTTAATGCTTTAGCTTTAGGGGTACCCCCATCTATGATTAAGGGCCGCTGAAGGACCCGAAACGCGTCAGAGGGACCCATTTTCTTCTCTGCCCGAGTCTATACTGGTTTTATCTGGCTTTGGATGTTTTGATTTGGTCTGGAGACACTGATGATTTTAATATTTTTTGGAATAAAGAATCTACTTTTAAGGAAGTGCGGATCCACCATTTTTTCTGTTATCTGGATTACTGGGGCTTGGGACAACCCCGGATCGAGCACCCTTTCCTACTGGAGTGCGGAAACCCCCCCTGTTTGTTCTTATACAATGGAGGGTTTGGGCCACAGTGCAGACAGTGGAGTATTGGGTTCTAGTGCAGGTAATAGTGGGTGTGAGCCTAATGCAAAATATGGTCTGGGACCCAGTGCAGAGAAAGTAGCACAGAAAATGGAGGGCCGTGGACCAAGCACAGATAGTGAAGGGCAGTGGCATTGACAATGGAGAGCAGCGTGCCCAGCACAGACAACAGAACAGACAACAGCATGGACAATGGAAGGCCAAAGGCCCAGCAAAGACAACAGCACAGACAATGGAGGGCCCAGTATGGACTAAGGAGGTTATGAGTAGAGATGAGCAAACTTTACAAGAGTTCGGTTTGCCGAACATTTCCGAAAAAGTTTGGTTTGGTCCGAACTAGTTTGGGATGAACTTTCGTCTAAAACACATGGAAAACAATGCCTGGTGGTCCAAAAAGTCCTTTATAAAACTCTGAAGTCACCCACAGCTATATAAAAACATGTTTTAGTGGACTAATTAGCATTTTGAATGGCAGCGGCTAATTAGCATTTCAATAATCTGCGTCTGTCTTATAGTTTAAAGCACATAAAATAAACTGGAGAAGCAACAGGGTTGGTGTTCCTGGAAAGTGAAAAGACCCTTGAATTTTAGCTGAAGATACAATGGCTTTTTACAAGCTCTGAAAAATGTGCCCATTTTGGGCATCCCAGGTTTAAACTGCTGTTGTGTTGGCCTGGCAGTAGTGGGCAAGCCCTTAAAAAATTGTCACATTTGTAACGGGGGGTAGCCCCGGGATGGGCACCCTTAAATTATAGCGGAAGAAGTAGCAATAACTTTTTGCAAGGTCATCACAGGTTTTTCCTGGGTGTGTTGGAATGGCAGTAGCAGAGGGTGGCAGCCTGGCAGCGGAGGTGCTGTTGGTGGTAGTAGTGGCATGTTAATCAGTGGCATCAGCCACTGGGGGGTGACGACACCACCTGCCACACTGAAAAAAACCCTTTCCGATGCTCCGCCTGAGGATGGCATCCCATGGCAAACTGTGCTAGCTGTGGCCAATGGTCCAATCTGCTCACCCAGAAGTTCAAGGGGACCGAACTGTAGTGTATCTCCTGTAGAAAGGGCTCAGTCAAGGTAGGAGTGCACCTGGCTGTTCAGGTGGTGGTGGTATTGCTGGTGATGAACATCCCTTCCATGACGATGTGTGTCAGGTGGGTTTATGGGATGTAAAAACTTGTCCATCATATTCTCAAGAGTGAGCTGCATGCTGCTGCTGGTGCCAGTTGGAGAGGTAGCGCATTGACTCAGCAGGGAGTGGAGAGTCTTCTCTTGGTAAAAAGCCATTTTGCCTTCCTCTCGGAAAGGTGTAAGAAATTCCCCCATTTTGACTTTATACCAAGGGTCTAAAAGTGTAGTGATCCAGTACTCGTCTCTTTGCTTCATGTTAACAATGCGGTTGTCAGAGCGCAAGTACCCAAGCATACAGCTCGCCATCCTCATCTGCATTTCTGAGAGCCCAGTTGGTTCCACCTTCACGCCATTTTGCCATGTTTGGTCATCATTGTCATCACCACCCACCATCATTATGGCTGTCATCATCATAGCCATTGTGTGCCTCCTCCCCTATCCCGCCTTGTGAAAAGTTGATTGTTTCATCTCTAAATCCATCTCCTGGGGTCTGATTTCCTCCCCCTCACCCTACTCCACCTCTTCTTGTAGATCTAAAGAGCCAGGAGACAAACAGGATCCTTCCTCCTTCCTTTGCTGAACCATGGCCGTGAGCGTTTGCTCCAAAATGAATATCAGTGGCATAACATCATTAATCCTGCTGTTGTCCCTGCTGACAAATCTTGTCAGCTCTTTAAAAGGCCTCAGCACGCGACACGTGTCTTTGATCATCTGCCAATGTTGGAGCTGAAAATCACACTGGCTGGAAAAGCTTTGCACTAGTGGTAGAGGTGGTCCAGCATATACACAATATAACTCCTCGGCAGTGTGGCATTTCTCGCCCAGGCATTTCTCGCCCAGGCTCAGCATGTGTAATACGGTGTGGCAGTGATGTGCCTTGCATTGATGAAAGGATAGAGGAGGATAAGCTATGCCCTGCTGTCTCCCGTCTGTTGAGGAGGAGGATAGGCACCTGGTAGCCAAAGCTGAAGTGGATCAGGTGTTACTAACCATGTTGCTTTGAAGCATCATGCTGCACAAGGTTGACCCTGTGGGCTGTGATACACATGTATTGCCCTTGGCCATAGCTACTGCTCCAAGTATCTACTGTTGCATGCATTGTGCTGCACACTGACAGTTGCATAGACAGCCCCATTCTTCCAAGTAACTGTGCTTGGTGGGCATGGCCTTGTTGAAGAAGAAATGGCGACTGGGCTGGGCGCACCCTATTAGTTGACTAAAGTGGGTGGACTCCAGCAGGTGGTATAGCAGTGATTTCACCACCAAAAACATGACCAGTTGCAAGTTCAGCTGTACAACAACAGGATGACTGGACGCATATTGTTGTCTGGTGGATATAGATTCTATTATGGATAACTGAAGAGATGGAGGAGGAGCAGCCCTGGATGACAATAACAAGGCTGAGACTGTACTGCGTGTGGGTGAGACCTGGCTACTAGACAGATGACAGGTTATAGGAGCTGCACCATTAGTAGCAGCAACATCAGCAAGAGCAATAAGATTTTGATGGGGCATTTGTACTGCATTTTGATTGTCCCAGTCAGCCTCGTGATGCCACAAGTGCTTACATAGAGCTGTAGTTCCTAGATTTGTGCCCTGGCCACGGCTACATTTCTGCTTGCAGATCTGGCACTGTGTCAGGTTTTGTTTCTCTGGGAAGGTACAAAAGAATTGCCACAGAGTGAGTACTGTACAAAGCTAGTTTTTTGAACACCACCACCAGACTATGCTCCTCCTCTAGCAGGTTTTTTTCAGGAGTCTGCAAGAGCAGCATCAGTGTCAACGTCACCTGCTCTATGGTCCTGAGTGGACCATACCAGCAGACCTAGCCCTGTGCCATTTTGCAGGCCATACCTTGGCTCGGCTTTTTGTCTCTGCCAGTACCAGAAGTACTCTCCTGCTCTGACAATCAATGTCCCTTCCTTGTTGCTTGTTTCGCAAGCCCTGTCCAGAACTAGATCATCATACGCCTCCTCCTGATCCCCACCACTTCCCTGTTATGATGCTTCATCATGGTCTACTTGCCTTCCCACACCACAACCACCTTCATAATTGCCAGTATGTCCAAGTCTACTACCACAGTTATGCGTCTCGGACACCGCTTCCACCTCCACCACCTCCACAAACAAATTCTTCACATCACTGTACATAGCAATCGGGCTGCTGAGAAAAGCTGGCTCTCCACTAGGTATCTACTAGTCCACAATGAACTGGCAACAACATCCATATCCTTAGTGGCAGAAGGAATTGCAGGTATGTCTTTTCCTCTACCCATCCTTTCCCACCCCTTCCTTTCCCAGACATTTTACTTAGTTTTTCATAAAACAGATAGATGTTCTCTAAAATATTAATTTGCAGGTGAAAAAGATTGCTTTTTTTAAACTGTATTTACCAAAGAGGAACTTAGAGAGAGATGTGGCCTTCACAGCTAAAACAGAGATGCCCCTCAAAAAAAAATCCTTGGCAGGTGAAAGCTTTTGAAAAAAAAATGATTTTTTTTTTTTTAAACAGCAAGAGGCACCATGTATCACTTAGAGAACGAGACGGTGCATGCAGACTTAAAACAGAGCTGCCTCCTTGTTTTTTTTTTACACTGTATTTAACAAAGAGGCACTATGGACCCCAAGTTAGAGAGAGACGGGGCCAAAACAGAGCTGCCCCCCAAAAAAATTCCTTGGCAGGTGAAAAGGATTGTTTTTTTTTAAAACTGTATTAACCCTTTAAGTGGCAAACATAAAGTTTCTACGTGTAGGCTTCTCCGACCGTTAAGTGCCAAGCACGTAGAAACTACGTGCTTGGCAGTTCCCCCTGCTAGTGTAAAAAAAGAAAAGAAAAAAACTCACCTCTGGTATGTGTGAAAAGCTGGAGGTCTCCTCTTCCTCCAGGGGGTATTTGATCCCTCCCCTGGGATCTCCCGGCTTCAGGAGGGGGCCTGAAATTGCCCGCCCCCACCTGCTTCCGCACTGACACTTGCGCCTGTAAAAAAAAATGACATTCACTCACCTACTCATCCAATCCCTCCGGCCGGGTCTTCTCTTCACTAGGGTGAGGACCCGAAAGAGGGTCCTCCCCAGCCTGATGAAGTGGGGGATACACCCACGGAACGCGTGGCTTCTGGTGCTGTAGGCGGGGGGAGACCCTTTACTGGCATACCTGTGATACCTTGAGTATATTTTGGTTGGATATATTTCTGCGCTGCATTTGGTATTTAATGGTTGATTGATACTAGCATCTACATTAGTGAGGTATTTTGTGGTCCATGAGACTCCTATACCAGCTCACAAGGCTGGGGGCTGGCAAGCCACCTGCGGCTAGCAGGTGACTTGCCATTAACCCCCGGCACCCCCAATTACCTGCCTCCCCAAAGCCAGGGGGAGCAGAAGAACCCGTGCCATAGGCTATGCCAGCTTGTAGCCTGCAGGGCCAGGGGCCACCAAAGCTGGCCCCTGCGCCCTGTTCCTACAAGCCCTGCATAGCTCTTCCCGGGCTGGTTATTTCGGATAGGGGGGACCCCGTGTCATTTTTTGGAGATTTTTAAGGGTTTTTGACCCTCAAAATTCCCCTCAAAAATGGGATACCCCAGGAAGGGGGACCCCACGCCAATGTTTTTCTTGATTTAACCCTTTAGAGTGTGGATAGTAGTTGTATTTTATTTGTAAATGTAATAAGGTACTCGTTTCAGTTTGGGGGGTCTCCTGGGGAGGAACGGGGGGCTACAGTTGTAATCAGAAGAAATGGGGCTATCACATGCAATATGGTTTTCTTTAATAAAATAAACAAGACAATTTTTTTGTTTTTTTTTACTTAATATTTTAAAAAACAGTAGAAAAATGACAAACAAGACATTTCATGTTAAAGCTTAAACTCTGCTTCAAATATATATATATATATATTTTCCTGGAAATTCCTTCAAAAATGGCGCCAAACATGGCGCAAAATGGTGAAAAAATTACCTGTCAACAGAGGGTGAAAAAATCTCAAGTAGGCTGGCAGTTAAAAGTGTTAAAAGTAGCTCTGCATGTTGGGTATTGTTTTGCTGGGGGGACCTTGCGCTTTCAAATTTAGCTTGTTTTTTCCTATTTGTATATTGAAATTTTAGGAAAAGGTGTTTTTTATTCTGCTTTTTTATACATTTTTTAGGTAAACCCTGTGCAACCTAAGAATTTTTCGAGGGATCACTTCCAGAAAGATGAACCCACTACAATAAGCCGAGTACGCATAGAAAGCGTAACATATTTACTTTCAGGGAATATATGGTTTGTGGGGGGTATTCCAAATGTAAAGGGTTGTTTTGGTAGAAAAAGCTGCAAGGTGCGCACTTTGCAGAGCTGAAAGTAAAATTGCTGTTACGCGCATGCTTTACTTTGGGGTGTTTGCCAACTCTTCCCTTGACAGTAGCTATGCATGTTGGGTATTGTTCTGTTCGGGGATGTTGTTTTTTCTTGTTTGCATATATTTTTTAGGAAAATGTGGCTTTGATTCTGCTTTTTTATCTTTTTTTTAGGGAAACTCTTTGCAACCAAAGAATACATTGAGGGATTACTGTGGCCACATCAACAAGCTTGAGGTATGTACTTCCAGTGAATATATAGTTTGTTTGGGGTATTTCAAATGTAAAGGGTTGTTTTTACTGAAAAAAATGCAAGGTGCGCATAGCATAGTTGTATTTTATCTGAAAATCCCCTAAAGCGCTGTTTCAGTTTGGGGGAGTCTCCTGGGCAGGAAAGGGTGTGTACCAATACATATGTGGTACTTACATTTTTTATTACAAAAAAACACTACAAATTGTAAAAAATAGATTTTTTTAAATTTTTTTGCACATATTTCACCCAAAAATATTGAGAATACACCTAAAAAATTACAAACAAGACATTTCATGTTAAAGCCCAGACTCTGCTGAAAAAAACAATATATAATTTTTCTGGGAAATCCGTTCAAAAATCACATTTGAACATGCGTAGTGCAAAATAGTGCAAAATAGTCTGGCAACAAAGGGTGACAAAAACTCCAGGTAGGTTGGCACTTAAAGGGTTAAACACTGAGGCACTGTGTACCCCAAGTTCCCCAACGCAGTGACAGGGGCCAGCTTAACCAGACAGATGGGGCCAAAAAATAAAATAAACCTGAAATTTTCAGACTTTACAGGGTGGACTACAATGACCAGCAGATCCCTGCACAGGCAGATGCAGATGTGCACCACCCCTCCCTCAGCGTCCCACTGTGCCCACTTCCTTTCCTATCCCTTCTTTTCTCCTGTGATGTGGTTCAAAATGCCCTAAACTGTCCCTGCTCTAAAAGCAATGCTGTCTCTGCAACAGCCAGCTTGAAAATGGTGGATAGACGACGCATCATGTGACTATTTCCTGCAATAGCGCCTCCTGATTGGCCCAGCTAACCTGACCTCTTAAGGTGAGACCATGTGTCCCTGTCTCTCTGCTTCTCCTTGGCTGGTCGTGACCTGTGTGGTGGTGCAGGTGAAATCCCGCCAGGTTCGTTTTCCGCCGCGAACCCGGACCTCACATGGTTCGTGGCGGAAAACTAACCGAACTTTCCTGATATTGGGGTCGAAACCGGGTTCTACCGGTTCAGTTCACTCATCTTTAGTTATGAGCTCCAAAACAGACAATGAAGGGTGAGAGCTCCAAAATACGATTAAAGAAGGATGAGAGCCACAATACATTATTCAAGAAGGGCATGATTCGCAATTCAAGATTCATGGCTAGACAATTCACAGGGGGTTGAAGAGCACAGGTACATTTAGCGGAAAAGACGCAATGATTCAACATGGGGGCAGGACCAGACACATGCATTTATAGAAAAGACAAAGGGAAAAAGAAGGAACATTAGGACCAAGTGGAGAACAGCCCAACTACAGCAGATACACAGATTAGAAAGTGTCTCCTCAGCTAGAATAGTGGACTTAGAGCAATGACAGAAGGCAGATCGCTGGTTCAAGACCCTAGCCATGCCAGTCCTGACACCACAAGCTGTAATTTACATCGATCCTCGTGATTTTTTCACAGGTAGTTCTGTGTTGACTGCTGTGCCAGGCCCTGCTTTGGCAAGTCACAACTAGTTTCTGCTACTAGTTTTGCCTTGTCAACCTTTAACCGTATTTGGCACAAGGCAAACCTTGAGTGGCCGACCCTGGAATTTGAAAGATTACAGGTCTGAGGGCTGGCCTCCCTTTGGCGCATCCTGATTTGGGATGCCCTGGGGAAGGCCAGCAGCCAGCCCTGAAATCTTTGAGATTCCAAGGCTGTGAGATCCCCCAGGTCACCCATAATCACTTACCTCTCTGGTCCAATGGCGCATGCGGGATCTATGGTCCAATGAGAGCCACCCGCCATCACTACGTAATTTGGCAAACAGCTCTCATTGACATGAATGGGGGGCGCGCACGCTGCTGCATTCCCGCATGCGCCATTGGAGCCAGGGAAGGTAAATGTTTACTGGGCTTTCTGGGGGGTTTTACAGAGTCGGGGTGCCCCAGGACAAAGATGCTGCTGGGTTTTGTTCTGCTTTAATGAGTGCATCTGTGCATGCCGGGGGCTGGCAGCTGGTGGATTGGGGTGTATGTACGCGTGCATGGGGGTGGCTTCTGACAGATGAGTGTGTGTGCTGTTCCTTGCTTAACCTCCCTCCTGCACCAGCATGCTTGAATTGGTTGAAATCCTGACCTCCTGGTCAGTAGTTGGTCGTTTGTTGCACCCCCAGCCACAGGACATGCTGATTTGGGATGCCCAGCAGAATGTAACCCCTCCCCCATTTCCAGGGCCGCCTGTGGATGTGGCATCCCCGGCACACTTTTAGGTGTGAGCAGTTGGCAGGATGAAGGAAGCTAAGGATTTAATAGTCATCACCTGCCACACATAAATATGCATGGTAAGTCTGGAAGCTTTTATGCTGTGGGGCATCCCAAAATGAGAGGGCTTCACAAATCAGTAGAGATGAGCGAACTTCAATTTGGGCGATTCCTAGAAATTCAGATTTTTGAACCGAAAGGAATCTTCATGAACTACTTTTAAAGTATACCAAAACCCATCACAGACAGCCATGGAATCTATAAGAATCCAGGGCCGCCTGATTCCCTCTTCCCACGGAATCCAGATTCAGAATGCCCCAGCGTGTGAAAGCTGAGTCCCCTGCAAAACCAGATCCATTGGCACAAGCGCGGGGTGCAGGCGCACCACACTATACCTTTAGCCATGCCCACGCCAGACATTGTGTGTGTTAGAGGCTAGTGGGCCTGCAGCCACCAGTGTGCTTGGCTGCATAAAGCTATTTTCGTCTCCAATCAGCCCATAGCAAATTCTTAGCCGAAAATGATGAGGAATAGAACCAAGCGCACTGATTGTATAAGAGCCTGTGCATAGGACCAGGGAAAGATCAGTTTTACTAGGCAACTTGGGGGTTTCACACAACAGGGCCTCCCGAATTAGGGTGCCCCGGGGGCAAGGACCAAAACCCAAATAGTCAAAATCAGGTTTTGTTCAACATTAAAACAAAAAAAAAGAATCTTACCTCTGCTCCTGTTCTATTGCTGAAGTCCTTATCCTCTGCGCCCGCAGGTGTCTTCAGCAGGACAAAGAACACATATACTCTGTCCCACACTGGGCTCTCAAACGCATAAGAGGGGCTATTTAAAGGTGAGGAGTGAGGTGCCGGCTCGTCTATAAATAGCCCCTCCCTGTGGTGGAACTAAGCGACCGAAGCCAGGAGTGGGACAGAGGATCTGTGTCCTCTGCCCTGCTGAGGACAGAAGAGAGTGGCTGGGCACAGATGAGGAGGCCATCCGGTGATGGATAGCAAGCAAGGAGGATAATATTAGTGCAATAAAAATTTTAATTAAGGACTTTACATTTTTACATTTAACCCTTTGTGAACTGGTAAGAGACCCCTAAACCAATTCAAAGGTCAACAAGCCACCTGCCAGCAAGTGGGTGACTTTCCAAATCCCCCATCTTATTACTTGCACCCCCAAAACCTAGGGGGCTGCAGGAGAGCCCAGTGCACCTGTGGGCTATGTGAGCTGGTAGCCTTCAGGGATGGGGGGTGGCCGCTCGCCCTTCGAGCCCTGGGCTACACATAGCTGGTATCCGGGCTGGTTTTACTGGACAGCAGGGACCCCATGCCGTTTTTTTAAATTAGGGTTCAATCCCAATTACTTTTTAGAAAAGGAGAGGGGGTGCTATGTTGTTTTTTTATGTTATTTGTTAAACCCTTATCAATTTAATAAAAAAAAAAAAATAACACAGGGCCCCCCTCTCCAGGACACCCTTATAAAATAAAATATAAAAAAGACCCCCTTGGCCTATTTTCAGGTGTGGGCCCTAGCAGCCAGCCCCCAGCCCTGAAGGCTACTAACCCACACATGCACTGGCTCTTCTAAACCCCCTTGGTCTTTGGGGTTGCAGATAATGAGGCCGGGGCTATAGACAAGTCACCTGCTTGATGGCAGGAGGCTTGCCGACTCCTCCTGCCCTTTGAACTGGTATAGGGGTCTCAAGGACACAAAGGGTGAGAATATTTTTTACACCAGTACCTCTTTCTTTGCTATCCACCACCGGACAGATGTCTGCATCTGTCCTGCACTGTCAGCTGATGTCCCGTGCGACTGTCACTGAGGACAGTGGGTATAAGACATATATCCTACACTGGCGCTTGGCTCCTGCCACCTTCCTCCCCGCTGCAGGGAGAGGCTATTTATTGGCAAGGAGGGAGGTGGTTGGAAAAGCCCTACACACCTCCTGTCACTCACATCAGCCACATTACTCCTCACTTATAAATAGCCCCTCCCTGCAGCAGGGAGGCAGGGGATCGGAGCCCACTGCTGGGGCTTAGGATATCTGCAGAGAGTAGGCAGAGACAGCATGGATGGATGGACCTGAGGACAGCGAGGGAGCAGGTGGGTTTTTACATTTTTAATAAGATTCTGGCTACAGAGTTTTATAGACTCTAGGCCATTGGTTGCACATCTTTAATGGGACTGTCCAGTTTAATAAAAAAAAGCTAAAAAAGCTTTATTTCCCACAGACCATCAGTACTAGTCTTGTGCTCAGCAACTCGCTGCTGGTTGCCAGATTAAAGCAGAATTCCAGTAGTTGCCTGCTATTCCTCCTTTCTTTCCCTTTCTTGGTGCCCCATGCCATCTTCTGTCTGCCTGACATTCCTCCTTTTTACCCGTTTTGCTGCTCACAGTGCCCTTTTTTCCAGATTTATGTTTACAGACGCCTCTTCTGCACAATAGTGTTCCATTTTCTGCAGTAACTTTGCAATCTTTTATGGCTGACAACTTCTGCTGCCCACCAAGCACATTTTTTCTATCAAATATGGCCCCTTATTTCAACCACCATACATAGAATGACATCTATGCACAGTAGGTGACATAAGGGGACATATTTGGTCAAACGCCCTCCAATAATGTGATTTTCTCTTTGCCTGCACTTAGTGTAAATTATTTTGATTACAGGCAACAGCTAACAATCACCCAAAATTAGCAATATCCAAATCTTTTACAAAAATATTTTGTGTCTATGGGGGGGGGGGGGGGGCAAATGTAGCATTGTATGTGTGTGGGGGGGGGGCACATGTCCAAAAGGCCTAGGGCAGCACAACTTATAAATATGGGCATTATGCAGTTTGAGGCTCAGCAAACCATGCAATATAGAGTGACACAGCATTTTTAATTCACCAGGATTCAACCAATACTACTATAATTTTCTTAATAACTGTGATTCATAACTATTCTAAGTATGTCACACACCCCGCTTCAGATATCCATAACACATGGGTAATACCGACCTGAAGGGGCGTTCCTGCAGAGATGATGCAAAGAGAAAAGCCCCTCCCTGATCCATAAATACCTGGGACCTCCCACTCATTACCCAGTTTTCCATCTCTGCAAGACGGCGAGCAAGTCAGAAGATGATGTCTCCTCCTTGCTCAGGGGGAGTTCAGGTTGCCCCCGGCCTATTTAGTTTTATATTTCCGCTCGGCCTTATGTTAACCTAGGGGTTCTAGTTTTATTAAGATACATGCCTCCTCAGCTTTGGCTGCGGGCCCGAGCGAGGGTATACGGGCACCTATGGTGCTGAGGAGCTGAGCTCCCCCCCGTGAGACCCTGTTACAGAGGGTAGGCGGTGGCGCCGGTTTGGTGATCCCGGCTTGGGATGCCCCGTCCCTGGTATTGCCCGGGGGGGGGGGGTCCCATTATGGCCCTTTCCATTCCCTAGTGGGGTTGGGGTTTTGGTCTCTCCGCCTTCCCTATCCTCCTTCCCTATCCTCATTCCCTCCCTATCTGTGTGTGTGTTAGTGTTTTACTTGCATATTATTAATTAATTCTAGCGCCGCGGCCGCCCGTTGGCCGGGGCGCGGTGGCTCCCTCTGTGAGTTTATGGCGTGAGGTAGTTACCTCACGCCTGTCTTGTGTGGCGGGGCCGGACCGCGGCGCGCTGCCGCGACCGGCCTCCCGATTACTACGGGGGCTTTCTGCCGGCGGGTGCTCCGCCGGTGACTGTGCGGCAGCACCCGCCTGGCTTGTACTCCTAGTCGGCGCCGCGGCAGCGGCGGCGCCGGTTTCTATGGGGCTCAGTTTTGGCGGCTTTTTCGTCGGCGGAGGGGGGCGGCGCCGGCTCGCGGCGCGTCGCCGCGGTTCCGCCCCCCTCCTTTCACTGGGAGGGCTTGTCAGGCGCTGCTGCGCTGCGGAGCGTTTCAGCTCCTGTGTGTTACGTGGGGGGAGGGGGCGCGTCTCGCGCTCCTTTCTGGCCACGCCCCGCTCCTCTTCCTGCGCTCTCCTCAGAAGGTCTTTCCCGCTCTGCAAACTGTGAGTGGCCCTGTGGGCCAAATATATATATATACGTTTATAATAGGCTATTCTTCTATGCCTCATTCATTCCCATGGGTCCTTTATGTCTTTCAGGCGGAATTCTTCTGGGGATTTCCTTCACCAGTGATTAGAGGGTTTCTCCCTGTCCTAGATCCCTGGGTTTCATTCCTATAAATCCTCCCACTCGGGACATTAAAGGGGCATCCCGGGTTGCTTACTGGCGTAATTCCCTGGGTCTTAGCGACCACACAAAATCACCTTTATGGAGGCATCCCCTGATACCAGGGGCGGGCACCCCTTCGGGGCATCCCAAAAAGTGCATGTTGTGCGGTGTTTCTATTACTGGGGACGATGTACTGCTATGTATTCCCTGTGCACAGCATACTATTGCGCGGCAGTCCGGGTCCCAGGCTACGGGATCAGCACCACCGGCTGATTCATCTCCACTTCCCACCCTGACGCGTGCTCCGTGTGACGTGGTCATGGGCAGGGATCTGCAAGCTGAAATGTGTGCCAGATTGGCCACCCTTGAAAGGATAGTTTCCAGCTCGGCCGCCCGTAAGGCTCCGGCTAAGAGGAAACATGTGTCTCCGGCTCCGCCGGAGGATGACGGTGATGAATTTAATAATCTTGACTGGTCCGATTATTCTGTGCTGGAGGACGGAGAGGTGTCCGACGGTTCAGAGGTTACTGACAATGAGCATTCTGCGAGTGCTGATGCCGAGTTTAGTGAGCTGGGAAGATCAGCGGACTCCCCTCAGGCCTTGGCCTTGACGTTGGAGGTTCTGAATATCTCTCCTCCTGAGGCGGCATCACAGCAGGATGGTGAGCTGTTTGAGGAATCCAGGCCGCGCTTGGAATTTCCTACGCAGCAGCGTTTTGACAAAATCATTGACAAAGAATGGGTCAGGCCGGCTCGGCTCCCGGGTATCCCTCAGGGGTGGGATAGGAAATGTCCCTTTCCTGCTGAGGCGGTCAAGCGCTGGGCATTCTCCCCCGAGGTAGACGCCCCGGTTTTGGGGTTGTCAAATTCCTCGGTTCTAAATAGGCCGGATTGCTCCACCCTCAAGGATGGGGAGGATAAACGTATTGATCAGATGGCTTGTCATGGTTTTACTAGCGTTGGGTCGGCCATACGGCCTGTCTGTGCCTCTGAGCTTATGGTGTTGGCGGCCAGATCCTTGGTTAGGGAACTGCTGACATCTTCCGGACTTCCTCCTGGGAGTAATGAGTTCCTTAGTCTCAAACGCTGTGAGCTGTTTTTATCCTTCGTCTTGACAGCCCTGGATGACACCTTAATGATGTGTGGTAGAACGTCGGCCTTACTGGTGACTATTCGACGGTCGGTATGGTTGCGCCAGTGGGCGGTAGACTTTATGTCCAAAAGGTCTGACGGCCCTACCTTTTGTGGGGTTGAGGCTCTTTGGAGAAACCTTGGACTCAGTTACTCAGGGCGGTAGGCTACCGCAGCGTAAGAAGCAGCGTCGTTCCTTTCGGGGGGCGACCACTGCTGCCCCTTCCTTTCGGGGGGCCAGACCTGGAAGAGGATCTACATTTCGTTCTTCCAGAGGTGACTCGGGGAGCAGGGGCAGAGGACGTGCCCGCTCTGGATACAATTGGGGTTCCAAGCCCAAGCCGGCTATCAAGCCAGCTCAGCAATGAGGGGGCGCCCTCACCCTTGCGGGTGGGGGGACGGCTCAAGCACTTCTCCCAGATTTGGGATCAAGAAGTTTCGGACAGGTGGATTCGGGAAGTGGTGTCTTCCGGTTACAAGCTAGAGTTCGAGCTCCGCCCCCCCTCCAGGTTTCTCAGGTCTCGGTTGCCTTCGGAGCCCCTGGCGGCACAGGGGCTCCTGGTGGCAGTAAAGAGTCTTCTGGACATGGATGTCATTTGCCCCGTGCCTCCATCAGAGCAGGGCAAGGGCTTCTATTCCAATCTGTTCACGGTGCCCAAGAAGGACGGCTCGATCCGTCCTATCTTGGACCTCAAGCTTCTCAACAGGTTTGTCAGGCCGCGCAAATTCCGCATGGAGACCTTGCGCTCGGCCATTCAGTCTCTTCGTCAGGGAGATTTTCTGACGTCCATAGACATCAAAGACGCTTATCTACACATTCCGATTTTTCCAGCACACCAGAGGTTTCTCAGGTTTGTCGTAGAGGATCGTCACTTTCAGTTTGTGGCTCTTCCTTTCGGTCTCACCTCGGCACCTCGGGTGTTCACCAAGGTGCTGGCGGGGGTGATGGCACTGCTCAGGGTTCAGGGCATTCGCATTGTACCCTATCTGGACGATCTGCTGATTATGGCAGATTCCTTCAGCCAAGCGGAGTCGGACACCGGTGTGGTGGTGTCCACTCTGGAGAGGTTCGGTTGGGTGATCAACCACCCCAAGTCTTCCCTTTGTCCGTCCAGGATTGTGACGTTTCTGGGGATGTCTTTGGACACCTTGCAGGCCGGGGTTTTTCTGCCCCAGGCCAAGATTCTTTTGATCCAGGAGTTAGTGCGGCTACTCTTGTCAGCTCCTCACCCGTCCTTCCGGTTAGGGATGAGGCTGGTGGGATTAATGGTGGCCTCATTCGAGGCGGTTCCCTTTGCGCAATTCCATACGAGGTTGCTTCAGCTTCATCTGCTGAAGGTTTTGGGACAAGTCGCCACTGTCGTTGGACCAGTGTTTCCGGTTGACCCCTCAAGTTCGTCGATCCCTACAATGGTGGCTGGGGTCTGTCAATCTGTTGAAGGGCAAATCCTTCCTGGCCCCGTGCTGGGAGACGGTCACCACGGATGCCAGTCTATCAGGCTGGGGGGGTGTTTGGAAGGATTGCCAGTTTCAGGGTCTATGGAGCCCGCAGGAGGCTCACGAGCCCATCAACATTCTGGAATTGAGAGCCATCAGGTTGGTTCTGTTTCGATTGACTCATCAGTTGAGGGGCCGGCCAGTTCAGGTCCGGTCGGACAACAGGTCGGCGGTTGCTTACATCAATCACCAGGGGGAGACTCGCAGCAGGAGTGCCCTCAGGGAGGTGTCTTTGATTCTGGACTGGGCGGAGGCCCACGTCCCGTGTATCTCAGCAGTCTACATTCCGGGAGCGGAAAACACGGAGGCGGACTCGCTGAGCAGGGCCTCATCTCGTCAGGGGGAGTGGTCTCTCAGTCCCAAGGTGTTTCGTTTGATTTGTCTCAGGTGGGGGTTCCCTGTGGTGGACCTCTTTGCCTCTCGGCACAATCACAAGCTTCCAGTCTTTGTGTCGCTCTCGCAGGATCCTCTGGCTCTGGAGGTGGATGCCATGTCTCTGAACTGGAGGGATCTGGGCTGGATGTACCTGTTTCCCCCGTTCCCGGTGCTAGCCAGGGTGGTGCGCAAGCTGGCGCTGGAAGGCGCATCAGCGATCCTGGTGGCCCTGAGGTGGCCAAGGCGCGTTTGGTTCGCAGATCTGGTAAGGCTGGCAAAAGTCCAGTTCGTGCTGCCTCTGAGTCCGGATCTGCTCACTCAGGGTCGGCTGCGTCATCCCAATTTACAATCGCTGGCTTTGACGGCGTGGCTGCTGAGTCCACTATCTTGAAAGAGGAAGGTCTTTCTGATGCTGTTATTCAGACACTTATCAGTGCCAGGAAACGGTCTTCATCAACCATTTATTATAGGTCATGGAAATCCTATATTGACTGGTGTGAGGCTAGGTCCCTTTCTTGCCGGGAGTTCTCTATTCCCAGGCTCTTGGAGTTTCTTCAACATGGTCTGGATCTGGGGCTCCAGATTAGTACCTTAAAGGGGCAGGTTTCTGCCCTGGCGGTTTTCTTTCAAAGGTCCTTTGCATTTCATCCCTTAGTCAAGATCTTCTTCCAAGGAGTTATGCATATACGGCCTCCTAGGAAGCCTTTTGTTCCGGTTTGGGATTTAAACTTGGTTCTTTCTGCTCTTCAGGGTCCTCCGTTTGAGCCCATGCATGAGGCTGCCTTGTCGTCCCTTACTCAGAAGGTGACCTTTTTGGTGGCTATCACTTCTGTTCGGCGTTTTTCTGAGTTGGCAGCTTTATCCATTAAAGCTCCGTATTTTGAAAGGCATCAGGATAAGGTTGTTTTTCGTTTCAAACCAGATTTCCTTCCTAAGGTGGTTTCGGCTTTCCATTTAAATCAGGACATTGTTCTGCCCTTTCTTGTCCCTATCCTAGCACCGAGAAGGAGAGGGTGTTGCATTCCTTGGATGTTGTCCGCGCTGTGAAATATTACCTGGTGGCTACGTCTTCTTTTCGTAAGACGGATGCCTTCTTTGTGGTGCCCTCTGGGCCTAGGAAGGGTTTGGCTCCTGCCAAATCTTCTATCAGTAGATGGATTCGTCCGGCCATTTTTGGGGCCTATTCTGCCAAGGGGAGGAGTCCCCCTTTTCGTGTTACTGCTCATTCTACTCGTGCTCTTGGAGCGTCCTGGGCCTTCCAGCACCAGGCCTCTGTTGAGCAGGTTTGTAAGGCCGCTACTTGGTCTTCTGTTCACACTTATTCCAAGTTTTACAAGGTTGATGTTCGGGCCTCAGCGGATGCTGGTTTTGGCCGCCTGGGTTTGCAAACTGTTGTGGCATAGGTTGTGCCTTGTTACCTTGTTTTGGATTCCCGCCCTTTTGTGGACACTGCTGTTTGAAGGCCCATGTGTTATGGATATCTGAAGCGGGGTGTGTGACATACTTAGAATAATACCATTTTGTGAAATACTCACCTGTAAAATGGGTATTATAAGTATGTCACACACCCCGCTTCACCCGCCCTTGTTTGGTACTCTGGATACTCTATATTGGGCAGTTTGCGTGGTTCTTGGTTTTACTGTTGCCTCTTCCTGGTCCCTTACTTACTGCTTCTGTATACTGGGTAATGAGTGGGAGGTCCCAGGTATTTATGGATCAGGGAGGGGCTTTTCTCTTTGCATCATCTCTGCAGGAACGCCCCTTCAGGTCGGTATTACCCATGTGTTATGGATATCTGAAGCGGGGTGTGTGACATACTTATAATACCCATTTTACAGGTGAGTATTTCACAAAATGGTATTATCATTTTATTTGCTGTTCCCATATGCTATAGGACTTACTGTACAAGCTTTTTTTCTAAAATGTTGCTTAGTGAGCAAAAGTTGAGTGCTAAGTCAAACAAGGGAGTTTTTCTATTTATAATTTACAATTTTATGTCCTAATGTGATTTAAGCTTGGTTCACCATAGCAATGTCCTTGGAAAACCGCAATTGTGCAGTGATGAGCAATTGCTAGTTCAATGAGCTGGAATTGCTATTGCTTTCTTGTAAAATCGCTTGCCTATGAAAGGGCCCAGTGATTGACTATGAGCAGCGTTTCTCTGGCATTTGCAATCGTTCTGCAATCGAAGTGAACGGCTGCAGTATAAAGCAGCCCTGAGGTTTCCCTTTTGTTTTTAGGCCTAGCAAGCAGCAACAGTGCATCAAACATCAACTTTCAATAACATAAACTTCAATATCAAAAAATTATTTAAGTTTGTTTCGAGAACGTAAGCAATATATTGTAAATTAATACGTCAAGCCATTAGGTTTAGCAACAAGCAGCAGCGCCAAAGAGATTCTCAGTAGGAGCTACTTCAAAATATATTTAATTGATTCCTCTGCATTATCAGACAATGTTCTTTACGATTTTTAACAATTGCCATTATTGGCCATGTTATGAGTGACATTAAAAAAAGTTATAGTCTAACTTACCTGCAAATTGAATAGGGCTGACAAAAATGAGAACTTGTATCCAAAGCAATAATATGATCCGACTATTGCATTTGCAGCCACAGTGCAACAGTAACATGATAATCTTCACATAAGGCAGAATATTAGAATGCAACCGTTAGCTCCTGTATACAGAAAATGTGTCATGTGCAATAGGTCATTTGAAAGAAGGAAAAACAAGATGCAACTGAAAGAGCAAGAGCTTATTCGTTCACAGCAGCGGTGTTTCTGTGAATCTAAGAATATGACTAACTAATTCTGGCCTTAAAGTAGTTCACAGCTGTGGTATGCATTAAAACGTCATTGCACACTAAAAAAGGTGTATGAAGCACAGACACGATGCACTAAAACCACAGGCAAGATACATATATTTCAAGTACATGGGAACTGGGGAACTGTCACACAATATGGCATGTTTAAACCTCCCAAAAACGGATGTGAAAGGAAAGAGCAGCTGCATTTCTAAAACTAAGAAAAGAGGGAAACATTATTTATTTCTTATTTTTGAGATTTTTTAGGGCCACTCTTTACACATAAAAGCTAAACAATGGCATGGTGCCATTGTCAAGATACCCGGATTCAAGGAGCTTTATTGCAAAATCACCTAATACAGTCAATTCATTACCAGTCGAAAATGCATTGCCGCAGGAGGAAAAACATTCTCACCCATCTTTCTATCTCTTCCTATTCAGCAGACTTTTTTGGATTGAGATTCTTTTTGAGAGAATTTTCGTTTTGTGCGAGATATCATAACATTTTCTCCAAAAAGTATAAACGTGTGATTCAGGGAGCATTCGGAATTGGGACATGAATGGGTTTTTGTGTGCTTGCATTTCTCGCCGGCTAAAAGCAGGTAAGAAATGCCGGCTTTAGTAACTGACATGCTTTTTTCATTGATGAAAGCTATGCCAGAATTTTCAGATTGTTTTTTAATTAAAATGACAGGCAGGATAGTTTTTTCATTTAAATTTAAATTAAAAAAAAAAGAAAATGTGTACCCTTCTCCCCAGAGCCAAATAGCTTGGGCACCAGGCCCTTCAGGATACCACCATGTCACAAGCTAATGCCAGCAGGTGACAATAGCGGCCCCAACCCTGTGAACTGGTATAGGGGTCCCCTGGACCACTTACCAGTTCACCCCAAATAATAGTGAAAAACACAACACAAATACATTTTAATAATCTAAATTACACTACTTATCAGTCTGCTTCTTCTTTCTTCTGTCCCCCCAGATGGCATCTTCCTCTGGTCCAGCATGGTGTTCAGTGTCCTGCGGCGGATTCCCAATCCATCTTCAGGGCTATTCTATGCCCCTTTCCTGCCTTATTCAAAATATGATTCCTCCACTGCCATCTGGATCAC
Source organism: Gastrophryne carolinensis (assembly GCA_027917425.1). NCBI lineage: Eukaryota > Metazoa > Chordata > Amphibia > Anura > Microhylidae > Gastrophryne > Gastrophryne carolinensis. The sequence continues at coordinate 272,084,713 of CM051234.1, forward strand.
AGCTGCTGACAGCTGGGATAGGAGGCATTCAAATCTCAGTTGGAGCCTTTGATGATCCTCCCCCCAACGTGACCAACTACACCATGGGAGGGGTTTGGATGGGTTTTCCTGGGGAGGGGAACTTTAATAGCCAAAACAGTAGTTTGCTGGAACAAACAGATTATTTCATCAAACGTGCCAATAATCTAGCTGGTTTCCCTTAGCCCTATCTTGCAGTATAAGTGACTATCCCAGCACAGCTTGCAGCCATATTTTCTAATTCAGGTGTAGGGAAGCGTACCATCATACCTCATTTAGTTTATATGCATTATATGCAACCTGATCCTCCACCACTTTAGAGGCTCTTTAAATGTGAGCCATAGAGTCATTAAAGCTAACCCCTTAACTATGCCTTCAAGGTCCTCCACTGTGAATCACAGGAGGCTCCCTCAGGATTCTCTCTCTCTATTTTAGGTGACATAAGCATATTAAAGTCACTCAGTCAGGCAGTTGCATATGAAAGGCATTCGGATATCCCACAAATATTATTTGACTGGATTAGTAATTTTTGGAATGGAAAGGCCCAGAGAGTCAAATTGGGCCCTTAAATTTCTTCAGCTAGGTCCGCAAACATCGGTGCCCCTCAGGGGTGCACACTGCCACCCTTCCTTTTTTCCCTATATACAAATGACTGAACTCCGATGATTAGGGATAAGCAAAGTTTGGCCGAACTTGCTTTTAAAGTCTGGTTTAAGTCTCCGGACTCACCTGAGCGATTGCCCTGCGCAAAATGGGATTGGAAAAGTGATCCAAATCTCACAAAACAAGAAAATAAAATAAATAGACAAATAAATTAAAAACAAATAAAACATGATTTTTATGGAGGCCAAATCAGGTGAAATGGAGTAGGAAAAGTACTCAAAATAATAACAGAAAACTAACAAATTAGAGAATAGTTTTTTCCTTATAATCAGATATACGGATCGTTTTGCCAATTGGACCGGTCAGAACCAGAAACTGCTGGAACCAAAAGTGACGTCCTTGATTGGTAAGCCTGATAGCCAGGTCCCTTGTTCAGATTTCCCCCCTGAAGAAAGCACCCTTAAAATTCCCAAAAAAAATAGGGTCCCCCCCCACCGAGGAAATCCCTTCAAAAATCACGGCTAAACATGTGGAGTGCAAAATATTGCAAAATGGTCTGGCAACAAAGGGTGACAAAATCTCCAGGTAGGCTGGCAGTTAAAGGGCTAAAGCACATGAACAGCATGAAACTTGGACAATGACAAAAACATAAAAGCTTTTCTTAACTCTAATCCACACTTCCTACTAGTACCTCTATGTTATTCAAAATGTATCTTATATAATTCAGATATAACCGCTACATGCATCCTATATCCTGAAAAACATGACTATGGCTGGTTCATGAAATGTTGGTTTACCTACCCAGTATGCATATAGCCAGTCATGGTTCCTGGTCACTGAGGAGCTCCACGACTGATACGTTCGTACAGCACAGCGATGTCAGAATCAGGCTTGGTAGGCCTGTGGGTCGTCTGTCCCACAGATCACTGTCCATGACTGGTGTTCCTCGTCAATGGCTCCCAAGCATCCTGGCATCACATTGGCTTGCTTCTCATATTTATACCATTTATGATGGTTGTCACATCGGAGGGCTGGCTGGACTCCAAGGGGTACAAACAACTTGTTTACTTCTAAGAGTTTATCTTAAACTTTCCATAGCTATCCCATCCAAGAATTGGCCAAATTCCCAAGTGCAATAAGCATAGAATATACATAATAAAACCATATGCTGTGCTGATAAGCCCCATGCCCTGTCATAGCTGTTGTTGAAGTTGTATATTTTGATAAAAATGTTTTTAACTCAAGTTTGCTGTATCATAGTTTTTAAAACAGGTTTCTCACTTATATTTGATGCATCAGCGTAAGCTAGGAGACAACTGTGCCATAACATAATAGTGCCCAGTGGCCATTTTACAAAATGTACGCCAATTCCCAAAAATGCTTCCAAGCTACAAAATGTCCACCAGCCGTGAAATGGTGGTGACCATCAAGGCTTCAAGTTACAAAATGTCACCAGTTGTAAAATGGCACCGAACACTATCTAAGATGGCGACCGGTCCCAAAATACGAAATGGCGGACAAGATATAGACAAAATGGAGGCCAGGTTGCCATTTATTTGCCACCTATTATTACCACAACAGATATACACACCAGGCTTTGCAGGCCCCAATACAGCTGCCAGTCATTGATAGTTTAGATAGCACACAGTGCAACAAGATCTATTTCACCAGAGACCTGCAAAGCAAACATAAAAACATTATTAGTATTTATTTACTGAGCACTATTGTATTCCGTGGAGCTGCAAAAACTGCTGTATTTTCACCCACCACCTCAGCAGTTGTCCCCGTAGCCACCGCTGCCCACCGGCTGCTGCTCCAAGTACCCAAAGATTCGGTTCATTGAACGCTGGCAGGAGTCACAGGCCACACCCACCCAGAAGTCGGAACCGGCAGGCAGAGGCGGCTACAGGGGCAGGGAGGCGAAATGTTTTGTTTTTTGGGGGGCATGCAGCACACTGTCTGTATTTGGGATGCCCACACAGTGGCTGTATATGGGATGCCTGCACACTGTCTGTATTTGGGATGCCTGCACACTGCCTGTAATTGGGATGTCCACACACTGCCTGCATTTGGGATGCCTGCACACTACCTGCAATTGGGATGCCTGCACACTGCCAGTAATTGGGATACCCCTCACTGCCTGTAATTAGGATGCCCCTCACTGCCTGTAACTTGGAATGCCCACACACTGCCTGTAACTTGGAATGCCCACATACTGCCTGTATTTGGGATACCCACACATTGCCTGTAATTGGGATGCCCACACACTGCCTGTAATTGGGATGCCCCGCACTTTGCCTGCAATAATGATGCCCACACACTGCCTGTAATTGGGATGCCCACACACACTGCCTCTATTTGGGATGCCTGCACACTGATTGTATTTGGGATGCCTGCACACTGCCTGTAATGTGGGATGCCCCCCACTGCCTTTAATGTGGGATGCCGCTTACTGTCTGTAATGTGGGGTCTGTAATGGTGTGATTGGGGGGAATTCTGCGCACTGTCTATAACCCACCCAATTATCTCTGCTCTCTATCAAATGTAAAACAACCAGCTAAACCCTGCAATAAAAGAGAGAAAAAAACACAGTAACACAGTGCTTTTTTCCCCTTAGTAAAAAGTCCTCTCACTTATAATACACCCTCACTTGAAAATACAGATACCAGAAGTCACAAAAGCTCCTAAACACACTTTAAAACAATTTTATTTATAGCAAAGCAATACTTCCCTTCACCAGTGTCAGTCTCTGGCTAGTCTGGCATATGGCTAGTATGGCATATTATGCGTTAACAAATATGTTACAGCATTGCAGAGGAAAAGAATCCTGTGGCTCTCATAATCCATGTACATTATTATGTTCCAGAGCCTTAATGGCCAGATGGTGGGGTATGGAGGAATAAAGGGCCTCAGCATCAAAGGTGGCCCACATCCCATCATCTGACCCTAGTGAAACCATTGAGAATACTAAGAATGTGACCTGTATCCCGAATGTAGCCAGGTATAGGCTAAAGTTGACTATCCACCCATTGGGCAAGGGGTTTAAAAACCCTTACCCATTGGGCAAGGGTTTTAAAAACCCTTGCCCATTGGGTGGATAGTCAATTTCAGCCTATACCTGGCTACATTCGGGTCACAGTACTGACACCCAAGTGGTTTCCACAGGTGGTATTTAAGAGCAGTGACACCCAAGTGGTTTCAGGAAGTGGTATTAAAAAGTAGTGACACACAAGTGCCCTGAACCAGTGGACACTACACAAAAATTTTTTTTTCCAAGAGGGCCTTAAGTGCCCTGAGCCAGTGGATACTCCACTAACAATTGGTATTAAAGTGTAGTGACACCTAAGTGGTTTGTACCATTGCTATTAAAGAGCAGTGACCCCCAAGTGGTTTAACCAAGTTGTAAAAAGTACTGACACACAAATGGTTTCAGCTATTGGTATTAAAGAGCAGTAACCCCTAAATGGTTTGAGCAATTGGTATTAAACAGTACTGACACACAAGTGCCCTGAACCAGTGGACACTACACATTCTTTTCAAGAGGGCCTTAAGTGCCCTGAACCAATACTCCACTAACTGGTATTAAAGTGGTAGTTGGTTTGTAGGTAGTAGGTTTGAATAATTGGTATCAAAGAGCAGTGACCCCCAAGTGGTTTAAACAAGTTGTTTTAAACAGTTCTGACACACAAGTGCTTTGAGCAAGTGGTTGTAAGGAGCAGTGACCCTCAAGTGCCCTGAACTTGTGGATACTCCACTAACCATTGGTATTACAGAGTAGTGACCCCCAAGTGGCATGAACAATTGGTATTAAAGAGCAGTGACCCCAAGTTGTTTGAGCAAGTGGTATGAAACACTACTGACACACAAGTGCCCTGAACCAGTGGATACTCCACTAACCATTGGTATTACAGTGCAGTGACCCCAAGTGACCTGAACAATTGCCATTAAAGAGTTGTGACACCCAAATGTTGTATTAAACAGTTCTACCACCCAAGTGGTTTGAGCAAGTGGCATTAAACAGTACCAACACCCAAGTGGTTTTAGCAAGTGGTATTAAACAGTACTACTCTGTACTGTACTTTCTAAGGAAGAAAATAAATAATCGCAAAAGAGAGTAAAACTAACCCTATATTATTCTCTAGCTACATAAACCATAAAAGATACAAACCCTCCATTAAATGTCACTGGTTTAACCAAGGAAGAAGTCCAGCACCGTCTCAAGCAGATAAAAATTGAAAAATTACCGGGACCAGATGGCATACATCCTCGTGTTTTAAGGGAGTTATGTGCAGTAATAGACAAGCCGATATTTCTAATATTTGCGGATTCAATAACTACAAGGGCTGTTCTGAGGGATTGGCGCTTGGCAAATGTGGTGTCAATATTCAAAAAGGGATCTAGGGAGGAACCTGGGAACTACAGACCGGTAAGCTTAACATCTGTGGTGGGCAAGCTGTTTGAAGGTTTCTTAAGGGATACTATCCTGGAGCATCTTGGGGAAAATGACCTTATTACTCCATATCAGCATGGATTTATGAGGAATCACTCCTGCCAGACAAACCTAATCAGCTTTTATGAGGAGGTAAGTTCAAGATTGGATCAGGGGGAGTCATTGGATATCATATATCTTGACTTTTCTAAAGCATTTGATACTGTGCCACATAAAAGGTTGGTACAAAAGATGAGAATGCTTGGACTGGGGGAAAACGTGTGCAGATGGGTGAGAAATTGGCTTAATGATCTGAAGCAAAGGGTGGTTATCAATGGTACAAACTCACTACTGTGGAGTACCATAAGGGTCAATTCTGGGACCAATTCTCTTCAACATATATAAATGACATTGGAGCAGTAATGTCTCAATCTTTGCAGATGATACTAAGCTGTGTAAAGTAATTAGAACAAAAGAGAATAGCAGGCAGCTACAAACAGATTTACATTGGAAGCATGGGCAGTTAAATGTCAAATTAAGTTTAACACAGATAAATGTAAGCATATGCACATGGGAAGGAGAAATCTTCGTCATGATTACACACTAAATAAAGAAACACTTGGTAAAACAACAATGGAAAAGGACCTAGGGCTTTAGTTAACAATAAGCTCAACTGTAGTAATCAATTCCAGGCAGCTGCTGCCAAAGCAAACAGGATCATGGGGTGCATCAAGAGGGGCGTAGGTGCTCATGACCAGAGCATCATTTTACCCCTTTACAAGTCACTGGTCAGACCCCATATGGAATACTGTGTACAGTTCTGGGTACCTGTGCTTAAGAAGGACATATCAGAACTGGAGTGCGTTCAAAGGAGGGCAACAAAGTTAATAAAAGGAGTGCGGGGGCTAGAGTACCCTGAAAGAGTGTCAAAGTTAGGTTTATTTAGTTTAGAAAAAAGACGCCTGAGAGGTGATCTAATAACTATGTATAAATATATTCGGGGTCAATACAAAGATCTGTCCCACATTCTATTTATACCCCGGAGTGTAACTATAACCCGAGGGCATCCACTAAGGTTAGAGGAAAGGTGCTTTTTCCACAGACATAGGAGGGGATTCTTCTCTGTAAGAGCAGTGAGACTATGGAACTCGCTGCTCGAGGAGGTAGTAATGAAGGATACAGTAAAAACATTAAAAAGTGGCCTTGATGCCTTCCTGGCATGTAATAACATTTCCAGCTATGGCTACTAAACCACAGAAAGAGATAAACAGGCTGAACTGTATGGACTAAAGTCTTTATTCAGCCTTACATACTATGTTACCACCCAAGTGGTTTGAGCAAGTGGTATTAAAGAGTAGTGGCACACAAGTGGTTTGATATGGTGGTGCTACCGTAAAGGACAGGCCTAGGTTGGAGAGAATTGCCGACTGTATATTCGGATCCTCCTTAACATCTCTGGAAGAAGAATTTATCAGTAGAATCTTTTCAGGGGCAAAGAAAATAATTAAGAACTCATCACACCCAAGGCATTTCTTCTTTAGGCTTTTTCATTCTCGCTGCAGATTTATGGCTCAACAAAAAACACTAGACTCAAGAAGAGCCATTAAGGCTCTAAACAAAAACTCCTTTTCACTCAATCTCTCTTATGAATACTACATTTACCTGCTGTAGGTTGGTTAATTGTCAATATTAAGTGAGTTTTGTAAAATATTGGAAATGTTACTGACCTAGAACTCTACATTACCTACCGCTTATGCAATTCTTGTTCCAGTATTTCTAGTAATTGTTAGTAAGCTCTCTTAGTGTATATCCTTGCCAAAAAAACATTCCATGTATGTACCCTGCACTTACTTGGCAGAATAAATCTGTATCTGTGTCTGTATCTTATATACAGTAGCAATGCTGGGTTAGCAGATGGTGGGTTATAGACATTTATATTGAGATACAAGGCCTATCATCTGCATTTACCAGTAGTATGTAGTACATCAGAGACTGTTAACCAACACAGAGACTCCACTTGAATATGCAGAAAACATATTATGATATGATAAACCCAACACTCTCAACTTCCCGGGATACAGCATGGCATTTTGCAGGTTCTGCCAGCTCAATATGCATTTGCCATCCATAAAGGTAGCCCTCCGTCTCTGGAGAGCCATTAAAAAATCAGGGAATACCATGATGATGCAGGCATTGCCCATGCGCAGCTCCCCTTCTCATCTAGTAAGGTGAAGTATTTTGTCACATGACTCAATGTAGGCCTCTGGGTCATCTTCTTCTACCCCCTACAAAATGCCAAGGTTCTTCAGGTTATTGCACAGCAGCCGATTCTCAAGATCATTGGCTTTAGACTGCCAAGATAAACCAGGTTGAACTCCTCCCCTGGCTATCTTCCTTCGGCAGGGTAGGTTCATTCCCAGGTCGCAATTTAGTGTTGGCCTCTGCCTGTGAGTGTGGTGTTCTGCCGCCATCTTGTCCTGCCAGCCTTTCAAACTATTCTAGCTTCTTAGTGATTTCTCACTCCCGGTTTTTGCAGTGGGCTGTGGATGGTCCTGGGTGGTGCGGGCGGTAGATGGAGTCACTCAGGGGTCCTGGCATCTAGGAAATTGCAGTTGAGAGCCTCAGATGTGCACGCCAGGTCAGAGCTCCTACACCATGTGTCCTTTCACATGGCCATCCCGACTACTGCAGCCCTGGAAGAGCATAGCCTCTGAGTTCTGACTGGTGCTGGGGCTAGTTGGCTTATGGGTTTTTTTTAACAAATTGTAATAAGAAATATAAAAAGAACATCCCTCTAGTTACAGCTATATGGCAATGGGAGGGGGGATGAATGCCACACTGCCTATGTGGGAATGGGAGGGGGGATGCCACACTGCCTATATGGGGAATGGGAGGGGGGTTGAAAGCCACACTGCCTATATGGGGAATGGGATGGAGGATGCCACACTGCCTATATAGGGAATGGGAGAGGGGATGAATGCCACACTGCCTATATGGGAATGGGAGGGGGGATGCCATACTGCCTATATGGGGAATGGGGGGGGGTTGAAAGCCACACTGCCTATATGGGGAATGAGAGGGAGGATGCCACACTGCCTATATAGGGAATGGGAGGGGGGATGAATGCCACACTGCCTATATGGGGAATGGGAGGGGGGATGAATGCCACACTGCCTATGTGGGAATGGGAGGGGGGATGCCACACTGCCTATATGGGGAATGGGAGGGGGGGTTGAAAGCCACACTGCCTATATGGGGAATGGGAGGGAGGATGCCACACTGCCAATATAGGAAATGGGAGGGGGGATGAATGCCACACTGCCTATATGGGAATGGGATAGAGGGTCATGCCACGCTGCCTATATGGGGAATGGGAAGGAGTATGCCACACTGCCTATATGGGTAATAGGAGGGGGATGAATGCCACACTGCCTATTGGGGAATGGCGGGTGCCACACTGCCTATATAGGGAATGGGAGGGGGGATGCCACACTGCCTATATGGGGAATGGGAGGGGGGTTGAAAGCCACACTGCCTATATGGGGAATGGGAAGGAGGATGCCACACTGCCTATATAGGGAATGGGAGGGGGGAATGCCACACTGCCTACATGGGGAATGGGAGGGGGGATGAATGCCACACTGCCTGTATGGGGAATAGGAGGGAGTATGCCACACTGCCTATATTGGGAATAGGAGGGGGATGAATGCCACACTGCCTATTGGGGAATGGGGGGGGATAAATGCCACACTGTCTATATGGGGAATGGGAGGGGATGCCACACTGCCTATATGGGGAATTGGAGGGGGGTGAATGCCACACTGCCTATTGGGGAATGGGGGGGGGGGGGAATAAATGCCACACTGCCAATATGGGTATGGGAGAGGGCAAGCCACACTGCCTATATAGGGAATGGGAGGGGCGATGCCACACTGCCTGTATGGGGGAGGGGGGGTTGGAAGCCACACTGCCTATATGAGGAAAGGGAGGGAGGATGCCACACTACCTATCTAGGCAATGGGAGGGGGTATGAATGCCACACTGCCTATATGGGGAATGGGAGGGGGGTGAATGCCACACTGCCTATATGGGAATGGGATGGGGGGATGCCATTCTGCCTATATGGGGAATGAGAGGTAGTATGCCACACTGCCTATATCAGGAAAGGGAGGGAGGATGCCACACTACCTATCTAGGCAATGGGAGGGGGTATGAATGCCACACTGCCTATATGGGGAATGGGGGGGTGAATTCCACACTGCCTATATGGGGAATGGGAGGGGGGGTGAATGCCACACTGCCTATATGGGAATAGGATTGGGGGGGATGTCATGCTGCCTATATGGGGAATGGGAGGGAGTATGCCCCACAGCCTATATGAGGAATGGGAGGGAGATGAATGCCACACTGCCTATATGGGGGAGGGGGTTGGAAGCCACACTGCCTATATGGGGAAAGGGAGGGAGGATGTCACACTACCTATCTAGGCAATGGGAGGGGGTATGAATGCCACACTGCCTATATGGGGAATGGAGGGGGGAATGCCACACTGCCTATATGGGAATAGGATGGGGGGGATGTCATGCTGCCTATATGGGGAATGGGAGGGAGTATGCCACACTGCCTATATGGGGAATAGGAGGGGAATGAATGCCACACTGCCTATATGAGGAATGGGAGTGGGATGAATGCCACACTGCCTATTGGGGAATGGGGGGGATGAATGTCACACTGCCTATATGAGGAATGGGGGGGGGGGGATAAATGCCGCACTGCCTATATGGGGAAGGGGGTTGAAAGCCACACTGCCTTTTGGGGAATGGGGGGATAAATGCCACACTGCCTATATGGAAATGAGAGGGGGGGAATGCCACACTGCCTATATGGGGAATGGGAAGGGATGCCACACTGCCTATATGGGTATGGGAGGGGGCAAGCCACACTGCCTATATAGGGAATAGGAGGGACGATGCCACACTGCCTATATGGGGGAGGAGGGTTGGAAGCCACACTGCCTATATGGGGAAAGGGAGGGAGGATGCCACACTACCTATCTAGGCAATGGGAGGGCCTATTGGGGAATGGGGGTGGAATGCCACACTGCCTATATGGGGAATAGGAGGGGAATGAATGCCACACTGCCTTTTGGTGAATGGGGGGATAAATGCCACACTGCCTATATGGGGAATGGGATGGGGGAATGCCACACTGCCTATATGGAAATGGGAGGGGGGGAATGCCACACTGCCTATATGGAAATGGGAGGGGGGGAATGCCACACCGCCTATATGGGGAATGGGAGGAGTGAATACCACACTTCCTTTATGGGGAATGAGAGGGGGAATGCCACACTGCCTATATGGGGAATGGGAGGGGATGCCACACTGTCTATATGGGGAGTGAGAGGGGGAATGCCACACTGCCTATATAGGGAATGGGAGGGGATGCCACACTGTCTATATGGGGAGTGAGAGGGGGAATGCCACACTGCCTATATGGGGAATGGGAGGGGATGCCACACTGTCTATATGGGGAGTGAGAGGGGGAATGCCACACTGCCTATATGGGAATGGGAGGGGATGCCACACTGTCTATATGGGGAGTGAAAGGGGGAATGCCACACTGCCTATATGGGAATGGGGTGGGGTTGCCACACTGCCTATATGGGTAATGGGATGAGGAAATGCCACACTGCCTATATGGGTAATGGGAGGGGATGCCACACTGCCTATATGGGTAATGGGAGGGGATGCCACACTGCCTATATGGGGAATGGGGTGCGGGTAATGCCACACTGTCTATGGGGAAAGTGAGGGAGGAATGCCACACTGGCCATGGGGGATGAAGGGGGATGCTACTCTACCTGTAATGGGGAGATTCTGCACCTTGAATATTTATTTTCTTATTTTCCTCCTCCAAATCCTAGGTGCGTCCTATGGGCATAAATACTATAGGGCAAAAATACTGTATATTTATGACATTGGGTACGGATTAAACAGTAAAGTCTCAATCTTTGCAGATGATACTAAGCTGTGTAAAGTAATTAACACGTATAAGTGTGATGGCCGGCTAGATTAGATGAAGCAAACATAGCCTCATGCAGGCCTAAAAAGACACATTAGTATCGCTCTACACCAAACATAGGGAGTATTACAACAGTAATAAACATTCTAAACATGTGGCACATCGTATGTTAAAGTAATGGTTGTTATGTATGTAAATACATTTAATAAGTAGCATATTTTGCATATAGTGTGCCTTGGTAAATAAAGATATGTAAGTGTGCCAAATGTGATTGCCTTACTCTTTGTACTATGCCAATCTACATGATTTTAATAGACAAAGTAGTAGATTTTATGGGGCTTAAACCGGCCCAACAGCCTGACACAGCTGTAAAAGAAAACTCCCCAAAACTCATGATACTGAATCATTGTCAGCATTTACATTTCTGCCTGTATCCACTCAGAACTGAGAAGCCGCCTCACCAATTTTCTAGTGGTAGAGGCCATTTTGGAGCTTCCTCTCCCAGCTTTTCAGCCATGCTGTGCTGTGGATTCATCTGACATAACTGACAATGTACAATAACAGGAAACTCCACAGAACTTGCAGATCCATGAGCCACCATTTTGTTTTTAAAACTTACTAGGGCAGGAGTTAGAAAAAGGTAACTTAATTTTTATGTGCAGCAATCTAATTTGCCCTGGGGAAGGATGAAAATGAGCAATTTGAGGTTGTTGCATATGAGAGTTTGTTGTGCTCGTCCTTTTTAAGTCATTTTTGACTGTTGGTCCACTTACCTGTAGGACTGTCCTGTCTAGGTTTCCTCCATGAATGTTCTGGTGGACTCAGACTAAACTAAACTGAAGGGTTTGACTGTGAGTCTGTGTTTGAGCCATGTGTGTTTGGCTAAACTGTTCCTGAGGTTTTAGCAGTCAAATAAAATAAAATCTATTTCACTTTATTTCACCAAGTACAGATACAAGAGCGCACAATGATTTTTTCTTGTCTGGTTGCAGTTGGAAGTAGAGGGGGAGGAAAGAGATTATGCAAGGGCAAGGTGAATGCTCGGGGGGGGGGGGGGGCTAAGATTATGTCATACCGGTTTTAGGGTAGCTGCGTAGATTCAGGGGTGCTCAGTTCATGGGTAGGGTGGTGGAATCTTCCTCTTGTCCAGGAAATTAGTAGCTGTGGGTTAGAAGCAATTTTTGGAGTAGGAAGTTTTGCAGGAGGGAACAAGGAAATTGCCAGATCTCAATGGGGAGAAGACAGAGTGCCCAGGGTGATTCACAGCAGAGATGGCCCTAGATGATCTGGAGGCTATTCTCTCCTCAGCTAAGGACTGTGTAGTTAGGGGCATGCCTATTATCTTTCCCGCAGATTTAACCCCCCAGGCAGTGCAGAATCCCCGCCCAGTCAACCCATAACACCAAGTGTGCAGAATCACACCTCAATAAGTGTGCTAAATAACCCTCCTTCAAGTCACCCAATAGCAGGCAGTGTGCAGATTCCGCTCCCAATCACCCCCATAACAAGCAGTGTGCAGAATCTCCCCCAATCACCCCAAACAGGCAGTGTGCAGAATCTCCCCCGATCACCCCTATAGGCAGTGTGCAGATTTCTCCCCCAGCCAGTGTGTGTGCAGAATCTCCCCCGATCACCCCTATAGGCAGTGTGCAGAATCTCCCCCGATCACCCCTATAGGCAGTGTGCAGATTTCTCCCCCAGCCAGTGTGTGTGCAGAGTCCCCATCCAATCACCCCATAACAAGCTGTGTGCAGAATCTCCCCCGATCACCCCTATAGGCAGTGTGCAGATTTCTCCCCCAGCCAGTGTGTGTGCAGAGTCCCCATCCAATCACCCCATAACAAGCAGTGTGCAGAATCTCCCCCGATCACCCCTATAGGCAGTGTGCAGAATCTCCCCCGATCACCCCTATAGGCAGTGTGCAGATTTCTCCCCCAGCCAGTGTGTGTGCAGAGTCCCCATCCAATCACCCCATAACAAGCAGTGTGCAGAATCTCCCCCGATCACCCCTATAGGCAGTGTGCAGAATCTCCCCCGATCACCCCTATAGGCAGTGTGCAGATTTCTCCCCCAGCCAGTGTGTGTGCAGAGTCCCCATCCAATCACCCCATAACAAGCTGTGTGCAGAATCCCCCTCAACCCCGTATGAAAAGCAGCATGCTGAATCCTTTCAATCACCCCATAACAGGCAACGTGCAGTTACTCCATAATAGGCGGCATGCAAAATCCCTCAAATCCCCCCGTAACAGGGTGCAGATTCCCAACCCAATCACCCCGTAATTGGACGTGTGACGAGTCCCCATCAATTCCACCATAACAAGTGTGCAGAATCCCTCCTCAATCACCCTATGAAAAGCAGTGTGCAGACCCACCCCCCCACCAAACACCTCCTACCAGGCAGTGTGGAAGAATCTCCCACCAGTCACCCCATAACAACCAGTGTACATATTCCCCCCTTAACGCAAGCTCATGGGAGAAGCACAAATTGCATCTTCTAGCATCAGTTGTCATCTTCCACAGGGAAAATCTGCCGTTTTGAAGTGCAAATGGCACTGCTGCATGCTCATTTGGCTGGCTAAGTGCTTAAACTGAACCCTCAGCATCATTTAATAAAAAACCCAAACCCTTAAACTATTCCCCAGCATCTAATGAATATATTTTACATTTTTAGTGACTTACATATTATTCTTTCCCCCACTGGGCTGCAGCTCTGTTCTGGACTCCAGGATACGCTATCCTGCCTCACATATTGAGGACAGGAGGGGGGGGAGTGCAGGGGGAGGGTTATAGCTGTGCTCTGCACAGACAGTGCAGAGCTGGGGTCAGGAAAAGGACAGCAATCCCACAATGTGGGCAGCCGGAAAATCCACGGGCCACCATCTTGGATGCAATGTGTGCTGTGGCTTCTAGTCCTCTATCTTATGGAGACCATGGCTAGCCTATGTGAATACGTTGTTGGTACAATTTGGGGTGCCATTTTGACCAGGGCCAGCTCTACAGCTGTATAGTATAGTAAGCTACCCTTCCAGATACACCCAAACCCTTGCTCCCTCACAATGCCTTCTCACTGTGTCTAAACCTTATAGTTAACAGTACCTCGATATGGAGGGGTTAAGGGTTCTGGGTTCACCATGTGGCTGCTGTGTATGCACAGCCCTAAAAGTATCTGACCAACAGCTACCCAAATAAGAGTTGTCCTACACAAAAATCACCATCCCCAAAACCCGCTTTGCAAAAAAAAAAACAGAAGTCCATGTCTATATTTTTGGAGGTCCCTGCACTATTGATATCTTGAGTTACACTTTTGTCACTCAATCACTCAACCAGCCCCTGAAATAAGGCCTTGACTGCCAAAAATGCAGAAGGGATCGTATTTGGAGAGGATGAGTACATTTTTAGGTAATCTCCAGAGCATGGGATCCCACAAGACCCCAAAACAATGCCTAACCAAACAACTGGCACCACCACATACTCTTATAACAAAATATATTCAATTTATTATTCATCCAATACAAAAAAAGTTTAAAAACAATTAAAAACACACATCTCATGAGGGGGAGGACTACAAGAACACATGTATGCCTAGTACATCTATATACATACAATTATTAACCCCGTGTTATCTTCAAAAACATCAATATACAATATCAACCAACTTATATAATGTGTATAAACTATCCTATATACATCTATATACATACAATTATTAACCCCGTGTTGTCTTCAAAGACATCAGTATACAATATCAACCAGCTTATATAATGTGTCTAAACTATCCTATATACAATCCTATTTTATACAAATATACATCAGTAAAGTGCAATCCAGTGCTATCAGTATCACTCTACCCTAAAGAAGACACCAAGGGGGAAAGGACATAGAAAAACAGTGCAGTAAATCATAACATGTGCTATGTGTACTTCACCAGGCAGACATGCGCCGAGCGCCTCACCCCGTCCCAGCCAGCCACGCGTTTCGTAACGGACCTCCCGTTACTTAATCTGGGCCACAAGTATAGCCGCGTTTCGGGGTGAGGCACTGTTACCAAATTTAAAAAAGTGTATTTACAACACGTTACATTTTGTACCAAGAAATGTTGCACACCACACTCTGAGGATACAAGGTTAAAGTGTATTTACAGAACAATATTATCAATGTTACAAAATGTATAAAGGGTATTTACAAACCTTGAAAACAGTGCTATGTCCAGAGAGAAAGGGTTAATGGAAGTATATCAGTTACTTGGCTGGTAACAGAGCCAAATATGCAATGAAAACAGGAAAATATATGTATAGCCACAAGATGGCGTCAGAAGACCATGACTTTAATAATTACTGAAATACTTTTTAACTATAAAATGAAACAAGAAAGGACTACACATTTGTTTTGAGCAACTGCAATATTGCAGTTAAAAAAAGACAACAATATGGTATACTACTAAAAACTAATACCATTGAGACTGTAATTTGTGCCACTTTATTACTCTATTATTGGTTTAATGAAATTTCAGAGTCAATGATATCCTTGGTAGGGGGTTGATGCAGCACCATTTATAAAAAGTTCGCTTTAGGAGAAAAAAAGGAGCAGTTTTCCATTTCTACTTGGTGCTGAATCAACATCTCGGTAGACAGTGAAAGTGAATGGCATTTTTACTAAAGAAAAAAGTAGTGCACTTTTTAGCCTGTGCCTTGACTATGCCTGGTAGACTCCGCCTGTATTATGGAGCCTGGCCAGGTCTTGGAATAGGAGGGCCCTGGATGCAGTGGGCCTTTCCTCTTGTATGTACTGGCCATAGCCTAGCTTTACTGGGCATTTGCCTGTAGTATAGGGCCTAGCTAGTTTTAGGAGTGAGGAGAACTCTGTGCGAGCTTCCCCTTGATACTCTTCAATCCTGTATGTATTCATATATAATAATATAAAGTTATGAATTCACACTTCATGGCTGTACTCTGGGCATTGGTAATAAAAAGATGCTGCTAATGTGGTTTATAATAATTACATTTCTATTATTAAGTCAAAGAAGCACAGGGAAATTTTAGCTTGAGGGTGGGGGTTGAGATTAGACTAATTGAAAATGAAGGGACAACAAATTACCTACAGTTACCCCCACTCCCGCCCCCACCATCAGTGAGATTACTGGGCTCCCTGGGGGGTTTCACATAGCGGGGCAGTATGCACCTGGGGGAGGGAGTAAGCCTGTCCTATCTAAATCGGGATCGCCCCTAAAATCACCTTTTATATATGTGCAGCATAAAGTGCAGTTTGTGATGGTGATCTGCCATAGAGAAGCGGGAGCAAGCCTCAGACGCAGGGAGGCTGGGTATGCTGCTATGGCCCGCGAACGGCGTGGGAGCAGCAGAAAGGTCAGTGTTTTAGGGCAATCACCAGAGGTCACACAGCGGAGCAAACAGTGGATTAAACAGAATGCCCCACTGCGTGAACCCCCCGATTGCCCACATTCACGTGCCGTAGCCGCAGCCCTAGGTTCTCTACGGCGGAGGCATGCTCCCGCTCCCAGCCATACATTTTTCTTACAACGCCCCCGCAAAAAAGGCAGAGCAATGATGTTAACTTTTTTGTAAAAAAAAAAAATATATATATATAATTTCTGTCATGCACCCAATCGTCAGAAACTCCCTGCAAATATTGGTGCATTGGAATACTTAAAGGACGACAGAACCCGGGAATTTGATATCCTCTGGTTTTGTTCGGTTCCCCTGGGCCATCCAAAAGTGGGATGCTGTGTGAAACCCCCAGAATGCCTCCTTTTACTCATATCTTCTGGGTTCCAATGACACATTTACATCCAGTGAGAGCCATCTGTTGTGTAATTCAGCAAATCGCTGGGGATGCACTGCCACATCCCCTGCATCCCTAGCGGTGTGCACACTCCTGCCCCAGCCTATGTGAATGCCACCTGGGGGGATGCAGCAGCGCGTTCTCACCATTCACAGCAATGAGAGCCACTTGCCGAATTACATAGGGCCTTATTTATCACGGGCTAGCGCCAGGTAGTGTCTGATGAGCGCCAGGTACCGCCAGCTATCGGCGGCTACCGACTCAAGTACGCCCCGCGGCGGTCACAATGACGCATTTATCAAGCTAAATGAGGCTAGCGCCGGCGAGAGCGTCAGCTAGCGCGGGATTCATCATGAAGCCGCCTGGAATGAACAGCGCCGCTGCAAATTCCTTCACAGCGCCAGGTATGACCTGTCGCTCCCTGGCATTGTCCAATGCATTTCAATGGAGCAATGTTTAATTAATCATAATTAATTGGTAATAATTTTTTTTTTTTTTTTTAATGTCAAAAATTCTGAGACCACTTCTGCAATGTTCGTTTTTTTTTTTAAAGTAAGAAAAAAAAAAAAAAAAATTTGTGCAGAATTGATCTTACATGTCTGATATTAATGTATTCATATTACAAAATGATTCAAAAAACATGTATAATGTTACAATCAAAAAATATGGTTGTTTAGGGGTTAAAAACTAGTTAACACACATCGCCGCCAGCGCACTGGGGTTTAAACAAGGAATGGACAGCGCCAGCAAATTCGGAGCGTGATTTTTTAATGAATATGAAGCAAGCCGTTCGCTCTGGCCATTCGTTGTCAGGCGCTCACATACAACGCTGAACCTGTGAAACAGCGACCCCTATGCCCGTATTCAACATTACCGCACACCGACTGAGTCGCTGTCATCAAGCAAACGCCGGCCAAGCACAGCGAATACTGGCTGGCGCTGTAAAAATCACGCTACAGTCGCTCATCTGTCGCTACCTGGCGCTATTAATGAATCGGCCTCATAGTCTCTCATTGGACAAGAGCCGGTGGTGTGCCCCAGGGAATTTCACACAGCAGGGCATCCCAATGGGGAAGGCCAGCAGCTGGCACCAGGAGTCTTTTGGATTCCAGGGCTGACCCGGGTGGGTTTAGTTCTGTTTTAAACACCTCTTATCCCTTTCAAGAAAAGAGAAGGCTTTCTGGCCAAATCCCCTTGTCCATCTAACCCACCGTTATTTCTGATTCCCTTAGGTTTGTGATGGTAGCGAGGAACCTCAAAGAAACACCCACCCTGGAGCAAACAGATAAACATTAAATCACCTGTGGCTCAGTACCCCTGTCTTTGTAGGCCAATGAGCCACCAATGATTGAATGTATGGCTGCTGAACCACCAATGAACTAGTAAGAAAATGTCCAGTACTTGCTGCCTCCTCCTTTGTCCCCTGCTTTCCTCTAGATTGTACTACTGCCTCATCTGTCCTCATCACAGGTTTCATCTGGCTTTCCTCTAGATTGTACTACTGCCTCATCTGTCCTCATCACAGGTTTCATCTGGCTTTCCTCTAGATTGTACTACTGCCTCATCAGGCCTCATCACAGGTTTCATCTGGCTTTCCTCTAGATTGTACTACTGCCTCATCAGGCCTCATCACAGGTTTCATCTGGCTTTCCTCTAGATTGTACTACTGCCTCATCAGGCCTCATCACAGGTTTCATCTGGCTTTCCTCTAGATTGTACTACTGCCTCATCAGGCCTCATCACAGGTTTCATCTGGCTTTCCTCTAGATTGTACTACTGCCTCATCAGGCCTCATCACAGGTTTCATCTGGCTTTCCTCTAGATTGTACTACTGCCTCATCTGGCCTCATCACAGGTTTCATCTGGCTTTCCTCTAGATTGTACTACTGCCTCATCAGGCCTCATCACAGGTTTCATCTGGCTTTCCTCTAGATTGTACTACTGCCTCATCAGGCCTCATCACAGGTTTCATCTGGCTTTCCTCTAGATTGTACTACTGCCTCATCTGGCCTCATCACAGGTTTCATCTGGCTTTCCTCTAGATTGTACTACTGCCTCATCTGGCCTCATCACAGGTTTCATCTGGCTTTCCTCTAGATTGTACTACTGCCTCATCAGGCCTCATCACACCCTGCGCTTAACCCAGAGACTGTGAAAGGATATGTGACGGTAGATTGCATTTCATTACATTTCTGGTGCAAAATATTGCACATGCGAATGTCCTCTATAATCAGCATTGATTGGCTGGGTGTTGGAACTTTAATTCAGGCCAAGAACTGATTATCACCCTGGCTAGTAGCAGTAGACACCTAGGAAATTGCAAATTAGGGCCTGGCGGCTCAATTTTCTGTGGCCAGTGTGTGGTTAGAGAGGCTACAAAGCCTGAAGAAGTATTTAAGGTCAGCCAAAGACCCGAGGAGGCACCTCAAAAAATCTGTTTTCTAAAGAGTAAAGCGGTATTTGTTAGCAACAGCTGAATTCCAGATCTAGATATGAAACAGTAAGACAAAGATACAGTAAGACAAATGGTGGAATATGAAAGGATCAAAAAGGAATGTTTCAAATAACTTATACTATTTTAAATTCTGCAATACCACATGGTAGGTTCACAGCAGAAAAAGGCCACATGGTCCATCTAGCATATCCTTATGTGTAATTTTTTTTCTTTTTCTGTTTCTCCTGGGCAAGTTTAAATTACTGTTGTTTTTCTAACCACATCTGCTTTGCCACATTAATCAAATGAGTAAATGAGTAGAAATGATCTTGTTCTGTAGTACTTTGCAGTGTGTAGAAGCCATAGATGGCTCCTTTTCCTCGTTATGTTGGCCTCTGTAACCAGTAGAACAGGAGGGCCCAATCTGTAGCTCAGGAGCCGTGAGGCTCATCAACCTGCCATTGTAGCTTGTGGGCTGTCTGCTGAGAGTATGGAAGCTGGGAAACCAAGTGCCACAACCCAACATGCTTCTCTGCTTCACTGATTCTGAGTACGGAAGCTGGGAAACCTAGAGGCCGATTCATCAATAGCGCCAGGTAGCGACAGATGAGCGACTGTAGCGTGATTTTTTCAGCGCCAGCCAGTATTCGCTGTGCTTGGCCGGCATTAGCTTGATGACAGCGACTCAGTCGGTGTGCGGTAATGTTGAATACGGGCTGGGGGGTCGCTGTTTCACAGGTCCAGCGTTGTATGTGAGCGCCTGACAACGAATGGCCAGAGCGAACGGCTAGCTTCATATTCATCAAAAAATCACGCTCCGAATGTGCTGTCGCTGTCCATTTCTTGTTTAAACCCCAGAGTGCTGGCGGCGATCTGTATTAACTAGTTTTTAACCCCTAAACCACCATATTTTTTGAATGTAACATTATACATGTTTTTAGAATCATTTTGTTATATGAATACATTAATCTCAGACCTGTTAGATCAATTCTGCACATATTTTTTTTTTTTTTACTTAAAAATAAATCCTAACATTGCAGAAGTGTTCTCCGATTTTTTGACATTAAAAAAATTAAAAAAAAAAATATTACCAATTAATCATGAATTATTATAGATTGCTCCATTGAAATGCATTGGACATCGCCAGGGAGCGACAGCTCATACCTGCCGCTGTGAGGGAATTTGCAGCGGCGCTGTTCGGTCCAGGCGGCTTCATGATGAATGCCGCGCTAGCCGTCGCTCTCGCCGGCGCTAGCCTCATTTTGCTTGATAAATGCGTCATTGTGACCGCCGCCGGGCGTACTTGAGTCGGTAGTCGCCGTTAGCTGCCGCTACCTGCCGCTCGTCGGACACTACCTGGCGCTATCGCTTGATGAATAAGGGCCCTAGTGCCACAACCCAGCATGCTTCTCTGCTTCACTGATTCTGCTATGTAACCTCTTTGGGGGCTTGGTATCTGCTTATTTGTGGGAGGAGAAGTATTTTATGACAATGAACTCTTTTAGTGGACTGCAGGCTAATAAAAACAAAAACCTCACGCATCTGCCAGATTGCCAGCTTGATCCATCTTAGAGATGGCATCTGGGCTGATCCAGGTGCAGCTATCTCAGTAGTGAAGCTGACAATGCACTCCTGACCACACCTCAGAGCTCTGTTATTTGGAAAAGTTTACAGCTGTTCCCTATTCTATAAGGTTTTTGTGGCTTCTACGATGTATTTAAGTTGTATGTGGCTCCTGACCAGCTTTCAGTGAGAATAAAGCCCTTGTGGTAAAAAAAAAAGGTTGGAGAGCCCTGTAATAGAGATATCTGCTTTAATAGGGGGGTGGGAGGTAATTGTCCCATTGCCATCTAAATAAATCAGCAGAGCTGGCGTGGACACTACCGGGTGCTGGATAGTGTTGCAATGTATGTGATTTCAATGTGCTAGGCCTGAAGTGCTATATGGTTAGAGTTATCTCCTGTAATCAATGGCTATGGAGGCCTTCAATGGAGCACATAAGTCATGTGGAGTTTTTAAGCTGGGAACAACTATTAGAGGAGTTACCCTGACAATCAGGCAGTCGGACTTTTCCTGATCTTGTCTCTGTTATTTACAGTTACTCCAGCCTTCAGGATGTTGGAACAATAAGTCGAGCTACTGACCTAACAGGCTATTTCTTTTCTACACACCAAATGAAACTGGCCCCCAGAAATACAGTAAAAACTATATTAGTTATGTAACATGCAAGGAGAGGGCATAGCTCTCTGGGACCTAAATGTGCCACCAGGGTGAGTGGGGGGGGGGGCATGACTATTGCCAACTCCCAAGACCCCAGGGCCTCAAACCCTAAAATGCAAACTGGTTCAAAAACTGGCCAATGCATGGGGCTTAACCATAGGGGTAGTGGACACATCCACTATTGCCCACAGGTTGTGATATATATGCTGCAGGACTGTGTTTTATACAGAAAAAAACACCCTGCCTCAACCCATCCCCAACAAAGATCCTTCCTTATCAAGCAATTGTAACTCCATAATTCTAGGTGAAACACAAAAGATCCAGAGCCCTTGGCGAAAGGTAGATTTATCTCCTGAAGGGTGGATGGACCTACTGTTGAGGTCTGAGTAGTAGAGGAGAAAAGATGAAAACAAAAGGAACTTGTTTTTTGTACCTATCATTAGCCAACAGAGTCCTCCAGGAAGGTAAGTATGCAACAAGGAAGGGGGCAATGTCTGATCAGTATGCTGATCAGGCAGTATGAGAAGGGCTGAACCATAAATGGCCAGGGGAGAGACCCCTACATTCTAAGGCTGGGGCTTTCCAACACTGTAGCTGTAATATCTGGGTGACCTTGGAAAATATATGGATAATCTTGGTAATAAGGGAAGAAGACCCATAATGAACTTTGGTCCTGCTACGGTAAGAACCAGGAGTTTCACTGAAAGAGGGAACAGCAAAGGAACTAGGCACCAAGGCCCTTCCCTCCACTCAAGCTAGAGGAAGGTGGCGTTCAGGTATGACAGGGGTCAGGGAGACCAACTCTATCTCTACACATTTTCACAATAGAAAGTTCCAACCCTTCCCCTTGTAGCAGGCGTGTGCCTGGCCATGGGCAGGTGCTCTGGGGAGCGAGGGGAGTTCTTGGACCCTGGGTAGGGTATTCCATGTTGGTGTGGCATGTGTGCGTGGAGGTGCACTTACATGCTTCAGTCGACGCTGGTCTCCATTGATGACACACCTTGGTGCAAATAACAGGGTCTTTATTGAAAGGCTTCTATCCATAATAAAACAGCAGTTACAGGCATAATCCATTGGTTACAGCAAACAGTACAATCCATTGGTCTCCTCCATGGCTGTCTCTTAGCTCCTCCACTACATTGAAACGCTTCCCCTCATGACTCTCCCTTATATAACCTCTGTATTGTTGCCTTTACAAACTAAGTTGCAAGCCTCAACCAATGGCAGGGCAGGTAATGTTGCCAATGCCACCTGGCTAAGTCTCTATTTATCCAAATAAAGGGGGACGCCGGACTACTTAATATTGGTTAGGTCCATTTCTTAGGCAACACTGCCATCATGTGGTTTCACGATGCAATGATTCCAAACAGATGCATCTAACAGGGTTTAGCTAAAACTATTAAGGTTTCTATCACTATTAGCGGGCTCTAATGGTTCCTATTTGTAGTGTTGTCCATGGTTTCCTCCCGTCACACCCCAACAAAACTTTCCCCAAGAAGGGGAGCTGGTCTATGGCTTCATTAAGGGATCTGTCATCCAAACAAGCTT
Source organism: Gastrophryne carolinensis (assembly GCA_027917425.1). Classification (NCBI taxonomy): domain Eukaryota; kingdom Metazoa; phylum Chordata; class Amphibia; order Anura; family Microhylidae; genus Gastrophryne; species Gastrophryne carolinensis. The sequence continues at coordinate 272,107,788 of CM051234.1, forward strand.
GAAACCTCAGACTGCATCAAAAAGGTTAGGGCGTAAGCCTTGGTTGAGGCCCTGCCTGCATGTAAGAAAGCTGATAAAATAAATGGACATACTTTCGGAAATAAGGCATTGACCTCTTGATCTCGACAAGGATAGATGTGAAGGCAAGTCTGGCTGTGACACTTTATAATAAAGTGAAGCAGTCATACTAATAGCCTTATTTATGAAGCATCAGCACCACATAGCGCCGCTACCTTTCCCCCCTCGGGGGTCACTCAGCATACAATTTAAGAAACAAAAATGTGGCGGGTCGATGCGGCTGCCAGCTAGCATCTTATTTAACACTAGCAGCCAAAAGGTTGCAGCGCCAGGCACTCTTTGTAGCAGCGCCAGTTTGTAGTGGTGCTGTAGGTCAAGATCCCATAAACCACAATGGGCAGAACTGGATCGAAGTATCTTATGCTTATTATTAATATTACCCACATTGAACTTGCATTGTGACTTGACCTGGATGTTCCAAATGCCTTTCTTTTCCAGTAAAAACGATTTTTATGACTACTTTTTCTTACAAATGTGTAACTTGGCTCTGCGCCGTAAAGACAACAGTACAAAGTGGTGCACACTGGCACTGCTATAATCTGCAGTTGGGTCCAATAGGTGCTGACACAGACTGTCCAATATGTAATACAACAATTAAAGCAAATTAGTTAGCATCAGGCGCTGAGACTTAGGCCCTTATTCATCAAGCGATAGCGCCAGGTAGTGTCTGACGAGCGCCAGGTAGCGGCAGCTAACGGCGACTACCGACTCAAGTACGCCCGGCGGCGGTCACAATGACGCATTTATCAAGCAAAATGAGGCTAGCGCCGGCGAGAGCGACGGCTAGCGCGTCATTCATCATGAAGCTGCCTGGACCGAACAGCGCCGCTGCAAATTCCCTCACAGCGCCAGGTATGAGCTGTCGCTCCCTGGCGATGTCCAATGCATTTCAATGGAGCAATCTATAATTATTCATAATTAATTGGTAATAATTTTTTTTTTTTTTTTTAATGTCAAAAAATCGGAGAACACTTCTGCAATGTTAGGATTTATTTTTAAGTAAAAAAAAAAAAAAATATGTGCAGAATTGATCTAACAGGTCTGAGATTAATGTATTCATATTACAAAATGATTCTAAAAACATGTATAATGTTACATTCAAAAAATATGGTTGTTTAGGGGTTAAAAACTAGTTAATACACATCGCCGCCAGCGCTCTGGGGTTTAAACAAGGAATGGACAGCGACAGCACATTCGGAGCGTGATTTTTTGATGAATATGAAGCTAGCTGTTCGCTCTGGCCATTCGTTGTCAGGCGCTCACATACAACGCTGGACCTGTGAAACAGCGACCCCCCAGCCCGTATTCAACATTACCGCACACCGACTGAGTTGCTGTCATCAAGCTAATGCCGGCCAAGCACAGCGAATACTGGCTGGCGCTGAAAAAATCACGCTACAGTCGCTCATCTGTCGCTACCTGGCGCTATTGATGAATCGGCCTCTAAGTGCCATTGTAGACATGATAGCAGTGCCAAAAAAGAAAATGATCCCGCCACTCCAAAACTAACACAATAGCCACCAGAAGGATGCAAAATGGCACACATCATAAATAAGGCCCCAAGTCTTTTAATGAAGTAGGAATATAGTCCTAACAATTCCACTGTATGTAACAATGCAGTGGCTGAAAGAAGCACAATGTGGGAACATATTTTCCCCATAGGGACATGGCACATACTCTAGTGGGCCATTTGAACAAGTGAAAACAAAAACCCATATACTCAAATAAAAGCTCCTTTTTAATTTTGGGGGGTTTAGGTACCTTTCTCAAGAGCACTTACCTTATCTACACCTTTACCTCTAGGCCACAACTACCCCCTTTTTTGAATGGCAGCCAAGAGGACTGCATGCAACTGATATGCTGGGCAAATTATGTTTTTTTTTAATTAGCCTGTAGAACCCCTTTAAAGAGGAACATTGCAGGTATTGGGGAGTTAATAAAAACTCCCCAAAGCTGGCTTGCTCAGCCCCCCTGCCCCTCCAGTTTAGCATTAGACAATTTTAAACTTACCTGTCCGGTCACATCAGATTCCAGCATTCCTCAGTCCTGCACTGTCTTCGTAGGGCAGCTCCATCTTGCCGTCCCAACATTTGAAGAGGGACGCCGAAGTGTGAGTACGGCTAAGGCTTCGCAGCCTTCACTCTGGGATGGCTAAGGGGGGGGGGTGTAAAAGGGCCAGGAATGCTTCCGGATATCTGCATTGTAGATAACACCATCATCCAAAAGGCAGTGAGGGGGGGAGGGGTGTTTAAAGAGGAACATCAGAAAAAGTAGGGTGTTCCTCTTTAAATTTGGACACCACAGTGTAAGCATTAACACCGTCAAGTGTCTGCCACTAGAAAATGATAGTTTTTAGATTTTTTAAAACCATACAAATGGACAGTATAGTGTGTGGCTTAAAATGTGTATTTTAAAGAGCTTGAAAGGAGTGGGATAGAGGGTATCATGCATGAAATGTCAGCATTTTGCAGCACTTGCAACTTGAACACATTTGACAATACAACATTTATGTCAAGCGATGAAAGAAATGATAGCACAAATACTGTTGGAATAACCAATGTGTACAGCACACTGTGAATTGACATCACACAGGATCACAAACAAATCCATATACACACACATACATACACGCTCCCTCCCTCCTTTTCCTCTCTTCCCAATGGCCAGCTGTGCCTAGTACACTTATAATCACTGACTGTGCTGATAACATAAGCACTAGGGCAGGGGAGAGAGAGACTGCAAGCAAGCAGCATTCGCCTGAAACATGAAATCCAGAAGAGAAAAGCTGAAAATCCCGTCTCTAACATTGGAGTGAGTATTCATAAATGTCTTGGGGGGGTTCAGAAATACTGAGTTCACACAAATACAAATGCCTTGTGCTTTTGATTATATTATTGCAAATATTATCATCAATAGCTGTTATGGCTTTGGAGTGTTTAAATGGAAAGCTTAATAAATATGTGACATTTTCATTATGTGTATCATTCTAACAATCCGCTAGATTTGAGCTGTATTACTTGCCATCCTTTATTGCAACTCTCCATTACCAGCACTTTTCTAATTTGGTTGTTGTCATATCTGACACGTATGATCTTAGAATTGCTTACTTGACAGGCTTACTTCATACTGTAAATACTGTAGTAGGTAAATAGCAGGATTAACAGAACAAAATGATAGACGCTTACAAAGTTGAACCTTTATTCTAAAATGGATCTATTGGAGAAACAATATAAATGACTGCCACAAAGATTTTAATGTACTGTCATCAACCACAAACCATGATCTAAGAAACTCTTTGCATTGGCTTGAAAGGTGTCATTTGATCTGGACAGTAAAGGATTTACTTACAGGAATTACTGCTCTCAATTAAGTGAAAATATTGTTGAGCCTTCCCAGAGAAACTAAGTTTGAATTGAAAAACCATTACATATAAATATATTTGGTCAAGTATATGTTAATAACTATGGCACTGAACAGTGTTTACAAGGAGCAGAAACCCTGTATGTGGCATGTACTGGTAAATATGTGTTTGCTGTGTTGTTGTGTATTGTTTATGTTTGTGCTGTTATTTGTATATGTACATGATTTAGTAGTACCACACTACAACTACAATACTATAACAGATTTAAAAATATACTTCTCTACATTCACTAATCTGTTGAAACAGCTGTATATGCTGTAAACATATATAACAGGGATAATTATTTACATTATATTTTGTGCCTCCAAGTTTTATAGATCAGGCCATACGCTGTATTTTTATCAGACATTAAAGGTAATGCATTTTACCATATACAAACTTGTCGACTTCGTGTATGTTTAAGGTATCTTCAAGCTTAACCCTACTACTGTACCTACATATAAGTTTAACTACAATATATATGTTATTGTAGTTATGTATATATGTTTTTATAGCTATCAAATATTCAAAAATATATAAATATATTACGTCTTATTTCCTATCAATAAGGATTTGTTACATGCACATTGCTTTGCAAGAATTTACTGTATGTAATATGAGATCACAGGAAGCAATAATCACAAATTCATATAATACAGAGTTATTTTGTCTAAGGACAAAGGATGCATCTTTTAATAAACTTGGTCCTTTAACCACCTCTGAATGGGAATCTGGTTGCAATGGTTCAGATGGGGTTGCCATGGAGACAGAATCTTGCAGCCTGGAAAATCCCCCTCCATTTATAACTCTGCTTTATATTAACACCACCTTTTACACATATCACACATTGTCTTTAAAAAAAAATCTTGTTCTGCTACATTTTATGACTTCTAACCCAAATGCCTGCATTTTTGAAGACACGTTTTATTTTTTATAAGCCCCATAAGCCATGTTTTAAATAATTTAGAATCTTGTAATGTTCTGACTTTTTAAAATTAAAAAGCCCTGTTTTGTATATGCTTAAAGTGGAGCAAAACACATTTTTTTTCTTATCTGGGTTTTGGTCCACTTAACAGGGGCATAACAATTTGGGATGCCCCGTTGCGTGTATCCCCACAGATCGCTGGTAAAACTCATCCTTCCAGCATTCCCGGGTTGCAGACGGGCAGACATAGATCAGCACACTTGACTACATTCTGCTTCTCTTTGCCGCACCGACATTGGTGAATGTATGGTGAAGAGAAACTGCATGGAGTGAGTGAATCCACCTGCTCGCTTCTAGTTTGGGGCATGCCCAAACCAGCCATTTACATTCTTAAAGTGGAAAATAAGACAAGAGGGGTACTTGTTGGCCTTCCCCTGGGGCATAACAAGAAACAAAGGGGGGGTGGCAGCCGCTCAGACCATTTTATAACTAACCTGGGAGGTGCACGTTAGCAGGGCAATTAGGATACAAAAGTCTTAAAGGAGCCACAGCACTCAACCCTGTTAGCTTGCAGACCAACCTATAATCTGTCTCTAAATCTGGTAAAAACAGAGGACTCGGTCACACACATCTGCAGAAGTATTCTTAAGCTGCACCACTACGCCAAAGTGCCTCTGTGGGTTGCAGTCCTAACTCTAATCTCGGAGAGCCCCATTTGGGACATAACAAATTGGGATTCTCTGCTGTGTGAACCGCAAAATTCATCTTCTTCCTGGCTCCCTCTGCAATATAAATATCACCTGGCCTGTCGTGCCTGTGCATCTTGGGAGGCTCTCGCCCTGCGATTGCTGGGCACAGAGCATTTGGCAGGGTTTCTCCCAGTGGGGTACCCCAGTCGGGATGCCCAAGGGAAAGGGAATCAGCTGGCCCTGCAGTCTTTAAGTATAAAAATCTTATTTTAGAAAGTTTATTCAATGCAGTGTGTAGGTCTGCTCTGGTCCTAACCACCCCCCCCCATACCCTCAGGCACCACAATAAAAAGACGTTTTTTCTTGGAGCGCCATCAGACTGGAGATTTACTCTATGATTTACTATCACCCATATGAGTGTTTATTAAAGTGGACCAACACCCAGGATTTTGACTATCCTGGGTTTTGGTCCACTTCGGTGGGGCACCCCGATCGGGGGTGCCCCGCTGTGTGAAACCCCCCAGAAACCCCAAAAAACTCACCTCTCCCCGCTCCCACGTGAACGCCGCAGCCAATCCCCACCAACGTCTAGGCGGGGGACAGGAACGTACAAGCCTCTTCTGCCGCCGCCTCCCACGCGTCACTCTCGGCGCCCGCGCCGGCCATTCACAGAGGGCCGGCGCGGGTGCGCGCACGTCTGGAGGGGCGCGCGGGAGGCGGCGGTGGCGGAAGAGGCGGCGGATCAGGTAAGGTCTTTTTGGGGTTTCACCCCGCAGAACATCCCGATCTCGGATGTCCCGCGGGGTGGGAGGTGATCAGCCCGGGAATCTTATAGATTTCCGGGCCGATCACCCCTGGGTGTTGGTCCACTTTAAGAAGCTGCAGGCCATTGGGAAGCTTGCACCGCATTAAAGTGGGTCATTTTCATAAAAATGACTCTTGGTGCAATGCAGGAGGCATCCTGATTGTTGATGCCCTCCTCCATTCATGTCTCCTGCTGCAAGCCCAATATCAGATAGTGCCATACTCCTAAATCCTTGTTTCCAGAATCCCACCAGTCACATCAGTGAGAGTCACATAAGGTGGAGTCTCAAGGCCTCCAGTGGAGAGAATGCAAGGATGCATCAGCAATTAACATACCACCCACATCTTTAAAAGTGATATTCCACCCTCGTTCTCTTTGCAGTCCCCACCAGTCAAGGTTTAGCACCTCTCCAGGCAAACATGTTTAGAGGAAAACTCCCTTTTTTGTATTCTACCTTATTGTTTTTCCTTTTCTGAGATGTAAAATAAACGTGTGTGTTAAAGCTGTGCCCCCAGACCCTTGATTTACTTATCAGCATGCTGGGTCCAAGTTTCTAATATTTCTGTGTGTCTGTGATCCTAAAGTGGGAGGGGCGTTCCTGGCCTTGAGTAGCCCAGAATGCTTCCACTGTAACAGGTGAACTCATCAGCAGCTTTGGCTGTCAAGTCAAGCTGCAGGAATTACCGCCCCAGCTGACACTGCCAGTAACCCTTTGGCAACTGGTACACAAGACTGTGACCCCCCTTATCTACAGAGTTTGAATTACAGCAGATGGGGTTAAACCTGTCATCTTTGCCTCAGTCATTCAGATGATTTGAAAGCCAGTCATGTCTGATATGTACTCGAAAACACCAATTTGGTGTACGCTTGTTAATATAAACATATTGTTGCTACAGAAAATGGTTTTCTTTTGTAACACAAATGCCCTTATTCATCAAGCGATAGCGCCAGGTAGTGTCTGACGAGCGCCAGGTAGCGGCAGCTAACGGCGACTACCGACTCAAGTACGCCCGCGGCAGTCACAATGACGCATTTATCAAGCAAAATGAGGCTAGCGCCGGCGAGAGCGACGGCTAGCGCGGCATTCATCATGAAGCCGCCTGGACCGAACAGCGCCGCTGCAAATTCCCTCACAGCGCCAGGTATGAGCTGTCGCTCCCTGGCGATGTCCAATGCATTTCAATGGAGCAATCTATAATAATTCATGATTAATTGGTAATATTTTTTTTTTTGATTTTTTTAATGTCAAAAATTCGGAGACCATTTCTGCAATGTTAGGATTTATTTTTAAGTCAAAAAAAAAAAAAAAAAAATATGTGCAGAATTGATCTAACAGGTCTGAGATTAATGTATTCATATAACGGGATGATTCTAAAAACATGTATAATGTTACATTCAAAAAATATGGTTGTTTAGGGGTTAAAAACTAGTTAATACAGATCGCCGCCAGCGCTCTGGGGTTTAAACAAGGAATTGACAGCGACAGCACATTCGGAGCGTGATTTTTTGATGAATATGAAGCTAGCCGTTCGCTCTGGCCATTCGTTGTCAGGCGCTCACATACAACGCTGGACCTGTGAAACAGCGACTCCCCAGCCAGTATTCAACATTACCGCACACCGACTGAGTCGCTGTCATCAAGCTAATGCCGGCCAAGCACAGCGAATACTGTCTGGCGCTGAAAAAATCACGCTACAGTCGCTCATCTGTCGCTACCTGGCGCTATTGATGAATCGGCCTCAAAGTTGCAAGCAAACAAAAAAGATAGTCCCAGCACATTGATTACATCATTTTAGTACACAATAATGGAAATAACTCTACAGGGACACTAAACTAACCTAGCCTACTCCCTCACACCATCAGTGAGGCCTGCATTAAAGAGATACGGGGAGGCCGATTCATTAATAGCGCCAGGTAGCGACAGATGAGCGCCAGTAGCGTGATTTTCACAGCGCCAGCTAGTATTCGCTGTGCTTGGCCGGGGTTTGCTTGTTGACAGCGACTCAGTCGGTGTGCGGTAATGTTGAAAACGGGGTTAGGGGTCGATGTTTCACAGGTTCTGCGTTGTATGGGTGCGCCTGACAGCGAATGGCCAGAGCGAACGGCTTGCTGCAGATTCATTAACAAATCATGCTCAAAAATTTCTCACGCTGTGAATTCCTTGTTTAAACCCCAGAGCGCTGGCGGCGATGTGTGTAAAGTAGTTTTTAACCCCCAAACAACCATTTTTTTTTAATGTAAAAATTATACAAGTTTTTCTAAACATTTTGTAATATGAATACATTAATATCAGACCTGTAATCTCAATTCTGCACATATAATTTTTTTTTTTCTTTAGTGCCGTAGTGGTCACAGAATTTTTGACAGTTAAAAAAATAAATAAATAAACTCAATTAATTATGAATATTTAAAGATTGCTCCATTGAAATGCATTGGAGCGCGCCAGGGAGCGACAGGTCATACCTGGCGCTGTGATGGGATTAGTAGCGGCGCAGTTCGTTGCAGTCGGCTACATGATGAATCCCGCGCTAGCTGACGCTCTCGCCGGCGCTAGCCTCATTTAGCGTGATAAATGCGTCATTGTGACCGCCGCCGGGCGTACTTTATTCGCTAGCCGCCGTTAGCTGGCGGTACCTGGCGCTCGTCAGACACTACCTGGCGCTAGCCCTTGATAAATAAGGCCGTTACTTTTACCTAGCAGAGCTATGTCTGTTGGGAGGCGGGGGCAGTTGATAGCTACACATGTGTGGAATCTGCAGCTCATTCAATAGGAGACATGCTTCACTGATGTGCGCAGCTACTTCCTGACCCCATCATAAGGGGCTTAATGCTGGGCTTGGCTTCCTAAGGCTCTTTGACTGCAAAGGCATCCCAAACTGGGATGCCACAGGAGAGAATGTTAAAACTGACATGAAATCATTTTTAATCTTGATCTACTTTAAGAGAATTGACAACACAAATAATATATGCAGGTGAAAGTTCCTTTTAATAACTGAAAAAAAGCAATGGGCAGACAGCAAAATCTAAAATCTGATACTCATGCCATGTTGTACAGTCATTATTGATTCTCCCTAAACTGCACTCAACCTGATACTCCCCTCTTAAAGGCACATGTATGAACAGCTCAGCGCAGCACGGTGCCGCTAGCGCCGCCACATAGCGAATCAAAACAGCGACTGCACAAACTCTGAACACCACAGATTCATCAAGGACAGGGCTGCCGAATAGCTTGGGCGCTGACAATTTCAATGAGCGAACGTGAGCGCCAAACATGAGTGACTAAAAAGTAGCTTTACAAGCCATGTGTGTTGTGAAAGCAAGCTATTTTGAGCCTAATGTGTTTTGTGGGAGGAGATGCATTTTAGATTTCACAAACAACAGTCCAGAGTAAAAATTACATCTTTCCTCAAATAAACAATAAGAACAAGCCAGATTAATCAAACATATCCGAAACAACATGTGTGGAATTTTGGAAACAAGACAAGAACACAAAAACCACATAAAAAAACATTGCAGGGTCTGCCATTGAAATGTATGGGAGAGCGCCAGGGAGCGACAGGTCATACCTGGCGCTGTGATGGGATTAGCAGCGGCGCTATTCGTTGCAGTCGGCTACATGATGAATCCCGCGCTAGCTGACGCTCTCGCCGGCGCTAGCCTCATTTAGCTTGATAAATGCGTGATTGTGTCCGCCGCCGGGCGTTCTGGAGTCGGTAGCCGCCGATAGCTGGCGCTACCTGGCGCTAGTGAGACACTACCTGGCGCTATCGCTTGATGAATAAGGCCCTATGTATGTAGAACCAGAAATTAGGAGACTGAGTGGAGTGCATCAGTGCATCTTGTGTTCTATACAATTCTACCCCTCCCCCTTTAACAGTGATCTGTTGAAGTCATTTTTGGACCTCCATCCAAGTTCTGCTTGGTAAGTAAGGAAATGTGTGAAGCGCACAAGAATTTCTAACTGGGATAAAAGGGTGAGAAGTCCATACACAGAACAATATTCAGTCAAAGTCATTGCCTAAAACTTGAGACTAGATGTATCCATAAGACTGCAGTTGTTTAAGTTCAGATTTGCCTGAAAATGAAAATAGGGCTCACCTACTCAGCACCGGGTGTCTGATCCCCCAATGTCTGCCATTGGAGACTGACTCCTTAGCCAGCCAGTCAGACTGCTGCGGTTTCGATTGACTGTCAGTTGCAGTCACTCTAGCAGCTTAAATTGCAGAGGTGCTTCTCCTGGTTGGGGCTCGGGTGCCCAGTGCTTAGCTGGGGAGCCCTCTTTAAATATCCAAATCAGGTCCAGCATCTGGTAATAGTTCACTAATAAAACTGGACCAAAAGTTCTACATTTCTCCCGTGCCCGCGTTTGTCCTGCTTCTGAGGCTGTGCCTACAGTGGCACTGTGTGTTTCACTCCAGCCATCCTCTCTCTTTGGGGGTTTCCCCAGCACTGCCACCTGGCCTAGGCCCCACATTTGCGCCCCTCTGACCCTGTGCACCTGGGGCACATATCCCCCCTTAAATTTACCAAAGCTCCTGACGATACTCCCCTCTTAGCATGTAGAACCACCTGGGGCATGTATCCCCCCTGCCCCCACCCGCCCCCCTGGCTACTCCCCTGAACAAACGTAACATTAAAGCTACTTGAAGTAGATGTTGATTAAAAACATATATGTTACAGCTCTCTATACAGTGCAGTTGTAAGCAGAGCTTATGTTTGCACACTTCACTTATAATTATTAATATAAAAATATTAAGGAATGTCCAGAAAATCTTGTATTATACAAGTACATTTTCAATAGGAGTTTGCATTATGCTATAAAAGCATTGAGTCAACAAGCTTTTTTTGTCTATGACCATATGTGCATTTCTGACTCATAGATGACTTACAGCACACTGATTATGTGCACTAATAAACTGTGCCAGTCAGCGTGCTGTGTATTAATTATTGTGGTGACTACAGAACTTTGTTATGCCTATATAATATAAAACTGTAACTGAAAAGCCAGCATCTGTTATCAAGCCATACACCGGCCAAATGTTTATTGTTTTAGCTAATTTATTCACATGCAGCTAAATAATTGTGATTCGCTTCAAATACAGGTCAGTGTAAATATTCAGGGCCAACAGCAGCTGGGCACAAAGCAGCTCATTAGTTGGGGGCCTGGGGGGGGGTCCTAAAGCCTAATAAAAGCTGGCACAGCTTTGAGTGGCTGAGTAAGACATGTGTAACCCATGTGGGTTGCTGCAGAATCTCTGCCTACTTCAAACTTGGGTGAAAGGCGCCGGTCTGAGGCATAAAAGCACCTCCCCAGCAGCAGAGTATCATTCCTCAAGCTGTGGACAGCAGTCTTAAGCAAAACATGGACTTCTGCTGCTGATGAAAGCCCAGGCCCGAATAGCTGGAGTTTGATTTCGAGACAAGCGCTTCTGCACTACCTGTGCGTGCCAGCCAAAACCCACCTGACCATGTTGTTGGTGGAGTAAGAGTGGTGCAACCTGTGGGTGCTAAAGTTATATGCTATTTTGCCAGATTAGCCAGAGACTGAGAAGTATTGCTTTTCTATAACAAATATTGTTTTAAAGTGAGTTTAGGAGCTTTTGCGAGTTATTGCCTAAATGTTATAGAGCTAAAATAAGAAGTTAAAAGTTGCTGCAACTGTAAGTACTTTCCACTGCTGTTTTTGTAACTGGGATAATGGCTAGCAAAGTTGGAGGTCTACTTCAGTGGTTAATTTGCCATATGTATACACTTCAGTAGAAGCAAGGCCAGGGTGAATACCGCTGTGATAAATGTGAGCATGTTGCAACCTTGGAAGCTTGGGTTAGGTATCTGAAGTCGCAAAATGCAACAATGAGGGAGGCTGACAATATGGAAAAGGGCATCCTGCTCACTGAGCAGGCATTAAGTGGGGTAAAAACAGAGGGTGGAGTAATGGGTCAGGAGGAGCAGATAAGTAGCTGGGAAAATGTAGACAGAGGGAGTAGAAAGGGAGCACAGAAAAGGAAAGCTATACCTGTGTCTGCGCACCCTAGCAAAATTGCCAAGTTGGGTAATGATGCAAGAGTGTCAGTCTCAGAAATGGCAGCCCTAGCGGATATTGCTCTCCCTAACAGCCAGAAGGACACCCCCGCTTGTGAGTGGGTGGTTGGAACTACAGGTAGGACTAGACAGTTAGTGCTAATAGGGGATTCTATTATCAGTGGGACTGATAGATAATTTGTCACCAAGACCGGTTCAACCAAATGGTTTGCTGTCTCCCTGGTGCCAGGGTTTTGGCATGTGGTGGAAAGGGTGGATAAATTGCTGGGAGGGGCTGGGGATGACCTGGCTGTCGTGGTCCACGTGGTGACAACAGAATAATTGGTAGATGGAGCATTACATTTAAGGAATTATGCACCATGTTTAAGAGAAGGACTTCCAAGGTTGTATTCTCTGGAATACTGCCTGTGCCATGTGCTACACATGGACAGCGGAAACATATAGAGTTAAAAGCATGGCTCAATTCCTGGTGCAGGTCAGAAGGATTTGGATTCCTAGAGCACTGGGCTGACTTTTCACTCGGGTACAAACGGTATTCTACAGATAATTTGCATCTGAACGGAAGGGGGCTGCTGTGCTGCCTAAGAGGATACTAGATTATGAAGGGGTATTTAAACTAGAGATAAGGGGGAGTGCTAGAGAGAAAACAAAGGGGAAGACAAGTTTCTTAGGGGACAGCATATGACGATGGGTGGAGAATTAGAAGGGGGGAGGACTGCTATGATGGATAAGAAGATCCATTTGTTGCAAAACAGCAGTGAAAAATTAGGTGGATGCATTACTGCAGAATCTATTACTGAAGCTCAATGTGTCAAACTAGAACTAGGAACTTGCAGTGAATGTTCACAAATGCCAGAAGTCTGGCAAGTAAAGTGGGGGAGCTTGAGCCTACTAGGGGTGATACTCTGGTAATATACTGGATCTGATAATATCAAATGGTGATGACCTGATAGGGACGGTAACAGCCCGTCTTGGTAACAGTGACAATATAGTTGTATTTATCATAAACTGTAAGAAAGATTTTCTGTCTGAGAGGGCAAAAACACTGAATTTTAGAAGGCCAAATTCCCCAGGCTCAGAGCTGCATTCCAGGACATAGACTGGGATAATCTGTTGAGGAATAAGGATAAAGATGCCACATGGGAGTGCTTTAAATCAATTGTGAGTACCAACATTGCAACATTTATTCTTATGGTAAAAATTATAAGCGGCTAAAATTAAACCCCTCATGGCTGACACCTGTGGTTAAAAGGGCAATAAAGAACAGGCTGAGCTGAGCTTTCAGCTGTAACCCTTGAAAAGTATAAATTAGTAAATAAAGCATTAAGAAATAAATACGGTTGACAAAAGGCACAAAATGAAAGAGATGTGGCCAAAGAAAGCAAAACAAACCGTAAATGCTTTTTTTAATGTATAAATTCAAAGAAAACTAAATCAACAATAAACAGGTAGGTATGTTAATTAATGATAATGGGGAAATAGTCACTGGGGATGAATAGAAGGCGGAGCTGTTAAATAATTCTTTAGCTCTGTGTACACAAGAGAGGAGCGGGGAGCCAACACAGGAGATGCCATTGATAGCAATAGCCCAAGTATAATATTCAACAAGCTAAACATGAATATTATCCATGAAAGACTAAATAATTTAAATGTGAATAAGACTGCAGGACCCATGGGATCACCAGAGAGGTCAGATTTTATGATAATCCCTGTGGTTTTACATAGTGGGGAATCCCAAATTGGGATGTCCCCCTGGAGAGAAACAATAACCGAGAGAGTTAAAATCCTGCAGACACAGAAAAACGTTGCAAACTGCAGAAACACTTGTTGCTGGATAATGGAATCGGTGCTGCCACACGTACATAATTGTGCAGCAGTTTCCCACTTTCCAAGCTGGCAGCTGGCTTGTGTGGATCAGTAATTATGCTTTGTGATCAGTGCTAATCTGCGCTGTCCCCTGATTGCACTCGAGGCGCCAATGGTCCAGCAGCTTGTTTAAAGAACTCTGGTGAATTCAAACTTGCTTGCAGGGAGCTGCTTTGTGGCATCTTCTGCAACATTTGGGAATTCCCTGTGAAACTTGGGGAGCATCACAAATAGTTACACCCCTGAGTCATAAAAGTATATTCCCAGCTGCAGTGTGTCATTTCTCAGACAGAAAATGAAGATATTGAGAAGACCAAAAGCTGCCCATGGTGAGTAGGGTTTTGCTGTTTATTTATTTATTTCCATTTTGTAACCAGAAGTGTTTTTTAACTAGCACTTATTTTTGAGCTAGTAGGGGGTCCCAAGGCTCCTATACAACTTCAAAATGTATGGTCTGGGCAGATGACCTGCTGCCAGGGTCAAAGGCCAGAGAGGAGGGCTCCATGCCCTGGTCATACCAACCTTTATGTCTGGTGCTCCAGCGAGGTATTTCACAATAAAATGGGAACAGTCACCCAAATACTTTGACCGATTGTTCCACTATAGACTTTAATTGTGAGTAGCGGATACCTTTGGCTCATAACTACTAAATAAGGTTTATCTGGTCATGCTTGCAAATACAAACAATTCATTGTAATAATGGCTGCACTGTAATATCACACGTTGAAGTAACAAATAGGAAATACATTCTACCTACACATGACATATTATGAAACCACATGCCCAGATGGGCCCAGGCTGCAGAGTATTTTTTTGCACAAACACCTTCTTGCATCAGTGTCATCTTGTAAAACAAAGCAATTATTATATGTGTATAAGAACCCAAAAGCTACAGAAGGCAAAGGAAACTGTTACACCATTGCGTCGGGCTACATTTGGCACTGTCCTAAACTGTTTTCCGTTTTTAAATTGAAGAAGAAATGGCCAATATATTAAGGTTTACCGGATCACCTCGTGATTTATATTCTGAAGCAATCTGTGATACTGCATAATAATCAGCATAAAAATCAGCATAATGTGCGGGGTCTGTAAGCACTCAAGAAATTGCTACAGGCACCCTGGCTGTTTCCCCTCTTCCCCTGTTGCTAGGTGACATTGAAGTCTAGTCTAGCACTCCCAGGCAGACATATCCCACATGAGCATGCGCCCAATCCGCATGTGCGGAGGGAGGGACCAGCAATCCAGTCCCAGCTCTGCTGAGCTGATTGGGGGACAGGATGAAGAAGAAATGTCATTGGCTGAACCTCAAATCAGTAAATCTCAGCCATTTCTGCTTCAAGTTAAAAAAGCAAAACAGTTTAGGACAAAGGCAAATGTAGCCTGACACAATGGTGTAACGATGACCTTAGCCTGCAGTATCACATATGTAAATTATCTTTTGACAGTAAACATATAATACTATATGAAGGGTCCATGAGATGAATTTGCTTTTTCTTTACAGTTTATCACCAAACAACCAAAGTCCGACTCTGCTAAGCCCCTGTAGTCCCTGCAGCCCAAACAGTCCTTTGCAAACCCTACACCCATGGAGGTAAGAATCATACCTGTAAACCGTGAAACTTACATTGAAATAACTGTTTTAATTTACAGTCATGTCTAATGTAGCACAAGTAGTAGTAAAATATGCACCGAAACTAAAGATACATAGCTTTAAGCCAGTATTCACATTTTCTGTTATTGTGTACAATACAGTATATCAACATTTGCTCTACAACTCAAAGAAAATTACAACGTCAAGTGAGGGACATAAGGGTGATGTCTCATTCCACTGTGTAACTAAACATCAGGAACCACCTTGAGCCTTGCCTTTACAATAAATCAATATTTCCTATACAGCTCAAATAAATATGCTTAGTATATAGTATATTATATATATACTTATATATAGTGTCTGAAAAGATAGAGCCAAACCCCCTCCCTGCTCTCAGCCAGGTGAGAGACCGTCAGACTCTTCTGGACCTGACTTTTGCCCTCTTGCTCATCCCTTTTTAATGTACAGCATTCTTTAACATGCAACTTAAAGGAGCACCATCATGAAATTGTGTAATATTAAAAATCCATGTAAACACCTCGACTAATAAGAAGAGGGGTCAGTTATAGACCCAAACTGAATAAAACTCCCACCAAGCTTGTGGTTTATTCTCTCGTGGTAGGAATAAAATTCAGGAGTGACAGGTTTAGTCTTTCGGGGGGGTGACAGAGCCCATCATCCATGATTTCCTCTCCCTTCCATTAACCCTTTAAGTGCCAGTCTACCTGGAGCATTCTTCATTCTCTGTTGCCAGACCCTTTTGCACTATTTTGCGCTCCACATGTTAAGCTGTGATTTTTGAAGGGATTTCCAGGGATTTCCCAAGGAATTATATATTCTTTTTTTCAGCAGAATCTGGGTCCTAACATGAAATGCCTTTTTTGTCATTTTTTAGGGGTATTCTCAATATTTTGGAGTGAAATATGTGCAAAAAAAAAAATCATTTTTTTTTACAATTAGTAGTGTTTTTTGTAATAAAAAAAGTAATTTTGTCAATAAAATCTTATTGCGTGTGAAATCCTAATTTCTCCCGGTTACAGCTATACCACATATGTATTGGTGGACACCCTTTCCTGCCCAGGAGACTCCCCCAAACTGAAACAGCGCTTTAGGAGATTTTCAAATAAAATAGAAAATACAATTCTGTGAAATACTCACCTGTAGAATTGGTATTATACGTATACAGTACGTCCTGCTCCAAAGATAATACTTACACTTGGGTTATCCTCCGCCAGATGGCGCTGTGCACTGCAGACATGCAAAAACAGGCTCCTCCCGGCCCTTCATATACCCAGGGACCTCCCACAAATCTCCAGCATTGAAAAGCAGTGAACCAGAAGCCAGGAGAATTTAACCACCACAAACAACTGGTAATGATAACAATGATAACAATCACCATACAAGGTATCCAAAATAATGCAAAAAAACAGGGTGGGGTGGAGCAGGACGTACTGTATACGTATAATACCAATTCTACAGGTGAGTATTTCACAGAATTGTATTATTCTAAGTATACAGTACGTCCTGCTCCAAAGATAATACTTACACTTGGGACATCCAATAGCAGTGTCCATAAAATAGGGTGGGATCCCCAACAAAAAAGGCACAGCAGACAGCAAAAGCACTGTCACCTGCCAACCTTGCTACCAAGAGCGACATGAGCAAAGGCTCTAACGCCAACATCATAACAACCTTTGAAAAGGTACAAACAAAAAAACAAGTAGCAGACCAGTGAACTTGTTCAACAAAACCTGGTGCTGAAAGGCCCAAAGATACCAAGGCACCAGTAGGATCAAAAATAAGGTGAGAAGAAACTCTTCCCCTTAAAGGAACAGGCCTGAGTAACAGCCTGACAACATCAAACGCTAACAGTAGCCCAGGAAGAAGCCAAACCCTTCCTAGGACCAGAAGGGACATCCATCCAAGTAAAGGCTAGGCCCAAGGCCGCTTAACCCCTGGAAGCAGACGAGATCAGGCACATACAGATGTAGGTGCCCACAAACCCCAAGGGGCATCAGTCCCCCTAAGGGACAAGAGACAATCCAGGAAAAAAGTTCCAGCACCTGTTGAGGGAAAGTAGATCCCCCTGCCTCAGCGTTACTAGGAATAAAGCACAGAAGAAAGACAATGTCTTAAATACATGAGCCTAAGACACCACCTTAGGCAGAAGGTCCGGCGTAAAGCGGAACACCACCTCATCTTGGTGTATATATCAAAGAACGAGGACTAGCTAAACAGAGCCGCCCGCTCAGGCACACGTCTGACTGAAGTAACAGCCCCCAGAAGGACAACCTTGTGGATAAGAACAGTCAGACAGCATCCGGAATAGGGCCAAAGGGAGACATCCCGCAAGGCAAACAGAAAAAACTTCAAATCCCAACAGGGACCCTAGAACTACGTGGGGGATGCACCTGAGCAATCCCCGAAAGAATGCTTAGCCAAGGCAAAAACTGAGCAAAGACTTCTACAGGAAAGCGGACAGGGCAGAACCTGAACCTCCAGAGTACCGAGTAGGAGAGCCAACTCCAACCCATGCTGTAATAACTCTAGAACCCTGGGGACAGAGAGCGCCCAACAGGGGAGAGACCAAGACTCACACCAATCAATATGGGTATGCAATACCCCACAATAGACGGAAGAAGAAGAAGAAGCCAACTCCTAGGCTTCCAGAAGTCACAGTCACCCAGAAGATAAGCCCATCACCAACAAGGTGTATGAATCAACCGTCAGGCCGTCCAAACCAGAGGCTGTAGATTGGGGTGAAATAGACAAAGAGGGCCTGAGTGAGCAGATCAGCACTCCTGAAAGAAAGTACAGGTGCCCTGTCTTCAGTACCACATCTGCAACCAAACTCCACTAGGCCACCAGTATCACTGATTCCCCCTTCCAGAGCAAACCTGCGCAGAACCCCACCTAGCAGGGTGAATGAAGATAAGACATACAGAACAGAATGTCCAGCCATAAAGTTACTAAACCTCATGACCAAGGTCAGGCAATCTGAGACAGGGAAACAAGGGCCTAGAACCTATGATAGTGATGGGGCCCAAAAAGATCCACACTAGATGGATCACATAGAGACACAAGAATTTGCACATCCTGTCGCAGAAGGACATCCACCGGAGCGAATATCGCAGATATGCAGGGAACGCTGTCCTCCACCCAGATCAGGGTCAGATACCTTCCTGGAGGATCATCCTGCTCCGAGTCCACACAGATAATTAATGCAGGCCACTGTCGTCAGACAGACCAAGGAGCCCCCAAATAGACAGATCCCGCAAATGAGAAGTCCAGCGAGATAGAGCCAACCCCTAAAGGTCCCACCTCCCCCAGAACCACAGGGGATTTTAGAAGAAAGAATCCCCCCTCCGTCAACCTGATAGATTTGGTATCCATCTACAGGAAGACGCAAGGAAGGGGGGTGCCCCTGACTGGTTCCTTAAGTACAATAGTCTCAAGGGGAACCACCGTACCAAGGTGGAAGGGTACACAGACCCAGTTCCAGGGAAGCTGGAACCCAGTCCAGCATTTACAATATAAGTCGCAGAAGAGCCCAAGGGCACTGAGCATAAGGGACAACCTCTGAGCAGCCACCAATAGGCCCACCAGCTGCAATCCAGCCTGGCGAAGAGACGGGAACAGCAAAGAGGGACGGAGCCCATGGAACCAGATTGTCCAATTTATAGTCAAGGAAGCAGGTTCCCGCCTGAACCGAATCCAAGTTCAACTCTAGGAATGGAGATACCAAATAAGGGGAAAATGAGGAATTGAGGTGATTGAGCACCCATCCAAAGACTCCCAAGGGACACCACCAGCCAAGTAACAAACTCGGCCTGACGTAGAGATTGGGAAGCAAAGAAGGACGACCAGGCAGTTCCTTGCGCGGACGCCCCCTTGGTCTCATCAGAGACATCACCCCCGTCATCGCCTTGGTGATCACTCTGGGAGCAGAAGAGAGGCCAGATAACAAGGCCATAATCGGCAGTGTTGGACCTCCAACACTAACCTGTAAGATCCTCGGTGCCCAGAAGACACAGTGGTAATGAAATAAGCATCTTAGATCTCCACAGACGGCAAGAGGTCCCTGGACACAGGGCACTGGCGGCCCAACTCAGAGAAACCATGCAGAAACCGCCTGTGAATGTAAATTGCCGCACCTATGGAAGGCCAGAATAGGCAGAGTGCCTCATCCTTTTGGGGGAATGTGGGAAGGTTGGTGTAGAGGCCCCTGCCTCTGCCTGTTAAGGGCAACCTGCAAGTGACCCCGGACCTCGCAGGCCACGCGTGGCCTGCGCCAACACCAGAAGAGAGGCAGGGACCAGAAGCATCCTGACAATCTCGGGAAAGGGCTGCCCAGCAGACACTATCCTGCATCCAGAGGAAACTTCCTCCTGAATCCATCAGAATGAGGCATGACGCCTCCTGATAGGAGCAAGGCGCTGCGGCCATCCCCTCGCCCGGGCGAGGGCGCCCCATCATGCTTGGGGTGTTTTGGCGAAAGATTTGGACTTAGTCCTGCCGGAGGGGCCAGGACGTTGTCTGCCACTCCCGGGGGCAGGAATCTACACCAAAAAGCTGGAAGGACACCCCTGGTTCGGGTTTGACACTAACATAGGGGGGTGGAGGGGTGCCCCTGCCCCGAGAAGGCCGAGACCGCCTTCTGCGAAGGAGTGTTTTGCCCTTTTTTCCAAACAGGTCCAGACAGGCCCCGAATAGGCGTCGCCCTCTAAAGGGAAGCCCAGTAAGAGTCTTTTTTGTAGCATCGTCAACACCCCACTGTCGCAGCCAGACCAGGTGACGTATAGCTACCGCAAGGGCGGAAGTTCTTGCGCACATCCTAATGGAGTGGTCCAGCGCTAGAAGGATAAATCTTACAAATACATCACAACTGGAGAGTGCAATAAACACCTCCCAGGGGAGATCCTCAGGTTGATGATCAATCATCTTTCTGATGAGGGTCCTAGCGGCCACTGCAGCAATGGCCGCGGCACAGACCGGGTGCAGAGCCGTCCCTGCACAAGAAAAGGCGTGGGAAGCCAGCCTATCAATGCGCCGGTCCTCAGCATCCCGAAGGGTACGATAAGTAGGGGCTGCAATAAAGGGGGGGTTAAGAACCCCAATGATCAGTGCATCCACCACGGGAGGTGATGACCAACAGTTAACCACATCAGGGGGAAAAGGGTATTTCCAATCCCAGTCCCCTGGTAGTTTACTAGGGGATTGCCATTCTTTAAGTACAAGAGCCTGGAAGTGATCCTGCTCCAGAAATTCCAAACGCGGCGTCGCTGTATGGAAACTCTCCCTTCTATGCCTGGGAGCCTCACCAGGGAGTGAGATAGACAAGACCTCGAAGATCTTTATTGTCACGCTCTGGTAACTCCAGCCCTCTAGGTAAGCCCTCAACCCCCAATCTCCGCAGCCAGCTTCACCTGTAGGAGCCCCCGCTTGCCGGGACGCAGAATACGCCTGCCCGGGATCGGTTGCCCCCAGGACTTCAATGGCTCAAAGGATGAGAGCTTACAGGTATAGAGGTCTGAAGAACCAATGGCTAAGAGCGAGTGTAGCGGAAGTCCAGAGGCAGGCCAGAGATTAACACGGGGAGTCAGAGTTCGCAGCGGTACAGAGGAGTGAGACAGCTCGAGGTCTAGGTACAAGGCAGAGGTCGGCAACGGAGATCAGATCGAGATTGGTCGGTTCAGGCAGAGGTCGGCAACGGAGATCAGAATAGTCGGTTCAGGCAGAGGTCGGCAACGGAGATCAGATCGAGATTGGTCGGTTCAGGCAGAGGTCGGCAACAGAGATCAGATTGAGAATAGTCGGTTCAGGCAGGGGTCGGCAACAGGGTTTCAGATCGAGAGGCGTCAGCAAGGCAGAGGTTGGCAACTGGAAATCAATCGAGCTTCAATGCACAAGACAAGCTTGGTACTAGGCGCTATAACAGGCACTGACACACTGCAGTGGCAATCCCTTTATAGGGGTAGACCCAGCTGGATTGGACAGGGAGGCAGTGGCTGTGATTGGTGCACTTTGAATCTGTGAGCTGATTTGTGCATTTCGGCCCTGTGGTCTGATTGGTGCACTCAGAGAGCTCTGGGCTGATTGCCCCAGCTGAACTCCACAGGCATACTGCTCAGAGCTGCACCTCCTAGGTTTCGCTCTTTTAAACAGCCTCCAGTGGCCATTCTGTGTATTGCACCACCGGAGGACATGAGCTGACTGTACACGTGTGCAAGCACAAGTTGAATGACAGTGGGCAAGGGAGGAGGGCTTGCTTGGAGACACATGCGCCGCTGGGGATGGCACCCGAGGCAGAAGCGGCTGCTGGGCAGGAGGATCCCCAGCCAGTTGCCTAGGGACACCACGGGCACGGGCTGAAGGCGAGTCATTCATGACATTACCCCCCCCTTCACCAGAATCCACAGGACAAACGCCCCGAATAGTTCCGACAGACTTCAACAAAGATACACGAGGTACCCTCCTGGATGGAGAGGCCGGGGGACAAACACACTCTGAGACCTGGGTTGCCCCAACAGTAATGCTAGAGCAGTGTTCTACACAGTGTGGGCCCCATCCTGTCAATTCCCCAGTTTTCCAATTAAGGGTAGGGTTGTGCACCTTCAACCAAGGGAACTCTAAGACAACCGGGGTTTCAGGGCAGTCAAATACAAAAAATTCAAGATTCTCAGAATGGGAGGGTCCCACAACTAGGCTGATAAAAGGGGTTTTGGAGGTTACAGTTCCTCCACGAACAGGAGTATTATTAACAGCCAAAATCTGAAGGGGCTTCCCAAGGGGAATAACTGGAATGCCTAAGGCGGCCACTATGGATTTATCCAAGAAGTTGCCCACTGCTCCGCTATCGACAAAAGCGGGGATGGATTTCCTGGACAACTCCCAACCCACAGTAGCAGGTAACAACATTTTATTTCTATGAAGGGAAGTTACCTGACCGCCCTGACAAACTTTCTCTATCTTGTCAGGACGTTGCAATCCCGCCAAAGGTCTTTTATTGGGGCAGGTCCTAACCAGGTGACCAGAAGCCCCACAGTACATGCACAGGCCTAAGGTGCGACGTCTACTCTTTTCATCTGGGGAAAGGTGAGTAGCACCGAGTTGCATAGGCTCTTCAGGGAGCGAAGATGAGATAACACCCACAGGGGATGACTCCTGGTGGGAAGATTCTTGGAAGTGAAAGTGATTCTTCTCTATATGTCTCTCCCGTAGCCGTCTGTCAATTTTAATGGCCATAGGCATGAGTTCATCCAGACTTCTGGGGTAAGGAAAATTTGTAAGAACATCCTTAATACCCTCTGAAAGTCCAATTCTATACTGACTACAGAGAGCAGTATCATTCCAATGGGATTCAATCGCCCAGCGGCGGAATTCGGCACTATATTCCTCTGCTGAACGCTTCCCCTGTTTCAGGCGTCGAAGCCTGGCATCGGCGGTCGAGGTCTTGTCAGGGTCCGAATACAGGATCTCCATAGTGGAGAAAAAGGCTGAGACAGTTTGCAAGGCCTCATCTGTGGGCGCTAAGCCAAACGCCCAGGACTGTGGATCACCCTGGAGCAGAGAGATAACCAGGCCCACCCTCTGCAATTCGGTGCCCGAGGAGTAGGGCCGTAGTCTGAAATAAAGTTCACAGGAGTTCCTGAAGTTGGAAAATCTTGTACGGTCCCCATCAAATTTCTCAGGAAGGGGAACCTTCGGCTCGACAGGAGGTGAGGATGAAGGTGGTGCAGCCGGCTGGCGATTTTCTTGATTTGCCAGACGTTGGGTCAGGTGGTTTATGGCGGAAGCCATGCCATGCACTTGTTGTACAAGTCCTTTCATATCAAAATGTTCCTGAGTGGCCACTCTTTGAGTGAGTTGGTTTATCGCTGTGGCCATAGCTTGCACCTGCTGTACCAGGTCATCCATGTTATGGCCTGTTATAATGTCACGCTCTGGTAACTCCAGCCCTCTAGGTAAGCCCTCAACCCCCAATCTCCGCAGCCAGCTTCACCTGTAGGAGCCCCCGCTTGCCGGGACGCAGAATACGCCTGCCTGGGATCGGTTGCCCCCAGGACTTCAATGGCTCAAAGGATGAGAGCTTACAGGTATAGAGGTCTGAAGAACCAATGGCTAAGAGCGAGTGTAGCGGAAGTCCAGAGGCAGGCCAGAGATTAACACGGGGAGTCAGAGTTCGCAGCGGTACAGAGGAGTGAGACAGCTCGAGGTCTAGGTACAAGGCAGAGGTCGGCAACGGAGATCAGATCGAGATTGGTCGGTTCAGGCAGAGGTCGGCAACGGAGATCAGAATAGTCGGTTCAGGCAGAGGTCGGCAACGGAGATCAGATCGAGATTGGTCGGTTCAGGCAGAGGTCGGCAACAGAGATCAGATTGAGAATAGTCGGTTCAGGCAGGGGTCGGCAACAGGGTTTCAGATCGAGAGGCGTCAGCAAGGCAGAGGTTGGCAACTGGAAATCAATCAAGCTTCAATGCACAAGACAAGCTTGGTACTAGGCGCTATAACAGGCACTGACACACTGCAGTGGCAATCCCTTTATAGGGGTAGACCCAGCTGGATTGGACAGGGAGGCAGTGGCTGTGATTGGTGCACTTTGAATCTGTGAGCTGATTTGTGCATTCGGCCCTGTGGTCTGATTGGTGCACTCAGAGAGCTCTGGGCTGATTGCCCCAGCTGAACTCCACAGGCATACTGCTCAGAGCTGCACCTCCTAGGTTTCGCTCTTTTAAACAGCCTCCAGTGGCCATTCTGTGTATTGCACCACCGGAGGACATGAGCTGACTGTACACGCGTGCAAGCACAAGTTGAATGACAGTGGGCAAGGGAGGAGGGCTTGCTTGGAGACACATGCGCCGCTGGGGATGGCACCCGAGGCAGAAGCGGCTGCTGGGCAGGAGGATCCCCAGCCAGTTGCCTAGGGACACCACGGGCACGGGCTGAAGGCGAGTCATTCATGACATTTATCAGTAATTCATCGGTGTCACACAGGCCCCAGGAACCGGGGCCCGTATCATCATGACTCCTCGGCCCCTCGTCAGATGAGCCTGAGTCGGAGAACAGTTCACTTTCATCCGAAAGAGCAAAACCCTGCTCAGCACTGAACTCCTCAGTTTCAGAAGGAATGGGCGAAACCAGAGGCGTCAGGGACCGCTTCTTACCAGGGCCCAAGCGCTCTGCCAACCTCGAAATCACCTGATCAGCCGTAGGCAGTCTGCGCGGCATGACTTGCTGGTCATTCCCGCTCGAGTGCGACTCATCAGGAGTGAAATTTAAGCACGGGGAGACAGGTGTATTGAAACGAGGAGCAGCCACTGGCAACCCTGACTGCAGGGCCAGTACTTGATCAGCACAGGGTCCACAGACCCGTATTCTGTCCGCATCAGCATGGGGCAGTCCACACGCTGTACACAGCCGGTGTTGTCCCAGAGGGACCCCGGTCACATAATTCTGAGATGCCTCCATATGGTGATTATCAATGCAATATATGCCAGTAGGGATTTACGCAATAGGCAACCCTGGATGTCCCAAAGACCCGCTAGGAATGTGGGAGAATTTTGTAAAAACCCGCTACAATATATGTTAGGCCGTGAGAAGCCACCGGAGTCTTCGACGTCTGAAAGACAGAAGGGGAAAAAGAGGTGTCAGGGCCATGCGCAGCAGAAAAAATACTAATGATGAAATCACCCGCGAGGGCACTCACCAACCTGGGGAGGAGAAGGACCACAAACACACGCACGCGCGAAGATCAACAAAATGGCGCCAACCGAACCTCGAAGGGCGGGCCCAATCTGGGCGTGACGCGGAATGCGCCACGCCGGGTCCCCGCCTCCCCCAAAGAGCGCGAAGCTCTGAAGCAGCCGTCAAGGCTCGACAAGCAAAGCATGGGATATGCTAGTTAAAAGCATCTGCTAATAGATACTCGTAGTCAGACGCCGCCACCCAGCGCAGTAAATTTTAATTAAAAAATGAAAAGGCAAAGATGGCGGCGGCCGAATAAAAGAACACCCAGTTGCCGGTCAAGGGCAAAACTACGGCCATAAGCGTGACAATACAGTACACTGAGCCACACACACACACCCCCCCATTCTTTTCCCCCGAATACGGGGGGAAACGAGGGTGGATGGCGACCATTTACACAGGGCCCACCGCTACATGGGGCATGGTGCAATAATGCGGGAGGGACATCCACTAGAGGCTCACCATCAGCCTAAACCGCCTACCCTTTGGTGGGGGACTGCGGTGGAGCATGGCTCCGTTAAGCATGCATGGTGCTGCCTACCTTCACCCGACCAGCGCAGCCCAGGCTGGGAAGCACATCACAAAGAGGATGGGTGGGAATAGTCCAACAGGGCCGCAGGCTGTAATAGCCCCGCTCAACTGCGAGAGAGTGATACTTCATGTCTTCGCAGTCAGCACTGCAGAGAAATCTGGGGATTTGTGGGAGGTCCCTGTGTATATGAAGGGCCGGGAGGAGCCTGTTTTTGCATGTCTGCAGTGCACAGCGCCATCTGGCGAAGGATAACCCAAGTGTAAGTATTATCTTTGGAGCAGGACGTACTGTATACTTAGAATATATGCTAAGCGCTAGGCGCACCTTGCAGTTTTTGAAGAAAAACAACCCTTTACATTTTAAATACCCCCCACAAACTATATATTCCCTGGAAGTATACACCTCGGGCTTTCTAGGTGTACCAGGCTTGTTTACATGGGTGCAGTTTTCTGGAAGTAATTCCTCAATGAATTCATTGGTAGCACAGTTTCACTAAAAAAGAATAAAAAAGCAGAATCAAACTCATATTTTCCTAAAAAAAAATATGCAAACAAGAAAAAACAAGCCCAATCTGAAAAAGTAACATCCCACGAATAGAACAATACTCAACATGCATAGCTACTGTCAAGGAAAAAGTTGTCAAACACCCCAAAGTAAAGCATGTGCGTAAGGGTAATTTTACTTGAAAATTTCAGCTCTGCAGACAAAGTGCGCACCTTGTACTTTTTCTACCAAAACAACCCTTTACATTTAGAAACCATATATTCCCTGAAAGTACACATGTTAAGCTTTCTAAGCGTACCCAGCTTGTTGTAGTGGGCTCATCATTTTAGAAGTAATCCCTTGAAAAATTCTTAGAGGCTTCCCTCAAAAAAAATTATAAAAAAACAGAATAAAAAACAAATTTTCTTAAAAAATCAATATGCAAACAAGAAAAAAGAAGCTAAATCTGAAAGTGCAAGATCCCCCGAGCAGAACAATACCTCACATGCATATGTACTATTAACCCTTTTAATTGCCCGTCTACTTGAATTTTTTCACCCTCTGTTGACAGGTAATTTTTCACCATTTTGCGCCATGTTTAACCATGATTTTTAGAGGAATTTCCAGGAAAATTATAGATATATTTTTTACAGCAGAGTTTAGGCTTTAACATGAAATGTCTTGTTTGTAACTTTTCTGCTGTTTTTTTTTTTACATATTTTTGCATAAAAAGAACAAAAAAAACAAAAAAAATTATTTTTTAGAAAATTGTCTCCTTTATTTTAAATAAAACATTTACTTTATTAGAGAAAACCATATTGCATGTGAAAGACCCATTTCTTCCGATTACAACGGTACCACATATGTATTGGTAGCCCCCCATTCTTGCCCAGGAGACCCCCTAAACTGAAAATAGCACTTTATAACATTTACAAATAAAATACTACTACTATCCACACTATAAACATAAGGGGTTAATTAAAAAAAAGATGGGGGGACCCATTTTTTGGGGAATTTTAATGGTTAAAAACCCTTAAAACTCCCCCCCAAAAATGATATGGGATCCCCTTTACCCATCATAACCAGCCCTGGACCAGCTATGGGGGCTTGTAGAACAGGGTGCAAGGGGGCCAGCTTTGGTGGCCCCCCCACCCTGCAGGCTACAAGACCACATAGCCATGGCCCAGGATCTTCTGCCCCCCCCGGGATATGGGGAGGCAGGTAATTGGGGTGCCGGGGGTTAACGGTAAGTGACCCACTAGCCGCAGGTGACTTGCCAGCTCCCCAGCCTTGTGAACTAGTATAGGGATTTCATGGATCCCTTACCAGTTCACAAGGGGTTAAGTGTAAAAAAAAACAGAAACAAGCAGAAAAAATATTTTATTTATTAATTTTTTTAATACTTTTTAATACTTACCTCCCATATCCCTGTGTCCCACGTTGATCAATCTGGCTTTTGCTCTCCTGCTGCAGCTGGAAGCCTTTTTTAGCTGCTGGGCGACAGAACATAAGGGCTTAATTTTAAAAAATGACATAGGGTCCCCCCTCCCAGGGGAGGGGACCACATTTTTGGGGGGAATTTTAAAACCCTTAAAAATAAAAAAAAAATGAAATAGGGTCCCCCTTACCCAGCATTACCAGCCCGGGACCAGCTATGGGGGCTTGTAGGAACAGAGTGGGGGGGGGCAGCTTTTGTGGCCATTATCATACTGATCCTAGTCATCCAGTACTACTTATACAAAATAGCAGGCACAGCTTTAAATATTGATAACTGAGCGTGCTGCCCGACCCGGAAAGCTACTAGAACATAGGCCAAACCAAATTGACAAGGGTCATAAAAAAGGGGCACAACTCCACAAATACCATAAAATAATAATATTTTATTAAATAAATGCTAAAAATGATGCTGAAATACTTATATAATATGGATTTCTAAGTATTTTAGCATCACAGGAATAGTGGATGAATTGATTTTAACAGTGTCTTTGTGTTGCATGTGTGTTTTTATTTTTGCTATAGTGTAACATTTAATAAAATATTATTATTTTATGGTATTTGTGGAGTTGTGCCCCTTTCTTAGGACCCTTGTCAATTTGGTTTGGCCTAGATCCTAGTCATCCAGACGAGGAAAGTTTTGACTTTGTCTAAGGTTATCCACTGCATTATATCTGGGTATGTTTTCTCCCATCATCCTTCAGTACGACCCACGGAGGGAGGCTCCAACCCCTGGGAGGGAACAAATAAACTAAACAGACATTTTGCTAGTTTATTTACTTACTTTATGTTCCATTTGCTCTGCTAATATCCGGGATTGATTAAATGATGAAAAGGTATTGTGATCCTCTCTGCAGTGA